>CM057225.1:38408692-39658692 GCA_029891385.1 Erythroxylum novogranatense
TTATCCTCAATTGTAGACCTTTTTCCTAGTTCACAATGAATCGAGAATCACCCAATCGAATTACATACCATAAGTTATACCCGATAATCAAAAATCAATCAATCGAAATGCCCCATCGCGACCTTACGGCCTTCGCGCGAGCATAAGGGTTGCTTTCGCGGCGTGAAGGGCCTTCATTGCGGTGTGCATCCTTCTCTCGCCACGGGGTGAACAAAACGTTCATTGCGCCGTGAACCGTCTCTTTCGCCGCCTCGTCTCGCTGCGCTCGTCGCGGCGAGCACTTAATTACTCGTCGCGGCGAGGCTGCGCCAGACGTCGCGACGTGTGGGTCGCGCCACCGTCTTCTCTGATCGCATTTCGTCCATTTCTCACTCTAAAACCTCCATTAACACTCTCAACTACCCAAATCAACCATAATAAATGCCATAAATGCATCAGAAACCATTAATAACAACATTAAAGCCATAAATACTTACCAATCAAGCTCAAATCCACAAATATCTCAAAATCACCGTAAACCCTAAAATCCTTCAAAATCCACGATTAACCACTCTAATCTTCTCAACCTTCATCCTCCACAAGAATCAAGTTAGCCATACACAATAAGAGGAAAACCACAAGAAATAGTGAGATCTCTTACCAACGAAAGGGATCGGCGTTCACCGGGAGGAGGAAGAGAAGAAGCGCTTTTGCCTTAAGAAAATCCTCAATTCCAACCTAAGCTATTTATAAGCATAGGTCTCCAAATCAGTTCAATTTTCATTCTCTAAATTTCAATGGCTCAACATTTTATTTCCTAACAAGATAACTCTAATTTTCCATTGCCATTGGACAATTTTTCAGTCTCATCACGGTTAATTGTCTCGTCACTCGAAAATTTTAGGTTTGGGCATTTCTCGAATTTCGAAAATTTCCTATAAGCACTATCAATTGCCAATCACTCTTAAAATATTCTAAATCAGTCATTCGAGCCCAATTACTCCTAATTTCTCAATTAATCATGATCCGATCAGTTCCATTTCTCAATCAATCAATTCATACTCACAATTGAAATGCCGAAAATCATGAATGCATGTACTATGAATAAGGGCATATCGAGAAACATGTTCCTCTATAATTAGAGGTCGAGAACATATTCAATCGATGAATGCAACAAAACCTATCGATCGACCCAATATCACCATAATGCCGCTTCTTAACGATAACGGGATGTTACAATTCACCCTCACTAATAAAAATTTCATCCTCGAAATTTAATACCTGTTCGATCGAATAAATGAGGATACTGATTCCTCATATGCTCGTTAGTCTCCCATGTAGCTTCCTCAGAAGAGTGGTTCTTCGAAAGGACTTTCACCAATGGAATCACCCTGTTCCTCATTGCTTGACCCGTGATCCTATAATCTGCACTTGGCTCCTCGACATAGCTCGGATCACGTGCTACCTCGATCTCTGAGCGGAATCACATGAGTCGGGTCCGAGCGGTGCTGTCGAGCATACTAACATGAAACCGTCATGCATCGGGACATCTCACTCGGTAGCGCATAATCAGCAAGCCAGCGGTCCTATCCTCTCAAGGATCTCATACGGACCAATATCTGAGGGCTCGACTTACCCTTATGGCCAAACCTCGGTACTCCTTTCCAAGGAGACACAGAAGAAATACTCATTACCTACACATGTACTCCATCTCTCAGCGATCTTGATCCACATAACTTTTTCATACATCTGAGTCGCCTTGATGCGACTCGGATCAAGCTGCAATCTTATCCATCAGATCCCTCAATCAGCTGGGACCTCAATCGATCTCATACCCTCTTCATCCCAATACAATGGCGATCGACACGACCTCCCATACAAGGCCTCATACGGTGCCATCCCAATACTACTACGATCTCTGGTTATTATATGCAAACTCGATCGGTGCCAAATCGATCCATGATCCTCCTCGAACTCCAATACCTGGCTCGAAGCATATCCTCAACAATCTTAATCGTCCTCTCACTCGCCCATCACATTTGAGGATGAAGCGTTGTCTTGAAGTTCATCTAGTACTATAGCGATGTGTGGCTCTTCGAACCTCGAAGTGAACACAGGGTCCCCGCTGCGAGACTATCGATAATGAAACCCCATACAACCGCACAATCTACGCCACATACTTTTGGGCTAACCGATCGAGTATTACTCTCCCTCATTTGGCAATAAGTGAGCCGATTTAGTCAATCGGTCCACTATGACCAGATAGCATCATCTTTGCCTCGGTGTCCTAGCAATCCCATGACAAAATCCATGGTAATTCGCCTCCCATTTCCACTCGGAATAGTGTAGCGATGCAACTTTCCCATCTGGGCACGATGCTCGCCTTAACTCGCTGACAAATCGGACACAGAAACATACTCGCCACTTGCCTCTTCATACGAGACCACGAAATGCTTTCTCGATGAATTATACATCTTGGTCATACCGGATGCATAGCATAAGCAGCTACATGTGCCCCTTTAGGATCTCCGTCTCAAATCATCAACATCGCTTTTACGGTCTACGTCCCATCCATAAAGTTCCATCTCTCAACTCAAACTCCGAATTAGTACGGCTGGACTCTCTCAATCAATCTCACTAACACTGGTCTTGATCCACGAACTCTCCGAATCCTATCATGCAACATCGGCCTCAACCTCGGAGTAGCAATCGAGCTCCAACCCCACCCGACTCCATCTCGTACATTAAGAGCTCTCAACTAAATCAGACGGGTAATCTCAAAACACGAATCAAGTACGCATTACCATCGATCTCTACCGATTATCGCATCGGCCACCACATTGGCCTTCCCTGGGTGATACTCAATCGTGCAGTCATAGTCCTTCAGTAACTCTATCCATCTCCTCTATCTCAGATTGAGCTCTCTCTGACTCAACATATACCTCAAACTCTTATGATCAGTGAAGATCCGAGCGTCTCCCATACGATAATGTCTCCGGATCTTGAGCAAATTCAATGCAAGGCCAACTCTAAATCATGCACTGGATAATTTACCTCATGAGACCTCAACGTCTCGAGGCATAAGCTATCACTCTACCATGCTACATCAATACATCCTAATCCTCGATGCGAGGCATCATCAGAAATCCAAAGCCTCCATCCCAGATGGAATGCCTAACACCGGCGATGCGTCAACCGATGTTTCAGCTCCTCAAAGCTCTTCCGCACTCCTCGGACCATCCACGGCACATTCTTCCTCAAGAGCTTCGCCAAAGGCGGAGATCAACGAAAATCTCTCGACAAACCTCCAGTAATATCCGGCCAATCCTAGGAAACTCCACTCTCGCACACTCTTGGAATCTCCCAACTCATAATCGCCTACTATCTTATGAGGTCTACACTAATACCCTCACGGACATCACGTGTCCCGAAATACAATCTCATGAAGCCAAAATTCGCGCTTAGCAAATTTGGCAAAACAATTCTCTCTCATGACACGAAGGACATGTAGGAAAATCCCGGAGGTACATTACATGTACCAAAAAGAAAAAAAAAATTTTGTCACCGGACCTTCCCAAGGCCAGATCTATGTGTGGTATGAAGACTCAAACCCCGAATAGCCAATAGAGACTATCTCTAAAGGTATCCACGCAGATCGAAAACCTAACCGGACAAACTCTTTTGACACGAGGAATAGCTAGAACAAAGTAAAGGTCGCTAGACCTACCTCTGTCCTTAGAGAGCTTGAGACAATGATGGAGGAAGATGAAAACTTGGAGGAGAAGATGAAGCCTTGAATATCGATGGAGATGAGAGATGAAGACTTAGGTTTTTCTCAAAACCTTCTTCCCTTCCTAAAACCAACGACACACTCCTGGCCCCTTTTCCATTTGTCTTTAACACTTTAAAGACTCATCAAAGGCTAATGGTGGACAAGCTTCCACGTTAGCCATTTATATATATATATATAATAAAGTTAAAAGATCATCTTTTCCTCCATCCACGTGCATAGCATATATATATATATATATTAATTATTTAATTAATTAATCATATATATATATGTATATATATATTCAAGTGGTCGATCACACTGGGAGTCGATCCTCTTGGCCTCTAGGGTCCCGATATGGGATAAACCCCGAAAACCTTTTTCAGCAATATCGATATCGCGATCTCATCGGGACATATCTCTATCTCATGGGATCCATTTAATCCTAATGCTCTCCATAATTGGAACTCATCGATACTATTTCATAGATTCTCTGAAACACTCTTATCGTGTGACCTTTTAGGTTCCGGTTATGTTGGCCACTTAGATTAACACTTAATCCGAGGCAAGTCATGAGCGCGTGTAACAACACATCATGACCCCCAATTGACCGGAAAGTAATTGGTTTGATGAATTCATCACGAACCCTTCCATAGACAATTCTTGTGCAATTAAGTCCTTTCAACATCCTATACCCCACTTGGTTATGAGTATGGTCAAGTGTCAACTCTTACTAGACTAAGTCTAGCCAGTGATATTAGTTCTGTCTTGGGACTCATTACTTTATATGTCCATGAAGACACTCTTAATGACATATTTATGCTGACGAGACTTAATGTAATGATCTGACAAGAGGCTGGGTATCTCTTCCGCTATCACGAAGTGATGAATCCTCTATTGGCTACTCAATTACCTTGAATACCTCAAAACTGTACTCCAAGCACCACCACTGAGTAACCTCTCGAAGGCAACAAGGAATGGAGTCAAAGCACAAGATCGGTATCAAGATATCCTTGGTACCTCAAGTCTAAGGATACTTGCACCATTGCTATGATGAGATCATCAACGACATTAGAATAGGACATCCATGTGATGATCTCATGGCGAGTCATCCAATGTACTTACTACGCTAGTAAACATCCACATGTCAACTCTAAATATCTCATATTTACGGTTTACGAGATCCACCGCTTGATCCAATCAAGGGTATAACATATCTTCGTTCCGTCTGGGATTAATGATGTCGGTCTCATTAATCCTATGACTAGGAGAATTTAGATCTTGACATAATTGCACATGATAGGAATCTCGTGATTATGATCACATCATAATTTCCTTCATGCTATGTCATATATCATGGACTTCATTAATTTGATTAAAGATCAATATCAATTCATAAAGAACATCAAATAAATGAAACATGCCTTTCTTTATTTATTCATAAAGTCTCATATGACTATGAACAAAAGCTTAAAGGAGATTGCCTTGTGGCACTACTCTAACAATCTCACGCTGATCATGTACACGCATAAAGTCGACTTACACGGGTATACAAGTCAACTTATTAGTACCGAAGTGGTATAAAATCGACTTACATCTCAATACAAGTCGATTTACACCTAAAATCTCCCACTGACCTAAAACCAATCGCAACGGTATCTAATACCATAAGCGGTACATGAGAATCAAAATTCTTACGTGGACAATGGCTTCGTCAGCGGATCAACAATGTTACTGCTTTGTGGAATTCTCTCGATCGCGACATCACCTCCGCAATGATCTCGAATCGGATGATATCTGCAGAGTGCGTGTTTAGATCGTTGGTGAGACCTTGGTTCCTTTGCTCGAGCAATAGCCCCATTGTTGTCCTGATACAATTGTATGGGCCCATCACATTAGGGAACCACACCAAGTTGAAGAATGAACTTGTTGATCCAAACTGCTTCCTTTGCTGCCTCTGATGCGACAATGTACTACCTCGATCGTTGAATCGGTCGATGCGTCTCTTGTTTGGAACTCTTCCAACCCATTTCTCCGCCGTTTAGTGTGAAAATATAACTTTGATTGGGATTTTGAATCATCCTTATCAGTTAGCTCGCATCCAGATGCCGCTCACTTGAGATTTCCATCTCCATATATCAAAAACATCCTTAGTCCTTCGCAAGTACTTGAGGATATTCTTGGCAAACCACCCAGTGACCCTCACGAGGATCCGATTGGTATCCGCCGTGACACTCAGAGCATATGATACATCGGGCCTCGTGACATAACATAGCATACATGATCGATCCTACTGCAGGCGCATCTGGGATCGATCCATCGCATCCTCTCATCTTGTGTCTTAGAGACACATAGATTTCGAGTGTTATCCAATGAGACATGGGAAGAAACCCTCTCTTGGATTGCTCCATGCTAAACCTCTTTAGCATCTTGTCTATGTCACGATGATTGTGAAAGACCAAGCAACCTCTTGATCTATCTCTATAAATCTTTATCCAGGATAAAAGTTGCTTCTCCAAGGTCTTTCGCAAGCAAATTGTTTAGACAACCAAATTTAGCGGTTGCGACATAGAAACATCGTTTCCGAGTAATAATATGTCATCTACATATAATACAAGGAATACGATTGCGGTTCCATTAACCTTCTTGTACACACGGTGTTCATCCGGATTTGAAAAACAAACTCTTTGATTGACTCATCAAAGCGGATGTTCCAACTCTGGATGCTTGCTTCAATCCATAAATGGATTTACGAAGCTTGCATACCTTTTCGCCATCGATGGAGTGAAGCCTCGGGTTGTGTCATATACACATCCTCGGCGATTTCTATTAAGGAAAGTTGTCTTCATCCATTGCCATATCTCATAATCATAATGGCAGCGATGGCTGGAGTATCGAATGGATTTAAGCATTACTCTGGGGTTTGAAGGTCTCGTCATAGTCAACTCCTTGTCTCGGCGAAATCCTTTGGCCATAAGCCTTTCTTTATAAGTAATCACATTACCATCCATGCTCGTTTTCTTCTTAAAACCCATTTACCTATAGGTTTTATCCTTGGTGCATCGACCAAAGTCCATACTTGGTTTTGGTACATGGAATCCATTTCAGCTTTCATGGCACAAAGCCATTTTTAGGACTAAACTTTTGAGAACCTCTTCATAGGTGGTAGAGCTCATCATCTTCTATGAGCAATCGTCATTCATTCCTTTGACAGAAATCCATATCTCTCGGGGAACAGTCGTATCCTACTTGACCTCTGAACTTCGTGTAGTAGAAGGTTGAACTATTACTTCATCCTCGAATGAGTGACGGTTTGAGTTCGAAGCGATTGATACATGTCTGCTTGAGCATCTTGAACTTCTTGAGTTCAACTTTGCTCCTTGTCCTCTTCTTAAGAAACTCTTTCTCTAAGAAGGCGGCATGCATTGAAACAAATACCTTTTGTTCCTCGGCAAAGTAGAATTGATATCCTCTTGTTTCTTTAGGATATCCTACGAACAAACATTTGTCGATTTTGCTTCAGCTTATCATTTGTAATCCGCTTCACGTAAGGAACTGACCCCATACTTTCAAATAAGAAAGATAAGGTTTCTTGTTAGTCCACATCTCATATGGAGTAACATCAAGCTCGTCTTTGATGGAACTTTGTTTAGCAAGTAAGCAATTTGTCCAGTGCATATCCCAAAACGTTTTGGTAGTGTGCAAAACCCATCATAGATCGTACCATGTCCAACAAGGTTCGATTTCTCCTTTCACACACCATTATCTTGTGGTGTGTGGGAGGAGTCCAGCGAGATAAAATCCCATTATCTACGAGATAATCCAAAAACTCTTGGTCAAGTATTCACCACCACGATCGGATCGTAATGTTTTAATACTTTTACCAAGTTGTTTTCTACTTCATTTACTGAATTGTTTGAACTTTTCAAGCGCTTGATTTGTATCTCATCGAATACAAGTACCCATATCGAGAATAATCATCGATAAAGGTAATGAAATGCGACAACCACTTCTAGCATGGATGGACATCGGACCACATACATCCGAATGTATTAGATCTAATAATCCGATCTTTCGTTCACTTTCCCTTAAAGGTAACTTAGTCATCTTGCCTAATAAACAAGATTCACGTGTGTCATATGATTCATAATCAAATGACCTAAACTTCCTCTTGTGGAGCTTAGCGATCGTCTCTCATTTATATGGCTGCGACAATGCCATAAGTAAGTTGATTTTAAATTATCTCTTTTATGTCTTTTAGTGTCATTGACATTCATAATTGGATGTGACATATCTAATATGTAAATTCCATTGCATAATGTACCAGATTACCATAAAGCATTCCATTTGAACTAATAGAACAACCATTGTTACCAAAGACAAATGGAAACCAGCTCTATTAAACAAGAAATGCAGACAATATGTTCTTTGTTAACACGGGTACAAAATAACAATCATCCAAGTTAAGTACAAGCCCACTAGGAAGTGTCAAAACATAAGTTCCTACGGCTAATGCAGCACTCTTGCTCCATTGCCAACACGCAGTCCATTTCTCCCTTTATGAAATTTTCTCTCATCCACGAGGCCTGCGTATCATTGCATATGTGTGAGCCACAACGGTATCTAATACCCATATGTTATGATCGAAGCATTATTAACCTCAATGACAAATATACGAAGAAGTCGAGGCATCGATGCCTTCTTACGCTTCGATTATTCGGATAGACTTTGCGATTCGCCTCCGATGACCATCTCTTACCGCAATGATGGGCGCAAGTACCTTTTAGTGCGATCTCTTTGGTCTTTTTCTTGCCTTTCCTTGCACTTCCTTCTGACACGGGCCTTTTTCTTCTTTTTTCTTTTCTTGGGCGAGAGGAAGAAGAATCCTAATAGCAACGCCTTGCTATCTTCTTGACGACTTGTTAATTGTCTTGGCGGCAGATTGATCAGCTCGGGAATTGTGGTGGATATTTGGTTCATTCGATAGTTCAACCTGGCCGTGAATAACTATCGACAAACCAACTAGAATTAAGTCTATACTTAACTCAGAATCCATCACAAAACCTAAGGCGGCCAACCTCTCGATATAGCCATTCATCTTGATGCATATTGCCTTTGCGAGATGAACCTCGAGTCATCTTCGTTGTAAAGAGCAACCTTGAGGTCTCGAACCGTTCGGACCGAGCTTGCTCATCAAACAACTCTAGATGAAACACAATCGTATGAGCATCCATAGACTCGTCTTCTGCGGCTCGGTGACATCGATCTGCAAGCATAATCACGGTGGCTATGTCGCATCTTTAGATGCTACGATATGCCTTCGATCATCATCGAAGCTCCTTGAGAAGTGGATCGAGCGGAAAATCAAGGATGTATCCTAGATCCTCGGATCTGAGAACAATTCTCGATTCATGACCAATCGAAAATTTGGTCGATTAATTTGTTTGCATCCATTAGGCGCGAAGATTCACACTTTAGTCGACATCTTGATCAACCTAAGCGTAGAGAGAAGAAAGTTAGAATAGATTTAAATGTATGACCATAAGGACTTAAATGACATACATATGGCTCCCTTTAGTTTCAACGAGATCCATAACCCCATCATGAATCAAGAAACAAAATGGTACATTGACCTGAGTGGGTCGATATCCGACATTACTAAGAATGACCTTGAGGTTAGCTCAACAAGTCACCTTAGGTCAATCGGTAGGTATCGGTCATACCAATTGCATCTCGATGCAACTATGCGATGCTATCAACAGTTGATGTATGCACATACATTGGGTTATCAACACTTGATGCGTGTACATCGATGTACACTACCCATTCGCCTCTGTCCACGTTGACGCGAGGTTAGCTCAACAAATCAACGCTTTAGGAAAACCGACCCATTAATCAAAAATCATATTTTCATGGTTTGAACATATTAAGTATAGAGTGAGCTTGAGGTTAGCTCAACAACCCAACCTATAAGAACTCGGTTCTTGCCATATTAATGGGCGTTAGTTTTCATATTTTAAATTGAGGGATTTTAGGTCTCATCAAATTAATCTCATCCGAGGATCATAGTCACAATGACTATATGGTGCGATTTAGGGCATTGCATCAATCACATTGAATTTATACGAAAATCACCCATCATCCCACCAGGCATGTAATAAGTCGACTTGTTTATGTATAAATCGACTTGGCTCTGAATAAGTCGACTTATGCATGTGTAAGTCGAAACTTGTGCTGTAATGCTGCGAACAGTCGAAACTTGTACCATTGTGTGAGTCGACTTATTTCTCTGATGCACCAAACAAGTCGAGTTATGAACAGATAGAATAAGTCTTGTTTGTGGTGCGATAGGAATTGCTATCTAATCGGCTAATTCTCAATCCATGCATTTCCAATTCACAATACCAAGTATATTATCTTTTATAATAATGTGTTAATGAAACATTTTCATTGAAACATCGTGCCATATAGTCAAACTATATGAGAAAACTTGAAGCTGATTAATCCACCATTAATCACTAGATTTCCACATAATTTTAATAATATCAAATAATCATGCTAAGTATCTCTAGGTAGGCTATCGTTATCAAGATTACTCGGCACTTGTCACAAAAATTCGACGGCGAAAATAACGAATAACGGAATAAGCTAACGAGGCGCTAAAGTGACCTATCCGACATCCAAAATTATTGGAAACCTAAATTCAGAATCTCATCTTGGCATGCATGCCACATCAACATAACACATTTTAATCACTATAAAAATGATTCAAGGCATTGGAAATCAGAAATACATAACCAATCATTCCAAACAAAACAGCCCCAGCATGTTTCTCAAAACTGCCAAGCTCTGCCTTTTGCTCAAAATGATCATTGAAACAATTTCAATAAATGCTGAGAAAATTACTGAGATTAAAACATGTTCCTAACATGATCCATGAATTTTTAGGATTTAATGCCCACAAAACTCATTGAACCTCAGCAATCTAGCCGATCCAGAATCTGTGTTTTCAACACAGACATTCCCAACAACATACAAGAAATTCGAAAATAAATAGTAAATCACCTTGAAAACATTTTTCCTTCCACAGAGACATTCACAAACATCTTAGGGACATGTCGGTGAAAACCAATCGAAAAACAATTTTTCTAAATTTAATCTCGAATTTACAAGCATGCCTGTTTCAGAAACATTCAACAAGACAGCATCCGAAACTTAGGGAATAAAATTAGCAAAACCATAGCAAATGAAATTAATAAATTTCGAGCTTCCACAGACATAAACTAAAACACCTTGTGAACATATCTGGGCAGAAAATTTCGAAAACACTATCTCTATACTGATTCGAAATTCAACAGAAGCAACATGCTACACAGCTCAATTCACAAAGGAACTCCGACCTAGTTATCATTTAGACTTTTATACAACACAAGTGGCTCTGATACCACTGTAGGAAAATCCCGGTGGGCATCACATGCTCAGGGTGCGGAATTAAAATTTTTAAGTCCGGGACATTCAAAGCCAGGATCCATGTGTAGTACACACAATCAAACCATAACGACGAAAGGAGACCGTCTCTAACGGTATCCACGCAGAGGTCGGAAAACCTACTTGGGACAAACTCTTTTGACCGGGAATAGCTAGACTAAAGAAAGAGTGCTAGCTCTTACCTTAGCCTTGGAGAGCAAATTAGATGAGCTTGGTGGAGCCTTGGAAGTAGAAGCAAACTTGAAAGGAGGAGATGAAGAAGATGAAACAAGTTTCATATGCTTAACACTTAAGCCATTTTCGGTTCTCTTCCTCTCAAAACCGTGCATCCACCCTTTCCATTTCTTCCATCTGTCTATTTAACACTTAAATACATATATATAAAGCTTGGTTGATGGATGGTCACGTGAATGGCATGAAGAATGCCTTAAATTGCTAAATAATCATTAGGTTTGAAAAGTCAAACCTTTAAACTTCTCCACCAATTTATCTCCACGAAATTCACATATATATATTTATATATAATTAATTATTTATTTAATTAATTAATATATATAATTACTAAGTGGTCGGTCAAGCTGGGGTGGGTCTCTTGACCTCTAGGAAGCCCGTCGTGAAAATCACCGGAAGCGGTTTTGGCAATGTCGATGTCGCGATCTCATCGGGACATATCCCAATCTCATCGGGATTCATTTAATCCTATTGCTCTCCAGATATCGGATCTCTGTCCGAAACTATTTTATAGATTCTCAGAGTCACTCTAATCGTGTGACCCATTAGGTTCGGTTATGTTGGCCACTTAGATTAACACTTAATCTAAGCAAGTCATGGCGGTATCTAGCAACACATCATGACCCCAATTGACGGAAAGTAATTGGTTTGACTAATGAAACCATATCACGAACCCTTCCATAGACAATTCTGTGCAATTCGTCCTTTCACCATCTATACCCAGCTTGGTTTGAGTATGGGCAATGTGTCAACTCTTACTAGGCGATCGGATCAAATCTAGTCCAAGTGTAATCGGTTCTCGTCCTAGGACTCATTACTTTATATGTCCATGAAGACCATCTTCATGACATATGTATCTTTCGGCCGGAGACTTCAGTAATGATCACGATAAGAGGCCATGGGTATCTCTTCTGCTATAATGAAGTGGTGAATCCTCTATTGGCTACTCAATTACCTTGAATACCTCAAGTGCTGCCAATCACCACCACATGAGCGACCTCACGAAAGGTAACAAGGAATGGAGTCAAAGTCTGAGAATCGATTACCAGATATCCTTGAGTACCTCGAGTCTAAGGATACTTGCACCATTGCTATGATGAGATTATCAACGACATTTGTATAGGACATCCATGTGATGATCTCATGGCGGGTCATCAATGTACTTACTTCCTTAGTAAGCATCCACGTATCAAATCTAAATATCTCAATATTTACGGTTTTACGAGATCCTTTGCTTGATCAATCGAGGAGTTTGACATATGCTAGTCTATCCGGATTAACGATGTCGGTCTCGTTAATCCTATGACTAGGGATAATTTGAATCTTGACATAATTGCGCATGATAGGAATCTCGGTAGTATGATCGCATCATAATTTCCTTCATGCTATGTCATGTATCGGGGACTTCATTAATTTGATTAAAGATCATTATCAATTCATAATAAAATGAACATCAAATAAATGAAATATGCCTTTGCTTTATTTATTCATAAAGTGCATGCATGACTATGAACAAAATGCGCTAAAGGGATTGCCTTTAGGGCACTACTCTAACAATCTCCCACGACCTAAAGCCAATCGCCTTGGTATCTAATACCATAAGCGAGTACATGAGAATCAAAATTCTTACGTGGCAATGGCTTTGTCAGCGGATCAACAATATTACGCTCTCTGTGGAATTCTCTCTATCGGGACATCACCCGCGCAATGATCTCCGAATCAAATGGTATCGGTGGATCGTGTTTGGACCGTTGATGAGACCTTGGTTCTTTCGCTGTAATAGCTCCATTGTTGTCCACAATACAATTTGTATGGGTCCATCACGGTAGGAACCACACAAGTTGAAATGAACTTCTTGATCAGCTGCTTCCTTTCTTTGCGTCGATGCGACAATGTACTCTGCCTCGGTCGTTGAATCGTGATCGTCTCTGTTTGGAACTCTTCCAGCCGGCCCTCCGCCATTTAGTGTGAAAACATAACCTGATTGGGACACAGGTCGTCCTTATCAGTTAGGCGGCATCTGTATGCCCGCTCACTTGGAGATTTCCAGCTCCATATATCGAAAACATCCTTAGTTCTTCGCAGTACTTTAGGATATTCTTGGCAACCACCCGATGACCCTCACGGGATCCGATTGGTATCTGCTTTCGTAACACTTAGAGCATATGATACATCGGGTCTCGTACATAACATAGCGTACATAATAGATCCTATTGCGAGCGCATACGGGATCAAATTCATACGCATCCTCTCACGTGTGGGGACACATAGACTTCGAGTGTTATCCATGGGTAATGGGAAGAAACCCTCTCTTGGATTGCTCCATGCTAAACCTCTTTAGCACCTTGTATACATGTCGTTATTGTGAAAGACCAAGCAACCTCTTGATCTATCTCTATAAATCTTAATCCCAAGGATATAAGTTGCTTATCCAAGTCTTTCATGGCAAATTGTTTGGACAACCAAATTTTCTTGATTGCGGCATTGAGACTTCGTTTCCTAGCAACAATATGTCATCTACATATAATACAAGGAATACGATCACGGTTCCATTAACCTTCTTGTACACACGGTGTTCATCCGGATTTTGTGAGAAACCAAACTCTTTGATTGTCTCATCAAAGCGGATATTCCAACTCTGGATGCTTGCTTGATCCATAAATGGATTTTTGAAGCTTGCATACCTTTTCGCCATCAGCGGAAATGAAGCCCTCGAGTGTGTCATATACATCCTCGGATTTCCATTCGGAAAAGCATCTTCACATCCATTGCCATATCTCATAATCATAATGGCGGCAATGGCTAGGAGTATCTAATGGATTTAAGCATTGCTCTTTGGTGAAGGTCTCGTCATAGTCAACTCCTTGTCTTTGTGAAAGCCTTTAACCTGACCCTCGCTTTATAGGTAATCACATTACCATCCATGTCGGTTTTCTTCTTGAAAACCCATTTGCACCTATAGGTTTTATCCTTGGTGCATCAACCAAAGACCATACTTGGTTTTCATACATGGAATCCATTTCAGATTTCATGGCGCGAAGCCATTTTAGGACTCTAAACTCTTGAGAACCTCTTCATGGGTGGTAGGCTCATCATCCTCTATAGTAATCGTCATTCTGTTCACTCACGAGAAATCCATATCTCTCGGGAGCAGTCGTATCCTCTTGACCTCACAATTTCGTGTGAAGTAGAAGGTTGAGCTGTTACCTCATCATGTATGAGATCTGATTGAGTTGAGCGATTGATCTGCGTCTGTCCAGAGCATCTTGAACTTCTTGAAGTTCAACTTTGCTCCCCTTGTCCTTTTAAAAGAAACTCTTTCTCTAAAAAGACAGCATGCATTGAAACAAATACCTTTTGTTCCTCGGCAAAGTAAATTGATATCCTCTTGTTTCTTTAGGATATCCTACGAACAAACATTTGTCGATTTTGCTTCTAGCTTATCATTGTGTCCTTCACATAAGCGGGACAACCCCATACTTTCAAATAAGAAAGATAAGGTTTCTTGTTAGTCCACATCTCATATGGAGTAACATCAGCGTCTTTGATGGAACTCATTTAACAAGTAAGCAAATTGTCTCAGTGCATATCCCCGAAAGGATTTTGGTAGCTGTGTAAAACCATCATAGATCGTACCATGTCCAACAAGGTTCGATTTCTCCTTCTGCCACACCATTATCTTTGTGGTGTGTAAGGAGGAATCCTTTGAGATAAAATCCCATTATCTACGAGATAATCCAAAACTCTTGGTCTAAGTATTCACCACCACGATCGGATCGTAATGTTTTAATACTTTTACCAAGTTGTTTTCTACTTCATTTCGAATTGTTTGAACTTTTCAAGCGCTTGATTTGTATCTCATCGGATACAAGTACCCATATCGAGAATAATCATCGATAAAGGTAATGAAATAACGGCAACCACTTCTAGCATGGATGGACATCGGACCACATACATCTGAATGTATTAGATCTAATAATCCAGTCGCTCGTTCACCTTTCCCTTAAAGGTAACTTAGTCATCTTGCCTAACAAACAAGATTCACATGTGTCATATGATTCATAATCAAATGACCTAAACTTCCACTCTTGTGGAGCTTAGCGTCGTCTCTCATTTATATGGCCAAGCGACAATGCCATAAGTAAGTTGATTTTAAATTATCTCTTTTATGTCTTTTAGTGTCATTGACATTCATAACCGGATGTGACATATCTAATATGTAAATTCCATTGCATAATGTACCAGTACCATAAAGCATTCCATTTGAACTAATAGAACAACCATTGTTACCAAAAGACAAATGAAACCATTCTATTTAAACAAAAAGCAGACAATATGTTCTTTGTTAACACGGGTACAAAATAACAATCATCCAAGTTAAGTACAAGCCCACTAGGAAGTGTCAAAACATAAGTTCCTACGGCTAATGCAGCAACTCTTGCTCCATTGCCAACACGCAGGTCCATTTCTCCCTTTATGAGTGCTGCCTCGTCCACGAGGCCTGCGTATCATTGCATATGTGTGAGCCCAACGGTATCTAATACCCATATGTTATGATCGAAGCAGTATTAACCTCAATGACAAATATACTGAAGAAGTCGAGGCATCGATGCCTTCTTACCTTCGATTATTCGAGATAGACTTTGCGATTCGCCTCCGATGACCGGTCTTACATGATGGGCGGTACCTTTTAGTGCGATCTCTTTGGTCTTTTCTTGCCTTTCTTGCACTTCCTTTAGAACCACGAGCCTTTTCTTCTTCTTTTCTTTTCTTGGAAGCGGAGGAAGAAGAATCCACCAATATACACGCTTGCTATCTTGCTTGACGACATTACTCACATGCTTGGCGGATTGATCATTTCGGGGAATTGTGGTGGATATTTGGTTCATTCGATAGTTCAACACAAGCTGTGAATAACTATCGACAAACCAACTAGAATTAAGTCTATACTTAACTCGAATCCATCACAAAACCTAAGGCGGCCAACCTCTCAATATAGCCATTCATCTTGATGCATATTGCGCTGCGAGATGAACGAGTCATCTTCGTTGTAAAGAGCAACCTTGAGGTCTCGAACCGTTCGGACGAGCTTGCTCATCAAACAACTCTCTAGATGAAACACAATCGTATGAGCATCCATAGACTCGTCTTTGCTACGCGCTCGGTGACATCGATGCAAGCATAATGCGGTGGCTATGTCACTTTGTCTTTTAGATGCTTCGATATGCCTTCGATCATCATCGAAGCTCCTTGAGAAGTGGATCCGAGCGGAAAATCAAGGATGTATCCTAGATCCTCGGATCGAGAACAATTCTCGATTTCTGACCAATCAAGAAAATTTGGTCCGATTAATTTGTTTGCATCCATTAGAGCGCGAAGATTCACACTAGTCGACATCTTGATCAACCTAAGCGTAGAGAGAAAGAAAGTTAGAATAGATTTAAATGTATGACCATAAGGACTTAAATGACATACATATGGCTCCCACTAGTTTCAACAGAATCCATAACCCCATCATGAATCCAAGAAACAAAATGGTACATTGACCTAGTGGGTCGATATCCGACATTGCTAAGAATGACCTTGAGGTTAGCTCAACAAGTCACCTTAGGTCGATCGGTGAGTATCGGTCATACCAATTGCATCTCGATGCAACTATCGCCGATGCTATCAACAGTTGATGTATGCACATACATTGGGTTATCAACACTTGATGCGTGTACATCGATGTACTACCCAATTCGCCTCTGTCACGTTGACGCTTGAGGTTAGCTCAACAAATCAACGCTTACAGGAAAACCGACCCATTAATCCGAAAATCATATTTTCATGGTTTGAACATATTAAGTATAGAGTGAGCTTGAGGTTAGCTCAACAACCCAACCTATAAGAACTACGGTTCTTGCCATATTAATGGAAGCGTTAGTTTTCATATTTTAAATTGAGGGATTTTAGGTCTCATCAAATTAATCTCATCGAGGATCATAGTCACAATGACTATATGGTGCGATTTAGGGCATTGCATCAATCACATTGAATTTATACGAAAATCACCCATCATCCCACCAAGGCATGTAATAAGTCGACTTGTTTATGTATAAATCGACTTATGGCTCTGAATAAGTCGACTTATGCATGTGTAAGTCGACTTGTACTGTCATGCTTGCGAACAAGTCGACTTGTACCATTGTGCAAGTCGACTTATTTATCTGATGCACCAAACAAGTCGAGTTATGAGCAGATAAATCGTCTTGTTTGTGGTGCGATAGGAATTGCTATCTAATCGGCTAATTCTCAATCCATGCATTTCAATTCACAATACCAAGTATATTATCTTTTATATTAATGTGTTAATGAAACATTTTCATTGAAACATGCATGCCATATAGTCAAACTATATGAGAAAAACTTGAAACTGATTAATCCACCATTAATCACTAGATTTCCACATAATTTTAATAATATCAAATAATCATGCTAAGTATCTCTAGGTAGGCTATCGTTATCAAGATTACTCCGGCACTTGTCACAAAAATTGCGGCGGCCAAAATAACCAAGATAACGGAATAAGCTAACGAGGCGCTAAAGTGACCTATCCGACATCCAAAATTATTGGAAACCTAAATTCAAGAATCTCATCTTGGCATGCATGCCAAATCAACATAACACATTTTTAATCACTATAAAAATGATTCAAGGCATTGGAAATCAGAAATACATAACCAATCATTCCAAACAAAACAGCCCCAGCATGTTTCTCAAAACTGCCAAGCTCTGCCTTTTGCTCAAAATGGTCATTGAAACAATTTCAATAAATGCTGAGAAAATTACTGAGATTAAAACATGTTCCTAACATGATCCATGAATTTTTTAGGATTTATTGCCCACAAAACTCATTGAACCTCAGCAATCTAGCCGATCCAGAATCTGTGTTTTCAACACAGACATTCCCAACAACATACAAGAAATTCGGAAATAAATAGTAAATCACCTTGAAAACATTTTTCCTTCCACAGAGACATTCACAAACATCTTAGGGACATGTCGGTGAAAACCAATCGAAAAATTTTTTCTAGAATTTAATCTCGAATTTACAAGCATGCCTGTTTCAGAAACATTCAACAAGACAGCATCCAAAACTTAGGGAATAAAATTAGCAAAACCATAGCAAATGAAATTAATAAATTTCGAGCTTCCACAGACATAAACTACAACACCTTGTGAACATATCTGGGAAAGAAAATTTCGAAAACACTATCTCTATACTGATTCGAAATTCAACAGAAGCAACATGCTACACAGCTCAATTCACAAAGGAACTCCGACCTAGTTATCATTTAGACTGTTTATACAACACAAGTGGCTCTGATACCACTGTAGGAAAATCCCGGGGTGGGCATCACATGCTCAGGGTGCGGAATTAAAATTTTTAAGTCCCGGGACATTCCCGAAAGCCAGGATCCATGTGTAAGTACACAATCAAACCATAACGACCAAAGGAGACCGTCTCTAACGGTATCCACGCAGAGGTCGGAAAACCTAACCGGGACAAACTCTTTTGACCGGGAATAGCTAGACTAAAGAAAAGTGCTAGCTCTTACCTTAGCCTTGGAGAGCAAATTAGATGAGCTTGGTGGAGCCTTGGAAGTAGAAGCAAACTTGAAAGGAGGAGATGAAGAAGATGAAACAAGTTTCATATGCTTAACACTTAAGCCATTTTCGGTTCTCTTCCTCTCAAAACCGTGCATCCACCCTTTCCATTTCTTCCATCTGTCTATTTAACACTTAAATACATATATATAAAGCTTGGTTGATGGATGGTCACGTGAATGGCATGAAGAATGCCTTAAATTGCTAAATAATCATTAGGTTTGAAAAGTCAAACCTTTAAACTTCTCCACCAATTTATCTCCACGAAATTCACATATATATATTTATATATTAATTAATTATTTACTTAATTAATTAATATATATAATTGCTGAAGTGGTCGATCAAGCTGGGGTGGGTCCTCTTGACCTCTCGGGCCCCGTGTGAAAAATCACCGGAAGCGGTTTTGTGAATGTCGATGTCGCGATCTCATCGGGACATATCCCAATCTCATCGGGATTCATTTAATCCTATTGCTCTCCGGATATCGGATCTCATCAAAACTATTTCTGATTCTCAAGTCACTCTAATGCGTGTGACCCATTAGGTTCCGGTTATGTTGGCCACTTAGATTAACACTTAATCTAAGCAAGTCATGGCGGTATCTAGCAACACATCATGACCCCAATTGACCGGAAAGTAATTGGTTTGACTAATGAAACCATATCACGAACCCTTCCATAGACAATTACCGTGCAATTAGTCCTTTCACCATGCTATACCCCACTTGGTTTGAGTATGGGCAATGTGTCAACTCTTACTAGGCGATCGGATCAAATCTAGTCAAGTGTAATCGATTCTCGTCCTATGACTCATTACTTTATATGTCCATGAAGACCATCTTCATGACATATGTATCTTCGGCGCGAGAGACTTCAAAGTAATGATCACGATAAGAGGCCATGGGTATCTCTTCTGCTATAACGAAGTGGTGAATCCTCTATTGGCTACTCAATTACCTTGAATACCTCAAGCTGTACCCAATCACCACCTATGAGCGACCTCGAAGGTAACAAGGAATGGAGTCAAAATGCAGAATCGATTACAAGATATCCTTGAGTACCTCAAGTCTAAGGATACTTGCACCATTGCTATGATGAGATTATCACGACATTTGTATAGGACATCCATGTGATGATCTCATAGCAGGTCATCAATGTACTTACTTCCACTAGTAAGCATCCACATGTCAAATCTAAATATCTCAATATTTACGGTTTTACGAGATCCTTTGCTTGATCCAATCAAGGAGTTTGACATGTCTTAGTCTATCCGGATTAACGATGTCCGGTCTCGTTAATCCTATGACTAAGGATAATTTGAATCTTGACATAATTGCACATGATAGGAATCTCGGTAGTATGATCGCATCATAATTTCCTTCATGCTATGTCATGTATCAGGGACTTCATTAATTTGATTAAAGATCATTATCAATTCATAATAAAATGAACATCAAATAAATGAAATATGCCTTTGCTTTATTTATTCATAAAGTCTGTACATGACTATGAACAAAATGCGCTAAAGGGGATTGCCTTTAGGGCACTACTCTAACATCCTCAGCCTTTATGTGTTTAATATTATATGCATTAATGTCATGCGGAGATAATGGATGGATATATGTGTGTCTGATTTGATTGATTTCGGACCATGGGTGTTTGAAATATTGAATATGTGATATTGAAGTGCTATTGTGTGTAAATGACCAGGAATGCATCAATGAGATAAATCGTAAATGTACATGACTGAAATACCGAACCGAAAGTCCGAAGGAATGGCAAATTTCATTAAAATGTAAATGACTGTAAATGGAAATTGGAACATGTGCATTCATGCATAATGCCATGATCAGATAATGACAAGATTGTGGCCGGAGCGATAGCGATTTTGAGCTTAAAGCTCAACGCAATCAGGGCCTCGAGCCCAATGTATTTGTTAGAGCCACAGGCTCAATGATCAGGGCTTCAAGCCCAACGTAATATCGAGCCTCGAGCTCAAGGGGAGTTAGTGAATACCCTGAGGGCTCTCCTACTCCCTAGACGTGTCTATTGAATATTGATCAATGAGAGGTGCTCGATCACAACACCGTAATAAAATGAAAAGAGTCACATGTGCATTGCATATCTGTATATGAATGATTGGATGTGATTTGTGGAATGATAGCACATGTGAGTTGTATGATTGTGTGATTTGTAATATTTGGAAAATATATATATATATATATGCGTGAGTTGGGTGAACCATCGATGATGGTTTCTCACTGAGTTCGCAAACTCACTCAACATTGCAATTATTTTTCGAATTGGCGATTACCCGTTAGTGAAGCGGGAGTATGACTCTTGCAAGAGAGTCGAATTTGAAATCGGGATCGATTAAATCTGCATTTGTGTTATTCTAATTTAAGTGTAAAGTTGTATTTCCGCATATTTGTCTTTGTTATTTCATGGGCCCCAATTGATGAATTCTATATTGCTATTTGTTTACTGAAATAGTATTTTGGTGGAAAAATATTTTTGAATCGCGGGCCCAAATTGTTTAATGTTTTCTACGCACTCATTTTTTTTCAAAAAGCACAAAATTGTTTTACGGAATTTCCAAACAGATTTGAGTGCTCTAGTACGCCACCCTCGCGGAGCGCGGGCAATTCTGTATTGCTATTTGTTTACTGAAATAGTATTTTGATGTAAAAATATTTTTGAATCGCGGGCCCAAATTGTTTAATGTTTTCTATGCACTCATTTTTTCAAAAACACAAAATTGTTTCTGAAATTTCGAGCAGATTTGAATGCTCTATCGCCACCACTTGCGGAGCGGGCTAGGATATCACCATCGATATCGGGTTCGAGTATGGCGGGAGTGGGGTGCTACAATGCCAATCCCTTTGCAACACTTGTTATTAAAAAAAGAAAGATGGTTCTTAGAGGTTTTTGGATAAAATATAAAGCACTTAATCATAACACCATTAAAGACAAATTTTTAATTTCATAAATTAAGGAGTTATTTAATGAATTCCAAAGAAAGACTTATTTCTCTAAGTTGGACATAAAGCCAAGTATCACTAGATCAAAGTTCATTAAGAAGAAATTGACAAGCAACTTTCAAGATTGATGAGAGCTATTACATGTTTTTAATAATGTCCTTTGGTCTCACCAATTCTCTAGCCATATTTCAAAACCTGATGAATTTTATTTTTAAACCTTACCTTAAAATATTTGTTCTTATTTTCTATGATGATATAATGATGTATAATCAATTCTTTAAGCAATATATGGAGCATTTATAGTTGATTATAAGAACCCTAAACAACTTCAATTCTATGTTATGATGTCAAAATGTTCATTTATTGCATCCAAAATTGGGTATTTGGGTCATTTTATTAGCACTGAATGAGTGTCACAGATCTTCAGAAGGTGAAAGCCATTCAAGATTGACCTATTCCTAAAAACATCAGGCAACTTTGTGGTTTTTAGGACTTTATTGCTATTAACATTGATTCATTCAAAGACATGGTTTAATGAGCCATCATTTTAAATAACCACTAAAGAAGAATGCCTTTATATGGAATTAATCAACCACTAGAGCATTCCAAATGTTGAAAGTTATAAAATCTTTTGCCCCTATTTTAGCTTTACTAAATTGTATGGAAAAATTTGTTGCAGAAGAAGATGTCAATAGTGTAAGAAAGTGGAGCCATTCTTATACAAATGGGAAGACCTATTGCTTTTGATAGTAAGGTAATATTGATATGCTATTGTCATATATCAATTTATAAGAATGAAATTTAGCATTGGTGATGGAGATCAAATATAAGGATTTATTACCTTATTAGTAGACATTTTGAGATTCAAACCGATCACAAGAGTCTCAAATATCTATTATATCAAAAGGTGGCAACTCCATTATAACAAACATGGCTAGTAAAGCTCATGGTCATTGATTTTGATAATTTCTATAATAAAGGGTCCAACAACTCATTGACAAATTCTTTATCAAGAGTGACGAGTTCAAAATTACTTACTTTTGTTTCACCATTATCCATATTGAATTGTTACAAGAAAGTTAAGGATAGTTACCCACAAGTTCCTTTTAAATTAGACAATCAATAAGCGATACAACTTGGGCTACTGATTATGTTGGAGTACCTAAGTAAGTTAGAGAAGATATAGTGTGATACACAATTAGTAGACACAATATTACTAAGCGCCATGTATTTATCTTTAATAAATAGTGAGACATAAAGCTTAGACACGGTCTTGCAAAAGGTTATGTTTATCACTTAGAGAAATCAATAAGGTCTATGGTTTGGGCCATGACATTGGAGAGACCATGTCTTAGGTAGAATAAAACGCATTTAAGTATAGAAACCCTATTTTTTATTAAACTTTAACCATATTTTGTAGAAAACACATTTAAGAAATGCAATTTTCTTCCTAAATTTTGTGTTTAGCTTTTAGAAGTCTTCTAAACATTTAAGCAATTAATTATAATTTCTTTCTCACTATAGAATCAAGATCCAAATATCAACTCAACATATCAAGATATCGAAAGAACTTTGGAGTTCATATAGATTTATTTCTATCATAACATCTCTAGTTTTTTTTGTTATTTTAAATATGTTTTGTGATGAATACTTTTCCATATTTAGATAAGGAAAAATTCTACTAGTTATTTTATGGATTAATTTAATTTAACTTATGATATGGGAAAAATATGTTAGTATTCACACATAAAAGTATAACTCATACATTCATCAAATTTTGGCATCGTTACTAAGGAAGAAATCAGTTTTTTGAAACATATTAACTATTTTTCTATTTTTTGCATAATTTTTCTTATTTATATTTATTTTATTTTTATAATTTTCTTTACATCTTATTTTATTTTATTTATTCTAATTTTAGGAATGATTATGATGTATAAAAGAAGTTGATAGAGTATTTCTTGAAGAAGATACAAAACTTGAAAGAACTTTGTATAAAAATAAAGGTGACGAACTAAGATAGAACTTAGTGATATAATGTAATTACATCTTGAAAAGATGGAAGGAGAAAAGAGAACCATTATGGAGTATTCTAAACTATCTATCGTAGGAACATAGTCGAGCATTTTAAGGTCATAAATAAATTTTAACTCGAGATTAAGCTAATGAAATTTATATTTTCAATATAATGTAAAATTTGATAGGTTATTTGATGAAGATCTTAATGAATATTTGCCTAATTTTTAGAGATATGTTTAAAATCAATACATGATAGAAAGTTCCACTAGACCAAGGTTATTTCTATTCATACTAATGGATTAAACAAAGTAGAGGCTAAAATCATTGTTGCCTAGATCAATCATACTTGAGAGAGTCTTACAAAGAAGTTCCTTTCTAAACACTTTCCACTATCTAAGACAACAATGCTAAGGAATGATATCTCTGCCTTTATAAAGTTTGATAATGATATCTTAGATGTGATCGAGAGAGATACAAGGATCTATTGAAGAATTACCCATATTATGGAATTCTAACACGATGCAATTCTATATATTTTACAATAATCTAGTGAACTCTACTAGGAAAATGATAGATGTTGTAATGGGTAAAACATTGAACAGTTAGACTTTGGAGGCTACTCTTAAGCTAGTAGAAGGTATGTTTATGAACAACTACTAGCAGTAGTTAAAAAGGGTAAGAGTAGACGTAGAGTTAGAAATAAAGGAACTTAAGTTCTGAGATATCACTTATTCTTGTTAGAGATTGGGAACAAGCTAATCGTTCCATTATTTTACAATGAATCCTCAAAAGATAATTCAAAGGGTCATGACAAGTAAGAATGCATGTAAGAGTTAAAAATAAGGTCCAATTAAAAGATGATGATCCTTTACATAACAGTTTATCATGATAAAGAAGGAGCAACTATATTACTCCAACATCTAATCAAGTTTGTGGTGTGCCTAGGCGATGGACATATGTGACTTTTGTACTAACATTATGACTTATTAATAATATATTATGAGGTATTCTTTTATATATGCATGTATATCGTTTATGTAATGTAACTTACGTTCCATGAATAATATTAGGCTTATGTCATCAAGTATGTGACTTGATAGTAAAATCATAAGCATTATAATACTATTCTAAACTGTCCCTGGTCGATCGTTATTGGTGGAACAATAATGAATTAAAGCTAGTATGTGTTCTGATTGATGATCACGTTTTTTTGATCTTGGATATGAGTTATCAAATCAGAAACATAGATATATGTTAGAGAACATATATTGGACCGACCCACAGAGAGAACACTACATGGTTTCATGTCATTAGTGATTCTTAATATGGTTTGACTTTAGTCCTCTGACCTGATGTCATCATAGTTCCCTACATGAGGAATTCAATTTTTTGACATTATACTAAGTTATCTTTAACTGAATAACAAGCAGTCTTATGTTGGACATTGAATAAATCATACGGAGGGATGAGAATGACGTAGATGGGATATGTACCTCCCTTAAATGAGAAAGATATCATTTGGGCCTCTTGACAAGTATAACTAAAGAAATGCATGGCCATGCTCAAATGAATTGATGAGGAGTCATCAATGTCATTTGTTGTAATCAGTCAACTTGGGGATCAAGAAACTATGATTAATCAAAGATTGACATGTACCATGCCTTGTGAGTAATCTTGATATCGTGTTACAAAGGGATTGAGTTTGTAGCGTAGTTCTGAGTTAAATTGGATTACCGATCCTCATTTGATTTGGGTAGTTATAATTTCTTGCTAGAGGTTGCTTATGACTTATGGGTCTTGAAGTGTGATCAAGCCCATTGCCAACATCAAATGAGCCTACAGGATCGCACACAGAGAGTGATGTGATCTGGGCTTATTCTCTTGGGCCTAATTTATTAGGCATTGAATAAATATATGTGGATATATTTATTGGGCTAGATTGAATTAAGTTGTCGAGCTTTTATTATATGAGATATAATATAGGCTAAAACTTATTAGGCTTTAATAATTCTAATGGGTTTAGGATTATGATGTTCGTATTCCTAATAGGAATAGGGATTAAGTTTTCTCTATAAATAGAGAATTTATGTCTCATTAGATGAGAGACAAAACCCAGCCACCTGAACTAGTTGTTTGTTCTTCTTTCTAGAGAAAATTGTGCGGCGTTCAAAAAAAGACTTTTAGAACGTGCTAGCACACATTAACTGCTGCCCGGATCGTTCATCCTTGTGTGGATACCGGTAGAGGACGTTCATGAATTGCAACATCTACAAATCTAAAAAAGAAACAAATATCAATCCGTGTCGAGATGTAATTTTGTATGTGTTATAATTTTAGGTTATACTTCTTGTTGTGTAGTATGATCCATTCCGTTGCGTATTGTGAATGCCCGGGTCATAGGCGATCCAACAGTTTGAGGATAAAGTCCAACTAAACAAATCACAAAAAGGAAGGTGATCCATTGATAAATTTACTTTTCTTTTAATTGTATTTAGATTTATTTTTAGTGTTGTGGACTAATAATTTAGATCTTTTGGTTGTTATTTTATTTGGATTTTTTACTAGATGAATGAATATGGTTATATATATTTTTTCTTTTATGTGGTATTTTGTGCTTCTAATTTTTATGTTTTATAGTTAGGAATATAACACATATAAGCAGGAGGAACTTAAAAGAATATTAAAGATGAATAAAATAATATTAAAGGTGAAAAGATCTAAAAGAATAGGCTAATATTATTAGAACCCATTCCGAATATCCAACTACTTAATCCGAATTTGAAGATTTAGTGCCTATCGAAACATAAACGAAAACTCTATAACTCACTAGAATGATAAAAAAAAAAATTCATCCATTAAGGAGGTCATGAGTTGTAGCAAAGTTTCAACCTAATGAAAAACCTTCATACTTATACATGAATCGGGTTCCAACCGGAAAACGAAACGAAAGAACAAAAACAAAAGCAAATCGAACAAATGGTTCAAACAAACTTGCGGGCAATTTTCTGACAAAATTCAACTAATCTGAAAATTTTACATTTTTGTGAGAGGGTAGAAAATTTGTTGAGAAAACCAATGGTTTGAAAATCGGGAAAATCGGAAGTCAATTGCAAAAGTTAGAAGAGGAAAATTTGAATTGACCAAATGAATAGTAAAAAGTCAATTTCTGACTCTCATAACTTTTTACTCCTAACTCGAACAAGACATACCATACCTCGTTGGAAAGGAAAAAGATGATCTACAACTCTTATGAAGGAAGGAAAAACCAAATCAATCATGAGGAGAGGTAACAACACACTTGAAGTTTCAACTAAAATATATAAAAAAACCAATGGAACAGTAATTTTGCAGCATAAACAGTAACAACAATCTTCAAATG
This sequence comes from Erythroxylum novogranatense, assembly GCA_029891385.1. Lineage (NCBI taxonomy): Eukaryota > Viridiplantae > Streptophyta > Magnoliopsida > Malpighiales > Erythroxylaceae > Erythroxylum > Erythroxylum novogranatense. The sequence goes on from CM057225.1 coordinate 38,436,194, forward strand.
CTCATAACTTCTTACTCCCATATTCAAACATTGCAAATCATACATCAAATTATAAGAGGAAAAGATAAGCTACATTTTCTATGAAGAAAGTAAAACTTGAAACTGTCTCTAAGAAGGTGAAAAACGCCTCTAAAGATTCTGCAAAAATGCAAAATGAACAGTATCTGCGAATAGAAATCTGAAAACTTTCAAACCCTATAACTTCTTCATTTTAAGTCCGATAATGACCCATTTTATACCATTTTAAAGATATTAACATTCTCTACGAACTTCCAGAAGACTTCCCATCCAAATTCACATCCTAACATGGTCTAAAACTCCAAAACAAGTGGATGCCCATTTTAAAAAAAATGGACAGCACCTCCCCTAAAAATGCATCTAGCCAAAATCTTCAAATTCATTTATCCAAACTACAAACCTGCATAAAACCACTTCAATCTTCCATATTTTCAATCATCCAACTACCAAAACAACTCAATTATCTCAAATGGGCAGCAACATCACAATCTTAAGATTTCTAAACATTTCTCAAACTAATCATCAACTCACTTCCAACTCATAATTGAAATACAATCTCATCTTTTTTTTTTATCAATTCCAAACATACAATCATACATGCTTAATACACTTTATCTTTGACACCTCAAATATTAAAGGAGACATATACAATACAATTTCACTTCAAACTCTTACATTTTCATAGAAATGAGCAAGTACAATGCTTCAAAGGCATTTTAGCCCAAATACATCAAAGTCTAGAAGAACAAAACACAAAGTACTTCTTTAGTTTAAAAATGCTATCTAAAATCAAATTTTCTATCATAAGACTTCAAAACCATCAAAATGCATCGAAGTTGCCTCAATCTCGATCGATGACCCGATTCTTGCTCAAAACACATGGAGGGAAAAATGGGGAGTGAGCTCGGCGGCTCAAATGGGTAATAAGTTTATAATAGAGCGAAGCAAAAACACTTTTAAACTTATTTTCCATGTATAAACATTCTTGATAGAAATTTATCAAAGTCTCTTTTCAAAATTTTCAACTTTCCAAAATAATCATAAACAGTTTCATAATTCCCAGTGAAAGCCTCAAATATAGTTCTTCAAAATCTCAAATTTTTTGTAATTGGAACAATTTATCATATGAATGCAGCACCTTTTTCGAATGTGACACATAATACATATATCAATACATACACTATTCATAATCATGCAAAGATGCTGTGCACATTCAATTGGCTCGAGAGTTCCGTAGAACGGGACGGACAACCCGAAGGTTATACCGTAAACAGGACGAGTCCAATTTCGGATCTCGTAGGCCCAAAGCGGGCAGCCGGGAGAAGGCTATACGTCGACGTGCACGTGACTAACAGGACGTTACTCTCTCGCCCAAACAAAACACATAATCACATAATTCATACTTGCAAATCGGATTGCCCGAAGGCCCAGTTCGAAACTTAACTTTCGCATATTATGCCATATCACAAAATGACATTTACAATTTCACATAACATTCACATGTATTAACATTCACATTGCATAATCCAATCCCACAAGGAATGCAACACTTTCGAATTAATTGAAAAAGCATCAATTTTCTCAAATTTGTCGAAACATCTCAGATAATGATAATTTCCAAATCATTTCCAAAACATTGGATTTAGTCATTTGAAAATCACAATTTTCAACCAAACACTCATTTCTTGATTTTTTCAAAATCACATAATTGGCCTCAAATTCAAACTATAAATGCATTACCCGCCTTGACTTCTTTAGCTCTAGGATTGGTCAACATGTCCTTCTTCAATCTCCAAGTGCCTTATTGGACCTTAATCAAAGCACAAAAAGTCTAATTACCAAAGGGTCACTATGCTGGAAAATTGGCAAGAATGCAAAAACTTGACTTTAACCCGACCTACTCTCACTTATACCTTTCTTATACCTCCAATTACCTTATTTGTCCTTAATCAAAGTATAAAAGCCTTAAGTAACACTAAACATCAAAGCTGGAAAATTTGCAAGAATGGAAAACATGAATTAAAACCTACCTAACTTTGCCTATGCCATTCCTAAACTATAACCATCATAACCTCGCTCAATTTAATGCAGTATTTTCGAACATCTCATGCCTTAAAGAGACTCACAAATGCTGATTTCTTAAACCTCTATAAACCCTCTTCTTTCCCTTTTCCTTCAATGCCTCACTTCACCTTCATAAGCACAATAATCTCAATTTAACAAAAGGTAACAATGCTGAAATTTTAAAGAAGGGTACAAAACTTGACTTTTAACCACCTAGTCTCACCTAATTTTTTTTTTCCTTTCCTTCATACAATCATTCTTCAACCATCATTTGAGAACAAGAAAAGATAAAACCTAACAATACAATCAAGAAGTTTCGAAATCCCTAACTTTCTGAAAATCAGGTTTTACTTCCATAAAATCAGATTTTCTTATTCCTCTCAAAGAATTCTTCCAATCACCATTGTTAAGCATGAAATACAAAACCTTAACAATCAAGCCCTAATTAGCAAAAGAAACAATGCTGGAAAATTCTAAGGCATGGGAAAATACATAATCTTACTTATATTTTATCTAAACCATTAACATCAACACTTATCTTAAATAGCCAACAAAATTTGAAAATCTACTACCTAATAAGAAACTAACGAGAATCAGATTTTTGCTTCAACTTCATAACTCTTCTTCTTTCCTTTCTTTCCTACTCAATTCACTTCATACAACACTCTTCACCCACCATTTGAAACATGAAAGCAAAATCCCATCTTCAAGAGATAACAAAATTCATAAACTTTAGGAAGCGAAAACATGACATTAATTTCATATCATCTTACCCATACTTTAATTAAATCATTAGCATCAAAACTTAGCTAAATAAGCAACAAAATTGAAATTCCTAATCTTAGAAACCCTACCACGAAAATCAGATTTTGGAAACTCCATCACTCTTCTTCTTTTCTTTTCTTGTTCTTTCATAATTAACTCTTCAATCTACCATGATTAAGCAAGGAAGACACAAATCCTAACAATAAAACCAACAAAAATTCGAAATCCCTAACCTTATGGATGACCCACGACATCTTCTTCTTCTTTTCTTCTTCTTCTTCTTTTGTCTTGGCCGAAACACCTTCATCTCTTTTCTCTTCTTAGAAAAATCGATGGCCTCTTCTTTCTTCTCTTCTAGCAAGTTCGTGAGTGTTCTCTTCCAAATAACATAAGCCAACGACACTTCCTTATGTTTCTCTCATTTTGTTTCATTTTTATTCTCATTTAAGTGCCACCTCATCTACCTATACGACTCTTCATGCTCTTCCACTTTCCAGAATTTTCGTGACTCTTCATGCTTCACTTCTCACTTCTATTTTAATTTGATTTGTTCTCCTTTTAAGCTTCCTTTACAAGACTAATAACCTAAGCTAACAAAATTCGTGGGCTTCTCCTCTTAATTCCCAACCATCCCCCCTTCATTTTATTTACTTAGCTAACTTATTCTTTAACCTACTAATACTCAAGCCCAATTCCTTCCTTCTTCATTTTGTCTCCATTCTTTTCCTTTTTATTTAACTATCTAACTCACTTACTTTCAACCCAAATGGGCTCTAGCCCAAAGGCTTCTTTCATTCTAATGCCTTAAACTAAATAAAACCTAAGCTAATATCATCCTTAAATTGTAACTCAAATGGACCCTAGCCTTGGGCTTCCTTTCTTCCTTATTTAAATGCCATTGAAAAGGGCTAAAAACCCATTTGATTTTCCTTAAGCCTTATAACATTTACATCTTCCTCATTATCAACAATTTATTAAAGCTCTAATTGAACTAAATCCACACAATCTCAATCACCTAAATTAAGTAAAACCTCAATTCATATAATTCTTTTATTACTAACCATGCATCACAAAATAAAATTTCTCAACAAATCAATTTCACTAAATCCTTCATTAATAATCATAACCTACACAATAAAATCCTCAATTTATTCCAACCAAATTAAAATTCTCAAACTAAAATCGCAAAATAAATTTAAACATGCCTCAACATAATTTAAACATGCTTCATGCGAATCGGGCCCAACAAATATAAATATCAAAAATCAAGTATCGTTAAATGAAATTATTGAACATGGCATGGTACATGTTCGTTTATAAAATTTTCCATAAAGATCTATGGCTTGACACACAACTATACCCTAGGTCATGTCTTTGACAAGATAAAGATGGTAGAATTCATGGCCTAAAAATGTGCTGGTGCCCAAGGGTATATTTTTTGAAGTTGAAGATAATAAGATCCATAGTTTGGGGACACCTTTATGCCCTTATCCATGGATTTATAGAACTTTTTCTAGAACTCTTCATAATCTTGGCTACGATTGTTTCCTATTATTTCAAAACTTGAACTATACACAATTTGCATCATGAATGTATTGCATATTGTGTTGCTAAAATTTTAAAAGCCTAGGAGTGTTGGACCCCGTCTCCGAGGCCCAACATTCGGAAGCACACAAACATAGAGGACCCAAAACTGACAACAAACTGACCACAATTTGAGGGACTTTCAATAGGAATTGCAGATCGGCTTCTTAAGGACATTTTTTCCTCATATTCTAACGATTCTAGCGCCACTAAAATCGCTCAATTCGGATTAGAAATGAAAATTTTATGCTCAAAATACTATCTAAAGAAAATAGTCAAAGCGACACTCTCACCGAGCTTCATGTCGAACTATAAAATCTTAGAGGTAAAATTACATTCGGCACCTTCATCTAACTTGTAGGTCTATGTCTCTAGTTTAATTTAAAACAATAATCGCCTCAATTCGAGCCCTATAGCTCAAGATATTTCAAAATAAGTGAATATATTCAGACTTTGTCAACCGATCGTCATACTTTGTTTCAAACCACCTTTTTCAATTTAAAAAACAATACTGATAAAAATAGGTGTAGAAAGATAGAAAATTTTCTTAGAAATCCATCGCTTCAAAAATCAGCTTAATCAGAGATCTATACAAAAAATTATGGCCAAAAGAAGGAAGAGGGGTCGGTCGGCCAAAAACCGACCCCAAACGCGCGAGCTCACCCAAGCGCGAGCGCCCAGGCCAAGTGACCTGCCCAGCGATCCGAACTATCAGACTTCAAACCCTCATAACTTTTGACTCCGAGCTCTAAATTAGACATGGTTTGATTCGTTGGAAAGCTAAGAGAAAAATATACATTTTTCAAGAAGGACTCAAAGACAAGCTCGGCCACTAAGGAAACCAAAAGTTTATTCTAAGATCGATCGACTAGCTCTCCACAAACAGTACTAAAACTTATAAACACCATAACTTTTGACCCAAAACTCCGAATTTAGCAAACTTAGTGTCTATGGAAAGGTAAAAGAATTATCTACAATTTTCATGAAGATCACCAGCCTAAACTCCAACTCTATAAGGGTCAAAAGTGGACTCAAAGCTTCTGTTTGACATCTATCATTTAGACAGCACATGCATTTAATTCTAACAACTCACACCTACCAATTTAACACATCATAAATAGCTCATAAAACATCCTGGGAGAGCTCTTCAGCTCACTACAATAACACATAAATCATAGCAAATTTCTAGCGAGCTCTCCCAAAGTAAAAAAAAAACCAACAACAACTCAATAATTAAAATACCCATACACATACTATTTCAAGGCCATACACAGATCGTAAATCAACAATTTCACATGATAGAGAGAGTACTAGAGCTTTCATACACCTTTCCAATCATAAGAGTTCAATCATAGCTTCAAGTACATATCGGCATATCCATCAAAAGTCAAGTACAAAATACAAAATACATGAGATGCTCAATGCTTGATATGCTTATAAAGCTATCCAAGAGCTAGTTACTAACTTAATACAAAAGTGCCTAAATCTTGGAGTTATGCGGATGCCTTGCAAGGTTTCGAGTTCAACTTGAATTTACACGAGGAGGAGAATGGGGTGAGCTAACACGGCTCGATGGCTAACATGCTTATAGCCATCGAGTAACGAGTCACACACAAAACACACAATTCTGAATCCAAAACAATGGCAATTTATCATATAAAACACTAATAACCCAAAATCATCACATAAGGCATAGCATGAGAATTCATATCAATCAAACATATATTATGCATCATAAACATAATTAAATGTTAAAATGCACACAATTGGCTCGAGAGTTCCTTAAACACGACGGAAACCGAAGTTTACTGTAAACACGACGAGTCCATTTTTCGGATCTCGTAAGCCTCAAGCAGGCAGCCGGGAGAAGGCTAAGGGGGTCAACATGCACGTGACTATCGAAACAGGTTCTCTCTTGCCCAATCGCAACCAATTTATGCTCACACATTAAGGCACAAGCATAGTATTTTATGCTTCTTTCATTCTATCAAATCATCATAGTTTCTTTCTTTTCTTGCAAACCAAATGAAAACACTTTCAATATACACACAATTTAACAAAGATAGCACACATAGGGTATTTGCCCATTACACAACAACTATAAAAATGTTACCCACATATCGTCGGATTTCGAATTCAAGATTGCCCTTCCTCTTTGTCTTGAGTGGGGTTCTCTTGATTTCCTTGATAAAACAAACTCCATTCAATAAATACATTTTAAAGGAAAGCTATAATATTCATAGATCAAACAAAGATGAAAATAAACTTTAAACCTAACCTACCCATAGGACATTTATGCTAGAATAACCATAACCTTAGCTTAGAAGTCCCAAAAATCCATAGATCTCACCTTCTCTTCTATCTTTCCTCAATCTCTACACAAACCCTAACTTCCATTCTTGAACCTAACTCAAGCAAAGATGGAACTTACCTCTCACAAGTAGTATCCTCTTCCTTTTTCTTCTTCTTTCTTCCTCCTACGACTCTCCTTCCTCTTGGCCGAAAGCTTCTTCTTTCTCCTTAGCTCATGATTTTGCTTTCTCCTCTTTCCTTCCTTTTCTTTTCTCTACACTTGCTTCTTCTCCTCTTCCTTTAATTCATTTATTCTCAACTTAAAGCCTACCTCAAAACTATGTAGTTTCAAGCTCTCCATATAACTCACTTGAAGGCTTTTGGGCTCTCCTCCTCACAAGCCCACTACATCAATCCACTTATTTCTAATCCTCCTTCTTATTCCACTTATTCTATAAAGCCCATTCTTTCCAACATTAAATTCTAACCCTTCACTTAATTTCCAAAATTTTAATTCCCAATCATACATGCTAATCCTAAGGCTCAACATAATCTATATTTATAATTAAAACCATTAAGGAACAATAAAGAATCATTAACGAATAAATCAATAAATCAATAAATAATTAATTCAAATAAAATAAAAAATATTTGGGGCCTAACAAGGAGTCACACAAACCCTATTTATGTGATTTTCTTTAATTTTCTCTCAAGTCCTCTAAAGTTATCCAAATAAATACTCCCAAATTGCATTCCCAAGCCATCCCGACTATATTTTGGCATTCATAATCATTTCCCAACAAGAGTTATCCATTTTATTCACTCAAATCTCAACTTTCTCTGGCTGAAATCTTTAAATGTAATTTTGGGGATTTTATGTTTTCTCTTTTCATTGATAATTTTATTTTCTAAACACTAAATTCAACCACAAATATGAGTTCACAAACATTCACAAGAAAGAAGAAGAATATTAGAGCATTTTTAGCACATTAAGTAATCAAACTTAACTATAAGAGGCCACTTCAAGTTAGCACCCAATGCTCACCTTTGAGTAAATATATGCATATCTTCAAACCTAATTTTTAAAAATCTAATAGGAGTGTGGATTTAGGGATGAAGCATGTTGTTATTAATGATCAAATATTCCTGTAAGAGCTCACTTTTGAGATTTTTACCATGTTTAGGGTGAGCAAGAATGCTAAGTTGGAAATGAGGAATGCAATCAAGTTTAGTAAAGGCAAAAATCTAGTAGAGATATTATTTAATGAATTTGGAGTACAACGTTGGTTATATATACCCTCTTGTATGGAATTAGAAAAGTATAGGAGTGCTTTAGTTGAATTCCTTACTAAGCTTAGTGATTGAACCCAAGTTTTCTATATTATTTAGTGACATTTTCATGATTTTTGTTATACTTTTCTGCTCCTTTTGTTAGATATTGTGCTTAATTTGACTTAAAAGTGCTTGTTTTGAATTAATGTAATTTGAGGATCAAATTGTCATAATTAGTTAATAATTACACTCACTTGATTTATATGATAATTGATATTACAAATTACTATTTTCATTGCAAGTACCTCAAGGCGTAGAGCCAAAAGTGGAACAAAGAAATTTAAGTCATAAGATCAAGCAAGGACATTTGGGGCAAAGTTAGCCATGATGAAGTCGGTGTTTCACCACGCAAAACCATTAAAGATTGTCACGAAAAGTTTGTGTTTCATTCGACAAACCTTGAATCAACACAAACTCGAACCATTTTGAAAATTTCACTTCTATATAACCCGATCCGACAACCCATTTTTGAAAAGAAAACCTATTTTGAGACAAGTTACAAAAGAACACGGCTGACAGATGATCATAATCATTCCATTACCTTGACACCCAAGATTCCCTCGGAGACTTGTCTCATTATTTTCTTCCATTTTTCACTGCAAACTTCCACCATGGTTAGCTCAGATTCATTCCTAGTTGTGAGGCTTTTGGTTGCAATGAGTGGCTAGGTGTTTTCCTTCCTCTTGAAGATGTAGTGATGGCTGGAGTTCAATGTTCTTAAAAGGGTAGCTTAATCCATAGTTTAGTTATGATTTATGAAAGCCTAAGTCTAGGATTTGTAACTTGTAGTTAAGCTACTTGATTATGGTTAATCAAATGTTAGATTATATGTAGTAAGATTAGTTGATGTAGAACTTTGAGTTTGAATATATGAGGTCTCATATATGTCATTTGTGATCTTCTTGATTCTCTTTTATCTTGCATAGTTGTGTTTGATATTGAGTTGATTAAGATTTCATTTGATCTATTGCATTGGGTGATCCTACTACACACACTAAGTCGCATTAATCTGGATCTTGAGAAATGGAGTCCCATTGATTAAGATCTTGGACTTAAAGAGTACTTTAAGGTTTATAATTTTGAAGATTAGTAATCTCTACTCCATAGAAAAATCAATTTCGGACTAGGATGGCCAAAGCTCATTTTCAAGAGGATTCTATCACTTTTGATCACTTGTTTTTAATCTTTCCATTTTCTATTCCCAAAAATCCAAAAATTCATTTTAAAAATTTTTTACAATTCAATTTAGCTCGGTTAGTGTTTTCAAAGATCAAAACACCCTTTTGCCTAATTAGCTTGCATAGTATGACATATAGGTTAACTTAGGTCCATTCATTTTAGGTTCTGATTAAGTGAAACGACCCAAGGTTGCATCCGATATTGCAATCCTTGGATTATTTTTGATTTGATCTTTAAGGATATGAACAAGCTTAGAATCAAATGGCGTCACTGTCGGGAACCAAGCAATTGGTTCTCTAGGTTTACTTTTGTCAATTTGCAACTAAGTGAGGTTAGGAGCCTTTTCTTTTTAGATTGCATTCTAGATAATTTAGTTGCATAGTTTTCGTTTTGCATAGCAGCATAATGTTTGGAAATACACATTTTGATAGTTAGCATTTTACATTTTCTTTCTCTATGAAAGTTCGTCGTGGTTAACTCCATTTTTTTCACCTCGGCTAACTCCTTACTTTCGCTGCGACAAACAAATATTATTTAAATCATGGCTAACTCTCACCTTCATGACGACAAACATTTTCTACTTGACGTGGAAAATCTCATCTTCATTGCAACAAACACTTCTTCACCGTGACCACTTCTTGTTCATACATACTTTCATACATACTCATACGCACATACACTTGCATCCTTCACATCTCATCATTTTACTTAGCTTTGTGTTCTTGCAAGTCAATTTTGTTCTCTTTTATTCATATTTGAATTTCCTCATTTTTGCATGCTCTGGAAAACTAAACTTCTACCTTTCCACCCTGAAATTGAGAGACGTCTGAGAAAAATTAGAAAGGAGAAGAGAGTAAAAGGGAAAAGCATGGTAGTCATTGAGGAGGAGAATTTAGTGGAGTCTAGCCTATCAAGTAGTGAGAGTGAGTCCTTAGCAGGTGAGATAATGGTTGAACACCATAACCTTAATGTTAACCCACCTAGGAATGGTGAAAATGGAGGTAATGGGGAGCAGGAGCGAGTTGGTGAGAACAATGGAAATCATAAAAGAAGGACCATTAGGGAAGCTACTGTCTCTAATGTGAATTATGATCCTTTTACTAATGCTTTTCGTAATTTTGATATGAATTTTGAGGTTAAAGGATTGCTTATTAACTCTCATGCTAAATTTTATGGTTTGACAGGAGAAGATCCCTGCATTCACTTACAATCGCTATCCATGATTTGTTAGAGCATGAAACCGGTGGGAACTTCTCTTGATCAAGTGTTATGGAAAGTCTTTCATCTATCTTTGGAGGGTAAAGCAAAGGAGTGGTATATGAGCCTTCCAAGACATGTGGCGAGTGCCTACCACAGTTAGGCAAATTTGAGAAAGGCATTCTTGGAGAAGTACTTTCCTGCCTCCAGAGCTTCATCAGTGAGAAAGGAGATTTACTCGACACGCCAAGACTATGATGAGTCCCTCTATGATTATTGGAATCGTTTTTAGGATTTATTGTCTTGATGCCCTCACCAATAGATACCTGATGAGCTATTAGTGCAGTACTTTTATGATGGACTGAAGAGTCAAGACAAGGGTATGTTGGATGCGACTTCAGAAGGTTCACTGATTGACCTCACAACTGCAGAGGCATGGGATCTAATTAAGAAAATGGCTCTAAATCACCAGCAGTATGATGTTAGGGACACTAGAGGAGTACATAAATTGGGAGCTTCAACAGTTCACTCCAGAAGAATGGAAAGTCTTGAGTCTAAGATCGACTCTTTGGAGAGTAAAGTGACTTCACAGCTATCCTTCATTACTTCAATGTTGAAAAATATAAGTGTACATCATCCACCACCTTTTATGGATCTTACTACACCTAGTTGCGACCTTTGTGGTTCAGTAATGCATATCTCTAATGTCTGCCCAATCGTTATGAAGAGGTGTCTGCTGTTTATTAGGGTCAGCTCAATCAAAAATGGGATCCCTATTCCAACACTTATAATGAGGTATGGAAAACAATCCTAGACTTAGTTGGAGAAATGAAAAAGGTAGAGGTCCAAACAGATTTCAGCAAGGTGGAGGGGTTGGTTCTTCCACAAACCAGTTCCAAAACCAACAACAAGCTTTAACTATCCCACCAAAGGAAGACACTAATCAACTCTTGCATAGTATGATGGCATTGATGAAGGAGGAGATGACTTCTAATAACAACCAGTTCAATGCCATAACTTCTCTGATGCAACAGGACTCTTCTAAAAATTCTTTCAAATTCAATGCTCTAGAGAAAAGAATGGATCAATAGGAGACAAAGGTTAAAAACGTCAACTCCTATATTACTCAGCTATCTAATAACATGAGTGAGCACCAAGCTAGGAGTAATGGCACTATTCCCTCTAATACTGTTATGAACCCAAAGAGTTTGAATGCCATCACTCTTCAAAGTAGGAAGCAAGTGAGGTTCAACAATCAAGATGAGGGAGTAGATGAAGAAGAGATTGAATGTTAAGAATTGCCTTTAACATCTGCAAGAGTTAAGAAGTCCAAAGCTCCATAGAGAGCACTTTTAGTTAAAAAGGTCCACATCTTTAAAGAGCAAAGAAGCAAATTCTGAAAGCAACAAGGAATCAAGCAAGCATGGAGCTAATGAAACCAATGGTAAGGATGCAAATCTTAAAGACCTTCCTTTTCCTAATTCATAGTTGATGAGCAAAAGAATGGCTGAAACTAAACATGAGAAAGATATGATTGATTTATTTAGTAGAGTAGAAGTCAATATTCCTTTGCTTGATCCTGTGAAATGGGTTCCTGCTTATGCCAAATACCTTAAAGACTTGTGTACCAATAAAAGGAAGTTCAGACCAAATGAAAGAGTGCAAGTCAGCTCAAATGTGTCTACCCTGTTTAAATGCCAAATTCCTGTGAAATGTCAAGACCCAGATCTTTCATTATCTCTTGCACTATAGGTAAAGTTACTATAGGGGGAGCTTTTTAGATCTAGGGAAAGCTATTAATGTCATGCCTAAGTCCATCCACACGTCATTGGGAGTCAAGAATCTTAAGTCTACATCTATAGTTCTCCAATTGGTGATAGGTCTCTTAGGCATCCTATTGTCATTATAAAGGATATTTTGGTGCAGGTTAAGGGTTTGGTCTTTTCCACTAATTTTTATGTGCTTGACATGTCTTTTGAAGTTGTGCATGACACCACATTGATTCTTGGTAGACCTTTCTTAAGGATTGTTAGCACTATGATTAACATGAAAGAAGGTACCATCACCATGGAAGTAGGTGATCAAAAAGTGTGTTTTAATATGTATGAAGCAATGAAACATCCTCATGAAGATTACTCACTTTTGGGAGTTAACATGCTTGATATTGCTGTTGATGATGACTACTCAGAAATTGAATTCGAAAATGTTTACTTTAGCTTTGCACTGTATTCATTGGATTCTTCTATTGTCAATAATGACCCCTTAGGAGAAAGGTTTTTTGTTAACGTTTCAGGTGAATTTGGCATTGTGGAGGTTGACATCGACGTAGCAAGTGGTAAAGTTGTTTCACCATAGTATAGCTATCTGTTGAAGGTTCACTAAGAGAATAAAAAACCTCCATAACCACCAGGTGGTTTCTTTCCTTCACTTGTTACTTACTTTTTACCTGTGAATACTTATGTGGGGAGAAACCACCCCAATAGGAAAATAGCTTAATTTTTAGTCTAATCACTAGCCTTTCAATTCAATAATTTCCCCTTCTAGTTCTATCTCTTGCCTTTCTTTTGCTGCACTTAATTGCTTGATACATGATATCCGTTCCAGTCTGACTATTGATATGCATTTCAAGGTTTTCTGAGTATCCAGTCGATGTTCTATGTCTGTTTGTTTGTTTGTTTGTCATGTTGCTATTTCTTTGTTGAAGCTTTCTATCTTGTTGAGTTTCGAGTCATTTTTTGCTACGGTGTGCATTAACGTTGTCGCAGTGAAATAAGTTATTTTCACTGCGGCGTGCATTCCACGTCACCACAGCGAAACACCCCATTTTCTTCTTATTTTACTCTAGGGATATTTTTTGTCATGACGATCTCACTCTTTTGCCACGGTGATAGTAAGAATATGCGCATGTGATTACCATCCTACCCCTATTTTTCTTTAACCATTCATCTTCCTTACATTATTTTCCTCATTTCACACCACCCTTCCCTTAACCATCTGACTTCCCCCACATTTTTAGTTTACAGAGCGAATATACACAAAATTCGTACCTTCCCTCATCTCCCTCTTCACGATTTCCCCTTTTCTTTTATCTCCTAGCTATAGTTTTCTTCCTCCTCTTAGTAAGTCTCATCTTTTGTCATCTTTTCCATTTCCATTTCCCTTTATTTCACTCTTCTAGGGTTTCACTGCAGCACTACGTGTGATTTCGCCGTGGCACGTCAGAGAGATTTTGTGCGGCACAGGAGCATTTTATTTCGTCGCGGCACAAACAACTGATTTCACCTCGACGAAGAAATGATTTCACCGCAACAAAGAAATGATTTCGCCACGACGTAGGAATAAGTTGCCACGATGAACCATATTCATTTTCTTGTTTAACCTCTATTGTTTCTTTAGTTTGTTTATTGTGTTCTCTTTATAGGAAAATGCCTCGAACCAAAAATCTTGGACTTCCCATTGAGTTAGACTCCCCTGTTGACCACTTTACATTTGAGGAACTCTATGTAAAGATCAATGATCGATCTATCATTAAAAAACATCCTTTTCCTTTGACTCCCCCAAACAACCCTTTTGTCCAGCAACTTCATGCCTCATAATTAATTGGTCTAGTTCAACCGTGTACCCTAGGAAATGACAAGTTCATTCGTCATTTCTACACCTTTGACTTCTGAGGTATTACAGAACCCCATGCCTTTACTACAACCACTATCTACCGCCGTTATGATCTTCCCATTGTCGCCACTGCCACTACGACCAGTTAATTCATGACTATCCTATGGCCGATGTTGCCCGCACCTTTATCAAAAGGGCGTTGATTGGCATTGACCAGGCAACGTCGAGCATTACCCTAAATGCTCTGAGTTGAGGCCAGAGGCTCGTCCTTGGCTGCACTTAATTTGCAAAAACATTATCCCCACCCTCCGCCTCGCTTACGTTACTAAACGCCAAGCCCTTTACATCTATCTCCTGATGACCGGGCGTTCGATCAACATAGCTGACGCTATCATCTCCACCCTCCATGAGTAATCCAAATGAAGTGATTCTTAATTTGGATTAAACTAGAAAGATAGGGCTACAATTTGTATGAAGAAAGTGAATTTTAATTCAGCCTCTAAGATTATCAATTTTTAGATGGAATTAACGTGCTGGAAAATGTTTTAGCATAATGATAGTCCGAAATGTTTAGACTTTAAATTTTGGAGTAGTGCACCAAATTAAATTATTTTGGCGGCGTTATGAAATTAAGACAATTAGAAACATTTCTCTAGAAGGAAGTTTTGGCAAATTCCTTCAATTTGATGGTGAGAAAAATGTCCTAAAGTAAGCATGAATTGAAATAAAGTTCAGGAGCAATTTTGGAAGATCACTTAAAGAGTTAAGGTTTTAGGCTTATATGGAGGGTCTTACCTTCATTAAATGACATGTCAAGGGTGGCTGTCGTTTTTAAGTGGAGAAGCCTGAAACTTTTGAAAGAAAAGAACAAAAGAACAAAGGAAGAAAGGAGAAGAGCATGTTCGGTGGAGAAGAAGGAAGAAGAAAGGGAAAAAGCTAGGGTTTCGATTTTTCTTGGATTTCAAGCATGATTTTAAGAGGATTCAAGGGGAAAAAGGTGGAAGAAGGTGAAAGCTCCAAGATGAGCGAAGAAAAATCCGAAAATGTGAAGGTTAAAGATAAGAGAAATTTTAAGCTTTGAATTTTAATGAGTTTTGGTTTAGATACCTTGAATATGGTATGGGTTTGTGAATTCTTAAGTTAATTTTGAGGATTACATCTATTATGATGTTGAATTTGGGTGAATTTGGTTTAGGAATTTTAACTTAGATGAGGGAAAAGTAATAATAGAAATTGATGCTTGGGACAAAGTTCTAGCATAGAAATGAGGTGGGTAATGTGTTTATATCTTGAATTATAAGCTACCATGTGATTTTGAAAAATCAAGAGGCAAAATGTTATAAATTATTGTTTATGTTAATGTTTGAAAATTATGATTTTCGAATGATCAAATTCGTTGATTTTGGAATGATTGGAAAATTTCTACAATTGTTTCAGACTTGTTAATAAAATGATTCAATTTTTACTTTCAAGGGTTTTTAAATGATTTGATAAAATGAGAATAATTGTTTGAATTCATTATGTTTGCTTGATTGAGAATTCAATATGTGAATTTGTGAGACATTTTGCTTGAATGATTTGGAAATCTGCTAAAGTGTTGCATTCCTTGAATTTAATGTTATGCAAATTTTGGTTGAAATTGTGAATATCATTATGTTTTGCATATGATATGACAAGATATGAAAATTTCAGTTTCGAAATATGCCTTCGGGCATTTTGTTTTTCAAGTATGACTTATGTGTTTTGTGGGTTTGGTTAGGTCCCATAAGTCGAGTCAGTGCACTGTCTTTTTTTTAAAAAAGGCTTTGCTCGCCTGCCTGTTAGTGGCAATGGAGCTCCGATTTCGGACTCCCATAAGTTGACGGCTACACTGGACTACTATGCGGGAAAGTGTAGTACGTTCCGTTCACGACTGCACAGGACCACTATATAGGAATGTACAGTACGTTTCATTTTGGACCGAACCAAACCATTCTGAAGTGTTGTGTGATTTTTGATTTGTTTATAATGTGATGCATTCATATTTTTGATTTTATTTATGAATTTTGAAAAGTCTTGGAATTTTGAGGAATGAGAAATAGAGGTTTTCAACCGTGAAAGTTTCGAAAACTGTTTATAAATGATTTGAATGATATGAAAAAGTTTGAAAAATAAGCTTTTGAAGTTGAGAAGTGATTATTAATGGAAAATCAGTTTTGCAAAAGGTTTTTGCTTATTGTTCATTTTATAAACATGTTATCCACGAGCTATCAAGCTCACCCCCCTTTCATTCCCATCCCGTGTTTGACGGAGATTGGATGAAAGGAAGTCAAACATCTGCTCGATCGTACTTGTCTTGTGTTTTATGCATTTGGGATTTTAGTTTTTTATATGGCTTGAAAATGCCATTAAGGTTTGAAATGTATTTATTTTTTGGAATGTGAATGATGGAT
Organism: Erythroxylum novogranatense; assembly: GCA_029891385.1. Lineage (NCBI taxonomy): Eukaryota > Viridiplantae > Streptophyta > Magnoliopsida > Malpighiales > Erythroxylaceae > Erythroxylum > Erythroxylum novogranatense. The sequence goes on from CM057225.1 coordinate 38,452,669, forward strand.
TTTGGTATTGGTTTTTGTATATGGCGTGAAATACCATTAAAGTTTGTAGTATATTTATTTCGGAATGAAAATGAATTCCGAACTTGAGTATGAAATTGTACATGGATATGGTATATGAAATTGGTATATTAGGTTGAGTTATGGAATTGTATATGAATGTGATTGGGTTGTGTTTGAATCGAATTATGAATTTGTATAAGGACTTGAATTATGAAATTGTGTATGATGATTTATGACTTGTATATTGAATTGAGAAATGAATGTGAATTGGATATGGATAATGTGATTTGGATTGAGTTTGGATTCCAGACAAGGGTCCCAGAAATTGTGTGGTTTGATTGAGCTGGTTTATAGAACTGAGTTTTAAACTATTTGTAGGTTTTTGGGTTTTGTAAAATATAGTCGTTATGCTGCCCGATTTTTGTATGGTAGTATATGGATAAGTGTTATTGGCAAAAAAAGAAAAAGAAAAATAAGAATAAGATAGATGTTTTGTTTTAAAGATGAGATTGAGATATTGCATGATTAAAAAGAATTGAATAAATTGAGTTTTTGTTTAAGGATGAATTTTCAAAAAGGGGAAATTATATTGTTCGATTTATTTAAGATTGAATAAAGATGGATAAGAAAATTTTTTTTATACCGGATTGGATTAGTTTAGTCTTAAGGTTTCCAACGCGATGTTTTCTAAAGTGTATGTTTTTGGATGTCGGATTCGCTTTCAATTTGTCTCCGCTTTATGATTCGATTCGATTCTTGATTTCATTCGTTTTTTATTTCGTTTCCGCATTTTGTTATCTGATTTTTTGATTCAATTCGTTTTGATTTGCTTTTGCCACTTTGTTCTTCGCTTTGTGATTTCGTTTGCATACTTTGACTTTCACCTTATGTTCCGTTCTTTCGAATTCAATTTCGTTCGTTTTCGTATTCGTTTTCTGTTTTTCTGGTTGGGGTCCGGTTCCGAGATCAAGTCCCAACGATTTCTATATTAACAAGTGATTTACTTCAATTGGTATCAGAGTGAGGTTTTCAAGAAACACTGTTGTAAAGTGAGGATAAAGATCCATGGCTGAATCACATGTTTTTATAGTTGAAGGTGCCTCGATCACAAGACCTCCTGCATTCAATGGTGAGGATTACCATTATTGGAAGGATAGGATGCGACTCTTCATAGAATCCACACATATTGATCTTTGGGATATCATCGAGAATGGTCCATATACACCAATAGATGATGAAGGCAATATCATCTTTTATGACAGATGGTTAGCCGATCAGAAAGCCCGATTTCAGTTAAATTCAAAGGCCAAGCTCTTTCTAATTTGTGCCCTTAGCAGAAGTGAATATGATAAGGTTCATGGATGTGTATCTACAAAGCAGATGTGGGACACATTAGCCATTGCACACGAAGGCACAAATCAAGTGAAAGAGTCCAAGATCAGTATTCTTGTTCACCAGTACAAGTTATTCAAAATGAAAGATGAGGAAACTATTAATCAGATGTTTGGACGATTTCAAACAATCGTTAAAGGACTTAAAGCTCTTGGGAGAATATATGATAATCAAGATAATATCATGAATATTCTCAGAAGTCTACCTAAAAGATGGAGACCCAAGGTTACAACAATACAAGAAACCAAGGACTTAAGCAAGTTGAAGCTAGATGAATTGCTTGGTTCACTAAAGATACATGAAGTATATCTTGATGCAGAAGATAAACTTAGAAGAGAAAAGTCTATCACATTAAAGACTGGTTAGAAGAATTAAAAGAACCAGAAAAATGGAAGCACATCTTCAAAAGCATTAAAGATTGAAGAAATCAAGGATAATGATACCAGTGAGTCTGATCAAGATTCAAGTGAAGATGATGATGGATTATCCTTTATTTTAAGAAAGATTAGAAGGATGTGGAAAAAGAAAACGAAAGGAAATAAAGATTTTTCTTTTAAGAAGAACATCAAAGAAGAAGCCAAGAATGAGAAAACGTCTATCATCTGCTACGAATGCAACAAACCAGGACATTACAAGTATAAATGTCCATTGTTCAAAAGAAAGCAAAAGAAAAGTAAAGAAATCAAAAAGAGCATGATGGCAACGTGGGAAGACTTGGATTCATCCGAATCTGATTCTGACTCAGTAGCATCAGAACAAGCAAATATATGCTTGGTAGCTAAAGACGAATGCGACGATGAGGTAACTTCTAACCTTAATGATCTTCAAGAAGTATATTTAGAATTATTAGAAGATTCGCATGTTATACTAAAGAAATATAGAATTTTGAAAAAGAAATTTGTTAAAAGCTTGAAGAACATGGAAGTATTGGAGAAAGAAAACGTCATCTTAAGAAACAAGTAGGCGATATGAGAAAGAAGATAGATATTAAGAAATTAATCAATTGAAACAAAGGATTAATAGTCTTTCAGTGATTTATCAAGTTTCTTGATAGTACTAAAAGGATGAATGAGTTGATTGGAAAATATAGATATCCAAAAGATAAGAGTGGTTTAGGATTTACTAATAGTAATGTTTGTTATAATAAAATTATGTTTCTAGCAAAAATAATAAGAAACAATACTCTTATTATTCGAGGAATTATTGTAAGTTTAACCCCAAAGGACCTAAGAAAATATAGGTACCTAAGAAAGATATAATATATACTACAGATCTCTCTTATTGGAAAAAGCAGCCAGCACCATTGGTACTTGGACAGTGGATGCTCGCGACATATTACGGGAAGAAGGTCTATGTTCCCAGACCTCCAAGATAAGAAAGGAGGAAAAATAAATTTTCGAGACAACCAACAAGGAAAAATAATTGGAATCGAAAAAACTGCTAAAGATTCCTTTGCGTCTATTGATAATGTTTTGTTAGTTGAAGGATTAAAGCATAATCTAATAGTGTAAGTCAATTATATGATTCTGGTTTTGAAGTATCCTTTAATAAAAAATCTTGTGTAGTCAAAAACAAGGACGATTCTGTATTCTTTTTTTCCAAGAGATGAAACAATCTTTATAAGATTGATTTAGATGTTTTAAAAAGTCTAAATATTTCATGTTTTATATCAACAGATGAAGAAAAATTGATTTGGCATAAAAAGCTAGGTCATGTTAGTTTTAAACATATTTCTAAGTTGGTTAGACATGATTTGGTAAGAAGATTACTAAAAATAAGTTTTAACAAAGACTTCTTTTGTGAGAGTTGTCAGAAAGGAAAACAAATTAAAACATTTTTTTTCTCTAAAAACATTGTAACCTCATCCAAACCTTTGGAGCTATTACATATAGATTTGTTTGGTCTAACTAGAACATTAAGTCTTGGCAGAAAGAAGTATGGTCTCGTAGTTGTTGATGACTTCACTAGATTTTGTTAGATATTTTTTTATATCAGAACGATGAATTTCTTAAGTTCTTTAAAGTTCTTTCCAAAAAGTTACAAAATGAAAAAGGAACCTTTATTATTGGAATTAGGAGTGATCATGGCGGAGAATTTGAAAATGAAAATTTTAGAATGTTTTGTGAATTGAATGGAATTTTCCACAATTTCTCTGCTCCTACAACTCCACAACAAAATGGAGTTATAGAAAGAAAGAACAGGACGATTCAAGAAATGGCAATGACTATGTTATGTGAAATGAATCTTCCTAAGTATTTCTGGGCAAAAGCTGTGAATACAGCTTGTTATATTAAAAAAAGAGTATTTCTGTGACCTATGTTAAATAAAACTCCTTATGAGTTATGAAAAGGAAGAAAACCAAATATTTCTTACTTCCATCCTTTTGGTTGCAAATGCACTATATTGAATACAAAAGAAAATTAGGATAAATTTGATTCTAAGATCAATTCAGGAATTTTTCTAAGATATTCGATGTCTTTTAAAGCCTATAGAGTTTATAATCTTGTTTCTAAATCCGTTGAAGAATCATGCATGTTAGATTTGATGATGATTCTCATCCAGATAGAAGAGATGATTCTGATGCTGAAACTCTATCTAATCCTTCAGTTGATAAACTAGATTTGTCACCTCTAGTTCATCCCCCTGATAAGATAGAAGTTATTCCTAAAAACTTTAGTCTTAGGAAAGATTGGAAGTATAAATCTTCTCATCTAGAAAATCTGATTATAGGCGAAACTTAAAAAGGAGTGGGAACTAGTTCTAAAGTCAGAAGAGAGGCAAATGTTGTTAGATTGGAAAACGAAAGCATGCTATATTTGGAGAACCGGTAGATTTCAAAACTTTTTAGAAATCACAGTTACAATGGAAGCAACATATCCAAATCATCATGCCAATCCATACATGATATAGTATAAGGATAATAATATACATAAACAAGATGAAGAATATTACCGACTCCTTTGCTACAACTTTAATTCCTCGTTGCGCTATCCTCTCCTTCTTCTTGTATCCAAAACCTTTGCTTTTGAATATTTTCCTTTAGCAATCTATCTTCTCGTTGTTATTGTATCCTCAACCAATTTGATTTACCTCTTGTTTTTTCTAGGACAATTTAGTTAACAAAATCCTTTTGGGGGAAAGGATAAGAAATGATTGGAGGAGATTTTTCTTAGAAGAAAAATGAACCAAAAATGAGACTCTTCTCTTGCTAATTTCAGTTCACTCATGCATGAAAGGAGAGTGAGAGTCAAACCATGCAAGAACTCTTTCTTACACACTCAATTTCAGTTATGCATAGTATGGAAAAAGAGAATTGTAGGAAAATCCCGGGGTGTCCATCACATGGACACAATGCGGAAAACAAAACTTTTTTGTTCCGGGAAGTTCCCGAAAGCCAGGATCCAAGTGTATGTATAAATAGTCAAATCATAACGACCAAAGGAGACCGTCTCTAACGGTATCCACGCTGAGGTCGGAAACCTAACCGGGACAAACCCTTTGACCCGGGAATAGCTAGACTAAGGAAAAGACTACTAGATCTTACCTTAGCCTTGGATAGCAAGTGATCAAACCTTGAGGAACAAGCTTGGAGATGAGATAGAGATGAAGAGGAACCTTGAAAATCAAATTTTCCAAACCCTAAACCATGAAGTTTCGGTTCTTCCTCTCCAAAAGCCACGGCCTTCTCTTGCTTAGCCTTATTTTCCATGTCTTATAATTAATTAAAGACCATCAAAAGGCTTGGATGGGAGGAGTTCACGTGGATGGCTATTAACCCATTAATAAATGAAGTTAATCATCATCTTTGACTTAGTCAAAAGTGACTTAGTCAACACTTTATCTTCTCCCATAAGCAATCCAACGAATTCCTTCAATCTTAAGGCTTCTCATATGTTCCTTTAACTCATTAAAGGGCATATAAAAGGCTTGAATGGGAGAGCCCCACGTAAGTGGGTGATAAAGCCATTAAAGAAATGGTTTACTCCCATTAGGTAATGACACATGTCCATATATATTAATTAATTAATCTAATTAATTAATTGATATATATAGTTGCTGAAGCGGTCCAGTCACACTGGGGTCGGTCCTACCGGCCTGGCGGGCCCCGGTACCGAAAAATCGGCGGAGACCCTTTTCAGCAATGTCGATGTCACGATCACATCGGGACATATCCCAATCTCATCGGGATCCATTTAATCCTATTGCTCTCCAGATATTGGATCACTATCCAAAACTATTTCTGATTTAGAGTCACTCTTATGCGTGTGACCCATTAGGTTCCTGGTTATGTTGGCCACTTAGATTAACACTTAATCTAAGCAAGTCATGAGCGGCGTCTAGCAACACATCATGACCCCCAATTGACCGGAAAGTAATTGGTTTGACTAATGAACCCGAGCTCATCAGGAACCAGATCACGAACCTTTCCATAGACAATTACCGTGCAATTCGTCCTTTCACCATCCTATACTCCACTTGGTTATGAGTATGGTCAAAGTGTCAACTCTCACTAGACTGAGTCTAGCCCAAGTGATATCGGGTCTCGTCCGGACTCATTAATTTATATGTCCATGAAGACCCTCTTCATGACACGGTGTGCTCCGTGCCGCGAGACTTCAAGTAATGATCCCGACAAGAAACTATGGGTATCTATTCGCTATTCGAAGTGGTGAATCCTTTATTGGCTATTCAATTACCTTGAATACCTCAAACTGTACCCAAGCACCACCCTATGGCGACCTCGAAAGGCAACAAGGAATGGAGTCAAAGCACGTAATCGAGATTCAAGATATCCTTGAGTACCTCAAGTCTAAGGATACTTGCACCATTGCTATGATGAGATTATCACTGACATTATAATAGAATACCCATGTGATGATCTCATGGCAGGTCATCCAATGTACTTACTACCACTAGTAAGCATCCACATTTCAAATCTAAATATCTCAATATTTACAGTTTCTGAGATCCACTGCTTGATCCAATCAAGGAATATGACATGTGCTAGTCTATCCGGATTAACAATGTCTAGTCTCGTTAATCCTATGACTAGGGATAATTTAGATACTGACATAATTGCACATGATAGGAATCTCAATAGTATGATCACATCATAATTTCCATCATGCTATGTCATATATCATGGACTTCATTAATTTGATTAAAGATCAACATCAATTCATAACAAAATGAATATCAAATAAATGAAATATGCCTTGCTTTATTTATTCATAAAGTCCGCATAAGACTATGAACAAAAGCAGCTAAAGGGATTGCCTTTGGGGCACTACTCTAACAATCTTATGGTACTGGACATACATAAGTCGACTTACACTGGTGAACAAGGCGACTTATCAGTACCGAGCAACCATAAGTCGACTTACAGATGGTACAAGTCGACTTACACCTACAAATCTCCCACTTGACCTAAAGCCAATCGCCTTGGTATCTAATACCATAAGCGAGTACATGAGAATCAAAATTCTTCTGTGACAATGGCTTTGTCAACGGATCAGCAATATTCTGCTATGTGGGAATTCTCTCTATCAGGACATCACCTCGAGCAATGATCTCCCGAATCAGATGGTATCGGCGGAGTACGTGTTTGGATCGTTGATGTGACCTTGGTTCTTTCGCCTGTGCAATAGCTCCATTGTTGTCACAATACAACTGTATGGGCCCATCACAGCTGGGAACTACACCAAGTTCAGTAATGAACTTCTTGATCCAAACTGCTTCCTTTGCTGCATCTGATGCTGCAATGTACTCTGCCTCGGTCGTTGAATCAGCCGTCGTCTCTTGTTTGGAACTCTTCCAACTGACCGCTCCGCCATTCAGTGTGAAAACGTAACCTGATTGGGACTTGGAGTCGTCCTTATCAGATTGAAAACTGGCATCTGTATGCCCGCTCACTTGGAGATTTCCATCTCCATATATCAAGAAAACATCCTTAGTTCTTCGCAAGTACTTTAGGATATTCTTGACAGCCACCCAGTGACCCTCACCGGGATCCGATTGGTATCTCCTCGTAACACTTAGAGCATATGATACATCGGGTCTCGTACATAGCATTGCGTACATGATAGATCCTACTGCAGATGCATACAGGATCATATTCATGCGCATCTTCTCATCCTGTGTCTTAGGACACATAGACTTCGAGAGCGATATCCCATAAGACATGGGAAGATACCCTCTCTTGGATTGCTCCATGCTAAACCTCTTTAGCATCTTGTCTATGTATGTTGATTGTGAAAGACCAAGCAACCTCTTTGATCTATCTCTATAAATCTTTATCCCAAGGATATAAGTTGCTTCTCCAAGGTCTTTCATGGCAAATTGTTTAGACAACCAAATTTTTACTGATTGCAGCATTGAGACATCGTTTCCTAGTAACAATATGTCATCTACATATAACACAAGGAATACGATTGCAGTTCCATTAACCTTCTTATACACACAATGTTCATCCGGATTTTGTGAGAAACCAAACTCTTTGATTATCTCATCGAAACGGATATTCCAACTCCTGGATGCTTGATTTAATCCATAAATGGATTTCTGAAGCTTGCATACCTTTTCGCCATCATAGGAGATGAAGCCCTCGGGTTGTGTCATATACATCCTCGATCGATTTCCATTCGGAAAGCGTCTTCACATCCATTTGCCATATCTCATAATCATAATGGCGGCAATGGCTAGGAGTATCTAATGGATTTAAGCATTGCTCTTTGATGAAGGTCTCGTCATAGTCAACTCCTTGTCTTTGACGAAAGCCTTTAACCACAAGCCTTGCTTTATAGGTAATCACATTACCATCCATGTTGGTTTTCTTCTTGAAAACCCATTTGCACCTATAGGTTTTATCCTTCGGTACATCAACCAAACTCCATACTTGGTTTTCGTACATGGAATCCATTTAAGATTTCATGGCACGAAGCCATTTTTCAGACTCTGAACTCTTCAGAACCTCTTCATAGGTGGTAGGCTCATCATCCTCTATGAGCAATACGTCATTCTGTTCACTCACGAGAAATTCATATCTCTAAGAGAGCGTATCCTACTTGACCTCACAATTTACGTGTGTAGTAGAAGGTTGAACTGTTACCTCATCTATATGAGTTCTGATTTCAGTTCAGCGATTGATCTGCGTCGTCCGAGCATCTTGAACTTCTTCAAGCTCAATTTTGCTCCCACCGTCTTCTTGTAAAAGAAACTCTTTCTCTAAAGACAGCATGCATCAAACAAACACCTTTTGTTCCTCGGCAAGGTAGAATTGATATCCTCTTGTTTCTTTAGGATATCCTACGAACAGACACCTGTCAAACTTTGCTTCAAGCTTATCTGACTTTGTCCGCTTCACATAAGCAGGACAACCCCAAACTTTCAAATAAGAAAGATATGGTTTCTTGTTAGTCCACATCTCATATGGAGTAACATCAACTGTCTTTGATGGAACTCTGTTTAACAAGTAAGCAATTGTCTCGGCGCATACCCTAAAAGGATTTTGGTAGCTGTGCAAAGCCCATCATAGATCGAACCATGTCCAAAGAAGGTTCGATTTCTCCTTCTGCCACACCATTGTCTTTGTGGTGTGTAAGGTGGAGTCCATCGAGATAAAATCCCATTATCTTTGAGATAATCCAAAACTCTTGGTCTAAGTATTCACCACCACGATCAGATCGTAATGTCTTAATACTTTTCCCAAGTTGTTTTTCTACTTCATTTCTGAATTGTTTGAACTTTTCAAATGCTTGATTTGTTTCTCATCGAATCTGAGATACCCATATCGAGAATAATCATCGATAAAGGTAATGAAGTAACGACAACCACTTCTGGCATGGATGGACATCGGACCACATACATCTGAATGTATTAGGTCTAATAATCCAGTCACTCGTTCACCCTTTCCTTTAAAGGGTAACTTAGTCATCTTGCCTAACAAACAAGATTCACGTGTGTCATATGATTCATAATCAAATGACCTAAACATCCACTCTTATGGAGCTTAGCGATCGTCTCTCATTTATGTGGCCAAGGCGACAATGCCATAAGTAAGTTGATTTTAAATTATCTCTTTTATGTCTTTTCTTGTCATTGACATTCAAAATTGGATGTGACATATCTAATATGTAAATTCCATTGCATAATGTACCAGTACCATAGAGCATTCCATTTAAACTAATAGAACAACCATTGCTCCCAAAAGTTACATGGAAACTAGCTCTATTTAAACAAGAAACAGACAATATGTTCTTTGTTAAAACCGGTACAAAATAACAATCATCCAAATTGAATACAAGCCCACTGGGGAGTGTCAAAACATAAGTCCCTACGGCTAATGCAGCAACTTTTGCTCTATTACCAACCCGTAGCTCCATATCTCCCTTAATGAGCTGCCTACTGTCCCTGAGGCCCTGCATATCATTACATATGTGTGAGCCACAACCGGTATCTAATACCCATATGTTGTGATCGAAGCAGATTAACCTCGATGACAAACATATCTGAAGAAGTCGAGGCATCGATGCCTTCTTACCTTCGAGGACTCAGATAGACTTTACAGTTTAGCCTCCGGTGGCGGTCTCGCCTGATGGAAGCGAGTTCCTTTTGGGGCGTGCCTTTGGTTTTCTTTTGGTTGTTCTTCTACTTTCGATCTCTTTCGAAACATCAACAAGAAGTGGATCGGGAAGTGGAACATTGCCTAGTTCCTCGGATCCGAGAACAATTCTCGGATCATTCATTAATCAAGAAAATTAAGTCCGGATAATTTGTTCGAGTCCATTAGTGGCGCAAGTTCACACCGGAAGACATCTTGAAACAACCTAACCATAGAGAGAGAGAAAGATGTTAGAATAGACTTAAATGCAGGATTTAAGTTAAATGCATGATCATAAGGACTTAAATGACATGCATCTGACTCCACTAGTTTCATAGAATCCATAACTCTCATTATGAATCCAAGAAACAAAGTGACAAAATGTCTAGTGGGTCGATATCCGACATTGCTAAGAATGACCTTGGGTTTGCCCAACAAGCCACTTCTTAGGTCAATCGGTAGTATCGATCATACCAATTGCATCATCGATAACCGACATTAAGAATGACCTTGAGGTTAGCTCAACAAGCCACCTTATGTCTCGGGAGGTATCAGACATACCAGTTACATCTTAGACACAACTATCGATCAGTGCTATCAACGGTTGATGTGTGCATATTCATTAGGTTATCAACACTTAATGCGCGTACATCTGATGTACACTACCCAACTTCACCTCTGTCCACGTTGACCTTGAGGTTAGCTCAACAAATCAACGCTTCTAGGAAAACTGACCCATTAATCCGAAAATCTTATTTTCATGGTCGAACATATTCGTATAGAGTGAGCTTGAGGTTAGCTCAACAACTCAACCCTAGAAGAACTCTGGTTCTTACCATATTAATGGAAGCGTTAGTTTTCATATTACGAGGAGGATTTCAATTCAGGTCTCATCCAAGCTATGAGATTATAGTCACCATGACTATATGGAGTAATTTAGGGCATTGCATCAATCACATTGAATTTATACCGAAAATCATCCATCATCCCGCCAAGGCATGATATAAGTCGACTTATCCAATGCAAGTCGACTTATGCTGCTGCGCATGTACAAGTCGCCTTATACGACGACTCTTGCACATGTAAGTCGCCTTATCCAACTGAACAAGTCGCCTTACACAAGGAAAATTGCTATCTGGTCGGCTAATTCTCAATCCAAGCATTCCCAATTCACAACACCAATATAACAAGTATATAAACCTTTATATTAATGTGCTAATGAAATATTTTCATCAAATCATGCATGACATATAGTCAAACTATATAGGAAAAACTTGAAACCGATTAATCACTATTAATCACTAGATTTCCACATAATTTTAAGAATATCAAATTATTATGCTAAGTGTCTCTAAGTAGGCTACACGTTATCAAGATTACTCCGGCACTTGTCACAAAAATTGCGACGGCCAAAATAACCAAGATAACGGAATAATCTAACGAGACGCTAAAGTGACCTATTCGACATCCAAAAATTATTGGAAACCAAATTTCAAGAATCTCATTTTGGCATGCATACCAGATAAATATAACACATTTTTAATCACATTAAAAATGATTCAAGGCATTGGAATTCAGAAATACACAACCAATCATTTCAAACAAAACAGCCCCAGCAACTTTCTCAAAACTGTCAAGCTCTGCCTTTTGCTCGAAATAATCATTGAAACAATTTCAATAAATGCTGAGAAAATTACAGAGGTTAGTAAATTTTCACAACATGCTCCATGAATTTGTTTAGGATTTATTTCCAACAAAAACTCATCAAACCTCAGCAATCTAGCCGAAACAGAATCTGTGTTTTTCAACACAGACATTCCCAGCAGCATACAATAAATTCGGAAATAAATAGTAAATCACCTTGAAAACATTTTTCCATCCACAGAGACATTCAAAAACATCTTAGGGACGTGTCGGTGAAAACCCATCCGAAAAACAATTTTTCTAGAATTTATTCTCGAATTTACAAGTATACCTGTTTCAGAAATGTTCAACAGGACAGCATCCGAAACTTAGGGAATTAAATTAGCAAAACCATATCAAACGACATTGATAAATTTTTTCCTTTTATAGACACATTCAGCAACATCTCATGAGCAGGTCTATGCAAGAAAATTTCGAAAACCCTAACTCTGTACAGATTTCGAAATATACATAGGCAGCATGCTACACAGCTCAATTCACAAAGGAACTCCGACCTAGTTATCATTTTAACTGTTTATACAACACAAGTGGCTCTGATACCACTGTAGGAAAATCCCGGGGTGTCCATCACATTGACAAAAATGCGGAAAACAAAACTTTTTTGTTCCGGGAAGTTCCCGAAAGCCAGGATCCAAGTGTATGTATAAATAGTCAAACCATAACGACCAAAGGAGACCGTCTCTAACGGTATCCACGCTGAGGTCGGAAACCTAACCGGGACAAACCCTTTGACCCGGGAATAGCTAGACTAAGGAAAAGACTGCTAGATCTTACCTTAGCCTTGGATAGCAAGTGATCAAACCTTGAGGAACAAGCTTGGAGATGAGATAGAGATGAAGAGGAACCTTGAAAATCAAATTTTCCAAACCCTAAACCATGAAGTTTCGGTTCTTCCTCTCCAAAAGCCACGGCCTTCTCTTGCTTAGCCTTATTTTCCATGTCTTATAATTAATTAAAGACCATCAAAAGGCTTGGATGGGAGGAGTTCACGTGGATGGCTATTAACCCATTAATAAATGAAGTTAATCATCATCTTTGACTTAGTCAAAAGTGACTTAGTCAACACTTTATCTTCTCCCATAAGCAATCCAACGAATTCCTTCAATGTTAAGGCTTCTCATATGTTCCTTTAACTCATTAAAGGGCATATAAAAGGCTTGAATGGGAGATCCCCACGTAAGTGGGTGATAAAGCCATTAAAGAAATGGTTTAATGATGAAGTTTGACTTTTCAAACTTCATCTCCTCCCATTAGGTAATGACACATGTCCATATATATTAATTAATTAATCTAATTAATTAATTGATATATATAGTTGCTGAAGCGGTCCAATCACACTGAATCGGTCCTACCGGCTGGCGGGTCCCGATCAAAAATCGGCGGAGACCCTTTTCAAGAATGTCGATGTCACGATCACATCGGATATATCCCAATCTCATCGGGATCCATTTAGTCTATTGCTCTCCGGATATTGGATCACTATCCAAAACTATTTTACTGATTCGAGTCACTCTTATGCGTGTGACCCATTAGGTTCCCGGTTATGTTGGCCACTTAGATTAACACTTAATCTAAGCAAGTCATGAGCGGCGTCTAGCAACACATCATGACCCCCAATTGACCGGAAAGTAATTGGTTTGACTAATGAACCCGAGCTCATCAGGAACGGATCACGAACCTTTCCATAGAAAATTCTTGTGCAATTAGTCCTTTCACCATCCTATACCCCACTTGGTTATGAGTATGGTCAAAGTGTCAACTCTCACTAGACTGAGTCTAGCCCAAGTGATATCGGGTCTCGTCCGGACTCATTACTTTATATGTCCATGAAGACCCTCTTCATGACACGGGTGTGCTCCGGCGCCAGAGACTTCCAAGTAATGATCCTGACAAGAAGCTATGGGTATCTATTCTGCTATTCCAGAAGTGGTGAATCCTTTATTGGCTACTCAATTACCTTCGAATACCTCAAACTGTACCCAAGCACCACCCTATGAGCGACCTCTGGAAGGCAACAAGGAATGGAGTCAAAGCACAGAATCAGTATCCAAGATATCCTTGAGTACCTCAAGTCTAAGGATACTTGCACCATTGCTATGATGAGATTATCACTGACATTATAATAGAATACCCATGTGATGATCTCATGGCAGGTCATCCAATGTACTTACTACCACTAGTAAGCATCCACATGTCAAATCTAAATATCTCAATATTTACAGTTTCTGAGATCCACTGCTTGATCCAATCAAGGAATATGACATGTGATAGTCTATCTGGATTAACAATGTCCGGTCTCGTTAATCCTATGACTAGGGATAATTTAGATACTGACATAATTGCACATGATAGGAATCTCAATAGTATGATCACATCATAATTTCCTTCATGCTATGTCATATATCATGGACTTCATTAATTTGATTAAAGATCAACATCAATTCATAACAAAATGAATATCAAATAAATGAAATATGCCTTGCTTTATTTATTCATAAAGTCTGTACAAGACTATGAACAAAACGCGCTAAAGGGGATTGCCTTTAGGGCACTACTCTAACAATCTTATGGTACTAGACATACATAAGTCGACTTACACTAGTGAACAAGGCGACTTATCAGTACCGAGCAAGCATAAGTTGACTTACAGATGGTACAAGTCGACTTACACCTACAAGAATGCCATCCAATGCATCACTTTTTTCATTAATCAATCATAAAGTAGCCAACAAATGAGACTCTTCTCATTTATTTTAAGATGACTATATGAAAAGACCAATCACCTAATATTCATATGTCAATTTCAGTTTTGGAAGATGGAAGAAGGAAGATGGTCCATCCAATGTACATCTTTCTTCTTTAATCCAATGAATGATAATAGGTTACATGCTAACATTAAAAGATAAACATTAAACCATTTAATGGTAAGTTTATAACTCCATTTAATGATGATAAACCAGAATAAAGACCATCTTTATTTAGCATTTGAATGTTAAATGTGAAGCTGCACATTCAACCCTAATAAAGCCAAAAATGCTACTCCTTTCTTTAAAAATTTTGTTTTAATATAATTAATCTAATCAATTACATTAAACCAAAGTCTAGCCCATTTCTAAATGTACATTTGGGCTTCTAATTAACCATTAATTAAAGCAAGCCCAACATTCAATTATGGGCTTTTAAAACCTCCATTTATATTTCTTACTTCGCTCGATAACCTTCCTTGAAGCCAAGTGGGGAATCTTATTGGACTTTGATAATTCAAGTTTCAATAAACCTAAAATTAACTTAATCTCATTAGAATTAATTCTAGCTTTTTAACTAAATGTCATTCCACTAAAGACAATTAATTGAACTCTTGAATTATTAAATATTATAAAATACATATTTTATGTCCAATTGCAAATCGTATTTAGAACCTTATTATAGCCATCTGCACAACCAAGGATAAAATTACCGTTTTTCCCTTTTATTGGTTTTTCCTTCTAGACTCGTTTTACTTTATATGGTGATTAACAAACAAGATCTCATGTTGGTGTTAAGACTTGATGGGTAGTTAGTTCATCAAACAACTGGCGCCAGTTTAATCACCAAATCTCCTTAAAACATCTAAAAGTGATGATATCACTATAAACTCGTTATTTGAGCGAATGTTCTCTAATACATGTTTCAATTAATAATTCCAATATGCAGACACTGGATTAATACTCTGTAAAAATCCATTTCGAACATATCAAGAATTATAATGAAACACATACGAGTTCACCACTCATCAAGATTATGGTTCATAATAAGAGAATGCTTAAATTGTATGTTTCAAGATTAAAGTAACGACCCACTTTATTCTTGAAAACATACTTGACTCCAGATTCATTTAATAGTGCCATTATCGATAGTCGACTACTATCATAATATGAAACTCATCATTCCCTTTAAGTAAACTCCTTTATTTATATGGAGATAAATTGCAACACTACAGTCTAAACCATAATCAAGCGACCAACTTGATTATTCAACTGTGAATCAATTAATTTAGATTCTTATAATATACATGTTTTCCTTACATCTCTATGTATATGTATATTAATCACAAAAGAATCTTGGTACCTTTTGACTAGATATATAATGCTCACACAAATAAAACCAAACTCTTTTGTTTTATTAATAATAAATATTTTCATTACAAAACTGTAACTGAAGAAGATAAAGTTACATGTAAATACACTTGCTTTCTAGGGCACCATATTTTCATAACTCCAACAAATGTAGCTTTTGTTTATGAGTTAGAACCTAAGAAAATTGATAAAGCTCTTCAAGATGAAGCTTGAATTTTAGCCATGCAAGAGGAGTTAAATCAATTTATAAGAAACAAAGTTTGGTCTTTAGTTCCTAGACCATCAAATAAGTTTGTTATAGGAACCAGATGGTTGTTAAAAAATAAAATAGATGAATCAGGTCGAGTAAACCATAATGAAGCTAGATTAGTAGCTCAAGGCTATAATCAATAAGAAGGAATAGACTATAATGAAACCTATGCTCCTGTAGCTAGATTAGCTATTAGGATTTTGTTTGCATATGTTGTTTGTCATGATATAAAACTATTTCAAATGGATGTGAAAAGTGCCTTTTTGAATGGCTTTATAGATGAAGAAGTGTATGTAAAGCAACCTCCTGGTTTTGAAGATGCTGATAAACCAAATTATTTCTATAGACTACATAAAGCTTTGTATGGATTAAAACAAGCACCTCATGCTTGGTATGATTGCCTAAGTTCCTTTTTTGATAGGAAATGAATTTATTATAGGACAAGTAGATAAGACCTTGTTTAAAAAGTGTATCAAAAATGATTTCATTATAGTATAGATATATGTAGATGATATTATTTTTGGTGCAACTTCTAAGAGGCTATGTTCCAAATTTGAAAATCTTATGAAAAGAGAATTTGAAATGAGTATGATGGGTGAATTGAAATTCTTTCTTAATTTACAAATTAAGCAAACCGAAGAAAAGATTTTTATTCATCAACAGAAATATATTAAAGAATTGTTAGTCAAATCTAAAATGGAGAAGGTTAAACCTATATCAACTCCTATGCATCTGTCAATCGTCTTATCTAAGGATGAAACAGGAAAGAAGGTTGATCAAACCATTTTCAGAGATATTATTGGTTCTTTACTTTACCTAACTAAAAGCAGACCTGATATATTGTTTAGTGTTTGTTTGTGTGCAAGATTTCAAGCATATCCTAGAGAATCTCATTATATTACTGTTAAAAGAATATTGAGATACTTGATAGGTTCTACTGATCTTTGTTTAATGTATGAGAAAGATAAAGATTTCAGGTTAATTGGCTACTGTGATGCTGATTATGTTGAAGATAGAATTGATAAAAAGAGTACAAGTGGAGTTTGTCACTTTCTTGGTCATAACCTAATTTCATGGTCAAGCAAGAGGCAAAGTTCAATTGCTCTATCTACTGCAGAAGCTGAATATATGTTAGCTGTAAGTTGTTGTTCACAGAAATTACGGATTAAGTATTAGTTGGAAGATTACTCTATACGTGAAGATCAAATCCCAATTTTTTTTGACATCACAAGTGTTATCAATCTATAAAAGAATCCAATACGACACTTGAGGGCAAAACATATTGAAGTTAGACATCATTTTATACGAGACTATGTACAGAGAGGAATCATTAGTCTACAATTTATTGAGACGAATAAAAAATGGGCAGATATCTTCACAAAATCCTTGTGTGAAGATAGATTCAAGGAATTCAAATGGAACTTGAATATGGTAATGCTGAATAACCATTCGTCTATCACGTCATCACCCAAACAATTCATACAAGAAGAAGATAAAAAATCGTAAGTTTTTAAGGAAACAATAACGGTAAGTTATGAACGGTAACTTTTCAAGAGTAAGTATAAGAAGGACATCTTCTCAAGATTCTAAAATACCTTTTACTCTAGAATTTTCTTTGAAATACTTGGAAACCGACTTGCTTAGTGCTCTCAACCAAGACGATTCATACTCTGTTCTAAGCTTCAAGTTCATTTCATCTTATACTTTTACTTTTAGAAACTAACATCGCCACTTTGAGTGAAATACTTTTATGTGTTTAGTTCTTATTTGTTACAAATCACAATGGAGCAATCATTTATCTATGGAAGACAAGTTGATTTAATTTCATTAAAAGAAAATCAGATGGACATTGAACCAGAGATTGAAGTAGTTGGCTCGAGAAATCTCTTCAAGGTTCATGAAAAGGTCTATTTGAATGAGATATATGAATTTTGGAAGAACGCAAAGGTGGTAGAGGATACCTTAGTATCAATGGTAGATGGATTGTCAGTTATTGTGATAGAAGATGCTATCGAAAGGGTCAGTGGGTGTCCTAGTATTGAAGTAAAGCTTTTTAACAATAAAAAATGGATTACTCAAGGTCGCATAGATAGAATGCACATTAATCGACAACTTTATGGAAGTAGTGATCTTTAAGTTAAAAAGGCGGTAACTCTTGTTCTTTTTTTTTTGGTCAAAAAGAAGAGATGTATTAATAGGTAGAAACAACAACATCAAGTATATACAAAACATCTAAAAAACAAAAGCAATACACATTTGGTAACTCTTGTTCCGAAGGCTATGGTTCTTCATTCACTACTTCTTCACTGTATTCTACTAAGAGTAGGCTCGAAGGGCCTTGTGACAATGAGTGATGAACATTGTCTATATCACCTACTAAATCACCAACCCATTAATCTTCTATACTTGATTTTGAAGTACATGATGAAGGTAAAGGGTGATTCTAGCTCTTTACAGTATGGAATGCTATTGACAAGGATTTTTAGAGAATCTGGAATCTTTCTTGACAGAGGTAACAGGGTAAAGATGGATGTGAAAAGTGTTATTAATGCTACAACTATTCACAAAATGGGGATAAAGTTTGATAAAGAGACAGATAGTAGTTTTACTCCCAAAGCAAAGTCTGAGGGGGAGCTCATAGTAAGACAAGGAAGAAGTGAACATGGTATAACTACAAGAACAAAAAAACCTCGTTCGATAGGAAGAACATCTGTAAAAGAAAAGATTGAGAAATCTTTTGATGTATCAATAAAACCTAAGATGATTCTACAGAAAGAGGAAAGCTGAGTTCAACAATCATCACAACAAGTGTCATTGAAGAGAAAGGCGGAGACACTTCAATCGGAAAAATCCAAATAGTCAAGAAGGTCACCAAGACTAATGACTTTACGAGAATACGAATAGAAGAAGAGGACATCTCTGATTCATGATGAAGATTCTGAAAGCAAGAGAAAAGATAGTAACCTACCAGATCAATTGTCTCTCTTTTGCAAAACCAATCAGCAAAATCATTTAGAGAGACTGAAATTAAAAGGAAGTTAGTATTCGAGAGGAAGAAGCCTCAACAACAACTTTCTTCTAAATCAGCAAGAGAAAAAAAGAAAGTAAAGCCCAGTCTGAAGAAGGTATCTTCATCTGAGGTTCAACAAAAGGCAAAAACAGTTGAACATCAATTGGAACCTTATAATCCTGCTCAACCATTCAATAAAAAGGATTTAAGAATGAAGATTATAGAAGAACCAGTACCTATTTAAAATAGAAGCTCAATTATTATTAGAGAACCTTTGAAAAAATCAATCAAGGTACTAGTCAAACCTATACTAATTAATGATCAAATGATACATCTTCTAAGTCATCAAGAACGAAGATTATATGGTATTCTGCGAGATAAGAAGGCAAAACCATATCCATTGAAGTGTCAAAGGATTGGTATACAATATATCCAATTACGAGCAGAACTTTGATAAAAATTCTGTTAGATGTACAACCAATATGTTTAACCCTTGTGAGAAACGAAGAAAAAGGGAAAAACAAGATGTTTCCTGATGAAAATAAAGATGATATTACAGAAGAATAGATTCAAGAAGCTGTGAAGAACAGAGATGATGCATGCAATGCAGCTTAACCTGGAGGTATCTTTTTTTCACACCACATTTCAAAATCATTAGGAAGTAAATTTGGAGTTTCAATTACATATGAAAACTTTATGGTAGTTGGGAAAGTGCAAGAAGGACAGTGCAAAAGTATCATGGTTGAAGGTATCAATTTCAATTTAGAAACCTTTGTGTATTTGGTCATGCATTTCAGACCTTTAGGTTTTATACCTTCAGTCAATGATGTGTTACATCTTCTTGGGAAACCAATTCGAAAACTACCTTGACCTGATGATCTTGATCTCCCAGAAGGAAAACAACCCTTCAGTCTACCCTCTATCAAAATTATAGAGTTAGATGTTTTACCTTCAGAACCATCTGCTGTTGAAAATCTTCATCCACTTAGTGAAATATTTCGAGATCCTATTGTCAATCTGGAATTCTTAAAACATTTCATAAATTGGATGGAAGTAAGTCACAGTCAGAGGGAAGCTCAGAAAGCATTAGCAAAAGAAATTGAGGAAGTTCATTCTAAGGTAGATGAACTTGCTGACTCAATAGGTGATCTTCATGAGGAAGTAGCACTACTACAAGTTACTATTGAACAAGACCTCAAGATGATCCACACTGACAAGCAACGTGTGTTTTTTAAAGTTATGAAGCATTTACAATGAGAATTTTTTTGATTGATAACAAATAAGGTGTAACATCCCACCCCCGACAGGAAGGGTAAAATAGTAAATTATCATAGGATGAGAGTGATAGGGATTAATTAGTATTATTCATACCTTATATGACATATTTGTATTGTAAAAAATGACATTGTTGCACATGAAAATATTGTACATGCATACATTGATGTTCCCGGTCTATTTGGTTATAACTGTAATTGGTTGAGAATTTCAAGAATTATGGGTTATTGATCTTGAAAAATTATTTGGAGGCTGCAATTATTGTTTTTATAATTTTGAAAATTTTAGAGAATTTTCTGAAATTTTTGGTGTAAACCGGACTAGGAAAAATGTCAGACGTGAACCGATTAATCGAGGTAGTAGAACTTGTTGCATATGGTATTAGATTTAGGCGTATGGTTATAGGGATGTGTTATTTTTTGAAGTTTGGGCTTGAAATTGATTAAATTAAGTAGGAAATGAGAAATGATTGTGATGCCATGTGGCATTTTTTTAACCAAGTAATTTTATTAACTTAAGTCTACTTTATTGAAGCTTCCTTTGGCCATTCACGATATTACTCTCCCAAAGGCTCCTTGAAGTGGTGTTTCGGTGGCTTTTGCTTTCTCCATTCTCGTTGATGCTCCATCTCCTTCTCTTCTTGAATTTTTGTTCACTTACAACCTAGTTATCATCTTCTTCTTGCTTCCTTGTTCTCATGCTCTTCCTTGCTTGTCAAAGACCCATCTCTCTTCTCTTTGAATGATGGTGGTTGATGGAGGTGGAGCAAACTAGGTCTTAGTATTTTCTTTGAAAATTTGAAGATTTGTGGTTAAATCAAGTAAGTTGCATACCTTGTGTTTTGAATCTTGTATAATTGAAGGTAGAAATGATGAATTGTTCATGCATATTTTACTTGGAAAGAAAGAATTAAGTGCTGCCAATTTTTGTGTATTAGCCCTAGTACATGTATAAATGGTATAAGAACTGATTTGTGTTCATTTGGATGTTTCATGATGTGTTAATGGCATTGGAAATGATAGAACTAAGGTTAACACCAAATCTGGAAAATTATGGTTTTCACTGATTGTACTGTTGTTAGCATAACTAATAGTGTAGGAATGAAAATGAGGTGAGGTTTGTGGCCACTTAAACTTTGGGATGTTAGCTATATTTTTGTGTGAAATAGGCATTGTCCAAAGTTAGCTTGAAGAGGGTACAATTTGGCTTGGAAAGTTACTGCTCATGACTGGAATGAACAGTACCCGAAATCATACCCTTGAGTTTTGCAAATTTTTATGAATTAATTGAGAAGGAATTAGGATAAATGGATTAGATGGAAAATTGAAGCCTATTAAGTTCTCTTTCTAATGGCACTGATTTTGAAATTTTTCGATAGGTATATTAGGAGTTATGGACTGATGAGTGTTGGCTGTTTTTATGCATTGACTGAAACCTATTTGGATTGGCACATTTAGTGCACATTCGGATTTGGAAGAATTTTAGTAATTTTTGTGAATTGAATTGGAGTTGGAAATGTACTGAAGAGTTATATATGACACATTGATCTTGAAAATGATATATGGATTATAATTTTTGGAAATCCGATGTGGGAGATATGGAATTTCAAAATCTGAACCTACATTGTGATGTTAAGTGCTGATTAGGTCAGAAACTCGAATAACAGATTTGAAACTGTTAGAGGCTGAATTGGAGTTTGGTTATTTCAGGAAGAATTGAAGTTTGAGGATTTATCTTTTCAGGGATGTAAAGTTCTGATTGTTCTGACTTGTTTACAGGGAGTTATGCTTGTTATAAGTTTACTGCTCAAATTGAATGATTTCAGGGACAGCAACATTGAGTGAATTAATTGACCTAGTTAGCATGGGAATTGAAATTTGGGTTGTTCATGAAAGTTATAGATAACATTGTGAACTTACTGAGCATATTTATTGTGTTATTTTTGACTGAGGGAATGAGTATTTACTGAATCTGCAAGGTATTGCACTGTTTGAGAGGTTTTGAGTAGGCAGTAGGTTTGATAGGATTTTTGACACCCTTAGGGGTGAAACTGATTTTTATGGTCTTCTTGAGAATTGTAGAGGGTTTCATGTGGTAATTTTCTGAATTGTGTGCAATGAGTTATTGGTGTTGAAAGTTGGCTTGAAATTAAGAAATTAAAGAAGGGAATAAGAGTTAGGTATATATATATATATATTAATTGTTTAATTTGAAATTTGGTTTCTTTTGTCAATTTCTTTTCCGTCCGACGTCCGATTGACCTGATTCTTGAGGTATCGGATTGGTAACACATTGAATTTTATTTTGTGAGAAATTGGAAATTTTTAGACGGGAAATTGACGTGGCCCCGGGTAACAGAGCTTTTAATCACTGTTTTGTTTAATTGGGGACCTATAGAGGTCCGATTTACGCCGTCGGCGCCAATAGGTTTCTAATTTTAGATAGATTTTCCTAATGGAAAAAAATAGAATAGGGCAGGAATATCATGAACATGCATTGTGCACCTTAAGTGTTACATGTGCATTACGAAATAGTTCGATTGAACAATTGATAATGTTTATATCTTGTCACTATTATAGAGTCACACTTGGGCGTCGACCCACCGACGCGTCCGAGACTTCAGATTTTGGCTCGAAAGTACAGGTGAGTAACCTAGTTGGTTTCTTAAATTCCTGACTGTTTAAATGCTCAACGTGAATTTACTTGCCAAATGAGAAACTGCATGATTATCGAAATGTCTGAAATGTACGTGATCAAATGACATGTTTCTACTGTGCTGGATTGGATTATTGTCTTTGGTGAGTTCTTGTATATTATTGAGAATCACAATACTGGGCTTTTATAGCCATACACTAATTACTGAACACTGCATTGCATGCATAAATGCATGATCAGATAATGGACATGTGACCCAAGTCTATTATCATCGAAAAAGCCTCGAGCTCGAACACTTGTTATCCTTTGAAAAGAGCCTCGAGCTCGAACATCGATCTTGACCGACCTCGAGCCCGATGGGAGAAATCACGACGCGTCCCCATCGAACACCGATGAGCACTTGGGCACAATCTTGAATAAGCGGAAAGAGTCTCATATGCATTATATACATTCTTGATTGAATTGCCAAATTGTGTGACGATTATTAAAGCTGCGTGATGTCACGATTTATCAGAATTGTGATGTGATCTTGTGAACTGATACGTGCTATTGTAAATTATTCTTGTACCGTAAACTGTTATAGGCTACTGTAAATTGTTATATAATCTTTATTAAATTTAATATTCTTGTGCCATGTTATGCATGATTTGCGTAATGCATGATTTGAGTGAATCATCGATGATGGTTTCTCACTGAGTTCGCAAAACTCACCCAAAATTTGTACCTATTTTCAGGTCTTGAAGAGTACCCCGTTCGACGCGGGAGTATGTCTACTGTAGACAAGTGAAGATTAGGGGTCGGGATCAGTTCGTGTCTGCATTAGTGTCTTATCAAATTGTTCTCATAATCACCGTATAACAATGCTTTGTATTTCTCTTGAGCCCATTGTGGTTTTATTGTTTTACTCATTGGTGATTGTAAATTATTCTTGGATGGTATAATAATCAAACGGTTTATTGTGAACATGGGTTTTGATTACTTACTGTTTTTGCCGCGCTAACGTAGAATTAATGTTTTCAAAAAAAAAAAATACTGAGTTTTAATCTACTAATGTAGTACGCCACCCTCGTGGGGCACGGACTCGGATATCACCAACGATATCGGGTCCGGGTCACTCGGGAGTGGGGTGTTACATTTAGGTAGTATCAGAGCCCAGAAGTACGAATGTATCTGGGCACAGTCTGAAATATAGGGTGCATGCATTTGAGTCGTGTCATTGCAGACCGTGGCAACTGATCCCCAGTCTGAGTCGCACGAGTAGAAATCCTACGTGTGCATATGTGTTAAGTGACTAAGTGAGAGAAAAGTGAGACCATATTTGAATGTGAGCCCATGAATGTGTATGGGCAATGAGGAATGGGAAAGGGAAACATCAATGTACTGTGGTTAGAATGACTATGTTGGCTTAACTTGATTAAGGAAAGAAGTGATATCACAATGAATTCCCGGATTAAAGTGGCAATATGACGGCGACAGAAAAATGAATATGTCTAGAACTGGGAGAGGTCCACTGGAGATATGAAAAGTATACTGATTATAGTAGGCTTAAGTGAGATTAAACGGCCGGGATGATGACGTAATTAGAGCTCTGACTGTATATGCAATGAAATGGGAAACATTGAAATTGAGTAAAGCGTAGATGATCCGATCAGGTAGATATTGATTCATCAGATTGGTGTTAGCTATCGTAGATATCATAGATAGATGATGATAGCGAGATTGTGATAAGCTCAATAGTGTGCTGTAACAGTTTACCTAGAATTGAAATAACTACAAGAACTAAATGAGTAAGGTGCCTAGTGCCTAGTAGAGTAAGTAGACATAGTAAGATAAAAGTGTACAGATAAACTGAAATGAATTCGTGAAATGGTTATGATCTGGACCGCATAAGCTTGCAAATCGAAATGGGTATCACGAATATTGTGCTAAGAGTTTGGACAATCGATATAAAAATATGGTAAGGAAAAAGACAATTTATTAATTTTCTACTGATTGTGTATCGGGAATTTCGGGATTGGTTGAAAAGATGTATATAGACACAGAAATGGTAAATGGATAAGTAAATAGATAGAGATACAGTGGAGTTGTGTCAACGATTTTGTCGTGTATTGGGGACTGTGAATACCTTATCATAGACTGTTTGAGGAAAATAAAGAGATACGTAGTAATAAGGAGATAAAAGTGTATAAGTCAAGCTGTTATAACCTTACAAGGTCAAGCTTGCACGTGACGGATATGGAAATAAAATGATGAGACATATAGTTCAATGATATGTGAAAAATGAAACAATGATAGTGATATATGAAAAGAGTTGTCCCATTTAAGTCGATTTATCGTTGGGAGTATCTATTGGACAGTAAAGTTGGTCGTGATTAATGAAACATATGTGAAAGAGACATGGAAATCATAGGAGATGATCGGTGAATGAGTATAGTGGCTATAAGTGTAAAGTTCATAATAGGCTAAAGTAAGACATAAGAGGGCTGAGTGTACCTGTATGAGAGGAAATGAAAATGATTACGTATCGATCAATTATTTGAGGTTAGCATAAGCGGAAAGGAGTTACGTGGAAGTGCGGAATGTAAAAGTTACTAATTGGTTTCAGATAAAATGAAATAAGTTCTACTGAGGTGTAGATTACTGAATAAGTGTTAAAGAAAGTGTTTATGTGACTGTCACATGGGACCTTAGTGCAAGGAATATTCTGATCTTTACATGATGGCATGGAATTGATTTGATAGTGATAGTGCGTATAATTAAGAATGATTAAAAACAATTAGGGACACTAATTGATTGATGAGACTTTTGTGAACAGTATAATGACGATAGCAAGATTAATGGTCAAATGAAATGAAGTATCAAAAATGAAATTGAGTCTGTCTCAAGAGGAGTTTTAGACATAACAAGTGAAATATCCTCACGAGGTTATACGGAAATGTAGAGTATCCAACGACATGAGTGGAATTATAAGTTGAAGTGATCCTATTGCAATGTGAAGTGAATAGAGCTCCTTATGTGATGCAAACTGTTGGGAAATCTAAATTTGAAACTAAGAATAAAAGAGTCCCGAACTGCGAAGTGAAATACAAAAATGAAATGGAAATTTTGGAGGTCCAAGTGCGGATGATTAAGTATTGACATATGTCAATGTTAATGACAGGAAAGCTATTGAAAAGAGAAAATAAATAGAGACAAGAAGTTCTAAAGAAAAACTGTCAATGATGTGATGTAATGTTATCATCATAAAGGGATTGTAAATACACTAATTGTGGACTGAATGAAATGAATGATGTTTGGTAATGTATGGAAAAGTTCAAGAGGGAAAGATGCGAAGTAAGCAAATGGTAGTGACTAGGATTATCGACGGAATGCGTTTGGAATTGTTGAGCAGTGAAAAGGAAAAGAATTATATGAATAATGGAAGAACGACCTTTGGTAAGAAGCATATCCTTGAAGAGTGGGCGTGTGTGTGATGAGCAGAGACAATAGGTGAAACTGGTATAAGTTAAATGGAATGGACTTTGATAAATGGTATTGGAGACTTTAGATTCCTATAAGGATACGTTGTGTTAATTCGAGGAAAAAGACGGGCATACATGACTATTATACTGACAATTCTGAAATGAACAGATTCTACCTACTAAATCCAAATAGTGAACAGATAATGTTGCAATGAACATATTACAGATATTGGAATTTCCAATGAATGTCAGGTAGATTATGGGTAATTGTGAAGTGTTTCTGTAAAATTGAAATATTGGATAAATGTAAGAAAGGTTATGAGTGCAGGAGTTAAAGTGGTGAGTCCTATAAGGAATCTAAATATGAAAGTGAAATCGAAAAAAAGAAAAAAAACAAATAATATTGAATGATTCAAAGAAAAAGTATGGGTACCCAATAAAAAGGTGCTAGAACAAGAAAGTGAACAGTCGAAGCTAGACATTCTAGTAATCATATGCGAAAAAGGAAATTGAATAACTGTGGGTATAGAATGAAGTGATTGTTGATTCAAGGGCTTATATGAAAAATGCTTGATTATGATCGTGTTATAGAGTTCTGATTTACTGTAGGGATATACTGCTACACTGTACAGTGCCTATTGAGAGTCAAAGTCCATATTGAATTTGAGACTGTGATGAGTAAAACAAAGGACAGGACTTAGGAAAACTGCATGGGTTAGCTGAAGTGGATCATGATCGGACATATGAAATAGAATTAAATGTATAAAAAAAATGGTAAATGTCAAAAAAAAACTAAATTTGGATTTCAATGAAATATGAAGGATAAATGCATCAGGTGGATACCACCGGTTATAGTGAAATTATTGTATTGTACGTATCACCTTAAAAGGGTGTACTCGGAATAGAAGTGGCAAAGATAGTATCAAAGGACCAGGATTAGTCTGTATATTACTAGAGAGAAAGGTATTGGATTAGTCCGTATATTACTGAGTCATAGCATTGGAACTAAAGGTAGTGACTACTCTGATAATGACAAGTGAGATAGGTAAGATAGCGAGAAAGCTACAGAGGAAACGGACTGTCTTACTGCGATCTTTTAGTAACAGAAGTATTGAGTGACGTAGTGTATGTGTAACACCCCACTCCCGTAAGACCCAAACCCGATATCGTTGGTGATATCCGAGTCCGTGCCCCGCGAGAGTGGCGTACTACATCAGTCGATTTAAAACTCAGTATACATTTTTTTTGAAGCCATTGATTCCACGTTAACACGGCCAACACAGTAAGTAATTAAAATCCGTGTTCAATAAAAACCAGTTTCAGTTATTACAGTCATCCAGTAATAATTTACAATCAGTCAATGCAGTAAAACATCAAAACCACAATGGGCTCAGTAAAAATTCAAAGCCTTGTTATACAATGATTGCGGAACACAATTTACTAAGACACTAATGCAGACACGAACTGATCCCGACCAGTACCCTTTGCTTGCCTACAGTAGACATACTCCCGTGTCAAACGGGGTATTCTTCAGGACCTAAAAAATAGATGCAAATTTTGGGTGAGTTTTGCGAACTCAGTGAGAAACCATCATCGATGGTTCACTCTAATCATGCATTACGCCCATGGCGTCTGACGATCGATAATAATCAATTACGATGGCGATCAATAACAATGTCGATGAATGAAAACCATTCACAGTAATTCATGCCATTACAAAAGCAGTACATGTCACAGAACAGTCATTTATGCGAATGCAATGCATATGTGACTCTTTCCAGTTATTCAGTATTGTGCCCAAGTGCTCAGTCAGTGTTCAGTGGGGACGCGTCAGGGATTTCTCCCCTCGGGCTCGAGGCCCGGTCAGTACAGTATGAGAGCTTGAAGCTCTTATCAGTAAAAATAGCAACTTGGGGCACGTCCATTATCTGATCATGCAATTATGCATGCAGTGCAGTATTCAGTGAATGTACAGTGTTTGGCTATAAAGCCCAGTGTAGCAGTAAGTCAATGATATGGCTATAAAGCCCAGTATAGCAGTGTTCAGTATGATGGCTATAAAGCCCGATCTATCGATGTCGTATCATTGATGACAAGAAAATCATACAATACAATCCCATATATGCCATGAGTCATGCGGTGATCATTCAATTCACTTTTGCACGTAATTCACGTTGAGCATGTAAACAACCAGAAATTTGAGAGACCAACTAGGTTACTCACCTATTACTTCGAGCTAATGCCGGAAGTCTCGTGACGTCGGTCAATCGACGCTCAATTGAGCCTCTATATAAATCGGAAAAATACGAGTCACTAAATATGAAATTTGTGCTCATGTTGATGAGATATGCATGTTCATGAATTTCCGGCCCTAATCCCCTTTTTTCCATTATAAAATTCATCAAAATTCAGAACCCTATTAGGCGCCGACGGTGCATGAATTCGGACCTCTATAGGTCCCCAATTAAATAAAACAGATGATTAAAAGTTCCGTCACCCGGCCACGTCAATTTCCGTCTAAAATTCCCAATTTCTTATAAAATGAAATTCAATATTCAATGAATCCGATGCCTCTAGAATCAGGTCAATCGGACGTCGAACGGAAAAGTTATTCACGAAAGAAATCAAAATTCAACAAGTAATATATATAAATATTGCCCTTATTTTTCCCTTTATTTTCTGATTTCCAACCAAACTTCCAACACCCATAACTCTTTCTACACATTTCTGAAAAATGCAAACTATACCTTGTTGGAGAGCTTATGAAAAGCTCTACAATTCTCAAGAAGACCATAAAAATCAATTCCAACCCTAAGGGTGTCAAATATCCCATCAAACCTTCTGCCTACTCAATTCCCATTAACACAGGGCAGTACCTTGACACTTTCATAACTCACTGATTCTTCAGAAATAAATTACCACAAAAATATGTTCAATAACTTCACATTGTCCTCAACAACTTTCATGAACAATCCAAAATCAGATTATATTTCTAAGCAAGTCAATTAATTCATTTAATGTTACTGTCGCTGCAATCCTTCAATTTGGGCAGTAACCTTACAACAAGCATATCTCCCTATACACAAGTCAGTAAAATCAGAACTTTATATCCCTGTAAAGATAACATCTCAAACTTCAATTTTCATGAAGCACTCATCATCCAATTCGATCTCTAACAATTTCAAACTGTTATGGAAGCTACTGTTATGATCAGCCATTCATAACCTAATGTAGGGTTCATTTTTGCAAAATCATAACTCCCAATTCTGAATTCTAAAAATTACAAACCATATATCAATTTCAAGGTAATCTCTTCCTCTACAACTTTTCAGAAGCTCACTCACACCAATTCAGTCCACATAAAATGTTAAAAGTGCCTCCAATCAGTAAACTCACAAAATCACACTTAAGCTAGGTTTCATCCAAAATGCTCAAAACCAGTCATTAGTAATCAATTCATATCTCCCAATATACAATTCTAAAAATAACAAGATCAGAAGCAATGGAAATATAATTCAATATGCTACAACTTCCATTAAGACCATTTTCCCTAATTCCATCTCAATTAATTCTGAAAAATCAACAAAACTTAGATGTCATGGTTGCGGTTACTGTTTACAGGCAATGGAACAGTAACTTTCCATACAGAAATTGACCCTTCTATCATTGGAATTCAACAACACCTATTTCACACTAAATTGAAGCCAACATCCCAAAGTTTCAGTGGGAACAAACCTTGCCTCATTTGGATAACCACACAATGAGTTATGCTTAAATCAGTGTAATAGGTCAAAAACCAATTTTCCAGCTTTGGTACTAAACTTAACTTCTATCATTTTCAATGCCACTAACACATCACTAAGCATCCACATGGGCACAAAATCAGTCCCTAAAACACTCATACATTCACTAGGAATATCCATCTCAATTTGGCAGCACTTACTTCATAAATTCCATGCAAGAGTAGTCATCAAGAATCAATCAAAACCAAGCTCAAAGCAATCTAAACCATATTCATTCACTAACCCTCATTCATACCTTACACAAGCATACTTTATCCAACAATTCAAACTCTAATTATGCATCATACATCATCTTTAATGCACCATAACACCAAATGAATGCATCTAATAACTATAATTCATGAAATACATAATGAAAACTTAACATAAACCTTACCTAGTCAAAGCTCCCATCTCCTCAATTCTCCAACTATCACAACTTCCTAGCTTCTCCCACTCATACACGACATCATCACTTGCAAAGGGAGGTAAGAGGGTTGCTTGCATACATGAGAGGAAGTGTTTCAAAGGTAGAAGAAAGGAGTGATTTAGCTAGAACCAAAAGAGAAAAATCGATGGAGAGAGGAACTCAAGTAGGTTTCGGATGATGATGGCTCAAGCAATAATTCAACCTTTTTTTTCACTCCTTTATCATGAGTTGCCGACTTTACAAGGATGAGAATAAGACAAAGTGGTAGGACACTTGGCAACTAATAAAGAAATGAAGAAAGTCAAAAGATTTCATCACTTTAATCAATATATATCCACAATTTCGGTTCCAACAATATATATAAGGGTTCTCCCTTAGGTCCCACCAAAATAATAGTTCCAAATAATAGTAGAAAAATCAACCGGTTCGTCAATTGACGATTTTTCCGGTCCGGGAATTTCCCCGAATTATTTTTCTGAGAATTAATGAAATTCCCCAAAATTATAAAACATGTAACAGTGCACTCCAAATAATTTTTCAATCACGAAAATCACCTTTTCTACCCCAAAACATGTTTAGGCCAGTTACCAACGATTTTGCCGGTCTGGAAAGTTTCTTCAGAAAAATTCCAGAAAAATTCCTATAAATCCCAAAAAATGTAAAACGCTCAATGGCGCACTCAGAATAATTTTCCAAATCCCATAACTACGTTAATCACAATAAAATGCCGTTAGGCCCAATTACCAGGAATGTCATGAATGCATATACCGAAATTCCATGTACACAATGGATACTGTGTATCAATCCTATTATGCATGAACAGTATTAATTATTCCTTATCAATCCCATCCTACGACAAATTTCCTATTTTACCCTTCCAGGAAGGGGTGGGATGTTACAGTATGGGAACTGTAGGGATATATGATCACTGTCGTCTGGAACCGTTGACAGAGAATTTCGATGACGAAATTTTTATAAGGAGGGGGGAGTTGTAACATCCCACCCCCGACAGGAAGGGTAAAATAGTAAATTATCATAGGATGAGAGTGATAGGGATTAATTAGTATTATTCATACCTTATGTGACATATTTGTATTGTAAAAAATGACATTGTTACACATGAAAATATTGTACATGCATACATTGATGTTCCCGATCTATTTGGTTATAACTGTAATTGGTTGAGAATTTCAAGAATTATGGGTTATTGATCTTGAAAAATTATTTGGAGGCTGCAATTATTGTTTTTATAATTTTGAAAAATTTTAGAGAATTTTCTGAAATTTTTTGGGATAGAAACCCGAACTAGGAAAAATGTCGGGCAGCAGACCGATTGGTCGAGGGTAGTAGAACTTGTTGCATATGGTATTAGATTTAGACGTATGGTTATAGGGATGTGTTATTTTTTTGGAGTTTGGGCTTGAAATTGATTAAATTAAGTAGGAAATGAGAAATGATTGTGATGCCATGTGGCATTTTCTTAACCAAGTAATTTTATTAACTTAAGTCTACTTTATTGAAGCTTCCTTTGGCCATTCACGATATTACTCTCCCAAAGGCTCCTTGAAGTGGTGTTTCGGTGGCTTTTGCTTTCTCCATTCTCGTTGATGCTCCATCTCCTTCTCTTCTTGAATTTTTGTTCACTTACAACCTAGTTATCATCTTCTTCTTGCTTCCTTGTTCTCTTGCTCTTCCTTGCTTGTCAAAGACCCATCTCTCTTCTCTTTGAATGATGGTGGTTGATAGAGGTGGAGCAAACTAGGTCTTAGTATTTTCTTTGAAAATTTGAAGATTTGTGGTTAAATCAAGTAAGTTGCATGCCTTGTGTTTTGAATCTTGTATAATTGAAGGTAGAAATGATGAATTGTTCATGCATATTTTACTTGGAAAGAAAGAATTAAGTGCTGCCAATTTTTGTGTATTAGCCCTAGTACATGTATAAATGGTATAAGAACTGATTTGTGTTCATTTGGATGTTTCATGATGTGTTAATGGCATTGGAAATGATAGAACTAAGGTTAACACCAAATCTGGAAAATTATGGTTTTCACTGATTGTACTGTTGTTAGCATAACTAATTGTGTAGGAATGCAAATGAGGTGAGGTTTGTGGCCACTTAAACTTTGGGATGTTAGCTATATTCTTGTGTGAAATAGGCATTGTCCAAAGTTAGCTTGAAGAGGGTGCAATTTGGCTTGGAAAGTTACTGCTCATGACTGGAATGAACAGTACCCGAAATCATACCCTTGAGTTTTGCAAATTTTTATGAATTAATTGAGAAGGAATTAGGATAAATGGATTAGATGGAAAATTGAAGCCTATTAAGTTCTCTTTCTAATGTCACTGATTTTGCAATTTTTCGATAGGTATAGTAGGAGTTATGGACTGATGAGTGTTGGCTGTTTTTATGCATTGACTGAAACCTAGTTGGATTGGCACATTTAGTGCACATTCGGTTTGGAAGAATTTTAGTAATTTTGTGAATTGAATTGGAGTTGGAAATGTACTGAAGAGTTATATATGACACATTGATCTTGAAAATGATATATGGATTATAATTTTTGGAAATCAGATGTGGGAGATATGGAATTTCAAAATCTGAACCTACATTGTGATGTTAAGTGCTGATTAGGTCAGAAACTAGAATAACAGATTTGAAACTGTTAGAGGATGAATTGGAGTTTGGTTATTTCAGGAATAATTGAAGTTTGAGGATTTATCTTTTCAGGGATATAAAGTTCTGATTGTTCTGACTTGTGTACAGGGAGTTATGCTTGTTATAAGTTTACTGCTCAAATTGAATGATTTCAGGGACAGCAACATTGAGTGAATTAATTGACCTAGTTAGCATGGGAATTGAAATTTGGGTTGTTCATGAAAGTTATAGATAACATTGTGAACTTACTGAGCATATTTATTGTGTTATTTTTGACTGAGGGAATGAGTATTTACTGAATCTGCAAGGTATTGCACAGTTTGAGAGGTTTTGAGTAGGCAGTAGGTTTGATAGGATTTTTGACACCCTTAGGGGTGAAACTGATTTTTATGGTCTTCTTGAGAATTGTAGAGGGTTTCATGTGGTAATTTTCTGAATTGTGTGCAATGAGTTATTGGTGTTGAAAGTTGGCTTGAAATCAAGAAATTAAAGAAGGGAATAAGAGTTAGGTATATATATATATATATTAATTGTTTAATTTAAAATTTGGTTTCTTTTGTCAATTTCTTTTCCGTCCGACGTCCGATTGACCTGATTCTTGAGGCATTGGATTGGTAACACATTGAATTTTATTTTGTGAGAAATTGGAAATTTTTAGACGGGAAATTGACGTGGCCTCGGGTAACAGAGCCTTTAATCACTGTTTTGTTTAATTGGGGACCTATAGAGGTCCGATTTGCTGCCCGTCGGCCAATAGGTTTCTAATTTTAGATAGATTTTCCTAATGGAAAAAAATAGAATAGGGCAGGAATATCATGAACATGCATTGTGCACCTTCTAAGTGTTACATGTGTATTCTGAAATAGTTCTGACTGAACAATTGATAATGTTTATATACTGTCACTATTATAGAGTCACACTTGGAGCGTCGGCCCACCGACGTCACTGAGACTTCCAGATTTTGGCTCGAAAGTACAGGTGAGTAACCTAGTTGGTTTCTCAAATTCCTGACTGTTTAAATGCTCAACGTGAATTTACTTGCCAAATGAGAAACTGCATGATTATCGAAATGTTTGAAATGTACGTGATCAAATGACATGTTTCTACTGTGCTGGATTGGATTATTGTACTGGACTGAGTTACTGTATATTACTGAGAATCACAATACTGGGCTTTTATAGCCATACACTGAATTACTGAACACTGTATTGCATGCATAAATGCATGATCAGATAATGGACATGTGACCCAAGTGCTATTATCGCTGAAAGAGCCTCGAGCTCGAACATCGATCTTGACCGACCTCGAGCCCGATGGGAGAAATCACGCGCGTCCCATCGAACAACGATGAGCACTTGGGCACAATTGAATAAGCGGAAAGAGTCTCATATGCATTATATACATTCTTGATTGAATTGCCAAATTGTGTGACGATTATTAAAGCTGCGTGATGTCACGATTCTTGTAAATTGTGATGTGATCTTGTGAAGCGCTTACGTGCTATTGTAAATTATTCTTGATATAAATGGCTATTATAGACTGCTGTAAATTGTTATATAATCTTTTTAAATTTAATATTCTTGTGCCATCTTTATCGCAATTTGCGTAATGCATGATTTGAGTGAACCATCGATGATGGTTTCTCACTGAGTTCGCAAAACTCACCCAAAATTTGCACCTATTTTCAGGTCTTGAAGAGTACCCCGTTCGACGCGGGAGTATGTCTACTGTAGACAAGTGAAGATTAGGGTCGGGATCGATTCGATGTCTGCATTAGTGTCTTATCAAATTGTTCTCCAATCATCATGTATAACAATGCTTTGTATTTCTACTGAGCCCATTGTGGTTTTATTGTTTTACTCATTGACTGATTGTAAATTATTCTTGGATGACTGTAATAACTGAAACTGGTTTATTGTGAACATGGGTTTTGATTACTTACTATTTTTGCCGCGCTAACGTAGAATTAATGTTTTCAAAAAAAAAAAATACTGAGTTTTAATCTACTGATGTAGTACGCCACCCTCGTGGGGCACGGACTCGGATATCACCAACGATATCGGGTCCGGGTCACTCGGGAGTGGGGTGTTACATAAGGGGAGAAGGAGAAGGAGAAGGAGATATAGAGGAGAAAAAGAAGAATAGATAAAAAGCATTGTATATGTCTAGTATGCAATTTTTTTTCTTATATTTCTTTTGGTTTATTATTTTTCTAAAAACTGTTCATCTATAAAGTTTGTTTTACCTTCTAAAATTATGATTATTTGTTATCATCAAAAAAGGGGAGATTGTTAAGTCAAGAGGACTTCACTTATATTAATTTTGATGACAATTAAATAATAATAATCTTAGAAATGTATGAATTGTTTTGATGAGTTTTTTTAAGTGTGCAAATAAATGCAAGTAACACTTAGGCAACATAAGACGAAGCACGGCAACATAAGACGAAGTTGCAACATAAGATGAAGTCGCAACATAAGACAAAGTTGAAGCATAAGACGAAGTTGAAACATAAGATGAAGTCGAAGCATAAGACGAAGTAACACAACATAAGACGAAACGCAGCATAAGATGAAGCGGAATAATAGATGAAACATAGTAACAAAAGAAAAGTTATTCCAGACGATACAAAAGGAAGGTATGCTAGAACGTCAATCAATTAATTAGTTGGAGTTAGTTACAGGACTCAACTAATAACTATTTCTAGAAGATTCAAGAAGCTGTTATCAAGAAGATGGTTGGAGACTTAGGCTATAAAAATTAGTTCGAGTCAAAAACTACATAAGAATACGAATACAAATACGAATATATACAGAGAAATAGATAGAAAATTACTCGTGAACATTTTTGATATTAGCAAAAATTCTATATTTAGAGTGCAAAAGAATTGAGTAAACACAACTGTAATGTAAAAGCTCAAAAATACTTTTCTTAGAGAGAGAAAGGAAGGCTAGAGCATGGAGAGACTAATACAGCTCATGAAGAATACTTTGTGAGAGCGACCTGAAGAGGCTCTACGTGTGAAAGAATACTTGTAAAGTTTAAAGAGTATAGTGAAATCTCAGAAAAACTCTAGGGACTGGACGTAGCCTAGAATTTGGGGTGAACTAGTATAAAATCGCAATATTTATTCTCTAAACCTTATCTTTAATTTTCTTGTGTTATACGAGTAGATAATATTACTTGCGATTGCATTGGTTATCAACTTTAGCAAAGTGTTTTAGTGATCATTTGAATTTTGTAAAGAAATTCAAGAGGTTTCAAAAGATTAATATTTTTGAAAACATTACACAATTCAACCCCCCCCCCCTTCTTGTGTAGTTTACATATTATATTGGATTTCTATATTAACAAGTGATTTACATCACGTGGAGCCCCAAACATCCCCTGGGAGGATATGTGGATGCCATACAAGACAATAAAAACAAACCAAAATATTTCGCGGAAGCATAGCATTCAAAATATTCCATTGGAAGCAATTCTAAACAAATATACTTCATATTATACGCTGAACTTAAGAAAAAAATTGTTTCAAACCGAAATCAGATTGAAAATAGTTATTACAACTTAGAAAAATTGAAAGTCATACACTTGAGATACAAGCCAACATACGAGCAAAAATACATGTTTTACCTAAAAAAAACTCTGACTCTTTGGCCATTGCGGTTGACTCGTCCCAGTCTTTATTATCCTCACTCTGAACCTACACCGGGCAAATCCACCGTTCTAAGCATATAGCTTAGTGAGTAATAACTAAATTATGTCTAACCATAGCAGATAGTGAATCATGCTATGCAAAAGCATCTCAACATACTGAAATTCAGAACAAAATAAGATTTATTACTGAAAACACTTCGCATGCTAAAGTCAGATATTTCAATAGAAGAACAGAACATACAGAAATACATAACAGATTTTTATAATAGGGTGTTAACCCATCAAGCCAAAAATATGGTTTGTTTCTTATCAAAGCTTATCAGGGATCAAAGTATAAAGCAAATTAAACTGTAAATCCATGAAAGAAATAGGTAACAAGACTTATATAGAGGGAGACTAAATTCTCGACACCGAAGTGTCACAGAAGCAGCTATAAACTCTTCTAGGCATGCCTATTTGCCCATAACTTAGGACTTGATAGTTACAAAACAAAACAAGTTCATTTCATGTGTATAATAATTAGTCAATCATATTTACATGCATCAAACAATTCAGACATTCATTGTCTCGAGTTCAAAACACAATCAGTATAAATCACAATTCAATTCAGTACCAAATAGAATAAAGTAAAGTGTGATTGTCCTAGAGATTGCTGACAACTTTCCAAGGTATTCAATGATCCAAATCAATAGCAAACAAAATAGTCAAAGCAAAACTATCAAAAATCACTTACTAGATTACTTACAAAAATTGACCATCTAAATTACTTAAAAATACTTAAGGATTACTTATTAAGTCTACCAACATATCTTTCACTTACCTTGGAGTGCCAATCACTACTTTTATACCATCCTATATGGATTGCAAGCCACTAATAGAATAAGTGAAGTGGAAGCTCAAGAACTAGCGTAATAAGGGCTTAAGCTATATAGGTAAAGCTTAACTAATAAAAATAATGCATTTCACCTTTATAATCACTAGATTTCTCATTTAATACTTCCTAAGAAGCTAGCCAAGGATACTGAGAAATAGTTAAGGAATTTCTTATGGAATGGGGAACCATACAAAGTTATAGGATCTAAGATCTCTCAAAAGGACTTATGTTGCCCCAAAGAGCAGTAAGGTTTAGGGGTCAACACCATACAACTTACTAGTAAAGTGCTGACAGCAAAAAGAATTTGAAAATTAATGGTAGAAAAAGAGAACTTTTTATAGCAAAAGATACATATTGAACATTTACAAGGGAAAAGATTATGAGAAGTAAAGAGTGTCTCAAATTACTCTTAAACCTAGCACGATCTGTTCAAATTGAGAGCTGAAGTAGCACCTTATAAAAAACAGCATTGATAATGGAAGAAACATATAAATCTATTTCTATAACTGGTCCTTTAAAGGTCCATTATATATCCATCCTTACTTCTTTTGTAACACCCCACTACCATAGAACATATGCCTGAACCTCCAGAGGACATTCAAGAACATACCCTATGATAATGACATGTTAGAGTAATCACATTCGCTTATTAGGGCATCATATATAACACAAATATTCCAAAACGATCAAACTTCTCATTTCATATATAAACATGTATATACATTTTCATTACACTCCAAAATCCATGTATTCGCATTACATAAAATTTGAGAGCTTTCTACTCAATATACAAATGTTTCTACATGAGATGCGATATACAACCAAAAATAACCTAGCTAAACCCTTTTAGTGTCAATTGACTAGAACTTTGATCCATTTTATCCCCAGAGTGCAGATACTATCCTTCTAAATCACTTTAAGAGTTAGAACTCCTTAAACCTGAAAAAAAAACATTTCAATTTTGATAAGTTTGTGAACTCAATGAGCAAACCATCCTCGATGTGCTCACTCATTTAGAACATACATATTTAAAGAATATCACCCTTATCAATCAAACATATTATCGCATTCAGAAATAAATTGCATTATCTACCATTCATCTCAATCTCTCATATCAACAACATATACCCAAGCATTATATATTACCATACAAAAACAATTCAACAATCAATCTCGTGGATACATGTAAAGATATAAATGTAGATGCATATGAGACTCCATTTTCATTTTTAGTTTTTTATGATCGAGTGCCTATTTACTGGCCCATATCTCTCATGGATACCAGGATCATTTCAGATATTGTCTCGTATCCCTTTATGGATACCAGGTATATTAACAACTTAGCCTATGGCTCTTATGTATATTTCAAACTTTAAGCTCTTTTAGACTAGTCACCCTGGTCATAACTCCTTTACCTGATCATGCATATTCATGTAATGGAATGCATCATTCCATATGATATGCAATTAATCACTCTTATTCAATATACACAATCATTTATCACATTCATCGGACTCAGGTTCGACATTCAACACGCAGTTGAGTACATATATTTCCTTATTCACATGCAATCAACCAGCTTTTCCTATACATTCCCGAATAATAACTCCTCAAACATTTAATTGTCTGGAATCATCAATATCACAAATATGTCAATATCAAAAAATAACTTAAACTTAAAACACATATATAGTTGAGAGTACACATCAAGGTTAACTCACTGTATGCTCCAGATGGCTATTGCCTTGACGATCCGACAATTTCTGGATATGGTCACTCAATTCGTGCTTCTATACCATGCAATACACACATTTATACACATCACTAAATTATTCAATCAAAAGAATATTTAATCATGCATATGTATATATGTCATGCTTAACACATGCTTATTTGATTTTCTCGAGTATGTATCCTTATTCATAAATCTTGATCATTCATGTATCATATCTTGTGAAACTTGATTATCCTAAGTTCATCAGTCCTTATTCATCACTCATACATTTACCAATCCTTTCTTAACATTATACATTCAAACAATTTCCCAATTCTCATTCATTCATACCTAATTCATATTATTCATAAGAACACTTTTACACTATTAACAACTCATAAATTCCAAGCTTATATACATTCATATCAAGTCAATCCATTCCTTAGTTCTAACATCAATCAACATCCTAAACTTATCAATCACTTAACCACTTAATTTAGTAACCATCTAGGTTCATTTCAAACCTTAATTAAGTCCAAAGACATCAAGGTAAGGTAACTTATCTTTAGTTGGTTAAACAATCTCACAAAATGACATTTTCTCTTGCCAAAGAAATTCCCATTATTATGGGTACCTTTCCACGATTATGGAAAAGGAAAACATATACCTTTTTCCTTCCAAACATTGATTGTGGGATTAGTGAACAGAAAGTTCACTACCTACTTCCTTCAATTTTTGATTTTTCAGCTTCGATATGTTCATACTAAAATCACAATAACTTATTATCAAAACATATTCTAGCCAAACCATTTCACAAGAACCTTAATAAGACATCAATAAAATTTTTTCATGTTTTATAATTTGACTAATTCAAGTTATAAAGTCCTCAAAAATTAGGAAATAATTCAAGGTTCCTGAATAGGGTTTGTCACAGATAGTAACATGCATAACTCAATGATATTCACTATTTTATCACGCCACTTTTACAGAGATCAAGCTAATACCTATATCTACAACTTTAGTTATTTAAGATTATTCAAAACCATGCTCTAAAGATATGAAACATAGGGCAAAAGAGGGAGATAATTGAACCCAAAATTTTGACTTACAACCCTAATTTTCCATATTCAAGAATACTTCAATAGCACCTATCTTCAGCATCAATTCACCATCATTCATACTTGAAAACTCAACTAAAATAATCCACACAATAGCCTAAAGCCAAGGTTTTTA
Organism: Erythroxylum novogranatense; assembly: GCA_029891385.1. Taxonomy (NCBI): domain Eukaryota; kingdom Viridiplantae; phylum Streptophyta; class Magnoliopsida; order Malpighiales; family Erythroxylaceae; genus Erythroxylum; species Erythroxylum novogranatense. The sequence goes on from CM057225.1 coordinate 38,493,476, forward strand.
CACATAAAAAACAAGACATATTCATTCATAATTTTTCCAGCACAAATCAACATCAATCTTACAAGCATCTCACCTCAATTCAATCATCATGAATATTTCTATTATAAAAAGAAACATAAAGATCATAATTTACTTCCATGTTAAACCATAAATCCACCTCAGTCATAAGCTATCATTACCTTCCAAGCTTGCAAGCAATCACCAAGAACAAGATAGAAGTAGAGGGATTACAATTATAAGATAAAAGGTGCAAAAATTTTGGCAAGATGAGGGCTACGGTGGTTTGGCAAAAATTAAAAGGTTTTAGGGAGTTTGTGAGGTTTTCGCTAGTGAGGGAAGAGAGAGAACAAATAAGACCAAAACATGAAAGAAAGCAGTCTTTCAAGAGTAAGAATCATGGGATATGTGCTTGGTGGAGAGATAGGGACATGTCCAACAAAGAGCTATATTATGTGTCCTTATCTCATGCCATTAGTTGTAACCTCATAATCTGTCCAATTATCACTTAATGACTAGTCCTAATGTCGTCCAAGCACTAGGACATTTGTTGCCTAATTACTCTACCATATGTCACTCATTTATTTATGTCTTTTGTCACTCTCTCACTCATGTGTCACCCTCTCATTGGCCTTGTCAACCTAAAATCTAATGTATCAATTTTGTCTTACAATTCCATATTTCATACATTGGATGCATATAACACTTCATCAATTACTCAATAACAACAATAAACTCCAATTTACTAGTTGTAATCCACGAAACCAAAATTCAAGACATAAATAATACTTGATCACATTAAAAATCATTTAAAATTGTTTATACTCGGAATAGATCAATTAAGTGCATTTACTATCTTTGCATTGTTTCTAAATCATGATTCATGTATGTATGTGTATATGATGCATGTAAATGAAATGCATTTCATATGTTTTCACATAATACGACTCATGTGACTAGTCTAACCCTTTAGGTGTAGGAACAGGTAATTACAATTCTCCACCCTTAAGAAATTTCATCTTAAAAATTCTTACTTGATTGACTAAATAGGTGGGGGTATTGTTTTCTCATATTCTCCTTGGTCTCCCACATAGCTTCTTTGCCCAAATGATTCCTCCAAAGGAATTTAACCAATTGGATCACTTGATTTCTCAACTGCTTGGTTTAATAACCCATTATCTTGACCGGTTCTTCAATATAGCTCAGGTTAATTGCAACTTCAACATCTTGAGCTAGTAATATATGTGTCAGGTCAAATCGATACCTCCTAAGCATACTAACATGGAACACATTATGAATCCAAGACATCTCTGGTGGTAATGCTAATTTATAGGCTAATGGTCCTATTCTCTCAATAACTTCATATGGACCAATGTACCTAGGGTTGCCCTTTTAACTGAATCTTAGTACTCCTCGTCAAGGTGACATGCTTAAGAACTTTTTCCCCTACTTGATGCTCCATATCTCTTCGATGTTAATTTACATAGCTCTTTTGCCTATCTTAGACTGCTTTGACTCTACTGCGAATCAACTTCACCTTACCTACAGTGTCTTGAATCAATTCTAATCCTTCAATAATTCTTAGACCCTCTTCATCCCAATATAGAGGTGATTGACACTTCCTACCATACAACGCCTTATATAGAGCCATACTGATGCTACGGTGGTAATGGTTGTTGTAGCAAATTCAATAAGAGCTATATAATGATCCCATGCTCCTTGGAACTCCAATACACAAGCCATAAACATATCCTCAATAGTCTTAGTAGTCCTCTCACTTTGTCCGTCTGTCTAAGGATTGAATGTTGTACTAAAGTTACACTTTGTGCCCATTGCTCTTTGTAAACTACCCCAGAATCTTAAAGTGAATCTGGGATCCCGATCTGACACAATAGACACTAGGATTCCATACAATCTCACTATCTTATTTACATATCTACGAGCCAACTGATCTAAGGTTTTATTCTCCCTCACAGGTAAGAAATGGGCTGACTTCATCAGTCCATCAACAATGACCCAAATAGCATCATGTTGCCTCAAAGTTCTCGACAATCCTATAATGAAATCTATAGTAATCCTCTCCTATTTCCACTCCGAAATTAGTAAGGACTGTAACTTTTCAACTCGTACTTGATGTTTTTCCTTGATCTGTTGACAAGTAAAACACTTAGCAACATACTTCGCTACTTGTTTCTTCATCCCTGGCCACCAGAAATGTTGATTTAGATTATTATACATGTTAATAGTACCAGTATGCAAAGCATAAGCTGCTCTATGAGCTTCCTCCAAAATATTTTCAAATCATCCAAATTTGATACACACAATCTCTACTTTAACCACATTGTGTCATCCCTTAACTCAAAATTAGAACCAAAATCTTGCTTCAACTTCTCAATAAGCTTCACAAATTCTAGATCCTTAAGTTGAGTTTTTCTAATCCTCTCATGTAATACTAGCCTGAGCTTCAATGTAGTTACTATGTTTTAGCTTATTATACATCTTAATAGTACCAGGATGTATAGCATAAGCTGTTATGTGAGCTTCCTCCAAAATCTCTCTTTTCAAATTGTCCACATTGGGTACACACAATCTCTACTTTAAACACAATGTATCATCCCTTAATTTAAAATTTGAACTAGAATCTTGCTTAACTTCTCAATAAGCTTCACAAATTTTGGATCCTTAAGTTGAGCTTTTCCAATCCTCCCATGTAATACTAGCCTATGCTTTAATGTAGCTACTAATGCCTCATTCCGTCCTACTTTCAACTCAACATTTAAGGCTCTCAACAGAACTAGACTAGGTAACCTCGTATTTTGAATCTACACCACCCTACTATTAGATTTTCTACTTAAGGCATCAGCCACTACATTAACTTTCCTAGGGTGATACTCTATCATGCAATCATAATCTTTTAGCAGCTTAATCCATCTCCTTTGTCTCATATTCAACTCCTTCTGACTCAACAAATATTTCAGACTTTTATGGTCTATAATATTTGAAAAGTATCCCCATATAGATAATGTCTCCAAATCTTCAGGAAAAAACCACTGCAACAAGTTCTATATCATGAACTAGATAGTTAAACTCGTGGGATCTCAACTGTCTCGATGCATATGCAATCACTTTACCTTACTACATTAGAGCACAACCTAATCCCTGGTGTGAAGCATTACTTTACAATACATATCGTTCAGATCCCAATGGGATAGTTAACACTAGTGTGGTAGTTAATTGATGTTTCAATTCCTTAAAACTTATCTGACACTCATTAGTCTATTGGAAGGGCACATTCTTCTTCAGAAGCTTTGTCAAAGGGGTTGAAATTAAGGAAAAACCCTCGACAAATCTGCTGTAATAACCAACTAATCCCAGAAAACTTTGAATCTCTGATACATTTCTCGATGCCTCCCACTTCATTACTACCTTAATTTTCTTTGGGTCTATCTGTATGCCCTATCCAGATACTATATGACCCAAAAATACTATTTGATCAAGCCAAAATTCACACTTATTGAACTTGACATACAATTGCATCTCCCTTATAATCTGTAGAACTCACTCTAAATGCTTGACATTTTCCTCTCTACTTTTTGAATACACCAAAATATCATCAATAAATACAATCAAAAAGCAATCTAGGTAAGGTGGAAATATCTTATTCATCAATGCCATAAAAGTTATCAGAGCATTCGTCAATCCCAACGGCATCACCAAAAACTCGAATTGCCTATATCGAGTCCTAAATGCACTCTTTAGTACATCAACTTCTGCTATCTTCAACTGATAGTACCCTAATCTCAAATCTAGTTTCATGAACATCTAAGCTCCTTGTAACTAATCAAGTAAGTCATCTATTCTAGAAAAGGGATACTTATTCTTCACTATTACCTGATTCAGCTGTCGATAATCAGTACATAACCTCAAAGTCCCGTCCTTCTTCTTTACAAACAAAACTAGAGCTCCCCAAGCTAACACATTAGGCCTGATGAAGCCCTTATCTAATAATTTTTGTAAGTGAGTCTTAAGCTCTTTAAGTTCTATATGTTTCATCATATACAGAGGAATCGATATAGGAACAGTACTTGGAAAAAGAACAATATTGAATTTTTTCTCTCTATTAGGGGGTAACCCTAGTAATTCACTCTTAAACATGTCTAGGAAATCCCTGAAAATAGGTATATCCTGAACAATTTGGTCTATCTAGGTATCAATTACATAGGCTAAATAAGCCTCACATCCACTTTGGAGCAACTTTAAAGCATTTATCAAGGAAATCAATCTGGCTGGCACTGCTCAGCTAACACCTCGAAACACTGCTCTTGGTTGATTAGGAGGTTCAATGATTACCTCCTTAGTGTAGTAGTTTATAGTAGCTCTATGTGTAGTTAGCTAATCCATGCCTAAGATAATATCTATTTCCCTCAAATGTAATACTATCAGATCAGTTTTCAACTTAGCTTGATTAACTAGTATAATACACTCCTTACATACTTCCCCAGTTAATATAGTACTGCCTACTAGAGTACTCATTACTAAGCCACATGTCAATATCTCTCTCTTACAATGCAATTTAGATGTTAGATGTGGTGTGATGAATGAATGTGTAGATCTTGAATCTAGTAATGCAAATGCCTTAAATTGAAAGACATGTAACACACACCTGCAACGACATTTGGGGAGTCTTGAATTTCCTGTTTGGTAATAGCATAAACTCCAGCCTGTGATTAGTGGCCTTGCACCTTAGTCCTCGTCCTAAAACTAGGACTTACTGAACTGATCCTACCTTTGCCTTATCCCCTCTGTCCAACTCTACTGACTCTACTCTATTGGATAGTCATCTTAGTTACTGATCCCCTTCTTATACTAGACTAAGCTCCAACAATAGTAAGACAATCTCTGATTCGGTGCTTAAGAGAGCCATAATAGAAACAAGCTCCTGATAATGTCTAACATTCACCACCATGTCTCTTTCCACATTGCTCATAGTTAGGCATCTGTGGTGATTGCCTACTATAAATCTATCCTTTAGACTCCTAACCTCTGCCAGAGTAACCAAAGTTGCCTCTCGGCTTAAACCTTGATTGTCTCGATCTTTGCTATGATCGAGATGGTCTACTAGGGTGTTTGTTAAATCTTCTGCTGGACTTAGCTTGAAATTCACCAGGCCTCTTCACCCTGGACTCCTGCCTATACACTCCTAGTTGATCTTTCAACAACTTTTCTATTCTGATTGAAGCAACTCTTAACTCAGTGAAGCGACTTAGGTTGGTGATGGCCAACTTGTTCTAATTTTCATATTTAACCCATTCTCAAACTACCTACACTGGTCTTCCTCAGTAGGAGTCAAAGTCGTAGCATATCCTATCAACTTATTGAACCTCACTTCATACTCTGCCAAAATAAGGTTTCCTTGTTTCAGATTAAGGAACTCCTTCATCTTTTTATCTAGCTATATTTTGGGCATAAATTTTTCCTTGAAGATCCTTAAAAAGTCTTCTTAAGTCAGTTTGCAAGGGCGGACTGAGCTACTAGGAACAGTTTTCCACCACTGATAAGTTGGACCCTAAAGTAGTGAGAATGCATAGTTAAACTTCTCTTTGAACTCGCAATCTATCTAATCGAAGATCCTCTTTGTCCTGTCTAACTATCCCTCTACCTCAACAAGGTCTGTACTTTCGTAGAAGTTCACAGCCCTTGTTTCCTAAGCTTATCATAACTCATCTCTCTCCTCTTAGGAACTCTCTATAGAAATTGTTCAAACTGGGGCATATGAGACTCTCTATTAGCTCCTATTCACTCAAGGTTAGCTGACTTTGTCTCCTATGGCAGATGACATATAATAGACAACAATTAGGATCACTATACTGGTCTCTCACAATATATCATTGTTCGGCCCTAAATTTTTTAATTGATTTTATTAAGCATGATTTGAATAAATTTTGTGGTCTAGCTAAATAAATCATTTTATTTGGAGTTTACTTATTATGTCAATGTTGGGAGGATTTATTGCATAGATTTATGGAATTAAAGTATTAATGTTGTAAGATTATATAAGGGCATCTTTGGAAGACCAATTAAGTTTAAATAGACATTAGGTATACATGGAAGGGCGCAAAAGGGACATCTTATAACCAATAAGAGTATAAATTAGAAGAAGAAAAATTGTTGTCTTGTTTGACAAAAGAGAAGCACAAGAATTGGAGAGAGAAAAAGAAAGGGATGAGAAAAAGAAGAGAAAAGCTAGGGTTTTGGAGATTCTTGAAGCGATTGGAGAATTTGAACCTTCAACAAGTAAGTTATGCTTTAAATTTCATGGGCATGGTTAAATGAAACTCAAATGAAGTTGAATATGTGTGGGATCAAAGATAGATCTTGATGTATTCGTCAATAATATTGGGTTGAAATGAAGTTAAAAATGAGGTAGAAGAGATGGTTTAGGTTTAATATGGGTTATATGTGAAATATGGGAAGTAAAAAGATGGAAAATGTAGCAAAACACGTTCTCAGAGTAGGTTTCTGTAAAAGTTCGTCGCGGCAAACTTCTGAGTTTTGCTGCGGCGAAATCAACTTTTCTACATAGAGTATACTTTGGTGTTTTAGGCATAAATTTTTTTGTATTTATCCAAATAAGATGATTTTTAATTTGAAGTAAATTAGAGAAATAGGGCTAAAGATTGTATGTTTAAATGGAGTTCTAATTTAGTCTCTAAAGATTTCAATTTGTTGATGGAATTTCAGTACAGATTGTTGTTTTAGTATAAGAACAGCCCAAAAATATTTGGGGTATAACTTTTAGAGTACTGAACCAAATTGAATGATTTTGGTATCATTAGAAACATAAGACAATGGGGAACATTTTTCTAGAGAATGTGTTATCAAATTTCGTCATTTACTTGATCAAAATGACCATGTAAAATTGACCCAAAAGTTTGTATTTATGGAATGGGTTTTGGTTCATGAAGTTTAGGAAATGCATGAGTTTAAGTACTCTAAAATCATATTAGTGAATGTATTTTCTTAGGGTTCTCAAATTAGAATTTCTATTGAATTGGGACTTTGTTATTGTTAAAGGAAATCAAGAAGGGGATCAAGAGAGGTAAGAGGAGTAAGAGGAAAGACATCCCTAAGTCAATTTCATAAGCAAGGATTTCAAGGTGGGTTACAATTTTATAATTAAGTAATAAGCCATTAATGTTTTCTTTCAAATGATGGAAATAAATAATTTCAACTATTTTATGAATGTAACTCTTTGAATGTTTTGAGAAAGTGTAATGTGTTTGGCATGACCATATTGTGTTGATGATTTATGAAAAGAATGTGAAAATAATTTTTAAAAAGATACTATGTTTTTTTAAAAAATCAAGTTTAAAAAATATACCATTTTGGGAAATAAGTTTACAAGTTATGAAATACATGTTATGTGGGTTTGGTTTGGTCTATTCTGTATGTCAAGTGCACTTCAACTAAAAGCTTCTCCCGCCTGCCCGTTAGTGGCATGGAGCTCCTTCATAGACTCCCTCATGTTTACGACTACACAAAACCACTATGTGGGATTGTGTTAGTTCGTTCTGTTCATGATTATACAGGACCATTATATGATAATGTGGTAGTTTGTTCTGATTATAGACCTCCCAAACCATTTTGATATGCTTATGTGCTCATGATATGATGACAAGATTGATGCATATTTGATTTGCATTATTGAGAATTTGGTTAAGAATTTAAGAAATATGTTCTTTGTGGTTAAATGTGAATTTTTGTTACAATGGAAATAAGTATTTCAATAGTTTTGCTTGTTACTGGTTATAAAATTGTTACCCACAAGCTTTAAGCTCACCACCTCCCATTCCATCCCATCTTTAGGTGTGGAGCAAGAGATCGAGTAGTCAAGAGTCAAGGCATCACTCCAGCTAGGTTTATTTTTTCTTTTAAAGTTAGTTTTTGTAAAACAAAGCTTTAGTCGCATTTTGAAAATTCCTAATTTTTGTAAACTATGTGTTTTGGATCATGTTGTAATGTGGCTTGAAATGCCCATTAAAGCTTTGTAAAACTTTTCTTTTAGATATTAATGAAATATGGTTGATGTTGCTTTTAGCTTTCAAACATTTCGCATTACAATTGATTTACAATGAGATTAAGAATTTGGAAAGTTGCTTGTGTTTATGTCCAAGTTTATTTTGTCTTTAGGTGGATTTGATGAGGTTGGTTAAGAGAATTTAAGTTTGCATTTAGTATGATAGAAAGTTGGGATTGTTGGGTTTGTTCCGTGGGTTTTGTCACAGCGAGGCCAAGAGTTCGTCAAGATGTAATTGACCCAAAGCCATATGTTCTTCATTGGTGTGGCAACTTCGCCACGACGAAGATAAATTTTCAAGATTGCCGCGACGAAGTTCAATCACTCATCGGGGCGTAAATTACCCGAACGGTCCATGGGATTTTCCCATATGTTCGCCAAGGCGAAACATAAGTTTGTCACGTCGAACTCGCCTTGCTTCTGAAAGGTTTTAGCTTCAAATCTCAAGTTTTCCCCCAAGTTCATGTTCTCACGACCCCGATCTTGGGCTCCAGAAATGGGGTCCAACAATCATATTAATATGCTCCTATATGTCCCTAGGGATGCTAAACCATGCTTTGATACCAAAATTGTAACACCCCACTACCATAAAGCATATGCTTGAATCTTTAGAGGACATTTAAGAACATACCTTATGACAATGGCATGTTAGTGCAATCACATTCACTTATCAGGGCATCACACATAACACAAGTATTAAAAAATGATCAAAATTCTCATTTCATATATAAACATGTACATACATTGTCATTACACTCCAAAATCCATGTATTTGCATTACACAACATCTGAGAGCTTACTACTCAATATACAAAAGTTTCTATATGAGACGTGATATATAGCCAAAAATAACCTAGCTAGACCCCTTTAGTTTCAGATGACCAGACCTTTGATCCATTTTATCCCTATAGCACAGGTACTATCCTTTTACTCTATCACTTTAGGAGTTAAAACTCCTTGAACTTGAAAAGAAACATTGCAATTTTGATGAGCTTGCAAACTCAGTGAACTAATCATCCTCGATGTGCTCACTCATTCAGAACATATGCATTTAAAGCATATAACACTGATCATTTAAATATATTATTGCATTCAGAAATAAATTCCATTTATTGCATTATCTATCATGTTTCAATAACACCTTAGGAATTACAAGCACTTGATATAATCATTTCATAATGATCCAGCCATTCATCTCAATCTCTCATATCAACAACATATACACAAGCGTTATCTATTACCATACAAACACAATTCAACAATCAATCTCGTGGATACATGTAAAGATATAGATCTAAATGCATATGAGACTCCACCTTCATTTTTAGTTTGTTGTGACCGCGCCTATTTACTGGCCCATATCCCTTATGGATACTAGGATCATTTCATTGTTGGATCGAAAAAAGAAAGCATGTCATATTTGGAGAAACAGTAAATTTCAAAAACTTTTTTAAGAATCATAACATTGTGGAAGCAAGACAACCAAACCAATATGCATAGCCATACATGATACGGTATAAGGATAATAATAAACATAAATAAGATAGAGAATAATACCGTCTCCTTCGCTACATCTTTAACTCCTTGCTGTTCTATCATCTCCTTCTTCTTATATCCAACCCCAGCTTTAGCCTTGCTTTTGAATCCTTTTCTTTGTCAATCTATGCTCTCCTTGTTGTTGTATCCTCAACCAATTTGATCTACCACTTATTCTTTTTAGACAACTTGGTTAACAAGATCCTTTCGTAAGAAAAGAGAAGAAATGTTTGAAAGAGATTTTTCTTAGAGGAAAGAGGGAAACAATGAGACTTTTCTCATTCAAGGCTTCGGTCATGCATAGGAGAGAGGAGAGAGTTGGTCAAAACAATGCAAGAACCCTTTCTTACACACCTCTATTTCGATTATGCATGAAAAGAAAGAAACAGGAGAGCATCCAATGCATCACACCTTTCTTTAATCAAACATAAAGAAGCCACTAAATGAGACACTTCTCATTTGTTTTAAGATGGCTATATGAAAAGACCAATAACCTAATATGACATCTCAATTTTTGTTTTTTAGTGATGAAAGATGCAAGATGATCCATCCAATACACATATTTTATCTTTAATCAAATGAACGCTAAAAAGGCTACATTACATGCTATCATTAAAAGACAACCATTAAACCATTTAATGGTAAGATCATAACTCCATTTAATGACGATAAAACATGATAAATACCATATTTATTTAGCAATTCAATGCTAAATGTGCAACTGCACATTCAGCCATTAAAAACTGAAAATACACTTCATTTCTTTAAGAATTTTGTTTTAATACAATTAATCTAATTAATTAAATTAAACCAAAATCTAACACATTTCTAAATGTTCATTTGGTCTTCTAATTAACCATCAATTAGTGCAAGCCCAACATTCAATCATGGGCTTTAAAACCTCTATTTTTATTTCTTACTTAGCTTGATAACCTTCCTTGAAGCCAAGTGGAGAATCTTATTAGACTTAGATAATTCAAGCTCCAATAAGCCCATAATTAATTTAATCTCATTAGAATTAATTCTAGCTTATTAACTAAATGTCATTCCACTAAAGACAATTAGTTGAACTCTTGAATTATTAAATATTATGAGAATAAATATTTCAAATAAGATATCCAATTGCAAATCCTATTATGAACCTTATTATAGTCATCCACACAATAAAGGGTAAAATTACCGTTTTTTCCTTATATTGGTTTTTCCTTCTAGATCTCTCGTTTTACTCTATATGGTGATTAATACAATAGATCTCATCTTAGTGTTAAGACTTGATGGGTAGCTAGTCCATCAAACTACTGGCACTAGTTTAATCACCAATCTCCATAAAACATCTGGAAGTGATGATATCACTATAAACTCTTTACTTGAGTGAATATTCCTTAATACATGTTTCAATTAATAATTCCAACATACAGACACTGGATTAATACTTTGTAAAAATCCATTCTAATCATATCAAGAATTATAATGAACCATATATGAGTTCACCGCTCATCAAGATTGTGGTCCATAATAAGCAAATGCTTAAATGTATGTTTTAAGATTAAAGTAATGTAACATCCCATCACTGATGGGAAGGGTAAAATGGTAATTCGGGACGGGTTATGAGTGTGTAAACTAGTCTCGGCATGTTCATGCATATGATGGCCTCTATTTTTACATAAATTGTAATTTTTGTATATGCACATGGTTGTACATGCATTCATGACATTTCCCAGCATATGTGTTTATTGTGAAAATGTGTTATTTGTGTTTGAAAAATGAATAGGAGTGGATTTTTGTGTGTTTTCCATTTTTGGGGGAATTTTAGGAATTTTTCTGAAATTTTTCGGGGAAAACTTCTGAATCGGAAAAATTGACAAGTGACGGACTGATTAGATTTCCGGTACCAAAAATGACTATCCAATGGCACTGAAAAATTAGATACATGATTTTAGGATTTATTACTTTGAGCCATTGGAAATTTGGAGAGAAATTGGACTAGAAATTAATTGTTTTGGAAAGGAAATTAATGAACCTTTAAAAATAAGACAAGTGGCAAGTGACACATGTCACTTGCCTACTTAGTCTTATTCTTTAATGGTTATCTAAAGTACATAAATTTCCTAAGGAAAAGCTATCCACGATACTTATCTTTTTAAAAGGGTTTAAGGTGATTTCAAAGGGATTTTTTTCTCACCATCCGTAGCTACTTCTTTTCCTCTCCTTCGTGAGTTGCCTTTTTCTTGTAAAGTTGCTACTCTTCTTCACCTAAACCAAGGCTCTTCTTTGTTATTTTCTTGCTCCTCCTTTATTCACCCATAAATCAAAACCTAGGTCTTGTGATGATGGTTGCCGTGGGTATGAGAAGTGAAGTAGGAAAGTTGGTGAGTTGGTGAAGATTAGAAGATTGGAGCTTAAATAGGTAAGTCTTGTGTTTTATGGTAGTTAGAAGCATTCATTATGATGACTTGTACATTAATTACTTGAACTTGTGGTTGATGTAAATGGGTAGGTTATTTGCTTGGTGGATTTATGATTGATTGAGGATGGATGATGTTGTGTATGGTTTTGGTAAAGTAGTGTCTTGGATTGGTTTCTATGATGTTAGTAAGATGTTAGATGATTAATTTTTTTAAAAAGGGAATGATTGAGTTTGAGTTCTGGAATTTTGTGGGTTTATGTTCAAGTGAAGTTCTTGATGAAAGTTTGACTGAATGAGTGATTAAATTGGATGCTTATTGATGTAGGAATGGTGTTAGAATGAAAGGAGTAGAGTTAGATATGAAATCTGGAAAATTTTACCTTGAGTATGTTTCAGGGTTTTGGTCATATCTTTTAATATGGTGGTCCTATTGAGATGATCTTTGGCTTAAATTAAACTTAAGAAGTTTGGCTAGATTTCATATGAAGGAAGTTTTGTCCAATTATGGCCTTAAGGGTTTTAAATTTTGCTTGGAATGTGAGTTATGTGTGCTGTGTGAATAGTGTCCTGATTTTAGGTCTAACATTAAAGACCAAAAACTTTGGGAATTTTTCTAGGCTAAAGTAGACTGATTTTGTGAAATTGATCTTCATGAAAGTTGAAATTGGTCTTCATGAAAGTTGAAGATTTATTTGTACGTTGAATGTTATGATTTGTTAATGTTCAGGTGGTCATTCAGCTGAAAATATGTTTTGAGTGCAAATAGCTCTAAGTGTATAGGTTTTGTGCTTTTTGTGTTCTGATGTTAATTTCAGATTGTTAAGGATGAAATTGGCTAAAGTGATCTTCTGTAAATTTGTATAGGATTTTTGTAGCTTTGTAATGAGGTATAATATGTTAATTTTGGATATAAGGATTGCAAGTTATGCATTTTTAAAGTTTTGATATGGTTTAGGTCATGTGCTGTTTTAACACTCCTTAACAGGACAGCCATATTAATGGGTGAATTTGACCTAGTTAGAATTGAAATTTGGTTCTAAGTCCTTCATGAGCATTGTAGCTTGTATTCTGCTATTTTTAGTGATACCAAGCTTGAAATTTTTCGAAAATGGGATAGGAAGTTATGAATTTTGGAAGATTGTGTTACTGTTGAAACTCATTTAGGTAGGCAGAAACTTTACTTGAGAAATTGATTGGTTTAGAGATGGGATTGGCTTCCAAGTTGTTCATAAAAGTTGTTTCATTTGTTTCGCTCTTTTGATTGATATAAAATTTGGAATTTTTGGCTAAGGGGATGAAAAGTTATAACTTTTTTTAGAAAGATGTTGTATTGTTGTGGTAAATGTGTGACTAGGCAGTATCTTTGAGTGCATTTTTGACACCCTTAGAGGTGAAATTAGATTTTTAGCTCTTCATGAAACTTGTAGGTTTTTTCAATATCTTTCCAATGAGACCTTATTTGTGATTTTCGGACAATTGTGTGAAAAGATAGGTTATGTGGAAGAAGAGATGGTATACGAATAGGAAGAAAGAAAGGTTATTAGTGAAATTGGAAAATTAGGTTTAAAAGAAATTGAAATTGAACTTCAGAACCTCGCATCTCGTGAGGGAGACAGATCGCCCTGGCAAGATCGAGGGCAAGACCCATCCCAATTAATTTTTTTATTTTTTTGTTTTTTTATTTGATTATTATTTAGTTTGAATTCTAAATGCTATTTCTTTTACGCATAACTTTTGCGTCCGATATTCGATTGACCTGATTCTTGAGGCATCGGATTCATGTAATATTTAATTTCATTTATTTGTGAAATTAGAAATTTTTAGAGATGAAATTGACAGGGATTAATTAGTTCTAAGTGAGGGGACCAGGTAATGATTTTTCTGATCCGTCTTTTATTAATAATTAGACCTATAGAGGTCCGAATTGAGTGATTTTAGTGTCTATGACTTTCTAATTTTTAGAAGAACACTTTGTGATCGGAAATTGTGATTTAGTGCTAGGAATGTCATGAACATGCATTGTACACATTTTAATTGCTACATGTGTATTATTAAATATTTCTGAGTGTACCTTTGGTGATGGTGAATATTGTGGACTGTTTAGAGGCACTTTTGGAACGTCACCCCACAGACGTTGCTGAGACTAGGAATGGCAATGGGGCGGGTTTGGCGCAGATTATGCGATCCCCGCCCCCATCCCCATTTATAATTTCGTTCCCCATCCCCGCCCCATCCCCATCGGATTTTTTTTTTCAACCTCCATCCCCATCCCCATCGGGGAATAACATCCCCATACTCGACCCATTTCCCCGTTGGGGATGTTATTAGCTTAAAAAATATATATTGCTATGCTTGAAACGAAGAAAGAACTGCAATTTTTAAAAAATATTATAATGTATAACACAAACATAAAATAGAAATAAATTGTTAACCATTGTAGAAAAAAATAGCGATGTCTAAGTCTTCAAAGCCATCCATAAAACTATTGATCTTATGAACAAGAATTTATTTAAGCACCTCCTGTAAAAATAATAAAAATAATCATTTGATTTTTTAGATAAAAGACATCAAATTAAAATTTTAATATAAAGTAAAATAAGAAAGTGTCCATATAAAATTTACCTCATTTGTATCTTCATCATACTCAATCTTTGTGGAATTTTAGATCTATATCTTACGAACAAGTTTCTAATAAAATAAAATAAAAACATATAAAATTTAGTACTTAAGCTATAAATAAAATTGCTTTCTTAATTTTAATAAATAAGAAATATTACCTGTAATCTCATTCCATAGACAACTTTGAGCACACATTAAAGCCTCCAAAGTTTTTTTATGAAGTCTACTACGATGCGGGGTAACCAATCTTCCACTGGTACTAAAAGCAGATTCTGAAGCAACGGTAGAAATTGGAATCGCTAAGATTTCTCTCGCTATTAACATTAAAGTTAGATACTTCAATCCATTAGCCTTCCACCAACCTAATATATCAAAATCATTGATTTTCGGCAACACTTTCTCCTCCAAATATTGGTCCAATTCAGATTTTGCAAGTAATGAGCTACTCTAACTCTCAAGTGTCATTTCTTCATCAAAATTACCTAAAAAATCTCTATTGCCAATATCAATGCTTGAAGAAGTTTGAACACTAGTAGCATCATCACCTTGACCAATTCTTGCTTTATACTCTTCAAGCAAGTCATAACAATAACCTTGAACTTTTTTAACTTCATCAGCATACCCATACTCTCCATAGATTCTCTTAAAACAATAAGTCAACAACTTAGTTTAGAATCTTGGATCTAAAATTATTGCCACCCCCATGATACCATGAATGTTTGACCAATACTTATTATATTTTTCTAACATGTTCTCAGCCATTTTCTTAATCACCTCATTAGGTGATCCAAGCCAATTACTCAATGCATATCTGATCTCACATATTTTTGGAAAATAAACATTAGATGTTGGATATCTCGTACTTGAGAACATTTCAGTGGCAGAATAAAAAAGTTCTAGTTTCTCACACACTTCTTGTGTCAACTTCCATTCCTCTTCGGTTGGTAAATTATCGAACAATGCCTCACGTTGTTCCAGACGATAGAACACATCCTTGTATATTAGAGCAATAGCAAGCATCATATATGTAGAATTCCATCGAGTCTTACAATCTAGTACTAATTTCTTAGTACTTGAAATACCCAATTGATGACGACTTCCTCAAATTTTGTATTCTTTTAGGAGATGCAATCAAAACACAACACAATCACGAACTCTTACTATAGATTTTCCAATGACATCCATACCAAATTGAACAATTAAATTTAGTATATGAGCACAACAACGCACATGAAATAATAATCCTTTCAACATAAGCTGGTTTCTAGGAATCTTATCCAATACCCAACTAATAACCCCATCATTGGTAGAGCAATTATCAACTGTTAGAGTTGAAAGTTTCCTATCAATATTCCAATCCAATATACACTCCAATAATGCATCAACAAGTGCTTTTGATGTCTGTGGACATGGAACATAGATAAACCTAAAACAAATGAATAAAAAAGCATCATCATATATGTTCAATTAATGTGTATACATAATCTAACGGTAATGATACTTTAATAAGAACTTGATAAGAGTTATACCTCATAATTCGACTTTGCAAAGTCCAATTCTCATCAATAAAGTGAGCTGTAACAACCATGAACCCTTTTGATTGATTGCTGGAAGTCCACATATCCGTTGTTAAAGCAATCCTACTGCGATTTGCCTCCAATAGACTTAAAGTCTTTGCCCTCTCGATATCGTAAATCCTTAAAATGTCACTTTTGATTGTATTTCTACTAGGAATCTTGAATAAAGGCTATAAACTAGCAGAATAATAACAAAATCCATGATGTTCCACCATGTTTAAAGGATATTAATGTAAAATGATCATTTTAGTAAGATAGTCTCTTGACTTCTCTTGATCAAATGAGAATTTTTTTATATTCACCGCTTCTTTGTTTCCTCTTCTTGTTTCTTCGGTTATGATTACTTGTTGTCCTATATCTCTGACACTTCTTCATGGACATATCTTAAAATGATCATGCAAGTGCCTTGTGCCATCAGTGCTCTTTCCTGTTAATTTTTTATTGCAATAGTTACACATAGCCTTCTCCAATCCATTAATTTTTTGTTTCTTAAAGTGCTGCCAAACTACCGATGTCAATCTCCTTTTATGATCTGCAGTAACGTTTGAACTCGATTCAACATTACCATGAATGTTTGCTGGTATGGCTTCTTGAAATGTTGAAGATGTGTTGTTAGCTACAAGTTCTTGAGTAGCATTCGAATCAGCTGCACTTTCATTTTGTTGAGATTCCATCTGTTTTTAAAAAAAGAAGGGAAGATCACGTTAATAAAATCCCCAATTTCGGTTCAATTCATTTTCATAACTCACAATTCACTTCGATTCAATGCAATTTCATAACTCACAATTCACAAATGACAAAACACAATCAAAATCAACATCCAAATTTTCACTTCAAGTTCCAACCGAAATCAACATCCATGAACCATGAACCAACCGAAACCCACTTCCAATTTTTTCCCCAAATCTTCAACAATTTCACCAATTTTTTTACCCCAAATCCAACAACCAACACACTAACAGAAGAAATCATTTTCAATATGCATGAAAAATGGAGCAAAAATCCAAAACATACACCCCAAATATAATCGGGTCTTCGGTGCTAATCTGGGTCGACGTCGGGTCGTGTGCGCCGACTGAGCTGTGGTGGTCCTGCGGTCGTCTGGTGCGTCGAAGACTCGAAGAGGATGAAGAGAAGGCTGAAGCCGGTGTGGACGAGCGACGACGCGACGGAGAAGACTCGACAGACGGACGGAGGAGAAGAGGAAGACTCGAGCAGACCACCACCGTGCAGATCCAGACCAGGGAGGGTGGTGAAGCGGCAGGAGAGAGACAGACGGAGAGGAACAGGCGGCGGAGATGGATGAAGGACAGCGAGGCAGAGAGAAGAGAGAGGCGAGAGTTAGACGGAGACGGACGACTGCCTTCGGGGGGGTAAATTTTTAGGGTTAATTAAATGGGTCAGGTCGGGTCGGGTCTGGTCTGGTCAGGTCGGGTCCCTATCGGGGATGGAGACTATAATCTCCATCCCCGCCCTGAATATAAATGGGGAAAAATCCCCATCCCCTACCCCGTTTATTCGGGGCAAAATGTGCCCCCATACCCGCCCCGTTCGGGTCGGGGAATATCGGATCCCCATCGGGGCGGGGCTTTTTGCCATCCCTAGCTGAGACTTCCAGACTTTTGCTTCTGGAGCTATTGGTGAGTAACCTAGATGGTTTCTTAATTATTATTTGTTTATTATTTTTCAATTATAACACTGTGGAGAAGAATGGTGGGCTTGTGCGTTGTTTATGACTGGATTCCGGACCAAAGGTGTCCGATGTATTGGAAGATTATGACATAGAAGTGTTATTTGTCTGAGAATGTGAGACCTTCATGTTTTTAATGTGATAAATTGTGACTGTGATTTTAATGTGAATAATTGTGAACTAAGTGTTTGAATGCGATAATTTGGGTTTGATTGTAATGTGATATTGCTCAAATGCGACATATGCATTCCATGCATGAATGCATGATCAGTTAATGACAGTTGTGACTGGAGCAGCCACCGAGAGCTACAAGTTCAACATTTATATTTGGGCCTCGAGCCCCACAGTGATTCAGAGCCTCAGGTTCAATGATTAATGCGCCCATAATGGGACAGTTCAGAGCCTCAATCTCAACGATTAATGTGCCCATCTTGGGACTGTTCAGATGCTCGGTCACAACACCGAAATAAATTGGAAAAGTGGCACATATGCATGTCATATGCATCTGATTTTTAATCTCTTTGATTGAGTGAAAGGCTAACTGCCTTATGTTTCTGTGTTACCAATCATTCCGAATGTGAATTATGAAACAATTGGCTTATGCTTGAGTGTTTTATGAATTCAATTGGTTATGGATGTCAAATAGAATGAAATGTATCAAATTGTCTATGTTCACGTGAAATTGTGCAATGTGATTAAATATGCAACAATGTGAATATATGTTATGTGAAACGATGTATTGCATGAATTGAGTGAACCATCGATGATGGTTCCTCACTGAGTTCACAAAACTCACCCAAAATTTGCAATTATTTTTTAGGACCCACAAGAATACCCCGTTAGGCAATGGACGTATAACAACCGCATGCGAGTGAGAAAAGAGGTCGGGATCAGTTTGTGTCTGCATTAGAGTTTAATAAAAATTGTATTTTTCTAAAATTTTTTTTTACAAATGATCCGGTCAATTTGTGAAGTCACCGTACTAAATTAATTTGTATTTATAAAGGGGTCGATCATTGTACTTACCGGTGAGTGTGTATGTCAATTGTTGAAATTGTATTTACAAAAGGGCCCTCGTGGTCATTGAACTCACCGATGAATATTTATGTAAATTGTTTTCCGCATAATATATAAAGTATATGTATGTTTCAAAAAAAATTATACTGAGTTTTGACTGAGTGATGTAGCACGTCACCCTCACAGGGCACGGACTCGGATATCACCATCGATGTCGGGTTCGGGTCATGCGGGAGTGGGGTGTTACAAGTAATGCCTATTTTATTTTTTAAAACATACTTGATTCCAGATTCATTTAATAATGTCATTATCGATAGTCGAATACTATTATTGTAGGGCACCGTTTCCAGATCCCAACTCTAAAACGGATACCTTATGATGTGATCGTACTCCGATGAAGTTTCCTTAACCTTTATTGATTCATCTTCTTGCTTTGATACCACTAATGTTGAGACCCGTTTCTGGAGCCCAACCCTTGGAATCATAAAGCGTATGCGTAGAATTTCTCGTCAAACAAATATGGGAGAAAACCAAAGAAATCAAAAAGCTTAAGGTCAAAACTTTTAACTCCGACATCATTCAAAAAAATTCAACTTCCAATTGGAATTCATCCCACACACAAACCTCAATCCATATGATTCTTCACATTCAGAAACATCTTATCACTCACCGCATGTAGCACCTCTTTACCATAGGGTATACACGGGGACGCCCGTAGGTCATTTCGATACATATCCTACGATAAGGGTGAACTACGACCAATCACTACTGTACCTCTCATGGCATCAATAATCATAAAGCATCAATCTGAAAATCACTAATTTTTGAAACCATAAAGTTTTTCTCATTTCATATCCTCAAAAGCAGTAATTGATTATCTGTCAGTTTTTCACTGTCTGTTCTTTATTCCAAAAGAAATCTAAAACAAAAGGCCTAACTAGGTCATCCCTAAAAAATGCCAGCTGACTGACCTGTGAGCCATGAATTCTCTTACCAACACGATCTACACAGCAGGAAAGGTCTCTCTGGAGCTAGGAGTCTACTCTCTCGATCCTAAAAAATAATTTGCAATTTTGGGTGAGTTTGCGAACTCAGTGAGGAACCATCATCGATGGTTCACCCAATTCATGCAATAGCCAAACAGAGCACAGTTATACCATAATAACACATTCAGAAGTACCACATGATTGTTCACATAAACACAAGGCGTTTTACCTTTCACTCAATCAAAGACATACAATCAAATGCATATGTAATGCGCATGTGACTCTTTTCTAGTTTATTATGTTGTTGTGATCGAGCGCCTAAACTGTCCAAATAAGGGCGCATTAATCGGTGAGCCTGAGGCTCTGAATCACTGTGGGCTCGAGGCCCAATTATGTTGAGCTTTAAGCTCTCGGTGGCTGCTCCGGTCACAACTGTCAATTACTGATCATGCCTTTATGCATGGAATGCATATGTCAAAATAAAGCAGAGCCAACATCGTAATCGATCCCAAATTAACACAATCAACAAATAGTTCGCACTCAATCACATTAAAGTCACAATCACAAGTAAAGCACTCCTATGTCATAATCTCCCAATACATCGGACACCTTCGGTTCGGAATCCAGGCATAAACAAACGCACAAGCCCACCATTATTCTCCAAAGTGTTATAAGTGCAAAATTATAAACAATTAATAATTGAGAAACCATCTAGGTTACTCACCAATAGCTTCCGAGCTGATTCCGGGAAGTCTCGGCAACGTCCGTGGGATGACGTTCCACCTGTGCCTCTATAACAACCAAAAATATTCATACCTTACCAAATGCACAATCAGAATTATTAAATAATGCACATGTAGCAATTAAAATGTATACAATGCATGTTCGTGACATTCCCAGCACTATTTCACAATTTCCCGTCACAAAAATTTCCTCTAAAAATTAGAAAGCCATAGACACTAAAATCACTCAATTCGGACCTCTATAGGTCCACTTATAAATAAAAGACGGATTAGAAAAATCATTACCCGGTCGCCTCACTTCGACCTAACCAATCCCTGACAATTTTAGCTCTAAAAATTCCCAATTTCACAAATAAATGAAATTAAATATTATACGAATCCGATGCTTTGATAACCAAATCAATCGGACGTCGGATGAAAAAGTAATTGACAAAAGAAACAAATTAGCCAAATTAAATGACAAATAAATCAAATAATAAAAATAAAAATAAAAAATAAAATATATATATATATAACGCAGCCCTCGCACCCAAATTTTCTATTTTTTTTCAAAATCAATTTTCTATTTTGCAAAAACCAACTCTCCTTTCTTCCCCACTACACAAATTTTACCACACACATCCAAAAATCACAAATTATGTCTCGTTGGAAAGATCTTGAAAACTCCTAAAAATTTCATGAAGAGCTTGATATTTAATAACGCCTCTAAGGGTGTCAAAAATGCACTCAAAGATACTGCCTAGTCACACAGTTACCATAACAGTGCAACACTTTCCCAAAAACCATAACTTTTCATCCCCTTAGCCAAAAATTCCAAATTTTATATCAATCAAAAGATAAAAACAAATTCTACAACTTTCATGAACAACTTAGCAGCCAATTCCAGCTCTAACTAAATCAAATTCTCAAATAAAGCTTCTGCCTTCCCAAATTATTCTCAACAATAATCCAATCTTCCAAAATTCATAACTCCACATCCCCTTTGCGAAAAATTCCATACCATATAGCAATAAAAATCTCAGACAATATACTACAATTCTCAAGAAGGACTTAGAACCAAATTCCATCTCTTACTAGGTCAAAGTCTCCCATTAATGTCGTTGTCCTGTTCCCATTAATGTGGTTGTCCTGTTAGGGTTTATGAAATCAACATTTAAACTAAACCATAACAAAACTTTACAAATTTGTATCTAACAATCCTTACATTCAAAATTCGCATATAATACCTCATTAGAAAGCTACAACAGTCCTCTAAAACTTTCCAGAAGGTCAACTAACCCAATTTCACCCTTAATAGTACAATATTAACATCAGAACACAAAAAGCACAAAACCTATGCACTTAGAGTCACTTGCACACAAAACACATTTTGGGCTGAATTACCACCTGAACTTTTACAGACCATAACTTTCAATCTACACATCAAAAAAATTCATACTTAGTGGCATTAGAAAGCTAACACAAATCTTCAAATTTCATGAAAATCAAATTAGCAAATTCAATTCAAATGAACCTAAAAAAATCGTCAAAGTTTCAGGTCACAAGGTTCGGATTACTGTTCATACAACACCTACAACTCACTTTCAAGGCCAAATTCAAGCTCCTTCAAGGCACAATTTAGTATCACTTCCTTCATATGAATTCTAGTCATACTTCTTAAGTTTAATTTAAGCCAAAGCTCATCTCCATAGCACAACAATATCAAAAGTTATAAGCAAAAATCTGAAACCTACACAAAGTCAAATTTTCCAGATTTCCTATCTACTTCAACTCCTTGCATTCCATCACTATACCTACATCAATAAGCATCCAATTTAGCCATACAATCAGCCACAAATTTATCAATCCATTTATTTGAATAAGAAGACACCAATTGGCAGCACACACACCCAATTTTTTGTCCTTAAATTAACACCTATCTAACATCATTTTAACATCAAAACCAATCATAACCCCATCCAAAACATGTTCATCATTCAACCTCACACATACTTACACTTATACCCAACAAATCCAACCACTATCTTTATGAAATTCATGCACAATTAATCACCATAAATGCTTCTAACTACCAAATTAAAGAACATAAACATCAATTCTCACCTAAACAAGTTGCAAGCTTTCAATTCTTCAAATCTTCAAAACAATCCCAAAAGTTCTAACTTCCTCCAACACATACAACCATCATCTTCTTGAGAGCTTAGGTGTTAGTGAAAAAGGAAGAGAGAGCAAGTAAGATATAAGAGGTTTAGTGTGGTTGGAGATTAGTAATACAATTACATAAGGAAGAAGACCAACTAAGGAGGGAGAGTGAGAGCTACGAAGGTGGAGAGAAACCTAACATACATCATGAATTTTCTTTCAAATGATAAGTGTCGTGGATGTAAGGACCAAGGGGGGAGTGTTTAAAAATTAAAAAATTGAAGGTTTAATACATGGTTAAACAAGTGCCATGTGTCCCAATTTAAAGCCTTAGCTTGGTTCCTTCATTTAACTAGTTCCATACAACGTCAATTTCTAGTCTAATTATCCCCAAATTTCTAATGCCTCAATTTCATAAATCCTAACATCATGTATCAAATGTTCAATGCCATTGGACAGTCATTTCCAATACCAAAAATCAATCAGTCTGTCGCTTGGCAATTTTTCCGATCCAGAAAAGTATCCCAAAAAATTCCAGAAAATTCCTGAAATTTCCTAAAAATAGAAAATACACATAAATCACTCCAATTCAATTTTTCAAACACAAATATAACATATTTCACAAAAAATTGCATTTAGACACATATGCCGGGAAATGTCATGAATGTATGTACAATCATGTGCATATACAAAAATTACCATTCAGATAAATATAGAGGCTATATGGTGCATGAACATGCCGAGGTATATTTACACTCGCTAGCCCGTCCCAATTGACCAATTTACCCTTCCCATTGGTGATGGGATGTTACAATTCTCCCTTCGTAATAAAAATTTTGTCCTCAAAATTCTTACCTGCTTGGTCAAACAGGTGAGGATACTGTCTCCTCATATGCTCCTCGGTCTCCCAAGTTGCTTCCTCAGTTGAGTGGTTCCTCAATAGGACTTTCACCAATGGGATAATCCTGTTCCTCAACTGTTTCACCCTTGATCCTACAATCTGAACCGGCTCCTCAATATAGCTCAAATTGCTAGCCACCTCAATCTCTTGAGCCGGTATCACATGTGTCGGATCCGATCGATACCTCCGGAGCATACTCACATGGAAGACATTGTGCAACTGAGACATCTCACACGGTAAAGCCAGTTTATAGGCCAAAGGTCCTATACGCTCAATGATCTCATATGGACCAATGTACATAGGGCTTAACTTGCCATTTTTCCCAAATCTTAGTACCCCTCTCCACAGTGACACTTGTAGGAAGACCCTGTCTCCCACATTATACTCCATCTCCCTCCGATGCTGATCCATATAACTCTTCTGTCTATCTTGAACCACTTTTATTTGGCTCCGAATCAGTTTTACCTTGTCCATGGTATCCTGAATCAGCTCTGGACCCTCAATCATTCTCTCACCTTCTTCATCCCAATATAGAGGCGATCAACACTGCCTTCCATATAAAGCATCATATGGTGCCATCCCGATGCTACTGTGATAGTGATTGTTATAGGCAAACTCAATCAAGGCTAAATACTGATCCCATGCTCCTCAAAACTCCACTACACACGCCCGAAGCATATCCTCAACAGTCTTAATCGTCCTCTCACTCTGCCCATCTATTTGAGGATGAAATGTTGTACTAAAATTCAACCTAGTACCTATAGCAGACTGCAAACTCTTCCAGAACCTCGAAGTAAATCTGGGATCCTGATCCGACACTATAGATAATGAAACCTCATGCAGTCTCACTATCTCAGTCACATACTTCTGGGCCAACTGATCATGAGAATTGTTCTCCCTCACTGGCAAGAAGTGGGCCGATTTAGTTAACCAGTCCACTATGACCCAGATAGCATCATGCTGCCTTAGCGTTCTAGGCAACCCCATAATGAAATCTCTGAATTGCTCCCATTTCCACGTGGGAATAGCAACGAATGAAGCTTCTCATCGGAGCATGGTGCTCACCTTAACTCGCCGGGCACGTTATACACCTGGAGACATATTCTGCCACCTGCTTCTTCATGCCAGACCACCAGAAATGTTGCTTAAGAGTGTTATACATCTTGGTAGTACTAGGATGCATAACATAGGCAGTCATATGTGCTTCCTCCAGAATCTCTCGCCTCAAATCATCCACATCAGGCACACATAACCTCTGCCCCAACCATAATGTCCCATCTCTCAACTCAAATTCAGAATTCAAATCAAACTTCACTTTCTCAATCAGTTTCACAAAGCGGGATCCTTGTCCTGAACTCTCCTGATCCTGTCATGTAACATCGGTCTGAGCTTCAAAGTGGCTACCAAAGCTCCATCATGCTCCAGATTCAACTGAAGATTCAAAGCCCTCAACTGAATCAAATTAGACAATCTCAATACCTGAATCTGAGTTGCACTGATGTGAGACTTCCTGCTCAAAGCATCTGCCACCACATTAGCCTTCCCTGGGTGGTACTCAATCGTGCAATCATAATCCTTTAGCAGCTCTATCCATCTCCTCTGCCTCAAATTCAACTCTCTCTGACTCAGCAGATACCTCAAACTCTTATGATCAGTGTAAATCTGAAATGTCTCACCATACAAGTAATGTCTCCAAATTTTCAGGGCAAAAACAACTGCAGCTAACTCCAAATCATGCACTGGATAGTTTACCTCGTGATACCTCAACTGTCTCGAGGCATAGGCAATCACTCTACCATGCTGCATCAAAACACACCATAATCCTTGATGGGAAGCATCACTATACACCTCATAACCTCCAGTCCTAGATGGAATAGTTAACACCGGTGCAGTGGTCAACCGATGTTTCAGTTCCTCAAAGCTCCTCTGGCACTCCTTAGTCCATCTGAATGGTGCATTCTTCCTCAGAAGTTTTGTCAGAGGGGCTGAGATCAATGAAAACCCCTCGACAAACCTCCGATAATAACCGGCCAATCCTAGGAAACTCTGAATCTCAGACACATTTCTAGGAGCTTACCACTTCATCACTGCCTCAATCTTTTTAGGATCGACCTGAATACCCTCTCCAGTCACTATGTGGCCCAGAAACACTACCTCATCTAGCCAAAATTCACACTTATTGAATTTGGCATATAGTTGTTTCTCCCTTATAAGCAGCAAAATAGTCCTCAAATGCTCAGCATGCTCCTGTCTACTCCTCGAATACACCAATATGTCATCAATGAACACAATGACAAATTGATCTAGGTAGGGCTGAAAGACCTTATTCATCAAGGCCATAAAAGCTGTCGGAGCATTTGTCAACCCGAACGGCATCACCAGAAACTCAAAATGCCCATACCTGCTCCTGAAGGCACTCTTAGGCACATCAGCCTCTGCTATCTTCAACTGATAATACCCTGACCTCAGATCCAGCTTAGTGAACACTTGAGCTCCGTGCAACTGATCAAACAAGTCATCGATCCTAGGCAGTGGATACTTATTCTTCACTGTTACCCGATTCAGCTGCCTATAATCGATGCACAATCTCAAAGTCCCATCCTTCTTTTTCACAAACAGTACCGGAGCTCCCTAAGGTGAGACACTGGGCCTGATAAAACCTTTCTCCAGTAACTCCTGCAACTGTGCCTTCAGCTCCCTCAGTTCCACAGGTGCCATCCTATATGGAGGTATAGATATAGGAGTAGTACCTGGAACTAAATCAATAGTAAACTCTGTCTCCCGATCCAATGGTAAACCCGGTAACTCATCAGGAAACACATCTGAAAATTTCTTAACCACGGGAATATCCTGCAGCCTCTGCTCGACTCTGGTGTCAATAACATGGGCCAGATAGGCCTCACAACCTCCCTGCATCAATCTCAGGGCACTAAGGAAATAGATCATTCGGGCTGGCACCGCCTGACTAACTCCTCTGAACACTGTCCTAGGCTGACTAGGAGACTCTAAGATAACCTCCTTGGTATAGCAGTCCATGATGGCCCTATGGGCAGTAAGCCAGTCCATACCCAGAATCACATCGATCTCTCTCAATGGTAACACTATAAGGTCTGCTCTCAACACTGCTTGATCAATCTGAATCGAGCACCCATTGCAGACCTCTCCCAAAGAAGTAGTACTACCTAGAGGTGTACTCACCTCTAACCCATACTGTAACATCTCCCTATCCCCATGCAATCTACATGCCAAATGTGGTGCAATAATTGAATATGTAGATCCTAGATCCAGCAGTGCAAATGCCTCAATATCAGAAATAAGAAGCATACCAGCTACTACATCTGGAGAATCTTGGGCCTCCTGCCTAGTCATGGCGTAGACCCTGGCCTGGGACTTTGGTCGACTGCCTCGTCCCTCAGTCCGCACAAAGGATCCCTGAGCTCTGCCTCGGCCTCTACCTCGGCCCCTCTGTCCAGATCCACCACCCCGACTCTACTGCACCATGGTATTACTGCCTGATCTCCCACTAACAGTAGACTGAGCTCCCACAGTAGCAGGGAATTCCCTTATCTGATGATCCATGGAGCCGCATTTAAGGTAGGCTCCAGTCAATCGCCAACACTCCCCACTGTGCCTCTTGTTACAATGCTCACAAACTGGGGGAATCTGCCCTTTACCTCTACCACTGCCATTGCCAGCCTGTGTAAACCTCCCTCTCTGTCTAAAACCAGAATGCCTGGATCCACTTGGCGACCTGAAGGTCCTGCTCTGGCGCTTACTAAAACCTCTTCCAGAACTGCCCTGACTGTCACTCGGTCTCCTCCCCCTGGACCCCTAACGAATCTCAGCCTGTCGCTATCTCATTAGCTGGTCAACTCGCATTGCAGCAACTCTCAGCTCAACAAAAGTGCCCATATCAGATCGGGTCAACCTGGTGCAGATCTCCAAATTGAGGCCATTCTTGAACCTCCGGCACCTATTAGCCTCAGCGGAAATCAAAGCAGTAGCATATCCCATAAGCTCATTAAACCTCACCTCGTACTCTGCCACTATCATCCTACCCTGCTTCAACTATAAGAACTCCTGCATCTTCATCTCAAGATACACCTTGGGCATGTAATTGTCTTTAAATGCCCTCAGAAAATCCTCCCAGGTCAGTAGGCAAGGCCTGGTGGTACTGCCCGGGACAGTCTTCTACCACTGATAAGCTGGGCCCTACAGGATAGATACTACATAGTCAAATCTCTCATCTGAATCACAGTCCATCTGGTTGAAGACTCTCTCAGTCCTCTCCAGCCATCCCTCAGCCTCAGCAGGGTCTGTGCTGCCATAGAAATCCACAGCCCCCTGCTTGCGTAATCTTTCATACCTCCTCTCCCATCTCACGGGAACTCTAGGAGGTAGCTCCTCTGAATGAGGCACCGAGGACTCCCTACTAGCCCCGACTGATCCCTGGTCAGCTGGTTGATCAATCTGATCACTAAGAACGGATGACCTATAACAAAACAATAATCCCGATTAGTTTCTGCATTTCTCACAATAATCTAAGCCTAAATATTTGACTAGTCCCAACAGATGCCAAATCAGGCTCTGATACCACCTAAATGTAGCACCCCCTTACCATAGGGTATACACCGGGACACCCGTAGGTCATTTCGATACATATCCTATGATAAGGGTGACATTCCCGGCACTATTTCACAATTTCCCATCACAAAAATTTTCTCTAAAAATTAGAAAGCCATAGACACTAAAATCACTCAATTCGGACCTCTATAGGTCCACTTATAAATAAAATACGGATTAGAAAAATCATTACCCGATCCCCTCACTTCGACCTAACCAATCCCCGACAATTTCAGCTCTAAAAATTCCCAATTTCACAAATAAATGAAAATAAATATACGAATCCGATGCCTCGAGAACTAGGTCAATCGGACGTCGGATGAAAAAGTAATTGACAAAAGAAACAAATTGGCGAAATTAAATCACAAATAAATTATAAATATATAACGCAGCCCTCGCACTCAGCAGAGTGTGAGGGCTGCTCGCCCTCGCGAGGTGCGAGCGTCGCCCAAATTTTCTATTTTTTTTTTCAAAATCAATTTTCTATTTTGCAAAAACCAACTCTCCTTTCTTCCCCACCACACAACTTTTACTACACACATCCAAAAGTCAAAAATTATGTCTCGTTGGAAAGATCTTGAAAACTCCTACAAATTTCATGCAGAGCTTGATATTTAATAACGCCTCTAAGGGTGTCAAAAATGCACTCAAAGATACTGCCTAGTCACACATTTACCATAACAGTGCAACACTTTCCCAAAAATCATAACTTTTCATCCCCTTAGCCAAAAATTCCAAATTTATATCAATCAAAAGATAAAAACAAATTCTACAACTTTCATGAACAACTTAGCAGCGAAGTCTAGCTCTAACTAAATCAAATTCTCAAACAAAGCTTTTGCCCTCCTAAATTATTCTCAACAATAATCCAATCTTCCAGAATTCATAACTCCACATCCCCTTCGCGAAAAATTCCATACCATATAGCAATAAAAATCTCAGACAATATACTACAATTCTCAAGAAGGACTTAGAACCAAATTCTATCTCTAACTAGGTCAAATTCTCCCATTAATGTGGCTGTCCTATTAGGGTTTATGAAATCAGCATTTAACCTAAGCCATAACAAAACTTTACAAATTTGTATCTAACAATCCTTACATCCAAAATTCGCATATAATACCTCATTAGAAAGCTACAACAGTCATCTACAACTTTCCAGAAGGTCACCTGAGCCAATTTCACCCTTAACAGTACAAAATTAACATCAGAATACAAAAAGCACAAAACCTATGCACTTAGAGTCACTTGCACGCAAAACACATTTTGGGCTGAATTACCACCTGAACTTTTACAGACCATAACTTTCAATCTACACATAAAAAAAATTCATACTTAGCGGCGTTAGAAAGCTAACACTAAAATCTTCAACTTTCATGAAGACCAAATTAGCAAATTCAATCCAAATCAACCTACAAAAATCGTCAAAGTTTCAGATCACAAGGTTCGGATTACTGTTCATACAACACCTACAACCCACTTTCAAGGCCAAATTCAAGCTCCTTCAAGGCACAATTTAGTATCACTTCCTTCGTATGAATTCTAGCCATACTTCTTAAGTTTAATTTAAGCCAAAACTCATCTCCATAGCACAACAATATCAAAAGTTATAAGCAAAAATCTGAAACCTACACAAAGTCAAATTTTCCAGATTTCCTATCTACTTCAACTCCTTGCATTCCATCACTATACCTACATCAATAAGCATCTAATTTAGCCATATAATCAGCCACAAATTTATCAATCCATTTATTTGAATAAGAAGACACCAATTGGCAGCACACACACCCAATTTTCTGTCCTTAAATTAACACCTGTCCAACATCATTTTAACATCAAAACCAATCATAACCCCATCCAAAACATGTTCATCATTCAACCTCACACATACTTACACTTATACCCAACAAATCCAACCACTATCTTTATGAAATTCATGCATAATTAATCACCATAAATGCTTCTAACTACCAAATTAAAGAACATAAACATCAGTTCTCACCTAAACAAGTTGCAAGCTTTCAATTCTTCAAATCTTCAAAACAGTCCCAAAAGTTCTAACTTCCTCCAACACATACAACCATCATCTTCTTGAGAGCTTAGGTGTTAGTGAAAAATGAAGAGAAAGCAAGTAAGATATAAGAGGTTTAGTGTGGTTGGAGATTAGTAATACAATTACATAAGGAAGAAGACCAACAAAGAAGGAGGGAGAGTGAGAGCTACGAAGGTGGAGAGAAACCTAACATACATCATCAATTTTCTTTCAAATGATAAGTGTCGTGGATGTAAGGACCAAGGGGGGAGTGTTTAAAAATTAAAAATTTGAAGGTTTAATACATGGTTCAACAAGTGCCATGTGTCCCAATTTAAAGCCTTAGCTTGGTTCCTTCATTTAACTAGTTCCATACAAAGTCAATTTCTAGTCTAATTATCCCCAAATTTCCAATGGCTCAATTTCATAAATCCTAACATCATGTATCAAATGTTCAGTGCCATTGGACAGTCATTTCTAGTACCAAAAATCAATCAGTCTGTCGCTTGACAATTTTTTCAGTCCGGAAAAGTATCCTGAAAAAATTTCATAAAAATTCCTAAAATTTCTCAAAAATGTAAAATACACATAAATCACTCCAATTCAGTTTTTCAAACACAAATATCACATATTTCACAAAAAATTGCATTTAGACACATAAGTCGGGAAATGTCACGAATGCATGTATAATCATGTGCATTTACAAAAATTACCATTCAGATAAATATAGAGGCTATATGATTCATGAACATGCCGAGGTATATTTACACTCGCCTAGCCTGTCCCAAATGACCAATTTACCCTTCCCATCGGTGATGGGATGTTACACCACAAATCCTACCTTTCTTTTCCATAATTCACCTATTAATAAATCGCAATAATTTATATTCAAAGTTCATCAACTCAACTCATACCATTCATACACAATTCATATTTCATCAACATCATAATATAAATGTTTACAAACTTTAATGGCATTCCAAGCCATATTACAACATCAATATCAAAAATCCGATTACAAAAGATACAAAACCCCAAAATTCTCAAATATATGTCTAAGGTCTTATTCTTACAACAATCTAACTTAAAATACAACATATGCATAATCAAATGGATTCCTTGGCTTTCTTTCATCCGATCTCCTTCTTGTCACCTGGAGATGGGAATGAAAGGGGGGAGCTTTACAGCTCGTGGGTAACATGTTTATAGTCAATAACGAACAAAACCATTGAAATTATTCCTTTGTCATAGAAAATTTTTATTAAATCATAAAACACATAGTTCTAAAATAAATTCACAATTCTAGTTCAAAACTCGTAATTTAAAACCTCATCACATAAGCATTTCATAAGCAATTAGCCATCAAAGCATAACATTCAATTATGCATCATTCATAACAAATTGAATATGCAATGCACAATAAATGGCTTGAGAGCTCCGTGGGACAAAACGGATAAACCAAAGTTTAATCGTGAACAAAACGAGTCCATTTTTGGATCTCGTGGGCCACAAGTGGGCAGCAGGGAAAAGGCTTTACGTTGACGTGCACGTGACTACAAAACTTTACTCTCTTACCCAAACAAAAGCACATAATCAATGCTCACAATCATTTTTTTATTAAAATGAAATGCTTTCATTCTTTTCATGTTCTTTTTCTTCTTTCCATTCAAATCAAAATGCCATGACACAATTCAATAACATAACATAATCATATATCACAATGCATTTTTGCATATTCACAACAATTCAAATCCAATCAATTTAGCATATACACAAATATAAACAAATTCTTAAAATCATTGAGAAGCAATATATGCACATTAACAAAGTAATTGAAATCGTTTCATTTTTTTGATTTGGAAAAAAAACTTTAATAGTTCATTATTTAATTATAAACATGAAACCCACCTTATTTCCTTGCTTAATACTTTTTCAAAAGCCTCTACTCTCTTTGCTCCTCTTTCCTCTTTTGATTTCCTTCATCAAAGGTAAAATTTCCAAATCAATAGGAATCCAACATTGAGACGACCCATAACACATAATCCCAAAATTGATCTTAGAAAACTTAAACCCATTCTTTTCTTAAGCTATCTAAACCAAAACCTTTTCATAAATCCAACAAATAAAACATGCCCTTACCTTGATCCTTCACCAAATGAGGAGTTTCTTGGCTCATATGGAAACTCTAATCTTCTTCCACCTTTTTCCTTCTTGAATCAACTCAAAATCCATCTTGAAAACTAAGAAAAATCAAGCCCTAGCTTCTTTTCTTCTTTCTTCTTTCTCTTCACCGAACCTCTCACTCTCTTCTCTCTTTCCTTGTTCTTTTCTTCCTATTTCTGTTATTGCTTCCTTCTTTTAAAAGCCAAAACCCTTCTTATTACAATTATGCCATTAATGAGTGAATAATGTCCAAAATACCCTTATAATGTAAGCCTTGTAACCTTAATGCT
Organism: Erythroxylum novogranatense; assembly: GCA_029891385.1. Classification (NCBI taxonomy): domain Eukaryota; kingdom Viridiplantae; phylum Streptophyta; class Magnoliopsida; order Malpighiales; family Erythroxylaceae; genus Erythroxylum; species Erythroxylum novogranatense. Next base: position 38,526,276 of record CM057225.1, read on the forward strand.
TAAGTGTTCTTCCCAAAATGCCCTCATACATTCACACTCTTCCTACTTAATTCAACTAATCCATATTTTAAAATCCAACCAACATCAACATAATAAAAACTCCAAATAAAATAATTAATCTAGTAAGACCTCAAAATTATTTAAAATAATGCTTAACTTCTTCCAAAAACAAGACCATATTCTAGTCATGCAATTGAAGGAATTAGATAACACTCCCTTCCATAGAATTGTTACACATTGTCTCAATTTTCTAAACACATCAAAATCATTCAATGTGATTCAATATTCCAAAAGTTATACCCCAAACCTTTTCGGACTATTCTTATACCAAAACATTATCCTTTGCTTGATTTCCATCCAAAAATTGACACTCTTAGAGACTGAATCAAAACTCAATTTCATTAGACAATTTGTAGCCTTATCTCTCTATTTTAATCCAAATTAAGAAGCATCTCATTTGGATTACTAGAGCAAAAGTTATGGACAAAACACTTTCAGGTCTTACTAATCTGAGACTGAACACTATACCCAACTTCAATTATGAAATTGAAAATATTAGGGATTGAATTAAAATTCGTTTACTTCACATAATTTGTAGCTCCATGTCTCTAGTTTATTTTGAAGCAAGAATCACCTCAATTGGATCTCTAAAGATCAAGATATAGCGAAAATACTGAAGCATGATTAGTGAGATAACACCAGTTCATATGATTGAAAAATACACTCATTGTACCCGTCTCACTCTTTTCACTCAATCTCTCTCCATAAATTTCAGATAGCTTCAATTATTGGTGGAGATGTAGAGAAAAGTCTTACGAATCCCATGTTTTAAGAATCAGGTCATTTGGAGGTCTAGAGAAGAAGTTATTGCCAAAAGACTCCAACACGTTTATGCCCTCACTTGAAATGTACATGTCTCAGTACGAATGCTATAACTTTTGCTACAGATTTCATATTGGCTTCATTTTTGGACCATTGGAAATATGACTTCTAGATGTATAACTTTCATGAAGACCTCAAAGGCCAATTCTATCTTCTAACTTTAGTATCGTCTCACTTTTTCATCGTTTACTTTTCTTCCGTCTATTTTCTATCGTCTGCTTTTCTTACTTTCACTTTCTATCGTTCACTTTTCTTCCTTTCACTTTCTATCGTCTGCTTTTCTTCCGTCTGATTTTTTCCCAGAACCTCTCCAATTATAAGGATCATAACTTTTGACCCAGAACTCTAAAATTTGCAAATTTGGTATCAATAGAAAAATAAAAGAAAGCACTACAACTTTTATGAAGAAATCAGAAGCAAATTCTACCTCTGTAGGGGTCAAAATTCCACCTCAATATGGCTGTCCAAAATTGTCATCCCAAATAGCATCTCAAACTTCAAATAATCATAAGTTTCAGCTCTGATATCGAAAAATATCATACTTTATAGTGTTAGAAAGCTGAAAAGATAAGCTGCAACTTTTATGAAGACAACTTTGGATAATGCTCCCTAGAACGATACAGTTTTTCTATTGAATTTTTGCCCATCATCCCTAAACCTAAGAAGGCTTGCTAAACATAATATCCCTCCATATTCATTCACTACTAAGTACCTTTTTGATTATTTTTTAGCCTCATTTCTGGAAACTCATTCCATATACAATTTGTTAGCCCCAAAATTTTTTAGGATTAATCATGATTAGATTAAATTGATTAAATTAGATTAGCATTAATTAAGGTGTCATAAATTAATATATGATAGCATTAATGAGTTAGGTGAAGAATTTATGAAGTTAAATATGTTAGTTGGACTTAGGTGAGTTAGGTGAGAGGACAATCCAGACTCTAGAGGGGATGCTTAGAGCATGTGTCATGGACTTCAGAGGAGCATGGGATGATCATTTGCCGTTGGTCGAATTTGCTTACAACAATTGCACTATCATTCGAACATCTGAGATGGCTCCTTATGAAGCCCTTTATGGCGAAGATGCAGGACTCCGATATCTTTGGGATGAGGAAGGTGAGAGGAAGCTAGTGAGACCAGAGTTGGTCCGGATGATGATTAAGAAAGTGGAGGTAATCAAACAATGACTTAAGGTCGCCCAGATGTAATGAAAAGCTATGCCGATGCTAATGAGAAAAGAAATGGAATATGCGATGGGTGACAAGGTGTTCCTCAAGACGCTCCATGGAAGGAGTTATGAGATTGATGAAGGGAAGTTAAGCCCTCGGTATGTGGGTCCGTATGAAGTATTGGAGAGGATTGGGCCGTTGGCCTATAGGTTAGCATTGCTGTTAGAATTGTCGCAGATTCATGATGTGTTCCATGTCTCGATACTGAGGAGGTACAGATCAGATCCTTCTCACATCATTCAGACCTCAGAAGTTCAAATGGCGATAATTTGAGTTATGAAGAAAGACTGTGGCAATTCGGATAGCAGGATAAGATCCTCGTGAACAAGACAATCAAGCTAGTCAAGGTCCCGTGGAGGAATCATGCAGTTGAAGAGGCGACGTGGGAACCTTTGGATGCAATGAAGGAGAAGTATCCACACCTCTTCAATGACTCAGGTAAGAATTTCGAGGACGAAATTTCTTAAGGGGGGGAGAAATATTAGCCCCAAAATTTTTTAGGATTAATCATGATTAGATTAAATTGATTAAATTAGATTAGCATTAATTAAGGTGTCATAAATTAATATATGATAGCATTAATGAGTTAGGTGAAGAATTTATGAAGTTAAATATGTTAGTTGGACTTAGGTGAGTTAGGTGTAATTAATGTATTAATTGGGCTTTGGGTCCAAATGAAGTAAGAAAGAAGAGAGGAATTTAATGCAATGGGCTTGAAGGAAAAGAGTTAGTGGGCTTGAGTAAGTAAGGAGGAGAAATGAAAAAGAAAAAGAAGAAATCAGAAGGAAGGAAATCAGAAGATAGAAAAGCAGAAGGAAGGAAAGCAGAAGATAGAAATCAGAAGATAGAAAAGCAGAAGGAAGGAAAGCAGACGATAGAAAACCAGATGATAGAAATCAGACGATAGAAAGATAGGACGCTGCAGAATGTAGGAGATAGAATCAGCCTTTGTAGTCTTCATAAGAGTTGTAGATCTAGATGTCTAATTTCATATGGTGAAAGAACGAAAACATTTGGAGCTATATATTAAAAGTTATAACAATCGCGCCGAAAGAGTTTCGATTCGATTTCGGAAGTGAGCATGGTCCGTTGTTTTGGGCATATTTCCCTCATACGACCTCCAAATGAGGTGAGGCTTAAACCATTGGATTTATAAGACACATATCTTTCACTACATAAAATCTGGTATCAATTGGGGTTAAATTGAGAAAGTTTGTTCTAAAACAAGTGAAAGGTCAGTTAAGAGGGCATGTTTCGGGTATGAACTCTCTTAGGTTTTTTGGAGTGTATCTTGAGTATATGACTCCGATTAAGGTGATTCTTGTTTCAGGGAGAACTTGAGACATAAAGCTACAAATTATATGAATAAGTCAACCCATGATTTTAGTGTATACATGGTGTGTGCTTGCCACGAAGGTGGAGTTGCAATTAAGAATCCTGCAAGATTATAATCGCAAGGTTTCAGGACAACGAAAGTTGGGCTCCGAAAACGGGTTCCGACGTCTATGGTACTATAGTAAGAGTAAGAGTGTCAAGTTTAAGGTCTCAGCAAGGCAAGTGTCTCGGGGATGGGCTCCACTTGGGCTCACATCTCGGGACAGTCGGGCTCCCGGGATCGGGGTCTGACATCTGTGGTATCAGAGCGAAACCGGGTTTAGGGTTTCCTAGGAACCTTAGTGGGATGTCTAAGGGTCAAGTGAGCATGCATTTTCCTACATGAATTATGTGAAGTATGTGCACTATTTTAAATGCATAACATGCAACATTGTTTTCAAATGAGTGAATTGAATTTGTTTTATGTGAACTAAAGATTTTCACTGTTTTTTTTTAAATTGAAGGAGTAATGCCGCCTCGAAAGAGAACTCGAGGACCTCAATTTCGGCCCAGCTCTCAGAGCGGAAGTACGGATGAGTCGTATGTTCCGCAGGATGCAGGGACCATTCCTGTTTCCGATTCCGATGCACCAAGTGTGCAACATGAGCCGCCTCCACCTCCTCCTCCTCAAGTGAACCCTATAGATCCCCAGTTCTTCCAGGCATTCGCCCAGGCTTTCACTTATGCCATGGGCCAAGGAAGACAGACTCAAGTACCAGCCCCAGTAGAGAAGAGCGGGCAGTATGATAAGCTCCGAAAGTATGGAGCAGTTGACTTCAGCGGGACCACTAACCCCGAGGAAGTCAAGATGGTCAAGAGGACCGAGAGGGTCCTAAATCGATGAAGTGCAATGATGATGAGAAGATCGATTATGATCGACTACCATCGCAGGGATGCACTTTGACCTTGGTGGGAGTCGGTGCCCATGATCGGGAAGTACCTCCCAGATCGACATGGAGGAATTCTAGAGGCCTTCGGAGGAAGTACTTCTCGATGGTCTACATGCAGGATAAGGCTAGGAATTTTGAATCTCGCTCGAGAGGAGTTGAGTGTGGCGGTACGAATTGAAGTTCACTCGGTTATCACGGTATGCAGCCAATATCGTGGCAACTGAAGAAGACAAATGCCGGAAATTTGAGGTGGATTACACCTAGGGATCCGAGAAAAGTGGTGATCCACAACTTCCGTGATTACCAAGAATGGTGGATGCCGCTCTTCAAGCAGAGAAATTTGAGAACATCCGGTCAAGTGACTAAGAAGAGGAAGAACAGAGAGCGCTTCTCGAAAAGGCATGAGTGCTCCAAAGACTGCTAGGAGCATTAGAACTCAAGATACGCAGAGTGGTGTGGGTAGCAAGGGCCCCACTAAGAGTAAGCGACCTAGGGCTACTACAAAGGCAAGCTTCGGTCTGGCAAGTCCAGGATGGACAGTAGAGGAATCCCGTGTGATCACTGTGGAGATTTCACAAGGGAATGTCTGCTGAAGATAGGAGCATGTTTTGGTCTGTGGCCAAAGGGGCACCAATCAAGGATTATCCCAGCAACAAAGCAGGAAGGGTCTCAGTCTCAGGCCCTAAGAAGAGCAGAAACAGTGGCATCTCGGCCAGAACATGGTGTGGGCAATTCAGGAACTGCAAGGAAGGCATATCCGGCAGGGAGACCTAGAGGACAGAGTCAGGCACCAGCTCGAGTCTTTACCATGACCAGGGAAGAAGCTGCGGCCACTCCGGAAGTAGTGACGGGTATGGCTATGCTATTTGACTCTCCTGTTTATGTGTTGATTGATACTGGGTCCACCCATTCATTTCTATCTGCAAGTATGAATATGCATGTTGTGTGTCCTGAGGTTATGGACAATTTTCTGGTTGTTAGTACTCCTTTAGGGGGTAAGGTGGTGATTAGTATGATCTATAAGAATTGTGAGCTCAGTATCGACGGTGCTAGACTGGTAGTAGATCTACTACCTCTAGACCTTCAAGGGTTGGATGTCATTTTGGGGATGGATGTCATGGAGAAGTATAAGTGAAGCTAGATTGTAGTTTGAAAGAAGTAGAGTTTGATCCGGCAATGATCGAAAAGTGGTTTTCAAGGGGACAGAAGTCGCCAAAGGTCTGAGGATCATTTCGCTATATGTTAGTGACAATATGATGAGCCAAGGTGTGAGGCCTTTTGCATGTAGTGGATTCGAAGTGAATGTGGGCGATTAGAAGATTATCGGGTTGTGAGGAGTTTCTGATGTATTCGGAAGAATTACCGGGGTTGCCACGGTGAGGGAAATTGAGTTCGAAATTGACTTGATTCCTAACAGCGCCAATCTCCATACCACCTTATAGAATGGCTCCAGTTGAATTGAGAGAACTCAAGGAGCAATTGCAGGAATTGTTGGAGAAGCGCTTCATCGGGCCGAGTTCTTCACCTTGGGAGCTCCGGTCTGTTTGTTAAGAAGAAGGATGGAACGTGGAGGATGTGCATAGACTATAGAAGGCTTAACAAGATGACGATTCGAACAAGTATCCGTTGCCACGGATAGATGATTTATTTGATCACCTGAGTGAGCAAGGGTCTTTTCAAGATTGACTTAAGATCGGGATATCATCAACTCCAAATCGTGAGTCGATGTAAGTAAGACAGCTTCGGGACCCGTTACACGGCACTATGAATTTAGGGTCATGCCCTTCGGATTGACCAATGCCCCAGCTACCTTCATGGATCTGATGAATAGGGTGTTTAATGAATTCTTAGATCAGTTTGTCATTGTGTTCATTGATGACATTCTGGTCTATTCTAAGGATAAAGGAGAGCATGAACAACATCTCGTGATTGTATTGCGAGATTGAGAGAGCAGGAGTCGATGCCAAATTCATAAGTGTGAGTTTTGGCTGCGTGAAGTAGTTTTCCTTGGACATGTGATTTCCAAAGAAAGGATTCATGTTGATCCGAGGAAAGTAGAAGTCGTGGTGAATTGGCAAGAGCCTAATACTGATGAAAGAGGTAAGAAGCTTCCTAGGCTTGGCGAGTTATTATAGGAGATTTGTAGAAGGATTTTCAATGATAGCCGCCTATGACTAAACTGTTAAGAAAGAATCACGGTTCATATGGAGTGAGGAATGTCGGAAGAGCTTTGAGGAGCTCAAGAGCAGATTGACAAGTGCTCCAAAGATTGGTTTTGCCCAATGGAGACCAAGGGTATACTGATTGTCTGAGGACGCTCGAGGAAGGGTTTAGGATGTGTCTTGATGCGTAATGACAAAGTGATAGCTTATGCTTCACGGCGATTGAAGCCATATGAGTTGAATTATCCGACTCATGACTTGGAGTTAGCAGCGTAATTTTGCCCTAAAGATTTGGAGACACTACTTGTATGGGGTTCGCATAAGGGTCTTCACGGACCACAAAAGTCTTAAGTACATTATGAGTCGAAAGAGTTGAACTTAAGGCGTAGACGATGGTTGGAGTTGCTCGAGGACTATGACCGATGATGAGTATCATCCGCAAGGCGAATGTAGTGGCGGATGCTTTGAAAGTGAAGTCATCCATAGCTTATGTGCAATCGGTTTACTTGCCTCTGCTGGAACAGATGGCCAAGTTGAAGATCGCTTTAAAGCGTAATGAATCGATGGTGTTATTGCTCAATTGAGTGAGACCTATCCTTGGGAGAAGGTCAAGGAGTCAGCAGGAGCGGGATACGAAATTAAGTAAGTTGAGAGATGAAATTCAACATGGTAAGCAGTCAGAAGTACAAGTAAGGGATGATGGGCTAATGGTAGTCGGAAACAGGTTGTGTATTCTGAATGATAAAGTAGTTAAGGATGAAATCATGGATGAGGCACACAATGCGCCTTATTCCATGCACCCAGGCAGCACCAGAATGTACAAAGATTTGAAGGAACATTTCTGGTGGAAAGGCATGAAGAGGGACGTAGCTGAATATGTGAGCAGATGTGTAGCGCCCCCTTACCATAGGGTATCCACCGGAACGCTCGTAGGTCATTCCGATACATATCCTACGACAAGAGACCACTACCGACAACAACCACTACACTCCTCATGGCATCACAATCATAAGACATTAATAAGAAATTGACCACTTTTTAAAACCAAATTAGATTCCATTTCATTTACTCAAAACATAGTAATGTACAACTGTCAGTATTTTTAGTTTACACATGATCCAAACACTGCACATTAAGTATCATACTGTATTGTACAAGAAACAGATCTAACTATAAGTCTCCAAAAGAAAGCCCAGCTGACCGACCTTTGAGCCATTGCTTCTATCGCCAATCCACAGTATACGGCTCTACAGTCCTGAGGGAGCTATCTGTCTATGCTTATGCCTAAAAAATAATTGCAATTTTGGATGAGTTTATAACTCAATGAGAAACCATCATCGATGGTTCTCCCAAATCATGCATCATATAAGCATGAAACAAGATACACTCGGATGTTATACAAAACACAATAGTAATTCACCACGATATAGTAAATATACTGAGCAATAATAACATTGTCAAATGTTCGGCCAAGATGCAATGCACATGTGACTCTTTTCCAGCTTCATTTCAAGATTGTGACCGAAAGCATAATGTTGATCAAGATAGACGCTGTCTGGGAGAATTATCTCCGTCGAGCTCGAGGCTCGGTTCAGATATCGAACTCTAGGCTCGGTTCAAGACAAGGCGCCTCGGTTCACAATTTTCCTTTTAACGATGGATGCAATTGTGCATGAATGCACATGTCCCATATCAAGAAACATGGTAATACACATCCAAATACACAATATAATCATACAATCCAATTAACGAGCTGCCTAATGCTTATTTCACACAATTGGGCCATATATAACCACATAATCCCCGTAGGGCGCCAATTCACGCCTTAATCCTCGTAATCCCGTAGGCAATCAATTTACCACAATAATTCATGTATTCCCGTAGGCAATCAAACCACGCTAACACATGATTGAATAACCAACTAGGTTACTCACCTAATAACTTTCACGCTTAGCGCCGGAAGTCTCTGCCAAGTCTGTGGAACGACGGTCCACTTGAGCCTCTATAGCACATTAAATGAATAACCATTACCATCGATATACTTGAAATGACTAAATAATGCACATGAAATCAGTAAAATGTGTATAATGCATATTCATGGCAATCCCGGCCCTAATCCAATATTTTCCCATAATAAAATTATATCAAAAATTAGAAATCTATAGGCGCTGACGGTGCGCCAATTGGACCTCTATAGGTCCCCAATTAAATAAAACAGTGGTTCACATGTTCAAAATATAGGGGCTACGTCAAATTCCGCCTAAAATTCTCGCTTTCTCATAAATGAAATTAAATATTCAATAAACCGATGCCTCAAGAATCAGGTCAATCGGACGTCGGACGGAAAAGAAATTGACAAAAGAAACAATCGGGTCACTTAATGCCAAATAATAACAAAAATAATAATATATATGTATATGTGCCTTCCTTGCCCTTTTTTCCAGTTTTCAACCCAAAGTTCCAACCTCTATAATTCTTAGCACACAATTCAGAAAAATACCAACTATAGCTTGTTGAAAAGCTTATGAAAAGCTCTACAATTCTCAAGAAGACCATAAAAATCAATTCCAACTCTAAGGGTGTCAAAAATCCACTCAAACCTACTATCCACTCAATTCCCATTAACACAGGGCAGTACATTGGCAATTTCATAACTCACTGATTCTTCAGTAATAAATTACCACAAAAATATGGTCAATAAGTTCACAATGTCCTCAACAACTTTCATGAACAACCCAAAATCAAATTCTATTGCTAAAGAAGTCAATTAATTCATCTAATGTTACTGTCCCTGCAATCCTCCAATTTGGGCAGTAACCTTACAAGAATCATAACTTCCAGTATACAAGTCAATAAAATCAGAACTTTATATCCCTGTAAAGATAACATCTCAAACTTCAATTTTCATGAAGCACTCATCATCCAATTCGATCTCTATCAATTTCAAAACTGTTATGGAAACTACTGTTATGATCAGCCATTCATAACTTAATGCAGGATCAATTTTTGCAAAATCATAACTCCCAATTCTGACTTCAAACAAATACACACCATATATCAATTTCAAGGTAATCTCTTCCTCTACAATTCTTCAGAAGCTCACTCACACCATCAGTCCACATAAAATGTTAAAATTGCCTCCAATCAGTAAACTCACAAAATCACACTTAAGCTAGGTTTCATCCAAAATGCTCAAAACCAGTCATTAGTAATCAATTCATATCTCCCAATATAAAATTCTAAAAATATCAAGATCAGTAGAAATGGAAAGAGACTTCAATATGCCACAACTTCCATGAAGACCATTTTCCCTAATTCCATCTCAATTAATTCATAAAAATCAACAAAACTCAGATGTCATGGTTGCGGTTACTGTTCACAGGCAATGGAACAGTAACTTTCCATTCAAAAATTCACCCTTCTATCATTGAAATTCAACAACACCTATTTCACACTAAATTGAAGCCAACATCCCAAAGTTTCAGTGGCCACTAACCTTACCTCATTTGCATTTCTACACAATAAGTTATGAACAAAACCGTAACATCAATTATAATTCCAATTTCCCAGATTCAATGTTAACCTTAGTTCAATCACTTCCAATGCCTTTTTCACATCATTAGACATCAAAATAAATACAAATTAAGTATTACTACAGTCATACATATACTAGGGCTAATACTGAAAAATTGGCAGCACTAAATTCCTCAATTCAAATACTCAAATAATTATCCATATTCAATTCAATATCAAACCATATCATTAATTTCCACTCAACAACACCTAGCCTTAAACCCATTTCTTCCAACCATATTAATCATTACTTTAATGCCTACATGAACCTAATACATGCCCTAAACCTTTTATTAACTACTCCACACTATCATGGCATTTAATCCATATGAAAGACATCATTTAAAACTCAATTCCTTAAATGAAAACTTACCTAACACCAAATCTCCTTCAAAGCTTCAATAACCCCTTCTAACTTCCACACCAAAATACCAACCTCCTTTCCTTCTCAAGTATGTACCATACTCATCATCTAGCTTTGATGGGAGTAAAGGGAGTAGCTTAAAGATATGGAGAAAATGGAGAAAAGAAGAGCCAAATTTCGATAGTTACAAAGGAGAGTTTATGTGTTTTGTGTTTTCGGATGGTTAAAGGAAAAGCCTAAACAATTCATTTCTCCTTTCCTTTAAAACCCATACACGTCCGAAGAAGTATGGAGAGGAGCATTAAATGTTACTTTTTCTTGGCAATTTGTGATTGGCTTCTTTTTATTTGAAAAGTCAAATTATTACTTATTTAATCCAGTCCAAAATTTTACTCCATTTAACTCTAATAACCCTACTTTTAGTTCCAAAATAATATACCCCATATTACTGTGCCATTAGGTAGCGATTTTTGCTACCGAAAATCGTCCGATTCGCCAATTAGCGATTTTGCCGGTCCGGGAATTGTCTCCGGAAAAATCCAGAAAAATTCCTAAAAATCTCTAAAAATGTAAAACGATTTATGGTGCAGTCCAAATAATTTTCCAAACTCAATTACCCCATTAATTTCACACAGAAGTTCAATTTCAACCCTATGCCGGAAGATGACATGAATGCATGTATATTATGTGCATGTGCAACCAATCAGTAATTATAGAGGCTATATGTTGTATATGCATGCCGAGATATAATTAAATATCCCGAACCCATCCTAATTACCAAAATACCCTTCCTATAGGAGAGGGGATGTTACAATTCTCCCCTCCTAACAAAAATTTCGTCCTCGAAATTCATACCTGATTGATCGAAAAGATGAGGATACTATCTCATCATATGCTCCTCGGTCTCCCAGGTAGCCTCCTCAGTCGAATGGTTCCGCCAGAGAACCTTCACCAGTGGAATACTCTTATTCCTCAGTTGTTTCACCTGAGACCCGATAATCTGAATCGGCTTCTCCACATAACTCAGATTACTGGAGACCTCAATCTCTTGAACCGGTATCACATGTGTCGGATCCGACCGATATCTGCGAAGCATACTCACATGAAAGACGTCATGTAACTGAGACATCTCACTCGGTAAAGCTAGCCTGTAGGCCAAAGGTCCGATCCTCTCAGTGATCTCATATGGACCAATGTACCTAGGGCTTAACTTACCCTTTCTCCCAAATCTCAGTACACCACGCCACGGTGACACCCGTAAGAATACTCTATCGCCCACATTATACTCAATGTCCCTCCTATCTTTGATCCACATAGCTCTTCTCATCTATCCCGAGCCGCTTGATGCGACTCAATCAATCTCACCTTGTCAATCAGATCCCGAATCACCAGACCTCAATCATCCTCACGCCTCTTCATCCCAATACTGAGGCAATCTACACGGTCGCCCATACAGTGCCTCATATGGAGCCATCCCGATGCTACTATGATAATGATTGTTGTATGCAAACTCAATCAGGGCTAGATACTGATCCCATGCTCCTCTGAACTCCAATACTCAAGCCCGAAGCATATCCTCAACAGTCTTAATCGTCCTCTCACTCTGCCCATCTATCTGAGGATGAAATGATGTACTGAAATTCACTTGCATCTATAGCCGATCAGAACTCTGCGTAACCTCAAGTAAATCTGGGATCCTCGCTGACACTATCGACACCGGGACCCCATGCAGTCTCACTATCTCTGCCACATACTTCTGGGCCAACTGATCCATGGTATTATTCTCCCTCACTGCCAAGAAATGGGCCGATTTAGTCAACCGGTCCATTATGACCCAGATAGCGTCATGCTGCCTCGGCGTCCTAGGCAACCCCATAATGAAATCCATGGTGATTCATTCCCATTTCCACTCCGGAATGGGCAACGAATGAAGCTTCCCTACTGGAGCTTGGTGCTCAGCCTTAACTTGCTGGCACGTCAAGCATCTAGACACATACTCAGCTACCTGCTTCTTCATACCAGGCCACCAGAAATGTTGCTTGAGAGTGTTATACATCTTGGTAGTACCAGGATGCATAGCATATGTGGCCATGTGAGCCTCCTCCAATATCTCTCGCCTCAGATCATCCACATCAGGCACACAAAGCCTCTGCCCTATCCATAGAGTCTCATCTCTCACATCAAACTCAGAACTCGCATCAGCCTTCACTTTCCCAATCAGTCTCACCATAACAGGATCCTTATCCTGAACTCTCCTGATCCCGCCCAAGAGCATCGGTCTCGGTCTCAATGTAGCCAATAATACTCCATCCCGCCTGATTCATCTGCACATTCAAAGCCCTCAATCGAATCAAATTAGGCAACCTCATTGCACGAATCAATCAGATCAGATGTGACTTCCTACTCAGAGCATCTGCCACCACATTAGATTTTCCAGGGTGATACTCAATAGTACAGTCATAATCTTTCAACAACTCAAGCCACCTCCTCTGTCTCAAATTCAACTCTCTCTGGCTTAGTAGGTATCTCAAACTCTTATGGTCAGTAAAGATCTGAAAGGTCTCACCATACAGGTAATGCCTCCAAATCTTCAGTGCAAACACAACTGCAGCTAACTCCAAATCATGAACAGGATAGTTTACCTCGTGAGACCTCAACTGTCTCGAGGCATAGGCAATGACCCTACCATGCTGCATTAGAACACATCCCAATCCCTGATGTGATGCATCGCTGTACACCTCAAATCCTCCAGTCCCAGATGGAATAGCCAACACCGGTGTAGTAGTCAACCGATGTTTCAGCTCCTCAAAACTCTTCTGACACTCCTCGGTCCATCTGAATGGCACATTCTTCCTCAGAAGTTTTGTCAGAGGGGCTGAGATCAATGAGAACCCCTCGACAAACCTCCGGTAATAACCAACCAATTCGAGGAAACTCCGAATCTCCGGCACATTCCTAGGAGCTTCCCACTTCAGCACTGCCTCCACCTTACTCGGATCCACCTGAATACCCTCTCCAGTCACTATGTGCCCCAAAAATATCACTGATCCAAATTAAAATTCACATTTATCAATTTGGCATAATTGTCTCTCCTCATCGCTTGTAACACAATCCTCAAATGCTCACTATGCTCTGCTCATCCCTCGATTACACCAAATGTCATCAATGAAAACAATAACAAACCGATCCAGGTAGGGCTGAAATACCTTATTCATCAAGGCCATGAAAGCTGCCGGGGCATTTGTCAACCCAAACGGCATCACTAGAAACTCGAAATGCCCATACCTGCTCCTGAATGCACTCTTAGGCAAATCGTCCTCTGCAATCTTCAACTGATAGTAACCAGATCGCATATCTAACTTGGTGAATACCTGAGTTCCCTGCAACTGATCAAACAAGTCATCAATCCTAGGCAGTGGGTACTTATTCTTTACTGTCACCCGATTCAGCTGCCTATAATCGATGCACACCTCAAAGTCCCATCCTTTTCTTCACAAACAAAATTGAGCTCCCATGGTGAGACACCGGGTCTAATAAACCCTTCTCCAACAACTCCTGGCCGAGCCTTCACTCCTCGCCCACAAAGCCATCCTATATGGAGGTATAGATATAGGAGCAGACTGAACGAGGTCAATAGTAAACTCGCCTCCGATCCGGCGGTAAACCCAGAACTCATCAGAAACACATATGGAAATTCCCTAACCACGGAATATCCCAAGCCTCTGCTCAACTCGTGTCAACCACATGAGCCGATATGCCTCACAACCTCCTGCATCAATCTCGTAACACTAAGGAAAGACATCATCCGGGCCGGCACCGCCGACTAACTCCTCTCGAACACCGCTTCTAGGCTTACCAGAGACTCCAACACAACCTCCTTAGTATAGCAGTCCATGATAGCCCTATGGGCGATAGCGACCCATCCCGTAATCACATCGATCTCTCGGAGGCAATACTATAAGATCGCCTCAATATTGCTTGATCAACTGGATCGAGCATCCCTACAGCACCTCTCCTAATGCAGTAGTAGTACTGAGAGGTGTACTCACCTCTAGCCCATACTTATAGCATCTCCCTATCCCCATGCAATCTACATGCCATATGAGGTAATGAAAGAATGTGGGATCCAGATCCAGTGAGCAAATATCTCAATATCGAAAGGAGAAGCATACCACTACAACATCGGGGAATCTCAGGCCTCCTCACACATGGCGTATACTCGCTTGGACCGTGGTCGGCTACCCGACCCTCGGTCCTCACAAAGGACCCTCACCTACCACGGCCTCTACCTCGACCCTCCGTCCGGATCCACCCACTTACTCACAGACAACAGACTACTCCCGACTCGTCCACTACCAAAGAAGTTGAACTCTCAATGTATCGGGCAATCCTTGACCGATGTCTCCGTCGGCACCTCAAGCCTCAGCGAGGCTCCAAGAATCCACCAACACTCCCCATCGTGTCTCCTCTCACAATGCGGGCACACTGGGAAATCTGCCCAGAGCCCCGCCACTACCACTACCAATCGGTCCAAATCTCCCTCTCGCCTAAAACCAGATCGTCTCGAACCTCCCGAGACACGAAAGTCCCGCCTGGTGCTTACTAAAGCTCCGCCAGAGCTGCCTGACTCTCACGGGCCGCTTACCCCGGACCCAATCTCACCGCCTCTGTCTCATCACCGCCCACTCTAACAAGAATAGCCTCAACTCAATAAATGTCCCCATGTCCGACCGAGCCAACTCATTACGGATCTCATGTTGAGGCCATTCTCGAACCTCCCACTTGTCGGCCTCGGTCGGGACCATCACAAAGGCATAATCTATCACCATTAAATTTCACCTCATATTCGCCACCGACATCCGTCCTCGCTTGAGCCGAAACTCCTGCATCTTCATATCAAGGTAGACCTTGGGCATATAATTATCCTCAAGGCCCTCGAAACTCAAATTTACGACAAGAAGCAAGGCTGGTGGTACTGTCAGCACATCTTCCACCACTTATATGCCGGGCCCCGCAACAGATACCGATAATCGAACCTCTCATCAGTTCGCATCCATCCGTCAAGACTCTCTCGTCCTCTCCAACCATCCTCACGGCCTCGGGTCTGCATCTTGCCATAGAAATCTACATTTGCCACGAAGAAGTCATACCTCCTCTCCGCCTCACGGGAACTCGAGGAGGCAGATCCTCAGTACGAGGCATAGAAGACTCTCTACTCGCTCCCATCGATCACAGGTCACCGGTCAGCTCAACTGATCACCTAATGCAGAAGACCTAAAATAAAACAAAAATGTTGATCAGTTCCATTAGTTCCATCCGATTCATACCTACATTGTTACTATTCCCAAAAGATGCCAAACCATGCTCTGATACCACCCAATGTAGCGCCCCCTTACCATAGGGTATCCACCGGAACGCCCGTAGGTCATTTCGATACATATCCTACGACAAGAGACCACTACCGACAACAACCACTACACTCCTCATGGCATCACAATCATAAGACAGTAATAAGAAATTGACCACTTTTTAAAACCAAATTAGATTCCATTTCATTTACTCAAAACTCAAGAATGTACAACCACAAGATTTTTAGTTTACATGATCCAAACACTTTGCACATTAAGTATCATATCTTGCATCGCATAAGAAATGATCTAACTATAAGTCTCCAAAAGAAAGCCCAAATGACCGACCTTTGGGCCATTGCTTCTATCGCCAATCCACGTATACTACTCTACAAGATCGAGGAGCTATCTGCCTATGCTTATGCCTAAAAATAATTGCAATTTTGGATGAGTTTGCAAACTCAATGAGAAACTATCATCGATGGTTCTCCCAATTCATGCATCATATAAGCATGAAACAAGATACACTCGATGTTATACAAAACACAATAGTAATTCATCCACGACATAGAAATATACAGTAATCAATAACATTGTCAAATGTTCATTCAAGATGCAATGCACATGTGACTCTTTTCCAGCTCATTTCAAGATTGTGACCGAGTACATAATAATGATCAAGATAGACGCGTCAGGGAGAATTATCTCCGTCGAGCTCGAGGCTCGGTTCAAGATATCGAGCTCTAGGCTCGGTTCGAGATAAAGTCTCGGTTCACAATTTTCCTTTAAACGAGTGATGCGATTGTGCATGAATGCATATGTCCCATATCAAGAAACATGGTAATACAGTCCAAATACACAATATAATCATACAATCCAATTAACGCTTGCCTAATGCTTATTTCACGATCAATTGGGCCATATATAACCACATAATCCCCGTAGGGCAGTCAATTCACAGTCTTAATCCTCGTAATCCCCGTAGGGCAATCAATTTACCACAATAATTCATGTATTCCCCGTAGGGCAATCAAACCACAATTAACATATAGATTGGAATAACCAACTAGGTTACTCACCTAATAACTTTCACGCTAGCGCCGGGAAGTCTCTGCCAAGTCTGTGGAACGACGGTCCACTTGAGCCTCTATAGCACATTAAATGAATAGCCATTACCATCGATATACTTGAAATGACTAAATAATGCACATGAAATCAGTAAAATGTGTATAATGCATATTCATGGCAATCCCGGCCCTAATATAATATTTTCCCATAATAAAATTCTATCAAAATTAGAAATCTATAGGCTGACGACGGCGCCTAATCGGACCTCTATAGGTCCCCAATTAAATAAAACAGTGATTCACATGTTCCGTCAATAGGGGCTACGTCAAATTTCCGTTTTCTCATAAAATGAAATTAAATATTCAATAAATCTGATGCCTCAAGAATCAGGTCAATCGGACGTCGGACGGAAAAGAAATTGACAAAAGAAACAATCGGGTCACTTAATGCCAAATAATAACAAAAATAATAATATATATGTATATGTGCCTTCCTTGCCCTTTTTTCCAGTTTTCAACCCAAAGTTCCAACCTCTATAATTCTTAGCACACAATTCAGAAAAATACCAACTATAGCTTGTTGAAAAGCTTATGAAAAGCTCTACAATTCTCAAGAAGACCATAAAAATCAATTCCAACTCTAAGGGTGTCAAAAATCCACTCAAACCTACTATCCACTCAATTCCCATTAACACAGGGCAGTACATTGGCAATTTCATAACTCACTGATTCTTCAGTAATAAATTACCACAAAAATATGGTCAATAAGTTCACAATGTCCTCAACAACTTTCATGAACAACCCAAAATCAAATTCTATTGCTAAAGAAGTCAATTAATTCATCTAATGTTACTGTCCCTGCAATCCTCCAATTTGGGCAGTAACATTACAAGAATCATAACTTCCAGTATACAAGTCAATAAAATCAGAACTTTATATCCCTGTAAAGATAACATCTCAAACTTCAATTTTCATGAAGCACTCATCATCCAATTCGATCTCTATCAATTTCAAAACTGTTATGGAAACTACTGTTATGATCAGCCATTCATAACTTAATGCAGGATCAATTTTTGCAAAATCATAACTCCCAATTCTGACTTCAAAAAAATACACACCATATATCAATTTCAAGGTAATCTCTTCCTCTACAATTCTTCAGAAGCTCACTCACACCATCAGTCCACATAAAATGTTAAAATTGCCTCCAATCAGTAAACTCACAAAATCACACTTAAGCTAGGTTTCATCCAAAATGCTCAAAACCAGTCATTAGTAATCAATTCATATCTCCCAATATACAATTCTAAAAATAGCAAGATCAGTAGCAATGGAAAGAGACTTCAATATGCCACAACTTCCATGAAGACCATTTTCCCTAATTCCATCTCAATTAATTCATAAAAATCAACAAAACTCAGATGTCATGGTTGCGGTTACGGTTCACAGGCAATGGAACAGTAACTTTCCATTCACAAATTCACCCTTCTATCATTGAAATTCAACAACACCTATTTCACACTAAATTGAAGCCAACATCCCAAAGTTTCAGTGGCCGCTAACCTTACCTCATTTGCATTTCTACACAATAAGTTATGAACAAAACAGTAACATCAATTATAATTCCAATTTCCCAGATTCAATGTTAACCTTAGTTCAATCACTTCCAATGCCTTTTTCACATCATTAGACATCAAAATAAATACAAATTAAGTATTACTACAGTCATACATATACTAGGGCTAATACTGAAAAATTGGCAGCACTAAATTCCTCAATTCAAATACTCAAATAATTATCCATATTCAATTCAATATCAAACCATATCATTAATTTCCACTCAACAACACCTAGCCTTAAACCCATTTCTTCCAACCATATTAATCATTACTTTAATGCCTACATGAACCTAATACATACCCTAAACCTTTTATTAACTACTCCACACTATCATGGCATTTAATCCATATGAAAGACATCATTTAAAACTCAATTCCTTAAATGAAAACTTACCTAACACCAAATCTCCTTCAAAGCTTCAATAACCCCTTCTAACTTCCACACCAAAATACCAACCTCCTTTCCTTCTCAAGTATGTACCATACTCATCATCTAGCTTTGATGGGAGTAAAGGGAGTAGCTTAAAGATATGGAGAAAATGGAGAAAAGAAGAGCCAAATTTCGATAGTTACAAAGGAGAGTTTATGTGTTTTGTGTTTTCGGATGGTTAAAGGAAAAGCCTAAACAATTCATTTCTCCTTTCCTTTAAAACCCATACACGTCCGAAGAAGTATGGAGACGAGCATTAAATGTTACTTTTTCTTGGCAATTTGTGATTGGCTTCTTTTTATTTGAAAAGTCAAATTATTACTTATTTAATCCAGTCTAAAATTTTACTCCATTTAACTCTAATAACCCTACTTTCAGTTCCAAAATAATATACCCCATATTACTGTGCCATTAGGTAGCGATTTTTTCTACCAAAAATCGACCGATTCGCCAATTGGCGAATTTGCCGGTCCGGGAATTGTCTCCGGAAAAATCCAGAAAAACTCCTAAAAATCTCTAAAAATGTAAAACGATTTATGGTGCAGTCCAAATAATTTTCCAAACTCAATTACCCCATTAATTTCACACAGAAGTTCAATTTCCACCCTATGCCGGAAGATGACATGAATGCATGTATACTATGTGCATGTGCAACCAATCAGTAATTATAGAGGCTATATGTTGTATATGCATGCCGAGATATAATTAAATATCCCAAACCCATCCTAATTACCAAAATACCCTTCCTATAGGAGAGGGGATGTTACAAGATGTCTAGTGTGTCAGCAGGTCAAGGCTGAACACCAGGCACCTTCAGGCATGCTAAGGCCATTGTCCATTCCTGAATGGAAGTGGCAAAGGATCACGATGGATTTTCGATGGGTTTGCTTAGACCAAAGAAGCGTGATGCCATATGGGTTATAGTTGATCGGTTAACCAAGTCACCCATTTTCTCGCAAATAAGCAAATGATTCATTGCAAGTCTTAGCCAGAAGTATATTGATGAACTGGTAAGGTTGCATGGAGTTCAGATTCTATAATATCCGACAGGATCCACGATTCACATCGAGATTTCGGGAAGTCTGCAGGAGGCATTAGAACTAGGTGAATTTCAAGATGGCGCTTCATCCTCGAGACGGATGGTCATGCGAGAGGACAATCCAGACGCTAGAGGGATGCTTAGAGCATGTGTCATGGACTTGAGAGGAGCATGGGATGATCATTTGCCGTTGGTCGAATTTGCTTACAACAATTGCACCATTCGAGCATCAGATGGCTCCTTATGAAGCCCTTTATGGCAGAAGATGCAGGACTCCGATATGCTGGGATGAGGAAGGTGAGAGGAAGCTAGTGAGACCAGAGTTGGTCCAGATGACAGTTAAGAAAGTGGAGGTAATCAAACAGCGACTTAAGGTCGCCCAGGACAGAATGAAAAGCTATGCCGATGCTAACAGAAAAGAAATGGAATATGCAGTGGGTGACAAGGTGTTCTCAAGACGCTCCATGGAAGGAGTTATGAGATTCGGTAAGAAGGGGAAGTTAAGCCCTCGGTATGTGGGTCCGTATGAAGTATTGGAGAGGATTGGGCCGTTGGCCTATAGGTTAGCATTGCCGTTAGAATTGTCGCAGATTCATGATGTGTTCCATGTCTCGATACTGAGGAGGTACAGATCAGATCCTTCTCACATCATTCAGACCTCAGAAGTTCAGCTGAGCGATAATTTGAGTTATGAAGAAAGACCTGTGGCAATTCTGGATAGCAAGGATAAGATCCTCAGGAACAAGACAATCAAGCTAGTCAAGGTCCTGTGGAGGAATCATGCAATGAAGAGGCGACGGGAACCTTTGGATGCAATGAAGGAGAAGTATCCACACCTCTTCAATGACTCAGGTAAGAATTTCGAGGACGAAATTTCTTAAGGGGGGGAGAAATATTAGCCCCAAAATTTTTTAGGATTAATCATGATTAGATTAAATTGATTAAATTAGATTAGCATTAATTAAGGTGTCATAAATTAATATATGATAGCATTAATGAGTTAGGTGAAGAATTTATGAAGTTAAATATGTTAGTTGGACTTAGGTGAGTTAGGTGTAATTAATGTATTAATTGGGCTTTGGGTCCAAATGAAGTAAGAAAGAAGAGAGGAATTTAATGCAATGGGCTTGAAGGAAAAGAGTTAGTGGGCTTGAGTAAGTAAGGAGGAGAAATGAAAAGAAAAGAAGAAATCGAAGGAAGGAAATCAAGATAAAAAGCGTAAGGAAGGAAAGCGAAGATAGAAATCAGAAGATAGAAAAGCGAAGGAAGGAAAGCGAAGATAGAAATCAGAAGATAAAAAGCGAAAGGAAGGAAAGCGAAGATAGAAATCAAGATAGAAA
This sequence comes from Erythroxylum novogranatense, assembly GCA_029891385.1. Classification (NCBI taxonomy): domain Eukaryota; kingdom Viridiplantae; phylum Streptophyta; class Magnoliopsida; order Malpighiales; family Erythroxylaceae; genus Erythroxylum; species Erythroxylum novogranatense. The sequence continues at coordinate 38,547,596 of CM057225.1, forward strand.
AGGTATGGAAGGAAAGCAGACGATAGAAAACCAGATGATAGAAATCAGACGATGGAAAGATAGGACGCTGCAGAATGTAGGAGATAGAATCAGCCTTTGTAGTCTTCATAAGAGTTGTAGATCTAGATGTCTACTTTCATATGGTGAAAGAACGAAAACATTTGGAGCTATAGATTAAAAGTTATAACAATCGCGCCAAAAGAGTTTCGATTCGATTTCGGAAGTGAGCATGGTCCGTTGTTCTGGGCATATTTCCCTCATACGACCTCCAAATGAGGTGAAGCTTGAACCATTGGATTTATAAGACACATATCTTTCACTCCATAAAATCCGGTATCAATTGGGGTTAAATTGAGAAAGTTTGTTCTAAAACAAGTGAAAGGTCAGTTAAGAGGGCATGTTTCAGGTATGAACTCTCTTAGGTTTTTTGGAGTGTATCTTGAGTATATGACTCCGATTAAGGTTATTCTTGTTTCAGGGAGAACTTGAGACATAAAGCTACAAATTATATGAATAAGTCAACCCATGATTTTAGTGTATACATGGTGTGTGCTTGCCACGAAGGTGGAGTTACAATTAAGAATCTGCAAGATTATAAGCGCAAGGTTTCGTGACAACGAAAGTTGGGCTCCAAAATGGGTTCCACGCCTATGGTACTATAGTAAGAGTAAGAGTGTCAAGTTTAAGGTCTCAGCAAGGCAAGTGTCTCAGGGATGGGCTCCACTCGGGCTCACATCCCGGGACAGTCAGGCTCCCGGGATCGGGGTCTGACACAATTCCAAGCTCTAACATGCCATTAAAAAACAAACAACAATTCACAAACTCCATTTCAATCAACTTATTCATCATAAATTTCATAGTACCCTTAAACATAAAATTTTACTAAAAAATCTTATAATCATCAAAAACAAAATATCAATTATTCACTCTTCATATTCTGCATTTTACATTCTCTATTTTTTTTTCTCAACTTCCATTTAAGCACAATATCATCCATAAATCTTATAGTCCATGATTGATCGTGAACATCAATAACAAAACACACACATATATACCCACTCATCATCAACTTACTACATTCCTTACCTTAATCTTGTATATCATTTCAAATTCAAGAATTCTCCTTTTTCTTTACTCATCACTAATCACTAACAACTTCTCATTTAATAGTTCTAACTTCCAAGAAAAGTTCGGGGTCTAACAATTCTCCCCCTCTTAAAAGAATTTCGTCCTTGAAATTCTTACCTGAGTAATCAAACAAATGAAGGTGATGCTGTCTTATATTTTCCTTCGTCTTCCAAGTAACTTATTCTCTCAATTATTTTTTCCAATTGACCCTAGTCAATAGACTCACTTGGTCTTTCAGTCACTTATTTAATCATTCCCTATCTTAATTAATTCCTTAATATACTTCAAATTATTCACAATTTTCACTTCTTGCATCGGTAACACCTATATCAGATCATATTGATACTTCTTAACATATTTGCACAAGTCAATGGTCCAATTCTTAATAACCTTAATATGAACCAATACCATTTAATCTAATCATTTGAACTTCTATATATGTCTCCATCATTTATCTCATCTTTCAATTTTTCTCTATGTATATTCAAAATCAATTCAACGAAATTGTAGAAGTATAATCATCACGAAATTCTGATCTCGATTCCATTAACACATTGTTATGATTGACCATAACTCTATCAAACAACCACTTTGGTTCTTGAAATAATTCATGAAAATAAATTTACATCATTATCACATTCGGAGATATACTCCACAATACAATATTGGTGTCATATCCAATTCCACCAACACAAATGCATTGACTCATTGTTTGTCATATTTAACCATTTCAAAAGAGTATTGCTTTTCTCACTAATTCAATTCTATCCATTTAAACTCTTAACAATTTCTCATCCATGTGACTTATACACATGCGACTTAGCCTAAGAACTAAGGATCAATTGCTAATGCCTACCATGATATGTTCACAATACATACATTCTGACACATAATACGAAAGCGCCCATGTAAGATCCTAAAACTGGCGCTCTGATACCACAAATGTAGGGCACCGTTTTCAGAGCACAACTATAAAACAGATACCCTATGACGTGATCGTACTCTGATGAAGTTTCCTTAACCTTCATTGATTCATCTTCTTGCTCTGATACCACTAATGTTGGAGCCCGTTTCTGGAGCCCAACCCTTAGAATCATAAAGCGTATGCGCAGAATTTCTCGTCAAACAAACGTGGGAGAAAACCAAAGAAATCAAAAAGCTTAAGGTGAAAACTTTTAACTCCGACATCATTTAAAGAAACTTAACTTCCAATTAGAATTCATCCCACACCCAAACCTCAATTCATATGATTCTTCATATTCAAAACCATCTTGTCACTCACCACAAATCCTACCTTTCTTTTCCATAATTCAACTATTAATAAATCGCAACAATTTATATTCAAAGTTCATCAAATCAACTCATACCATTCATACACAATTCATATTTCATCAACATCATAAAATAAATGTTTACAGACTTTAATGGCATTCCAAGCCATATTACAACATCAATATCAAAAATCTGAATACAAAAGATACAAAACCCCAAAATTCTCAAATATATGTCTAAGGTATTATTCTTACAACATTCTAACTTAAAATACAACATATGCATAATCAAATGGATTCCTTGGCTTTCTTTCATCCGATCTCCTTCTCGTCACCTAAAGATGCGAATGAAAGGGGGGTGAGCTTTACAGCTCGTGGGTAACATGTTTATAGTCAATAACGAACAAAACCATTGAAATTATTCCTTTGTCATAGAAAATTCTTATTAAATCATAAAACACATAGTTCTCAAATAAATTCACAATTCTAGTTCAAAACTCGTAATTTAAAACCTCGTCTCATAAGCATTTCATAAACAATTAGCCATCAAAGCATAACATTCAATTATGCATCATTCAGAACAAATTGAATATGTAATGCACAATAAATGGCTCGAGAGCTCCGTGGGACAAAACGGATGAACCGAAGTTTAAACCGTGAATAAAACGAGTCCATTTTTAGATCTCGTGGGCCATAAGTGGGCAGCAGGGAAAAGGCTTTACGTTGACGTGCACGTGACTACAAAACATTACTCTCTTGCCCAAACAAAAGCACATAATAAATGCTCACAATCATTTTTTTTATTAAAATGAAATGTTTTCATCCTTTTCATGTTCTTTTTCTTCTGTCCATTCAAATCAAAATGCCATGACACAATTCAATAACTTAACATAATCATATATCACAATGCATTTTTGCATATTCACAACAATTCAAATCCAATCAATTTAGCATATACACAAATATAAACAAATTCTTAAAATCATTGAGAAGCGATATATGCACATTAACAAAGTAATTGAAATTGTTTCATTCTTGTGATTTGGAAAAAAAAACTTTACTAGTTCATTATTCAGTTATAAACATGTAACCCACCTTATTTCCTTGCTTAATACTTTTTCAAAAGCCTCTACTCTCTTTGCTCCTCTTTCCTCTTTTGATTTCCATCATCAAAGGTAAAATTTCCAAATCAATAGGAATCCAAAATTGAGATGACCCATAACATATAATTACAAAATTGATCTTAGAAAACTTAAACTAGTTCTTTTCTTAAGCTATCTAAACCAAAACCTTTTCATAAATCCAACAAATCAAACATGCCCTTACCTTGATCCTTCACCAAATGAGCAGTTTCTTGGCTCATATGGAAGCTCTAATCTTCTTCCACCTTTTTCTTTTTTGAATCAACTCAAACTCCATCTTGAAAACCAAGAAAAATCAAGCCCTAACTTCTTTTCTTCTTTCTTCTTTCTCTCCACCGAACCTCTCACTCTTTTCTTGTTCTTTTCTTCCTATTTTCTTTCTTGCTTCCTTCTTTTAAAAGTCAAGCAATTATGCCATTAATTAGTGAATAATGTCCAAAATACCCTTACATGTAAGCCTTGTAACCTTAATGCTTAAGTATTCTTCCCAAAATGCCTTCATACATTCACACTCTTGCTACTTAATTCAACTAATCCATATTTTAAAATCCAACCAACATCAACATAATAAAAACTCCAAATAAAATAATTAATCTAGTAAGACCTCAAAATTATTTAAAATCATGCTTAACTTCTTCCGTAAACAAGACCTTATTCTAATCATGCAATTGAAGGAGTTAGATAACACTTCCTTCTAGAGAATTGTTCCTCATTGTCTCAATTTTCCAAAGACGTCAAAATCATTCAATGTGATTCAATAGTCCAAAAGTTATACCCTAAACCTGTTTGGATTGTTCTTATACCAAAACATTATCATGCGCTTGACTTCCATCCGAAAATTGACACTCTTAGAGACTGAATCAAAACTCAATTTCATTAGAAAATTTGTAGCATTGTCTCTCTATTTTAATCCAAATTAATAATCATATCATTTGGATGACTAGAGAAAAAGGTATGGCCTACTAATCCGAGACTGAACACTATACCCAACTTCAATTCAGAAATTGAAAATATTAGGGATTGAATTGAAAATCTTTTCCGTCACATAATTTTTAGCTCCATGTATCTATTTTATTTTGAAGCAAGAATCACCTCAATTGAATCTCTACAAATCGAGATATAGCCAAAATACTGAAGTATGATTAGTGAGATAACACCAGTTAATATGATTGAAGAACACACTCATTGTACCCGTCTCACTCTTTTCACTCAATCTCTCTCCATAAATTTCAGATAGCTTCAATTATTGGTGGAGATGTAGAGAAAAGTCTTACGAATCCTATGGTTCAATAATCAGGTCATTTGGAGGTCTAGAGAAGAAGTTATTGCCAAAAGACTCCAACACGTTTATGCCCTCACTTGAAAAGTACATGTCTCAGTACGAATGCCATAACTTAGACCATTGGAAATATAACTTCTAGATCTATAACTTTCATGAAGACCTCAAGGGCCATTAACTTTTGCATTACTTTTGCATCATTAACTTTTCTTCCGTCTACTTTCTATCGTCTGCTTTTCTTCCTTTCACTTTCTATCACCTGCTTTTTTTCCTTTCACTTTTCATCGTCTGATTTTTTTCCTTTCCCTTTCTATCGTCTGCTTTTCTTCCTTTCACTTTCTATCTTCTGCTTTTCTTCCATCTGATTTTTGCCCAGAACGTCTCCAATTATAAGGATCATAACTTTTGACTCAAAACTCCAAAATTTGCAAATTTGGTATCAATGGATAGATAAAAGAAAACTCTCAACTTTTATGAGAAATCAGAAGCAAATTCTACCTCTATAGGGGTCAAAATTCCACCTCAATATGGCTGTTCAAAATTTTCATCCCAAACAACATCTCAAACTTCAAATAATCATAACTTCCTGCACCGATATCGAAAAATATCATACTTTATAGCGTTAGAAAGCTAAAAAGATAAGCTACAACTTTTATGAAGACAACTTTAGCTAATTCTCTCTAGATCGATACAGTTTTTCCATTGAATTTCTGCCCATCATCCCTACACCTAAGAAGGCTTGCTAAACATAATATCCCTCCATATTCATTCACTACTAAGTACCTTTTTGATTATTTTTTAGCCTCATTTCTAGCAACTCATTCCATATACAATTCCAAGCTCTAACATGCCATTCAAAAACAAACAACAATTCACAAACTCCATTTCAATCAACTTATTCATCATAAATTTCATAGGACCCTTAAACATAAAATTTTATTCAAAAATCTCATAATCATCAAAAACCAAATATCAATTATTCACTCTTCATATTCTGTATTTTACATTCTCTATTTTTCTTCTCAACTTCCATTTAAGCTCAATATAATCCATAAATCTTATAGTCCATGATTGATCATGAACATCAATAACAAAACACACACATATATACCCACTCATCATCAACTTACTACATTCACTACCATAATCTTGTATATCATTTCAAATTCAAGAATTCTCCTTTTTCTTTACTTATCACTAATCACTAACAACTTCTCATTTAATAGTTCTAACTTCTAAGAAAAGTTCAGGGTCCAACAATTATGATATAGAACTCATCATTCCCTTGAAGTAAAATCCTTTACTTATATGGAGGTAAATCGCAACACTACAGTCTAAACCATAATCAAGCGACCAACTTGATTATTCAACTGTGAATCAATTAATTTAGATTCTAATAATATACATGTTTCCTATATATCTCTATATATATGTATATTACTTACAAAAGAATCTCGATACCTTTTGACTAGATATATAATGCTCAAAAATACCAAACTCTTTTGTTTTATTAATAATAAATATTTTCATTATAAAACTGTAACTACAGAAGATTAAGTTAGATGTAAATACACTTGCTTTCTAGTGCACTATATTTATATAACTCCAACATTCAAATATTGTCTCGTATCCCTTTATGGATACCAGGCACATTAACAACTGAGCCTGTGGCTCTTGTGCATATTTCGAGCTTTAGGGTATGTTTGGATGTGGGTGGAGAGATGGAAGGGAATGGAATGGCCCAAATGACTCAGGCTATTGTTTGGGAGTCTATTTTGAAACATGTTGGAATGGCAATTGATGGCTTTGGAAGCCATCCTTTACCATCCAAAATCCAATATTTTGTGACCTCCCAAATTGGGGGGTCAGGGATGGAATGGCATAGCTTGCCTTCCAAACCCTCTTATTTTATTTAAACTTCCAAACAATGCATTGGCCCATTTCATTACATTCCATTCCACTCCATTCCATTCCATTCCGTTTATTGCCATTCCATTCCATTCCATCCTAAATTCCCAAACATACCCTTAAGCTCTTTCAGACTGGTCATTCCAGTCATAACTCCTTTATCTGATCATGCATGCTCACGTAATGGAATGTATCATTCCATATGCTATGCAATTAATCACTCTCATTCAATGAACAAAATCATTTATCACATTCATTGGACTCAGGTTTGGTATTCAATATGCAGTTGAGTACACATATTTCCTTATTCACATACAATCAACTGGCACTTCCTATACATTCCCGAATAATAACTCCTCGGATGTTCAATTGTGTAAAATCATCAAAGTTATAAATATGGCAATATCATAAAATAACTTGAGCAGAAACACATATATAGTTGAGAGTAAACGTCTAGGTTGACTCACAATATGCTCCAGATAGCTATTACCTTGACGATCTGGCAATGTCTAGATGAGGTCACCTAATTTGTTCTTCTATACCATGCAATACATATATTTATTATTCAATCAAAAAAATATTTAATCATGCATATGTATATGTGTAATGTTTAATGCATTCTCAATTGACTTTCTCGGGTATGTATCCTTATTCACAAATCTTGATCATTCATATATCATATCTTATGAAACTTGATTATCCTCAGTTCATCAATCATCTATTCATCACTCATACTTTTACCAATCCTTTGCTAGCATTATATATTCACACAATTCCTAATTCTCATTCATTCATACCTAATTCATATTATTCATAAGAACACTTTTACACCATTAAAAACTCATAAATTCCAAGTTGAGATACATTCATATCAAGTCAATCCATTCCTCAATTTTAACATCAATCAACATCCTAAACTTATCAATCACTTAACCACTTAATTTAGCAACTATCTAGGTTTATTTCAAACCTCAATTAAGTCTAGAGACACCAAGGTAACGAAAATTATCCTTAGTTGGTTAAACAATATCACAAAATGACATTTTCCCTTGTCAAAGAAAATCCCATAATTGTGGGTACCTTTCTAAGATCGTGGAGAAGCAAAATAAAAAAAATTCCTTCCAAAAACTTCCCATGATCGTGGTTTTAGTGAACAGAAAGTTCATTACCCACTTCCTTCAATTTTAATTTTTCTAGCTTCGATATCTTCATACTAATATCACAATAACTCATTTACAAAACATGTTCTAGCCAAACCATTTCATTGGAACCTTAATAAGACATCAATAAACATTTTTCATGTTTTATACTTTGACTAAGTTGAGCTCTAAAGTCCTCAAAAATCAGGAAATAATACAAGGTTCTTGAACAGGGTCTATCACGGACAGTGTTAGGAAAACATGCATAACTTAAGCTATATTCACTATTTTATCACGTCACTTTCACAAAGATCAAATCCGTGCTCTAAAGATATGAAAAATATGTTGACATAGGAAGATAAAATTGAACCCAAAATTTTGAATTACAGGCCTAATTTTCTGGATTTAAGAATACTTCAACAACAGCCATCTTTAGCATCAATTCTCCATCATTCATACTTCAAAAATCAACTAAAGTCATACACACAATATCCTAAATCCCACAATTTTTACACATTAAAAAAAATTCATTCATAAATTTTCTAGCAAAAATCAACATCAATCCTGTTGGGACCCATTTTTGGGACCCAACCTCAAAGAAATAGAAGATCGCAAAACAGAGGAACGAAGCACTTCAATCTAAATGAATGACAATTTCTGACATCGAAAAACGTGTAACTTAGAAAAACTAACATTGGAAACTCAAGACTAAACCAATCCAATTTGGTATAATTTTTTTTCTTTCAAAACAATTCAATTTCCCATTTAGAAATCATCTATTCCACAACTTCAATTCATTTATCCTTCATATGCAAATCATAACGATCACTTTAAACAAAATCTTAGTTTTTCCTTTACCATAAGACACCTTACACACATATCAATATACCCACAATTCATACACAATAAGCACTTCAATATTTCAAATCCATCAACACAATCATCGGATCTTGATAAGTGCATATTTGTCCAATATTTGTGTTTTAATTGTCCCCTTTTACTCCTCTTGATTGATTCAATTATTGGGACTTAACTTGATTTTATGTTTCCTTGTAGGAAATTATAACTTTTACGTGATGTTGGGAATTAGGAGTAAATCGGTGGGAATTAAAATGAAGGAGCCAGCAATTCACGTAAGAGACGCAAGTGGACCAATGAACACACAAACACGCAAAAGAGAGGACAAGCACAAGAGCCAACGCTTTTAACACAACAAAGGAGGCGTTTGTCAATTAATCACCGCTAAAGAGATTAGAAGCAACACTGAAGGCAGCAAGACACGTGAAAGCAACTAAATTTGGGAGACATTTAATTAAGGAATCACCAACAAGAAGGGAATTAAACACACAAGAAAAACATGACAGGCGTGAAGATCGGAAGCAATTAGTGGGCTGAATTGAAGACAGAGCAGCACAAGCACGTGGGGAACAAAAAAGAATAAGAAGTAGGTTTTAATAAAGAGTTGGGCACGGTGGATAGCGGCAGTAACCAGGGGACGCAAGTGGGCGGCTTTGCTAATCCTTTTTGGAGATAAATCACGCAACATTAAAAGAAATAAGGAGAGGGCTGACGTGGAGGCCATCAAGAGGGGCCCACGGCAATTAAAAGACAAGGAAAAAAAACCTAGGAGAAGGATATAAGAGGCACACAGCCAAGTAGTAGGGAATTTTTGGGCTGGATCACGCACAAAGTCTCATGGTCAGGACGCGTGGTCACAAGTAGAATTAGAGGAAAGGCTGGAAATTTGACTCTGGGATTGACACAGTGACGATACAAGGAGCAGCGACACTGGGAAATCTTTTGTTTTCTTTCTTTTCTTGATTATTCAGATTATGTTAATTAAGAACTTTGTTTGGTTTAATTTTCGTATGAGTAGCTAAGTTATTTTTAGTCGGGGAATTCCAATTATTATGCTTTGACTCGTGAGACTATTGTTCTGATTATTTGGTTATAATATTCGTACTGTTTCTGATTTACTGTCATTGTTTATTAATTGATTCTGCGATTGAGGCCTGATTGTAGAGTTAGTTGATTTACATATAGCCAACTGATTTACTTGGTGGAGTCTAACTGGGTGATTGGTGTCTGTGGCAATTTGCACTAGGGCATAGTACTTGTCTGATTTTGTGTGGAGGAACTTGCGATCTAACTAGATGAAGCATGAGTCAGTGCGTAGTCAGTTAGGGTTAGTGTTTCTTTAGAATTTAATGTCATAATTAATTGAATCTCGGAGAGTCTCAAGGGTTATTAGTTAATTAGGAATAGTCAAAGGAGTTTCTGACTATTCTAAAATTAAGAAGAAACGAGGGAGCCAGAGGTAGTTGGTAACCATAGCTAACCTATTATTAAACCAAAGAAAATATTTGAGTCGATGATCGTGGTCTAAGCATAATTAGGAATTTCCGCTAAGTCGCTGCTTATTGAGTTTATCAATTTTATTTCGTGTTTTGTTGGTTATTGTTTTATTAATTTATGCTAATCTTTTATCGCTTGTTATTTCAATTAGTAGTTTTAGTCGAAAACTTCAAAACCCTTTTTATTTAATTTCATTCGTTTTTGGCATTTGAATAAAATCAATTGTTCCATTCTCGTGGATCAACCCCATTTACCATCGTATGCAATTTATTTTCGTTTGGTGTTTGGGATTTATTTTGGTGGATTCGACACCCATCAAATTTTGGCGCCGTTGCGGGATTGGTAACTAATTGATTTTGTTTTGTTTTATGCCTAGGAACATTCAGACGGAGATTCCATCTTATGCGACCCGAGATCGAAAAAGATCGCTAAGAGGTCGAGGAAGTTGAGCAAACTAAGGAAGAAGCAAGGAGAAGTTCGTGGATTACGCACCCGGTTGAGTCGGACATCAAACGGAGTACTGAAGAGGAGATTGAAGTTGAATAAAGAAATGACGGAAGCTTAACCGTGACCACGCGCAGGATATGGCTCTTAATGTAACTCTCCAGACTTGGGTAGACCCATCAAGCGCAGCACCCATCGTGCATAGATTTTCCGAACTTCAAGAAGGGTTCAATTGAAATCGGACTTATCCACTTGCTGCCCACCTTCCGTGGTCTGGAAAACGAGGATCCGAATAAGCATCTGAAGGAATTTCACCTCGTCTGCACTTCCATGAAGCCCCGCAATGTCACGGAGGACCAAATTAAACTGAGAGCTTTTCCATTCTCGCTACAGGATGCAGCTAAGGATTGGCTCTACTACCTACCTCCGGGGACAATCAACACTTGGGAAGGGATGTCCCGACAGCTTAGAAAAATATTTCCCAAAGATCCCGAAAGCACCAACATCGACGTGAAATATGTGGCATTAAGCGTAAGGATTCGAGAACCTCTACGAGTAATCGGGAGAGGTACAAGAGAATTTTAGCAAGCTGCCCACAGCATGGCATATCTGAGCAATTGATCATCCAGTATTTCTACGAGGGTCTGATTCCAATGGAGCGTAGAATGATGGACGCCGCAAGTGGTGGGGCCATTGTCAAGAAGACCCAAATGAAGCCCGGAGTTGATATCAACCATGGCAGCAAACTCTCAAGAATTCGGTGCTCGCAAGATATACCGCGAAGGGTGAATGAGGTAAATGTTACTTCTCTCAATGAAGTCAAATCTTTGCTAACAACTTTGGTCGAGAAATTGAATGTAGGTACTCCTCCACCTGCGAGGGCGTGTGGTATCTGCACCAGCCTAGCTCACCCAACCGATGCGTGCCCAACACTCCACGATGAGACACCGGAGAATGTGAATGCTATTGGGTTCCAACAGAGGCAGTTTGATCCCTATTCAAACACCTACAATCCCGGTTGGAGGAGACACCCAAATTTCAGCTTATGCTAACAACCCACCGAACCAATGTAACTTCTATCACGGACTACCACCACCACCGCAATGACCTTCTGCTCGGTAAGCCTCTTGAAGAAATTGTCCATATGTTAGCTACTAATACTGCAAAATTTCAACAGGACACTACAACCAGATTTCAAAAGATAGAAGAGAGCATGAAGACTCTAGAGACTCAAATGAGTCAGATAGCATCCTCCGTTAGCATAATGGAGACTCAAGGCAAGCTACCGTCGCAGACACTCGACCCGAGGCATAATGTGAGCGCGATTTTCTTAAGAAATGGTAAGGAATTGCAGCCCCCATTCGACAAGAACCCTAAACGTGACCACGCCTGTGGTTCCAGCAGAGAGATGTAACAGAGGTCGAAGGGAGCTTACACGTGACCACATCAGATTCGGGTCCAACTGAAATTATCGAAACCCAAACCTTTAGTGGTTCCACCACCATTCCCGCAGAGACCGCTCGTAACAAGAAAGAAAAGGAGGATAAGAGCATCATGGAGTTGTTCCAAAAGTTGAAGTAAACATCCCACCTCGAGGCCATTAAACAGTTCCGCACGCCAAATTCCTTAAGGAATTATGCACAAACAAGCGTAAGTTAACGTAATGAAAGGGTGAGTGTGGGGAGAATGTTTCAATTGCCTTCAGAGGAAACTACCTCCTAAGTGTTGCGACCAAGGTATGTTTTCCATTCCTTGCAAAATTGGGAATATTGGTATAAGTAAGGCTATGTGTGACTTAGGAGCCTCTATTAATGTGATGCCTTTATCTGTTTATACCTCCCTGGGTCTTGGTCCGTTAACTAGTACTGGAGTTATAATTCAATTGGCGGATCGATCGATTGTCTATCCTGAAGGTGTTTTAGAGGATGTGCTAGTTCAAGTTAATGGGTTAATTTTTCCCGCTGATTTCTTTGTTATTGATATGGGAAATGATAGTTCATCTAATTCTTCTGATATCTTGTTGGGTAGGCCTTTCCTCAGTATGGCTAAGGCCAAGATAGATGTGCATAGTGGCTCATTGACTTTAGAGTTTGATGGTGAAGTGGTGAAATTCAATGTTTATGATGCCATGAAAGGGGCTGAAAATGTGTCTTGTGTTTATAATGTTGATATCATTGAAGATTTGACTCATGAGGTTTTTGCTTTAAATTATGATGATGAGTTGAATTATGCTTTGTGTCATAGGATGTATGTTGATGGAGTTAAGAGATTTACTGATCGGTCTGAAGTTTCTGATGATATACTTGATGAGGCCCCAAAGCTGGAGCTCAAAACGCTTCCCGAGCACTTGAAATACGCATACTTAGGAGACGGTGAGACTCTGCCCGTGATCATATCCAGCATGCTCGACGGCCCGGGAGAGGAGAAACTAATTAGAGTGCATCGAGATGAGGGTTAACATCGAGAAGAGGATCGTCGAGCCTAGGATGTTAAACAAGGGCGCTAATGGGAGGCAGCCCACATTTTTATTTTTATTTTATTTTATTTTATTTTTCTTTCCTTTCTTTTGCTTTTTTTGTGTGTGTTCTTTTTGCCTCGTTTGTTTCCTTCTTTCTTTGTTTTGATATTTTCCTTTCCATCCCTGTATCTTTCAGGAGGTTCGGCATTGGATCAATTTGGAGTTCTTGGATTACAACCAAGCGGAGTCCTCAGATGACCATATGTTGGCTCTCGTCCCTCATTGTACTAGCTATACCCTCATCAAGGGATGCCTAAACGAGCTCACATATAAGCCCTCATCTTCTCTCCGATTCGTGGAAGTCCTCGCCATTACCTTTTATTTACTTTTACGTTGAGGACAACGCATGCTTTAAGTGTGGGGAGGTGATTTATAGCTTTTGCGATTTGCGACGCATGTGGTTTTTGTTTGATGCATTACTTTGGGCTGTGCCCTCCATTGCCTTTTGGTATTTTTGGACTTTTAATTGTTGATGCCGTGGCGGACTTTAAAAAAAATCCTCTTTTGCTCCATTTTACTTGATGAATTGTTGTGCCTTAGGTAATGGTGGATTGTTTTAAAGGAGTCGAGTATGGTTGAGTCCTTGTTGTTTAATGTTAATTAAATGTTAATGATTTTGTCCTATACGTTGAAGTTAAGGCCTGAGTTAATTGGTTAAAAAAATTGTGTGATTAATCGGTGCCTTTCTTGTGAGAGTCATGTTAAGCTTAGAAGTTGAGTTGGTATATGTGTTGAACTTTGGATTGATGTGGGAAATTATGGTGAGAAAGGGAATGAAGAATAAAAATAAAAAGGTGTTAGATTCGTTCCGCCAATCACCAAAGGTGGTTGTGAGCGAAGCCAAAAATCCGTCAAAAGGTTGGACGAGATTGAGTAACCGGGTGACATTCATCACAAATGTTTGCGTTCGCGTAAAAAGGTCTCGGACAACTTACGTGTGAGGCAATTAACTACTCCTCTGATTACTCGAAAAAAAAAATTGCAAGCATCTGAGTAATTACGAGTAAGGCTAAAGCCACTTGGCGTTGTGATTGACTGAGTAACCGGGTGACATTCATCACAAATGTTTGCATTCGCATAAAAAGGCCAATAACAATTCCAAGTAATTTACAGGTAAAAGCACCTAATCAATTAATTAAGATTAACCTGGTCTTCCCATAACTACCACTTAGATTCGGAGTTCCTCGTATATATTAACCACCTGATAAGTGAAGTGTGATTCCTAGACCGATTGGTTTTAATTAAAATTGTAATTCATGCATATGCTTCAATTTGATTTCAGGCTTGTGTCTTCTCGTGGGAAACTTGTTGCATTTATTTGACATTTCGTTGACATTGGGACAGATTGCACTCTCATTCCTAGTTTACATTACCTCTGTGCATGTTTCATTTATTGAGCGGTTTTTATTGTGTCTTAGTTTTCTTTTATGCTTGAGGGCAAGCATCGCCTAAGTGTGGGAGATTTGATAAGTGCATATTTGTCCAATATTTGTGTTTTAATTGTCCCTTTACTCCTTTTGATTGATTCAATTATTGGGACTTAACTTGATTTTATGTTTCCTTGTAGGAAATTATAACTTTTACGTGATGTTGGGAATTAGGAGTAAATCAGTGGCAATTAAAATGAAGGAGCCAGCAGCTCACGTAAGAGATGCACAAGTGGACCAATGAACACACAAAACACGCAAAAGAGAGGACAAGCACAAGAGCCAACGCTTTTAACGCAATAAAGGAGGCGTTTGTCAATTAATCACTTCTAAAGAGATTAGAAGCAACATCAAGGCAGCAAGACACGTGAAAGCAACTAAATTTGGGAGACATTTAATTAAGGAATCACCAACAAAGAAGGGAATTAAACACACAAGAAAAACATGACAGGGCGTGAAGACTGGAAGCAATTAGTGGGCTGAATTGAAGACAGAGGCAAGACAAGCACGTGGGGAACAAAAAGAATAAGAAGTAGGTTTTAATAAAGAGTTGGGCACAAGTGGATAGCGGCAGAACTGGGGGACGAAGTGGGCGGCTTTGCTAATCCTTTTGGAGATAAATCACGCAACATTAAAAGAAATAAGGAGAGGGCTGACGGGAGGCCATCAAGAGGGCCCACGGCAATTAAAAGACAAGGAAAAAACCTAGGAGAAGGATATAAGAGGCACACGCCAAGTAGTAGGAATTTTGGGTGGATCACGCACAAAGTCTGGCCGTGGACGGGTGGGTCATGGCGAGAATTAGAGGAAAGGCTGGAAATTTGACTCGAGATTGACACGTTGATTTATACAAGGAGCAAATGACATCGGGAAATCTTTTGTTTTCTTTCTTTTCTTGATTATTCAGATTATGTTAATTAAGAACTTTGTTTGGTTTAATTTTCGTATGAGTAGCTAAGTTATTTTTAGTCGGGGAATTCCAATTATTATGCTTTGACTCGTGAGACTATTGTTCTGATTATTTGGTTATAATATTCATACTGTTTCTGATTTACTGTCATTGTTTATTAATTGATTCTGCGATTGAGGCCTGATTGTAGAGTTAGTTGATTTACATATAGCCAACTAATTTACTTGGTGGAGTCTAACTGGGTGATTGGTGTCTGTGGCAATTTGCACTAGGGCATAGTACTTGTCTGATTTTGTGTGGAGGAACTTGCGATCTAACTAGATGAAGCATGAGTCAGTGCGTAGTCAGTTAGGGTTAGTGTTTCTTTAGAATTTAATGCTGTTAATTAATTGAATCTCGGAGAGAGTCTCGAAGGGGTTATTAGTTAATTAGGGAATAGTCAAAGGAGTTTCTGCGACTATTCTAAAATTAAGAAGAAACGAGAGAGCCAGAGGTAGTTGGTAACCATAGCTAACCTATTATTAAACCAAAGAAAATATTTGAGTCGATGATCGTGGTCTAAGCATAATTAGGAATTTCTGGCTAAGTATGTCGTTTATTGAGTTTATCAATTTTATTTCGTTCTTTGTTGGTTATTGTTTTATTAATTTGCGTTAATCTTTTATCGCTTGTTATTTCAATTAGTAGTTTTAGTCGAAAACTTCAAAACCCTTTTTATTTAATTTCATTCGTTCTTTGGCATTTGAATAAAATCAATTGTTCCATTCTCTGTGGATCGACCCCATTTACCACTGTGCGCAATTTATTTTCGTTTGGTGTTTGGGATTTATTTTTGGTGGATTCGACACCCATCAGATCTCCTGTCCGGAATCCCAACACAAACAAACACATACATATACACATATATTACTTCAATATCCAAGGCACATTCACATTTTGATTCTATACATGAATCCATAATTCATTTACCTCATGAAATAAATACTTACAAAATCTTAATGTTGGATCCCGTTTCTGAGACCCAACTTCTTACACTGAACACTTGAACCCCATTGCTCAACTGCACATGATCACTCTTAAAACGAAATCCGAAATGGAAAGAAAAACAATGAATCGGATCATATAGCGAATCAAACACATGAATCGGAAATAAAAAGCGGATAACTGAAAATCGAAACATATGTGACAAGTGGGTCGAAACTGATTTGAAACAAATGAAAACGAAACAAATGAGTCGAACCGAATACCAATGGGAACCGAATACGAATGAGAAGCAAATAGATCAATTGAAACTGAAATTTCAATTCCCAACATCTAAAACGTGAACATTAGTAAACTTGTCGCGTTGGAAACCCTTATGACTTAACCTATCCGAAATTGGTATAAATTTTTTTTTTCTCTTTTTTCTTTCTTTCACATCTTATGCATCTTTTCAAATCTCATATTAATCAAAGCAATGTAATTACCCCTTTGGAAATTTCATTCTTAAACAGACTCAATTTACTTGGTTTCTCTTAATCATGCATATTTCAATATCATCTTTAACAACAATCTTATTCTCACATTATCCTTGCCATACAACCCATCTTATAAAAAATTTGGGCAGTATGACAGCTGCATTTTAACCTATCCAAAAACCTATAAATAGTAAAACTTTCAAACAATCACACATACATCATAATCCACCGGACCCTCCGTCCGGGATCTCAACATAAACGCAATCCTAAATTCTAAACCACTTTAAGTCATTTTTCATGTTCAATTCATATTCATCACATTTAAACTCATATTCAATTCCCATTAACTCATATAAAAATTAATGTTTCCATCAGACCCAAAACCAATCACATTTAGAAATCATCACAAATCATATCCCATCATATCCCAATTACATTCATAATTCAATTTACTTTATATACAAAAACTAATTTGAACCATCCATAGCCAATACATTTCCAATTACATAATTCAAGTTCTTATACAATATCATAATCCAATATACATCATGAGCTAAATGCTTACAATACTCTAATGACATTCCAAGCCATATACCATTACCAATAATCATAAACCAAAGTACCTAAAGCATAATGATTCTAAATTTCTCAACCGATTTCTAAACTTAACAATAATTCAATAGGGACTTATACAAACGGAATTCCTCATTTTCTTTCACCCGATCTTCTTCTCATCACCTGTGGATGGGAATGAAGGGGGTGAGCTTTAAAAGCCCGTGGGTAACATGCTTATAACAAAATAACAAGCAAAACCTTTCAAAAGTTTATTCTCATTGAACTTTTTCATAAACATAGACAATCCACGTTAAAATCACAAAACTCTCATTTCTTCAAATTCTCAACCAATGCACAGTATGCCAACAATTTATACATCAAATTCACAATTCATAAATGCAATGCACCTCAAATGCAAATGCACAACCAAATGGCTCGAGGGTTCCATAAAACAAAACGGATAAACCGAAGTTTATACCGTGAACAAAACGAGTCCACTTTTCAGATCTCGTGGGCCACAAGTGGGCAGCCGGGATAAGGCTTTTGTCGACGTGGACGTGACTACGAAACGGTTCCTCTCTCGCCCAATCACAATCAATTTCATGCTCAAACCAATCATATCGAAATCTCAATTTCTCATGCTTTTCTTATACCAAAATGCCATAATTCAACTTAATGGCATAACAATCATATCAAAATGTCACACATTGGTCAATGCATAACATTATCACAATTCAAGTTCAATTCATGAAGCATGTACACACATAAAAACAATTTCTTTAAATCATTTCAAAACAGTAGAAGCACAATTATGAAATACTTGAAACCATTTTATTTCTTGATTTGTAAAAACTTTATTGGCTCATTATTAAACTATAAACATGAAACCCACCTCGAATCGATACTATAAGCTTGTCCAATGCTTTAATTCTCCAAGGCCTTTCTTCTTTCTCCCAATCTCAATTTCCCTAAATCAAATTTAATCAAATTCAACATCGTAAAAATCAAAATTCTCAGAATTGATTTCATAATTTACAAACCCATACTAATTTCATGATATCTAAATCAAAAACTTCTAAATTCCCCAATTCCCAAAAATTGGGCATAAACCCTAAGAAATTTTCATCCAAAATTAATCCTAACCCAAGGCATAATCATCAAAATTAACTTCATAATCCACAAACCCATATCAATCTTAATCCAAATAAACCAAAATCTCACTAAAAACTCAAAGCTCAAAATCGACTCTTACCTCATTCTTCTCCATTTTTGTCATTTTTAGGCTTGAAAGGTAGCTCTCTTCATCCTCCTCGTTTTTCCCTTCTTGAACCTCTTGAAAATCACTCTTGAAGACCTTGAAAATCCAAACCCTAGCTTCATCTTTCCTTTTTCTCCTTCACCCCACGACATCGCTCTTCTTTCTTTCCTTTCTCTCCTTTCTTTCTCCAATTTTCATGACTTTCTTCTCTTCCAAAGGCAGCCCCTTCTATTTATACTGCCATGTCATTAAATGAAGTATAAATGACCCTTTTGCCCCTTACTTGTAAGCCTTAAGTCTCAAATCCTTAAGTGATGTTCCACAAATGCCCTTGAATTTGATTTTAATTCATACTACTTTGGGACATTATTTTCACCATCAAATTGAAGGAATTTGCCAAAACTTCCTTATGGAGAATGGTTCCTTATTGTCTTAATTTCATAATGCCTCAAACATCATCCAATTTGGAGCACTACATCGAAAGTTATGCTTAAAACATGTCGGACATATCATTTTGCTAACACTATTTCTAGTACATTATTTCCATAAAAAAATTTACCTTCTTAACGACCAAATTGAAACTTGACTTCTTCAAAACAATTGTAGTCCTATTTCTCTAGTTTAATCCAAATCAAATATCACCCCATTTTGATAACTATAGCAAAAGTTATGGTGAAAATACTTTCAGATGTTCCAAATCCAAGGCTGTACACTAATCCGAAATTCCATTCAAACATTGGGAAATCTTAGGGGCTAAATTGAAATTTCATTTCTTCATATGACTTGTAGCCCCATGTCTTAATTTTATTTTTCCTCAAACATCACTTCAATCGGATCTCCACAAATCCCGAATTTCACAAAATACTGAACTATGTTCAGAAAATTTCCCTACTTGCTTTGATTTAACAATCTTCCTCAATTAAAACTCTAAAATTCACAAATTTCACATAAAATGAAATTCATTGTCTTAGGAATCCAATGCTTTGAGAACCAAGTCATTCGGATGTCGGACGGAAAAGATATAAGCAAATGATTTGACAAAGTCTGATGAGGAAGGAAATTAGCAAGATCAGAATGAAACAAATCATTCCGATTATCATAAGATTCAGTCAAACTCTTTCAATTCAACTCCAATTGATGCAAATTTTCATGGAGAGAAAGATACTTGTCTTAGGAATTCAATGCTTCAAGAATCACCTCAATCCAAGGTCGTATGAGTGATTTATGATCAAAACAACTCAACATGTTCAAACCCTAAATCGATTTGAAACACTTTTGGCGCAAACGCCATAACTTTCAATATAGAAATCGGATTGCTTTCGTTCTTATACCATTAGAAATTAGACTTATATATATACAACTCTTATGAAGATCAAAAAATCAGATTCGGCCTCTAAAATGGTCAAAATCGCGTTTTTTACCAGTTGACCCCTGCTCATGTCCGTTAAACAGACATGCATGTCCGTTTAACGGACACATACGGCCCAAAATGTACCAATCCATCCTAGAATGTCCGTTAAACGGACATCCATGTCCGTCTAACGGACATGAGCACAGGAAGGGGTCCTTTTGACCCGAGACTGTCCGTTAAACGGACTTCCATGTCCGTTTAACGGACATGCGATTTCCAAAACCTCTTCAACCTATTTCCAAAGCTTCTCACATCCAAACTAGCATCATATACACTTATAATCTTCACATATTTACTTATTCAAAGGCCTAAAAACTTCATAACAATTCAAACAACGAATTCAATTCATGAACTTCTCAAATCTCAACTAAATTGGTTCATCAAAACCTCAAATTTCAAACATTCATCAAAGCTGTCACTAACATCAATCTTATATAACCTCATAACTTGTATTAACGATAACTCTTAACTCCGATCTCGAAATCTTGCATACTTAATCTCTTTGGAAAGCTAAAAGAGCAAGCTACAACTTCAAAGAAGGCAACTTTGGCCAATTCTATTTCAATCATTCTCTAATTTCTTTGAATCATCATACACATTTTTTATCCACATGCAAAACTCAACATTCTTGCCAACCTCACTTTCTTAATTGCACAACATTTATAACAATTCAACTATCATTTGGAATTCATCCAAATCTTAGCCTCAATTCATATGATTTCTCACATTCCGTAGCATCTTGTCATTCACAAACTCTTGCTTTTCCATAATATCTTACATATATAACCACAATTCATACTTAAAGTTTCTCAACTCATTATCCATAACTATTCACATTTCCTCATCTATAACAAAGTATATACAAAAACACTCATTTACTTTCATTTTCATATTTCTAATTTTCGCTTCAAGGTTCGGGTTCCAACGCTTAATGGCATTCCAAGCCATGTTACAACATCAATATCAAAATCCAAAATGCACAAGATACAAAAATCCCAAAATTCTCAACATGTCTAAGATCTAAATCTTACAACAAATTAACTTAAAAGCCAATCATATACATAACGAACGAACGTCTCGACTTTCTTTCATCCGATCTCCATTTTGATACCTGGAGATGGGGATGAAAGGGGGTGAGCTTTACAGCTCGTGGGAAACAGTTTATAATAAAAGATAAGCAAAAACCTTGAAAACAGTTCACTTGTCTTAGAAAACTTTCATTGAGTTTATAAAATGCATGTTTTCTAGGCTTTTAGCCAAAATCCATAAGTTGCAAATCATGAATGCATCAAACTTGATCAAATATAACATGAGCACATAAACACATCAGAATGGTTTGGGTAAGTCCAAATTCATGACGCACTACACATTTCTATCGAAATGGTCCTGTGTAGTCGTAATTTCTTGAGGGAGTCCTTGAGGGAAATCCATGCCAGTAGCAGTTAGGTGAGAGAAGCCTTTAACTTGGGTCAATGTGCACGTGACGGTTCTTAAGGGACTACCACAAATCTACATAACACATATTTCATGAACTTGAAGACTTGTTGCCAAAAATGGCTCATTTTCTTGAAAACTTTCTTTTTATATACTTGACATATGTCTTGAAAATCATTCTTGAAAACATGATTGCATAAACATGCATCTTTTTCAAAATATCACTCAAATCATGTAACAAACATATAGCATATTTTACAAGTCATTCATAAACAATAATGCAACACTTATGATGCAAATGAAATCAAAAAACTTCTTTAATTTAAAGAAAACAGTAGTAACTTGTTTATATTATAAACATATACCTACCTTGATTTCCTTGCTTAAAGACTTGACTTGCTGAAAATGCTTCTTCTTTTGTTCCTCTTGTCTCTGTTGATCCCTTTATACAATAAAAAAAATCTCACTCAATATAGTTTTCAACTGAAAATCCCACAAATCACAATCACTAAAATTGGTTTTAAAATACTTAAACCCAAACATTTTCTAAACTCCATGAACTAAAATCCTTTCAAAAACCCAAAAGTTTCAAAATGATCCTACCTTCATTCACCACCAAATGAAGGGATCCTTAGCTCAAAAGAAAGCTCGTCTCTTCCACTAACTTTTTCTCTTCTTGAACAATCTCAAAATCTCTCTTGAAGGCTAAGGAAAATAAGACCCTAGCTTGTTTTCTCTTCTTTCTCTCTTTCATTCTTTTTCATGTTTCTCTCTCTTATCTCTTTTCTCATTCACTCTTTTTTTTTTCTCTCGAATCTTCTCATTCACGTTTTCTCCTTTATTTATAAGCAAGACAACACTTCTTCTTCCAATTATGCCCTCAATGAGTCCAAAAAGTCCATTTTATCCTTCCCTATAGGCTTATGTTCTTTTAAATTTAAGTGTCTTGCCAAAAATACCTTTGAACATTCTAACATAACACTTTCTTCTAGGAAAATGTCCTCCATTGTCTTAAATTTCTAATTCCACTGAAATCATTCAATTTGGTTCAGTGATTCAAAAGATATACTTCAAACATTTTTGGACTGCTCTTGTCCAAAACAGTATGCTATTTACAAATTCCTTCCAAAACTTGAAAGTCTTAGGAACTAAATCACAATTCACTTCCTTTGGTTACTTTGCAGCTCTATGTCTTAAATTTACCCCGAATCAGAAATCATCTCATTCGGATTTCTACAGATCAAGATATCATGAAAACACTGAAGTATGTTCAGTGGGATAACAACAGTTTATATCCTTTAAGAGCACACTCACTGTACCAGTCCTGCCTTTTCCACTCAATCTTTTTTAATTCATTTTAGATAGATTCTATTTTTGGTGTAGATATATATAAAAGTCTTACGAATCCAATGGTTCAATAATCAAGTCATTTGGAGGTCTAGGGAAGGAGTTATGGTCAAAAGAAGCAACCATGTTTATGACCTCAACCATACTGAACCTGTTTTGGGAGAACAGCCATAACTTTCTGTAGAAAGTTATAATTTAGGTGTTATTTGGATAGTTCAAAAGAATACTTCAAGAGCGATTGATAGGATTGAATTATCTTATATTTTCTTATGTATTTACATGTGATTTCAATCCAATTTTTATAATAAAATGCTCAATTTGTGTTCAATTTGTGTTGACTGTTAAGTTGGAAATCTTGATATGTTTTTGAGACCAAAAAGTCAAAATTTTCTAAAGTAAATGGGAGCATAATTATTTATCAAGCAAAAAAAAGGAAAAACAAAGTTTGCCGTGCACTGCGTTTCATGCAAGCGTACGCTGTGTACGCAGCGTTCACGCTGCTGCACTGTATGAAACGCAGCAGCGTATGCTGCGTACGCAGCGCAGCATTCACGCTGCTACGCAGCGTTTTTATTAAAAACGCTGGAGAACAAAGAGGAATATGAGGGTTTTAACGAGGTTTGTATTTTATTTGTCCCATCACAGCGACAGTGCTGACAATGAGGAGTAGAAAACGTGGCTGCTTCTGGACGTAAAGCATAGTCGGCGCACAGGAACAAAAAGCCAAGTAGCTAAGGGCTTTAAAGGAGAACACAACTTCATTGTCTTGTCACAGCTACAGCGTCAGCGTGGAGAAGCAAGTTGACGCAGAGGAAAAATAACAAAGAGCAAAAGGCAAGGAGCTTCTGTGTTGGCACATTGCTGCGTGACAGTGGAGGCGACGCTAGGAGCTGCTGGAGACTTTGTTTCCTACATCTCACCTGTCTCACCTTGAGGATTAAAGGGAGAGGAAGGTAACCTTTGACTGTTGTTTTACATGACAAATATGACCCATTTTTGGAGCATAAAAATGAAGATGGCATGCTAGTTTTTTTAACACCGGTCATGTACCACTCCCGGGCCTTTCCTTTTAGGGATAAGTGAAACACCTTCCACAGCACATGATCTAGGGGAGCTCCTACGGGTTTCATGCTTTGACAAATCATTGTCAACGCTTGTAAATGTATGTAGGGATCTTCTCCCGCCAAACCGTGAAATTTGGGGAGAGAATTGATCAATAGCCCCTTAATTTCGAAATTCACGTCAAAGTTCGGGCAGGCTGCGGTGAAGGGGTCATAATTGACGTCCGAGGTCGTAGCTTCTCGATCGTTCTCACTTTGTTGTTCCCTAAGTTCTCATTGACTCTTTCCCGATCACCATTTAATCCATGATCTCCGCTCCTAGGTCAGGATCGGAAATTCTTGACGCCACCATTTCTCCTACTTGATGTTCAAGTGTGCTAAGGGTTGCTTGCTCTCTTCATCCTTCCTACGCTTAAGTATCGCCGATTTCAGTTGAAATGAACTAACCTAAGTCTACGAGGCATGCACAAAAGAAGTTCTCCTAAATTAGCTCACTAAAATGACAATGATAAAACAAGGCTGAATTACACGGTTCGTCATGGCTCGTAAGAACTCGCCATGCGAATAGAGCAAAATTAAAAGTCGTCATGACGAATATATGAACTCGTCATGACGAATGATGAACTCGTCGCAGCCAAGAATCGAGCAAAGCACAATCACTCAAATTAAGAACAATAAACCAAACAATCGAACTAAACACTTAAAGAAAAACAGAATCGAAATCACAAAACACAAGCAAATAAACCAACACTTAAGAGATGCAAACAATGAAAATTAACATGTAAACTAAAACAAATAAGATGCAGAAACAAAATGACTTGGCTAACCTAGAAAACCAATTAATTTGGTTCCCCGACAACGACGCCAATTTGATCGCGGCTTATCGTTCAATCCTAAGATTGATCCTTGGAAACCGGTCAAAATCAATTTATACCAAGAATTGCAACACAGGGTGCAACCTCGGGTCGACTCTCAAGGAACCAGTCTAGAATTGATCTTAAGACTAGCCTAGTCTAATGATGCATGCAATTAAAGCAATTAAAGGGGGTTTTGGCTTGATCTTTTAAACTAAAGAAAGCAGAGTCAATCAAATATTTTTGGGATTTTAGAATAAACCGCACAATTGAAAATAATCGAGATTGAAAACAATTAACTAAAACTCTCCTAAAAATGTGGCTCGGTCATCATCGCTCAAAATAAATGTCGGGTTTGAAATCCGCTAAGTTACTTAAAACACAACCTTAATAACTCGTTAAGTCCAAGAATTTAATTAATCAACTCGATTAATTAAATCTTGTTAAAACCCTAGTGTATGACATGGACTAATTTATGCAACAGTTTAACCAGATGAAACACAATCAATTCAATCAAACACAACTAGGTAGATTAAATTAACCCATGCAAATCTGCTTTAACATACACGAAACTTCATGTATTTCGTAACAACATCCAATGTAAACTAATCCACACCATAAATCAAAGTTTAGCATCCGATTAAACTATAACCGGATTCAATCCATCATATATCGCAATCTCCAACTCGGAGGTTTTACAAAACATGACAGAAATCTAAAACAATGGTTGATTACCCCTTGAAGCTCATGGAACTCCGACCTTCGCTACATTTTCGGGAGACGGAAACCTTAGCCTTGCATAACTGTGGAAGAAGCCATCACTGCTGGAACTCCAAAGCTACCTATGGCTCCAACGACGACTGGCGAAAGTGACAGAATAGGAATGGTACTTGAAGATGAGAAATGGAAGTGTTGCAATCGCGGGTGTTCGTCGTTGGTGGTCGCCTACCTGCAAAATAAGAAAGCTAAACCTATTAGAGAAACAGAGAAAAACGAAGAAGGAGAAGTGTTCCCTCGGGATTGCGGCCATCCCTCATTTAACCTAAAATAGAAGGTTTTATAAGAAGTCTGCGCGGGCCGGGTCGGAACAGTGGATAATTTTGCTATTTTAGGGTCGGGTATCCGACATTCGTCGCGGCTAATGGCGGCAGTTCGCTTCGGCGAATGAAGAATGGTCACTCGTCGCGATGAATTAATTTACACTAATAAATTTGTCACGGCGAATGGCTGCGTTGGTTCGCTTCGACGAATGGATGGCTTCTCACGGCATATTGACTTTCTCTTGTTGACTCCATTGTTCCTAAAAAAATACAACACATTTGCAGTATCAATTGTCCTAATAAAAGTTATGCAGAAATTAATATCAAATGACAACAAAATATTGACAATGTGCAAATTATAAAAGCTCGATATGAGGAACCAATTTAAGCACAAAAATCATGAATTAGGAGTCAACAAGTGCATAATCACTTAAGAAATTAGGGCCAACTTATAGTATAAATTTGGCTCAATCACATGCGACTGCCAAATTGAATCTAGAGATCGTATCCTAGATTATTCGGTGGTTAGGTTTAATCAATGATCGTATCTTGATTAAATTCAATTTAAGGGAAAACTGAGATTTATAGAGCGTTCTATTAGTGTCAGATCAATAGTCCGAAAAGAATTGTAAAAACTTTAAAATGAGGGAATATGCTAGATTGTGCTTAGGCCGAGATTGACCCTAGAATCGGATCTTACTTATACTCGACACTTTTCTCATTTTTGATTGTTTGTTTTAATTTGTTTTCGATAGTTTAATTTTACTTTAATTTTCTAAATTGTTTAAAAACCAAAAACCCCCCATATACTTTTCTTGCATCAATTATTTTCAGTACGAAAATTAACCGAACATTCCCTGTGGATTCGATCCCGACTTACCACAACTACAAATTTTAGTGTGCAGAGTCAGGTAAATTTTACAGTGCACTCGACACGCGCTGTCAAATTTTGGCGCCGTTGCCGGGGAGTGTGGTAGTTTAATTTTTGCATTTGATTTTAGTTGGTGTTTTGTGAATATATTTGTTTATACTCATACTTTTTGTTACTTGTTAATTTTTAATTGACCATTAGTTTTGGTGCATGGTAGTGACTAGATCTCTTCGTAGAGAAATTAAGCAACTTGATCCGAAGATCGAGAGAACATTGCGGAGATTACGTAGAGAAACAAGGTCAACTTTGGTGAACAAATTGGAAGCAGAATATAAAGAAACAATGGCAAATCCGAGAACTCTGAGGGAGTTGGCTGCACCCGATTTAACTCATAGACCATTATGCATAACATTTCCAAATTTACCTAAACATGTTACTTTTGAGTTAAAATCTGGATTAATTCATTTATTGCCTAACTTTCATGGCCTTGCAGGTGAGGATGCTCATAAGCATCTTAAGGAACTTCATGTGGTGTGTTCGAGCATGAATCCTCACGGGGTGACGGACGAGCAAATCATGTTGAGGGCTTTCCCATTCTCGCTCAAAGATGCAGCAAAAGATTGACTATTTGATTTACCTGCAGGAAGTGTGAACATTTGGTTAGAGATGCAGAGGTTGTTTTTGAAAAAATATTTTCCGACCTCAAAGACAGCAAGTATTCAAAAGGAGATATGCGGTATTAAGCAACACAATGGGGAGTCTCTTTACGAATACTGGGAGCGATTTAAGAAGTTGTGTGCCAGTTGCCCACATCATAACATACCGGAGCAACTTCTCATCCAATATTTTTATAAAGGATTGCTGCCAATGGAGAGGAGTTTGGTTGATGTAGCGAGTGGTGGGGCACTTTGCGAGAAGAACCCCATTGAAGCCAGGATATTACTTGAGCAGATGGACGCTAACACTCAGCAATTCAGCACTCGTAATGATGTTCGGCGAGTAAATGAGGTAAGCACTTCATCTATTGAACATCTTTTAGATGAACTAACATCTTTTGTGAGACAGATTGCAGTTGGACAGGCACAAGTGAAAGCGTGTGGGATATGTTCAAACACAAGTCATCCAACTGACGTGTGCCCAGATTTGCAAGAAGGGAGTATGGAGCACGTGAACACTGCAGGAGGGAACTTCCCAAACCAATACAACCCATACTCACAGACGTATAATCCAGGTTGGAGGGATCACCCCAATTTGAGTTATGGAGGGAATCGACAATAAAATTACTTCCAGAATCGACCGCAAGGGCCTCCAGGATTTCAACCAAGGCAACAAGGAGCTTCTTCTTCAAGTTCAGGTGCATCTTTAGAAGAACTTTTTAACAAACTTATTGCTAATAATTCGCAATTTCAACAGGACATGAAAGCAAACCAACAGAGCATGGAATACCAAATAAGTCAATTGGCAGTAAGGATAAATCGCCTAGAATCGCAAGGAGGAGGAAAATTGCCATCACAACCTGAGGTGAACCCGAAGAATGTCAGTGCCATAACCCTGAGGGGCGGAAAGGAGATTGAAGGCCCCAAAAGAACCCCAACAAAGATTGCTACCGAGGAAGAGATTGAGAGGGAATTGGAAGTGGAAGAAAATTCATCATCAAGTACGAAGGTAAATGTCGAAAGTCCCAATATTATTAGAACTAACCCTCCACCTTTTTCGAGCAGATTAACGAGATCAAACAAGGAGGACAAGGATAAAGAGATATTGGAGACTTTCCGAAAGGTAGAAGTCAACATACCTTTGCTCGAAGCAATCAAGCAAGTGCCAAGGTATGCCAAATTCCTCAAGGAACTATGTACACATAAGAGGAAATTAAAGGGTGATGAGAAAGTGATGATGGGTGAGAATGTGTCGGTAGTATTTAGAAAGAAGATGCCTTCAAAATGCCGGGATCCAGGTATGTTCACTATTCCTTGCAAGATTGGTAATACTGTGATCAGTAGAGCAATGTTGGATTTGGGTGCTTTTATTAATGCGATGCCTCATTCGATTTATGCTTCTTTAAATTTAGGTCGTTTCAAAAGAACGAATGTAGTCATCCAATTGGCCGATCGCACTAATGCTTATCCTGATGGAGTGGTTGAGGATGTTTTGGTGCAGGTGAATGAGTTAGTGTTCCCTACAGATTTTTATGTTGTGGATATGAATGATGACACCTCATGCAATCCGATATCTATCTTTTTGGGGCGACCATTCCTTAATATAGCTCAAACTAAGATAGATGTTTGTAAAGGCACCCTCACAATGGAATTTGATGGGGAAGTAATTCATTTCAATATTTTTTTATGCCATGAAACATCCTCCTAATGATCATTGTGCTTTTTCTGTTGATGTGATCGATCCTTTGGTGCATGAAATGTTTAAATTAAGTTAAAGGGATCATATGGCAATAGCTTTAACCGAGGATATGGAAGTAGAAGCCAACACTGATGTTGAGATGGGAGAGGAGCTTGTGGAAATGAAAGCTGCCTTGGACTCATTAGAGAGCTCTTCAAAAAGGTATGATTTGGCTTTTATTCAACTACCTGAAGCTTACTAGAAGTTGTTACCTTTTGATGTGCAGGCCCCAGAATTAGAATTGAAGCCACTCCCTACACATCTGAAGTATGCCTATTTGGGAGATAAACAGAATCTCCTAGTTATCATTTCGGCAGAATTGACTTCAATTCAAGAGGAGAGGTTGATTCGAATGCTTAGGGAGCATAAGAAGGCCATCGGGTGGACTATTGCAGATATCCAAGGTATAAGCCCTTCAATATGCATGCATCACATTTTGATGGAGGATGATGCAAAATCTACAAGGCAAGCTCAACGTAGGCTGAATCCTCCAATGATGGAAGTTGTAAAGAAGGAGGTCCTGAAGCTTCTCGATGCTGGGGTAATCTACCCGATATCTGACAGTAAGTGGGTAAGTCCTGTTCAGGTGGTTCCCAAGAAATCTGGAATCACCGTTGTGCAAAATGAGGAAGGTGAGTTGATTCCCACCCGAGCGCACACCGGGTGGCGAGTATGTATTGATTATCAAAAGTTAAATGCTTTTACTCGTAAAGATCACTTCCCCCTTCCTTTCATTCATCAAATGCTTGAGAGATTGGCTGGTTATGACTTTTATTGCTTTTTAGATGGCTTTTCAGGTTATCTTCAGATCCCGATAGCACCGGAAGATCAGGAGAAGACCACGTTCATGTGCCCATTCGGTACGTTTGCCTACCGGAGGATGTCATTCGGGCTATGTAACGCACCTGCTACGTTCTAAAGGTGTATGGTAAGCATTTTTTCTGAATATGTTGAGAAGATTATTGAGGTATTCATGGACGATTTTAGTGTGTATGGATCTTCTTTTGATGAATGTCTTGAGAATCTTACCATTATCTTGGAACGATGCATAGAAACTGACCTTGTGTTGAACTGGGAAAAATGTCACTTTATGGTGGGTCAAGGTATAGTTTTAGGCCATGTGATATCTGCTAAAGGTATTGAAGTTGACAAGTCTAAAGTTGATTTCATTTCTTCTTTACCTTACCCCTCTACTGTGAGGGAAGTGCGTTCTTTTTTGGGGCATGCAGGTTTTTATTAGAGGTTCATTACGGACTTTTCGAAGATAGCCTCGCCATTATGCAAGCTTCTTCAACAAGATGTCCCCTTCGAGTTCGACGAGAGATGTAAAGACGCATTCAACAAACTTAAGGAGCTTCTAACGTCCCCACCAGTGATTAGACCACCAGATTGGAACCTCCCATTCGAGATCATGTGTGATGCGAGCGATTATGCGATGGGGGCGGTTATGTAACATCCCACCCCCTCCTGGAAGGGTAAAATAGTAAAATTGGTATAGGATGAGACTAATAGGAAATATTTAGTACTGTTCATGCATAATAGGATTGATACACAGTATCAATTGTGAACATGAAATTACGGTAAATGCATTCATGACATTCCTGAATTGGGCCTAAAGCAATTTTATTGGAATTAATGGGATAATTGAGTTTGGAAAATTGTTTGACTGCACCATAAATGGTTTTATATTTTAGGGATTTATGAGAATTTTCTGAAATTTTTCGGTTCGTGTCTTAATCGGAAAATTTCAACCGACCGATCGAGTGAGCGGTTTTGTACCGAAAAGGATTGCCTAATGGCATGAGATTAGTGAATAAATAATTGTGGGAATTATGTTAGTGCCATGTTTAGAGCTTACGTGGGATTAGTGCTTAATTAATTGGGTTTAATTCATTTTTTTGTCTTTTCCACTCATTAAAAGCCAAGTGTTCCTCTTTTATATACATCACCTACGAGATTCTTCTTATTTGAAGTCAACAAATTATTGTTTAAAGCTCAATTATGCTTGAGTTCCCTGTCACTTACGGCTCTTCCTATAAACAAAAGTGGAAGTTGGTTTCCTCTTATCCGAAACATGCATCTCCTTCATTTGTGGTCTTCTCCTTCAACGGTTTTCTTCTCCTTCCATATAAGTTTCCCTTGTCCACTAGTTTCAGCCAAGTCTCTACTAACTTCTTGAGAAGAAGATGATATGTTTGTCTAGAGGAGATAACCGTGGATGAGGATTGAAAAAAAAAGAAGTTGTTGTGAACTTGAAGATTTGAGGAAAGTAGAGCTTGTATCTTGTTTAAGGTGAGTATTTATGTTTATATTTATTCTTATGGTAGTTAAAAACATCCATGAGAAGCATTTGTGTATTTATTTCATGATGATAAGGGTAAGTTTGAAAGAGTTTAATTATATGCTTGTGTATGAATAAATAAATGAGTAGGGTTTTTATTGATTTTGGCTTGGTTTTGGATTGAATTTAGAAAGGTTAGATGAATGGCAAAAAAATTTGTGGTTGCTGCCAAAGGTTGTTAATTATACAAATAAATGTTGTGTTGTGTTTGTGGCTGAATTGGAGGTGTAAAGGAATGCATCTTAATTTAGTTAAAGTGATAGAATGGAGGAGGATAAGGTTAATATTAAATCTGGAAAGTTGGAATTTTAATTGATGTTACTGTTTTATTCATAACTTATTGTGTAGAAATGTAAATGAGGTAAGGTTAGTGGCCACTGAAACTTTGGGATGTTGGCTTCAATTTAGTGTGAAATAGGTGTTGTTGAATTTCAATGATAGAAGGGTGAAATTTTGCATGGAAAGTTACTGTTCTATTGCCTGTGAACAGTAACCGCAACCATGACATCTGAGTTTTGATGATTTTTATGAATTAATTGAGATGGAATTAGGGAGAATGGTCTTCATAGAAGTTGTAGCATATTTGATTATCTTTCCATTTCTATTGATCTTGCTATTTTTGGAATTGTGTATTGGGAGATATGAATTGATTACTAATGTCTGGTTTTGAGCATTGTGGATGAAACCTAGCTTAAGTGTGATTTTGTGAGTTTACTGATTGGAGGCAATTTTAACATTTTAAGTGGAATGAATTGGTGTGGGTGAGCTTCTGAAAAGTTGTAGAGGAAAAGATTACCTTGAAAATGACATATGGTTTGTAATTTTTAGAAGTCAGAATTGGGAGTTATGATTTTTCAAAAACTGACCCTACATTAGGTTATGAGTGGCTGATCATAACAGAAACTTCCATAACAATTTTTAAATTGTTAGAGATCGAATTGGATGTTGAGTGCTTCATGAAAATTGAAGTTTGAGATGTTATCTTTACAAGGATATAAAGTTCTGATTTTATTGACTTATATACTGGAAGTTATGCTTCTTGTAAGATTACTGCCCAAAGTGAAGGATTTCAGGGACAGTGACATTGAATGAATTAATTGACTGGCTTAGCAATAGAATTTGATTTTGGGTTGTTCATGAAAGTTGTAGAGGACATTGTGAACTTATTGACCATATTTTTGTGGTAATTTATTACTAAGGAATCAGTGAATTATGCAATTGTCAATGTACTGCCCAGTGTTGAGGGAAATTGATTAGGCAGAAGGTTTGATGGATTACTTGAGACTCTTAAGGTTGGATTTGAATTTTTTGGTCTTCTTGAGAATTGTAGAGCTTTTCATAAGCTTTCCAATGAGGTATAGTGGGCATTTTTCTGATTTGTATGCTAAAAGTTAGAGTAATTGAAAGTTGGGATTTTAATTTGGAAAGAAGGAGGGCAAGGCAGAAGGGCCTCTCGCGAGGGCGACATGTCGCCTCGCGGAGGCGAGACAGGCTCGCCGTCTCGCGAGGGCGACGTTGCGCCTCGCGAGGGCGAGTTTTAAAGAGGCTGGTCGCGAGGGCGACGCCTCGCCCTCGCGACGCAGTAAGGTAAATCAGCCTCGCGAGGGCGGCGTCTCGCCCCCGCGAGGCGGGCGTTTCCATATATATATATATTTATTTATTTATTTTATTTTTAATTATTATTTTGATATTGAATGGTACAATGGTTCTTTTGTCAATTTCTTTCCCGTCTGACGTCCGATTGACCTGATTCCAGAGGCATCGGATTCGTTGAATATTTAATTTCATTTTCTGAGAAAACGGGAATTTTTAGACGGGAATTTGACGTAGCCCCTATTGACGGAACTTGTAAACACTGTTTTATTTAATTGGGGACCTATAGAGGTCCGAATTGCGCACCGTCAGCGCCTATGGATTTCTAATTTTTGATAGAACTTTATTATGGGAAAATATTGAATTAGGACCGGGAATTCATGAACATGCATATTTCATCAACATGAGCACAAATTTCATATTTAGTGACTCGTATTTTTTCTGATTCATATAGAGGCCCAATTGGAGCGCCGATTGACCGACGTCACGAGAGGTTTTCCGCATTAGCTCGAAATAATAGGTGAGTAACCTAGTTGGTTTCTCAAATTTCGATTGTGTACATGCTTAACGTGAATTACGTGCAAAGGTGAATTGTATGATTTCGCATGTATAAAAGTGGATGATTGTATTATATGATTTTACCGCTTCAATGATACCGATATTGATAGATCGGGCTTTATAGCCATTATATTTGAACATCGCTATATCGGGCTTTATAGCCATATCGTGGATTCATCGATACATCGGGCTTTATAGCCAAACACCGCATATTTATCGATATCGCATCGCATGCATAATTGCATGATCGATAATGGACGTGCCCCAAGTTGCTATTATTACTGATAAGAGCTTCGAGCTCTCATACTGTACTGACCGGGCCACGAGCCCGAGGGGAGAAATCCCTGACGCGTCCCCACTGAACACCGATCGAGCACTTGGGCACAATCTCAATAATCGGAAAGAGTCTCATATGCATCTCATTTGCATAAATGATCGCTCGTGACATGTACCGCTTTTGTAATGGGATGAATTCATGTGAATGTTTTATCATATCGGATATCGTTATTGACTATTTACCGTAATTGATGATTATCAGATTGCATCAGACGCCATGGGCGTAATGCATAATTGAGTGAACCATCGATGATGGTTTCTCACCGAGTTCGCAAAACTCACCCAAAATTTGCATTTATTTTTCAGGTTCGAGAATACCCTGTTGACACGGAGTATATCTACCGTAGACGAGTAAAGGTTAGAGGTCGGGATCGGTTAGGTTCCGCATTAGTGTTTTAGTAAATTGTATTCGCAATCAACGATAACAAGGCATTGTATATTTTATCGCATTGACCGATTATAATTATTATTGGATGACCGTAATAATCGAAACGGGTTTATCTTGAATACTGATTTTATTTACTTACTTGTGTTTGCCGTGTAAATGTGGAGTTAAGGGCTCCAAAAAAAAAAAATGTATACTGAATTTTAAATCGATCGATGTAAGACGTCACTCGTGGACGCGACTCGGATATCACCAACGATATCGGGTTCGGGTCTTACGGGAGTGGGGTGTTACAGGTTATAGGGCAAAGTGTGGGAAGAGCTTTGCATGCCATTTATTATGCTTCAAAAACTTTGAATCTAGCTCAATTGAATTATTCCACTACTGAAAAAGAACTGTTATCTGTGGTTTTTGCTTTGGAAAAAGTTCAATCGTATTTGCTTGGTGCTAAAGTGATTGTTTATTCTGATCATGCAGCTTTACGATACTTGCTTACAAAGAAAGAAGCAAAATTGAGGCTGATCAGATGGATTCTCCTCCTACAGGAATTCGATTTAGAGATTAGAGATAAGAAGGGGGCAGAAAACGTGGTGGCAGATCATCTCAGTTGATTGATAAAGGAAGAAGATGATATCCCTTTATGAGAAAGTTATCCAGATGAGCAATTATTTTCTGTCGATGCGAAACCACCATGGTATGCAGACATTGTCAATTTTTTAGTAATTAATGAATTACCTGTTGGTTTGTCTAAGGCTCAGAGGGATAAGCTACGAAGTGAAGCAAAGTACTATGTTTGGGATGACCCCTATCTTTGCAGGCATTGTGCAGATCAAGTCATCAGAAGGTGTGTACCAAAAAGTGAATCGTCATCAATTTTAACCTTCTGCCATTCGTACGCATGCGGAGGACATTTTGGAGTAAAACGGACAGCTCAAAAAGTTCTAGAGAGCGGCTTCTACTGGCCAACATTGTTCAAAGATGCATATATCTTCTACAAATCCTGTGATAGATGCCAACGTTCAGGTAACCTGTCCCGTAAGGATCAAATGCCACAAACTCCTTTGCTTTTCTGTGAAATTTTTTATGTTTGGGGCATTGATTTTATGGGACCTTTCCCTCCATCTTTTGCCTTTACTTATATATTGCTTGCGGTTGATTATGTTTCTAAATGGGTGGAAGCAAAAGCCACTAGGACTAACGATGCCAAGGTTGTTGTAGATTTTGTTAAGGCTAACATTCTTTCCAGGTTTGGGATACCAAAGGCCATTGTTAGCGATAGAGGAACCCACTTTTGCAACAGGGTGATGGAAGCTATGTTCAAAAAATATCACATCACACATAAAGTTTCTATTGCTTACCATCCCCAAACCAACGGACAAGCTGAAGTCTCAAATCGGGAAATCAAGTTAATCTTAGAGAAAACTGTGCAACCTAATAGGAAGGATTGGAGCATAAGACTGGAAGATGCATTGTGGGCCTACCGGACAGCTTACAAAACCCCAATTGGCATGTCGTCGTACAAGCTAGTGTTCGGGAAGCCATGTCATCTTCTAGTGGAATTACAACATAAGGCATTTTGGGCCATCAAAAGATGCAACATGCACTTGGATGATGCAGGAGTGCATAGAAGCTGCAGCTTCAGGAGTTGGAAGAAATGAGGAACGAGTCCTATCAAAATGCAGTGATATATAAGGATAGGACGAAAGCTTTTCATGATAAGATGATTTCGAGGAAGAGTTTCTTAGTGGGCCAGAAAGTGTTACTATATCATTCCAGACTCAAGCTCTTTCCTGGTAAGTTGCGTTCCCGTTGGGTTGGTCCATTTGTTATCACTCATGTCTTTCCCTTTGGTGTAGTGGAGATACGAAGCCTCAAAACTGATAAGACATTCCGAGTGAATGGTCATCGCTTAAAGTCGTATTATGAGGGCTTCAAAACGGAGGATTTGGAGGTGTTGATGCTAGAGGAGGTGATGGGTGTCACTTAAAGTATGCAATTGGAGGTCGAGCTAACGACATTAAACAAAGGCGCTGCTTGGGAGGCAACCTAAGGGGAGATAATTTTTGTCTTTTACATTTTTTCTTATGTTATTTTTGTTAGCTACTCCATTTCTGACATTTGATTTTACATTGAGGACAATGCAAATTTTAAGTGTGGGGGTGGGGTACCTTAGTTTTGATGCTTTTTTTAGCTTAATCGTAGCTTACGTGACTCCTTAGGCTGTTTTCAAAATTAAACGAACAAAATTCAAAATTTTTCTTGTTTTCTATTGCTTTTAAGATTATTTAGTCATAATTAGAGTGTGAATTGATTAGTAAAATCCATAGCAACTCTAGCATGTACTTTTGCTCTTGTGGTTTATTGATATGCCTTATCTTTTGAAGAGTACTGACTAATGGTAGACAAAGCCAGTGAGAATTTGAGCCTTATTTGACTGACACATCCATATCAGTCCCATTGCCTTTTGATAATGTGTGACCTTCATGGCATGTACATCTTGATTTTGCATTGAATTTCTATTCGAGACCACATTTTATCACATACATTAACATGGATATGATTAGGCATTCTTTGTTTTTCATAAGCTACATTGGCCAAATGACCTACCTTATTGACATGATTTTTTCCTTGATAAACTCTTTTGAGCTTTAACCTTTCTTTTTGTATAAACCACATTTTGTGCTTTTAAACTTAACCAAATGTCCTACCTAAGTCATAAAGCTAGTGGAACATTTGTGATTGTTGAGTTTGTGGATATACAAAATGCTAAGTGTGGGGGTGTACATATATGAGGGTTGGTTAAAATCTCGGGATGCTATTTTATGTCTTATGATTGAAATTCCCATGATGATGTAGTTTATTTTAATATTTTTACAAAAAAGAAAAAAAAAAGAAAAAAATGAGAAAAAGAAAAAGAAAAAAGAAAAAAATTGTTTAAAATAAATTTATCAAGGAAGAATTGCATTTTTGTTTAAAAGTTGTTTATTATTCATGCATCTTCCTAGTGTTGTAATGGTTAAGTTATTTGAGAATGTTGAACATGAGGTAGAGTTTTGCTTGAAAGGGTCACTTTTCTGATTTCATTGAGATAAATTTTAAGAGTGATTCCTTTAGATTGATATATGCTTCATGTGGTTTGTGTGTGAGAGCTGAATGAGGTCGTGAGATGTAATTGTTGCATTTGTCATGACTGACGGTACTTAGTTTTTGATGAGTGTTG
Source organism: Erythroxylum novogranatense (assembly GCA_029891385.1). Taxonomy (NCBI): domain Eukaryota; kingdom Viridiplantae; phylum Streptophyta; class Magnoliopsida; order Malpighiales; family Erythroxylaceae; genus Erythroxylum; species Erythroxylum novogranatense. Next base: position 38,585,232 of record CM057225.1, read on the forward strand.
CTTTGTTTCACTAGCTTTGATGACTTTCATGCTACTTAACCTAAATGTATCTCACCTTACCCTTACCCACATTAAAACCTTGAAAAGTCCTTTGATTTATGATTTTGCATGTGAATATTAGTGGTGGAGAAATGAAATGATATGCAAAGTTATAGATTGTTATGATCATGAATGGTATTGAGTGTACCCATGGATATATTTTAGTTAAACACATTTCCCGAGGCTACCATTAGATTGCTCAGTTTTTGAAGATATTGAATGTTAATAAATCATGAGTAAAAGCTTTGAATGTTGAGTTTTTGCTTAGGGTATGAAAGCCATTACCTTTACTTATGACTATCTATTTTTAAGAAATGTGGAGAATGAGTTAAATCTTTGATTTGTGATTTTGATTTTGACGGTTTGCCCGAGGACGGTCAAAGACTAAGTGTGGGGGTATTTGATAGGATTGAATTATCTTATATTTTCTTATGTATTTACATGTGATTTCAATCCAATTTTTATGATAAAATGCTCAATTTGTGTTGACTGTTAGGTTGGAAATCTTGATATGTTTTTTAGACCAAAAAGTCAAAATTTTCTAAAGTAAATGGGAGCATAATTATTTATCAAGTAAAAAAAAGAAGGAAAAATAGAGTTTCTTTGTCTTGCTGCGTTTCACGCAACGTCACAAAGAACGTTAAAGAGTATACGCCGTTCTTATTGTATGAACGTGAAGAACGATGTCTTTATTTCTGTACTATAACGCTTTTGTTAAAAACGCTGGAGAACAAAGAGGAATAGAGGAATATGAGGGTTTTAACGAGGTTTGTATTTTATTTGTCCCATCACAGCGACAGTGCCGGTAAGGAAGAGTAGAAAACGTGGCTGCTTCTTAATATAATATTTTGATCGTTTTATTTCGAACCTATTGCTAAAATATTAATTGTAATATGTAATCGTTACTTTTAATATTTGTGAGTAGCATCTAACGATCGTTAATCGTTAAGAACAGCATGACTTAGGTTAGATAGCCCGAGCTTGTGAGGTTACTGCCTATATTGATCGTTTTCCAATTCGTAATGCGACTACCAAATTGAATCTAGAGATCGTATCCTATATTATTCAGTGCTTAGGTTTAATCAATGATCGTATCTTGATTAAATTCAATTTAAGGGAAAACCGAGATTTATAGAGCGTTCTATTAGTCTCAGATCAATAGTCCGAAAAGAATTGTAAAAACTTTAAAATGAGGGAATATGCTTGATTATGCTTAGGCCGAGATTGACCCTAGAACCGGATCTTACTTATACTCGACACTTTTCTCATTTTTGATTGTTTGTTTTAATTTGTTTTCGATAGTTTAATTTTACTTTAATTTTCTAAATTGTTCAAAAACCAAAAACCCGCCATATACTTTTCTTGCATCAATTATTTTCAGTACGAAAATTAACCGAACATTCCCTGTGGATTCGATCCCGACTTACCACAACTACAAATTTTAGTGTGCAGAGTCAGGTAAATTTTGCATTGCACTCGACACGCGCTGTCAGCGATCACTCTCATGAAGACTTCGAAGGCAAATGCTTTCATCGGTGGGGTCGAAAATGGATCAGACGAAGTGACATCATCAGACGATACAGATGGGGAAAATCTCTATAACTTTTCCTACAGATATTGGATTAAGGTTTTGTTTATATGGTTGGAAAGAGTACTTCAATATATACAACTCTCATGAAGACCTCAAAGACCAATTCCAACGTTTGAAGGGTGGAAAAGAAAGCAGAAGATGATGACATCATTTTGAGATGATGATGACATCATCAGATGATATAGATTGGGAAAATATCTATAACTTTCCCTACAGATATCGGATTAAGGTTTTCTTTATATGGTTCGAAAGAGTATTTCAAGATCTACATCTCTCATGAAGACTTTAAAGATCAATTCCAACGTTTAAGGGTGGAAAAGAAAGCAAACAATGATGACATCATTTTGACACGATGAAGATGTCATCAAATGATACAGATTGGGAAAATCTCTACAACTTTTCCTAAAGATATCAGATTAAGGTTTTCTTTATATGGTTGGAAAGAGGACTTCAAGATATACAACTCTCATGAAGACCTCAAAGACCAATTCCAACGTTTGAAGGGTGGAAAATGGATCAGAAGGTACGGATGAATAGTAATTAAGACGGTCAAACTGAGACGCAAAAAGTCAAACTGAGACGGTCCAACTGAGACGGTCAAACTGAGATGAAGATGATGTCAACAAAACTAACAAAAAGTTGGTCAAACTAAGACAGAAAAAGTCAAACTAAGACGATATGGTGAACAGTAACTTCGTCTTACTTTTGCTCCCGAACATCTCCACTTGTTAAGATCATAACTTTCAGCTCAGATGTTCAAAATTTTTATACTATATACCGTTGGAAAGATAAAAGAAAAATCTACAATTTCCAGAAGGAAACTTTGCTCAAATATATTTATATCAATCCCAAATTTTCCCCTAAAGTCCGAAGATAAATTTTCCATTCATACACCAACACTACACCCAATTCTTAACTTCATGACAAATTTTGGGATTCTTAGAGACATAATTGAAATTTGAGGTCTTCATACGAAATGTAGCCATATATCTCTATTTTAATACAAATTAAGAATCATATCATTTGGATAACCAGATAAAATTTTCTGGCTAAAAGACTGAAGCATACTCAGGGAACATTTTCCATGACAACTCTTTATTTCAAAATCTTTCCTTACACAACTCATTCCAAAATCACTTTTTCTACTTCATTTACTCCTCATTCTAAACTTCATTTCAAATCAATATCCTCTATAAAGAAATCATAATCCATGAATAATCATCAACACGAATAATAGAACATACACGTATGTACATATTCTTCATCAATTTACTACACAAATATTGCTTTCATTTTACTACTAACTTTCACTTTAATTCTTCCTATTCCAAAATCTCTTATTTGTTGGACCAATGGTGGTTGACAAATTAATTCCACTTATGTTTTGATAATAATAAAATGTATAGAATTGTTTAAGAAATTGTTTCAGGTATTTTGGATTGATATTCAACAAAAGAATTGTGCAAATCAAGATGAGTTAGTGACAAATCATTGAAGAATCAGATGGGAGTTGTCCTCTAAGTGAAAATGACATAAAACATGAGGTTTGTAGAGAATTTGGTCGGATGTTATCATAGATGGCTAAACAAGTCGACTTATAGGAAACAAGTCGACTTATCGAGATAAACAAGTCGACTTATATATAACAAGTCGACTTATTGGAGAGCGGAGATGAATTTTTCGTAAATGGTTGAAACAAGTCGACTTATTAATTCGACAAGTCGACTTATGTATGTAGCAGATCAACTCCAACGGTCCAATTAGCCAAAAATGGAAGGGAGAGAATTAAGCAACAGCTATAACAATCAAGCAACGGCTATATGAGTTCCCAACAGCTATATTTCTTCCTATATAAAGGGTGGATGATTGATGAAGAATATAGAGAAGTGCCATAAGCTCAAATACTCTCATATTGCTTCAAATTGCTCATTATTGCTCTTATATTGTTACAAATTGTTTTGAGCATTTGTTCTTCATTCTTTGTATTGTTTTATTACAATTTAAGTGACGAGTGAAAAGGTCACGTGAGGTAGGATTTGTGCCGTAAGACAAATCGAGTGTAAAGGTTGCTTGAGCCGAAAATCAAGCGGTGTCGGTAGGACTTGTGCCGGAAGACAAATCGAGTGTAAAGGTAGCTTGAGCTGGAAATCAAGCGGGATTGTAAAAAGTTCACACTCAACTACAAAGTGTGCAATAAAGTGATTGGCAAAATCCTAAGTGGGAGCTTAGGTAGAGGGCGAGGTCTTAAAGACCGAACCTCTATAAAAAAAGTGTTTGATCTTCTTCCTTACACTTTTCAATTAAGTTTATCAAAATTGTTTTTGTGTGTTTTAACTTCTGATTTTCTTGTAGAAATTATCAAAGAGTTTTAAGATCTATTCAACCCCCCCTTCTAGATCGCTAACAATTGAAAGACTTAGAAAGGAGTTTTCTTATGTGGTTGGAAAATTTGGTGGTGGAAATGCAAATTTGAAGAGTTGTTGTCTTTACAAAGATATACTATTTCTAAACATGGTTTGGGATATAATCCTTTTAATAGAGATTGTTCATTGATTTCTAAATTCACTAAAGATTGACAAGTTGCTAAATGTGCTAGATGTTTGAAAGATGGTCACATAGAACTTGTTTGCAAAAGCACTAGGAGATGTATTAAGGTCAAGAAAATTTGGGTAGAAAAAGGGAATATACCTTCTAATGTGATTTACCTGACTAACCAAAATGGACCCAAGATGGCTTGGGTACCAATGAGAAGAAATGATGCTTCAGTTGTAGGTACAAGCAAGGAATGAAAATCAACCAATTGTTGACTAATTGGTGACAAATCTGCAAACAAGTCGAATTATGTCTACACGGATTCTTATGCTATTTCAAGTGTGTGGTGCTTATTATGACTTTCTGATATTTGTATTAATTGTTGTATTGTTATGTTATGACTATTGCCTTTATTTGTGTTTGCTGTTTTGTGGCTATTTTTTCATTTTTCATATTGGTTTTTAATTATGACAAAAAGGGGGAGTAATATTGAAAATTGATAATTGGTATCTTTTAGTCACCGTCATTTGATTGAGGGGGAGTGTGTTTGATTCGAGACTATTTGTGTTTGATGACTTGTTTCTCTATTTAATGTGATTGCGATATTTCATCGATTGTTGATTTGTATTAGTTATTTTGATTATGACAAAAGGGGAGAAAATGAGAAATTGGATTTCCTTTTGTTACTTGATTAAGAGGGAGTTTGTTAAAATTTTAATTGATTTTCAAGGTTATGATTTATATGATTAAGGGAGACTTCTAACCAAAATGACAAGGTATAAAAACCTTGATCAATGTTTCTTTGTTTTCATTTCTTAAACAATTTCTAAGTATTTTGTCATTATCAAAAAGGGGGAGATTGTTGGACCAATGGTGGTTGACAAATTAATTTCACTTATGTTTTGATAATAATAAAATGTATAGAATTGTTTAAGAAATTGTTTCAGGTATTTTGGATTGATATTCAACAAAAGAATTGTGCAAATCAAGATGAGTTAGTGACAAATCATTGAAGAATCAGATGGGAGTTGTCCTCTAAGTGAAAATGACATAAAACATGAGGTTTGTAGAGAATTTGGTCGGATGTTATCATAGATGGCTAAACAAGTCGACTTATAGGAAACAAGTCGACTTATCTAGGTAAACAAGTCGACTTATAGGAAACAAGTCGACTTATCGAGATAAACAAGTCGACTTATATATAACAAGTCGACTTATTGGAGAGCGGAGATGAATTTTTCGTAAATGGTTGAAACAAGTCGACTAATTAATTCGACAAGTCGACTTATGTATGTAGCAGATCAACTCCAACGGTCCAATTAGCCAAAAATGGAAGGGAGAGAATTAAGCAACGGCTATAACAATCAAGCAACGGCTATATGAGTTCCCAACAGCTATATTTCTTCTTATATAAAGGGTGGATGATTGATGAAGAATATAGAGAAGTGCCATAAGCTCAAATACTCTCATATTGCTTCAAATTGCTCATTATTGCTCTTATATTGTTACAAATTGTTTTGAGCATTTGTTCTTCATTCTTTGTATTGTGTTATTACAATTTAAGTGACGAGTGAAAAGGTCACGTGAGGTAGGATTTGTGCCGTAAGACAAATCGAGTGTAAAGGTTGCTTGAGCCGAAAATCAAGCGGTGTCGGTAGGATTTGTGCCGGAAGACAAATCGAGTGTAAAGGTAGCTTGAGCCGGAAATCAAGCGGGATTGTAAAAAGTTCACACTCAACTACAAAGTGTGCAATAAAGTGATTGGCAAAATCCTAAGTGGGAGCATAGGTAGAGGACGTAGGTCTTAGCACCGAACCTCTATAAAAACAGTGTTTGATCTTCTTCCTTACACTTTTCAATTAAGTTTATCAAAATTGTTTTTGTGTGTTTTAACTTCTGATTTTCTTGTAGAAATTATCAAAGAGTTTTAAGATCTATTCAACCCCCCTTTCTAGATCGCTAACATTATTCACCAAAAACGCCATAGTAAATATTGAATCTATCCACATTTCTCATTCCCTACTTTACTCTTGTCTATCATTTCCTGCTTCAAAGACTTTCATTTATTTGTTCTTAACTCGTAACTAATCACCAAAATTTCTTTCTAATCTTTCACGAAAAGTTCAGGGTCCAACAAATCCTACATGCATCTCACCTCAATTCAATCATTTTGAATGTTTCTATTATTAAAAGAAACATAAAGATCATAATTTAGTTACATGTTAAACCCTAAATCCACCTAAATCACAAGCTATCATCACCTTACAAGCTTGTAAGATAAAACCAAGAACAAGATGGAAGTAGAGGGATTACAATTACAAGGTAAAGGTTGTAGAAATTTTGGCAGGATGAAGGCTACGGTGCTTTAGCAAAAATTCAAGGGTTTTGGGGATTTTGTGAGGGTGCCATTGGTGAGGGAAGAGCAAGAAGAGCTTAGACCAAAACATGAAAGAAAGTGGTCTTTCAAGAGTGAGAATCGTAGGATATGTGCTTGGTGGAGAGATGGCCACATGCTATGCCACGTATCTAACAAAGAGCTATATTATATGTCCTGATCTCATGCCACCACTTGTAACCTCATAATCTATTAATGACTAGTCCTAATGTCATCCAAGCACTTGGCCATTTTTTGCCTAATTACTCTACCACATGTCACTCATTTATTTATGTCTTTTGTCACTCTCTCACTAGTGCCACGTTTCACTCCCTCATTGGCCTAGTCAACCTAAATTCTCATGTACCAATTTTGTCTTACAATTCCACATTTTTCCTACATTAGATGCGTATAACACTTCATCAGTTACTCAATAACAACAATAAACTCAAATTTATTAGTTGTAATCCACTAAACTAAAATTCAAGACACAAATAATACTTAATCACATCGAAAATCATTTAAAATTGTTTATACCCAAAATAGGTCAATTAAGTGCATTTACTATCTTTGCATTGTTTCTGAATCATGATTCATGTATGTATATGTATATGATGCATGTAAATGAAATGCATTTAATATGTTTTAACATAATATGACTCATGTGACTAGTCAAACCCCTTAGGTGTAAGAACGGGTTATTATAATTCACCCTTTTAAGAAAATTCGTCCTTGAAATTCTAACCTGATTGACTAAATAGGTACGGGTATTTTTTCCTTATATTCTCCTCATTCTCCCATATAGGTTCTTCGTTTGAATGATTCCTTCAAAGGACTTTAACTAATGGGATCACTTAGTTTCTCAATTGTTTGGTCTGATAACCCACTATCTCAACCAATTCTTCAACATAACTTAGGTTAGTTGCAACTTCAACTTCCTGAGCTGGTAGTATGTGTGTCAGGTCAGATCGATTCCACCTAAGCATACTAACATGGAACACATTGTAAATCTAAGACATCTCTTGCAGTAATGCTAATTTATAGGCCAATATTCCTATTCTCTCATTAACTTTATGTGGACTAATGTATCTAGGGTTTAACTTGCCCTTTTTTTTGAATTTTAATACTCCTCGCCAAGGTGACACTCTTAAGAACACTTTGTCCCCTACTTAATGCTCTATATCTCTTCGATATTAATCTACATAACTCTTCTACCTATCTTGGGTGACTTTGACTCTATTGTGAATCAACTTCATCTTATCCACAGTGTCTTGAATCAATTATGGGCTTTCAATAATTCTTAGACCCTCTTCATCCCAATATAAGGGCGATCTACACTTCCTACCATGGAACGCCTCATACAGGGTCATACTAATGCTACTGTGGTAATGATTGCTGTAGGCAAATTCAATAAGAGCTATATAATGATCCTATGCCCCTTGGAACTCTAATAAACAAACTCTAAGCATATCCTCAACAGTATTAATAGTCCTCTCACTCTGTCCAACTGTCTGAGGATGAAATGATGTACTGAAGTTCAACTTTGTGTCCATTGCTCTCTATAAACTACCCCAAAATCTCGAAGTGAATTTGGGATCTCGATTTGACACAATAAACACTAGGATTCTATGCAATCTCACTATCTTATTTACATATCTCTGATCCAACTGATCTAAGTTGTTATTCTCCCTCATAGGTAAGAAATGGGCTGACTTCGTCAGTCTATTAACAATGACCCAAATAACATCATGTTGCCTCAGAGTTCTCGGCAATCCTATAATGAAATCCATATTTATCCTCTCCTATTTCCACTCTGGAATTGGCAAGGACTTTAACTTCCCAATTGGAGCCTGATGTTTTGCCTTGATCTATGGACAAGTCAAACATTTAACAACATACTTCACTACTTTTTTCTTCATCCCTGGCTACCAGAAATGTTGTTTAAACTTATTATACATCTTATTAGTACTAGGATGCATAGCATAAGTTGTTTTGCGATCTTCCTCCAAAATATATATTCTCAAATCGTCCACATCAAATACACACAATCTCTGTTTTAACCACAATGTATTATCCCTCAACTTAAATCGAAACTAGAATCCTACTTCAACTTCTCAATAAGCTTATAAATTGTAGATCCTTAAGTTGAGCTTTTCCAATCCTCTCATGTAATACTTGCCTGAGCTTCAATGTAGCTACTAATGTCTCATTTTGTCCCACTTTTAACTCAACATTCAAGGCTCTTAACTAAACTATACTAGGTAACCATGTAGTCTGAATCTGCACCACCTTGCTTATATACACCTTTTCTTATGTAAAGAATCTCTGCTCTTATGTACACCTTTCCTTACCATAACTAATGTAATTACAAATGCTAAAAAGGCAAATGAATGGTTAAGTTAGGAGATGAAGAATTTGTCTACACAATTTTTAATGCCAATAATAATTTTATGGTTAAGGATGACTAATGATATGTTAATTATTCAATTCTTTATGTAGGATGTAGCACCCACTTACCGTAGGGTACGCATTGAGACGCTCGTAGGTCGTTCCGATACATAACCCACGATGAGGGTGCACTACGAACGATCATTTCTATAATCCATATGGCATCAATATAATAAAAGCGCAATATTAAAATCACTAAATTTGAAACCAAGATACTTCTCATTTCATTTCTTAAAAACCATAAATGTACAAGTCTATCAGTTTTCCACTGTCAAAAGTACAATACTCCAAATGGAAACTGATACCCAAACTAACTAGGTCATTCCCAAAAACCATCCCAGCTGACCGACCTGTGAGCCATACTTCTCTTGCCAACAGGCTCAACAAGGCAGGAAAAGTCTCTTGCTAACTGGAGTTAGGAATCTACTATCTCTGCCCTGAAAAATATTTGCAATGTTGGGTGAGTTTGCGAACTGAGCGAGAAACCATCATCGATGGTTCACCCAACTCATGCATAAACAAACAATTCACAAAATTTCACATAATAACATATTCGAAAATACCACATGCATCATCATTTCACAATATAAGGCATTTCGCCTTTCACACAGTTCATAATTTATCATTCACATATATAATGCACATGTGACACTTTCAATTTTATTACGTTGTTGTGACCGTGCGCCTGATTACGGTGGGCTTGAAACCCTGATACGTTGAGCCTGTGACTCTAAAAATTTTCGTTAGGCTTGAGGCCCTGATGCGTTGAGCTTAAAGCTCTGAAATACGTTGGCTGCTCCGGTCACAACTGTCATTATCTGATCATGCCTTTATGCATGAATGCACATGTTCTGTATCGCATTAAAACCAAATTATTGCCATGTACCACAAATGACACTTCTATATCAAGTTCTAAATATTTCGGACACCTATGGTCCGAAATCAATCAAAAGCCAACACACAAATCCTCCCTTAACTCCACATGGCATAAGTGCATAATATTAAATACATAAAGATTGAGGAACCAACTAGGTTACTCACCTCTGAACTTCCGAGCTACTGCCGGGAAGTCTCACCTACGTCAAAAGATCGATGCTTTACTTGAGCCTCTAAAACAATCAGAATATACAAACATTACTAATTGCACAGTTTCAAATCAATAATGCATATGCAGCGATTGAATTATGTACTATACATGCTTATGACATTCCCGATCTTTCCAATTCAACTCTTTTACTCTAAAAGATAGCAATTCCTCGATTCCATAATTCATTTGACTAAGATCCAAACTCTCTAAAGTCACACTCCAATTATAAATCACATTCACTATTCAATTGCCATCCAATTTCGAGAACTTTCGGAATAAATTTAGAAATTCTATTCTTATGAATTCAAAATTCTTAGTCTCTAATTTCAATCACTCATGAACCAATTCAATAGGAATAAAACCTCAAAACCATCAATTAAAACACTCAACTTCAATTAAAGAGAATGGGCGTCCTCGCCGCGGCCCAGGATCGCTCGCCGCGGCGTATGCGACGGCTCTCCCCGCAATGTGCCCACTTCTGCTCGTCGTGACGTGCACCTTCGCTCGTCGCGACGTGCTAAGACAAAATAGCTCACCGTGACGTGTTCATCACACGTCGCGACGTGCAAACCCAAAAAAACACCCGAAACCCAGATTTCTCAGATCTGTCGATTTTTAATCCAACTTTTCTCTTTACAAACACTCCAAAACAACTCAATATACTCTAAACTACTAACCCTTAACCTGAATTCCATCTAAAATCAATTATCCCTCAAGTACCCAAATCAAAATCAAGAAAATTCTCAAATCCCTATCATCCGAAACTCAAACATTTCTCAACAATTAATAACTCAATTCAATGTTCAAATCAAACTAGCTAAAGCATAAAGCAGTAAGAACTTAATTGATTAATCCTTCAAACCTTCAAAAATCACCCAAGATACTCCAATCCCAAGCTTAAGCACACCCACGACAATCACCTAAACCAACCCTAAATTTTATTTTCTCCAACACCAAGGCTTAAAACTAGGTTAAAGATGAAGAATGGGGCAATTAGCAAGAAGGAATGAAATGAAGCAAACAAGGTGGAAGATCCATGAAGAAGAAGAGAAGAAGAACCAAGAAGAGGGTCAATTTTCTTTCAAAGGCAAGGGAGGATCGTGGGAAGCAAATTTCAAAAGGGAAGGGTTATAAACAAGGGATTTCAAACTAAGGGCATGTTTGGCAATTCAATTGCCACATGTCCAATCCTTAGAGTCTAAAAATCCAATTCATATTCTAATCTCTCCCAAAATTTGCAATGGTTATTAATAATAAATCCTAAAATCATAACTCTAAGTATCTCGTGCCAATTGCCAATCAATTTCGGAACCGAAATCCAATTAATCAGCCTTTAAGTCATTTTTTCGGTCCGGACCTATTACTCTGAAAATTCCAGAAAATTTCATAAAAATCCTCAAAAATATGAAACACATGATCATACACTCAAATTCCATTTTCCAAACCTCTAGCATTAAATATTCACTTCAATTCACTAATCAAAGCACAACCTATACAAAAAATTACAGAATCTCCAGTTTACACAATCATGCCGGGAATATGTCATACATGTATGTACATACATATGCTTGTGCAACAATAATCATTTATTGATAATTAAAGAGGCAAAATGCATGTGCAATTTCAATTTATGAATGCACTCAATCCTACCCCATCCGAATTACCAATATGCCCCTCACGTCGGTAACGGGATGTTACATAGGAAGTCATATCTCATAGAGTTAAAGTGTAAAGCAAGAGAAAGACAAAGGTTATAGCACAAAAGAAAACATAATTGAGACAAGGACAACCTTTTTTATGATAACTTTCACAACTAAGAAAGAGGGAGTAGTAAGTAAATTGCCCTAGTAATTAATAAAGTTTAAGAAGAAAGTCTAGTTAAAAGAATTTTAAAGAAGTGCTTATTAGTATAAAACCTAACCAATTTGTTTGATGAATTTGAGTTTTATTTTAAGTAATTTTCATTTATGAACCTTTTAGTTAGATTCATATTACAATTAGTTTGCTATTAATAAGATTGTAGATTTATATTTTGTTATGGTTATATGAGTTTTATACTTATGTGTTTTTTAGTTTAGGAAGAAAAGGACTACAAAAATAAGCTTAAAAAGGAAAGGAAAAGAGAACTAGTTAAAATTTTAAACTAAAAGAAAGCATTCAAACTAGGTATGTTTTAAACTTGAATGATAACCACCGCCTAAGACATGCTTATGTACTATATTTGTTAACATGATAAAATAATTATAAAGAGATATAGTGCCTGAGGCATGTCTATTTCTCTGACTGTATTGACAAGTAAAATTTTTGAAAAGATCAATAATATAGGTCACATTTGTGTCGCAAATCATGCCCTTATCTAAAATTAAACCAATAGTTACAAAAATATACACTTTTTATGTAATTCTTTTTTATTCTTTCCCATTCTCTCTCAATCTCATATAAACCAACTACTTTACTAATAAACCCACTTAAATTTTGGCACTTCCATCCATTTAAACTAAAATTAATCCACTTTACATTTATATAATCACCATTTTGTAGTTTAGGGTTTCATTCTTCAATTTTTTTGATTTGCATTCTTAAACATTTTTACTCTAGATCTCTATCAAAAATTAAAAATCCATTATCAAAATGAGGTAAAAGGCTTATTTAAGATAAGGGATAGTTTGAGCAGATTAAGGTGCCTCTACTAATTGCCAATAAGCTAAGGGTTCCTCTCATAATGAACATCTGATGCTTGTTGTTAATTACTAAAGGTACCTTAATGTTCTCAGACTATCCTTTTCTTAAATAAGCCTTTTTTCTCCAATAGTGAACATCTAATGATGTCATCACCTTAGCTAACCACTTTAATAAGTATTTTTGTCTTAAAGCCTGAAATTTTTAAGTCAAATAGGTATGTGGATTGGTTTGAATTGGATATAATAGAAAAAAAAAGGTTGCAATGTATATAGAGAATGTAGGACGAATGATATGTGCTCAAATGTTGATTCATTTGATCTACTACACTTAGTGATTACTGCCTTATAAATGCTTAAGATACTCACTTTAGCTTATATTTGATTTTAGGTACATTTTGGAAGTGAAGGAGCTAAAGTGACCTAAAAACATATTCATTGAAGCCATCTTCTCAACATCCATACTCTATTGATTCATGGAACAAGAATAAGAAGAGGATTAAAAGAAGAAGGGACAAACTAGAATGTGAAGTGAAGAACAAAGTAAGAAGCATCTCATGGACACACTTTTGTATGGATGGGCATTAGATCTCTTCTCATGTCCCTGGATGAGGTTGCATTGACATGAGACCATCTCTAATGCTTATGCCATGCTTCTCACAGCTGTGATTCCCTTCTCACACCTGTGGAAGTCACTCACAGGTGATAGAAGGGACAATTGTCCCATTTAAATCTAGTTTTTAACTATAAAGGTTTAAACGGTCAAAATAACTCATTCAGGACATAAGCAAGCTAAAGCATTTTTCTTCGTCTTTCAACACTAACAAGGTAATAATGGCTGATGCTTGGAGCTTGAAGGAGAAGATGGAAGGCTAACTTCTCGACACCGGTTTAAAGGTGAAATTGATGCCTGGGATGCATAGTTAAGCTTATCTTATCATTGTTTAATATTGGATCTCTCTCTCGGAATTGTTTACATTATTTTAGGATGTATGGATAATCATATTCTTGTTATTTTTAGATTGTTTATATTGTGAGCCCATTGCTATAATCATTATAATCTATAATTATCGTATTTGGATTTGTATGTAGCAACTAATGGTTTTTAATCATTAGGGATAACATAGCGTAGGTTAAATGACCCGAGCTTATATAGTTGTTGCTTAGATTGGTCCATTTTCCATTTCTTAATATGACTACCCAATTGAATCTAGAGATCGTACACAACACCTCACTACCATAAGGCCTACACCTGACATACTAAGTACATTCAAGCACATACCCTACGGGAATGGCTAGTTAAAGCATATCACATAATCTTAATTATGGCATCATATATATCACAAGATCTTTAAAAGATCAAACTTTCCCATTTCATTCACAATTATAAACATACATTGTCATTATGATTCATAACTCATGTATATACATTCGTAACATATGAGAGTTTACAATTCCATACAAAGTGTGCTATATAAAATGGGATGCTAAACCAAAGTTTCCTAATTGGACTCATCAATGTCAACTGACCAGAACTTTGAGTCATTCTGTATCCAAAACACAAGTACTATAATTCTACTCTATCTCCTTAGGAGTTAGAACTCCTTTAGAACTAAAAATAATGCTGCAATTTTGATGAGTTTGTGAACTCAGTGAGTGAACCATCATTGATGTTCTCACTCATGTCAGTACATAATAACAATTACAAAGTCCAATTCATCAAACATAACATGTAATATCTCAATTCATACCACATCACATTCTTCATAGATCTAGACAATTCAATATTTCACCCTAATTCAATAAGGCATGTCAATTCAATCATTCAAATAAAGTATATCAATTAGATCATTTAATATACATATGAAGGTATATGCAAATGCACATGTGACTCCACTTCATTTTTTACTTTGTTGTAACCGACCACCTATACTGTCTCGTACCCATCGCAGATATTGAGCTCATTTTTGTCCCGTATCTGTTGTGGATACTGGGCTTATTGTCTCTAAGCCTGTGGCTCCTTTATGCACATTTCTGAGCTTAAAGCTCTTTCTCACTTTGGCTACTTTAGTCACAACTCCTTTATATGTTTATGCATTTTGATGTAATAAGATGCAACAATTCACATATTATACTTTCAATAATTTTCAATCAATATACTATTGTCATATCTCACATTCTTCGGATCTAAGTCCGACATTCATCATCCGGTTATTCAGGTATTCTATATTACACATAAAATTCACATACAATTACAACAGAGGCATATATAATGAGTTCACACATCTAGGTCAATTTACAGTATGCTCTAATAAGATATTGTCTTGACGATCTAGCAATGTCTGGGTGCTGACGATCGACTTGAGCATCTATAGTCATGCAATACACAAATGGTACACACATCGTTTGGTTATTCAATCAAATAAATATACAAAAATACACATCTATAAGTGTGATGTCTAATACATGGTCAATTGAATTTTTAGGTATGTAACTTTATGCAAAGATCTTAATCCATTCCTAATCCATCCATCATACATTTATTCAAATTCCCATTCATATGACCTTTATGTTCTTCAATATTCCTATACCCATTTAGGTTCATCTTGGCCTTAATGAACTCCAAAGGAACCAAACTAGAGTGACTTATTTGTTGGAGTTATGTAAATATAGTGCCCTAGAAAGCAAGTGTATTTACATATAACTTTATCTTCTTTAGTTACAGTAATAGTTATATAATGCTCACACAAATAAAACCAAACTCTTTTGTTTTATTAATAATAAATATTTTCATTACAAAACTGTAACTTAAGAAGATAAAGTTACATGTAAATACACTTGCTTTCTAGGGCACTATATTTACATAACTCTAACAATCTCCCACTTGCCCTAAAGCAAGTTTGGCATATCCCTCATTCATATCCCTTCTAGGTAACCCTTAAAGCTCTTTTGAGTCAATGTCTTTGTGAATGGATTAGCAAGGATTTACTCTGTGGGAATTTTTACCACATCCACCTCTCCACATTTTATTATCTCCCTTATGAGATGATACTTTCACTCAATACGTTTGGCAGCTTTGTGGTTCTGAGGTTCTTTAGAATTAGCCACTGCCTCACAATTATCACAATAAAGTGTAATGGCTTTTTCTACCTCTGTAACTACCTCCAAATCATTTAGGAACTTCCGGAGCTAGACTGCTTCCTTTGTTGCTTCACAAGCAACAACATACTCAGCCTCCATAGTCGAATCAGCAATACAAGATTACTTAACACTCCTCCAGACTATGGCTCCACCTCCTAAGGTAAATATAGAACTAAAAGTTGATTTCCTTGAATCAACATCTGATTGGAAATCAGAATCTGTATATCCTGTCAGAATAAGGTTACTTCCAAAGTAAACAAGCATTAAGTTTTTCATCCTACGAAGATATTTAAGTATACATAACCACAGTCTAATGTTCCATTCATGGATTAGATTGAAATCTACTTAACATTCCCACGGCGTAACAAATATTCGGTCTAGTGCAAAGTATTGCATACATCAAACTTCCAACTGCCGAAGCATATGAAATATTACGCATGCGTTCAACCTCCTCTTGGGTTTTAGGTGATTGTTCCTTTGAAAGTTTGATTCCATGCCTAGCAGGTGTGAAACCCCTCTTAGAATCTTGCATAGCAAACTTATTGAGTATATTCTCAATATAGGTTAATTGAGACAAGATTGTCTGTTTGTTCATATAATCCCTTATAAGTTTGATCCCTAGAACATAGTTAGCTTCTCCCAAATCCTTCATCGAAAACTATTAATTCATCCATCCTTTAACTGTAGATAACATTTCCCAATGAGCATAATGTCATCAACATACAGGATTAGGATTTGTATGAACCCATAGGTTGTGATAGACTTATCAAACCTAATGTTCCAAAACTTAGATGCCTGTTTAAGTCCATAAATGGACCTTAGCAACTTGCAAACCTTATGCTCATTTCCTGGCTCAATGAATCCTTCTAGTTGGGCTATATAAATGGTCTCCTCAAGATCCCGATTAAGAAATATGATCTTGACATTCATTTTCTATATTTCATACTCACAACCCTCCCACTACGTCTATGCACAACTTGATGTTCAGGTTGCACTTCTGATTCAACTCTTGAATCCATTTCGACATCTTGTTCTTTCATATCCAAAACAACTCTTGGTTTGGATGAAATAGCTAACTCCTTAGTACTACTTCAAATGAACATCATTGTCATTATGCTCATTGGGAAATGTTACCCTCGTTCCCATAAGATATCCTACAAACAAACATACTTTTGACCTTGGTTCCATCTTTGTGGATTCAGGCTTTAGAACATGGGTTGGGCATCCCTAAGTCCTTAAGTGCCTCAATGAAGGTACTCGGTCAGTCCACAACTCCATAGGTATTTTAGGCACCGATTTAGATGGAGCAAAGTTAAGAAGATATGTTGTCATTTGTATGGAATATACCTAGAACGATTTTGAAAGGCTAGCGTAAGACGTCATTAATCTTACCATTTCCAATAGAGTCCTATTTCTCCTCTCAGCTACACCATTTTGTTGAGGTGTTCAAGGAGTTTACAAATTAGAAACAATTCCATTGTCAATTAATTATTGCTGGAACTCTTCAGATAAGTACTCACCACCTCGATCTGATCGAAGTTGTTTTAATGGCTTGCCTAGTTGCTTCTTAGCTTCAGCTTTGAATACTTTGAACTTTCAAAGGATTCACTCTTTTCATGCATCAAATACAAATAGCCATGTCTTGAGTAATCATATATAAAGGTTATGAAATATTCATACTCTCCTCTAGCTTGTACGTTAATGAGCCCACACACATCAGTATGTACCAGGTACAACGTGGATTCAGATTTATTTCCCTTAGAAGAAAAGGAGACTTTGGTCATTTTTCCTTCAATACAAGATTCACAGGTGGGTAATGGATCACTATCCAAGCCCATAAGGATCTCCTCATTTACTAACCTATCAAGTCTTTTATGATTGATACGACCCATTCTTAAGTGCAACAGATATTTTGAATTAATGTTAAAGTCATTGGATTGTCTTGATTTTATCAACTATGTGGTGTTTAGTGAGCCTGACATAGATTATATAAAGAACAATCCCTATTTAATTATCGCACACAAATAAAATCCTTATTCCCATATATTGAAAAAACTTTTCCAAAATATAAGGAATAACCAGACTTTATTAGACAAAAAACAGAAATCATGTTCCTTACAATCATTGGCATGTAATAAACATTCTCCAAATTTAACCTATGACCAATAGGAAAGTCCAAGATAACTACTCCCACTAATTTTGTTAAAGCATAGGAACCATCTGCTATCTTGACTTGAAATTGACCTTTAGGTAGTCTTCTCCCTACAATGAATTGCAAACATGATTAGTGGCTCCTGAATCTAATATCCAAGAAATAGATAAATATACCACATTTCTAGTTCCTAACAAACTTAGGAAACCTATACGTCATTTACTTTTCAGTTACTTAAGGTAGACTCGACAGTTTCTTTTCCAGTGGCCCATCTCATCACAGTGGAAACACTTTCCTTTGATGTTCTCTTTGACCTGCTTTTTCATGGGTTTGGCCTTGACCCCTATTTGGGCCTTCTTTTCATTAGACCCTTCTTATTTTGCTTGCCTTTACCCTTGGGCTTAGAAGAAGATGCTACATTAGCTTCGACCCCATGAGCCTTGATATTTAATATCTCCTCCGTGTTCTGGAGGGTATTCATCAACTCACTTAAGGTTTAATCCTTGTTGTTGAGCTCATAGTCCAACTTAAACTGCTGAAAAGAAGATTTTAAGCTATTGATGATCATAATCATCTGCATGTCCGCATCTATATCTGCCCCAAGCATCTCAGCCTCAGTGACTACAGAGATTACCTTCATACTGTAATCCCGCACAGATTCACCAAGTTTTTTCCTGGATTATGAAAAGTTTGGATAGCTTTCACTCTTGTAGACCTGGTCCTCACACTAAACATCTCATGTAGGGGATGGACCATTGAACTAGCGTTTTTCATACAAGCAATTTGTTTTTGCAACATGCCATTGACATAAACTAGAATATAACACTTAGTAGTCTTGTCAGCATTCTACTGGCACTCATAATGTTGGACTCACTCAGGATTTGAATATCCACCTGGAGGTGTAAGCTCATTTTCAGTTAAAACCTATGAAATATGTCCATATTGAAGAACAATGTTAAGGTTACGTCTCCATTCATTAAAATTGTCTCCGTTTTCCAATTTGTTATTAGTCAAGAGCAGGGTGAGTGGATTCATTTTGTCTGAAAATATAAATTATTAAAACATGAGTATAATAGTCAACAATATTGGATCTTTGTATAAAATCATGATGCATGTACGCATGATGATAGATTTAACAAAACTTAAAAAAATTAAAACATTATACGGCAGTTATTTTTCTTATCTATAACAAACTAAGTGACAGTGGGCATCTTATCCATTAAAAGAGAAAACTAAGACCCTCCCACTCAAAAAAAACTACCAAGCATCTCATGCCCAACTTTTTGAGAAGCATCATAATTTAGTCCATACTTTTACCAACAAAGCTACGGTGGGCAGTTTATTAATAAAAAATGTTGAGTGTTTAATCATTTGATTCATTCACTAAAGATACTTGCAAACCATGCCTCGATGGGAGGTCACATTTGCTACCATTAAGTGGACTTATCCTTAAGGAGACCCAAACCATGCAAGATCTAGGATTCATGCCCTCCGATGGAGAGTAGCACTTCACCACATGTAAATGGGCCATCATTTGGAAACCGTGGGCTCTCATATGAGCATCCTCTCCCACTCAATCTTTTAGGCTTTAAGTTTTAAATACCATTATGTCTAGATGCAATTTATTATCTATCCTATATTGTTTCATTATATATCTCATACATAATGAACGCATGGCAAGGCCTAGGGTTGGAAATTTTCTAAATGACATGCAATCACAAAATATCACATATTATTTGCAGTCATTTCTCCATTCATCACATGAACTAATTAAGTCACTTTTGATTGTCCATCCTAGAAACATAAAAATAATTACAAGCCTTTTAGGCCCAAAATATTCTTCTTGGACTTGGATCTTCCGTTTCAAACTTTTCGCTCATATGATCCGGCCCATTCGGTAAATAAAAGGTAATGGCATTTATAAAAACTGAATTTTGTTACTATGAAAATAAAAATTCTAGCACTAGATTTTCATAAAACTGAATCTTTGTAATACAAAAAAAATCCAGCACTTGTTTTCATTAAAACCAAAACTCATTCGATTAAAAAAAAAAACCAACACCTAGTATTTTATCATAACCAAAATTTGATTCCTTGAAACAAAAATCCAGCACTTGTTTTTGAAACAAAAAACTGAAACTAGATTCATTGAAACAAAATTCCAGCATCATTGTTTTCACAAAACCGAATTACGCCAATACACAAAAGGATACACCGAAACCTTTACCTCTCCATTTCTTCAATCCATGGCTGCTTCATCTTCATCATTACATCAATTTGTACATTACAAAATCAAAGAAAACAAAAAAATGAATCAAGGAGGAAACATGGTGATGATAGACCACTCTCCTTGTTACAACCAAATGAAGAAATCGTACATGGAAAATTTAACTTCTATAGACAACCAAAAGAGCAATACATACACCATATATATTTATATCTTATGAAAATATGTAGCATGTAAAAAATGATTGCCAACCCATGCATCAACCATATATGAAACGAAATCACGCATAAGAAACTTGGCTCTAATACCAATTGTTGGATCGAAAAAAGAAAACATGCCATATTTGGAGAACCGGTATATTTCAAAACTTTTTAGAAATCTTATTTGTAGCAGAAGCAATATATCCAAATCATCATGACAATCTAGACATGATATGGTATAAGGATAATAAAAAAACATAAACAAGATTAAGAATATTACCGACTCCTTTGCTACAGCTTTAATTCCTTACTGCGCTATTCTCTCCTTCTTGTATCAAAAGCCTTTGCTTTTGAATCATTTCCTTTGTCAATCTATCTTCTCCTTATTGTTGTCTCCTCAACCAATTTGATTTACCTCTTGTTCTCCTAGGACAACTTGGTTAACAAAATCCTTTGGTGGGAAAGGAGAAGAAATGCTTGGAGGAGATTTTTCTTAGAAGAAATGAGTTAAAAAAGAGACTCTTCCTATGAAAATTTCGGCTTACTCATGCATGAAGGGAGAGAGAAAGTTAAACAATGCAAGAACGCTTTCTTACACGCTCAATTTCGATTATGCATGGAATGGAAGAAGAGAATAGCATCCAATGCATCACTTCTTGCTTTAATCAATCATAAAGTAGCCATTAAATGAGACTCTTCTCATTTATCTTTAAGATGGCTATATGAAAAGACTATTAACCTAAATATGACCTACCAATTTCGATTTTGGAAGATGGAAGAAGGGAGATAGTCCATCCAATGCACATCTTTCTTTTTTAATCCAATGAATGTTAGTAGGTTATATGCTAACATTAAAAGAAAACCACTAAACCATTTAATGGTAAGTTCATAACTCCATTTAATGATGAGTGGTAAACTAAAGCATTCAATGCTAACATACAACTTAAGCATTCACTTATTATGGACCACAATCTTGATGAGTGGTAAACTCGTATGTATTATATTATAATTTTTGATATGATTGGAATGGATTTTTACAAATTATTAATCCAATGTCTGCATGTTGGAATTATCAATTGAAACATGTATCAGGGAACATTAACTCAAATAAAGAGTTTATAGTGCTATCATCACGTCTAGATGTTTTAAGGAAATTTGGTGATTAAACTGGTGCCAGTAATTTGATGGAATAGCTACCTATCAACTCTTAACACCAAGGTGAGATCTTGTGTGTTAATCACCATATAAAGTAAAACAGGAGATCTAGAAGGAAAAACCAACATAAGGGCAAAATGGTAATTTTACCTTTTATTGTGCAGATGGCTATAATAAGATTCTAAATAGGGTTTGCAATTGGACATAAAATATGTGTTCTTATAATATTTAATAATTCAAGAGTTCAACTAATTGTCTTTAGTGGAATGACATTTAGTTAATAAGCTAGAATTAATTATAATGAGATTAAATTAATTATAGGCTTATTGGAGCTTGAATTATCAAAGTCTAATAAGATTCCCCACTTGACTTCAAGGAAGGTTATTAAGCTAAGTAAGAAATATAAATAGAGGTTTTAGAAGCCCATAATTGAATGTTGGGCTTACACTAATTAATGGTTAATTAGAAGCCCAAATGTTCATTTTGAAATGGGCTAGACTTTGGTTTAATGTAATTGATTAGATTAATTATATTAAAACAAATTTTTTTAAAGAAAGGAGTAACAATTTGGGTTTTATTAGGGTTGAATGTGCAGGTGCACATTTAACATTCAAATGCTAAATAAAGATGGTCTTTATTATGGATTATCATTATTAAATGGAGTTATGACCTTACCATTAAATGGTTTAGTGGTTATCTTTTAATGTTAGCATACAACCTATTAGCATTCATTAGATTAAAGAAGAAAGATGTGCATTGGATGGACTATCTTCCTTCTTCCATCTTCCAAAACTGAAATTGGTAGGTCATATTTAGGTTAATAGTCTTTTCCTATAGCCATCTTAAAGATAATTGTGAAGAGTCTCATTTAATGACTACTTTATGATTGATTAAAGTAAGAAACGATGCATTGGATGCTATTCTCTTCTTCCATTCCATGCATAATCAAAATTGCTTGTGTAAGAAAGGGTTCTTGCATGGTTTAACTCTCTCTCTCTCTTTTCATGCATGAGTGAGCCGAAATTTGCATGAGAAGAGTTTCATTTTTGGCTCATTTCTTCCAAGAAAATTCTCCTCTAAACATTTCTTTCTCCTTTCCCACCAAAGGATTTTATTAACCAAGTTATCCTAAGAGAACAAGAGGTAAAGCAAATTGGTTGAGGGTACAACAACAAGGGGAAGATAGATTGACAAAGGAAAGGATTCAAAAGCAAAGGCTTTAGATATAAGAAGGAGAGGATAGCACAGCAAGGAATTAAAGCTGTAGCAAAGGAGTCGGTAATATTCTTCATCTTGTTTATGTTTATTATTATCCTTATACCATATCATGTATAGATTGACATGATGATTTGGATGTATTACTTCCGCTGCAAATAAGATTTCTAAAAGGTTTTGAAATCTATCGATTCTCTAAATATGACATGCTTTCTTTTTCCGATCCAACATTATCATTATTTGATTTAATAATTACACAAAACTAAGGTCATCATTCCAAAGCACTACCCATGGTCACGGGGGACCTTCCCATGATCGTGACAGAAGCTAATCATCCAGGCCACAATCATACACTTGAAGGCCATAATTGTGCCCTATAGCATTTTCTAGAATTCCGCACGAATTCATCAAACTTAGAAATATAATAAACACTTGGATACATCCATAGTTAGGTTCTTGCTTAGATTTTAGGTGAAGATGATAACCGAAATGGAGAAGATACTCAAAGATATGAAGCATGTGATGGTCTTAATGGTGAGAAGGAAGACGAAGATAGCATGTAGCAACAAAAAAAAGAGAAGATGGCCATCCAAAGGGGTAGATCATGGGATATAGGTGTATGGTAAGGGTTTGGACATTTGCCTAAACACTTGTCAAGTGAAGAGGCATGCTACATGTATTCAACTCTAGCTACCACTTGTCACCTAATATTTAGTCCAATTGTCACTTAATCACTAGGCCAATTGTCACTCATTTATTCAAGCCATTTGTCATCCAATTAGCTAAGCCATTAGTCACTCACTTACTAATGTCACGTGTCACTATTTCATTGGTCCATGTGTTACTAACTTTATGCTTCACATGTCACAAGTCTAAAGTGTCATTTATCACAAATTTAAAGGGCCAATTATCACAAATATAAAGTGCCACTTATCTCTAACTTTACCATTTAAGAATTTTGCTAAGCCAATTTACATATTGACTCCTCAAACTTTCAATTTTTAATAATTAACTTCAAATCACTAACTTATTTAATCAAATAGAAATTAAGGACATAAACAGTACACAATCATATCATAATCATTTTAAACATTTCATGCCCTGAAATATGTCAATTGAGTGCACATACTATCCTTGCAATGTTTTATAATCATTATTCATGTGTGTATGCTAAAATATGTATATGGAAAAAATCATAAAATCATATTGCACATGTACCGGATTCATTCTATATGATGCAACTCATATGACTCAGTAGTCTAGCACTTTAATCCCTCAAAAGTTTAGGAGATGGGATATTACACCACTGTTAGAGTAGTGCCCTAAAGGCAATCCCCTTTAGCGCATTTTGTTCATAGTCATGTACAGACTTTATGAATAAATAAAGCAAGGCATATTTCATTTATTTGATGTTCATTTTATTATGAATTGACAAGGATCTTTAATCAAATTAATGAAGTCCTCGATACATGACATAGCATGAAGGAAATTATGATGCGATCATACTACCGAGATTCCTATCATGTGCAATTATGTCAAGATATCTAAATTATCCTAGTCATAGGATTAACGAGACCGGACATCGTTAATCCGGATAGACTAACACACGTCAAACTCCTTGATTGGATCAAGCAGTGGATCTCAGAAAACTGTAAATATTGAGATATTTAGATTTGACATGTGGATGCTTACTAGTGGTAGTAAGTACATTGGATGACCTGCCATGAGATCATCACATGGATGTTCTATACAAATGTCGGTGATAATCTCATCATAAAGAATGGTGCAAGTATCCTTAGACTCGAGGTACTCAAGGATATCTTGAGTCTTGATTACGCACTTTGACTCCATTCCTTGTTGCCTTTCAGAGGTCGCTCATAGGGTGGTGATTGGGTACAGCTTGAGGTATTCGAAGGTAATTGAGTAACCAATACAGGATTCACCACTTCTGAGATAGCAGAAGAGATACCCATGGCCTCTTATCAGGATCATTACTTTGAAGTCTCTGGCGCCGAAAGACATCATATGTCATGAAGAGAGTCTTCATGGACATATAAAGTAATGAGTCCTAGGGCGAGAACTGATTACACTTGGACTAGATTTGATCGATCGGTCTAGTAAGAGTTGACACATTGCCCATACTCAAACCAAGTGGGGTATAGCATGGTGAAAGGACGAATTGCACGGTAATTGTCTATGGAAGGGTTCGTGATATGGTTTCATTAGTCAAACCAATTACTTTCCGGTCAATTGGGGTCATGATGTGTTCTAGATACCGCTCATGACTTGCTCAGATTAAGTGTTAATCTAAGTGGCCAACATAACCGGAACCTAATGGGTCACACGCGTAAGAGTGACTCGGAGAATCAGAAAATAGTTTGGACGAGATCCGATATCTGGAGAGCAATAGGATTAAATGGATCCCGATGAGATTGGGATATGTCCCGATGAGATCGCGACATTGACATTGCTGAAAAGGGTCTCCGGCGATTTTTCACCGGCGGGGCCCGATGACCCTAGGACCAATTGTGTGACTGGACCACTTCAGCATTAATATATATATATATATATTAATTAATTAAAGAATTAATTAATTAATATATATATATAAGCTTATACGTGGAAGAGGCAAAGAAAGCTTTAGAAACTTCTAGTTTTATGCTTAGTCAAAAGGCATTTAATGAACTAAAAGACAAAATAGCATAAGATGAGAGATGATGATGCACGTGGATGATTTATAAGGCTTTTAAAACAAGTTTTAAAAACCTAACAAGAGTTGTTCATCGTGGATGGATGAGGATGGTCGTGGGTTTTGATCAAAATAGGAGAAAGGTTTTGAAAAACCTAAGAGAAATGTGATTTCTCATCATCGACATTCATCTCTCATCAAGCTTCTCTCCTTTCAAGCTACCTTCTTCTCCATTGATTCAAGCTCTCCATAGAACTAAGGTAAGATCTAGCAGTCTTTTCCTTAGTCTAGCTATTCCCGGGTCAAAGGGTTTGTCTCGGTTAGGTTTTCCGACCTCTGCGTGGATACCGTTAGAGACGGTCTCCTTTGGTCGTTATGGTTTGATTGTTTGTACATACACTTGGATCCTGGCTTTCGGGAATGTCCCGGGACTTAAAATTTTAAATTCCGCACTGTGTTCATGTGATGAACACCCCGGGATTTTCCTACAGTGGTATCAGAGCCGCTTGTGTTGTATAAACAGTCGAAATGATAACTAGGTCGGAATTCCATTTTGAATTGAGCTGTGTAGCATGCTGCTTCTGTGAATTTCGAAATCAGTATAGACTTAGGGTTTTCGAAATTTTCTGCCATATACTTGCTCATAAGATGTTGCTGAATGTGTCTATGAAAGGAAAAAATTTATCGATGTCGATTGATATGGTTTTGCTAATTTAATTCCCTAAGTTTCGGATGCTGTCTTGTTGAACGTTTCTGAAACAGGTATACTTGTAAATTCGAGAATAAATTCTAGAAAAATTGTTTTTCGGATTGGTTTTCACAGATATTTCCCTAAGATGTTTTTGAATGTCTCTGTGGATGGAAAAATGTTTTCAAGGTGATTTACCATTTATTTCCGAATTTCTTGTGTGCTTATGGAAATGTCTGTGTTGGAGAACACAGATTCTGGTTCGGCTAGATTGCTGAGGTTCAATGAGTTTTTGTGGGAAATAAATCCTGGAAAAATTCATGGAGCATGTTGGGAACATGTTTTCACCTCTGTAATTTTCTCAGTATTTATTGAAATTGTTTCAATGATCATTTTGAGCAAAAGGCAGAGCTTGGCAGTTTTGAGAAACATGCTGGGGCTGTTTTGTTTGAAATGATTGCTTGTGTTATTTTCAGCTCCAATGCCATGAATCATTTTTATAGTGATTAAAAATGTGTTATATTGATGTGGAATGCATCCCAAAATGAGATTCTTGAAATTGGGTTTCCAATAATTTTTGGATGTCGAATAGGTCACTGTAGCTTCTTATTAGCTTATTCCATTATCTTGCTTATTTTGGCCGTTGCAATTTTTGTGACAAGTGCCGGAGTAATCTTGATAATGTGTAGACTATCTAGAGCTATTTAGTATGATTATTTGGTGTCCTTGAATTATGTGGAAATCTAGTGATTAATGGTGGATTAATCGGTTTCAAGTTTTTCCTATATAGTTTGACTATAAGGCATTCACGTTTCAATGAATATGATTCATTAGCACATCAATATAAAGGATAATATACTTGGTATATTGGTATTGTGAATTGGAACTGCGCAGATTGAGAATTAGCCGATTTAAGAGCAATTTGCCAGTCGACTGGGACTTATATCTTGTCTTGTTACCAATGATCGAATGATGGGCCACCGACCGACGGACCTCGACCATTGGAATAAAAGAAGAAGAAGACTAGTCGACCGCACAAGTGCTAATCGACTGGAAACTTGCCAAAGTGGGATGATGGGTGGTTTTCGGTATAAATTCAATGCGATTGATGCAATGCCCTAAATCAGACCATATAGTCATGGTGACTATGATCCTTGGATGAGATTAAAAAGATGAGACCTAAATCTCTCAATTTAAATATGAAAACTAACGCCTTCCATTAATATGGTAAGAACCAGAGTTCTTATAGGGTTGAGTTGTTGGGCAAACTCAAGCTCGCCCTATACGGATATGTTCGAACCATGAAAATGAGATTTTCGGAATAATGGGTCGGTTTTCCTAGAAGCGTTGATTTGTTGGGCAAACTCAAGGTCAACGTGACAGAGGCGAAATTGGGTAGGTACATCGATGTACACGCATCAAGTGTTGATAACCCAATGTATGTGCATACATCAACTGTTGATAGCACTGGGCGATAGTTGCATTTGAGATGCAATTGGTATGTCCGATACCTACCGATTGACCTAAGGTGGCTTGTTGGGCAAACCCAAGGTCATTCTTAGTAATGTCGGATATCGACCCACTAGGTCAATGTGCCATTTTGTTTCTTGGATTCATGATGGGGGTTATGGATTCTATTGAAACTAGTGGGAGCCATATGTATGTCATTTAAGTCCTTATGGTCATACATTTAATTCTATTCTAACTTTCTTTCTCTCTCTACGTTTAGGTTGGTTGAAGATGTCGACCAGTGTGAATCTTCGCACTCTAATGGACTCAAACAAATTAACTGGACCAAATTTTCTTGATTGGCTGCGAAATCTGATAATTGTTCTCAGATCTGAGGATCTAGGATATATCCTTGATTTTTCGCTTCCGGATCCACTTCCTGAAGGAGCTTCTGATGATGATCAGAAGGCATATCGTAAGCATCTAAAAGACAGTGACATAGCCACCTGCATTATGCTTGCATCGATGTCACCTGAGCTGCAGAAGCAGCACGAGTCTATGGATGCTCACACGATAGTGTTTCATCTTAGAGAGTTGTTTGATGAGCAAGCACGGTCCGAATGGTTCGAGACCTCAAGGTTGCTCTTTACAACGAAGATGACTCCTGGTTCATCTGCAGTGCAATATGCATTGAAGATGAATGACTATATTGAGAGGTTGGCCGTCTTAGGTTTTGTGATGGATTCTGAGTTAAGTATAAACTTAATTCTTGTTGGTTTGTCAGATAGTTATTCACAGTTTGTGTTGAACTATCGAATGAACCAAATATCCACCACAATTCCCGAGTGATCAATCTGCTCAAGGACAGCAGAACAAGCTGTCAAGCAAGATAGCAAGGCGTTGCTATTGGTGGATTCTTCTTCCTCTGGTTCCAAGAAGAGGAAAGAAGAAGAAAAAGGCTCGGTCAAAGGAAGTGCAGCGAAAGGCAAGAAGAAGACCAAAGAGATCGCACCAAAAGGTACCGCTTCTATCATGCGGTAAGATCGGTCATTGGAGGCGTAACTGCAAAGTTTATCTGGAAGAACTGAAGCAGAAGAAGGCATCAGATGCCTCGACTTCTTCAGGTATGTTTGTCATTGAGGTTAATACTGTTTCTGATCATAACATATGGGTATTAGATACCGGTTGTGGCTCACACATATGCAATGATATGCAGGCCTCGTGGACGATGGCGACTCATAAAGGAGAAATGGACCTGCGTGTTGGCAATGGAGCAAGGGTTGCTGCATTAGCCGTAGGGACTTATGTTTTGACACTCCCCAGTGGGCTTGTACTTAACTTGGATGATTGTTATTTTGTACCCGTGTTAACAAAGAACATATTGTCTGTTTCTTGTTTAAATAGAGCTGGTTTCCATTTGTCTTTTGGTAACAATGGTTGTTCTATTAGCTCAAATGGAATGCTTTATAATCTTGGTACATTATGCAATGGTATTTACATATTAGATATGTCACATCCGGTTATGAATGTCAATGACGCTAAAAGACATAAAAGAGATAATTTAAAATCAACTTACTTATGGCATTGTCGCCTTGGCCATATAAATGAGAGACGCATCGCTAAGCTCCACAAGAGTGGAAGTTTAGGGTCATTTGATTATGAATCATATGACACATGTGAATCTTGTTTGTTAGGCAAGATGACTAAGTTACCTTTTAAGGGAAAGGGTGAACGAGCGACTGGATTATTAGACCTAATACATTCAGATGTATGTGGTCCGATGTCCATCCATGCCAGAAGTGGTTGTCGTTACTTCATTACCTTTATCGATGATTATTCTCGATATGGGTACCTGTATCTGATGAGATACAAATCTGAAGTGTGTGAAAAGTTCAAACAATTCATAAATGAAATAGAAAACCAACTTGGGAAAAGTATTAAAACATTACGATCCGATCGTGGTGGTGAATACTTAGACCAAGAGTTTTTGGATTATCTCAGAGATAATGGGATTTTATCTCAGTGGACTCCTCCTTACACACCACAAAGATAATGGTGTGGCGAAAGGAGAAATCGAACCTTGTTGGACATGGTACGATCAATGATGGGCTTTGCACAATTGCCAAAATCCTTTTGGGGGTATGCGCTTGAGACAGCTGTTTACTTGTTAAACAGAGTTCCATCAAAGTCAGTTGATGTTACTCCATATGAGATGTGGAATAACAAGAAACCTTATCTTTCTCATTTAAAAGTATGGGGTTGTCCTGCTTATATAAAGCGGACGCAGTCAGATAAGCTTGAAGCAAAATCTGACAAGTGTTTGTTCGTAGGATATCCTAACGAAACAAGGGGATATCAATTCTACCTTGCTGAGGAACAAAAGGTGTTTGTTTCAAGGCATGCTGTCTTTTTAGAGAAAGAGTTTCTTTTAAAGCAGATGTTGGGAGCAAAGTTGAACTTGAAGAAGTTCAAGATGCTCAGACGAGACGCAGATCAATCGCTCAACTCGAAACTGTAACTCATACAGATGAGGTAACAGCTCAACCTTCTACTACACACGAAATTGTGAGGTCAAGTAGGATACGCCTGTTCCCGAGAGATATGGATTTCGTAAGTGAACAGAATGACGTATTGCTCATAGAGGATGATGAGCCTACTACCTTTGAAGAGGTTCTGAAGAGTTCAGAGTCTGAAAAATGGCTTCGTGCCATGAAATCTGAAATGGATTCCATGTATGAAAACCAAGTATGGACTTTGGTTGATGCACCTGAAGGGATAAAACCTATAGGGTGCAAATAGGTTTTCAAGAAGAAAACCGACATGGATGGTAATGTGATTACCCATAAAGTGAGGCTTGTGGCTAAAGGCTTTCGTCAAAGACAAGGAGTTGACTATGACGAGACCTTCAGTCCAGTAGCAATGCTTAAATCCATTAGGATACTCCTAGCCATTGCCGCCATTATGATTATGAGATATGGCAAATGGATGTGAAGACGACTTTCTGAATGGAAATCTGGCTGAGGATGTGTACATGACACAACCTGAGGGCTTCATTTCCGCTGATGGCGAAAAGGTATGCAAGCTTCAGAAATCTATTTATGGATTGAAGCAAGCATCCAGGAGTTGGAATATCCGTTTTGATGAGACAATCAAAGAGTTTGGTTTCTCACAAAATCCGGATGAACACCGCAGTACAAGAAGGTTAATGGAACTGCGATCGTATTCCTTGTGTTATATGTAGATGACATATTGTTGCTAGGAAACGATGTCTCAATGCTGCAATCTGTAAAAATTTGGTTGTCCAAACAATTTGCCATGAAAGACCTTGGAGAAGCAACTTATATCCTTGGGATAAAGATTTATAGAGATAGATCGAAGAGGTTGCTTGGTCTTTCACAAATAACGACATAGACAAGGTGCTAAAGAGGTTTAGCATGGAGCAATCCAAGAGAGGGTTTCTTCCCATTGTTCATGGGATAACACTCTCGAAGTCCATGTGTCCTCGGACACAGGATGAGAGGATGCGTATGAATATGATCCCGTATGCATCTGCAGTAGGATCTATTATGTACGCAATGCTATGTACGAGACCCGATGTATCATATGCTCTAAGTGTTACGAGCAGATACCAATCGGATCCTGGTGAGGGTCATTTGGGTGGTCACAAGAATATCCTAAAGTACTTGCTAAGAACTAAGGATGTTTTCTTGATATATGGAGATGGAAGTCTCAAGTGAGCGGGCATCAGATGCGATTTTCAATCGATAAGGACGACTCAAGTCCCAATCAGTTATATTTTCATACTAAATGGCGGAGCGATCGGTTGGAAGAGTTCCAAACAGAGACGACTCATCGATTCAACGATCGAGGCGAGTACATTGCCGCATCGACGCAAAGAAAGGAAGCGGTTTGGATCAAGAAGTTCATTTCGAACTTGGTGTGGTTCCTAGTGTGATGGACCCATACTGATTGTATTGTGACAACACTGGGGCTATTCTTGCAGCAAAGGAGCCAAGGTCTCATCAACGGTCCAAACACGCACTCACCGATACCATTTGATTCGGAGATCATTGCTCGGGTGATGTCCTCGATAGAGAATTCCACAGAGCGAATATTGTCGATCCGTTGACAAAGCCATTACCACATAAGAATTTTGATTCTCATGTACTCGCTTTTGGTATTAGATACCAAGGCGATTGGCTTTAGGTCAAGTGGGAGATTGTTAGAGTAGTGCCCTAAAGGCAATCCCCTTTAGCGCATTTTGTTCATAGTCATGTACGGACTTTATGAATAAATAAAGCAAGGCATATTTCATTTATTTGATGTTCATTTTATTATGAATTGACAAAGATCTTTAATCAAATTAATGAAGTCCCGATACATGACATAGCATGAAGGAAATTATGATGCGATCATACTACTGAGATTCCTATCATGTGCAATTATGTCAAGATTCTAAATTATCCTTAGTCATAGGATTAACGAGACCGACATCGTTAATCCGGATAGACTAGTACATGTCAAACTCCTTGATTGGATCAAGCAGTGGATCTCAGAAAACTGTAAATATTGAGATATTTAGATTTGACATGTGGATGCTTACTAGTGGTAGTAAGTACATTGGATGACCTGCCATGAGATCATCACATGGATGTTCTATACAAATGTCAGTGATAATCTCATCATAGCAATGGTGCAAGTATCCTTAGACTTGAGGTACTCGAGGATATCTTAGTCGATTGATTACATTTTGACTCCATTCCTTGTTGCCTTTCGAGGTCGCTCATAGGGTGGTGATTGGGTGCGACTTGAGGTATTCAAGGTAATTGAGTAACCAATACAGATTCACCACTTCGAGATAGCGAAGAGATACCCATGGCCTCTTATCGGGATCATTACTTTGAAGTCTCGGCGCCGGAAAGATACATATGTCATGAAGAGAGTCTTCATGGACATATAAAGTAATGAGTCCTAGGGCGAGAACTGATTACACTTGGACTAGATTTGATCCGATCGGTCTAGTAAGAGTTGACACATTGCCCATACTCAAACCAAGTGGGGTATAGCATGGTGAAAGGACGAATTGCACCAAATTGTCTATGGAAGGGTTCGTGATATGGTTTCATTAGTCAAACCAATTACTTTCCGGTCAATTGGGGGTCATGATGTGTTGCTAGATACCGCTCATGACTTGCTCAGATTAAGTGTTAATCTAAGTGGCCAACATAACCGGGAACCTAATGGGTCACACGCATAAGAGTGACTCGGAGAATCAGAAATAGTTTGGACAGAGATCCGATATCTGGAGAGCAATAGGATTAAATGGATCCCGATGAGATTGGGATATGTCCCGATGAGATCGCGACATTGACATTGCTGAAAAGGGTCTCCGGCGATTTTTCGCCGGCGGGGCCCGGCGGGACCCGGTAGGACCGACCCCAGTGTGACTGGACCACTTCAGCATTAATATATATATATATATTATTAATTAATTAAAGAATTAATTAATTAATATATATATATATAAGCTTATACGTGGAAGAGGCAAAGAAAGCTTTAGAAACTTCTAGTTTTATGCTTAGTCAAAAGGCATTTAATGAACTAAAAGACAAAATAGCATAAGATGAGAGATGATGATGCACGTGGATGATTTATAAGGCTTTTAAAACAAGTTTTAAAAACCTAACAAGAGTTGTTCATCGTGGATGGATGAGGATGGTCGTGGGTTTTGATCAAAATAGGAGAAAGGTTTTGAAAAACCTAAGAGAAATGTGATTTCTCATCATCGACATTCATCTCTCATCAAGCTTCTCTCCTTTCAAGCTACCTTCTTCTCCATTGATTCAAGCTCTCCATAGAACTAAGGTAAGATCTAGCAGTCTTTTCCTTAGTCTAGCTATTCCCGGGTCAAAGGGTTTGTCTCGGTTAGGTTTTCCGACCTCTGCGTGGATACCGTTAGAGACGGTCTCCTTTGGTCGTTATGGTTTGATTGTTTGTACATACACTTGGATCCTGGCTTTCGGGAATGTCCCGGGACTTAAAATTTTAAATTCCGCACTGTGTTCATGTGATGAACACCCCGGGATTTTCCTACAACCACATCTTAGGTTATTTGGTGGTTAGGTTTAATTAATGATCGTATCTTAAATAAACATAACCTAAGGAAAAATTGGGATTAATATAGCTTATTGTTAGTATACGACCAATAGTTCTAGGAGATGTATGAAAGCATTATAACAATGAAAGATTTTTAGTCATGTGTAGGTTGAGATTGACTCGAGAATCATTTTTCACACACATTCATCAATTTTATCATTTTCGATTGTTTTTAATAATTTGTTTCCGCTAGAAATGCTTAGGATACTCAATTTAGCTTATATTTGATTTTAGATACATTTCAGAATTGAAGGAGCTAAAGTGAACCGAAAGTATATTTATTAAAGTCGTCTTCTCAATGTCCATACTCTATTGATTCGTGGACCAAGAAGAAGAAGAGGATTAAAAGAAGAAGAGACAAGATAGAATGTGAAGTGAAGAACAAAGCTAGAAGCATCTCACAACCATACTTTTATTCATGTATGGATAATCATATTCTTGTTGTCTTTAGATTGTTTATATTGTGAACCAATTGCTAGAATCATTAATATAATCCATAATTATTGTATTTGGATTCATATGTAGCAACTAATCATTTTTAATCATTAAGGATAATTTAGCCTAGGTTAAATGACCCGAGCTTTTGGTTGTTGCTTAGATTTGTCCATTTTCCATTTCATAATGACTGCCCACTTGAAACTAAAGATTGCATCCTAGGTTATTTGCTGGCTACGTTGGCACCTGAAATTTTTTTTCTTGATGGATAAACATGATTAGATTAATTTTGGGATCTTGCTAGAATAATTTATGCTGGAATTAATTAGCAAACTAATGTGAGTAGGATTTTTTCACATAGGTAAACTGAATTAAAGTTTAAGGTGGTAAGTTAGCATGAGGAACATTTTTGGAAGATCACTTAAGTGCGAAAGACATAAGCATAAAATGAAGGTCAAAAGGGGCATTTTGCACTCATTAAGAGTATAAGAGTAAGAGAAAAACTAGTTGGCTTGTGTTAGAAGAGAGAGAAAATGAAATTGAAGAGAGAAAAGAAGAGAGTGTCGTGGGTTGATAGAAAAAGGAGAGTTGAGCTAGGTTTCAATTTTTCTTAGTTTTCAAGAGGAATTTTGGGGTTGAGTAAGAAGGGAAAAAGGAAGAGGAAGGTTAAAGCTTCCATTAGAGCTAAGAAACTCATTGTTTGGTTAAGATTCAAGGTAAGTTTATGTTTTAATATTTGGATTTTTAGAAGGGTTTGGTTCAAAGAGCTTAGGAAATGCATGGGTATAAGTATTATAGGATCAATTTCATGCATAGGTTTCTTTGGGTTTTCTAATTGGAATTCATTTTGAATGGGATTTTGTCAATGTTGAAGGGAGGCAAAAGAGGCAAGAGGAGCAAGAGGAGAGACATCCTTGAGCAAGTTTTCAAGCAAGGAAATTAAGGTGGGTGACAATTTTATAATTGAGTTAATAAGCCATTAAAGTTTCTTTCAAATAAATGGAATTAAATGATTTCCAACTACTTTGAAATGTGCATTTATTATTTTTTAAAATGTTTTGAGAATGTGCCACATGTTTTTGTATGTGAATTTTGTGAATAAATTATGAACTGATATAAAAATGATTTCAAATTGCTTCATAATTGTGTATTTGTTGCTTTTGAATGATTTGGGAAATGGCTATATGATTGGTATAGGAATTTGGTTCATGAAGTGTGAAATGATGATGAAATTGTGTATGAAATATTTCATGCTCATGAAAGACAAGTTTTCAAAATGTGTCATTTGGGCAATTAGTTTTCAAGTCATCAATAACATGATTTGTGGGTTTGTGGTAGTATGTTCTATCTATCAAGTGCATTTTGACTAGAAGGCTTCTCCCGCCTGCCCGCTAGTGGCATGGAGCTCCTTCAAGAACTCACATAAGTTCACAGCTACGTAAGATCATTTTGTAAAATTACGATAGTACGTTCTGTTTATGGCTACATAGGACGTTTATGGGAAATGTGTAGTACGTTTTATTACGGAACCACCCAAACCATTCTAATGTGCTTAATTGATTATGATGTATTGGCAAATTTGATGGATTATGACTTACATGAGTTGTGAATTGGCCTGATAAGTTGAGAATTTTGTGTTTTATGATTCAATGAGAATTTGCTATGATCATGAAGGTTTTTAGTGGTTTTTTCTTATTACTGATTATAAAATTGTTACCCATGAGCTTTAAGCTCACCCCCTTCCTTCCTATCTTCAAGTGATGAACAAGATATCGAGTAATCGAGTTGATATTCAAGACATCACTCCAATTTGCATTTTTATTTTGAAGCTAGATTATGTAAAACAAGGCTTTAGTTGCATTTTGAGCGATCCTAGTTTATGTAAACTTTGTATTTTTGGTTTATGATGTATTATGGCTTGAAATGCTCACTAAAGCATTGTAAAACTCTTATATTTTGATTTTAATGAAATATATATACATTATGTTTTGCTCATAATTTCCCCAAGTCTTTATATTGCATTTCCAAGATTTTCATAGGTGTAGGAATTGTGTTCTGAGTTTAGGGGAAAATACATTAATCTATGTAGAAATAGATAAAGTTGTCTTCTGTAAAGTTGTAGTTTATCCTCTTAGCTTTCTAACGGTATAAAGTATGTAAATTTTGGGTATCGGACTTGAGAGATATGAGCATTAAAAGTGATGATGCTGCATAGAAGGTATGTACAAAATAGCTATAGTAATGATGAGAGTTTGTGTATGTTATGAGTCATTTGAGTTGAGGTTTGGGAGTTTAATGCACTCAAATTGGTAATTGAATGTTTAAGTAGTGTTATTGCATTAGAAGAAGTGAATTTGGGAAGATTATGAGTGAAAGTAATGTTAGAATGGATGTAGGAAGCATTGGAGAGGCTTTGGAAGGGCTTGGGTATCCCCTATGTCCATTAAACTGACTTTAGGTCTGTTAAACGGACCTTCTCAGGTCTATAAGGACCCCTAGAATCTCCCATGTCTCTTTAGATGGACATTATGTCTATTAAACGGACCTTCTTGGGTCTAAAATGGCCCCTAACTCCGTGTATGTCCGTTAGGTGGACATGTATGTCCGTTTAACAGACATACACTATATACTCGCGGAAATTTTCATTTTTGAACCTACAAATGGCAAAATCTCGCCTTGTGATCCTCATGAAAATTTTAGATCTACAAGTGCTATTTCAAACCGTCAAGAATGACCTTAATCCAAGGTCTCTAGAGAAAGTTATGTCAATTTTCCTAAGATAGGTACAATATGATTGAGGATATAAACATGTTTGGATCTTTTGGCCATAACTTCATCATCTGACCTCCAAATGAAGTGATCCTTGAAGCAATAGATTCTTAACAAATTTTTCTATCTCTCCTTAAAAATTGGTAGCTTTTTGTTTTGATCTGACAAAGAATAATGGAAATATAGTGAGGGGTTGGTTGACAAAGCATGACTGGGGCATGAACATACTTTGACTTCTTAAGCATAACTCCATCTATAGAGCTCCGATTGAGATGGTTCTTACTTCAAATTAAACTAAGACTTAGAGCTACAATTTTTTTGAAGAAGTCAAATTATGATTTTGGTGATTGACTGGTGTGCGCACACCACTCTTGTGGGATGATGGGTAATGAAGATTCATTGAAATAACCATACAGGGTAATATGCTCACGTGTGATAACTTTAAACGTTAGGCTATAGAAACGGGGTCCAACAGGTTAGGTTTAATTAATGATCATAACTTAATTAAACACGACCTAAAGGAAAACTAGTATTAACAGAGCTTGTTGGTAGTTTACGATCAA
Organism: Erythroxylum novogranatense; assembly: GCA_029891385.1. Classification (NCBI taxonomy): domain Eukaryota; kingdom Viridiplantae; phylum Streptophyta; class Magnoliopsida; order Malpighiales; family Erythroxylaceae; genus Erythroxylum; species Erythroxylum novogranatense. The sequence goes on from CM057225.1 coordinate 38,622,820, forward strand.
TAGTTCTATGTGAGGTGTGAAAGCATTATAACAATGAAAGATGTTTAATCGTGTGTAAGTCGAGATTAATCTAAAAACTGGGTTTCACACACATTCATCAATTTTATCATTTACGATTGTTTGCTATAATTTGTTTTTTCTAGTTTAGTTTTACTTTTTCTCAATTGTATTAAACCTAAGACCCTCATTTTTATTTCCTTTGCATCAATTATTTTCATTACAAGAATTAAAACATTCCTTGTGGATACGATATTGAATTAGCACAATTAAAATTTTAGTGTGCAAAGTTAGGTAAATTTTTCAGTGCACTCGACATGTGTTAACAATGAACAATGTTTTGTAGAAGTAACAAAACATACATATAAATAACTCACTTTTGAAATTTTGTCTAATTTCAGTTATTAAACAATCTAAATTATATTATAATAATGCCATTAGATTAGGCTTGGGAAAAGTAGAGTAAAAACTCTTTCAATAATTTTTTAGTGCATTATAGGTTCTTTACTCTTGAGTGATAGAAATGGAAAAGTATGAAAACTTCATAACAAAATTTTCCACTGGATTAGTTTATCATAACCCTTAAGGAATTCTAAAAATCCATATCAAGGAGAACAATTCACTATAACCTTTACAAAACTACGAGTTCCTACATTATATTCCTAGCCTATTAGTATTTACATAGGGTAATTGTATATATAATTTCAGTAAGGAAGGAGAGCACGAGTGTGGTTACACTTAGGGATTTATTCTATCTCTAGTGTATAGTGGTGAGGAGGCCATAGAACCTAAGTTATTTATTTACCATATAATTGGAGCACATAGACAATTGGAAGAAGGAAGCTATCTATGGAGGATTATGATAAGGTTAGTAAAGAACCTAAGTGTATTAACACTCTCCTAAGATTGAATTTGGGTTATGATATGGCTATTATTAACCTTTTTATGATGCGATATATAGAATTAGTTAGGAAGGATAACAAAAATGCATATGTAATTTAGGAGAGAGAGATCTTCTAAATGATGATTCACTATAGAGGTGGAAAGAGAGATACTAGAAAAAGTAGAACTACCATTTATAACGAGTGAGAGACAGTGGAAGAGGACTCTAAACATGTCAAAATGAAGCTTAGTAGCTGATATAGGAAAGGATCAATAGGACATTGATCTAGATTTCAATTAAAGTTATATGATACTAAGAATGTAAAAGTAGTTCAATGCATATGAGCAGAGGTTGATCATATGAAGATTTGGTTATCGACTTGCTTCCACCTTATAGAGTTTTTAGAATAACCATAACCTTTGGCATCATGTCAACCATCGAAGGTGCCTATTGCTCACAGTGATGGTGACTAGGCTACAGATTGAGCTACTAATTTTCTTACTTATTCATAAGTATTTCCCTTTTATTTTTATTATTTGTACATCTTAAATTACAGTTTATTTTATTCAATGTTATTTTACTTTTGTTCATAATTTATTTTAGTTTCAATTTCTTTTAAATACTCTTTACATCACATTTTATACTTTTTAATTATTGTTCAAGTTACCAATGAATTCTAGACATTTATCCCATCGATATTGGATAATTGTAATTAGCTTAATGGGTGAAAAATCTAGAAAATTAAACAACAAAAGACAGTGATTGTGAAGAATAATTAGAAGTTGAATTATGTTATGAGTCAACTAGAACTAATCGATATAAGACTTAATGAATAGTTTAATTTCATCCTAATTTAATAGTTTTAATATTGATGATTATTTTGATTAATATTATCTAGTATTTGATTTTAAGGAAACTGAGTTAAGTTGAGCTTATCAAGTAGTATCTATTGAAAAAAAATATTAATAAGGTAAGCTTAAATGAATTCACTCATCTTTAACCAAAGTAAAAAGAGCAAAAGCTAAAAGTGCTAATTGTAGCCATTTGAAAAGTTGACCTAGCTAAATAACTAGGAGTATTCATGGTACTGTTGGACTCTAGTCTTTGAGTGGAATTTAGAAATATTAAATGAAATTAAATGAGTGTGTTTGTATAAGTATTGTGTTATAGATGTTATTGTGCTTAAAGGAAATTGATGAGAAATGAAGTGATTGGTTTTGATGACTTTGAAATTTGAGTAGAGTTGTATGAATTATGAAAGTTAAATTGAATGGGTTGATTGAAATAGAGTTGAAAAGCATGAAATAAATAGTGAAAGTATGAGAATTTGAAGAATTAACAAAGTTGACTTTTTGGGGATAGAGAGTTGACTTTTTGATTTAGGCTGAATTTGAGAAAGTGGTCCCTTGAAACTTGTAGCTTATATTGAGAGCTTTCTGTCACCATAAAGTTTGATATTTTTCGATATCGGGAGTGAAAGTTATGATTTTTCGAAGTTAACTGTATTTTGTTTTGGTTTTGAAAATGCTCTAAGTGTAGGATTGTGTATGTTGTGCTTTGAGGCCAAGCGTCGTATTTATGTGGTTTGAATTGGAGCAAGTGGCCTTAATGAAAGTTGTATATTATGTTATGATCGATTGAAGTTTTGATAGTGTTTGGGTCAGTTCTAGCAAGGCAGAAACTTTGATTGAAAAATTGACTTAGCTAGAGGCTGAATTGGTTTGTGAGTTCTTCATAAATATTGTATAGCTTGTTTTTATCTTTCCATTGATATAAAGCACGAAAATTTTGGACATGGGAGTAGAAAGTTATGAATTTTGGAAGTTTTGATGCTGTTTAGTGTGAAGCTGATCGACCAGTCCCCTTTGAGGGACTTTTTGACCTCCTTATAGACCGAACTTGTTGTTATATCCTTCATCAAAATCGTAGATCAGTCTTTTATCTTTTCATATACACCAAGTTTTTCAAATATGGAGTTCGGAGCCAAAAGATATGAAGGTTAGAAGTTAGGAGGTCAGAATCGTGTGCCCGATCGGGCGAGCAGGCACCCGCGCGCTTGTCGATCGGCCCGCGGAGTCGATTTTCAGCCGACCGACCTCTCTTCTTTCTTTTGGCCAAAACTTTTTCATCCGACCTCCGATCGACCCAATTTTTTAAGCATTGGATTACTAATACATTTTTCTATCTTTCCATACCAAATCTATCGATTTTGACATTAAATGGAGAAAGATCGACTAGATTAAAGTGAGCTGACCGGCGGAAAAAGTCTAAACATTGTTCGGTATTTTTTATATATCTTGAGCTATAGAGCTCCGATCGATCTGATTCTTCTTGAAAATTAAACTAGAGACATGGATATACAATTTATCTGAAAGAGCTGATCAACAATTTAGCCTCTAAGACTTTCAATTTCTGGATTGAAGTTAGGTGTAGTGTTTAGTCTCGGTTTTGTAATAGTCTGAACAAACTTCAGTATTTTGGAGATATCTTGAGATGTAGAACTCTGATCGATCTGATTCTTCTTGAAAATTAAACTAGATACATGAATCCATAATTTGTCTGAAGGAGCATATTGTCAATTTAGCCTCTAAGACTTTCAATTTCTGGATTGAAGTTAGGTGTAGAGTTCAGTCTCGGTTTTGTAATGGTTGAACAGACTTCAGTATTTTGGACATATCTTGAGCTATAGAGCTCTGATCGATCTGATTCTTGAAGACATAGAGGGACATTTCTCTAAAAAAAAGTTTTGTTAAAGTACTTCATTTACCTGATCGAAATAAGGAGACAATATATCAGTTTTTAAGGCAAAAAGGAAGGGCAATTTTGGAAGTTTGCTTAATAAGTTACGTTTGAAGGCTTACATGGAGGGACAATTAGGTCATTTACCATTCATTAATGACATGGCATTATAAAACAAAGGGGTTGTCGTTTGGCATAAAGACAAGGACAACCTTCATTAAATGAAAAAAGAAAAAACAAGAAGAAGAGAGGAAAGGAGACAGCATTCGAATGAGGGAGAAAGAGGAAAATGAAGCTAAGTTTTCAAATTTTTGGGTTTTCAAGCATGATTTTCGAGTTGATTCAAGGGAAAAAGGATGGAAGATGATGAAAGCTTCCTTCCAAACCAACATATATCCGAAAATAGTGAAGGATGAGGTAAGACCCAAAATTTTGATTTGTGAATTTTGGAAGATTTTTGGTTTAGAATCATAGGAAATGATATGGGTATGTGATTTATGAAGTCAATTTTGATGTTTATGCATTAGGATATGCTTAATTTTGGATGAAAATTAATTAGGGTTATGCCCAATTTTGTGAATTGGGGTTTTTGAAAATTGGTGATTTAGATGGCTTGATTTTATGTGGAATTAGTGTTTTCTAAGTTCAATTTGAGGATTATGTCAATTATGAAGCTGAATTTGGGTTAATTTTATTTAGGGAAATTTCAATTGGAAGAAAGAAAGAAGCAATGGTCAAATTGAAGCTAAGGACAAGCTTCTAGCATCGATTCGAGGTAGGTAGTATATTTATTTATTGAATTTTAAGCTAAGCATGTGTATTTAAAAAATTCAAGAAGTAAATTTTTGAGAAATTAATGTTTATGTAAATGTTTGGAAATTATGATTTGAAGGATAATTTAGAAATGATTTTTAGAAAATACAAGATTTATAAAAATCATGTTTTCGAATTATTTGAAAAATTTGAGCAATATGCTTTATGAATTCATATATGTTTGATATGTGTTTTAAAAAAAATTATTGTTTTCATTGTTATGATTTTGATTTATATGTGATTAAATTGATGAATTGAGATAGAATGTGAATTGCTATATGATTTAATGTGATTTGTGTATATGCATGTGTCAAGTACGACACTATTTGTAAATCAAATCTTCGAAATGTGCATGTGTAGGTACGACACCATTTGAAAAATTAAAATTTTTGAAAAGTGCCTATGGGCAATCTGAATTTTCGGTTTTTGATTATGTGTTATGTGGGTTTAGTCAGGTCCCATAAGTGGGATGAGTGCGCACTTGTCTATTTTTAAAAGCCTTCTCCCAGCTACCCGCTAAAGGCATTGGAGTTCCGATCTCAGACTTCCATAAGTCACGGTGACATCGGACCGCGATGCGGGAAGGTGTAGTACATTATGTTCACAGCTGCACAGGACCGTTATGCGGGAATGTGCAGTACGTTCTGTTTTGGACCGAACCAAACCATTTGATGTGTTAAGTGTTTTGTTTTTGTTTCTAAGTGTAATGCATTGCATATTTTGAAAATGTTTAAGAAATATCGACTTTGTTCATGAATTGGAAAGAAATGTGAAAATTTTTTAGAAATAAAATATTGTGGATTTTCAGCCAAAAATTTATCGTAATTGTTTAGCAATGCTTTGAAAAGTTTGAGAAATAACGGATTTTCCAAATCTTTCTAACGTGAAACTTCTGAAATAAATGGCAAAGATTTTTGCAAATATGTTTTTGCTTATTTTTCAATTTATAAACATATTATCCACGAGTTTTTTAGCTCACCCCCTTTCATCCCCATCTCTAGGTATTCGAGCAGGAGATCGGATGGAAGAATGTCAAGGCTTATGTTCGATTTCGTTTATTTTGAGTTTTATGTATTTGGGATTATTGGTAATAGTATGTGGCTTGAATTGCCATATTGTGTAGTAAGTGTTTCTTTTGATGTATGAGAGTATGACATTGTGTATAATTGAGTTGATGTATATGAATGAGGAAATTATGTACGGATTTGAGATCTATAATTGTAAATGATTTTGGAATTTGTATATGAAATTGTGTATGATTTTGGAATATATATTTATGATTGATTTGGGAATTAGAGTGGATTATGAGATTGGTATATTGAATTGAGGATTGTTGAAGTGTTAGGTATAGATTTGCGTTTGCTGGTGTTTTGGATTCCAGACGGGAGAGTCCGATGATTCTGAATTTTGATTGGGATTATGGAATTGTTTTTAAACCTTTGAGTTATTTTTAAACCTTTTGATTGGGATTGTTTTTAAACTTTTGAGTTGTTAAAAATATAGTCGTTATGCTGCCCGATTTTTGTTGGGTAGAATATGGATAAGTGTATATGAAGTATGAATTTATGCATTTATTGACATGAATGTGAGCTTATTATGGTACGAAATAAGAATACGGATAAGAATAAGTTTCGTTATGTTGATATTGAGTTACTAGCATCAGTAAGAAGATTGTGATAATTTGAGTTTTGATTGAGGAAAGTTAAGTTTCGAATTGTACACGATGGATTAAATGATGAAAGGAATGAATAAGAAAGAAAAGAAAAGAAAAAAATTTATTCCAAATTTGGAATGTCTTAGGGTTTCCAATGCGATCATGTTTCTTTGTTCTTTGTTCTCGGATGTCGGAATTTGTTTCAGTTCGTTTAAACGTTTATTTGCTTCGATCCGTTTTTTATCCGTTTTCTGATTTGATAATTCGATTCGTATTTCGCCTTTGATTTCAATTGTTCATTCACTTTCATTTCGTTTCGCTTTCGATGCCGCTTTCGTATTCGATTTGTTTTAGATTACTTTTGATTTATGATCCGCTTTTCGTTTTGCTTTGTTATCTGATTTTCTTTCATTTTCGCTTTGATATCCGTTTGTTCCGCTTTGTGATTCGTCCAGCCGCTTCGTTTTTCGTTTAGTTTCTCCGTTTCTTCCCATTGGGATCCGGCCTTCGGATCGGGTCCCAACAGGTAAGGTATTTATTTTTAAGTCAAAAGGTTAAGAACTTTCAAATAAGCCTATAATGCTCTATAAAAACATTAAAAAATATATGTTCTTTAATTTGTTTTAGATTTTGTTATTAAGTGCTTGAGAGTGAAAGCTTATCTCTTTTTTTGTTCATTTCATAAATAATTTTAAATTCCTTAAAGTCAGCTAATTTTAAAAGGATTTTTATTTAGGTTAAACTAAATTACAATTCAGTACAAGTATTTAGAATAAAAATAGTTGATGAATAATTTAGGATGATGAGGATTTGTTATTACCTTAACTGATTTGTTGAACTTCCCCAAAATTTTAACTCTTTTAAGTTAAGTGTAATTGAGATTGATTTGCTTGAGTAAAAGCTTAAGTATGAGAATATTTGATGTATGCAAAATATATACTTTACTAGTCTTTTGCTCTAGTTTTGTGCTTCAAATACCTTAATTTACTCACTTTTTGTTTATTTTAAAGTAATTATGAAGATGTTGTCTTAGGATGAGATTTATCATAAATTAACAAAAAATTTAAGTGAAAAATATGTAGAACATAATATTATTGGCAGAAAACATATTGCTACATGATTGTCTTAGCCCTTATCCCTCATAAACCATATGTCGATGAAGATATGGCATAGAATATAGCCTGAAGGGAGACCTTATGATAAAGAGCATTTTTAATGAGCAATATGGCAAGACATGCTAAAGAGCAACGTAGAGAGCATTTCTAATGAGCAACATGGCAAGATATCTTAAAGAGAAACATAGCCTGAGACATGCCCATGTCCCAGCTTGTGTCCATACTTAAAAGAGTTACAAAAAGATCCATAACTTAAAGTACGAGTATGTTTGAGCTTATGTCTCTTCCCAAAAAGATATATACAGATACACGACTTAGGACACAACTGTGTCTCAAGAAATTTCTTAGCTAAATATAACATGTTTAAAGCATAAGTGTGCTAATATAGGATTTTGTTTCATTTTTTTACAATATCTTATTTCTATGTTCTTTTTATCCTTTCCTCGTTTATATTTTGCAAAGATGTGGTCCATTATTGGATGGATCAAATATCAAGAACAAAATTGTCATATTTAGGAAAGTAGCACTAAATTTTTTCCTTATTATAGATATTATGGACGTTGGGAAAAAGTACAACTTTAAGTGTGAGGACGGATTTATTGAACGATTTTATTCAAGCTTGTTATAATCTTGATTATCAATTCTATTAATCAATATTCTGAATTGGTTGAAATCTATCCATAAATAATGTATTTTATTGTTGAATACTGATTTGAATTGGTATGCAAAGGATGATGGTAAGAATAAAATTAGTTTTATAAATTATTTTTGGTATTTAATGAGATGATGGTAAGAATAAAATTATTTTTCTAAATTATATTTTTAGTATTCAATGAGATGATCAAATTGAATGATATTGCATATTATTTACACACATATACCTTTCTTTTTCGTGAGGTTTTGAGCTTAAAAGCAAATTTTCAAAAGTAAGCTCCTTTTCTTTCTTTCATGTATGTTATCATTGTGTAGTAGAATAATTCTATGCTCTTATCATGCATATTGAGATCATATTTGTTAAATTAGAAGCATTGACATGAATAAGGCCCTTAGATTGAATAACTTGTTTTAGCTTAAAGGATATTTACATTATCCTATCTTTATCTTTTTTTTTAAGACCTTTTTATTGTTTTGAACCTAAAGGATATTTACATTATTTTACTTATTAAGACTTGAAATTTTTGAAAAGTCCAGCATGTCTATTATTGTGGTACTGAATGCTCTAATTGTTCAAAAAACACAAGAAAAAGAAAATTTTATGACACCAATAAAGTTGTAATGAAAGGACCTTTGTGTTTATATGTTGGGACCCAATTTTAGAGCCGGAGCCAAACCGACAAAAAAAACAAAAAATAGAAACGAAAAACGAAACAAAAGAACGGACGAAGTCACAAATCAGAAAACAAAGCGAAACAAATGAATGGACAAAATCAAAAGCGAAAAAATCTGAAGCAGAAACATAAGGCGAAGGTCAAAGAAAGCAAATCAGATCTAAAGGCGAAAGAATCGAAAACGAATCGAATGGTTCGGAATCAACGAAAACAAATCGCTTAAGAACAAATCTTAACTTCGACATCCTAAAACAAATATTTTAGAAGAACATCGCTTTGGAAACCTTAAGACACTTTGGATCTAACCCTATCCGAAACGGTTAAAAAAAATTCTTTCATTTCTCACAATTTGTTTAATGGCGTGCCCACGTTTCAAAACAATACAAATTTCTAAATGGAATTTATCAATTCCACAACCTCAATTTATTTCATTCTTCTTTTTCAATCATTTTCTATAAAATCTCGCACATACAAAAATAAATACCATCAATTCTCAAACAATTTGCACTTCTATATTTCTAGCTCAATCAACACAATTCATCAGACCTCCTATCCGGAATCCCAATACAAACAAACACATTTATATACTTATAACACTTCAATAATTCTCAAACATCAGTATCATTGGACCTCCTATCCGGAACCCATATCACATTCAATCACATTCATCCATATCCAAGTCACATTCATATCTGAATTCAATACACAAATTCATAAATCATACACATCATGAAATAAATGCTTACAAAATATTAATGGCATTTTCAAGCCCTAATACAACATTAATCTCAAAATTCAGAATACACAAGAATACACAAATTCCAAAATCCTCCACAAACGTCTAAAATCTCATTCTTACAAGTGATGAACTTAACCCTACAACATATATACAAATAAACAGACGTCATAACTTGCTTTCATCCGGTCTCCTTCTCGATACCTGGACATGTGGATGAAAGGGGGTGAGCTTTACAACTCGTGGATAACAAGTTTATAACAGAAAAATAAGCAAAAAATCATATTTCAAAACTTTGCCATTTTATAGAAATTTCCTAGTAGAAATTTGGCAAAATTCTTATTTCTTAAATTTTTCAACTTTTCAAAACATTTATAAACAATTTCAAAACTTTCACGGTTGAAAACCCCAATTGCTCATTTCTCAAAATTCTCAAATTTTCTTTTTTCTCAATTCATGAACAATTTCATAACATGAATGCAGTGCATTATAACACACCTAAGCATATAACACATCACAAATTTGGTTTGGGTCGGTCCAGAAATAGAACGTACTGCACATTCCCACATAGCAGTCCTATGCAGCCATGAACAGAACATATTACACCTTCCCGCATAGCGGTCCAGTGTAGCTGTGAACTTATGAGAGTCTTTAACGGAGCTCCAATACCATTAGCAGGCAAGCAGACGAAGCCTAGATAAGTGCACTTGACCCTCTTATGGGACCTAACCAAACCCACATAACAGACAAATTACACATGAAATCGAACTGTCCGAAGGCATGTTTCAAAAACTGAGTTTTCATACACACATGATATCCAACACAAAATTGCCCTAAGGCACTTTTCAAAAATTTGTTCTCCATACATATGTCATATAGCAAACAAAATGCATTCACAATTCATCAATCAATTTCATAATAATCAAATTCATATTCAATTCTCAACCATTCATAAACAAGGAATGCAACACTTTTGATAATTTATCATAATCGTTCATAAATAATAAATATAACAAATGTATCAATTTTTATCGAATCATTTAAAAACAATGAAATTAACCTTTGTAACAATTTTTCAAAATCATTCGCAAACAATAGAATTCGAAAATATTTTCTTTTCTTGATTTTTCAAAAACACATAATTGCTTATAATTTAAAATATAAACATGGTACCCACCTTAATTCCGTGCTTAAAACTTGTCCAAAGCCTCAATTTCTCCAATGCCTCACTTAAATTTCCTAATTCATGACAAAAATTCCTAATTAATAAACATCCAAAATTGAGCAATTTAAACCTTACAATCACCAAAATTGACTTTAGAAATCACAAACCCATACCATTCTTAAGCTATCTAAACCAAAATCTCATTAAAATTTCAAAGATCAAAAATCGTCTCTTACCTTAATCTTCTCCAAATCCGAAATTTATTGGCTCATAATGGAGTTCTCTTCTTCTTCCATCTTTTTCCTTCTTGGATCAACTTAAAAAATCTTCCTTGAAGACCCATAAAAATCGAACCCTAGCTTTTTCCTTTCTTATTTCTTCTTCTCCCATCCGAAACACACTTCACCCTTTTCTCTCTTCTTTCTTTTCTTTCCCTCATTTTCGTGCCTTAGTCCCTTCTTAAACGACAACCCACTTTCATGCCCTTTAATGAATGCAAAAATACTACTTTACCCTTCCATGTTTGCCTAATACCTTAAAACCTTAAGTACTCTTCCAATTTTGCCCCTAAAGCACTTTTAACACTTTAATTTCTAACACTTTCATATAATTTAATGCAATCAATTTATCCCATATGCTCTTACTCAATTTAACATGCTAATTATTCACATTAACATGCCAATTAAGTCCTCAAAATCATAAAATAAATAAAAGTCTCAAATAACATTAAGTCGTGATTAACTTAGGCTATTTTTCTAATCATCAAATTGAAGGAATTTGCTAAAACTTCCTCCTAGGGAAATGTTCCTCATTGTCTCAATTTCATAATGCCACCAAAATCATTTAATTTGGTGCACTACTCCAAAAGTTACACCATAAACATTTCGGACTATGATTATGCTAAAACAATTTCCTGCGATTTACTTCCATCCAAAAATTGATATTCTTAAAGACTAAATTGAAACTCAAGTCCTTCATAAAATTTGTACACCTATTTCTATATTTTAATCCAAATCAATAATCACCTCATTTGGATGACTATAATAAAAGCTATGGCCTAAACACTTTCAGCTCTTACTAATCCAAGACTGGACATGAAACCCAACTTCAATTCAGAAATTGAAAGTCTTAGAGGCTAAATTGAAATTAAATTCCTTCATGTTACTTTTAGCCCCATGTATCTAGTTTATTTGTCAATAATAATTAACTCAATTGGATCTCCACAGACCAAGATATCGCCAAAATACTAAACCATGTTCAGAAAATTTCTCAACTCATTTTGACTAAATCAATCATCATAAATTTAATCTAAAAAATCCACAATTTTCCATTTAAAGATATATGAATGTCTTAGGAATTCAACGATTCAAAAATCAGGTCGATCGGAGATCGAACAAAAAAGTTATGGCCAAAAGAATGGAAAGAGGTCGGTCAGGAAAAATTCCAAATCGGTGCTCGCACTCTCGCTCTCTCGCGGGTCGCTCTCCAGGGCGACCAAACAGGAGTGACCGAGCGGGAGCAATCGAGTGGGAGTGACCAAGCAGGTCGCTCGCCAGGGCGACCTTTCAACTTCTAAAACCCATATCTTTTGACTCAGAACACTAAATTTTGTAAAATTGGTATCATTGGAAAGCTAAAATAATGTTATACAAATATTATGAAGGATCCAAAAATTAATTTCATCTCTAAAGGAGTCAAAAATCCACTCAAAGTTTCTGCCCAAAAATGTCATCCTAAAACAGCAACACAACTTCCATAAATCATAACTTCCTATTACATGGTCCAAAAATTATGTACTTTATATCAATGGAAAGATCAAAACATAATATAAAACTTTCATGAAGAAATTAAATGCAATTTCAACCTATAATTAGGTCAATGTTTCAATCAAAGTTTATGCCCTGTAAAAAATCAACTAAACAAAAACCAAACTTCAAACATTCACTTCTTTCAATTCCCACAACCAAAAATTGCATACTTTATAGCGTTGGAAATAATGAAAGACAAACCACAACTTTTATGTAGACCACTTTGTCTCATTTAAACCACATCATTACAAAATTGGCCTCAAAGCACAGTACATACAAACTTACCCTTAATAGCATTTTTCAAAACAAAGCAAAATAACCTTAACTTCGAAAGATTATAGCTTTCTATCCCGATATCGAAAATATCATATTTTAAGGTGATAGAAAGCTTTCAATAGAAGCTACAATTTTCATGAAGATCATTTGTTCAAAATTTGCCTAGATCAAGCCAAAAAAATTCACAAAGATTTCAGCCCAAAAAGTCAACTCGACTACTATTCATCTCCAAAAAGTCAAACTTTCTTAATTCTCTAAATTCTCACACTTTTACTATTTATTACTTGCTTTTCAACTTCCATTTCAATCAACTCCTTCACTTTATATTGGGCCCCGGAAATTTTTTATTATTATTTTTTTTTGTTTATTGATTTATTTATTTACTTGACTTATTCTTTATTTTGGCTTTAATTGTTTTAATTATGTGTATATATATTTATATTTTTTATTTTTTATTGAGACTTGGAATTAGCAAATATGGTTGGGAATTAGAAATTTGAAGTTAAAGTGATGAATTAGAATTAATATTGGAAAGAATGGGCTTTAGAGACTAATGGAATAAGAAGAAGGAGGAGAGCCCAAAGGAAAAGCATAGTAAGCTATAAGGAGAGCTAAAACTACGTAGTTTTAGAGGTAGGCTTTAAGTTGAGGAATAAGTGAAGTGTTGAGGAGAAGAAGCAAGTGTCGTAAGAATCAAAGGAGAGGAAGCAAAAACGTGAGCTAAGGAAGAAGGAACTTTCGGCTAGGTGAAAGAGAGTCATAGAAAGCTTGAATGGAGGAAGAAAAAAAGAGGAAAAAGAAGAGAAACTACTTGTTGAAGGTACGTTCCATCTTTGCTTATGTTAGATTCAAGAATGGGAGGAAATGGAAGTTAGGGTTTGTGTAGGGTTTGAAGAAAGAAAGAAGAGAAGATGAAATCAAAGGGAATTTAAGATTTCTAAGTTAAGATTTTGGTTATTCTAGCATAGATGGCTTATGGGCAGGTTAGGTTTAAAGTTTATTTTTATCTTTGCTTGATTTATGAATGCTATGCCTTTCTTTTCGAATATATTCATTGAATGAAGTATGATTTAATTGAAGGAACTCAAGAAAACCCCACTCAAGACAAGGAGGAAGGGCAATCTTGAATTCGGATTCCGACGTTAGGTGGGTAACATTTTTATAATTGTTGTGTAATGGGCAAATGCCCTATGTGTGCAATCGTTGTTAAATTGTGTGTATATTGAAAGTGTATTTTCTTTGATTTGAAAGAAAAGTATGAAACTATGATGATTCGATAGAATGAAAGAAGCATAAAATGCTATCCTTGTGGTTGAATATGTGAGCATAAATTGATTGTGATTGGGTGAGAGAGAACCTGTTTTGTTAGTCTCATGTACGATGATCCCCTAGCCTTCTCCCGGCAGCCCGCTAGAGGCCACGAGATCCTGAGAAATCGGACTCGTCATGTTTACGGTAAACTTCGGTTTCCATCATGTTTATGGAACTCTCGAGCCAATTGTGTGCATTTTATCATTTTGGTGTTTATGATGCATAATATGTGCTTTAACTGATAGAAGATTCCATATTATGCTTTATGTAATGATTTTGGTTAATTTATGATTTATGTGATGAAGTTGAGTTATTTGGACTTTACATGATAGATTGTTAATGTTTCGGATTCTTTTATGTGATGTATGGCTCATTACTCGATGGCTATGAAGGTGTTAGCCACTGAGTCGTGTTTTGCTCACCCCATTCTCCCTCCTCGGGTGCAAATTCTAGTTGATCACGGAACCTTGCAAGGCATCATAAATAACTCCAAGAATCTTAGACACTTTTGTATTAAGTTAGTAACTAGCTTTTTGATAGCTTTATAATCATATCAAGCATTGAGCATCTCATATTTTGTATTTTGTACTTGATTCTTGATGGATATGATGAATATGCTGATATGTAACTAAAGCTGTGCTTGAACTCATACGATTGGAAAGGAGAATGAGAGCTCTAGTACTCTCTTATGCATGTGTATGTATTGAATTGTGATATGTGTATGACCTTAAAAAAGGAAGGTGTATGAGTCTTTTTAATTTTTGTGTTGCTGTTGGGTTTTGTATTGGGATAGCTCGCTGGAAATTTGCTAAGGTTTATGAGCTGTTGAAATTCTGGGTTGATGTGGTCAATTTTGGATATATTGTGCATTCAACCAAATTTTGAGTTGTTATACGTCTAATAGGATTATTTAGACTCCTTCAGGGTGTTGGGCGAGTTGTAGAGCTTTCCATGATGTAATATGAGCTATTTTAGGGTGTGTTAATTGGTAGATATGAGTTGTCAGAATTAAGTGCAGGTGCTGTCTAAATGGCAGATTTTAGCAGAGAGCTTTGAGTCCACTTTTGACCCTTATGGAGTTAGAATTTGAGTGGGTGATCTTCATGAATGTTGTAGAGCGTTCTTTTACCTTTCCATGGACACCAAGTTTGTTGAATTCGGAGTTCTGGGTCAAAAGTTATGGTGTTTGCAAGTTATGGTACTGTTTAGGAGAAGCTAGTCGACCGATCTTGGAGTAAACTTTTAATTCCTTTAGAAGTTGAGCTTGCCCTTAGGTCCCTCTTGAAAATGGTACATCTATCTTTTTGCTTTCCAATGCTACCAAGTTTGTCAAATTTGGAGCTCGGAGTCAAAAGTTATGAGGGTTTGAAGTCTGTTAGGTCGGATCGCTGGGCAGGTCGCTCGGCCCCCGCCCACTCGGGCGCGCTCGGGCGCTTCGCCCGCGAGTGCCCAGGAGCTCGGCATGCGTGCGCCCCGGGAGCTCGCAGGCTCGGATCGCTCGCCCTTGGGCGAGCTGGGGAGTTTTGGGGTCGGTTCTTGGCCGACTGACCCCTCTTCCTTCTTTTGGCCATAACTTTTTGCATAAACCTCCGATTAAGCTGATTTTCGAAGCGATAGACTCCTAAGAAAATTTTCTATCTTTTTATACCTGATAGGTCGGTATTGCTTTTAAATTATAAAAAGTGGATTGAAACAAAGTGTGATGGTCGGTCGATAAAGTCTGAATATACTTCAATGATTTTGAAATATCTTGAGGGAGGTCCGATCGGGTCGATTCTTGTTTTAAATTAAACTAGAGACTTTAATATACAAGTTTTATGAAGTCGGTAGAGAGTTCAGTTTTAGTTGTTTTCTTAGATAGTATTTTGGCCATAACTTTTTCATTTCTAATCCAAATTGAGCGTTTTCAGTGGCATTGGAATCATTAGATTATGAGAAACAAATTTTCTTAAAAAGCCGATCCGAATATTTTTATTGGAGGTTTCCCAAATTGTGGTCAATATTGCTGCCAGTTTTGGGTCTTCTATGCTTGTGTGTTTCCGAATGTTGGGCCTCGGAGATGGGGTCCAACACTTTAACTTTCATAACCCATACAAATCTACTCAAATATCAAATTCATCAAAACCAATCAATTCTTTTCTCAACAATTTCCTTAAAGAGCAAAACCACCCATAACACAATACATATACAAAAACACTCATTTCATACATTTAATATTTCTAAATTCCACTAAAAGATCGGAGTCCAACATTGTAAACAAGTCTTGTAATGTTTCCTTTAGTAAATTTCCTTCAACCTTACCCTTCTTATTATCCCAACCATACCGTACCAAAGCCTCATTACAACTTGATTAAAGAACTTGGATTTGTGCTTCAAGTTTATACATAAATGGTGGAGAAGTGATTTTATTGCAAGCTTATGGTAAGATTGTTACTATGCATTGATTGAGAGTTTTGGTACTTTTCACCCCAAACACTTAAGTGCATCAAGTGAAACCTTAGTGAGGGTGTGAAGATATATGCTTTTGATTTCAATGTGATTATTGATATGATTACTATTAATATTTGACATGCTACATCGTAACATTAGTCAAAATAAAATAGACCTATTACTGTAACAGTGGTGAGTCTAGGTCGATCCCACAAAGAGTGTATGTGAAGTTTATAAAATTAAAATAATCATCGTTTAGGTTATAGGGGATTGGGTTTAGTTTGGTTTATCAAACAAGAAAATAAAATGAAACTAAACTAATAAAAACAAATTAAAGATAACATGCAAAGTGATAATAGTGCTGAATTAGTTAAGAATCTAGTTATTTGGTTCTATCTCTCCCTACACCCTAACTAAACATATTTCATTGATTTTTTGTTCTTTTACCTCTCCTAGCAACTATTAATCGTGAGTTAACGATATGCTCTATTAACCATACTTTTTCCCTAGGATGTGTTTAATCAAGATATAATCTTTAATTAAACCTAGCCATCAAATAACCTAGGATATGATCTCTAGATTTAATTGGACAACTGTATTATGAATTAAAAAATGATTAATCAAGGAAAAATAATATACGTTGTGTCATTTAACCTAGGTTATATTATCATTAATGATTACGAACCATTAGTTGCTACAAATAAATTTTAACATAATAATTACTAATTATATTGAATATTCTGGCAATGGTTTTGTAATAAAATGATCTAATGAATGCATTCAAATCATCTTGTCACAGTACCCAAACAATAAACATTGGATTAAAAAATCAATTCCTAAAGAGAGAAAGAAACAACAAAGATAAGGAGAAATACACTTAACCAAGTCATCGACATTGATTACACCTCTAAACTGACGTTGGGACATCTACCTCTCTCACTATTGAGAGCTTCTATAGTCCTCTTCATTCTCTGTCTCACAAGAGCAGCTACTTTTTACCCATCCAGAACACACCAAAACTTTACTAACTCTTCCGTTACACACCCCTCGATATATATTAGAAACTAGGTTTAAAAAAAGATGGGTGAGATGGCAAGTGTCACACTCGTGATTTGGTGTGTCATAGGTGTGCCACACCATTCATGAACATAAGGAATAACTCATGTCTATGCATGTATAAAACTCACGGTTATGCAATAATCTGGCATGTTCGTGAGTTAATGCTCACGGCCATGCCAAATTAATATAGCCGTGAGTGATTCTTTCAAGCTATCTTCCAATTGATCCTCTTCAACTATCCACTCTTTATTTTATTCTCAAAGTGAAACAATCCTGTTCCTCTGGTTTCCATTCTAATGTTATTCTCTAAATTCACACTCATAAGATATCTTGCATGCATGCAAATTCATGAACAACCGCGAGTTACAGTGTAGTCTTGTTCTTTGTGTTTTCATTTTCTTGTCTTCTTCTTGTCCTTATTTTCTCTAATCTTCCTTATTCTTGTGACATGAAAACAAGTGGATATGAATCTTTGGAAAATGACTCAAATATAGTGTTTTTGACTTACTTTAACTCCTTTACTTTTGAATTGTGCCTAAAACTATATTTGAGTCAAAGTGAATATATTAAGCAATTTCATTTCATTAATCACTAAGTATTATGGAATAATTATACAATCAGTTTAGCACATATCAAATTCACCCACACTTAGCTTTTGGTCGTACTCAGACAAAACATCAAAATTAAGCTTATAGACCCAAAAACATTTGCTCACTTCCCATATTTTCCAAAAATACATAATCATAAAAAAGGATGAATGACTTTCAAAATTCATAGAAAAATTTTATTATTCAACGCTTCTACTCATAATCAATCAATATTTACTACCTTTAAAAACTGAGCAATATAATGGTAGACATGGAAAATGTGGTTAAACAAGATATGTTCATGGGTACACTCAAATACCATTCATGATCATGCCTTTCCATAACTTTGCAAATCATTTCATTTCTCCACCACTAAAATTCACTTGCAAAATCATAGATCAAAGGACTTTTCAAGGTTGTAATATAGGTAAAGGTAAGGTGAGATGTACTTGGGTCAAGAAGTATGAAAGTCATTAAAGCTGGTGAAAAAATTAACACTCAATGTGACATCAAGTGCAAAAACCAACATTCCCTCACAATTGTGTACATCAACTATGATGAATGCAAAAATGATGTTTCCCCACTCAAACTCAAACTCTCACACAAAAACCACATGAAGCATATATCACTCACAAAAATTGATCATAAATATGATTTGGTAACCATAAAGAGTGATCATTGAAAGTAACATCCACCGGATATTCTACATACTTATGTAACTCATTCAATACAACTTCAGTAGGAAAGACTAATTATAAAGAAATTTTCAACACATATGCACTTCCTCCTTGCTACATTCATTTAAAACATTTTTTCCTTCTTTCTTTCTTTTTCTTATCTTATCTTTTGCTTTTCTCTTTTCTTTCTTTCCTTTTTTTCCTTTTCTTTTCTCTAATGAAAATTAAAAGAAACTACATCAACATGGGAATTTCAATGACAATACATAAAATAGCATCCTAACATTATAACCAACCCACACATATGTACACCCCCACACTTATACTTTTATATATACACAAACTCAACAATCAACAAATGTTACACTAGCTTTAAAGCTTGCAAAGGAAATTTGGTTAGGGTTAAAACATGTAATGTGGTTAATACATAAAGAAAAAGCAAATAAAGCTCAAGAGGGCTTAACAAGGGAGAAATCATGTCGATAGGGTAGGCTATTTAGATAATGTAGTTCAGAAAGTTAAAAAAAAAAGTGCCTAATCATCTCCATGTTAATGCATGTGATAAAAATGTGGTCTCGAATAGAAAATCAAGGCAAAGTTAGGATGTGTGTCATGAAGGTCACACATAATCAAAGATAATGAAAATGATATGGATGTCTCAATCTAATAAGACTTAAACCTCACTGGCTTTGTCTACCATTAGTCACTACTTTTATAAAGATAATACACATTGAATAATCACAAAAGAAAAAGTACGTGCTCAAGTTTTCATGAAATTCTCTAATCAATTCACACTCTAATCATGACTATGTAATCCTAGAAGCAATAGAAAAATGAGAAATTGTTTGATTGTTTGTTTTATTCTCTCTCCAATTTTGATTGAAAACTTAAAACAAGCAAGAAACAAACCAACATGGAAACACACAAACATGTAAGAAACAAATGTGAAAATTTTAAAAAAAGAAATTTACTTCCCTTGGGTTAACTCCTAAGAAGTGCCTTTATTTAATTGGCTCAACTCCATACTCTCCTCGCTTGACAAAATTATGGCCTTCAGGTATAACAGTTTGTGCTTTCTCCAAATGAGGTTATTCAGGATAGGGTCTAAGTTGATGATCATTCACCTCCAACGTCTTCTCTATCCTCCAACTCTTAAATTCTATTGAGTCCATACACTTTGGAAATATTCCAAACATCTCTTCATCCTTTTCTTCCTCGTTCAATTTCTCCAACTTGCTAGGTAAAAGTGAAGGGTTAGTCTCAATAATAATTATGGACTCAGTTTTTACCTTTAAGCTAAAAGATGTATCCTTTTCTACTTCAAGTTCCTTCTCCACTTCTTTCACATAAGCAATTCCTTGAGTACTCCACTCAAGATTCTCAAGCTCCTTTTCACCCCGTAAGGCCTCTGCGCTACCGTCCCTTAGGTACACCTTAGGATGAGTTAGTTTTGTTTCTTCGCTTTGTGATACTAGGCAGTCGAGAGCTTCCATTAACTAACCTATCTGGCTTGCCAATTTCTTAATCCTAGAACTTATTTCTTACTGGAATTGCATCTCTTCCTATTGTAATCTCAAAGTATTAGCAACACAAACATTACCTAAGTCTTCTAGTGAAGTGCCTGAGTTTTGTTGGTTTATTTAATATTGGACACTAGACTCTGTATCTTGCAAAATTTGCCTTACATCCTACTAGAATTCTCGTAACTCTATTAAAGTTGAATATTGTTAGTAGTCATAATATTAAGCAAATCTTCCAGAGATGCACCTGATTCATGATAAGAAGTTTCTAGTCTATATGGGAATTATTGTGTGTCCTACATATTAGTAAGAAAGTAATTCTCTTGATTATCCCACCCATAACTAAAGTTAGTATAATCAATCCAATTTGAGCTATAAGATTGGTAATATGAGTTATAAAGGAAACTATTTCCTTCCATGTAAATTTTTTATTTTTTTTACAAACATAAAACAAAAAATAAAAACATTAAGAAATAACTGAAAATAAACTAATTATAAACAAATATATATAAACACTAATTAAAATCGATCACAAAAACTAAAACATTGCACTCCCTAGCAACAAAGCCAGAATTGAAGTGCACATCATAACACTAGTCAAAATAAACTAGATGTTGGGACCCTTCCCTTATGAGTCACGTGCCCGATGTCCTAAGTGACATCTGGACACGCATCCCACAAGGGTGGCATGCCCACACCAGTCAATCATAAAAAATGAACTCAGTTCTCCTATTTCTGAACAGATTTTTAGAAACCTCAAATTAGAATTTCAATTTTACTTCTTCAGAACATTTGTTCCCCATTTTCTTAAGTTTCTAATGACATTAAAATCATTCAATTTGGTCAAAAAAATATAGAAGTTATAGTCACACAATTTTGGACTGTTATTGTACTGAAACAGTACACTATACTCAAATTCCATCCAAAAACTGAGAGTCTTAGAGTTCGAAATAAAATTCAAACTCTTCAGAGGATTTGTAGCTCTATGTCTTTAGTTTATTTAGAAATAAGAATCATCTCATTTGGAGCTCTACTGATCAAGATATCATCAAAATACTGAAGCATATTCAGTAAAATGTCCCGTTCATCCTCTTCCAATTGATACCCTCACTTTGACTTGATTAATTTTTTTAGAATTAATGAAAAAAACTATAAATGTTTATAGAGAGATAGAGAAATAAGCTACGAATCCAATGCTTTAAACATCAGGTCATTTGGAGGTCGAACGACAAAGTTATAGTCTAAAGAGTAGGACATGTTTAGGCTTGGGGGGAAGGACCTGCAGGTCGCCATTGTGCACTGCGCACGGCCGCGAAGTCACGATCGTGACTTGCCTCATCTTTCTTTTGTTCTTCTTCCTCAAACCTTTTTGGTAAAAAAGGCATAACTTTAACTAAAAATATTGGATTAAGATCCTTCAAAGACCTTTTTGAAGAAGATTTCTAAACCTACAACTTCCATGCATACCTCAAAAATAATTTTTGCCTCTATAAGGGTCAAAATTTCCAAATAATGTAGCTATCCCAGATATCCATCCTAAACAGCATCACCAACTTCTAAAGATCATATCTCTCAACTCCAGTGTTCAAAATTTTCGTACTATATATCATTGGAAAGCTAGAAAAATAATCTACAACTTTTAAAAGATAACTTTGTCCAAATTAACCTATATCACTACAGTATTTCCCTTGAAGCTAGAACACATATTCTCACCCTTATGGAAAACTTGAAAATGCAATGCACAATTTTGGAATTGTCATGGGCAAAACACAATCATATCTCATTAACATCAAAAGATAAGAGTTTTTACAAAGCTTTAATGGTCATTTCAAGTCACAATACATCAATATCTCAGAATGCCAAAATACAAAAAGATACATGAACTGTAATATGCTCAAAATACAACTAAAGTCTTGTAGTTACAAATCTAACTTAAAACACAAACGATGCAAATTTTGGATTGATACCTCAATTCTCTTTCACTCGATCTCTTGCTCATCACCTGGAGATAGAAAGGAATGGGGATGAGCTTAAAGCTTGTGAGTAATAGTTTATAATGGAAAAATAAGCAAAATCTTTGAAATGCTCATTTGCCAATACAAGTTCTAATTAAGTACAACAAAGTATCATTCTCAAATTCATAACTGAAATTCACAAATTTCAAATCATGAATGCATCAAACTTGTCAACATCACATAAGCACATAAGCACATCAAAATGGTTTGGGTAAATCCATAAACATGACGAACTACACATTTTCACATAATGGTCTTGTGTAGTCGTAAACTTGGCATACTAACGCAATCCCACATAGTAGTTTTGTGTAGACATAAACTTGAGGAAGTCCATGAAAGAGCTTCGTGCTACTAGCGAGCAGGCGGGAGAAGCCTTTAACTTGATCAACGTGCACGTGACATTCTTTAATAGACTACACCAAATTCACATAACATGTAATTCATGAATGAAAACCGTTTGTCTAAATGGCACATTCTTGGAAACTTGTTTTTCATAAACATGAGATATTTCGAAAACCATTTCCGAATACATGATTTCATAAACATGTATCTTTTCACAAAAATTCAATTTCAAAGTCTTTCGCAATGCATCAACACAATTCATATATCAAAAATATATCAAATTCTCAATTCATTCAATAAGCAAATAAATACAACATTTATGATGCAATTAAAATCATTAAACTTCCTTGATTTTAAGAAAACATTTATTGGCTTATTTATTCTATTATAAACATATAGCTACCTTGAATTCCTTGCTTTAGAAATTAGCTTAAGGATGTCTTTCCTCTTGCTCCTCTTGCCTCTCTTGATCCCCTCCTTGATTTTCTTCATAAAAGACAAAATTCCCATTTAATAGGAATTCAAATTTGAGAACCCATGAAGCACATTCACTAAAATTTGACTCTAGATTGTTTAAGCCCATGTATTTCCTCAACTTCATGAACCAAAACCCCTTCCATATATCCAAAGTATAAAAATCAAACTTACCTTGAATCCCCACCTATTTGTGAGATTATTGGCTCTAAAGCAAGCTCTTCCCTTCCTCTTTCTTTTTCCATTCTTGAGCAACCTCAAACTCTCTCTTTAAGACTAAGAAAAGATGAAACCTGGCTCAAAACTCCATTCTTTCTCAACTTCATTGAAACCCTCTTTCTCACCTTTTCATTTTCATATATCACTTCTTCCTTTACCTATTTTCGTTTTCTTCTTCTCCAGCACAAGACAACACCTTTCCTTTCCTATTTTACCCTTAATGAATGAGAAAAGTCCACCTTGGCCTTCCTTTAATGCCTTAGTGCTTTTAACCTTAAGTAAACTACCCAAAATACCCTTTTACGCATTTATTTACCACCTTTACTTCAACTAACCCATCAAATGAATTCCACTAACATAGACATAATAAATTTAAAAAATTAACTCCCAAAAAAATTCACTTATCCAAACCTCATAATTATCTAAATCATGCTTAAATTAAAAAAAAAACATGTGAGAGCCAACACTAGACCTACTACTGCTATAGCAGTGACGAGTCTAAATCGATCCTATAGAGAGTGTTTGATTAGCTTTTGAAATGAAATTAATTAGTTTTTAGGTTTTTTTTTTGGGGGTGTTGGTTTGGTTTACCAAACAAGAAAATAAAATGAAACTAAACTAATAAAAAAATTAAAGAAAACATGCAAAGTGATGAAAGTGGTGAATTCGCTAGGAATCCGGTTCTTTGGTTCTATCTCGACCTACACCCTAATTAAACATATTTTAATAATTTTTTTCTCAAATCTCTCCTAGAAACTATTAATCGTAGGTTAATCTATTAATCCGAGTTTTCCTTTAGGTATTGTTTAATTAAGATACAATCGTTAATTAAACCTAGCCACCGAATAACCTAGGATACAATATCTAGATTCAAATAGGCAACCACTTTATAAATTAGAAATTTTGATTAATCAAGGAAACAACCTCATATGATGGATTTATTTAACTTAGGTTATATTATCCCTAATGATTACAAATCATTAGTCACTACAAATGAATTTCAACATAACAACTATGAATTACATTGAATATTCTAGCAATGGATTTGTAATAAAATGACCCAAACAATAAGCATCAGATAACATAATCAATTCCTAAAAAGAGAAAGAAAACAACAAATACAAGGAGAAATACACTTAATTTGGTCGTCGGCGTTGAAGTCACCTCTGAACTGGTTTCAGAAATCTACCCCTCTAGGGGTCTTCTTATGGTGGAGAGCTTGCCTAACTCTTCATGCTCTCCTGAAGCTCCTGAAGTTTTCCCCTACCGAAACACACCAAAACTTTCCTAACTCTGCCATCACACACTCCTCAGTTTATATTAGAAACTAAGTTAAAAAAAATGGGTGAGGTGGCAAGTGTCACACTCGTCATAGGTATGACACACCATGTATGGACATGAGTTACACGCCATGCATGGGCATGAGGAATAACTTATGCCCATGCATGGTGTGTCATACCCATGACGGGTGTGAACTTATACCCATGCATGTCTATTGCACAGTCATTAGTTAGTGCTCACAACTATGCCAAATTAATATGTCGTAAATTATTCTTTCAAGCTATCTTCCAATTGATCTTTTCTATCTATCCACTCTTTATTTTACTCTCCAACTGCAGTAACATTCTTCCTTCGGTTTCCATTATAATATTGTCCATTAAATTCACATTCATAAGATATCTTGTATGCATACAAATCCATGAATAGTCTTGAGTTACAATGTAGTCTTCTTCTTTATGTTTTCATTTTCTTGTCTTCTTCTTATCTTTATTTTCTCTAATCGTCCTCATTCTAGTTACATGAAGACAAGTGGATATGAATCTTTAGAAAATGGCTCAATAATAGTGCTTTCGACTCACGCTAACTCCTTTGCTGCTTCTAAATTGTGCCTAAAATCAAATACGAGTCAAAGTGAGTATATTAAGCAATTTCATGTCATTAATCACTAAGTATTATAGAATAATTATACAATCAATTAAGGCCATATCAATATTGCCTAGGAAGTTAATTATAGGATAATCTAAATCTAATTGTATGCTAGTTTGATATGATGTGATGATGTATAGTATGAATAGCCAAATTGAGATTGATGATGGACTAATGTTGTGCATTTATAAATTTGATGATAGTTTGCTTAAGGACAAGCAAAAACTTAAACGTGGGAATGTATGATAAATGAATAATTTAGCATATTTTTGCCTCATATTTTTGTATTTTTGCTTGATAAATTATACATTTCCAAAAAATTAAATGGAGTATATATGTTGAAAATGAGTCAAGGATTAGTATAACAACTTTCGGAGTTAAACTCCTTTGCCAAAACTAACCAACGACTACTAACCACATTCTTAACAAAAACGACTTCGTTTCTAGGTCCCTAATTTTACAACACAACAATGTTTCTTGATTACTAAAGGGTCTAGATTAAAGAAGAAAATTCTCATCTCCTCTGCTTCTCACTACCTGTCATCTTCCCCAATTAGGATTGATTTCTTCAGTGGCGATGAAGGTCTCATTCCTTAACCGAAACTCGTAAGTGAGACAGTTTTAGTAGGGTTGATAAATTAGACTTTTAGTATATATTTGGTATCTAGTTTGCTCCAAGTGTGTATATAGAGTATAATTTCCTTCACGGACTTAAAAAGAAGAATTCAAATGAAAACATGACACAAAATAAATACTTCTCCTAGGCTATGTAGATTTGTAATTCTCCTCTCCCTTTACATAACTTGGTTGGCCCTCTTAAATCTTGTCCTTTTCCTACTCAACCTATGATATCTCAACAAGTTCATATCCCTATTAGGGAAACCTTTGTGTAATATCTCATTTTTCCAAAATTTTCTTAAGGTTTTACCCTAGATTAAATATTGCATATACATGCATAACATTAGCATTCTTTCACGAATTGATATTTGTGTACATTATAAGTTAGCATGTGCACTCAATTGACTTATTATGGGGTATAAAAAATGTTAAGTGATCATGATGTGAATTGTGTTTTGATATGTCTTGAATTTTGATTTGATTGGATTTCAATTAGAAAATTTGGAATTAAATGTTTTGGATTGGAAATTGACGGGTTAAAATGTACATTTAGACTAGGACAAATGCCAAGTAGTGGGATGAATTGATACATGAAAATTTTGGATGATTTTGAGTGACATTTGGCATAGTTAAATTGGTGACAAATGGACTAGTAATCAAATGACAATTGGATCAATTAGTATGTGACAAATGGACCAATTATTATATGATATATGGACTAACTATAATAAGGCATATGGACTGATTAATTGGTGACATGTGGCAACAAATATGTCGAACAAATGGAGAACATGCTTAGGGACATATGTCATAACAATATGGAGACACCTAGCATTTAAGGTGTCAAGTTTCTGTAGAAGTGATTTTAGTTCTGATCTTTTTTTTTCTTCTTCTTACATCACCGAAAGTCTCTCACCCTTACATCCTTATGTTTTGTCCTAATTTTTACACTAATAATCCATGAATTTACCTTCATAAAGTTAGGTAAAGAATTAGAACATACATATTCCTATTATAGCCTTTGATCCTAGCTGAAATCCATACAAGTTTTACCTTGAATGTGCGATGTTTCTGCATACTTGGAGTACTGGATTGACTTGACCTTTTGAGCTAGAATTGGAGTAAGTAAATGTAACATCCCGTTACCGATGTGATGGGCATATTGGTAATTCGGATTGGGTTAGAATTGAGTGCATTCATATTTTGAACTGCACATGCATTTTAGCCTCTATATTTATAGATAAATGATTATTGTTGCACTAGCATATGCATGTACATGCATGTATGACATATTCCCCGATATAATTGTGTGAATTGGAAATTTTGTGATTTTTGTATAGATTGTGTTGTGATTATTGAATTGGAGTGAAAATTGAATTTTAGGGGTTTGAAAAATTAAGATTGGAGTATAGGATCCTGTATTTCATGTTTTTGAGGATTTATAGGAAATTTTTTTGGAATTTTTAGAGTTATGGGTCTGGACCGGAAAATTGACTTAAAGGCTGATTAATTGGATTCCGATTCCGAAAGTTGATTGGCAAATGGCACGGGAAAACTAGATTTATGATTTTTAGGAATGAAAATATTAAGCCATTGAAACTTAAAAGAATTGGGGACTATGAGCTATAGGTTAAAATCAACCCTTTAAAAGCTTTAGGTTTTGAAATTTGGTAGAAAAAAAAAAAAGAAGCTTACCTCTTACCTAGGGCACGATTTTCTTCCTTCTCTTCTTGTTGGTGATTTCGATCTTCCTACCTTAGAGATTATTGCTTGCTTCTTCTTTGTGGCTGAAGAACATCTAGAAGCTTTCAGAGAACGAGGTGTTGTGAGAGGAGAAGAGCTTACCGTGGATGTTAAAGAAAGGAAGTAGGGTTGCGGAAGTTTTGAATATTTGGGGTTCGATTGGTAAGTTAATGGTTTTAATGTTGTTTTATTGTTGTTAGAATGCCTTTATGGTGATTATTGTGTATAAATGGGTAGTTGAGAGTGAGTTATGACTAGTTTTAGTGAGAGAAATGGGAAAATGTGTCGGAGAAGACGATCAGAGCTTCGCACGTCGCGAAGAGCAAACAATTACTCGCCGCGGCGAGCTCAGTTGAACGTCGCGGCGAGCGTGTAATTCTACGCCGCGACGAGCCTTTTTCCTTGCATCGCGGCGAGCCTAAGGAACTTGTTCGCCGTGGCGAGCGACCCTTTGTACATCGCGGTGAGGATTCTGAGGCCGCGACGAGGACGCCCTTTTCCTGAAATTGAAGTTGATTGTTTTAATCGATGGTTTTGAGGTTTTATTCCTATTGGATTAGTTCTTGAGTGATTGAAATTTAGAGACTAAGAATTGAGAATTTATGAGAATAGAATTTCTCAATTGATTTTTGAAAGTTCTCGAAGTCAGATGGCAATTGAGTAGTGAATTTGATTTCGATATGAAGATAGTCCCTATGTCTGGAGTTTGACTCTTGGGAGTTCGAAACTTAGTTAAGTAAGTTATGGAGTCCGTGAATTGCTATCTTTTAGAGTGAAAGAGTTGAATCGGGAATGTCATAAACATGTATAGTACATAATTCATTCGTTGCATCTGCATTATTGAATATTGTAAATTGTGCAATTGGTAATATTGTATATTCTAATTGTTTTAGAGGCTCAAGTGGAGTGTCGATCTTCTGACGTAGCTGAGACTTCCCGACAGTAGCTCAGAAGTTAGAGGTGAGTAACCTAGTTGGTTCCTCAACCTTTATGTGATTAATCTTATGCTTATGCCATGTGGAGATGAATGGAGGATTATGTGTGTTTGCTTTTGACTGATTTCGGACCATAGGTGTCCGAAATATTTGGAATTTGATATAGAAGTGTTATTTGTGCATAAATTGAAATTAATTGGTTTTAATGCGAAATTGGATATACGGTGTTCTATTGTGGCAATAATTGTAAACTAAAACATGTGCATTCATGCATAAAGGCATGATCAGATAATGACAGTTGTGACCGATGCAGCCAATGTATTTCAGAGCTTTAAGCTCAACGCAACAGGGCCTCGTGCCCAACGTATTTCAGAGCCACTGGCTCAACGTATCAGGGCTTCAAGCCCACCGTAATCAGGCGCGTGGTCACAACATCGAAATAAAATGGAAAGTGTCACTTGTGCATTCTGTATACGAATGATTATATATGAATGGTGTGAAAGGCGAAACGCCTTATATTTGTGAAATAGGATGCATGTGATATTTCTGAATGTGCTAATATGTGATATTCTGCAAATTGTGTGTATATGCATGAGTTGAGTGAACCATCGATGATGGTTTCTCACTAAGTTCGCAAACTCACCCAACATTGCAAATATTTTTTAGGACAGAGATAGTAGACTCCTAGCTCCAGAGTTTGACTTTTCCTGCCGTGTGAGCGTTGGCAAGAGAAGTTATGGCATACATGTCGGTTAGCTGGGATCGATTTTAAGGATGACCTAGTTTAGACTTTTGTCTCAGTTTCCTTTTGAAGTATTGTATTTAGACTTTGGAAAACTGATAGACTTGTACTTTTATGGTTTTTAAGAAATGAAATGAAAATCTTTCGACTTTAGAATTTAGTGATTTTGATATTACGGTTTATTATTATTGATGCCATGTGGATCATAGTATTGATCGTTCGTAGTGCACCCTCATCGTGGGTTATGTATCGGAACGACCTACGAGCATCTCGGTGCGTACCCTACGGTAAGGGGTGCTACAGTAAATGATTAGCGTTTATAGCATGTCATGATAGATTATTGATGATGATGAATTAGGATGAATTCCAGATTGTAGGAAAATCCTGGGAGGTACATCACATGTACCAGGAGTGGAAAATAAAAATTTTTGTCGCCGACACCTTCCCGAAGGCCAGGATCTATGTGTCTGTATGAAGATTCAAACCTGAATAGCCAATAGAGACTATCTCTAAAGGTATCCACGCAGAGATCAGAAAACCTAACCGGGACAAACCTTTTTGACCCGAGAATAGCTAAAATAAGGAAAAGACTGCTAGATCTTACCTTATTCTGGAGAGCTTGAAAATCGATGGAGGAGAGATGAAGGATGAAGCTTGGAAGATAAAGATGATCGTATGCCTTTTGGAAGGAAACTTTTTCTCTTCTTTCAAAAGCCAAACCCACGAAGAACATAGGCTTAAGACCTTCTTAGAAACTCTTTCTATATATTCTTTCTGTAGGAAAATCCCAGGAGGTACATCACATGTACCGGCAGCGGAAAACAAAAATTTTTATTCCCGGGACTTTCCCGAAACCCAGGATCTTGGTATCCGTATGAAGACATCAACCTAAATAGCCAAAAGAGACTATCTCTAAAGGTGATCCACGAGAGATCGAAAATCTAACGAGATCAAACCCTTTGACCGGAATAGCTAGAACAGTTAAAGGCTGCTAGACCCTACCTCATCTGAAGAGCTTGGATGAAACGTTGGACCTTGTCTTGGAGAAGAAGAGAATCGATGATGGCTTGAAGAAGAAGACATGAAAACCCATTTTCAAAGGAAAGCTTAACTCTTAAGCTTCCAAAACCTCCTCTCTCATTAAGCCACCGTCGACCACACCATCTCTTGGCCTTCATTGTCTATCTTTTAACCTTTAAAAGAGAGTCCATAAGCTTAGGACAAGTGGAAGCCTAAAGACCATTCATTCTTTTAATGAATAAAGTAAGAAAGCTTTGAAAAGTCAAAGCTAATCTCTTCTCCTTCCATTTCCAACGTGCACATGGCTTTAATTTAAATAATTAATTATTTATTTATTTAATTAATTAATGATATAAATAATTGCTAAGGTCCAGTCCAACTGGGGTCGATCCTACCGGCCTACCGGGCCCCGGTACCGAAAAATCACCGGAAACCTTTCTTAGCAATATTGATGTCGCGATCTCATCGGGACATATCCCAATCCCATTGGGATCCATTTAATCCTAATGCTCTCCATAATTGGAACTCGGTCAATTACTATTTTACGATTCTCTGAAACACTCTTATCGTGTGACCCTTTAGGTTCCGGTTATGTTGGCCACTTAGATTAACAATTAATGCGAGCAAGTCATGAGCGGTATCTAGCAACACATCATGACCCCCAATTGACCGGAAAGTAATCGGTTTGATGTATTCATCACGAACTAGATCACGAACCCTTCCATAGACAATTTCTGTGCAATTCGTCCTTTCACCATCCTATACCCCACTTGGTTATGAGTATGGTCAAAGTGTCAACTCTCACTAGACCGAGTCTAGCCCAGTGATATCGGTTCTCGTCACGGGACTCATTACTTTATATGTCAATGAAGACACTCTTCATGACATACATCTTTGCCACCTTAGTAATGATCTGACAAGAGGCCATGGGTATCTCTTACGCTAATCCGAAGTGGTGAATCCTTTATTGGCTACTCAATTATCTTGAATGCCTCAAGTCGCACCCAAGCACCACCCTATGAGTTACCTCCGGAAGGCAACAAGGAATGGAGTCAAAGCAGGATCAAGATTCAAGATATCCTTGAGTACCTCAAGTCAAGGATACTTGCACCATTGCTATGATGAGATTATCAACGACACTTAGATAAGATATCCATGTGATGATCTAATGGCAGGTCATCCAATGAACTTACTACCGCTAGTAAGCATCCACATGTCAATTCTAAATATCTCATATTTACAGTTTCTGAGATCCACTGCTTGATCCAATCAAGGAATATGACATGTGCTAGTCTATCCGGATTAATGATGTCCAGTCTCATTAATCCTATGACTAGGGAGAATTTAGATACTGATATAATTGCACATAATAGGAATCTCAGGAGTATGATCATATCATAATTTCCTTCATGCTATGTCATATATCATGGACTTCATTAATTCGATTAAAGATCCAATCAATTATTTATTCATAAAGTCTGCACACGACTTTGAATAAAACGCGCTAAAGGGGATTGCCTTTAGGGCACAAATAAACAGTACCGTCCTTGAATAAGTCGACTTATGCAATGTACAAGTTGACTTATCGGTACCGTGCAAGCATAAGTCGACTTACACATGGTACAAGTCGACTTACCACTTACAAATCTCCCACTTGACCTAAAGCCAATCGCCTTAGTATCTAATACCATAAGCGAGTCCATGAGAATCACAATTCTCCTGTGACTATGGCTTTGTCAACGGAACAGCAACACTTTGCTCTGTGGGAATTCTCTCTATTAGGATATCATCTCGACTAATGATCTCCGAATCGGCGAAATGCGAGTTCGGATCGTCGATAAGACCTTGGTTCCTTTGCTGCAAGACTAGCCCCATTGTATCACAATACAATCCTATGGGCCCATCACGCTAGGGACGGATCAAGTTCGATAATGAACTTCTTGATCCAAACCGCTTCTTTACGCATCTCATGCGGCAATGTACTCTGCCTCGGTTGATGAATCAGCAGTCCTCTCTTGTTTGGAACTTTTCCAACTGACCGCCACGCTATTCGGTGTGAATGTATATAACCCGATTGTGATTCGAATTATCCTTATCGATTAAATACTAGCATCCTGAATGCCGCTCACTGGAATTTCCATCTCCATAGATCAAGAAAATATCCTTAGTGCTTCGCAAGTACTTGAGGATATTCTTGACACCACCCATGACCCTCACCAGGATCCGATTGGTATCCGCTTTCGTAACACTTAGAGCATACGATACATCGGACCTCGTCATAACATTGTTCCATGTTAAACCTCTTTAGCATCTCATCTATGTACGATGATTGTGAAAGACCAAGCAACCTTTTGATTTATCTCTATAAATCTATATCCCTAGGATATAAGTTGCTTCACCAAGGTCTTTCATCGCAAATTGATTGACAACCAAATTTTAGCGATTGCGGCATAGAGACATCGTTTCCTAGTAACAGTATGTCATCTACATACAACACAAGGAATACGATTGCAGTCTCATTAACCTTCTTATACACACAATGATCATCCAGATTTTATGAGAAATCAAACTCTTTGATTGACTCATCAAAACGGATAATCCAACTCCTGGATGCTTGCTTCAATCCAAACATGGATTTCTGAAGCTTGCATACCTTTTCGCCATCGATGGAAGTGAAGACCTCAGGTTGTGTCATACACATCCTCGGGCAGATTTCCTCTCAGGAAAGTTGTCTTCACATCCATTTTCCATATCTCATAATCATAATGAGTGGCTATGGCTAGGAGTATCCGAATGGATTTAAGCATTGCTTCTGAAAGTCAAGGTTTTGTCATAGTCAACTCTTTATGCGTGATTTAAATCCTTTAACCGAAGCATTGCTTTATAGGTAATTAAATTACCATCCATGTTGGTTTTCTTCTAAAACTTCTTTGCACCACGTGGGTTTTATCCTTCGTGTGTAACAACCAAAGTCCATACTTGGTTTTCATACATGGAATCCATTTCAGATTTCATGGCACAAAGCCATGTTCCAGACTCTGAACTTTTCAGAACCTGTTCATAGGTAGTAGGCGCATCATCTCATATGAGCAATACGTCATTCTGTTCCCTTACAAGAAATTCATATCTCTCGGGAACAGAGCGTATCCTACTTAACCTACGAAATTCGTGTGTAGAGAAGGTTGAACTGTTACCTCATCTATATGAGTTACAATTTCAAGTTCAGGCAGTTGATCTATGTTCGTTCGAGCATCTTGAACTTCTCCAAGTTCAACTTTGCTCCCACTGTCCTCTTGTAAAAGAAACTCTTTCTTTAAGAAAGCAGCATGCTTTGAAACAAACACTTTTGTTCCTAAGCAAGGTAGAATTAATATTCCACGAACAAACACTTGTCAGACTTTGCATCAAGCAAATCTGACTGTGTCCGCTTCACATAAGCAGGACAACCCCAAACTTTCAGTTGAGAAAGATAGGGCTTTCAGTTAGTCCATATCTCCATATGGAGTAACCACAACTGTCTTTAATAGAACTCTGTTTAGCAAGTAAGCAATTGTCTCGGCGCATATTCCCAAAATCGTGCGTAAACCTATCATCAATCGCACCATGTCTATGAGGTTCGATTTCTCCTTTAGCCACACCATTGTCTTTGCGGCGTGTAAGGTGGAGTATCTTGAGATAAAATCCCATTATCTACGAGATAATCAAAAACTATTGGTCTAAGCATTTTCCACCACGATCGATCGTAATGTATTCGTACTTTTACCAAGTTAGTTTTCTACTTCATTTCAATTATTTGAGCGTTTCAAACGCTTGATTTGTATCTCTGAGATACAGTACCTATATCGTGAATAATCACCGATAAAAGTAATGAAGTAAAACAACCACTTATGGCATGGATGGACATCGGACCACATACATCCGAATGTATTAGGTCTAATATTCCATTCACTCGTTTACCCTTTCCTTTAAAGGATAACTTAGTCATCTTGCCTAATAAACAAGATTCGCATGTGTCATATGATTCATAATCAAATGACCCTAAACTGCCACTCTTATGGAGCTTAGCAATGCATATCTCATTTATATGGCCAAGCCGACAATGCCATAAGTAAGTTGATTTTAAATTATCTCGATTATGTCTTTCCACGTCATTGACATTCAAAACTGGATATGACATATCTAATATGTCAATTCAATTACATAATGTACCAGTAGCATAGAGCATTCCATTGCAACTAATATAACAACCATTGCTACTAAAAGTCCAATGGAAACCAGCTCTAATTAAACATAAAACATACAATATGTTCTTTGTTTAACACAGGTACAAAATGTCAATCATCCAATTTGAATATAAGCCCACTAGGGAGTAACAAGACATAAGTGTCTACGGCTAATGTAGCAACTCTTGCTGCATTACCTACACGAAGGTCTAGTTCTCCTTGAATGAGCTTTCTACTGTCCCTGAGGCCCTGCATATCATTTCATATGTATGAGCCACAACCGGTATCAAATACCGATATGTTTGGATCAGAATAGTATTAACCTCAATGACAAACATATTTGAAGAAGTAGAGGCATCGATGCCTTCTTACGCTTCAAGGACTCGAGATAGATTTTACGGTTTAAACTTAAGTGGCTAGACTTGCCACATTGAAAGCAAAATCCTTTTAGGCGATTTCTTTGGTTTTCCTTGATGGCACTTCCCTTTGGTTTCTTGGCCTTTTCTTCTTTGAACTAGAAGAAGAAGCATCCACCATTAGCACTTGCTTGCTATCCTTCTTGATAGCACCTTTGGTGTTTGTTCAAGGCAGATTGATCATTTCGAGAATTGTTGTGGATATTTGGTTTATCGATAGTTTATCACAAACCGTGAATAACCATCGACAATCCAACCAAATTAAGTCTCTACTTAACTCATAATCCATTACAAATTCTAAGACGACCAATCTCTCAATATAGCCATTCATCTTCGAGGTATCTTGCATGCGAGATATCCTGAGCCATCTTTAATGGTGATGAGAAGCCTTGAGGTCTTGAACCTTTCGAATCGAGCTTACTCATCAAACACTCCCAAGATGAAATACTATAGAGTGAGCATCCACGGACTCGTCTTTGCTGCTGCAGCTCTGGTGACATCGAGGCAAGCATAAAGCAAGTATCCATATCATCATTCTTTAGATGCTTACGATATGCTTTCGATCCCCATCAAGAAGATCGACGGAGTGCATCTGGAAGTGGAACATCTAGGACGTATCCCAGTTCCTCAGATCTAAGAACAATTCTTAGATTCCTTAGCCAATCAAGAAAATTCAGTCCAGAATAGAGAGCGTAAATTCACACTGAAAGACTTCTTCAATCAACCTAGCGCGATAGAGAGAAGGAATGATAGAATAGAAATGCCTGCATGATCATAAGGACTTGCATGACATGCATATGGCTCCCACTAGTTTCCTAGAATCCATAACCCTCTTTACGAATCCAGAGAAACAAAGTGATATAATGTCCTAGTGGGTCGATATCCGACATTGCTAAGAGTGACCTTGGGTTTGCCCAACAAGCCACAACTTAGGTTAATCGGTAGGTATCGGTCATACCATTTGCATCATCGATAACCGACATTAAGAATGACCTTGGATTTGTCCAACAAGCCACCTTATGTCTCGGGAGGTATCAGATATACCAATTACATCTTAGACACAACTATCGATCAGTGCTATCAACTTGTTGATGTATGCACTTACATTGGGTATCAACTCTTTGATGCGCATACATCCGATGTATGCTACCCAATTTTGCCTCTGTCCACGTTGACCTTGAATTTGCTCAACAAACCAACGCTTCCAGTGAAAACCAACCCATTAATCAGAAAATCTTATTTTCATGGTTCAACATATCCGTATAGAGTGAGCTTGAGTTTGCCCAACAACCTGACCTATAAGAACTCGGTTCTTACCATATTAATGGAAGGCGTTAGTTTTCATATACTGAGGAGGATTTGGGTCTCATCTACTTCTTCTCCAAGCCGTAGGATTATAGTCACTAAGACTCTTTGGAATGATTTAGGTTTCATCAATCCAATTGAATCAATCCTTATAATCATCCATCATCCCACTATCGTGCCACAAGTGGACTTTCATCAAATGCAAGTCGACTTATGCTTCTTCCCATACAAAGTCGACTTGTATGACACAAGTGGACTTATGTCATCTGCCCATGAACAAGTGGACTTACAAGGTACTACAAGTGGACTTATCTGAGATCTTGAACAAGTCGACTTATTCTTCAAACAAGTCGACTTATCCGAAAAACAAGTCGACTTATCAAGAAAACAAGTCGACTTATTAAGCGAACAAGTCGACTTATGTCCAATATAAGTCGACTTATCCAGGAAATTTTGCTAAAATCTCTAATCAACTAATTCCTCAATCCATGCAATTCCAATTCACAATACCATTATACCTAGGGTAATATCTGTAAGTTGATGTATCAATGAACAATTCATTGAACCATGAAAGCCTTATATGGTCAAACCATATGAAAAGCTTGAAATGAGTCAAAACTCATTAATTTCCAAACAATTTAGGAACACCCAAATTATCATCCTAAGCATCTCTAGCTAGCACATACATTATCAAATTTACTTCAGCACATGCCATAAAAAATATGACGGTCAAAACAAACAAGATAATGCAAGATACTACCGAGACGCTAATGTGATCAATTCGGAATTCAAAAATTCTTGGAAAAGCAACTTCAAGCAATTCAGTTTGGAAATCATACTACATCAAGATAACACATTTTTAATCACATTAAAAATGGTTCAAGGCATTGGAACTGAAAAAGCACACTCAATCAAGCCAAGCAAAACAGTCCCAACAATTTTCACAAAACTGTCCAGTTCTGTACATTTCTCGAAATGATCAATGAAAAAATTTCAATAAATCATGAGACAATTATATAGTTTACTACATGTTCAGACCATGCTACATGAATTGTTTCAGGATTTTAGGCCATCAAAAACGCAGTCAACCTAAATAACAAAACCGATTCAAAATTTGTGTTCATCAGCACAGCAATTCCCAACAGCATAGAATAAATTCGTGAATAAATATCCAATCACCTTGAAATCCAATTTCCATGATCACAGACATTCACCAACATCTTAGAGACATGTAGGTGAAGGAAAATCCGAAAAACCATTTTTCTAGAATTTATTCTCGATTTTATACTCATGCCTGTTCCAGAATCGTTTCACAAAACAGCATCTGTAACCTTAGGAGATTAATTAGCAAAACTATATCAAATCAAATCAATAAATTCTGAAAATTCATAGACATATTTTCTAACATGTTATGAACATTTCTGGGCAGAAAAATTTCTAAAAATGCATCTCTATACAGAAACGAAATTTGGACAGCAAGCATGCATCAACAGCAAATTCAATTAGGGTTTCTAATCTCGCTTAGCTTATAGCTTCATACGGGATACCAGTCGCTTTGATACCACTGTAGGAAAATCCCGGGAGGTAAATCACATGTACCAGCAGCGGAAAAAAAAAATTTATTCCCGGGACTTTCCCAAAACCCAGGATCTTGGTATCCGTATGAAGACATCAACCTAAATAGCCAAAAGAGACTATCTCTAAAGGTGATCCACGCAGAGATCAGAAAATCTAACCGGATCAAACCCCTTTGACCCGGGAATAGCTAGAACAGATTAAAGGCTGCTAGACCCTACCTCTGTCCTGAAGAGCTTGGATGAAACGTTGGACCTTGTGCTTGGAGAAGAAGAGAATCGATGATGGCTTGAAGAAGAAGACATGAAAACCCATTTTCAAAGGAAAGCTTAACTCTTAAGCTTCCAAAACCTCCTCTCTCATTAAGCCACCGTCGACCACACCATCTCTTGGCCTTCATTGTCTATCTTTTAACCTTTAAAAGAGAGTCCATAAGCTTAGGACAAGTGGAAGCCTAAAGACCATTCATTCTATTAATGAATAAAGTAAGAAAGCTTTGAAAAGTCAAAGCTAATCTCTTCTCCTTCCATTTCCAACGTGCACATGGCTTTAATTTATATAATTAATTAATTATTTAATTAATTAATTAATGATATAAATAATTGCTAAGGTCCAGTCCAACTGGGGTCGGTCCTACCGGCCTACCGGGCTCCGGTACCGAAAAATCACCGGAAACCTTTCTTAGCAATATTGATGTCGCGATCTCATCGGGACATATCCCAATCCCATTGGGATCCATTTAATCCTAATGCTCTCCATAATTGGAACTCAGTCCAATTACTATTTTACAGATTCTCTGAAACACTCTTATGCGTGTGACCCTTTAGGTTCCCGGTTATGTTGGCCACTTAGATTAACAATTAATCTGAGCAAGTCATGAGCGGTATCTAGCAACACATCATGACCCCCAATTGACCGGAAAGTAATCGGCTTTATGTATTCATCATGAACGAGATCACGAACCCTTCTATAGACAATTACCGTGCAATTCGTCCTTTCACCATCCTATACCCCACTTGGTTATGAGTATGGTCAAAGTGTCAACTCTCACTAGGCGAGTCTAGCCCAGTGATATCGGTTCTCGTCACGGGACTCATTACTTTATATGTCAATGAAGACACTCTTCATGACATACATGCTTAACCAGCCTTAGTAATGATCCCGACAAGAGGTCATGGGTATCTCTTACGCTAATCCGAAGTGGTGAATCCTTTATTGGCTACTCGATTATCTTGAATGCCTCAGCGTACCCAAGCACCACCCTATGAGTTACCTCTGGAAGGCAACAAGGAATGGAGTCAAAGCACGGATCGGTATCAAGATATCCTTGAGTACCTCAAGTCTAAGGATACTTGCACCATTGCTATGATGAGATTATCAACGACACTTAGATAAGATATCCATGTGATGATCTCATGGCGGGTCATCGAATGAACTTACTACCGCTTAGTAAGCATCCACATGTCAATTCTAAATATCTCATATTTACGTTTACGAGATCCACCGCTTGATCCAATCAAGGAATATGACATGTGCTAGTCTATCCGGATTAATGATGTCGGTCTCATTAATCCTATGACTAGGAGAATTTAGAATCTTGACATAATTGCACATGATAGGAATCTCGGAGTATGATCACATCATAATTTCCTTCATGCTATGTCATATATCATGGACTTCATTAATTGATTAAAGATCAATCAATTCATAAACTATGTTTATGAATATCAAATTAATGAATAATGCCTTTTCTTTATTTATTCATCATGTCTGCACACCACTTTGAATAAAACGCGCTAAAGGGATTGCCTTTAGGACCTGAATAAACGATCAGATCCTTGAATAAGTCGACTTATGCAATGTACAAGTCGACTTATCGGTACCGTGCAAGCATAAGTCGACTTACACATGGTACAAGTCGACTTACCACTTACACTTTCATATCCCACGATCATCATCTTCCATTCACCTTTTTGATTTTGTCATTTAGCCATTTAATGCTTTAATGACTAGGCTTAGTAATGGAAGTTTCTCCATTCTTCCTCCATCCCACGTGCATAGCATATATATATATATTAATTAATTATTTAATTAATTAATCATATATATATATATGTATATATATTGCTGAAGTGGTCCAGTCATACTGGGGTCGATCCTACCGGGTCCCGGTATGGAAAAACCACCGAAAACCTTTTTCAGCAATATTGATGTCGCGATCTCATCGGGACATATCCCAATCTCATCGGGATCCATTTAATCCTAATGCTCTCCATAATTGGAACTCAGTCCAATACTATTTTACGGATTCTCTGAAACACTTTTATGTTTGTGACCCTTTAGGTTCCCGGTTATGTTGGCCACTTAGATTAACAATTAATCTGAGCAAGTCATGAGCAGCGTCTAGCAACACATTATGACCCCCAATTGACTGAAAAGTAATTGGTTTAATGAATTCATCACGAACCAGATCACGAACCCTTCCATAGACAATTACTGTGCAATTCGTCCTTTCATCATCCTATACCCCACTTGGTTATGAGTATGGTCAAGTGTCAACTCTTACTAGACTAAGTCTAGCCAGTGATATCGGTTCCTATCTTAGGACTCATTACTTTATATGTCCATGAAGACACTCTTCATGACATATTTATCTCTGCCGAGACTTAAAGTAATGATCTGACGAAGAGGCGGGTATCTCTTATGTTATCACAGTGATGAATCCTCTATTGGCTACTCAATTACCTTGAATACCTCAAAGCTGCACCCAAGCACCACCTATGAGTAACCTCTGAAGGCAACAAGGAATGGAGTCAAAGCACGATTGATGTCTAAGATATCCTTGAGTACCTCAAGTCTAAGGATACTTGCACCATTGCTATGATGAGATTATCAACGACATTAGAATAGGACATCCATGTAATGATCTCATGGCGAGGTCATCCAATGTACTTACTACCCTTAGTAAGCATCCATATGTCAACTCTAAATATCCCATACTTACGGTTTACGAGATCCACCGCTTGATCCAATCAAGGAGTATAACATATGTTAATCCATCCGGATTAATGATGTCGATCTCATTAATCCTATGACTAGGAGAATTTAGATCTTGACATAATTGCACATGATAGGAATCTCGATGAGTATGATTACATCATAATTTCCTTCATGCTATGTCATATATCATGGACTTCATTAATTTGATTAAAGATCAATATCAATTCATAAAGAACATCAAATAAATGAAACATGTCTTTCTTTATTTCTTCATAAAGTCTGTACATGACTATGAACAAAAAGCGCTAAAGGGGATTGCCTTTAGGGCACTACTCTAACACAGATGATGTTAATGATTGATTGTGCTGGAATATGTTAGCTGTAGTGTTTTCACTGAATATGCATCAGTATTTTGGCCATAACTTGATATGTAGACATCCAATGGAATTATTTTAAGTTTATATTAAATTATAGACATATAAATATATTTTTCATGAAGGAATTGAATTTTAATTCTGTCTCTAAGAGTTCCAAATTTTGGCTTGAAGTTAAGTTTTTGTATTCTGTCGTGGTTTGGGAGCAATCTATAGTATTTTAAGTATAACTTGCAGAATATTAAATCAAATTGCATGAAATTGGTGTCATTAAAAATTTAAGATATAAAGAAACAATTTTTTAGATAATTTTTTGTTTAAATCCTTCATTTTCCTTGTCAAAATGGCCATGTAGAATTGACCCAAAGGTTTGTTTTTGGACGAGCTGGAAGAAGTTGGAATAAAAGGTAGTGCACATCTGTTTTGGGAAGAGCTAGAAGAAGTTGGAATCAAAGGTACTGCACGATCATGACTCTAAGGGGTCATAAAGGGGTTGCACGATCGTGAAAAAAGAGGATCAATTGGAATTGCACAATCGTGCATAGTGAAGGAATACTGCTGTTTGACAACTTTGAACACCATTCACTCTTTTAATCGTAACTTCTTCTCTGGACCTCTGATTGACTTAAAATTTGGACCACAAACTCCTCTTTCTCTCCACAAAATTTTATTGTCATCTAAATTCTTTAAGAATGGATTTTTGTTTACCAAATGTTTAGGTATGAAATTTTAGAGATGTTCTATGAATGAATGAGAGTTTGGATATTGTATGATCATATAATGTTATAATAACATTGATGCCTAATTGATTGATGATATTATAATTTATTGAGGTGTAAAACTAATTTAAAATGAGACATATATGAATTATATGAGTTTTGAAGTATGAATGATTATGAGTTGTGAATAGAGGAAACATACCCAGAATAGTCATTGAGCATACATTGAACATGACATATGTATATATGGGCACAAATGAAAAAGTATTTGATTGATCAACTTTGTAATGGGAATTATGTGTTTATTGTCTGATTTTAGATGCTCAAGTTGGACGCCAGTCAGACATTACTATACCATCTAGGCAATAGTATATTGAAGCATACTACGAGTTAACCTAGATGATCTTCCTAGGATTGATTTATTCTGTTTAACTTACAATTATTGAACTGTTGGTGATTTGTTTATGAATTCCAAACTTTGATGGTCCAAGGAGTTTTATATTCAGGAATGTATTGGAAGTGTTCTATTTGCATCTGAAATTTGAATGATATCTATTTGCATCTAAAATCTGAATGATATCTGAATACTCAATGAAAGTTGAATACCAGACTTAGGTGTGATGATTATGAGATTCTGTCTGTGCATTAAATGTGAATGCTATACATGAAATATTCTATTATTTGATGCATTTCATAAAATGTATGTTCAGATAAAGGCCTTCT
This sequence comes from Erythroxylum novogranatense, assembly GCA_029891385.1. NCBI lineage: Eukaryota > Viridiplantae > Streptophyta > Magnoliopsida > Malpighiales > Erythroxylaceae > Erythroxylum > Erythroxylum novogranatense. The sequence continues at coordinate 38,665,287 of CM057225.1, forward strand.
GATCAGATTAGCCAATCTGAAAGAACTTTAAGCTCAAAATTTTGCATATAGGGATTTGTTCCGTGATTTCTGTTTCTGATTGAGCCCAATGGGCCAGTATCTGTATATGTATTTGTTGGGCCCCGATTTCTCTTTCCTATTAAATAAGCTTGTTTAAATTATTTTGAGGTATAGGTAGCTAAATTTCTTTTGGTTAGAATAATTTGAGGTTTTTAGTGCCTAAATTAAATGAAGGGATTAAGATTAAATTAGAGTTCTAAATGTTGTTAGAAATTAAATGAATAAGAGGATATGGGGGTAATTTAGGAAGTTCACTCAATTTTTTAAAGGTTAAGGCTTATAAGGAGGGGCTTTTTAGTCTTTTAGAATCTATTAAAACAAGAAGGAAAGAAACAAGAAAGCTTGTAGCCGTATGTGTGAGGAGAAGGGGACAAAAATTGCTTAAAAGGGGAGGAAAAATGAAACTACGTAGTTTTAGGCTTAGGTTTTTAAGTTAAGAAACGATTTTTGCTAAGTCATTTGAGAGAAGCTACGAAACTTACAAGGAAAAGAAAAGGAGAGTGAGTTTTCGGTGAAGAGAAGAAGAAGAAGAAGAAGAATAAGAAGAGGTTAGGGCTTTGTCTATTCTTGCTTTAGAGAAGAGATTCTAAGAGTTCTTTAAGAAGGAAAAAGGAAAGGGAAGAATAAATCTCCCATTAGAGGCAAAAAGTGGATTTCGTGGGTGGCTTGGAAGGTGAGTAATTTTCGAAATTCTTTGAAATTTTTTTATGGGTTTAGGTTATAATAGCTTAGGAAAGGCATGGGTAAGGTTATGTAAGTTTTAATTCATGCTTTCATTTCCTAAGATGTGCCAATTTTGACATATCATGTTAATATGGGATTTTTGTGCTTTGATTAAGGTCAAGAGAGGCAATTGGAGTTAGAGGAAAGGCAAATTGACCAAGCTCAAAGCTAAAGGAATTAAGGTGGGTGACTTTTTAATAATTAAGTTAATAAGCTACTTAATTTTCCTTTAATAAATGTCATTTAATGCTTTCCTATGACTTTCAAATTTTGCATGTATTACTTTTTGGGATGATTGGAAATGGTATTATGTGTCTTTTGCATGTTAAATAATTGTGGAAATATTTGGAAAGTTGCTTGACGAGGGTAAAAGAATGAGAAATGGGATTTCAGAAGTTTGTGAAAGTTAATTTTTGTAAAGAAGGTGATCTTAAAAATTGCTTTCGGAAATGAGTCATTTGTGGCGAATGTGTGTGAATTACGTGAATTATATGAAATGCATGACTTTATGGTTTGTGGTGGTCCCTTAAGAGTCAAGTGCACTTGTCTGTTTATAGGCTTCTCTCGCCTGCCTGCTAGTGACATTGGAGCTCCTCACGGACTCCTATAAGTTCATGGCTACACATAACCGCTTCGCGGGAATGTGTAGTACGTTTCGTTTCGGATCCACCCGAACTACTATTTCTATGCTTATGTGATATTTTTTGACTTATAAGTAGATGGATGTGATGAATTCGTGAAGATGTTTGATTAATTGGTAATGTTTGATCAATGTGAATATTTGCTTTGAAAATGAATGAATAAAGAATGTTTTTGCTTGTTCTTGATTATTAAATTGTTACCCACTGAACCGTCGACCTCACCACCACCCCCAATTTTCTCCCCATAGGCGATTTAGCGAGAAACCGAGAATCTTGACCGGATCAAGGCATTACTCCTATTTCACTTTGATTTTGGAAGTTAGATTTTAGCACCAAAGCTTTAGATGCATTTTAGCACAAAAGTTATTGTTTATGTAACTTTCTTTGTATTTTGAATTTTGGATACTTTTGATGTATTAGGGCTAAAATGTCCTCTAAATCTTTGTAATAACCTGTCTTTCATGTAAATGCAAGAGTTTTGGGTTATAATGTATTTTGTGTATTTTGCATATATTTTATAATAATGTGATGTTGTATGGCTTGAGAATGGATAGAAGAGTAAGTTTTGGTTGCTGCCATTTGAGTTAGTTTTTAGGATTGGATGGATTGCTCTGTGATTTGGGAGATTGAAGAATGTGGAAGTTGAAGTTTTGTGCAGGTTCTTGGGGGATGTGTTTGAAGATTTTGGCTAGTGAACTTTTAGGGAAGGTGCTGTCAAATTTTTCTAAAAGGGCAGAAACTTTGACTGAGGTTTTAACCCTCTTAGAGTTTGAATTGGATTGGGAAGTCTTCTTGAAGATTGTATTTCATGTTTAGAGCTTTCCATTGGTGCTTAATGTGTCACTTTTGGACGTAGGAATAAGAAGTTATAAGGTTTGAAAGAATGCAGTTTCTGTTGAAAAGGGTATTGTCCAAGCAGTACATTAGGAAGGGTTTTTCACTTCCTTAGAGCCTACCTTGATTTTTGCTTTCTTCATGAAAGATGTAGATGGTCTATTACTCTTTCCATTGAGGTATTATATGCCATTTTTGGGGTTAGAAGTAAGAATTTATGAGGTTTGGAAATATTCAGTTACTGTTTGTATGGTCATTTTATAGGCAATAGATTTGAGAGAGTTTTTACCTCTTTTAATGACTAAATTGATTTTTTATTCCTTCATGAAATTTGTAAATTATCTTTTTATCTTTCCATTAAGGTAAAATGTGACATTTTTAGGCTTTTGTGTTAAAAGATATCTTTTTCAAACTTCTAGCATTGTGTAGGACAATTTCAATTTGGGCAGTAACTTTGAAATAACTTTTGATCCCCTTAAATGCCAAATTAGTTTTTAAATCCTTTAAGTAAGTTGTACAGCTTCCTTTTACCTTTTTATTAATACCAAATTTGCGAGATTTGGAATTTGGGATGAAGACTTATAAATTTTCAAAATTTCAGGTGTATTGATTTGTTTTTTTTTAAATTAATATATATATATGTGCATAACGCATGTCTCGCGACCTTGAGACCGTGACACAGAGGGCGAAAAGCCCTTTCAATTTTTTTATATTTTTTATTTTAATTATTATTTCTAATTTTCAAATTTTTTTCTAAATCAAACCCCTCTCCATTATTTTATTTGTAATTCTTCCATTTGACCTCCGATTTCCACGATCTTTGAAGCATCAGTTTTCTTAAAAAAAAGTCTACCTCCTTTTTATGCAAATTTAGAGTTTCGGCATTAAGTTGAAATTATGGATTAAATCGAAGTGAGGCAAATGGGATAGACATACTAAACATGCTTCCGTATTTTGGTGATTTCTTGATCTAGAGAGATCCGATTGAAGTGATTTTTGGTTCTAATTGATATAAGGAAGTGAAATTGCATAATAACTTAGGAATCAAATTTAATTTTTAGGCCCTAAGGAGATCAATTTTATTGAGGGAGTTTAGGATAAATTTTTCCAGATCTGTTTGGAGGTAAATAGAATAAGTTTGTTTTTTAGATTTGACCTGGTGGGGAATTCCTCCCTCGTGGGTTTGCAGGTCCAAATGTCACGTAGGACGTCAGACGCGTGACTCTCCAGGGTGGGGTTCCAACACTTATGATATCAGAGCATTCCGGTTTAGGTTCGGGTGTAAGGAGAAATTTAGGGTTTTTATGATCTGTGATGCATTCCTTTAAATTTGCATTAATTTAATTGTTTTAAATGCTTTTACATGCCTAAATGTTCATTTCGTATTATTTAAATCTTTCTATATACTTTGAAAACTATTTTTGCATGAACTAAAGATTTTCACTGGTTTCATCTTGAAGGAGTAAATATGCCACCTCGAAGTAGAACTTGAGGAGCTCGGCCTTGCTCTAGCTCTCGCCAGGGGAGCACAGATGAGTCGAATGTCCCACAAGATGCGAGGACACATTCTGCTTCTGGCTCAGAGGCACCTAGTGTGCAACCTGAGGAGCCGCTGCCTCCTCCTCCTAATATGCCTGCAATGGATCGGAAGTTTTTCCAGGCCTTTGCCCAGGCTTTCTCCTATGCCTTGGTTCAGGGATCACGGGCCCTAGTACCAGCTCCAGTGGCTAGGGGTGGGCAATATGACAAAATGCAAAAGTATGGAGCGGTGGATTTTCACGGTACCACCAATCCAGAAGAAGCAGAATCTTGGATGAAGAGGACAGAGAGAGTCATGGTGCAGATGAAATGCACAGAGGTAGAGAAGCTAGAGTATGCAGTGAGCTTACTGCAGGGGGATGCTCTCCACTGGTGGGAGTCAGTGCCACAGAGTCAGGCTGTGCCTCCATTGCTTACATGGAGGGATTTTGGGGAGGCGTTCAGGAAGAAATACCTCTCCCAGGTCTACATTCAGGAGAAGGCTAAAGAGTTCTTGAATCTGACTCAGAGGGAGATGAGCGTGAGTGAATATGAGCTGAAATTCACTCAGCTATCTCGATATGCAGCTCACATTGTGGCCAATGAAGAAGATAAGTGCTGCAAGTTTGAGGGAGGCCTCCATCTGGGAATCAAGGATAAGGTAATAATTCACAATTTCTGTGATTATCAGCGGCTGGTGGATGCTGCACTCCAAGCTAAGAAGATGGAGAACATCAGGCAGGAGGTGAGCAGGAAAAGAAATAGTAGAGAGCAGTCATCCAGAAAAGGGGGTAGTGCTTAGACAGCTAACGAGGGTGAGAAGAGCGCCCGTACTCATAGTCAGGGTGGCAATAGTGCCCCTCAGGAGAGCAAGCAGTTCAGGGCAGGGACAGTACAGACCTCCTCAGTGGGAGGAAATAGTAGAACAGAGAGGAGCAGAAATCAGAACCCCCAATGTGAGCATTATGGGAAGCTACATCGGGGTGAGTGTTACAAGCTGTTGGGAGCCTGCTTCAAGTGTGGAGAGAAGGGAGATAGGATTAAAGACTGTCCTCAGATGACTAGAGGGGAAGGATCTCAGTCACAAGCTCCAAGGAGAGTAGAGACAGTGGGGACTAGGCCAGCTGCTGGGGTGGGCAGCTTTGGGTCAGTCAGGAAGCCTATTCCTCCAGGGAGACCGAGAGGGCAAGCACAGGCTAGGGTGTTTGCTATGACACTGGAGGAAGCTACAGCCGCACCGAAAGTTGTTACTGATATGGCTCAGCTATTTCATTCTGATGTGTATGTTCTATTTGACTCTAGTTGCACGCATTCCTTTGTTTATACTAGTATGATCTTACCTAGTATGCATTCAGTTATGTTGGATAATTTTATGCTTGTTAGCACTCCGTTAGGTAGGAATGTCATTGTTGGTCGAATCTTTAAAGATTGTGAGCTTGTTATTGAGGGATCTAGTTTGGTAATAGATCTGTTACCTTTAAATCTGAAGGGGTTGGATGTTATTGTCGGAATGGATGTCATGGAGAAGTATCGGGCAAAGCTTGATTGTGGCCTAAAAGAAGTGGAGTTTGATCTGGGTGATGGTCAGAAAGTAATTTTCAGAGGAGACAGAAAGATATCACCACCAAGGCTTGTTTCAGCTTTGTTAGCTGATAAATTGATGGGTAGAGGGTGTGAAGCTTTCTTGGCATGTGTTGTTGATACCAGTGTGAAGGAAAGCAGGGTGGAGGATATTCCTATTATGAGGGAATTTCCTGATATATTCCCGGAGGAGTTACTCGGTTTGCCACCAGAGAGGGAGATTGAGTTTGCTATTGACTTGACTCCTGGGACGGCTCCTATTTCTATTCCACCTTACAGGATGGCTCCAGCTGAGCTGAAGGAGCTTAAGGAGCAGTTGGAAGAGTTGTTAGAGAAGGGGTTTATTAGACTGAGTTCCTCACCTTGGGGAGCACCGGTCTTATTTGTTATAAAGAAAGATGGAACCTGAAGGATGTGCAATGACTACAGGAGGATCAATAAGGTGATAGTGAAAAACAAGTATCCTTTGCCCCAGATAGATGACTTGTTTGATCAGCTGCAGGGAGCAACGGACTTCTCTAAGATTGATCTCGGGTCTGGCTACCATCAACTCAGGTTAAGGAGTCTGATGTGAGCAAGACAACCTTCAAAACACGGTATGGGCATTATGAATTTTTGGTTATGCCTTTTGGACTGACCAACGCTCCAGCTGCTTTCATGGATCTGATGAATAAGGTCTTTAAGGAATTTTTGGATCAGTTTGTGATCGTATTCATCGATGACATTCTGGTGTATTCAAAGACTGTAAGAGAGCATGAGGAACATTTGAGGATTGTATTGCAGAGATTGAGGGAGAGGGAGCTGTATGCCAAATTCACTAAATGTGAATTTTGGCTACATGAAGTGGTCTTCCTTGGTCACATTATTTCTGAAAATAGGGTGCATGTGGATCCAAAGAAGGTTGAAACAGTAGTGAATTGGCATGCTCCGACAACAGTGACAGAGGTGAGGAGCTTTCTGGGTTTAGCAGGCTATTACAGGAGATTCGTGGAGGGTTTCTCCATGATTGCCACTCCTTTGACTAAGTTATTGAGAAAGAATCAGAAGTTTATTTGGAGTGATGAATGCCAGCAAAGTTTTGAGGAGCTCAAGCACAGATTGACTAGTGCTCCAGTTTTGGCTTTACCCACAGGAGAGGGGAGTTATACAGTGTATAGTGATGCTTCCAGAAAGGGGTTGGGTTGTATACTTATGTAGAGAGATAAGGTGATAGCGTATGCCTCACGGCAGCTAAAACCTTATGAGTTAAATTATCCGACCCACGATCTGGAATTGGCAGCTGTGATCTTTGCCTTGAAGATCTGGAGGTATTATTTGTATGGGGTTCAGACTAAGATCTTTACTGATCACAAGAGTCTCAAATACCTGTTGAGTCAGAAGGAGCTGAATTTGAGGCAGAGGAGGTGGATTGAACTACTTAAAGACTATGACTTATTGATTGAGTACCATCCAGGCAAGGCAAATGTAGTAGCAGATGCCTTGAGCAGGAAGTCTTCCCTAGCATATGTTCAGACAGTCTATCTACCGCTATTGGAAGAGATGGCTAAGCTCAGAATCAGTTTAGAGCTGGAAGGCTCTGATTGAGTGGTTTCCACTTCTAGGGTGAGGCCGATCCTCAAAGAAAAAAGGAGATTCAGAGTTCGGGATGCGAGGCCGAGTAAGTCTGGGAAGAGATTGAAGGTAAGAAGTCTGATATGGTGGTGAGTGATGATGGACTCCTGACAGTCAGGAATAGGCTCTGTATTCCAGATGTCAAGGAGGTGAAGGATGAAATTCTGGATGAGAAGCACAATGCGCCTTATGCTATGCATCTAGGTAGCACCAGGATGTACAGGGATCTTAAGGAGTATTTCTGGTAGAGAGGTATGAAGAAAGATGTGGCCGAGTATGCAAGTAAGTGTCTAGTATGTCAGCAAGTCAAGGCTGAGCATCAGGCACCTTCAGGCCAATTGAGGCCATTATCCATTCTTGAGTGGAAGTGGCAGAAAGTGACTATGGACCTTCTGATGGGGTTGCCCAAGACCAGTAGGAGGCATGATGCTATATGGGTGATTGTGGATAGATTGATAAAGTCAGCCCATTTTTTGGCAATCAAACAGACTGATCCTCTGCATGTGCTAGCCAAGAAGTACATTGATGAGATTATAAGATTGCATGGGATCCTGAATTCGATAGTGTCTGATAGGGATCCTCGCTTTATTTCAAGGTTTTGGGGAAGTTTGCAGGAAGCTTTGGGCACCAAGTTGAGTTTTAGCACTGCTTTCCATCCTCAGATACATGGACAATTTGAGAGGACCATTCAGACCCTTGAGGGAATGCTCAGGGCATGTGTGATAGATTTTAGAGGAGCATGGGATGAACACTTGCCATTGATCGAATTTGCTTACAATAATTTGTATCATTCGAGCATTCAGATGACTCCATATGAAGCTCTGTATGGGAGGAGATGTAGGACTCTAGTGTGTTGGGATGAAGAGGGAGACAGGAAACTTTTGGGCCCAAAGTTCATTCAGATGACAGTTGATAAGGTCAACTTGATTAAGCACAAGCTAAAAGCAGCTCAAGACAGGATGAAAAATTATGAAGATGCTCACAAGAAGGAGATGGAGTATGAGGTCGACGAGAAAGTTTTTCTTAAGACTTCTCCTTGGAAAGGGATTCTAAGATTTGGAAAGAAGGGTAAGCTGAGTTCAAGGTATGTGGGGCCTTATGAGATTCTGAAGAGGATTGGTCCGTTGGCATATAAGTTAGCATTGCCTCCTGAGCTATCACAGATTCATGATGTTTTTCATGTTTCTATGTTGAGGAGATACTGATCAGATCCTTCTCATGTCATTCAAGCTGATGAAGTTCAGTTGAGTGATGATTTGAGTTATGAGGAGCTTCTAGTGTAGATTTTGGATACAAAAGAAAAGGTTCTCCGGAATAAGACAATGCAGCTAGTAAAAGTCTTATGAAGGAACCATTCGGTGGAAGAGGTCACGTGGGAGCCATTGGAACCTATGAAGGAGAAGTATCCTCATCTCTTCATTGATTCAGGTAAGAATTTCGAGGACGAAATTCTTTTAAGGGGGGAGAAATGTTGGGCCCCGATTTCTCTTTCCTATTAAATAAGCTTGTTTAAATTATTTTGAGGTTTAGGTTGCTAAATTTCTTTTGTTTAGAATAATTTGAGGTTTTTAGTGCCTAAATTAAATAAAGGGATTAAGATTAAATTAGAGTTCTAAATGTTGTTAGAAATTAAATGAATAAGAGGATATGGGGGTAATTTAGGAAGTTCACTCATGTTTTTAAAGGTTAAGGCTTATAAGGAGGGGCATTTTAGTCTTTTAGCCTCTATTAAAACAAGAAGGAAAGAAACAAGAAAGCTTGTAGCCGTATGTGTGAGGAGAAGAGGACAAAAATTGCTTTAAAAGGGAGGAAAAATGAAACTACGTAGTTTTAGGCTTAGGTTTTTAAGTTAAGAAACGATTTTTGCTAAGTCATTTGAGAGAAGCTATGAAACTTACAAGGAAAACAAAAGGAGAGTGAGTTTTAGGTGAAGAGAAGAAGAAGAAGAAGAAGAAGAAGAAGAAGAAGAGGTTAGGGATTTGTCTATTCTTGCTTTAGAGAAGAGATTCTAAGAGTTCTTTAAGAAGGAAAAAGGAAAGGGAAGAATAAATCTCCCATTGGAGGCAAAAAGTGGATTTCGTGGGTGGCTTGGAAGGTGAGTAATTTTTGGAATTCTTTGACAAATTTTGATGGGTTTAGGTTCTAATAGCTTAGGAAAGGCATGGGTAAGGTTATGTAAGTTTTAATTCATGCTTTCATTTCCTAAGATGTGCCAATTTTGACATCTCATGTTAATATGGGATTTTATTTGTAATTCTTCCGTTTGACCTCCGATTTCCACAATCTTTGAAGCATCGATTTTCTAAAAAAACATTCTACCTCCTTTTTATGCAAATTTAGAGTTTCGGGATTAAGTTGAAATTACGGATTAAATTAAAGTGAGGCAAATGGGACGGACATACTAAACATGCTTCCGTATTTTGGTGATTTCTTGATCTAGAGAGATCCGATTGAAGTGATTTTTGGTTCTCATTGATATAAGGACATGAAATTGCATATTAGATTAGGAATTGGATTTAATTTTTGGGCCCTAAGGAGACAAACTTTATTGAGGGAGTTTAGGATAAATTTTTCAAGATCTGTTCAGAGGTAAATAAAATAAGTTCGTTTTTTAGATTTGACCTAGTGGGGAATTCCTCCTGTAGGAAAATCCCAGTGTGAGCATCACATGTCCACGGTGCGGAAAACAAAAATTTTTGTTCCGGGACCTTCCCGAAAGCCAGGATCCATGTGTCTATACAACAAACTCAAACCATAACGGCCAAAGGAGACCGTCTCTAACGGTATCCACGCAAAGATCGGATAACCTAACTGGAACAAACCCTTTGACCCGAGAATAGCTAGAACAAGTTGAAGACTGCTAGATCTTACCTTGTTCTTGGAGAGCTTGGAAACCAACAATGATGGAGAAGAATGGAGAAGAGAAAACGATGGAGAGCTTCGAAGATCTCCTTCTTTCAAACTCTTTGAAACTTGATGATCATCAAGCAAGCAAGAAACTCTTTCTTTAAAAACCCACGATAATCATCTTCTATTCTCTTCATTTGCCATGTGTCTTTAGCTTTTAAAGACTCATTAAATGCCAAATAGGTGGACCATCCACGTTAGCCTTATATATATATATATATATATATATATATATAATATAAAGCAACACATGTCTTCTTCTTCTCCATTCAACGTTATTGATATATATATATATATATTAAATACTTAATTAATTAATAGATATATATATATATATAAATGCTGAAGTGGTCTAGTCACACTAGGGTCGGTCCTACCGGCCTACCGGGTCCCAGTATGGGAAAACCCACTGGAAACGTTTTTCAGCAATATCGATGTCGCGATCTCATCGGGACATATCTCGATCTCATCGGGATCCATTTAATCCTTTTGCTCTCCATATATTGGAACTCTGTCTAAAACTATTTTACGAATTCTCCGAGACACTCTTATACTTGTGACCTGTTAAGTCAAACCAGACTTCACGTATTAAATAATTTTGATAATAAACAAAGAGAAATATACAAATGAAAAGTAGATGGATGCATAAAAAGAAAAAGCAGAAGGAAGAATAACAGAAGGAAGAAAAACAGAAGGAAGGAAAAACAGACGGAAGAAAAACAGAAGGAAGAAAAGGTAGGAAGAAAAGCGAGCGGAAGAAAAGCGAAGGAAGGAAAAGCGAGCGGAAGAATAATGAGCGGAAGAAAAAGCGAGCGGAAGAAAAATGAAGGAAGGAAAAGCGAGCGGAAGAATAACATACGGAAGAATAATGAAGGAAGAAAAAAGAAGGAAGAAAAGCGCGAGCGGAAGAAAAGCGAAGGAAGAAAAGCGAAGGAAAAGCAGACGGAAGAATAATGAGCGGAAGAAAAGCGAGCGGAAGAATAATGCGGAAGAATAATGAGGCGAAAGAAAAATGCGAAGGAAGAAAAGCGAAGGAAAAGCAGGCGGAAGAATAATGACGGAAGAAAAATGAAGGAAGAAAAGCGAAGGAAAATCGATTTAAAGCTTTACTAAGAAAAAAGAGCGATACAAAAATCAGACGGAAGCTTTACGAAGAGAAAAGCGAAGATACAAAATCGACGGAAGCTTTACTAAGAGAAAAGCGAGCGATACAAGAATCGAGACGAAGAAAGAAACATCGATTTAAGACGATTCTGAGTTAAACTGAATAACCGCTTTCTTTAAAGATTCAAGCGGATATTCAAGAGCAGTTGAAGACGATTATAAATAAGAGTCGAGATTGAAGTAAAAGCGACTTTGGAGAAAAGTGAATGAAACTCGAGTATTCAAACATCTCGACTATCTGAGAAAAATTGTGAACTATTTTTCGAGTGTACATTATTAAGAGCAACTCTTTTGTAAAAGCTCTTTATTAGTTTTCATTTTGAAAAGTGTTACAGTAGCTTTGAAGAGGCTAAGAGTAAAGAATACTTGTTGTTAAGAGACCAAGAGGCTCACCCAAAGAATACTTGTAAGCAGTTAGGAGATAGTGAAATCTCGGAAGGATATCGAGGATCGGGCGTAGCCCACGGTTTAGGGTGAACCGGGATAAATTCTTGTGTTCTCTCTCTAACTCTTACTTTACTTAAATCGTAGTTCTCATTATTATCAAAGGTTTTCAAACTAGTCAAGAATTGATTTAAGATAAGTTTTACGAAAGAACAAGCAATTGTTATTGAAGGATTAACGAAAAGTTTATCACAATTCAACCCCCTTCTTGTGTATCTTGATCATATTATTACTCAATATATTAACGTGTGATTTACTTCAATTGGTATCGAGCAAGGTGTTCAAGAATCACTCTAATAAAGTGTGAACTAAAGAAAATGGTGGAATCACACGTATATTGCGAAGGAGCCTCGATCACGAGACCTTGAAAGATTCAATGGTGAAGACTACCACTATTGGAATGATCGGATGAGATTGTTTATCGAGTCTACTCACATTGACCTTTGGGACATCATCGAGAATGGACCATACACACTGAAGATGATGATAAAATCCAATTCCACGAGAAAGATGGACGGTGAAAGCGTAAAGCAAGATTTCAACTAAACTCCAAAGAAATTTTTCTTGAGTTGTGCATTGAAAGAAGCGAGTATGACAAAGTTCATGGATGTGATCTGCCAAAGAAATGTGGGATACATTATCAATTGCATGAAGGAACAAATCAAGTCAAGGAGTCCAAGATAAGTATTTTGGTGCATCGATGCGAGTTATTCAAGATGAAAGAAGAAGAGACCATTGATCAAATGTTTGGAAGATTCCAAACAATTGTTAATGGACTAAAAGCTCTTGGAAGAACGCATACAACACCAAGACCATGTTCGAAAGATTTTGAGGAGTCTGCCAAAAGATGGAGACCCAAAGTAATCTTCTTGTCTGAAGAAGCCAAAGACTTAAGCGTCTTCAAGCTTGATGAATTGCTTGGATCGTTGAAGATACACGTAGAGAGCTTGATGCGGAAGATAAGCCCAAGAAAGAGAAGTCCATAGCGCTCAAAGCAAGTCAAAAGAATCACAAAATCCAGAAGAAGAAAACAAAGAGGAACACATCAAAGGCTTTAAAGATTGAAGAAGCAAAGGATGATGATTCCAGTAAGTCAGAATCTGAATCAAGTGATGAAGACGATGAGCTATCTTTCATTTCAAGAAAGATAAGAAGAATGTGGAAAAAGAAGTCCAAAGGAAATTCAACATTTAGAAGGAACAGTGGCAAAGACGATGAAAAAGTCGATAAAGCATCCGTTACATGTTATGAATGCAAGAAGCGGGACATTACAAGTCCGAAAGTGTCCAATGTTGAAAAGACAACTCAAAAGGAGTAGGGATAACAAGAAAAGCATGATGGCAACGGGAAGATCTCGACTCATCGTAATCGGATACAAGTTCGAAGCGTCGTAACATGCTAACATATGTCCGTAGTGAAGAAGAAAGTGATGAGGAGGTAACTTCTAGCTATAATGATATACAAGATGCATACTCGTAATTATTAGAGGATTCTCATGCTATTCTCAAACAAAGACAAGTCGTTGAAGAAGAAATATGTAGAAACCTCAAACATACTCATGAGATAGAGTGAGAATATAAGTTTGAGAAAGCAAGTTGAGGAATTGAATAACAACAAAGTTGTAGATAGATCCAAGAGATTAATCAATTGAAATCGAGAATTAATAATCTCTCAATTGATCTAGCTAAATTCTGAGATAGTACAAAAAGATGAATGAAATGATAGGAAAATACAGACATCCGAGGATAAAACTAGATTAGGGTTTACTAAAATAAGCCCCGAATTACGTAAAATCAATTGTTCAAAAGATAAAAAGATATCAATCGAGTTTTCGTAAAGGTCATCAACATTTTCATTCTACACCTTATTATCATTCATTACATCATACTAACCCTAAAGGACCCAAGAGAATCAGGTACCTAAAAATAAGATAATATCTCCTACGTAAATCCTTCTTTGGAAGAACCAGAAGCACCATTGGTATTTGGACAAGGATGCTCGCGTCACATGACGGAAACAAGTCTATGTTCCTAGATCTTGATCAAGAAAGGAGGATCAAGAACTTTTGGAGACAACCAGCAGGAAAGATAATCGGGTTTGGTAAGATTGCCAAGATAAGGAGTGATCATGGTGGAGAATTGAAAATGAGAAGTTTAGAGTATTCTCAAGAAAATGGAATTTTCCATAACTTCTCTCGCCCCAAGGACTCCAGCAGAATGGAGTTGTTGAGAGGAAGAATAGGACGATTCAAGAGATGGAAAGAATAATCTTTGTCGAGATGAATCTTCCTAAATACTTCAGCGCGTAGTCATCAATACTGATGCTACATTCTGTAATAGAGTGTTCTCGACCAATGCCGAACAAAACTCCCTATGAGTTGTGGAATGGAAGGAGACCAAACATTTCTTATTTCCATCCTTTCAATTGCAAGTGCACTAGTCTCGAACACAAAGGAAGCTCTGGACAAATTTGATGCAAAGACATTTTCAGAATTTTCTAGGCTATTCTCTCACTTCAAAGGCATTTAGAATCTTCAACCTCACCTCAAAGATCATTGAAGAAACTATTCATGTTAAGTTCGATGATAGCTCTCAACCCAATAAGGAAGAGGAATCAAAGATGATCTTTATTAATTGCCTTTGACGCAAGGTAAGGGAAGTATCTTCATCGAAACACCTCATGATGAAAAGATGACATTTCTAAGAATTTTGAGTTAAAAAAGATTGGAGATACAAAAGCTTTCATCCCAAAGAGTCAATTATTGGAGAAACCTCGGAAGGTGTAAGAACAAGGTCCAAGTTCGTAAGAGAAGCCAACATGGCATTTATATCCAAGTAGAACCTAAGAAGATTGATGAAGCTCTAAAAGATGAAGCATGGATATTAGCTATACAAGAGGAGTTGAATCAATTCAAGAGGAATAAAGTCCGGTCCTTAGTTCCTAAACCCGAAAAGAAATCCATTATTGGTACTAGATGGATATTCAAGAATAAGCTAGACTAATCGGGAAAAGTAAGTCGCAACAAGGCAAGATTAGTAGCACAAGGCTATAATCGGCAGGAAGGAATAGACTACAATGAGACATATGCTCCAATGAAGAAGACTTGAAGCAATAAGGATATTGCTTGCATATCTTGTTGCCATGACATAAAGCTTTTAGGATGGATGTAAAAGTGCATTTACGAGCGGTTTTATAGATGAAGAAGTCTATTTCAAGCAACCTCCTGGATTTGAGGATATAAAGTATCCAGATCATGTCTACAGACTTCATAAAGCCTTATATGGACTGAAATAGGCCCCTAGAGCATGGTATGATCGTGCAGAGCTCATTTCTTATAGGAAATGGATTTACTAGAGGTAAAGTAGACAAAACTCTTTTAGGAAGAACTTGAATAATGATTTTATTATTGTGCAAATCTATGTTGATGATATTATTTTTGGAGCAACCTCAAAAAGGTTATGCATGAGCTTTGAAAATATGATGAAAAATGAATTTGAGATGAGCATGATGGGTGAGTTAAAATTCTTTCTTGGATTGCAAGTAAAGCAAACTAAGGATAAGATTTTATCCATCAACAAAATATGTCAAAGAATTGTTGTCTAAGTTTAATATATGCGATGTTAAAAGTATGTCTACACCGATGCATCCTTGAAACTTGTTGTCAAAAGGCGAAAGTGGTAAGAAGGTGGATCAAACCCTATTAGAGGATGATTGGTTCTTTGCTTTATCTTACAGCAAGTAGACTCGACATTCTATTCAGTGTATGCTTGTGTGCAAGGTTTCAGCCGATCCTAGAGAATCTCATTACATTCTTTGTAAACGAATTTTGAGATATCTCGCAGTACTCTTGATCTTTGCTTAATGTATGAGAAAGGTAAAGATTTCAGGTTGAATGGATATTGCGATGCGGACTATGCCGGTGATAGGATCGAAAGGAAGAGCACGAGTGGTGGTTGTCACTTCCTTGGACCAAACACAGTGTCATGGTCAAGCAAGAGACAACGCCGATTGCATTATCAACTCAAGTCGAATATATATCCGCCGCAAGTTGTTGTTCACAATTATTGTGGATCAAGTATCAATTGGAGGACTACTCAATACAAGAGGAAGAGATTCCAATATCTTGTGACAACACCAAATACCATCGACTTGTCAAAGAATCCAATTCAACATTCAAGGGTGATGCACATAGAAGTCGGACATCATTTCTTGAGAGATTACGTTCGTAAGAAAGTCGTCGATCTATAATTCGTGGAAGCGAAATATCGGTGGCGGATATCTTCACAAAACCACTAAGTGAAGATCGCTTTAAAGAAATCGACGCAACCTCAATATGGTGATGTTAATAGACCATTCATCCGGTTTTTGTAAAGAAGAAATGCAGATGATTTGAGAAGTTAATGGACCATTCATCTGTTTTTTTATAAAGACAAGACAGATAGATGGCGAGTTATGATTGATCATCTAATTTTCAAAAGAAAAGACAATGAAGCGGTGGAGTTAAGCGGCGTTGACGGTTTCGCACTTAAAACTTCTTTCACAAGGAAAAGTTTTAGAGGAAAAAAATTGTCGAGATCATCGAGAAGTACAATCATTCTAGAATTTGCAATAAAATCCCTAAAAGCTCGACTTTTAGGATTCCTACCAAATTCGAATTGCTAGTTCTCTGAAATCTCTCGAAAATTCTTCAAGCAAGTTCTATTCAATGTAATCAAGAAGATGTATGTCAAGCCTATTTTGCGAGTTGATCGAAGATCGGGATGGGAAGATTGGTAAACTTTGAAGAACTAAGAAAAGAACAGATGGATATAAATAGGAGATAATGGCGGCGGGATGGAGAAACTTCTTTCAAATACGAGATGAAGTCTATCTCCAAGAAATTTATGAGTTACGGAAGAATACTAAATCGAGAGATGATACAATCGTGTCATATGTAGACACACACTCATTATTGTAACAAAAGAGTTCTTGGAGAAAGTTCTTGAATGTCCAATGGATGGGGTTCAACCCACTAATATGGTGAAATGGATGACAAAGCTCAAGATGAGCGAAGATGAAGTTAGTCGTCAACTCTATGGACACAATAACCCAATCGAAAGGAGAGCCTCTTGGCTGGTACCAAAGCAAGGGCATTGTTCACGATTCTATGTATTTGATCTTACCGAGAATAGGTTCAAGACATCAGTCACTACCTGGATGAACAATGCATCTTTCATCTTCTAAATCATCACCCAATAGATTTACCATATTTGATTTTTCAGACATGGTAAAATCTATAAAGGATACAAACACCGCCCTTATGGGATCTTTGTTGACAAGAGTGTTCAAAGAATCGGCATCAGTTGGAAGGGGAATCGCATGTAAGATAGTGTCAAAAGCTATATAGATTCAACAATCATTGCTAAAATGGGTCCGAGATTTCAGACGAAAAGGAGCGAAGCACCAAGGAAAGCAACAACCGAGGGGAGCCTATCTGAAGAAATCCTCTATGAAGGAGAGAAGATCACACTCGTGAATCAAAGTCAAAAGTGTTCGATTTTTGAATCAGAGACTTGAAGCGTAAAGGGAACCTCCGGTGAGTGACATTCCTAAACAAGCAAGAAAGTCACCCAGAATGCGAAACTGTATGACGAAAGAAGCCACCCATCCAGAGATTCAAGCCAATCAAAACATTATGAACTACAGAGATCAAAAGCTACAAAATCACTATCATCAATCCTTGAGAAAGATTCAGAAACTCAGTCTCAAGGAAATGGAGGAAAAAGGAAAGAAGAAGAGCCAGAAAAGAAGAAAGCACAATCCAAGAGGTCACCAGGATAAAGAAAATGAGTGCGAAAAGAAGAAAGTCCAACAACAGAGACAAAGTCTAAGAAGGCAAGGCAAGAAGAGACATTGTTGACACTTCTGAAAAATCTGCTGCAAGTCTTTGTTAATGTTGTTGATCTTCTTTGAAGTTAATATGGAAGCCGCATCTTGAGCGATTATGAAACTATTACGGGTAATATTAAGGATTTTCACAAAGTTCTTAATAATCCAATTTTGAAGAAGTAGTTCCTACTACTTTTCAGTCTACACTTGTCCACAAACAAGTTGCTACTCATGTTATGGGTAAGAAGGCTACTCAAAAGTTGTGAGTGTGATGACTAATGTTCCATCCAAGTATTTAAGCTCAAAGAGAAAGTTGAGAACACAGATTGATTGTAATAGAGGAGAAGAAGACCAAGTCTGTCATCATCCGAGACAAACCAAAGAGATATGTGAAAGCCTTCTTCAAATCAGTTGAATATGATAATGGCATTTTACATCATTGGATAGGGGTTACAAAATTTCTATGATCAAGCAAGAGAGTTGGAAGAGAACCATATCCACCAGAGCCATTTGGAGAGCGTCTCACTTTTATCTTATCTTGAATAAGACAATAATCAAGGTGGTACCGATCTTCAACCACCAAATTTTTTGAACTCAAGTATGAGAAGTCAAGCTAAAAGTTCAACCAGAGCCAGTTGTGGATGACATGACTTCTGATCAAATTGAAGAGGCAGTAAAATTGATTGATGAAGCATGTGAAGAGAAAAGGAGTGGAAATTCTATCTGCGTATATCAAGATCCAGGACCAAGCCTAACTAAGGCTACAGCAGAGGATCCACATGGAGGGACTATCGAGAAAGGTCGATGTTGTTACATTACGATTGGCAACTCGAATGTTGTTAAACTATTTTACGAACATTCTGCGAAATCGACCTCTGTGGAGATCACCTCAATCGCAAGCTATGCCATGGTTGGAAGCACTTATCAATGTATACATGATTCCTATGATCTTGATATTCATGAACAAGTCTGTATTTGTTCCTCCACCTCTCTACAAATCATTGAAACAAATGTCTTTAACAAGGAAGCTTATCTGACAATAGTGGCTATCGTTGAAAAGCAAGTTGTTGAGGCAGAATCCTCGACGCAGATGAATCATCGACTTTAAAGAAGCATGTTCGAAACTTGATAAGGATATGAAGAAGATTAAGAAGATGCTGAAAAAGTTGGTGAAGCGATTGGGAAATAATTTTTTTTATCAATAACAAATAGGGGCAGAGGGGAGAAGGAAGAAATCAGCTGGAAGGATAAAGTAGAAGTTATTTTTATCTCAATATTACGATAATTGATACTTTTCATATTTCTCTAATTCACAAGTATTTGTTATCATAAAAAGGGGAGAATGTTAAGTCAAACCAGACTTCACGATTAAATAATTTTGATAATAAACAAAGAAAATATATAAATGAAAAGTAGATGGATGCATAAGAAGAAAAAGCAGAAGGAAGAAAAACAGAAGGAAGAAAAAGCAGAAGGAAGGAAAAGCAGACGGAAGAATAACAGAAGGAAGAAAAACAGAAGGAAGAAAAAGCAGACGGAAGAAAAATAGAAGGAAGGAAAAGCATTTAAGAATAATGAGCGGAAAAAAGCGAGCGGAAGAAAAATGAAGGAAGGAAAAGCGAGCGGAAGAATAACATACGGAAGAAAAGCGAAGGAAGAAAAGCGAAGGAAGAAAAAGAAGACGAAAGAAAAGCGTAGGAAGAAAAGGAATGGAAAAGCAGGCGGAAGAATAATGACGGAAGAAAAAGCGATTTAAAGAATAATGAGCGAAGAAAAGCGAGGCGGAAGAAAAGCGAAGGAAGAAAAGGTAAGGAAAATGTATTTAAAGAATAATGAGCGGAAGAAAAATGAAGGAAGAAAAGCGAAGGAAAAGCAGGCGGAAGAATATCGACGGAACAAAATCGATTTAAAGCTTTACTAAGAAAAAGGCATTTATACAAAAATCGAGGCGGAAGCTTTACGAAGAGAAAAGCGATTTATACAAAAATCGACGGAAGCTTTACTAAGAGAAAAGCGAGCGATACAAGAATCGATGAAGAAAGAAACATCGAGTTTAAGGCGATTCTGAGTTAAACCTGAATAACCGCTTTCTTTAAAGATTCAAGCGAGATATTCAAGAAACAGTTGAAGACCCGATTATAAATAAGAGTCGAGATTGAAGTAAAAGCGACTTTGGAGAAAAGTGAATGAAACTCGAGTATTCAAACATCGACTATCCGAGAAAAATTGTGAACTATTTTTCGAGTGTACATTATTAAGAGCAACTCTTTTGTAAAAGCTCTTTATTAGTTTTCATTTTGAAAAGTGTTACTGGTAGCTGAAGAGGCTAAGAGTAAAAGAATACTTGTTGTTAAGAGACCAAGAGGCTCAATCCAAAGAATACTTGTAAACAGTTAGGAGATAGTGAAATCTCATAAGGATATCGAGGATCGGACGTAGCCCACGTTTAGGGTGAACCAGAATAAATTGTTATGTTTCTCTCTCTAACTCTTACTTTACTTAAATCGTAGTTCTCATTATTATCAAAGGTTTTCAAACTAGTCAAGAATTGATTTAAGATAAGTTTTCTGAAAGAACAAGCAATTGTTATTGAAGGGATTAACGAAAAGTTTATCACAATTCAACCCCCCCCCCCTTCTTGTGTATCTTGATCATATTATTACTCAATATATTAACGTGTGATTTACTTCATGACCCATTAGGTTCCCGGTTATGTTGGCCACTTAGATTAACACTTAATCCAAGCAAGTCATGAGCAGTATCTAGCAACACATCATGACCCCCAATTGATCGGAAAGTAATTGGTTTGACGAATGAACATGTATTCATCATGAACCATATCACGAACTTTTTCATAGACAATTACCGTGCAATTCGTCCTTTCACCATGCTATACCCCACTTGGTTATGAGTATGGGCAATGTGTCAACTCTTACTAGACTGACTACGTCAAATTAGAGCAAGTGATTTCAGTTCTCGTCCTGGGACTCATTACTTAATATGTCAATGAAGACATTCTTCATGACATATATGCTCCGGCCAGAGACTTTCAAGTAATGACCCTGACAAGAGGCCATGGGTATCATCTTCTGCTATTACAGAAGTGGTGAATCCTCTATTGGCTACTAAATTATCTTCGAATACCTCAAGCTGTACCCAATCACCACCCTATGAACAACCTCTGTAAGGCAACAAGGAATGGAGTCAAAGCACAGAATCAGTATCCAAGATATCCTTGAGCACCTCAAGTCTAAGGATACTTGCACCATTGCAATGATGAGATTATCACTGACATTAGAATAGCACATCCATGTGATGATCTCATAGCAGGTCATCCAATGTACTTACTACCTCTAGTAAGCATCCACATCTCAACCCTAAATATCTCATATTTACGACTTCGAGATCCACCGCTGATCAAATCAAGGAGCTTGAGATGTGTTAGTCTCTCGGATTACCGATGTCCAGCCTCGGTAATCCTATGACTAGGATAATTTAGATACTAACATAATTGCACATGATAGGAATCTCAAAGAGTATGATCACATCACAATTTCCTTCATGCTATGTCATATATCATGGACTTCATTAATTTGCTTATAGATCAATATCCATTCATAAATAATGAACAACAAGTTAATGAAATATGCCTTTCTTTATTTATTCATAAAGTATGTACACAACTTTGTACAAAATGCGCTAAAGGCGATTGCCTTCAGGGCACTACTCTAACAATCTCCCACTTGACCTAAAGCCAATCACCTTGATATCTAATACCATAGGCGAGTACATGAGAATCAAAACTCTTTTGTGATAATGGCTTTGTCAACGGATCAACAATATTTTGCTCGGTGGGAATTCTCTCGATCTGGACATCACCTCGTCCTATGATCTCCCTAATCGATGATATCTGCGAGTGCGTGTTTGGATCGTTGATGAGACCTTGGTTATTTAAACCAGCAATAGCCCCATTGTTGTCACAATACAATCAGTATGGGCCCATCAACTGCTAGGAACCACACCAAGTTCAATAATGAAGTTTTGATCCAAATCGCTTCCTTTCGCTTACGAAGCGACAATGTACTCTACCGATCGTTGAATCGGCGCTTGTCTCTTGTTTGGAACTCTTCCAACTAACTCGCCCGCCATTCAAGGTGTGAATACATAACCTGATTGGGATTTGGAATCATCCTTATCAGTTGAAAACGGCATCAGTATACCGCCACTTTGAGATCTCCATCTCCATATATCAAGAAAACATCCTTAGTCCTTCGCAAGTACTTGAGGATATTCTTGACAGCCACCCAGTGACCTTCACCAGGATCCGATTGGTATCTGCTCGTAACACTTAGAGCATATGATACATCGGGTCTCGTCCATAGCATCACGTATATGATAGATCCTACCGCAGATGCATACGGGATCATATTCATGCACATCCTCTCATCTTGTGTCTTAGGACACA
Source organism: Erythroxylum novogranatense (assembly GCA_029891385.1). NCBI lineage: Eukaryota > Viridiplantae > Streptophyta > Magnoliopsida > Malpighiales > Erythroxylaceae > Erythroxylum > Erythroxylum novogranatense. Next base: position 38,687,103 of record CM057225.1, read on the forward strand.
TAGATTTTGAGAGTGTTATCCCATGAGTCACGGGAAGGTACCCTCTCTTGGATTGCTCCATGCTAAAACTTTTCAGCATCTTGTCTATGTACGTTGATTGTGAAAGACCAAGCAACCTTTTTGATCTATCTCTATAAATCTTTATCCCAAGGATATAAGTTGCTTCACCAAGGTCTTTCATGGAAAATTGTTTGAACAACCAAATTTTCACTTATTGTAGCATAGAGACATCGTTTCCTAGCAATAATATGTCATCTACATACAGCACAAGGAATACTATTGCAGTCCCATTAACCTTCTTATACACACAGTGTTCATCCGGATTTTGTGAGAAACCAAACTCTTTGATTACCGCATCAAAGCGGATATTCCAACTCCTGGATGCTTGTTTCAATCCATAGATGGATTTCTAAAGCTTGCATACCTTTTCGCCATCATAGGAGGTGAAGCCCTCAGGTTGTGTCATATACACATCCTCAGCTAGATTTCCATTTAGGAAAGTTGTCTTCACATCCATTTGCCATATCTCATAATCATAATGAGTGGCAATGGCTAGGAGTATTCTAATGGATTTAAGCATTGCATCGGGTCAAGGTCTCGTCGTAGTCAACTCCTTGTCTTTGACGAAAACCTTTAGCCACAAGCCATGCTTTATAGGTAATCACATTACCATCCATGTCGGTTTTCTTTTTTAAAACCCATTTGCACCCTATGGGTTTGATTCCTTCGGGTGCCTCAACCAAAGTCCATACTTGGTTTTCATACATGGAATCCATTTCAGCCTGTATGGCATGAAGCCATTTCTCAGACTCTGAACTCTTCAGAACCTCTTCGCTCATCATCTTCTATGAGCAATACGTCATTCTGTTCATTCACAAGAAATCCATATCTCTCGGGAACAGAGCGTATCCTACGTGACCTCGAACTTCGTGTTGTAGAAGGTTGAATCGCTACTTCATCTGTATGAGTCACAGCTTGTGTTCGTGCGGTTGATCAAGATCTGCTCGAGCATCTTGAACTTCTTCAAGCTCAATTTTGCTCCCACTGCCTTCTTGTAAAAGAAACTCTTTCTCTAAAAAGACAGCATGTTTCGAAACAAACACCTTTTGTTCCTCAAAGATGGTAGAATTGATATCCCATTGTTTCTTTAGGATATCCTACGAACAAACACTTGTCGACTTTGCATCAAGTTTATCTCGATTGTGTCCGCTTCACATAAGGTGACAACCCCAAACTTTCAAATGAGTAAGATAGGGTCTTTTGTTAGTCTACATCTCATATGGAGTAACATCAACTGTCTTTGATGAAACTCTGTTTAACAAGTAAACAGCTGTCTCAAGTGCATACCCCCAAAAGGATTTTGGCAACTTTACAAAGCCCATCATTGATCATACCATATCTAACAAGGTTCGATTTCTCCTTTCTGCCACACCATTATCTTTGTGGTGTGTAAGGAGGAGTCCATTGAGATAAAATCTCATTATCTCCGAGATAATCCAAAACTGCTGATCTAAGTATTCCCACCACGATCCGATCGTAATGTCTTGATACTTTTCCCAAGTTGGTTTTCTACTTCATTTCAATTGTTTGAACTTTTCAAATGCTTGATTTGTATCTCATCGACACTGGTACCCATATCGAGAATAATCATCGATAAAGGTAATGAAGTAAAACAACCACTTCGCATGGATGGACATCGGACCACATACATCCGAATGTATTAGGTCTAATACTCCAATCATTGCTCACCCTTTCCCTTAAAGGGTAATTTAGTCATCTTGCCTAATAAATAAGATTCGCATGTGTCATATGATTCATAATCAAATGACCCTAAACTTCCACTCTTATGGAGCTTAGCTATCGTCTCTCATTTATATGGCCATGCACAATGCCATAAGTAAGTTGATTTTAAATTATCTCGCTTATGTCTTTTCGTGTCATTTACATTCATAATTGGATGTGACATATCTAATATGTAAATTCTATTGCATAATGTACCAGTACCATAAAGCATTCCATTCAAACTAATAGAACAACCATTGTTACTAAAAGTCACATGGAAACCAAATTTATTTAAACAAGAAATGCATAATATGTTCTTTGTTAATATAGGTACAAAATAACATTCATCCAATTTAATTACAAGCCCAAATGGGAGTGACAAAAGTAGGTGCCTACGGCTAATGCAGCAACTCTTGCTCCATTTCCCACACGCAGTCTAGTTCTCCTTCACGAGTCGCTCATCGTCCCCGAGGCCTGCATATCATTACATATGTGTGAGTCACAACCGTATCTAATACCCATATGTTATGGTCGAAACATATTAACCTCAATGACAAACATACTGAAGAAGTCGAGGCATCCGATGCCTTCTTCGCTTCAATTCTTCCAGATAGACTTTACAGCTTCGCCCAAAGGGCGGCCTTGCCACAATGGAAGCAAGTTCCTTTAGGTGCGCTTTTTGGTTTTCTTCTTGGCTACACTTCCTTTTGGTTTCTTAGACCTTTTCTTCTTCACTTCTTTTCTTGGAACCGAAGAAGAGTCCACCATAAGCACTTGCTTGCTATCCTTCTTGATAGCTTGCTCATTGCCTCGAAAGCAGATTGATCAACTCGTGGATTGTCATGGATATTTGGTTCATCCGATAGTTTAACACAAACCGTGAATAACTATCGTAAAATCCAACTAAATTAAGTCAACACTTAATTCATAATCCATAACAAAACCTAAGACGGCCAACCTCTCAATATACCCATTCATCTTCAAGCATCTCTGCTACCGCAGATGAACTCGAGTCATCTTAGTAGTGAAGAGTAGCCTCGAGGTCTCGAACCTTTCGTGATCGAGCTTGCTCATCAAACAGACTCTCTAAGATGAAACACTATGGTATTAGTATCCATAGACTCATGCCGCTTCGCACTCTGGTGACATCGAGGCAAGCATAATACAGGTAGCCATGTCACTGTCTTTAAGATGTTTACGATATGCTTTCTGATCCTCATCGGAAGCATCGGCAGCAGGTGGATCGTGAAGTGAAACATCTAGGACATATCCAAGTTCCTCAGACTGAGAACAATTCTCAAATTTCTCAGCCAATCGAGAAAATTTGGTCCAATTAATTTGTTGGAGTCCATAAGCGAGCGCAAGTTCACACTGGAAGTCATCTTTAATAACCTATAGGGAAAGAGAGAAAGAATGTTAGAATAGAATTACATGCATGATCATAAGGACTTGCATGACATGCATATAGCTCCCACTAGTTTCAAAGAATCCATAACCCTCAAGATTTAATCCAAGAAACATTATGACAAATGTCCTAGTGGGTCGATATCCCACATTACTAAAATGACCTTGGGTTTACCCAACAAGCCACCTTAGGTCAATCGGTAGGTATCGGTCATACCAATTGCATCATAGATATCCGACATTACTAAAATGACCTTGGGTTTACCCAACAAGCCACCTTAGATCTATCGACAGGTATCGGTCATACCATTTGCTTCATAGATGCAACTATCGACTAGTTCTATCAACTCGTGATGTATGCACACACATTGGGTTATCAACTCTTGATGCGCTGCATATCCGATGTACACTACCCAATTTCGCCTCTGTCCACGTTGACCTTGAGTTTACTCAACAAATCAATGCTTCTAGTGAAAACCGACCCATTAATCTGAAAATCTTATTTTCTGGTTCTCCCCATATTAATGGAAGGCGTTAGTTTTCATATGATGTGTGAGAGTTTTCAGGTCTCATCTTCTTCTTCTCCAAGCCGTAGGATTATAGTCACCATGACTATATGGAATGATTTATGGTATTTCATCAATCACATTGAGTCTATACCTAAAATCATCCATCATCCCACCTTTGCATGTTGTAAGTCGACTTGTGTATGTGTAAGTCGACTTATGCTAGTGTGTAAGTCGACTTATGCTAGTGTGTAAGTCGACTTATGCATATGTAAGTCGACTTATGCAGCTGTGCATGAACAAGTCGACTTGTACCATTGTGCAAGTCGACTTACGTTGTCTACAATGCACTTTACAAGTCGACTTGTATCTTTATTAGTCGACTTATCCATGTGGAATTGCTATCTAATCGGCTAATTTCTCAATCCGTGCAGTTCAAATTCACAATACCAAGTGTAATACACTTTACCTTGATATACCAATGAAACACTTTCATTGTTGCTTACCATATATAGTCAAACTATACATGAAAAACTCGAAATTGATGAATACATTCTTATTCATTTAGATTTACAAATAATTTGAGAATATCAAACTATCACCCTAAGTATCTCTAGGTAGTCTAAACTTTATCAAGACTATTTCGGCACATGTCACAAAATTTGTGACGGCCAAAATAATCAAGACAACGAAATACAATAACGAGACGCTAATGTGACACATTTGACATCCAAAAAATATTTGGAAACCCAATTTCAAGAAATTCAATTTGGAAAGCATACATCATCAATATAACACATTTTTAATCACATTAAAAATGATCCAAGGCATTGTAATTGAGAAATACACAATTTATCATTCCAAACAAAACAGCTCCAGCAACTTTCTCAAAACTGCCAAGCTCTGTGTTTTGCTTGAAAAACTCATTGAAACAATTTCAATAAATTATGAAAAAATTAAAGAGGTTACAACATGTTCCATAAATTTTTCCAGGATTTATTTCCAACAAAAACTCATCCAACCTCAGCAACAAAGCCAATGTAAAATCTGTGTTCCTCAACACAGTTATTCCCAGCAGCACATAATAAATTCTCAAATAAATAGTAAATCACCTCGAAAACATTTTTCCATTCTCATAGACATTCATCAACATCTTAGAGACATGTCGGTGAAAGAAAATCCAAAAAACAATTTTTCTACAATTTATTCTCGAATTTATAAGCATGCCTGTTCATTGAATGTGCAAAATGACAGCAACCAGAACATTGGGGAATAAATTAGCAAAACCATATCAAATCACATTGATAAATTCCGAGCTTCCACAGACATATGCAACAACATCTTGTGAACATATCTGGGCAAGAAAATTTCGAAAACAATATTTCTACACTGAATTCGAAATTCACACAATCAACATGCATCATCGTCACAAGCAATAGGCAACTCCGACCTAGTCATGGTTTCTTCGTTATATACGACACAAGTCGCTCTGATACCACTGTAGGAAAATTCCGGTGTGAGCATCACATGCCCACAGTGCGGAAAATAAAAAATTTTGGTTTCGGGACCTTCCCGAAAGCTAGGATCCATGTGTCTATACAACAAACTCAAACCATAACGGCCAAAGGAGACCGTCTCTAACGGTATCCACGCAGAGATCGGAGAACCTAACTAGGACAAACCCTTTGACCCGGGAATAGCTACAACAAGTTGAAGACTGCTAGATCTTACCTTGTTCTTGGAGAGCTTGGAAACCAACGATGATGGAGAAGAATGGAGAAGAGAAAACGATGGAGAGCTTCGAAGATCTCCTTCTTTCAAACTCTTTGAAACTTGATGATCATCAAGCAAGCAAGAAACTCTTTCTTTAAAAGCCCATGATAATCATCTTCTATTCTCTTCATTTGCCATGTGTCTTTAGCTTTTAAAGACTCATTAAATGCCAAATAGGTGGACCATCCACGTTAGCCTTATATATATATATATATATATATATATATATAATAAAGCAACACATGTCTTCTTCTTCTCCATTCAACGTTATTGATATATATATATTACTTAATTAATTAATAGATATATATATATATATAAATGCTGAAGTGGTCCAGTCACACTGGGGTCGGTCCTACCGGCCTACCGAGTCCCGGTATGGGAAAACCCACCGGAAACGTTTTTCAGCAATATTGATGTCGCGATCTCATCGGGTCATATCTCGATCTCATCGGGATCCATTTAATCCTTTTGCTCTCCATATATTGGAACTCTGTCCAAAACTATTTTACAAATTCTCCTAGACACTCTTATGCGTGTGACCCATTAGGTTCCCGGTTATGTTGGCCACTTAGATTAACACTTAATCCAAGCAAGTCATGAGCGGTATCTAGCAACATATCATGACCCCCAATTGACCGGAAAGTAATTGGTTTGACGAATGAACATGTATTCATCATGAACCATATCACGAACTTTTCCATAGACAATTACCGTGCAATTCGTCCTTTCACCATGCTATACCCCACTTGGTTATGAGTATGGGCAATGTGTCAACTCTTACTAGACTGACTATGTCAAATCTAGTCCAAGTGATTTCAGTTCTCGTCCTGGGACTCATTACTTAATATGTCAATGAAGACATTCTTCATGACATATATGCTCCGGCTAGAGACTTCCAAGTAATGACCCTGACAAGAGGCCATGGGTATCATCTTCTGCTATCACAGAAGTGGTGAATCCTCTATTGGCTACTAAATTATCTTCGAATACCTCAAGCTGTACCCTATCACCACCCTATGAACAACCTCTGTAAGGCAACAAGGAATGGAGTCAAAGCACAGAATCAGTATCCAAGATATCCTTGAGCACCTTAAGTCTAAGGATACTTGCACCATTGCTATGATGAGATTATCACTGACATTAGAATAGGACATCCATGTGATGATCTCATAGTAGGTCATCCAATGTACTTACTACCTCTAGTAAGCATCTACATCTCAACCCTAAATATCTCATATTTACAGCTTCTGAGATCTACTGCTTGATCAAATCAAGGAGCTTGAGATGTGCTAGTCTCTCCGGATTACCGATGTCCAATCTCAGTAATCCTATGATTAGGGATAATTTAGATACTGACATAATTGCACATGATAGGAATCTCAGTAGTATGATCACATCACAATTTCCTTCATGCTATGTCATATATCATGGACATCATTAATTTGCTTATAGATCAATATCCATTCATAAATAATGAACAGCAAGTTAATGAAATATATCTTTCTTTATTTATTCATAAAGTATGTACACAACTTTGTACAAAATGCGCTAAAGGTGATTGCCTTCAAGGCACTACTCTAACACCTCCCTCGTGGGTTTGCACGTCCAAATGTCACTTAAGACGTCAGACGTGTAACTCTCCACGGTGGGGTTCCAATAGATCTCAGATCAGATTCAGATTCAGATTCAGATTCGTACTGCATCTCAGATTCTGAAAGGCACTTGGTCATAACAAATAATAACAAATCCGGAGTCTCATATGCATCTGCATTTGTATATATATGATAATGAAATCTTTTTTAAAATTGTGATGATAAAGTGATGTGCCATGATAATGTGATTGTTTGGATTATTCATGTTATGAAAAAATGTAGGTGAAATGTGTGATATTATGTATTTGTCATGGGTGAGATCATCAATGATAGTTCACTCACTGAGTTCACAAAACTCATCAAAAATTACAATGTGACTTTTTAGGTACGAGACAGGAGACCTAATTCCTAAGATTTATCTAAAGGAACATTTTGGATATGGTTCAAAGTTCTGTCAGTTGACATCAGAGGAGTTATAGTTGTATTTTGTAGTTTCTTTGTCATATAAAACTTTTATATAAGGATTGTATATATTTATTTCAATGAAAATAGTGTAAACTTTTGGCAATGAATGAAATGAAGTGTTGAGGATTTTTTTAAGTATGGTATATTCTTTATGATACCATTTAAGAGATTATGTTTGCTTTAACATACCATTGTCACATGGTATGTACTTGAATGTCCTCTAGATGTTCGGGTATATACTCTGTGTGTAGCGCCCCCTCACCGTAGGGGTACATATCGGGAAACCCGAAGGTCGCTCCGACACGTATCCCACAATAAGGGTGCACTACCAGAACATTATCCAATAATATCCACATGGCATCGCAATAAGTAAAATCATAAAATATCACAATAGCAGAAATCTGTAAATTTGAATCCCAAAATAATAATCATCTGGTACAGTCTTCCAATGTCAGAATAGACAAGTCTATCAGTCTCCTAACAAAACCAAAAAGGAAACTGATACAAGCATCTATCCTAAGTCATCCTCAAAAGCTAACCCAAATGACCGACATGCGCCATCACGCCTCTTGCCAAAGCAATGAGCGATGTAAGAAGAAGATCTTCTGAGCTAGAGTCTACTCTAATAAATCTAAAAATAGGTTGCAATTTTGGGTGAGTTTGCAAACTCAGTGAGAAACCATCATCGATGGTTCACTCAAATCATGCATTACGCAAATTGCGTACAACACGACACAAGAATATCAATTAATGATTATATAACAAAGGTACGAGAGTCTATATCGATGTACGATATCGTGAGTAATATTACGAGCTTAGTACAGTTCACAGTGTTACATCACAATATACAATAAATCATGGCATCACACAGTTCAGTAATCGTCACACAATTTAACAATTCAATCACTCATGTATATAATGCATATGAGACTCTTTCCAGTTATTCAGTATTGTGCCCAAGTGCTCAGTCAGTGTTTAATGAGGGACGGCGTCGTGATTTCTCCCTCGCTAAGCCCGGACAAGACAAAGGTTCGAGCTCGAGGCTCTTTTCAAAGGATAATAGCAACTGGGACACGCCCATTATCCGATCATGCATTTATGCATGCAATGTGTTCAAGAATTCAAGATTCAATGATTCAATCAATTTACAAGATATGGCTATAAAGCCCAAGATATCGCCTCCCAAGATCATGTAGTGATCCAGCTCGCCATACTGATAAAGCATGCAATTCAATCTAATAAATTTCAGTAATCATGAAATAGTTCGGTCCAATTCAGTAGTAGCATGCAATTCGATCCTAATCACGTCAGTAATCATACAGTTCACCTTTGCAAGTAATTCATACAGAGCATATAAACAATCAGGAATTTGATAAACCAACTAGGTTACTCACTTGTAACTTCCGAGCTACTGCCTGGAAGTCCCAGCAATATCCGTGGAACGACGGTCCAACGGTGCCTCTATAACAGTAAAATATAAACCATTACTAATTGCCCAATTAAACAGTTCAATAATGCATATGTCTCAGTGAAATAATGTATGATGCGTGTTCACGATTTTTCGGTGCTAAATCCCAATTTCGGTACATTAAACTCAATCCTATCTCTCTGTTCAATTGATCAACAATTATTTGATCCATTCTTAAAATCCAGTCAATTTACCTCCATTTGAATACCCTATAGCAAGTCCCTATTTATCGGTCGAAACTTCTATTGCAAATTCCAATTAAAACTCCAATAGTCTCAATTTGACATTTAGGTCGCATTTACGCACCATAATCGATCCAATTCCTTATAATTCAATTCCATTTATATCAATTTAAACTCCTATAATTATCCTCAATTGTAGACCTCTTTCCCTAGTTCATAACAAATCTGAAATCGCCTCAATCGGAGGTCTACACAAAAAGTTATGCCCAATAAACCAATTTTAATCCAATGGAACAGTCCTCTCCGCCATGCATCGCGTCTCTCGTCATGCACGTAAAAGCTCTCTCGGGAACGACGAGTCCTGGCACGTCGCGTGGCGAGGGCAGCACGCCGCGGCGTCATGAATAAATGACGCCGCCATGGCGGCGTCCACGAAGTCATGCGCGAATCTAATATAAATTGCCGTCGTCGGGTCAAGCGTCTTCATCATTGGCGTCTGACGATCCTCTTCGTCATCTCCGATCGTTTTCCTCATAAAATCCTCCATTAAAACACTCCAACCACTCAAATCTACTCTAATAAATACCATAAATGCAGTAGAAACCATAAATAACAACATTAATACCATAAAACTTACCAAAACACAGATCAATCCACAAATCTACCGTAACCCTAAAATCCTCCAAACCAATCAATCAACCAATAGCAAAGCTTCTAACCTTCATCAATCACCATAGACAAGTTAGACTAACACAATAAGGAAGAAGCCATAAGAAGAAATCGAAGGATCTCACCGTTGGGAGAAGAATCGAATCACCGTAGAGGGAGAGAAGAAGAAACGAAATGCCTTAGGAAAATAATCCCAATTTCATTCAACCCTAATATTTATAGACCTAAGTCTCCATATCAGTCCAAATTCTAGTCTCTAAATTTCAATGACTCAACAAATTTATTTATTATCAGTAAAAATCCTAATTTTTCCATCGCCATAGGACAGTTCTTTCAGTACTATACAGTCAATCAGTCAGTCGCCCAAATATTTCCGGTCCGGGCGATTTCTCCCGAATTTCCCAGAAATTTCCTATAATCCACTATCAAATATCAGTCACTCGTAACCAATATTAAATCAATCATTTGTACCCAAAAACTCAAATTTCTCAATTAATCATATTCCAGTCAGTTCACAATTTGATCACCACACAACCAAATACTTCACCATTTTCAATTCACAATTAAATACCGGAAAATCATGAATGGATGTACCTATGAATATATGCATATGTAGTAAACCAGTTCCTCTATAATTAGAGGCCAGTAGCATACTCAGTCAGTAAATACAGTAAAACCGATCAGTCAGTCCCAATATTACCATAATACCCTTGCTGACAGTAACGGGATGTTACAATTCACCCCTCCTTATAAAAATTTCTTCCTCGAAATTTCATATACAGTAAATCAAGAGGACAGGAGAATTTATCCGCTCTTTTCTATCCTGATTCTTACTCATATCCTTTTTTTTTTTTTTTGCAATCCATACATTCAGTACCAGAAACACATTTATCATATCTTACCACTGTTTGTTAATTCAGTCCATAGAACCACTTTACCAATCTATTTTTCACGACGGTCACATAGAGGCTATCTAATAACAAATTTAGTTCCTTATCGATTCGACTCATTGACATGAACTGGGATCGTTCAATCCCTTTTTCAAATTCAATTCACTTATCATCCTTAACTCAAGTCAATCATAGTCTTCGCCTATGTTCAGGCAATTTCAACGGACTCTAAGGACATCGCCTCACATTTGTCTCAACAAATACATCTATAATTATCCCCACACTTAACTGTTCGATTTCACACTCTCAACCCTTTATTACTCTTTCGGTACATTCTTGTTGGAACACAACGTTTCGATGGATCTTAGAGATTTCTCTAACAGTCTCTTTTGGCGGCAAAAATACACATTTCACAAGATAGTCATAAATATCATTTTCTCAAAAATTGACTTTCATTTAAATTTCTCAATACGGTTTGTAATTTTCTGAACCGCCAATTTATTTTGCCAGTCCTTTTTATACACCATTAATTTGGAATTCCTATAACTCATACTACTTTCTTTTTGCCCTATACCAATTTGACAATTATCAGTCAGTAATAACACTCTTATACGCTATTGAATTTTCTGCTCAATCCATTTAATTTCATGCTTATCTTAACTTTGCGACTACTCAATCCTTTAATCTCTTTCGCGATCATTCAAATTCCCGAAATATCTCGATCATCATTGATTTGCATATCCATGGACATATCCATAACATTTTATATAATTAATGGTCCCACGCTTTTGATGACACCACAATTTCGGATAATCAATCACAAGATACATCTATTTACATTATACTTGTCCTCGACACGTTAAATCACATTGCACTATATCAACTAATTCCTCATAACCTTTACGGGACATTCCACTAAATATTGCCAAATCTCCAATTTAAAACATTGTGATTAATAATGAAGCGATGCAGCTTCTCCAAATGTCTCTTTCACAATTATCACCATACTTTTTACACATTTTCCTCGAACATTTTGTCAAAGCTAAGGCCAGGAAATCTTTGAAAATTTCTGGATGGATCCAGCACTCGGTAAATTCTCAATAACTCCAAATTTCAAACACATATATTCCTTATACCTATAGTTAATTTTTATAACTCTCTCAAGATCGATTGTCTCCAATGAGAAACATTGTTCTTATAACTTTCTCAGTTTCATCATAACACATTCTGACACATGTCCCTTTTCTCTAATTTTTCTTTTCAGTTCAGTAAACCTATTACACAGTCGAATTCCTTACGTCAACATAATGCACATTTCCTCAGTAACAGAGTCCACCTCTCACACTTAAGTTCCACTAGAATCAGGTCTCCCAATAACGACTTTTATTCATTTCAATTTATTTCCAGTTTATCCTTTTGTTACTAAATTCTTTAGTCATCATCATCCGATCAAATCCGGTATCCACTACGACCTCAGGACACTGTTGGCGCAACCAATCAGTCCATCCACAAAATCACATCTATCTTCCTATACAGTCATACTACCCAGAGGTGCACCTCTAACCCTAACTGTAACCTTTCTCTATCCACATGCAGTCTACATGCTGAATGCAATGCAATGCAGTACAATGAAAAGAATAAGTGGATCCAAGATCCAACAATGCATATGCTTCAAACCAGAAATTAGAAGCATACCCACGACAGCATCCGGGGAATCCTGGGTCTCCTACCAAGTCATGGCATAGACCCTGGCCTGAGACTGCTGTCTGCTGCTCAGGTCCTCTGACCTCAATGCTGATCCCTTTGTTTGACCTCGGCCTCGGCCTCGACCTCTCCATCCAGATCCACTTCCACGGCTCTGCTGTGCCGGGGTATTGCTACCAGATCTTCCAGTCATGGCAGACTGGGCTCTCACAGTCTCGGGGCAATTCCTCACTAGGTGGTCCATCGAACCACACCTCAAGCAGGCTCCAGATAACCATCGGCACTCTCCATCGCGCTTTTGCCACAATGCTCACATAGAGGAATAGATCGCCTGAACCTCTAACACCGCCTCTGTCACTACCATGCATGCAAAGCTATCTCTCCGCCCACGAACTATCTCGGTTTAGCCCCTCCTGCGGACTGAAGGGCCTACTCGACGCTTCTTGATTCCCCAACATTTCGACTATCACTAGATCTCTTATGACGGGTCCCCGACCAATCTCACCATACTGTTGTCAAAGAATCGCTCTATCCTCACCGCCGCAGCCTCACCAATGAAATTACCCATGTCGACACGCCAAGAGGGTACGGATCTCCAGATTGAGTCCGCCCTCAAACGCCGACACTTGTCGCCTCAAAAGCCACCAAAGAAGATGCGTAAACTAACAACTCGTTGAATCAAGACTCATAGTCGGCCACGGTCAATCGCCTCGCCTCACTCTAGAACTCTTGTAACTTCATGTCCAGATAAATCTTGGGCATGAAATTGTCCTGAACGCCTCGTAAAGTCGGTCCATGTCAATGTGTGCGAGTCCGTGGTAGTGCCCGGACGCCTTCCACCACCGATATGCGAACCACAGTAACAGAGAAACCGCAGTGGTCGAACGCTCATCCGGTTCACGCCCATCCGATCGAGGACTCTCTCGGTCCTTCTAGCCATCCTCGCCTCCGCAGGGTTTGCTACCATAAAAGTCAACCGCCTGTTTTCGCGAGATCATATCTCCGTTCCGCTCAGCAGAACTCGAGGAGGCAACCTCCGAATGAGGCACAGAGACTCCTACTAGCTCCTACCGATTCCAGGTCAGCTGGTAACTCAACTCGATCTCCCAGTACGGATGACCTAAAATAGACAAGAGATTCCGATCAGTTCCACTATCCTTTCCGAAATTCCAGCTTAAATTTCACTAATCCCAAAAGATGCTAAACCATACTCTGATACCACTAAATGTAGCGCCCCCTCACCGTAGGGGTATATATCGGGAAACCTGAAGGTCGCTCCGACACGTATCCCACAATAAGGGTGCACTACCAGAACATTATCCAATAATATCCACATGGCATCGCAATAAGTAAAATCATAAAATATCACAATAGCAGAAATCAGTAAATTTGAATCCCAAAATAATAATCATCTGGTACAGTCTTCCAATGTCAGAATAGACAAGTCTATTAGTCTCCTAACAAAACCAAAAAGGAAACTGATACAAGCATCTATCCTAAGTCATCCTCAAAAGCTAACCCAGCTGACCGACCTGTGCGCCATCACGTCTCTTGCCAGCAACTCGAGCGACAGAAGAAGAAGATCTTCGGAGCTAGGAGTCTACTCTAACAGTCCTGAAAAATAGGTTGCAATTTTGGGTGAGTTTGCGAACTCAGTGAGAAACCATCATCGATGGTTCACTCAAATCATGCATTACGCAATTATGCGTGCAAGACGACACAAGAATATCAATTAATGATATTATATAACAAAGGTACAAGAGTCTATATCGGTTATGCGATGATCGAAATAATATTACAAGAGCTTAGCACAGCCACGTTGTTACATCACAATATACAGTAAATCATGGCATCACACACTTCAGTAATCGTCACACAATTTAACAATTCAATCATTCATGTATATAATGCATATGAGACTCTTTCCGCTTATTCAAGACAGCCCAAGTGCTTAGTCGTTGTTCAAATGAGGGACGCGCCGTGATTTCTCCCTCAAAGCTAAGCCGGACAAGATAAAGTGTTCGAGCTCGAGGCTCTTTTCAAAGATAATAGCAACTTAGGACACGCCCATTATCGATCATGCATTTATGCATGCAATGCGATGTTCAAGAATTCAAGATTCAAAGATTCAATCAATTTACAAGATATGGCTATAAAGCCCAAGATATCGCCTCCCAAAGATTACATATAGGATCCAGCCGATTCTGAAGAAAGCATGCAATTCAATCCAATAAATTTCATAATCATGAAATAGTCCACCAATTCAAGAGTAGCATGCAATTCGATCCTAATCACGCCAAGAATCATACAGCTTCACCTTTGCAAGTAATTCATACAGAGCATATAAACAATCGTGAATTTGAGAAACCAACTAGGTTACTCACCGTAACTCCGAAACTCGCTCGAAGTCCCAAAGAATATCCGTGGAACGACGGTCCAACGTGCCTCTATAACAAGAAATATAAACCATTACTAATTGCCCAATTAAACAGTTCAATAATGCATATGTCTCAGTGAAATAATGTATGATGCGTGTTCACGATTTTTCGGTGCTAAATCCCAATTTCGGTACATTAAACTCAATCCTATCTCTCTGTTCAATTGATCGACAATTATTTGATCCATTCTTAAAATCCAGTCAATTTACCTCCATTTGAATACCCTATAGCAAGTCCCTATTTATCGGGTCGAAACTTCTATTGCAAATTCCAATTAAAACTCCAATAGTCTCAATTTGACATTTAGGTCGTACTATGCACCATAATCGACCCAATTCCTTATAATTCAATTCCATTTATATCAATTTAAACTCCTATAATTATCCTCAATTGTAGACCTCTTTCCCTAGTTCATAACAAATCTGAAATCGCCTCAATCGGAGGTCTACACAAAAAGTTATGCCCAATAAACCAATTTTAATCCAATGAAACAGTCCCTCTCGCCGCGGCGCAGAAAAGCTCACTCGCCGCGACGTGAGCATCGCTCGCCGCGGCAAACGACGTGTCCTGGCACGCCGCGTGGCGAGGGCAGCACCATGGCGTCCCATAAGCTCGCCATGCGACGAATATAAATTGTCGTAGCCGAGGCTCAAGGTCTTGTCGCGGCGTCATGACGATTCTCTTCGTCATCTCTGATCGTTTTCCTCGTAAAATCCTCCATTAAAACACTCCAACCACTCAAATCTACTTTAATAAATACCATAAATGCAGTAGAAACCATAAATAACAACATTAATACCATAAAACTTACCAAAACACAGATCAATCCACAAATCTACCGTAACCCTAAAATCCTCCAAACCAATCGATCAACCAATAGCAAAGCTTCTAACCTTCATCAATCACCATAGACAAGTTAGACTAACACAATAAGGAAGAAGCCATAAGAAGAAATCGAAGGATCTCACCGTTGGGAGAAGAATCGAATCACCGTAGAGGGAGAGAAGAAGAAACGAAATGCCTTAGGAAAATAATCCCAATTTCATTCAACCCTAATATTTATAGACCTAAGTCTCCATATCAGTCCAAATTCCAGTCTCTAAATTTCAATGACTCAACAAATTTATTTCTTATCAGTAAAAATCCTAATTTTTCCATAGGACGCTTCTTTCAAGATTATACAAATAATCATCAATGCCTAAATATTTCCTATTCCAGGCGATTTCTCCCGAATTTCCCAGAAATTTCCTATAATCCACTATCAAATACCAGTCACTCGTAACCAATATTAAATCAATCATTTGTACCCAAAAACTCAAATTTCTCAATTAATCATATTCCAATCGATTCAATTATTCACAATTTGATCACCACAAACCACCACTTCAATTTCAATTCACAATTAAATACCGAAAATCATGAATGCATGTACCTATGAATATATGCATATGCAGAAACCAGTTCCTCTATAATTAGAGGCCAGAGCATACTCAACAAGAATACAATAAACCGATCACCATCCCAATATTACCATAATACCCTTGCTGACAGTAACGGGATGTTACACTGTGGTAGTGGGATGTTATACTTTATGCCAAGTTATTAGGGATACCTTACCTTAATCCAAGCTAAAATTTATCCCTCTTAGCGAAGAAAAGCCTCTACTGGTCTCTCCGCTAGTTGAAGCGCTCCAGGTAAAAGCTAATAGATGGCTCAACACCTTAGTTGGTTACTTTATTAATAAAATTCATTCTTCCCTCAAATGAAAGCCTATTGTGACACCAATTAGTGTAAGAAAGTTCTATAGAAGCTGCTCATCAATGAATAAATACTTTGCTCTATTTAGATTTATAACAAGACCAACATGAATAGGAAATTGGAGTAAAAGCCTTAACATGCCTTTAGTAAACTAATTCCTCTAAAGCAATGGAAACTTAGTTTGAACTTATATAAAGTTATAATGGAATCAATCCTAGTATGGGTTGATTTAATAACATTACATTAGAATATGGTCCGGAATAGGTTTGAGTTATCTAATAAGCTCAATAGGTAAACCTTTGTGTATGGATGGAAACAATACTTCTCTTTGTCACATTGGTTATATAAGAATTTATGTTAAAGTCAATATGTGGAAACTTATTCTATACGCCCTACCCTAAATTGATTGAATGAAAAAGGAAGTATGATGTAATCTAAAATAACAATATCTTATCAATGGAAACCTCCTTAAATCAAAGCCAAAAGTTTATGGAAACTAACTAGTAAAAAAGTCATTACTAGTGCATATGATGAAGTCTGAAGACGTGTTAATCCAAAATCTATAGAAAAAATGTTCTAGATCACTAATGTTTTAAAGGAAATCCTAAGATGTACAAAAACTTAACCAAGAAGTTTATGATATATCCCTCTTCTTTAAAGAATCTCCATTCCTTTATTCCTTATCCTATAAAATAGGATATAGAAACTTGGCTCTCTAGACCTTTTACTCCACAGCCTTAACCCTTAAAAGACACTTAGTCTAGGTGGCTTGAATGCTCAATTTTTTTAAGAAATACTAGCACTTGATTGGTGAAATCATCACCAAACTTATCCTTGACCTACTTTAAAAGGCAAGATGTTGTTAGGAATTAGCGAAACTTTTGTCTATCTAATCCCTAAGAAACCAAATCTTTCTCTTTATATGTCGTACAAATGGAGAACATACTTAGGGACATATGTCATAACAATATGGAGACACCTAGCATCTAAGGTGTCAAGTTTCTGCAGGAGTGATTTTAGTTCTACTCATTTTTTTCTTTCTTCTTCTTACACCACCGAAAGTCTCTCACCCTTACATCCTTATGTTTTGTCCTAATTTTTACACTAATAATCCATGAATTTACCTTCAAAAAGTTAGGTAAAGAATTAGAACATAAATATTCCTATTATAGCGTTTGATCCTAGCCGAAATCCATATAAGTTTTACCTTGAATGTGTGATGTTTCTGCTTACTTGGAGTACTAGATTGACTTGATCTTTTGAGCTGGAATTGGAGTAAGTAAATGATTAGTGTTTATAGCATGTCATGAAAGAGAACTGATGATGATGAATTAGGATGAATTCCAGATGATGTTAATGATTGATTGTGTTGGAATATGTTAACTGTAGTGTTTCACTGAATATGCATCAGTATTTTGGTCATAACTTGATCTATAGACATCCAATGGAATTATTTTAAGTTTATATTAAATTATAGACATATGAATATATTTTTCATAAAGGAATTGAATTTTAATTATGTCTCTAAGAGTTCCAAATTTTGGCTTGAAGTTGAGTTTTTGTATTCTGTCGTGGTTTGGGAGTAATCTATAGTATTTTAAGTACAACTTGCAGAATACTAAATCAAATTGCATAAAATTGGTGTCATTAAAAATTTAAGATATAAAGAAACAATTGTTTAGATAATTTTTTGTTTAAATCCTTCATTTTTCTTGTCAAAATGGCCATGTAAAATTGACCC
Organism: Erythroxylum novogranatense; assembly: GCA_029891385.1. Taxonomy (NCBI): domain Eukaryota; kingdom Viridiplantae; phylum Streptophyta; class Magnoliopsida; order Malpighiales; family Erythroxylaceae; genus Erythroxylum; species Erythroxylum novogranatense. The sequence continues at coordinate 38,705,478 of CM057225.1, forward strand.
AAAGGTTTGTTTTGGGACGAGCTGGAAGAACTTGGAATAAAAGGTAGTGCACATCTGTTTTGGGAAGAGCTAGAAGAAGTTGGAATCAAAGGTACTGCACGATCGTGACTCTAAGGGGTCATAAAGGGGTTGCACGATCATGACAAAAGAGGATCAATTGGAATTGCACAATCGTGCACAGTGAAGGAATACTACTGTTTGATAGCTTTGAACACCCTTCACTCTTTTAATCGTAACTTCTTCTCTGGACCACAAAATTTTATTGTCATCTGAATTCTTTAAGAATTGATTTTATTTTACCAAATGTTTAGGTATGAAATTTTAGAGATGTTATATGAATGAATGAGAGTTTGGATATTGTATGATCATATAATGTTATAATAACATTGATGCCTAATTGATTGATGATATTATAATTTATTGAGGTGTAAAACTAATTTAAAATGAGACATATATGAATTATATGAGTTTTGAAGTATGAATGGTTATGAGTTGTGAATAAAGGAAACATACCTGGAATAGTCATTGAGCATACATTGAACATGACATATGTATATATGTGCACAAATGAAAAAGTATTTGATTGATCAACTTTGTAATGGGAATTATGTGTTTATTGTCTGATTTTAGATGCTCAAGTTAGACGTCAGTCAGACATTACTGGACCATCTAGGCAATAGTATATTGAAGCATACTACGAGTTAACCTAGATGATCTTCCTAGGATTGATTTATTTTGTTTAACTTACAATTATTGAACTGTTTGTGATTTGTTTATGAATTCCAAACTTTGATGGTCCAAGGAGTTTTATATTTGGGAATGTATTCGAAGTGTTCTATTTGCATCTGAAATTTGAATGATATCTATTTGCATCTAAAATCTGAATGATATCTGAATACTCAACGAAAGTTGAATGCCATACTGAGGTGTGATGAATATGAGATTCTATCTGTGCATTAAATGTGAATGCTATACATGAAATATTCTATTATTTGATGCATTTCATAAAATGCATGTTCAGATAAAGGCCTTGTGATCAGATTAGCCAATCTGAAAGAACTTTAAGCTCAAAATTCTGCACGTAGGGATTTGTTCCGTGATTTACTTCGATTGATTCTAATGGGCCAAGATCAGATTCAGATCTCAGTATATGTATCTATATCTCAGATCAGATTCAGATTCAGATTCAGATCAGATCCGAAAGGCACTCGGTCATAACAAATAATAACAAATCTGGAGTCTCATATGCATCTGCATTTGTATATATATGATAATGAAATCTTTTTTGAAATTGTGATGATAAAGTGATGTGCCATGATAATGTGATTGTTTGGATTATTCATGTTCTGAAAAAATGAAGATGAAATGTGTGATATTATGTATTTGTCATGGGTGAGATCATCAATGATGGTTCACTCACTGAGTTCACAAAACTCATCAAAAATTACAATGTGACTTTTTAGGTACGAGACAGGAGACCTAATTCCTAAGATTTATCTAAAGGAACATTTTGGATATGGTTTAAAGGTCTATCAGTTGACATTAGAGGAGTTATAGTTGTATTTTGTGGTTTCTTTTTTTCATATAAAACTTTTATATAAGGATTGTATATATTTATTTCAATGAAAATAGTGTAAACTTTTGTCAATGAATGAAATGAAGTGTTGAGGTTTTTTTAAGTATTGTATATTCTTTATGATGCCATTTAAGAGATTATGTTTGCTTTAACATACCATTGCCACATGGTATGTACTTGAATGTCCTCTAGATGTTCGGGTATCTACTCTATGGTAGTGGGATGTTATACTTTGTGCCAGGTTATTGGGGATACCTTACCTTAATCCAAGCTGAAATTTATCCCTCTTAGTGAAGAAAAGCCTCTAGTGGTCTCTCCAATAGTTGAAGTGCTCCAGGTAAAAGCCAATAGATGGCTCAACACCTTAGTTGGTTACTTTATTAATAAAAGTCATTCTTCCCTCAAATGAAAGCCTATTGTGACACCAGTTAGTGTAAGAAAGTTCTATAGAAGCTGCTCATCAATGAATAAATACTTTGTTCTATTTAGATTTATAACAAGACCAACATGAATAAGAAATTGGAGTAAAATCCTTAATATGCCTTTAGTAAACTAATTCCTCTAAAGCAATGGAAACTTAGTTTGAACTTATATAAAGTTATAATGGAATCAATCCTAGTATGGGTTGATTTAATAACATTACATTAGAATATGGTCCGGAATAGGTTTGAGTTATCTAATAAGCTCAATAGGTAAACCTTTGTGTATGGATGGAAACAATACTTCTCTTTGTCACATTGGTTATATAAGAATTTATGTTAAAGTCAATATGTGGAAACTTATTCTAGACGCCCTACCTTAAAATGATTGAATGAAAAAGGAAGTATGATGTAATCTAAAATAACAATATCTTATCAATGGAAACCTCCTTAAATCAAAGCCAAAAGTTTATGGAAACTAACTAGTAAAAAATTCATTACTAGTGCATATGATGAAGTCTGAAGAGGTGCTAATCCAAAATCTATAGAAAAAATTTTATAGATCACTAATGTTTTAAAGGAAATCCTGAGATGTACAAAAACTTAACCAAGAAGTTTATGATATATCCCTCTTCTTTAAAGAATCTCCATTCCTTTATTCCTTATCCCATAAAATAGGATATAGAAACTTGGCTCTCTAGACCTTTTACTCCACAGCCTTAACCCTTAAAAGACACTTAGTCTAGGTGGCTTGAATGCTCAATTTTTTTAAGAAATACTAGCACTTGATTGGTGAAATCATCACCAAACTTACCCTTGACCTACTTTAAAAGGCAAGATGTTAGGAATTAGGGAAACTTTTGTCTATCTAATCCCTAAGAAACCAAATCTTTCTCTTTAAATGATTATAAACACATTTCATTTGCAATGTTTTCTAAAATTTAATTTCAAAAATGATTATAAAAAAAAACTAAAATCAACTCTTAATTCAATCATTTATCCAATTCAATGAGATTTACCCAATTTAGAAATATTCATGATAATATTCTTCTAATGCAAGACTTATTCAAAGATTACCATCGCATAAATCTATCAGAAGTTGTTCTATAAAAATTTGCATCCACAAAGCTAATTCTATAGATTGGAAGTTTATCCATGACTTAAAACTTAACTACAAAGCTGCAAAGATAAATTATTTTGGATATGGAAAGAAAAAATAAAATGTAACCCCTAGAAATAGAAATTAACATAAGGTCGAGTTGTTCTATAACTTTCATCAATTAGATCTAGATTTGTATAACAACAATATCCTTTAACATTCTAATAAATAAGAGCCTATTGAGGTTTTTTAAGGAAGCATAGGGCTTAGGCAAAGGGACCCTTTATCCCAGTACCTCTTTATAATTTTCATTGCAGTGCTCTCTATAATGATTGAGAAATAAACATCTAATAAAGGGATATTCAAATTCTACTAGAAATATAATAAGATTAAACTCGATCAATTAGTTATATTTGGCTAATGATTTAACTCTTCTATGTGGGGCAGATGAAACCACAACTAAGACTCCCATCTCCATATTCAATAAGTTTAGTGAGCGCTCAGGCATGAAAGTCAACATAAACAAAAGCATCTTTTATGCCTCTTTGTGTAATCCATAATTTCCGGAAAAACTTGGAAAGTAATGCTAATATCATGCTCTTAAACCATATTTTTAAATGATTGAGAAAGAAACCTCTAATGAAGGGACATTTAAATTCCACTACAAATATAATAATATTAAACTCAATCAGTTATATTTTGCTAATGATTTAATTCTTATATGTCTATGGACTCCCATCTTTATAGTCAATAAGTGTAATGAGCTCTTAGGCGTGAAAATCAACTTAAACAAAAGCATTTTTATGTCTCTTTGTGCAATCCACAATTTTCAAAAATACTTGGAAAGTACTGCTAGTCTCAAGCTCGTAAACCATATTTTTAAATATCCGAGGATTCCATTTATTACTAAGAGGATCAACTTTATAGATTGCTAGCCCCTAATTGAATATATTATAAAAATAATCGGTTATTGGAACAATAAAAGTTTATCCTAGAAGTATAATCAAATCCATTAAAAAATCTTGAATAATTTTTCTTTAGACTGGTGATGCCAATAATATCTCTAAAGTTGCAACAGGATGGTTTGATGTCTGCACTCCAAAAGATGAAAGAGGATTAAGCATTATATCCATCAAAGAAATGAATGAAATACTACTATCCAAGCGTAATGGGAAGATCTTTATAGGTAAAGAATCATTATGGTCAAATGGATCCATGCTCATTTTGTTCAAGGTGAAAATTTTTGGAGTTTTAAGCCTAAAACTGACACCTTATAGACCTTGCTTCAACTTCTAAAGCTCATAGATCCATTAGTCCCTCAAATCAAGTGTATCATTAGAAATAGAAACTCAACCTCTTTCTAGTTTGATAATTGGCACAACTTGAGCCCTCTTCACAAAACCGCTACTTTCAATTCTTTAAGTAACATACGTAAAGAAAGCTTTGGTAAGAGAAGTGATTCAAGGAAGAACTAGGTGCTATTATTCAAGGGGATTTTCTAAAATAATAGAGAATACACCTACTTATAATCCTAATCAAGATATTAAGTTGTTGTGATTTGGAAACCACTTGGGTATTTTCACTAACAAAACCTATCTCAATATCTTCAGAAGCATCAAACCCAGCTTTTCTTACAGAAGCTTAATATGGCATAAGGGCAATTTTCCTAAATCCTCTTTCAACCTTTGGTTAGCTGCTAAGATGAAGCTAAAAACTCAAGACATAATCAAAGGAATAGTAGTGTTAGATCCTTCCAACCTCTACTAGTTAATGCTAGAGACTATTAATACTTCACACTATGTGATAGAAAATATGATGAAGATGACGGAGAGAAAATTCTAGATTGAGTAATTAAGCAAATACAGGTATAACTTTAATGTTTATTCCACATGGAAAGAGAAGAATTCCAAGATTTTTAAACAAAGTTGCATAATCATTGTCTGAAGTTAAATACTTGGAACTCGATTAGAGGTGTAATTTTAGCGAAAGAGACTAGCAATCAATTTAGCTTTGAAATGGGCTTGAGATGGAAGTTTTTGTCAATTTAGTAAATTGTATCACTAAATTTAACACCCATGATTTTGTTTTTAGTTAGCTTATAACATCCTAACTAGGGCTTAAATGCCTTATACTTGCTTTGCTTCCTTCACGAGCTAGTTCTTTACCTCTTTATAATATATTTTAAATTTTTAAAAATGGATTTTTTTATTAAGGCTATTAGTTTTAATTAAGATTTACTGTGTATAATATTAAATTAAATTAAATTAAAACGTGTGAATCCTACTATATCAAGTAGCTGTCACATGAGATAGTGAAATCCATATGGACGTTAGAATATGAAATCTAGGGTCACTTAAATGTTGATATTGGACATGCATGCATCATCTCGCTAAGGATTCCATCAATTTAGGATTTAAGTTGAAAGCTTTAAAAATGTTAGAATTCATTTTGAAGCTCCAAAATGTTAGAGTTTGACATGTATTTTAGTACAAATATTAGGATTTAAAACAATTTTGCCAACTTTTTAAGAAGAAGAAAAAAAAAACTCAAGAAAAAATTTTAAACTTATCTATGGATTTGAAGAAACCTTAAATTGATTTAAGAATTTGGGGTTTCATCAAGTCACCAAGTAAATCCTTAATTTTATGGTTTGGGGGTTAGGCTTAGCCTCCAAATCAAATATTAGGAAGTTTTGTTTTAAGTAGGGATTTATTAGGTCATATAAGAACTCGTGTGTTTTTTAACTTGGCTAAAATTAAGTCGGTGTAGGACTTCCGTTAAAAGGTATTAAATAAAGTCCTTACGTGAAGCGATTAGTATAGTTGAAACACTAAAATGAAAGAACTAGAGGTGCATTCATTAGCTTATATAAGAACTGATTCGTTTTAGGTTGGCTAAAATTAAGTTCGCGTAGGACGGTGTAGATGTCCTAGTGATTAGTATAGTTGAAAGACTTGAACGAAAGAATTAGTGGTCAGAAGACTAAAATAGGAAGTGATGTACGAAAATGAATATGTTTATCCCTAGATCGAATCCTGTGTTCATTTACGAAAAGACAGGCATTTTAAAAATATCAAAGGAAAAAAGATATGACATGAACCCAACAAGATGGTTGGACCAAACCCTGATAGCCTTAAATGTGGAAAAGCTTATGAAGAGATGTGTTTATATCACATGGATATAGATTGAGATGTTAATCTGACTTGTGGTCTCCAGCCTTATATCTCTATGCATTTATGTCATAACCAATCAAATCAGAGTCACATTCATTTAGGGGCCTAGGTATATAATGTTGAGACGGCGAGATACAACTCCATTTCATGATCGGTCCATATCTCTTATCCAAAGCCCTAACTTTTGGGCTATTGGCGGCAATGAAAATGACTTCTATTTTGACGAAATGCAGGGATTAAATTGTGGCACCCACTTCTATTAAGTTCAGTTCAGAGTATGGTGCATGGGGCAATGGTAGCCTGAGTGGGTACCTAACAAGCGTCAGTAATGTTTAGAGGGTTAGTTGAAAGGAGACGGTACAAATTTTGTACAACGCCCAGCTTGAGCAGCAGAGAGTGAAAAAGCGAGCATGGGAGAGCCTTAGGGCCTGTTTGGTTGGATGTTAATTAATATAATAGAATGGAATGGAATGGAAGGGAATGGAAGGGTTTATAATGGAATGGAATGTAATATAGTAAAAAGTTGTTTGGCAAGGATGGAAGGGTTCATAATGTAATGTAGTGAAACATTGTTTGGAAGATGGATGAAATAGAATGGAATGTATAATAAATGACTTTTATACCTTTATATTAAAATGGTTGTTGTAATAGATTTATTATTTTATTATTAATTATATAAAATATTAGTATTAATTATTTAATTTATTTTATTTTATTTTATGTGATTTATATTAAAATAATTTAGTTATATAAAATATATACAAACAATTAAAGAATATTTTTTACATATTTTCTATTTTCATTAATAAATTTTTTATTAAATTTATTATTAATTGTATACAATTTATTATTAATTATTTAAAATATTATTATTAATTATTTAATATATTTTATTTTATTTTATTATATTCCAGAGATTTATATATAAAAATATTTTATTTTATTTTCATTTATATAGAAATATATACAAACAATTAAAGAATAACTTTTAAATATATTTTCTATTTTCATTAATAAAAATTTATTTATTTTTAATTATATACAATTTATTATTAATTATATAAAATTATTATTATTAATTATTTAATAAATTTTATTATATTAAATTTTAATTATATAAAAATTTATTTATTTTTTTATTTATATAGAAATATATAGAAATAAGAATAATTTTAATATATTTTTATTAATGAAAATAGAAAATATATAAAATTATTATTTAATTATTTTTATATATTTCTATATAAATAAAATAAATAAGTAAATGTTAAATATACAATTTTATATTTTATTATAAAATATATATAATTTATTATTAATAATATAAAATATTATTATTAATTATATAATAAAATTTATTATATTAAATATTAATATATACATACAAGAATAATTTTTAATATATTTTTATTAATGAAAATCGAAAATATATACAAATTATTATTTAATTATTTTATATATTTCTATATAAATAAAATAAAAAATAAATGTTATATATAAAAGTTTATATTTTATTATAAAATATATATAATTTATTATTAATAATATAAAATATTATTATTAATTATTTAATAAAATTTATTATATTAAATATTAATATATACAAACAAAAATAATTTTAATATATTTTTATTAATGAAAATAAAAATATATAAAATTATTATTTAATTGTTTTATATATTTCTATATAAATAAAATAAATAAATAAATTTTAAATATAAAATATAAAATTTTATATTTTATTATTAAATATAAATAATTTATTATTAATAATATGAAAATATTATTATTAATTATTTAATAAAATTTATTATATTAAATATTACTATATTCTATTTGATATATTAATATTATGATTTGGTCAGAGTTGATATTAAGAAGAATTATTGAGGGTATATTAGGTAGTATGTATTTATTATGTTACGTTCCATCCTAAACCCCCCAAATCGGAGGTTTCTTATTTTCACTGTTTAGGATGGAATGGAACGTAACATGAAACCCTCCGCTTCCATCTCATTCCATTCCATTCCATTATGAAACCTTCAAACAAACGATGAAAGTGTATTACGTTCCATTCCATTTCATCCCTAACCCTCGAAACAAACAAAGCCTTAGTAAAGATGTCCACGAGCTGACCGATGGAAGAAACAGGAGGCAGATGGATGACACCAACATTGAGTTTTTCACGAACAACGTGGCAGTCGATTTCAATGTGCTTCATTCGTTCGGAAAAAATGGAGTTTTCGGCTATGTAAATAGCTGACCGATTGTAACACCCCACTCTCATATGATTTGAACCCGACATCGATAATGATATCCGAGTTCGTGCTTTGCGAGAGTGGCGTGTTACATCACTCATTCAAAATTCAGTATAAATTTTTTTTAAAACACAACATACACTATCACCAGTAAGTACAGTGACCGGCCCATTTATAAATACAAATTAATTCAGTCCGGTGACTTTACAAATTGACCGAATCATTTGTACAAAAATTCAGAAAATACAATTTTATACAGAATTTATCAGACACTAATGTAGACGCGAACTAATCCCTGACCTCTTCTCTCACTCTCATGCGGTTGCTATACATCCGTGGTCTAACGGAGTATTCTTCTGGGTCCTGAAAAATAATTGCAAATTTTGGGTGAGTTTTGCGAACTCAGTGAGTGACCATCATTGATGGTTCACCCAATCACATAACACAATTTTTATACATCTCACATTATTTCATAGTGCGTATATTCACAATATTTCACATTCACACATTTACAGAATTCCACGTTCACATTATTCATAATCGATACATGCACATGAGACTCACATTCTAGTTCTTATTTTGTTGTAACCGAGTGCCTAAATTGTCCCTTGTACGGCTCATTAATAACTGTTCTTTATCCATTGGTGGATATACGGCTCATTAAACGTTGAGCCTGAAGCTCTGAATCTCTTATGAGCTCGAAGCTCATTTTCACTCGTTGAGCTTAAAGCTCTAATCGATGGCGACTCTGGTCACAATAGCCATTATATTTCATGCACTTATGTCATGTGATGCAGGAGTCACTTCCACTCACTTTCACATATTATCGGACCGTAGTCTGACACGTATCAATCACATCACCCGAATTTCATAATTTCACATTGCTCAAAATATCATATGATCACAATCAAACACATGTGTCACAAATTATTACATCTCAAGCATGTAGTTCACAAATTCACAAACAAGTAGCACTTCTATGTCATAGCTCCCCAATACATCGGACCTTCTGTCCGGAATCCACAATCAAAAGCACAATCCCACTATTATTTTCCACAGAATTATAAACACATAATTATAAGCAAATAATAATTGAGAAACTATCTAGGTCACTCACAAATAGCTTCCGAGCTAATGCCTGAAAGTCACGACAACGTCGGTGGGTTGACGTTCCAAAAGCGCCTCTATAACAGTCAAAATATACAAACATTACCAAATGTACAATCAGAAATATTAACAAATACACATGTAGCAATTTAAAATGTGTACAATGCATGTTCGTGACATTCCCGGCACTATTTCAAAAATTCTCATCACAAAATGTCCCTCTAAATTTTAGAAACTCATTGACACTAAAATCACTCACTCCGAACATCTATAAGTTCAATTATTAATAAAACATGGACCAGAAAAAAATAATTATCCGGTCCCCTCACTTTGACCTAATTAATTCAAGTCAATTTCAACTCTAAAAATTCACAACTTCACATAGAAATGAAATTAAAGGACTCACGAATCCGATACCTTGAGAATCAAGTCAATCGGAGGTCGGACGAAAAAGTTACACACAAAAGAAGAGGAAAGAGGTTTGGGTTGGGCCGAATCGGGTCTGCTCGCGTCGGATCAGGTCGACCCGCGTCGCTCGCCCTGGCGAGGGCGAGAGTCAGTCCCTCGCCTACCAAATCCGATTTTCTTTTTTCTTTTTTTAATAAAACATTTAATACCTTTTCTTCTTCCATATAACATAAATTTTCATACAAGTGTCCAAAAATCACAAATGAGGTCTCATTGGAAAGAACATAGAAAACCCTACAAGTTTCATGGAGGGCTTGAAAACCACTTTCACCTCTAAGGGTGTCAAAAATGCAATCAATGTTTCTGCCAAATCACAAATTTCCAAAATAGTGCAACATTTTTCCAAAAATCATATCTTCTTTTTCCCTTTACCAAAAATTTCAATTTTTATATCAAAAGAAAGAGCAAAACATATTCTACAACTTTCATGAATAACTAGGAAGTAAATTCAATCTCTAAACAGATCAATTTCTCAACCAAAGCTTCTGCCCATATAAGTGTCATCCTAGCAGTAACACAATCTTCCAAAAATAATAACTTCCTATCTCATTTTTCAAAAATTTCATACTTTATAACAATAAACAAGTCAGAAAACATGCTACAATTCTCATGAAGGACTTAGAAGCAAATTTCACCCCTAACTAGGTCAAATTTCTCCATGATTGTAACTACCCTATTAAAGAATGTTAAATCAACATATCACCTAAACCATATCCAAACTTTCAAAATCCTTAACTTACAAGTCTTACATCCAAAAATAACATATGATACATCATTACAAAGCTAAGACATTCCTCTACAACTTTACCTAAGATCACTTAAGCTAATTTAAACCACAAAATTCCAGAATTAGCTTCAGAACACAGTAACCACAAAATCCATACTTAAAGACATTTCACACACAAAACACATTCATTTTTTTGAAAAACCATCTGAAAGTTTACAAGTCATAACTTTCAACCCAAAAATTGAAAAATGTCATACTTAGTGGCGATAGAAATCTAACAAGAAATTCTTCAACTTTCATGAAGACCAATTTCTCAAAATCTGTTTACTTAAGCCTAGAAAATTTCCTCAAAGTTTCTGGTCACAAATCGTCAATGTTAGAATCAACACTATTCACCCTACACATATAGCCTACTTTCAAGGCAAAATTTGAAACCCTTCAAGCCACAATTAGATAGAACTTCCTTAATAAGAATTCTAGTCAAACTTTTCAAGTTTAATTTAAGCTAAACCTCATCTCAATAGCATAACCATATCAAAAGTTATGACCAAATCATTGACACATACATAAAGTAAATTTTCCAGATTTTACACCTAACTCTACTCCTATCATTCCAACACCATTTCTACACCAATAAGCATCCAATTTAGTCAAGAAATTAGCCAAAATTTCATCAAGACTTTCACTTGAATAAGTAGCCACAAAAATGGCAACACACACACACAATTTTCTTACTTTAATTATCACTCATCAAACATCATAAAAACCAATCCAAAACACTTAATTTACCAATAACATATTCAACATCATTCATCCTCAATCAATCATCAATCAACCAAGAAAATAATCTACCCATTTACACCAAACATAAGTTCAAGCCATTAAAATACAAGTTATCACAATAAATGCCTTTAACTACCAATTTAAGAACACAAAACATAACCCTCACCTAAACAAGCTTCAAAGCTTCAATTCTTCACCAACTCACCAACTTCCCTCACATCCCTCACACACACACGACAACCATCATCATAAGGCTTAAGTTGGGTATTTTTCTTTGAGAACACAAGAAAAGCAAGCCAAGAAGAGATGAGCTAGAAAAGATGAACAACCAATTCCTTTTAACCAAAGAGAAAGCAAGCTACGAAAATGGAGGAGAAAAATCACCCTAAAAATCACCTTTCACTCTTTTAAAGGAGAAGTGTCGTGGAAGCTCTCCAAAGTTAAGTTATTAGATAACAATTAAGTATAAGACATAGTAGGCAAGTGACAAGTGTCACTTGCCTCTTGTCTTGTTTTTAACCACTCATTTCTTTCCTCTCCAATAACAATTCAATTTCTACTCCAATTTTGTCCCAAAATTCCAATGGCTCAAAATAATAAATCCTAAAATCATGTATCTAATTTTTTAGTGCCATTGGACAGTCATTTTCAGTACCGAAAATCAAATCAGTCTGTCACTTGGCAATTTTTTTGATCTGAAAATTTTTTCTGAAATTTTCCAGAAAAATTTCTAAAATTTTCCGAAAATGTAAAACACACAAAAATCCGCTACAATTCAATTTTCAAGCACAAAATCATATTTTTCAAAATAAACACATTTATAAACACATATGCCGAAAAATGTCATCAATGCATGTACAATCATGTGCATGTTCAAAAAAATTTATTTATGTATATATGGAGACCATATTATGCAGGAACATGCCGAGATAAGTCTAAACACTCATAACTCATTCCAAATTACTATTTTACCCTTCCCATTAGTGATGGGATGTTACAACTCTCCCTCATAATAAAAATTTCGTCCTCGAAATTCATTTCTAAATTTTTTCACTTCCAATCTTAACAACACAAATATCGAATGTGATTCCGATAACCATAAAATCACTCATAATGCCATAATCCCATTTTTTCCATAATTTTATATGGACCACTTTATGTCACTCTTAGTTTCTCTTATTACACTTATATCTCATCTAACTACACCTTGGCACAGGTGATACACTCAAGGACAAATCATCTCTTTTTTTTCTCATCTGTGTTAGTACACTGAACCTTTAAATCTTTCTCCATATAGTCACGACTTCGATGTGATCCACCAAAATCCATTCGTCTTTCAAAACTACTTTATTCAGATTTTCAATTTAGTTCACTCTCGAACAATATCCCAAATTTGTTCTGGCTTTTACTCAAGGTGAACGACTCTTTTTGTCGTTTGACGCCTCTAATGGTATCACCAGGAGAATGATGATTTTGCCTGTAGTCAATTTGCACTATACATTAATCTTATATGCTGAAGTATTCCCGACATATAAGCTTTATACCTGTCTCCAATAGTCAAGACTACAAGGATCTCAAACATATAAGCACTCAGTTCGATATTCTTAGCCGTCAATTGCTCTTTCAAGGTACACCTACTAGGACATCTCTCTATCAGGTAGTACACATACTTTATTCCATCAAATTCCTCAAATCCTCAATTTGGGCTTTCCTAATTGCAAATACTTTTCCATAGCTAATAAGATTTCCTTTTTTCTCCATTTTAACTCGTCACTATACACTCTTTATTGCACTAGATTGAGTAACCTGAATATCTACATGTGTGGTACTCTGCTATGAAATGTTCTATTCGATACAGTTGATTAGAACATTAGCTTTATTAGGACAGGCCCCTCTGCACAATCCCTTCAATCCTTTCTTACCTTAATCTCTACTAATATGTCTATTCATACGTATATCCAATATGTTTCTTTACACATCATGATTCCAAGCTTTCAAACCAACTACTATTGTAGAAATTTTCAAGTCATGTATCTAAATTTAGCTCATGGAGCTATAATTATCCCTAGGTACACAAAATCACCTTATACTATTACAACCAATTCCCTCTTGATCTCGATTGGGAACCTCTATTGTATATACTACAAAATCTCCAAATCTGAATGGCATACATAATACTATAGTTATTTCATTTTCATTCATCACTAACGCAGCTTATATATTTGTCCCTCAAGTATTCCATATAATCTCCTTACCTTTATTATCATAGTCACTAACTGATATCATTTTGCTTGGATCACATTAACCTTCAATATCATAATCCTATCGGGGTATGGTTAACTCCAATAGATATAACCTCAAACTCAGTGTGCTTATGTTCAGTTCTCGTAATTCCTTAAGTAACTAATCAGTAGTATTATCACATGCTATCCTCAATTTTTTTCATTGAACTTCCTTTTCCACGACGGATTTTAGCAATTTTTTCAATTTTCCGATGATTCCACATTAACTTATTCTAATGTCTGTTCATTCATATCTGTTACTCCACACATTTCAATTTATCTACAAACATAACTTCCTGTGTTGGAAACCCCTTCATCCGATATAATTTGTGGTTCCCAAAAATATCTACACAGATTATGATGTGGACCAAAATTTACCTCACATTAACAAGAATGTCTCCTCAAATTGCTGAAATCCTCTTATATAGTTGGATACTTTACATCAACAAAATATATATACACTCCCCAATAGCTTTTTTTTAAAACTCTTATACTTGAGTCTTTGCTACGGATGTAACTCCAATATTCACTTTTGACTCACTATTTATTCATGTTTTTTTATAAAGAAGACAGCACAGCACAACTTTTCCTAGAGACTTGTCATCTTATTTCACAATTCCCTCCGTTGCGTCAATCAGTTCCTCTTTGAAGCAAACCCGATTCAATCAAGCGAGGGGCCCTGACCTCTAGACAATGGAAGAATTACCATATTCTATTATTGAATCGAGAGAAGAGCTTATGATCTCAGCTACTGGTCATGGAAAGCCTGCCTTCATTGGTCATAACTAAATTACCCGACTTTCTGACCCTATTTCAGTGATTTCTTGGTACAAATCTCAATATTGTCACTCACCTATTGTCCATGAGTACTTATTGGTCATTCTTTATACCTCAGGAAAAATCAATTTCAACATCTATCTTAATAAGTTCTATGGTCAATGCATCCTCGATACTAAGGCTCAATGAGGCATTAAGCAATTTATTTTACTCTACACCCCGGAAGATACCATCCAAAATCCTTACATCTTATTTAAAGATGTATTTATGTCATGTCTTCACTTACTCACATTCGCTAATGCTACTTACTTTCCAATTGACTCTAGATAACATTTCTATCCTTGTTCCTACCCATAACTGGGGTTTACAATATAATCATAACAGAAACCTATTTTTGTAGGCCAATAGCGTGCCCTGCACTTTCTTCCTCACCTTAACACACATATTGACAGTGATTCTACTCCAGTTTTTCAGTATTTACCTCTTCTTCTAATGCAACATCCTATCATGATCATTGAATTAGCATTTTAAGTGCCTTCACTTTTCCCCTTTTGATTTTATCATCCTTTCCATAACCACATGCATACATACAATCTAAACCTAGGCGCATTTCTAAATTTTCTCCATACTACACATCATGTATCGCGTTGCATCACTTGTAAAATCATGTTCCTAATATTTCATCGTCTATATGTATATTCTCAATCCATTTAGAATTATAGATGCAGAATCATCAAGAATTGTAATCTCATTATCATAAACATATTATTACACTAAATCTTTCAAATCCACGTCTATCCTTTCACGGTCATATTTCTTTTGATCGGGCTTGTACACTTTAATCTCATCATTTCTACTTCTTCCTGAAAACTTCTCTATCTCATTCGAAGGTAGACCATTTCGGTACAATATCGACATCTCATAATAAACACCAATAGATATATCTATCTTGTCGAACCATGTACTTTTTCTCATTTCCAATCATCCCTATTTATCGAACATACAAGTCAGAATCATAAATGCCTAGTCATCCCTGAGCTTTTGATCAAACATAGACATATTCTTATGCTAAATCATAATTCTTATCACTTTTAACCAATATTCTTCTCATGTCCAAATTGGACCTCTCCAGGCTATCGCAAATTTTGTTTTCTTTCAACTCAATTTATACACTTTAAGTCTCATTATTCATTTTGATATCACTTCTTTCCTAAATCAGCCCATGCCAATTGTTGGACCCCGATCTTTTAGTAGAATTTAGAAATATTAAATGAAATTAAATGAGAGTGTTTGTATAAGTATTGTGTTATAGATGTTATTGTGCTTAAAGGAAATTAATGAGAAATGAAGTGATTGGTTTTGATGACTTTGAAATTTGAGTAGAGTTATATGAGTTATGAAAGTTAAAGTGAATGGGTTGATTGAAATGGAGTTGAAAAGCATGAAATAAATAGTGAAAGTATGAGAATTTGAAGAATTAAGAAAGTTGACTTTTTGGGGATAGAGAGTTGACTTTTTAATTTAGGCTGAATTTGAGAAAGTGATCTTCATGAAACTTGTAGCTTATGCTGCAAGCTTTCTGTTGCCATAAAGTATGATATTTTTTTATATCAGAATTGAAAGTTATGATGTTCCGAAGTTAAGATTATTTTACTTTGTCTTTTGAAATGCTCTTAAGTATAGGATTGTGTATGTTGTGCTTCGAAGTGAATTCTGGAATTGATATGTTTTGAATTAAGTTAAGTGGTCTACATGAAAGTTGTATAAGAATTTTATAGTTTTTCAATGATGTGTAATATGTTATTTTTGGTTGTGGAAATTAGAAGATTTCAAATTTTAAAGTTTGGATGTGGTATAGGATGACATTTAAGTGGGCAGTACCTTTAATTGGATGTTTGACCCTAACAGAGGAAGAGATTGTCTTAAGTGCTTCATGAAAGTTTTAGATTATGTTTTGATATTTGCATTGATATAAAGTATAGAATTTTTGGACAATGGGATGAGAAATTATGAATTTTAGAAGTTTTGTTACTGTTCTGATGAGAGTATTCGGATAGTAACTTTAATTGAATTTTTGAACTATATAGAGGCTGAATTTGCTCTTAAGTTTTTCATGAAAGCTTTATATTATGTTTTTATCTTTCCATTGGTGTTAAGTATGGAAATTTTGGGCTATGAAGTAGGAAGTTATGATTTTTACAAGTTGTTGCTACTGTCTGGGAAGAGTATTGGTGGACAGAAACTTCGAGTAGATGTTTGACCCCATTAGATATGGAATTGATTTTTAACTCCTTCATGGAAATTGTAGAGTTTTCTTTTATCTTTCCATTAACACCAAGTTTGTGGAATTTGGAGTTCTGGGTCAAAAGTTATGATATTTACAAGTTTTGGTACTGTTTATGAGGAGCTTGTCGATCGATCATCTTGGAGTAAACTTTTGACCCCTTTAGAGGCCGAACTTCCTTTTTAGTCCTTCTTGAAAATGGTAGATCTGTCTTTTATCTTTTCAACGGTACCAAGTTTGTAAAATTTGGAATTTGGAGCCAAAATATATGAAGGTCAGAAATTAGGAGGTCGGAATCGCGTGGCCGATCGCTCGTACGCTCCCCCGCTCGAACGAGCACGCGCCTGACCTCTTGAGTGCTCAGCCGCTCGCCCGATCGGGAGAGCGTGCACTCGCGCATCCCGTGCTGTCGATTTTCGACATACCGACCTCTCTTCTTTCTTTTGGCCATAACTTTTTCATCTGACCCTTGATCGACCTGATTTTTGAAACGTTAGATTCCTAAGACATTTTTCTATCTCTCCATACCATTTTAATCGGTCTTGATATTAAATTGAGAAAGTTGGATTGAAACAAAGTGTGATGATCGGTTAAAAAAGTCTGAACATGCTTCAGTAATTTAGAGATATCTGGAGCTGTAGAGATCCGAATGAGTTGATTCTTAATTTCGATTAAATTAGAGAAATAGAGCTACAATTGCTATGAAGAAATAGAATTTCAATTTTGTGATTTAGAATGTCAATTTTTGGATGGAAATAATTGTGCTAGAAAATGATTTAGCATAAGACATACCCAAAATGTTTTGAGCATAACTTTTGATTTAGTTCCCCAAATTGGATGATTTTTGTGGCATTATCAAATGGAATAATTCTCTAGAAGGGAGTTTTGGCAAATTCCTTCAATTTGAGGGTGAGAAAAATGTCCTAAAGTAAGCTTGAATCAAGATGAGTTTAAGGGTAACTGTGGAACATCACTTAATGAGTTAAGGATTTAGCCTTACATGGAGGGGCATATGGGTCTTTAAATACTCATTAAATGACATGGCCTTTTACCAACAACATGGCTGTCGTTTTATATAAGGAAGAGCACAATTTAGAGGAAAAACAAAAGAACAAAATAAGAGGAGAAAGATAGGAGAAGCATTCGGATGGAGAAAATGAAGGAGAAAAAGAGAGATGGCTTAGGTTTCAAAATTTTGTTAGCTTTCAAGGGTGTTTTTAAGTTGTTTCAAAGGAAAAAGGAAGGAAGAAGGTGAAAGCTTCCTCTCAAACCCAATAAATCCGAAAATGGTGAAGAAAAGAGGTAAGAGAAAAATTTTAAGTTTTGAGTTTTTCATGAAATTTTGGTTTAGAATCATGGAAAATGATATGGGTATGTGATTTATGAAGTCAATTTTGATGTCTACGCCTTATGATGTGTTTAATTTTGGATGAAAATTAATTAGGGTTTATGCTTGATATTGTGAATGGGGTTTTTGAAAATTATTGGCTTAGAATCATGGAAAATCTAATGGATTGGTGAAATATGATACCAATTTTGAAGAATTTGTGATTTATGATATTGAATTTGGGTAAATTGGTTTAGGTCAATTTTGTGAATTGGAGATTTTGAAAATTTGTGATTTAGATGGCTTGATTATATGTGGAATTAGTGTTTTCTAAGTTCAATTTGAGGATTATGTCATTTATGAAGTTGAATTTGGGTTAATTTGATTTAGGAAAATTTCAGTTGGAAGAAAGAAAGAAGCAATGGTCAAATTGAAGCTAAGGACAAGCTTCTAGCATCAATTCGAGGTGGGTAGTATATTTATTTATTGAATTTTAAGCATAAGCATGTGACTTTGAAAAATTATTGTTTATGTAAAAGTTTGAAAATTATGATTTCAAAGGATTAAATTCCTTATTTTAGAAATGATTTCAAGAAATTACAAGATTTAAGAAATTCATGGTTTTTGAATTATTTGACAAATTTGAAAAATGTGCATTATGAATATGTATATGTTTGATATATGTTTTAAAGAAATAAATTGCATTCATAGTTATGAATTTGATTGATATGTGATTAAATTGATGGATTTAGATTGAATGTGAATTGCTATATGATTTGATGTGATTTGTGCATGTGCATGTGTCGAGTACGACACTATTTGTAAATCGAGTTTTCAAAATGTGCATGTGTCGGTACGACACCATTTGAAAAATTAAGATTTTCAAAAAGTGTCTACGGCCAATCCGAATTTTCGATTTTCGATTATGTGTTATGTAGGTTTGGTCAAGTCCCATAAGTAGGACAAGTGCGCACTTGTCTATTTTTATAGCCTTCTCCCGACTGCCCATTAGTGGCATTGGAGTTTCGATCTCGGACTCCCATAAGTCACGGCTACACCAGACCGCGATGCGGGAAGGTGTAGTACGTTCCGTTCACGGCTGCACAGGACCGCTATGCGGGAATGTGCAGTACGTTCTGTTTTGGACCGAACCAGACCAATTGATGTGCTATGTGTTTTGTTTTATTTATAAGTGTGATGCATTACATGATGTGAACGATGTTTAAGAAATAAGAAAGAAATGAAGATTCACACGATTTTGATTTTGTTCATGAAAAGTGGAAAATGTGAGAAATTTTGAGAAATAAGCTCTTTGTTGATTTTTAGCAGTGATATTATTGAAATTATTTTAACAATGTTTTAAAAAGATTGAAAAATAAGAAATTTAAAAAAAAATTCTACTGAGGAACTTTTGAAAGAAATGGCAAAAAGATTTGCAATTGTTTTCGCTTATCATTCAATTTATAAATATATTATCCACGAGCAATAAGCTCAACCCCCCCCCCCCTCTTCATTCCCATCCACAGGTGATGAGAAGAAGATCGGGTGAAAGAAAATGAAGGTTTCCGTTTGTATGTGTTCATATGGTATATTTGTTTAGCTATGTGATTGCTAAGAAATTTAGAATTGTTGTGTATTCATTTTGAGAATGTATTATGAATTCTGGACATATGTATTAGATTAAGTTATGAATTGGATTGTGTATGGATGATTTTGATTAAAGATTGAGGCTTATTGAAATGTTTTAGATATAGGAGTGCGTTTGTTTATGCTGAGATCCCGGACGGAGGGCCTGGTGGATTTTGATAGTTGTGTGACTGATGGGGAATTTTAAAAGTGTATATTTGTCATTTGCAGATTTTGGGTTTTTACAAATGCAACTGTTATGCTGCTGAAATTTTGTTAGATAATAAGTGGGAAAAGAATAAATATAAGAATTAGAAGTTTAAAAGATGGATTATGGGACTTATATGATTGTTAAGAAGTTTGTTATGAATTGAGAAATTGATTGAGGATATTTCCAAGAAAAGGGGAAATTGTATGGATTTGAATGAGTTTGAAACAAGATAGTTATAAGAAAAAGAAAAAAATTTATACCAGATTTAGAATATCTTAAGGATTTACAACGCGATAGTTGTTCTCTAAGATTCAGGCTTTGGATGTCGGAAATTCGTATTCGATTCGCTTTCGTTTGCTTTGATCCGTTTGTTTATTCGCTTTCCGATTTTGTTTCCGTATTTTGTGCTTCGTTTTTTGTTTCCGCTTCGTATTCGTATCCGATTTGATTTCGCCTTATGTTTCGTTTCTTTTCTTTGATTCGATTCATATTCGTTCGTATTCGTATTCGTATTCAATTTTGATTTGCTTCCACTTTTGTTTTGCGTTTTGCTTTGTTCTCCACTTCTTCCGTTTCTGTTTTTCATGTTGGGATCCGGTCTCGGATCGGGTCCCAACACCAATGTCTTCACATTCGTATCACATTCAAGGGTTTATAACCACAGTACAATATGAATATCATTATCCATTTTTCTTTTCCCATTCCTAATTGCCCATAAACCTTCATTGGCTCATATTCAAACATATCATCACTTTTCTCACACTTAAACATTTAACACGTGTTCATGCGTATGACTCATACTCATGCGACTTAGACTAGGGATCAGTTGTCACGGTCTGCTATGACATGACTTTAATGTATGTGACTTGACCTATGTTTCATAAAATGCCCATATAAGTTCGTACTTCTGGGCTCTGATACCACCTAAATGTAACACCCCATTCCCGTATGACCCAAACCCGACATCGATGGTGATATCCGAGTCCGTACCCTGTGAGGGTGGCATGCTACATCACTCAGTCAAAACTCAGTATATTTTTTTTTAACACAACATACACTATCACCAGTAAGTACAGTGACCGACCCCTTTATAAATACAAATTAATTCAGTCCGGTGACTTTACAAATTGATCGAATCATTTGTACAAAAATTCAGAAAATACAATTTTATACAGAATTTATCAGACACTAATGCAGACGTGAACTGATCCCTGACCTCTTCTCTCACTCTCATGCGATTGCTACGCCCATTGCCTAATGGGGTATTCTTATGGGTCCTGAAAAATAATTGCAAATTTTGGGTGAGTTTTGCGAACTCAGTGAGTGACCATCATCGATGGTTCACCCAATCACATAACACAATTTTCATACATCTCACATTATTTCATAGTGTGCATATTCACAATATTTCACATTCACACATTTACAGAATTCAACGTTCACATTATTCATAATCGATACATGCACATGAGACTCACTTTCCAGTTCTTATTTTGCTGTGACCGAGTGCCTAAACTGTCCCTTGTAGGGCTCATTAGTAACTGTCCCTTATCCATGGGTGGATACAGGGCTCATTAAACGTTGAACCTGAGGCTTTGAATCCCTTATGAGCTCGAAGCTCATTTTCACTTGTTGAGCTGAAAGCTCTGATCGATGGCGACTCTGGTCACAACAGCCATTATATTCCATGCATTTATGCCATGTGATGCAGCAGTCACTTCCACTCACTTTCACATATTATCGGGCCGTAGTCTGACACGTATCAATCACATCACCCGAATTTCATAATTTCACATTGCTCAAAATATCATATGATCACAATTAAACACACGTGTCACAAATTATTACATCTCAAGCATGTAGTTCACAAATTCACAAACAAGTAGCACTTCTATGTCATAGCTCCCCAATACATCGGTCCTTATGTCCAGAATCCACAATCAGAAGCACAATCCCACCATTATTCTCCACAGAATTATAAACACAAAATTATAAGCAAATAACAATTGAGAAACCATCTAGGTCACTCACAAATAACTTCCGAGCTAATGCCTGGAAGTCTCAGCAACGTCAGAGGTTTGACGTTTCAAAAGCGCCTCTATAATAGTCAAAATATACAAACATTACCAAATGTACAATCAGAAAGATTAAAAATGCACATGTAGCAATTTAAAATGTGTACAATGCATGTTCGTGACATTACCGGCACTATTTCAAAAATTCTCATCACAAAATGTCCCTCTAAATTTTAGAAACTCATTGACACTAAAATCACTCACTCCGGACCTCTATAGGTCCAATTATTAATAAAACATGGACCAGAAAAAAAATAATTATCCGGTCCCCTCACTTTGACCTAATTAATCCACTTCAATTTCAACTCTAAAAATTCACAACTTCATATAGAAATGAAATTAAAGGACTCAAGAATCCGATGCCTTGAGAATCAAGTCAATCAGAGGTCGGACGAAAACGTTATACACAAAAGAATAGGAAAAGGGTTTGGGTTGGGCCGAATTGGGTCAGCCCGTGTCGGACAGGGTTGACCCGCGTGGCTCGCCCTCACGAGGGCGGATCTGACTCTCTCCCTCGCGAGAGCTTTTAGAGTAGTGCCCTAAAGGCAATCGCCTTTAGCGCGTTTTGTATAAAGTTGTGTACATACTTTATGAATAAATAAAAAAGGCATATTTCATTAATTTGATGTTCATATTGATATTGATTTATAAGCAAATTAATGAAGTCCATGATATATGACATAGCATGAAGGAAGTTGTGATGTGATCATACTACTGAGATTCCTATCATGTGCAATTATGTCAGTATCTAAATTATCCCTAGTCATAGGATTACTGAAACTGGACATCGTTAATCTGGAGAGACTAGCACATGTCAAGCTCCTTGATTTGATCAAGCAGTGGATCTCAGAAACTGTAAATATGAGATGTTTAGGGTTGAGATGTGAATGCTTACTAGAGATAGTAAGTACATTGGATGACCTACTATGAGATTATCACGTGGATGTCCTATTCTAATGTCAGTGATAATCTCATCATAGCAATGGTACAAGTATCCTTAAGCTTGAGGTATTCAAGGATATCTTGAATACTGATTATGTGCTTTGACTCCATTCCTTGTTGCCTTACAGAGGTCGCTCATAGGGTGGTGATTAGGTACAGCTTGAGGTATTCGAAGGTAATTGAGTAGCCAATAGAGGATTCACCACTTCTATGATAGCAGAAGATGATACCCATGGCCTCTTGTCAGGGTCATTACTTGGAAATCTCTGGCCGGAGTACATATGTCATGAAGAATGTCTTCATTGACATATAAAATAATGAGTCCCAGGACGAGAACTGATATCACTTGGACTAGATTTGATGTAGTCAGTCTATTAAGAGTTGATACTTTGCCCATACTCATAACCAAGTGGGGTATAGCATGGTGAAAGGATGAATTGCACAGTAATTGTCTATGGAAGGGTTCGTGATATGGTTCGTGATGAGCATGGGTTCAATCGTCAAACCAATTACTTTCCGGTCAATTGGGGGTCATGATGTGTTGCTAGACACCGCTCATGACTTGCTTGGATTAAGTGTTAATCTACGTGGCCAACATAACCGAGAACCTAATGGGTCACACGCATAAGAGTGACTCGGAGAATTTGTAAAATAGTTTTGGATAAAGATCCATTATATGGAGAGCAATAAAATTAAATGGATCCCGATGAGATTGGGATATGTCCCGATGAGATCGCGACATATTACTGAAACAGGTCTTCGGTGTTTTTTCTATACCGGGACCCGGTAGGACTGACCCCAGTGTGACTGGACCACCTCAGCATTTATATACATATATATATCTTATTAATTAATTAAAGAATTAATTAATATATATATATGTGTGTCAACGTGGAAAGGAGGAGAAGCTTCTCTTTTATGCTTTGTCATTAATTGCATTTAATGGCTAGAAGACAAAAATGAAAGATAGAAGAGTGATGATCGTTGGCTTTGTAAAATAGAAGATAGGTTTTGAAGAAAAAAAGGGTTTTTCTCTTCTTCATCAACGATCTTCAATCTTCAAGCTTCTCTCCAAGCTTCTCCTTCATCGTCTTCTCCTAGCTCTCCAAGAATAAAGGTAAGATCTAGCAGTCTTTACTTTATTCTAACTATTCCCGAGTTAAAGGGTTTGCCCCGGTTAGGTTCTTCGATCTCTGCGTGGATACCGTTAGAGACGGTCTCCTTTGGTCGTTATGGTTTGACATTGTTATATAGACACATGTATCCTGGCTTTCGGAAAGGTCCCGGAATAAAAAATTTTGTTTTTCCGCACCGTATGTATGTGATGCACACACTGGGATTTTCCTACAAGAGCTTGCTAGGGCGAGGGTCAGTCCCTCACCTGCCAAATTCGATTTTCTTTTTTCTTTTTTAAATAAAACATTTAATACCTTCTCTTCTTCCATATAACACAATTTTTCTTACAAGTGTCCAAAAATCACAAATGAGGTCTCATTGGAAAGATCATAGAAAACCCTACAAGTTTCATAAAGGGCTTGAAAACCACTTTCACCTCTAAGGGTGTCAAAAATGCAATCAAAGTTTCTGCCAAATCACAAATTTCCAAACAGTGCTACATTTTTCCAAAAATCATATCTTCTCATTCCCTTTGCCAAAAATTTCAAGCTTTATATCAAAAGAAAGAGCAAAACATATTCTACAACTTTCATGCATAACTAGGAAGCAAATTCAATCTCTAAATAGATCAATTTCTCAACCAAAGCTTCTGCCCATATAAGTGTCATCCTAACAGTAACACAATCTTCCAAAAATCATAACTTCCTATCTCATTTTCCAAAAATTTCATACTTTATAACAATAAACAAGTCAGAAAACATGCTACAATTCTCATGAAGGACTTAGAAGCAAATTTCACCCCTAACTAGGTCAAATTTCTCCATGATTGTAACTACCCTGTTAAAGAATGTTAAATCAACATATCACCTAAACCATATCCAAACTTTCAAAATCCTTAACTTACAAGTCTTACATACAAAAATAACATATGATACATCATTACAAAGTTAAGACATTCCTCTACAACTTTTCATAAGATCACTTAAGCTAATTTAAACCACAAGAGTCCAGAATTAGCTTCAGAACACAGTAACCACAAAATCCATACTTAAAGACATTTCACACACAAAACACATTCATTTTTTTGAAAAACCATCTGAAAGTTCACAAGTCATAACTTTCAACCCAAAAATTGAAAAATGTCATACTTAGTAGAGATAGAAAGCTAACAAGAAATTCTTCAACTTTCTTGAAGACCAATTTCCCAAAATCTATTTACTTAAGCCTAGAAAAATTTCCCAAATTTTCTGGTCACAAATCGTCAATGTTAGAATCAGCATTATTCACCCTGCACATATAGCCTACTTTCAAGGAAAATTTTGAAACCGTTCAAGCTACAATTAGACAGAACTTCCTTAATACGAATTCTAGAAAAACTTCTCAAATTTAATTTAAGCTAAACCTCATCTCAATAGCATAACCATATCAAAAGTTATGACCAAATCATTGGCACATATACAAAGTAAATTTTCCAGATTTTACACCTAACTCTACTCCTATCATTCCAACACCATTTCTACACCAATAAGCATCCAATTTAGTCAAGAAATCAACCAAAATTTCATCAAGACTTTCACTTGAATAAGTAGCCACAAAAATGGCAGCACACACACATAATTATTTTATTTTAATTATCACTCATCAAACATCATAAAAACCAATCCAAAACACTTAATTTACCAATACCATATTCAACATCATTCATCCTCAATCAATCATCAATCAACCAAGAAAATAACCTACCCATTTACACCAAACATAAGTTCAAGCCATTAATATACAAGTTATCACAATAAATTCCTTTAACCACCAATTTAAGAACACAAAACATAACCCTCACCTAAACAAGCTTCAAAGCTTCAATTCTTCACCAACTCACCAACTTCCCTCACATCCCTCACACACACACGACAACTATCATCATAAGGCTTAAGTTGGGTATTTTTCTTTGAGAACACAAGAAGAGCAAGCCAAGAAGAGATAAGGTAGAAAAGATGAGCAACCAATTCCTTTCAACCAAAGAGAAAGCAAGCTATGAAGATGGAGGAGAAAATCACCCTAAAAATCACCTTTCACTCTTTTAAAGGAGAAGTGTCGTGGAAGCTCTCCAAAGTTAAGTTATTAGATAAAAATTAAGTATAAGACATAGTAGGCAAGTGACAAGTGTCACTTGCCGCTTGTCTTGTTTTTAACCACTCATTTCTTTCCTCTCCAATAACAATTCAATTTCTACTCCAATTTTGTCCCAAAATTTTAATGGCTCAAAATAATAAATCCTAAAATATTGTATCTAATTTTCTAGTACCATTGGATAGTCATTTTCAGTACCAGAAATCAAATCAGTCCGCCACTTGGCAATTTTTCTGGTCTGAAAATTTTCTCCAAATTTTTCCAGAAAAATTTCTAAAATTTCCCACAAATTTAAAACACACAAAAATCCACTCCAATTTAATTTTCAAGCACAAAATCATATTTTTCACAATAAACACATCTATAAACACATATGCCGGGAAATGTCATGAATGCATGTATAATCATGTGCATGTGCAAAAAATTTTATTCATGTATATATGGAGGCCATATTATGCATGAACATGCCAAGATAAGTCTAAACACTCATAACCCGTTCTAAATTACTATTTTACCCTTCCCATCAATGATGGGATGTTACACCGATTGTCGCAATAGAGGTATGTTGGTTGAGGATGATCGATGGCAAAATCACGGAGGAGATAATGAAGCCACTGGATTTCACGTGGTTGAAGCCATGGCGTGATACTCGGCCTCCGAGGAGCTCTTGGAGATGGTTTATTGTTTCTTGGATTCCTAAGAGACAAGAGAGGAGCCCAAAAAAATACAAAAGCTGGTAATATACTTGTGTGAGTCTGGGCAGGGGCCCCAATCAGAGTCGGAGAAGGCATGGAGCTGAAGAGGAAAGGCAGCTAGAAGTAAAATGCCTTGTCCTAGAGAGCCTTTAAGATATTGAAGAATGGAGAGGTGGTTGGACGAGACATGAAATAAGACCGCTGTTGAACAACAAACGAGACGTCGGGTCAGGTAGTCATAAAATAGAGAAGTTTAGCAATTATACATCGAAATGAGATGGGATCAGAGAGAGTTACACCATCACTTAGTAGCCTAGTGTTGGAAGCCATGGGGGTAGCCATTGGTTTTGAATGAAGAAAACCCATTTCTTGAAGCAAGTTTATAGTAAACTTTTGCTAGCATAGGTTGATCCCTGAGGAGGAGTGAGTGAGCTCTAGGCTGAGAAAATACTTTGTCGAGGAGTTGCTTGGTTGAGGAGATAAGGTCAAGATTGAGGTTGGCCAACAAAACATCGTCGACGTAAATGAGAAAGACAATGAAGCCGATGGGAGTGGATTTGTTGAACATGTAATGATCTAAATTGCACTTTGCAAATCTGTCAGAGAGGAGGGCTGAGGTAAGTTTTGAGTGCCACTGTCTACTGGCCTATTTAAGGCTGTAGATAATTTTTTGTAAATGACATACCATATCTAGATGTGGCAGATGGAGGGCAGGAGGGGGTAACATGTAGACTTCCTCCTTCAAATCCCCATGCAAAAAGGCATTGTTGATATCTAGTTGGTGTATATGCCAATTCTTTGAAGCTGTGATTGCAAGCAACAGGCAAATGGTAGTAGTTTTGACTACTAGAGAGAAGGTGTCGAGGTAGTCGAAGCCTTCCTACTGGTTGAAGAATTTGGCCATAACTCTGCTTTTGCAACATTTAAGGCTCCCATCAGAGTTGAATTTGAGCTTGTGGACCCATTTGCAACTGATAGTAGTTTTTCCTAAAGGTAAAAAGGTAAGATGCCAAGTTTTGTTGTCTTCTAAGGGTTTCAGTTCAGCTTCCATTGCTTCTTTCCATTTCTGGTCACTACAAGAAAAATAAAGTTTACCGACGGAATTTGTACATATTTCGTCGGTAAGCTTACTTAGCGACGGAATTTAGAGACGGACAAAGGCGTCGGAGATATGGCCGTCGCTAAATTTAACGATGAACATTTTCTGTTGGTAAATTTTCTGACGGAATTACCGACGGATAAAAATTTTCATCGGTAAATTTACCGACGGTTATTTTGTTCAGTCCGTAAATTTTTCTATCAGAAAATTAGCAACAGAATTTTTTCCTGTCGGTAAATTTGCTTAAAACTATTTTTTTAAAATTTACCTGCTAACTGTTTAGTTTCTCTAGAAGCCACCATGGAGAAAACATCATTATTTCAAGTAAAAGAATTAAAATATTAAACTTCATACTAAAACATAACTGAAAATAAAGAACTGAAATTATTTTTTCAAATAACAAACATTTCATTAAACACCTTACATGCATCAGAAATTTATTTTAACGTCACAACTAAAATCACATCTTGTCCCTTCTATCACTAATATTTATACCTTAAAGTTGTTTTTCAATAATAAAATACACAAATAAACGAAAGTAATAAATACCCAAATTAATTTTCATCTAATATATGAAAAAACACATGACAGTAGTTGCAAAAATACCTCTACTGAAGGACACGATGACAATAGCTAGAAAAGACAACATCGTCGAGCAGAAAAGGAGTCTACAACAGAGAAATGGACTCTAATAAAACCGAAGAGAAGATGTAGGAAGAAGGAGGAAGAAGAAAGGAAAAAGAAGATAGAAGTGGGAGGGAGATGTCGGGTGAGTTCATATTTAAAAAGAATTTACCGACGGAAAATTTCCGTTGGTAAATTCAAAAAATTTTAATATCGCCAATAATTCCCGCCTTTTTACCGACTGAATGAAAATTTTCGTCGCTAAATTAATTTACTAACGGAATTTACCTACGGAGTAAATTCAAAATTTTTTATTCCGCCAAAAATTCCCTCCATTTTTAGCGACGGAACGTATACCGTCGCTAAATTCCGTCGCTAATTTTTCCATCACGAATTCCCTTCAAATTTAGCGACGAGTATTAGTACCGTCGCTAAATTACTCAATTTTAGCGACGGAAATATGCTTTCCGTCGCTAATTTCTAACGATATATTTTCCGTCGATAATAAATTACCGATGGCTATATTGTTCCGTCGCTAATGTCCGTCGATAATTTTGCCGCGACAAATTTTCTCCAAATTTAGCGACGAATATTAGTACCGTCGCTAAATCACTCAATTTTAGCGACGGAAAGCATATTTTCGTCGCTAATTGCCTACGAAAATGTTTCCGTTGCTAATTTTTCGTCGCTAATTTACATTTTTCTTGTAGTGGGTGTTGTACAGCTTGCTAGTAAGATTTAGGTTTTTGATAAGTAACAATGGAGGCTAGGAAAGATTAGTGTTTAGGTGATATATAGTTATAGGAAAAAACATGGGAGAGATGGTGCAGAGAAAAATGAGGTAAGGTAGGATAGTCATAGTTTTGTAGGTAGGAGGGGGGTTTAGATTGCCTAGAAGAACGTCGAAGAGGCATGGAAGAGGAAGGTGAGGATGTAGTCTCCTGGGAGGAAAGGGTTGTAGGGGATTAGTGAGGACAAGGTACAAAAGGAAAAATGGGATCAATGGATAGCAATGGAGAATGATTAAGTAAAATAGGAGAGTTGAAGGAGGAGTCAAAGTTGTGAATACCATATTGAACTTGATACCGAATTTGGTTCTAGTACAGTATTGTATCGGTACTGGTCAATATCGAGTACCATTTTAGGTAATTTTTTAAATTTATAAAATAATCCCTAAAATTTTTAAATTTTGCAAAATAGTCCCTTAATATAATATACAGTTGTATTGTATACTTTACAAGTTTACATCAATCCTGTTTTTAAAAATCATAATAATAAATAATAATCACAATTAATATGAAATAATAATAATTTTAAATATTTCACATATAAATAATAACCATAATGAATATAAAAGATAGCCTTCATCATACAAATATAAAATTAAGAATAATACAAAGTATTTAAATATTACAATAATACAATTTCATCATTTTAATAAATGATAATTACATCGAAACATCCAATAAAAAGAACAATAAATATCCTTAACTATTACAATTTACAAAAAGAGTTCATGATGAAGAAACAATTAAGTAGAAGTTAAACCTGAAATAAAAATATTTATAATTACATTACATATATAAAATTTAACATAAACATCAAATATAAGTAAAATTAAAAGAAGCAGAAAAACAAAAACCTGGAATGAAATCTAATCATCAATGGGAGGATACCTGCTATAACTTCACTGGACCCTAGTTATCATTTGTTACAAAATCCTTATCATTGAGAGGAGCTTCATCATCATTATCATTCAATTTTAATGTACGAAATAACATGTCAATGCTTTCCCATCCAAGATTATCTTCCAAGTCATTGACATCTACCAACTTCAGTTCTTCAGAAACCCAATCTGCCAAAAGATCAATATTATCAATGGAGATTGGATTAGTTGAACTACTTGTCCTATTAAGACTCCTAGTAAAAAATAAAATTTAATTATTAGAAAATTATAAGAAATTATATCGAAATTAATAATGATAATAACAAACCTTTCTTGAAACTTTAAATTGTAATGAACAAAAATAAAATCATTCAACCTCTTACACTCTAGTTTGTTCCTTTTCTTTGAATGGATAAATTCAATTATGCTCTAATTTCATTCACAGTCTGTTACACTCACACACTGACTTAAAATCTAAATTGCAAACCTTTTCAATTCTAGAACACTATTTTCAAATTGATCCCACCAAGAAACTGTAAATCATAAGATAAAAAAACTAGTGTTATAAATAAAATAAAGTGATAAATAATTTTCAACAAATAAGAAAAGGAAATAACTAATACATGGAGAACATTTTCTTCTTTGTCGAATAGCAGTCAGCATTCCAAAATCCCAATAAGACAACTTGTAAAGCTCCATTTGTGAGCTTAAAAGATCTTGCGTCACGTCAATGCTAATAATTGTTGTAATAGTTAAAAAAATTTCTCTATTAACTTCAGCTTGCTTAGTGAGATCCAGTCTAAAATAGACACTAGGATTCAAAAATTCCTCAGCTGCAAACAATGGAGAAGAAAGTTGTTTTTCTCTTCTCTCATTAATGATTGAAAGATATGGTGTGTATAAAGAATGCCTATGTTTCAGATTAGCCTTGATTCTTCTGTCACTCTCTCCATGGCATCAAAAATATAACTCAAAAATATAACTCATCAAAGGCTCACAAACTCGGATAACAAATTGACATTGAAACCAAAATTCTCTATCTTCCAATATAATATTACAAATCTCCACTCTAGCATTAGACCTAACATGCTGAGATGAAATCTACTTATCACTTGTAAATAATTTTCTTAATTCTTTCTTCATCGAAACAAAAGACTGAATTGATAAGAAATATGTTGCAAATTTTGTCACAGTAAGACGACACAAATTCCTATCATTGGTAAATTCCTTTCTCATCAAATCCAATACCTATGCACAATTATAAATAAACTTTGTCATCTTTTTAGTTTTTTGTATAGTCTCGTCAATAACTAAAAAATACCTAGGATCTCCTATATTCTTCATCATTAGGTCAATGCAATGTGCAACACAACGAGTCCAAAAAATGAATTATACGTATTCTGCAACCTTTTTCCTGCCACTTTATAAACAAAATCATTAGCCCTATATCATTCACAACTTTATCAAATGTTGCAAACAAAGTATCAGTATGTCTAATAAGGCTAGATGCATCAATAGATTTTAAAAATATAGAGTCATTTGTAGAATAAACCAAAAAAATTATACCAGGCTCTTGTCTCCTGTTTGTCCAACTATCACACATTATTGAACATTCATAAATACCCCAATTCACTCTTCTTTCAGCCAAATAACTTCTAATTTCAAAAATAGAACAACTCATTGTTTGGTGAAGATTCAAGGTAAGTGTATGTTTAATATTTTGGTGTTTTGGAAGAGTTCTAGTTCATGAAGTTTAAGAAATGCATGGGTTTAAGTATTCTAAGATCAATTTTATGCATATGTTTCTTTGGGCTTTCTAATTTGAATTCCTACTAAATGGGAATTTTATCATTTATGAAGGAAATCAAAAAATGGATCAAGAGAGGCAAGAGGAAAGACATTGTTAAGCCAATTTCTTAGGCAAGAAATACAAGGTAGGTACAAGTTTATAATAGAGAAAATATGTCACTAATGTTTTCTTTGAATCAAGGAACTTAATGATTTAAATTGCATCATAAATGTTCCATTTATTTCTTTTGGAATGAATTGAGAAATTGCTATATGTGTGATATATGAATTGTGCAATGATTTATGAAAAGATTTTGAAAATAATTTTTTTTAAATAACATGTTTATGAAATCATGTTTTCGGAAATGGGTTTTGAAATATCTCATGTTCATGAAAAACAAGTTTCCAAAATGTATCTTTTGGGCAAACCATTTTCAATTCATGAATTACATGATATGTGGGTTTGGTGTAGTCTATTCAAGTATGTCACATGCACGTTGACCAAGTTAAAGGCTTCTCTCGCTTGCCTGTGAGTGGCACGGAGCTGCTTCATAGACTCCCTCATGTTTACGTCTACACAAAACCACTATATGAGATTGCGATAATACATTAAGTTTACTACTACACAGGATCATTATGTGAAAATGTGTAGTTCGTCATGTTTATGGATCTACCCCAACCATTCTGATGTGCTTATATGCTTATGATATGTTAACAAGTTTGATGCATACATGATTTGTAGTTTGTGAATTTTGGTTATGAATTTGAGAACGATATGTTTTATTAATTTAATTAGAACTTTGTATTGACAAATGAACATTTCAAATGTTTTGCTTATTTTTCCATTATAAACTATTACCCAAGAGCTTTAAGCTTACTCCTCCATTTCTGTCCCATCTTCAGTTGAAGAGCATGAGATCAAGTAACCAAGAGTTGAGGCATTATTCCACTTAAGCAATGTTTTTTTTAAGCCATTTTTGTAAAACAAGGCTTTAGTCGCATTTTGAGCAATTCTCATTTATGTAAACTTTGTATTTTTGGGATTACGATGTATTGTGACTTGAAATTTCCATCAAAGCTTTGTAGAACTCTTATCTTTTGATATTAATGAAACATGATGATGTTTGTTCCATGGCTTTCCAAGTCATTACATTTCATTTTCTAGCTTTTCAAAGGGGTAGGAATCGTATTTTGAATTCAAGAGAACAACTGCATTAATCTAGGTTGAATTAGACAAAGTTGTCTTCTTGAAAGTTGTAAATTATCTTTCTAGCTTTCCAATTATATAAAGTATGAAATTTTAGATCTCGGAGTTAAAAGATATGATCATTATAAGTGGTGATGCTGCATAGGATGTATATACAGAACAACTATATTAATGATGAGAATTTGTTGTATGTGATGAATCATTTGAGTGGAGATTTGGGAGTTTAATGCAATCAATTTAGTAATTGAATATTTAAGGAGTGATATTATATCAGAAGAAGTGAATTTGGGAAGATTATGAGTGAAAGTGATGTTAGAATAGATGTAGGAACCATTGGAGATGCTTTGGAAGGAGTTTTGTATCTCCTATGTCCGTTAGATGGACTTTATGTAACATCTCATCACCGATGGAAAGGGTATATTGGTAATTTGGGACGAACTAGTAAGTCAGACTGCATTTTGATTTGAGCATGCATTTGGCCTCTCGAAATAGAGAGGAATAAGACGTTTGGCATATGCACATATATGTATATGCATGCATGACATTTCTCGGCTTTTATTTGAGAATACGATGTGTTCTGTGAATTCTGAGACAATGGTGTTTGATAATCTGAATTGGAACTGTTTAGAGTGGTTATCAATTGTTAGTGACCCTTAGCAATTTTTCTGGAAAATTGAGAGAAAATATCCGGACCGAAAATTTTCCGAGTGATGGACTGATTGATTGTATAGTACTTGAATAATTGTCCAATGGCCATGGAAAGTTAGATATATGATTTTAGAAATTAATATGACGAGTCATTGAAATTTGGAGACGAATTGGACTGGAAATAAATTTGTGATAAGAGAAAGAGATTTAAATGTATAGTGAGGAAAAAGACAAGTGGTATGATTCTTTTGTTAAAAGAGAAACCCTTTAAATGCCTAAATTTTTGACTCTGACATTTGAGGTTATGAAAATCCCTAGCAGAAAACTTTCTCCTCCACCTAGGGCTTGATCCTTCTCCATCGATTGATTCTTGTTCTTCCTCCCTACACGATTCTTGCTTGTCCGATTCTTGTCTGCTTCTCCTCCTTGAGCAAAGCCTAGCTTAAACCTTTGAGGTGATGGAAATTTGGGAAGTTTTGAGAGAGAGCCGTGGGTAACGAAAGAGTTGGAGAAATTTTGGAGTTTTGACGAGTTAAAGCTTGATTTGGTAAGTAAATGGGTTTATGTAGTTTATTATTTGTTGAAATGCATTCATGATGTTTAATGGGAAAGATTGGGGTAGTTGTGTTTGAGTTATGGCTGATTTTAGAGAGAAAAAGAGTGAAAAACTGTCAGAGAAGACGATCTGCGACTAGTACGTCGTGGCGCAGGCGGCGAGAATTGATGTTCTCACTGCGGCGAGCTCCGAAATTTCCACGCCGCAGCGAGCCCCGATTTGTACGTCGCGGCGAGCTCTCCTCGTGCGCCGCGGTGAGCAACCCCTTGATGTCGTGGCGAGAGTTCTTTGGCCGCGGCGAGTCCCATTCTTCTGAGCTGATTGATTTTAGTTTTTGGGTCATAACTAATGATGTAGACCTCCAATTGAAGTGATGTTTGATTCGTTATGATCTGGAGAAAGAGGTCTACAATTGATGTAAAGATAGAAAGCTTGAATTCAGTTTTTTAAGATCTCAATTTGTAAATGAAAGTTGGGTTTGGATTGCTATTTCAACCTAAGGGTTGTTGTAAGATAATTGGAGCATAATATTGAGACTACTGACTAATATTCAAGGCTTTTGGAGTCCACAATGGGTGAATTTGATCAAATGAATAGCAATTTTTGGCTTTGAGGTCTTCTTTGAGAATAAGGGTATTGTCTAAATGGGATAGTGTCTATATAATGAAAAATTGGTTTTGACAAATGAAAGTGGAAATTGGGAAATAGTGCCGGGAAGGTCATGAACATGCATCGTACATTCTGTTAATTGCGACTTGTGCATCATTAAATTATTCTGATTGTGCATTTAGTAATAGGAAATTATTTGACTGTTATAGAGATACCGATGGAACAACATTCTACGGATATTGTTGGAACTTACAGGCAGTAGCTCGGAAGTTACAGGTGAGTAACTTAGTTGGTTCCTCAATCCTTGATTTGTTAAATGTTCTGTACTTAGAATTTGGTGGAATATGATGATGGATATATGTGAATTGTTATGTTTGAGATCCCGGACCGAAGGTCCGAGGAACTGTGAGTTTTGGCATTGAAGTGCAAACTGTTTGTGAAAGTGAAATTTGTCATGCTTCAATATGATAATTTGTAAATGTGTGATGATGTGTAATTGAGAATGAAATGATGGATATGTGAAAATTG
The DNA here is from genome assembly GCA_029891385.1 of Erythroxylum novogranatense. NCBI lineage: Eukaryota > Viridiplantae > Streptophyta > Magnoliopsida > Malpighiales > Erythroxylaceae > Erythroxylum > Erythroxylum novogranatense. The sequence continues at coordinate 38,741,278 of CM057225.1, forward strand.
TGTATGACTGAAATATCGGACCGAAGGTCCGAAGGAATGGAAATTTGACATTGAAGTGTTAATTGCCTGAGATTGAGAAACTTTTATGTTTCCAATGTGATAGACTGTGACTGTGAATTATTGTGAATAATTGGGAATGAATTGGTTGTTTAAATAAATTGATTCTGATTGAAATGTGATATCATAAGATTGTGATAAACGAATTCTGTGCATGATCATTAATAACGGTTGTGACTGGAGCCGCCACCGAGAGTTATAAGCTCGATCACTGAAAAGGAGCCTCGAGCTCAAAAGGGATTAGTGCATACCCAGAGGGCTCTCCTATCCCTACTAACGCGTGAGAAGTAGTGCATACCTAAAGGGCTCTCCTACCCTAAGATGCGTTTACTGTTTAATGAGCCCGAAAGGGACAGTTCAGAGCTAAATGTTCAACGCTTAATGAGCCCGAAAGGGACAGTTTAGAGCTATATGCTCAACGCTTAATGAGCCCGAAAGGGACAGTTCAGAGCTAAATGCTCAATGCTTAATGAGCCCGAAAGGGACAGTTCAGAGCTAAACGCTCAACGCTTAATGAACCCGAAAGGGACAGTTCATAGCTATATGCTCACTGCTTAATGTGCCCAGAGTGGGACAGGACAGACGCTCAGTCACAACACAGATTTTAAAATGGAAAATAATGGAAAATGATAGATATGCATCTGATTGTACTGTGAATTGGGAAAAAGGGTTAAATTATTGTATTTCTGTGAAAACTGCTTTGTGAAATGCTGATTTCTGCTATTGTATGAGAATCTGTGAATTGTCTTTGAAATGCATTATTGAGTTATGCATTGAATTGACTTGTGAATTGGGAAAGAGGCAACATGCCTTGCATCAATGTGATACTGCTTGTAATCTTTCTGAATATGCTATTATGAAAATTTGTAAATTGCTATATGATATTCTGAAAGTATTACTGTGAAAATCTGTATGCTATCTGCGTAATGCATGAGTTGAGTGAACCATCGATGATGGTTTCTCACTGAGTTCGTAAAACTTACCCAAAATTTGCAACTATTTTTCAGGATTTGAAGAGTACCCCGTTAGACAAACGAGAGTATGCCTACTGCATGCAAGTCAGAGATTGAGGTCGAGATCAGTTCACGTCTGCATTAGTGTCTTTCTGTCTTGTGTAAATTGTATTTCTGTAATGTTCGCATAATGGTACTGTTATTTCAGAGGGCCCCAATTGGTAAATGTTGTATTTGTAATGCGATTACTAAAATTATTCAGGAATAGCATTGGGCCCAATTTGGCTATGGATTTTCGTGCATGAATTGATTAAATACTGTTGAGTGCCTTTTAATGACTGAAATTGTGTGGTGATCGAAACTGTTTTCAAATTAAATCGGGCTCAAATCGTTTATTGAATTCCACGCATACCATTGTTTTCAAAATAAAAATGTCATACTGAGTTTTCGGACCGTAATTGAGTGCTCTAGCATACCACCCTCGTGAGGTACGGACTTGGATATCACCCTCAATGTCGAGTTTGGGTCATGCGGGTGTGGGAAGCTACACTTTAGGCCTGTTAAACGGACCTTCTTGGGTCTAAAAATGCTCCCAGACTTATCCATGTTCTTTAAAAGGACATTAAGTCTATTAAACGGACCTCCTCGGGTCTGAAAAATGCTCTAGACCCCGTGTATGTCTGTTAGGTGCAGGTGTATGTTCGTTTAATGGACATACACTATATACTTTTGGAAATTCACAATTTTGACCCTCCAAATGGCTTTGGGGTCTTACAAAAGTTGTAGATCTCTAAGTTCTCTTCGAAACTTTGAAACCATCCTAGAACAACCTCAATCCGATAACTCTAGTGAATGTTATGTTAATTGTCCCAAGATAGGTACAATATAATTTAGGACATTAGCATGTTTGATTCTTTTGGCCATAACTTCATCTTCCAACCTCCGAATGAAGTGGTTCTTGAACCAATAGATTCTTAACACATTTTTCTATCCCTTCATAAAAATTGGTAGCCTATGGTATTGATCTAAAAAAGATTGATGGAAAAGAAAGTGAGGGAAACGGTTGGAAAAACATGAATTGGTTATGAACTTAGAGATTTTTGGGACGTTATGAGAATGAAGATGAACGGATGATGGCTAATGAGAGTTCATGGAAATAACCTTACAAGGTAATACACACACTCACGTCTTATGATATTTCAAAATGTTGGGGTCCGAAAATGGAGTTCAACATTGTATCATCTATGAAACTGAGTTTATTTTTAGACAATGGGCCCATACATATGGATCTTGCCCAAGAGTGATAATTTGTGCCTATTAATAAAGAGGAAATAAGTAAGAGAGAGGGTTTTTCATTTTGGTGAAGATAAAAGGGGCTGGAGGGATGGTCTTCTGGTATTAAAGTGTTTCGACTTTGTTATGGCTGATTTGTAATGATACTGGTGTAGGAAGGACCTAAACCTCCAAACATGACGAAAGAAGAAGGACAAAAAAAGAAATAAAAGATCAATAGGAAGATATCAGAGTGGAAATGAAAGCCAAAGCAGGTATAGAGCAGACTTACTCCTTCTATGATACCATCACAGAAAAAAAATGGCTCATCTTTATTTCCATGGTTAAGGCCTTTTATAGGCTTGAAGTACAAAACATAAAACAACTCTTAACATAATTTTGTTAGAATAAAAAGAAAACACAAATCCTACTTAATTGGACCTAGGTTGGTGGTTTAAGCCCTGCCGTGATTGAAAAACGTTTGGACCATTTGGATGCTTGAGGAAATGCTCAGGGTATGTGTGATGGATTTTAAAGGAGCTTGGGATGAGCATTTACCATTGGTCAAATGTGCTTACAATAATTCGTACCATTCGAGCATTTAGATGGCTCCATATGAAGCACTGTATGAAAGGAGATGTATAACTCTTATATGCTAAGATGAGGAAGGAGAAAGGAAACTGATAGGGCCAGAGTTACTTCAGATGACAGTGGACAAGGTCAACTTAGTTAAACAATGGCTAAAGACAGCTCAGGATAGAATGAAGAGCTACATTGATGCACACCGAAAGGAGATGGAGTACGAAATCGATGAGAAATTCTTTCTTAAGACGTCTCCTTGGAAAGGAGTCATGAGGTTTGGCAAGAAGGGCAAGTTGAGCCTGAGATATATGAGTCCCTACAAGATCGTTGAGAGGATTGAACCATTCGCCTATAGGTTGGCGTTGCCCTCAGAATTGTCACAAATACATGACATCTTTAATGTCTCCATCTTAAGGAGGTATAGATCAGATCCCTTCCACATCATTCAGACCACTGAGGTTCAACTAAGAGATGATATGAGTTATGAAGAGATTCTAGTGGAGATTTTGGACACCAAAAAAAAGGTCCTTAAAAACAAGACGTTCAATTGGTCAAATCCCTATAAATAAACTACTCTTTAGAAGAGGCCAAATGGGAGCCTTTGGAAGCCATAAAAGAGTTATTTTGAAGTTGTTCAAGAACAAAAAGGAAGAGGAAGATTAGATCTTCTATTAGAGCCAAGAAACTCATTGTTTGGTGAAGATTTAAGGTTAGTGTATGTTTAATCTTTTGGAGTTTTGGAAGAGTTTTGGTTTATGAAGTTTAAGAAATGCATGGGTTTAAGTATTCTAGGATCAATTTTATGCATATGTTTCTTTGGGCTTTCCAATTTAAATTCCTATTAAATGGGAATTTTATCATTTATGAAGGAAATCAAGAAAGGGATCAAGAGAGGCAAGAGGAACAAGAGAAAAAACATGGTTAAGTCAATTTCTTAGGCAAGAAATGCAAGGTGAGTATATGTTTGTAATAGAGTAAATAAACCACTAATGTTTTCTTTGAATCAAGAAAGTTAATGATTTAAATTGCATCATAAATGTTGCATTTATTGCTTCTTGAATGAATTGATAAATTGCTATATGTTTGATATATGAATTGTGCGATGATTTATGAAAAGACTTTGAAAATGATTTTTTTAAATAACATGTTTATGAAATCATGTTTTCATATATGGGTTTTGAAATATCTCATGTTCATGAAAAACAAGTTTCCAAAATGTGCCTTTTGGGCAAATCATTTTCAATTCATGAATTACATGTTATGTGGATTTAATGTAGTCCATCCAAGTATGTCACGTGCACGTTGACCAAGTTAATGGCTTTTTTTGCCTGCCCGCTAATGGCATAGAGCTCTTTTATGGACTCCCTCTTGTTTACGACTACACAAAACCACTATGTGAGATTGCGATAGTACATCAAGTTTACTACTACACAAGATCATTATGTAAAAATGTATAGTTCGTCATGTTTATAGATCTACTCAAACCATTCTGATGTGCTTATATGCTTATGATATGATAACAAGTTTGATGTATACATGATTTGTAGTTTGTGAATTTTGGTTATGAATTTGGGAACAATACGTTTTATTAATTTAATTAGAACTTTGTGTTGACAAATGAACATTTCAAATGTTTTGCTTATTTTTTCATTATAAACTATTACCCAAGAGCTTTAGGCTCACCCTTCCATTTCTCCCATCTTTAGGTGAAGAGCATGAGATCGAGTAACCAAGAGTTGAGGCATTACTCCACTTATGCAATGTTTTTGTATTTTAAGCTAATTTTATAAAACAAGGCTTTAGTCGCATTTTGAACAATTCTCGTTTACGTAAACTTTGTATTTTTTGGATTACGATGTATTGTGGCTTGAAATGTCCATCAAAGGTTTGTAGAACTCTTATCTTTTGATATTAATGAAATATGATGATGTTTGTTCCATGGCTTTCCAAGTCGTTACATTGCATTTTTCAGCTTTTCAAATGGGTGGGAATTGTATTCTAAATTCAGGAGAACAACTGCATTAATCTAGGTTGAGTTAGACAAAGTTGTCTTCTTGAAAGTTGTAAATTATCTTTCTAGCTTTCCAATGATATAAAGTATGAAATTTTGGATATCAGAGTTAAAAGATATGATCATTATAAGTGGTGATGCTACATAGGATGGATAACTATATTAATGATGAGAATTTGTTGTATGTGATGAATCATTTGAGTTGAGATTTGGGAGTTTAATGCAATCAATTTAGTAATTGAATGTTTAAGGTGTGATATTATATTAGAAGAAGTGAATTTGGAAACATTATGAGCGAAAGTGATGTTAGAATGGATGTAGGAACCATTGGAGATGTTTTGGAGGGAGTTTTGTATCTCCTATGTCCATTAGATGGACTTTAGATCCATTAAACGGACCTTCTTAGGTCTAAAAATGCTCCCAGCCTTATCCATTTTCGTTAAATGGACATTAGGTCTGTTAAATGGACCTTCTCGAGTCTGGAAAACGCTCCAGACCCTGTGTATGTCCATTAGGTGTGTGTGTATGTCCATTTACACGGTTTACCTTTAGAAATTCATGATTTTGACCCTCCAAATAGCTTTGGGGTCTTACAAAAGTTGTAAATCTCGAAGTCCTCTTCGAAACTGTCCTAGAACAACTCTAGTGAATGTTATGTCAATTATCCCAAGATAGGTACAATATGATTTAGGATATAAATATGTTTGATTCTTTTGGCCATAATTTCATCATCCAACCTATGAATGAAGTGGGTCTTAAACCAATAGATTCTTAACCCATTTTTCTATTCCTCTATAAAAATTGGTAGCCTATGGCATTGATCTAAAAAAGATTGATGGAAAAGAAAGAGAGGGAAACGGTTAGAAAAGCATGAATTGGTTATGAAGATAGAGATTTTTAGGACATTATGAGAATGATGATGAACGGATGATGACTAATGAGAGTTAATGGAAATAACTTTACAAGGTAATACACACGCTCACATCTTATGCTATTTCGAAATGTTGGGGTCCGAAAACGGAGTTCAATATTCTGTCATCTATGAAACTGAGTTTATTTTTAGACAATAGGCCCATACACATGGATCTTGCCCAAAAGTGACAATTTGTGCCTATTAGTAAAGAGGAAACAAGTAAGAGAGAGGGGTTTTCATTTTGGTGAAGATAAAAGAGGTCGGAGGGACGGTCTTCTGATTTTAAAGTGTTTCGACTTTGTTGTGGCTAATTTGTAATGATTGTGACGTAGGAAAGACCTAGACCTCCAAATATGATGAAAGAAGACGGACAGAAAAAGAAATAAAAGATCAGCAGGAAGATACCGGAGTGGGAATGAAGGAAGCCAAAGCAGGTATAGAGCAAACCTGCTCCTTCTATGATACCATCACAAAAAAAAAAGCCTCATCTTTATTTCCATGGTTAAGGCCTTTTATAGGCTTGAAGTACAAGACATAAAACAACTCTAACGTAATTTGGTTAGAATAAAAAGAAAACACAAATCTTACTTAATTGGACCTCGGCTGGTAGTTTAGGCCCTGCCGTGATTGAAAAACATGAACTAAATGAAAGGACTACAGTAAAATCGATTGAGAGATGTAAAATAAATTGGGAAAACAAAGAAATTTAGGATTCATCGTTTACGACAGGTGTTGTCACCATCTTCTGCAAGACATTAGTTGAGTTATCCACCTCGTCAACTTATATGTAATTGGAGCTGCAATAATTCGTAACGCTGTCGGGAAGGCGAGCGTCTCAGAGTCGGATAGTTGCAGGTCCCAAGTTGGTAGAGTACAACCTTAAATCACTGTAAAATAATAATTGGAATGTGCAAAACGGAGTGCTTGTTTAATTTGTGGGCTCCAATGGGCTTTTCCTCCTCTCCCAGTGATTGTTTGATCATTGATGGGAGGATTTCCTGTTCTGACACGATAACTTTTGCGTTGATAACTATGATAAGAAATGAAAGCCACATGGATGCATGTTAATAATAACTTAAATTTAACTCCGTAGAAAGTAAAAGGACTTCTGTTGACTAGTTACCTCTCACTTAAAATATGGTTTTTTGCCGTTAATGCATAGTTTTCTTTTGGTTAGTGTGTCGTTTTGGAGTTCCAAACCCCATTTTAACGCCCACGGATCTCTAAGCAAGTGTGGGTTTGGCGTACCCGCCAAAAGAAATCCGTCAACTTTAAGTTTTTTAATGTTTAGTGTAATTTTGTTAGCATTTCTCGGTCCAATGCTGGTACTTGGTACTTGAGCCTCACCTAAGTTTCGTGAAAGATGGTAGTTAAGGTTGTTAGTTTAAACCTTTTTTCATGTCATAATTGGGGGGCCTTGTTTCCTGCCATTGACTCGCGAGGAGAAATATATTATATTATATCTACGCATCGAGTAAAGAAGATAATAATAACCAATTTGGTTTGCATGTGATGGGTGGTTTCTTTTAGTAAATAGATTATCTTAATTTCTCCTCTCCCTCAACTTGAAATGTGCGTAGTATATCCGTGACAATTATAAGAATTAAAGTTAACTTAATAGTTAATATTCACTCTCCACAATTAGGAGTTTTTTGAAGTTAAATACTGACCTGCATGACAGGAAAGTGAAACAAAAAAAGAAAAAAGAATTGCCCCCATCCCAAACGAAAAGCATGATAGTGCCTCGAGAGGATGAGATAAACTGTAAGTATAAATGCCAACTTTAAGTGTGTTATAAATGACAGTGTGATAAAATATTTACTGAATCCCATTACACTTTTTGATTTGAGGCTTACCCAGTGAAGAGAAAAGAAGAGAACAGAAGACGGTGGGCCAACAGTGCAGGAGTACAGGAAGCAACTTCATGTTTGACCCACTATTCTTGGCTTGGACAAGATCTACTGAAAACATATAAACCTAATCCACGACAAAGGAGTTATTATATCTAATAAACACCATGTTCCTGGAGGACTAAGATGCGTACCAGAGATGCACATGCTATCTCATTGAGGAGGACTAAAACAGAGAATCCCACCTCCCTCTATTAATTTGCTTTATACAATTATGCTTTCTATCAGATTCAGAGCCATGAGTAGATCGATTCATGTTATAAACCCTCTTGCCCCACAAATATCCAAGTTTAGATACGTTTTGTTGGCATCGCCAATTCGGGTGGGAAAGGAGCCCATAAAGCTTATAAAGATAAAGATCAGCCTTGAAAATTGTAACTATTGCAGCTTCTCGAGTAATAATATACTCATATAACAAAGATGTTTTTTTTAACTGTTGTTATAAGACATGTAGAAAGGAATTGGTATTAGAAGAAGAGTTCCAAAAGAAGTCAGATTAGTATTTTCGAGTTATAGAAATCCCAATTCTGTGTGTGAGTATAGAATTTGGTGTTATTAAACTATCAGAAATAAAATTCACAAACTGGAGCAACTCTTAAAATTTGGTTTTAAAAAATTAATGTCATCTCATTAAAGACTGTATTTCATTTCCACAGTTAAGAGTCGTATTCCAGTGCTTCAAAATTAATCAATTCAGTTTATGTACAGGATCAAATAAAGATTTAGCGGGAGAAACAGGAAGAAAAAGACACCTAATATTGAGCATATGACATATCGTCAGTGTAGGGCACGGTACTGAAACCTCACACTTTTGTAGCCACCGACAAGCCCATGGCGACCATGCAACATTGCAGGATATCCCTTAATAATTCATGCTTTATATTTTGCTTTTTGGTTTTCATGTAACTTTTTTAATCGGACCAACCCATTAGGTAAACGGAGAGGACAATGAGTGACGTAGTCAGATTTTTAAGGACGAGCTTTCATTTTGGGTGCAAGTCCCGAAGCAAAACAGGCGTAGATGACCTTGGAGCAAAAGGTTGATGAGTTGATCACTAATTAAAAGTACCTCCCACACTTTAGCCGGATAAAATAATTGGGAGGATGTAAATTAGGTATTTAGTGACCTATTAAAGAGGAGGTGATCAACCCATAGATTTATAAGGAGCCCACCTTCAAAGTCCACAAGGAACTTAAAAATATTGTTCTCACACTACAAGCTGTAGGATTTAAACCGTGCACCTTGGAGCAACTCTACCCCTTCAAAACCAACGGAGCTACGCCATGCGTGTAGATGACCTGTTTTTATCATTATGTTTTTATCTATTTAATAAATAAAACCTACAAAAATTTTAACAAAAGATCTTGCGGGAGACAATGGACCCCACTTCTCACATGCATGTATATAGGACAATAATCGCCGTGGTAGATACGTCGCCGTCCCATCTCGCTTTCTCCATGTTCTTCTGTTCCTGCCGCTCTACTTTTTTCCGTCACTTTTGTAGCTTCAAAAATCTCAATTACCTTTCTTACTCCGATGAGTTCTTTTCTTTCAATAAAAGAATGAAAGCTGCGTCTTTATTTTTCTTCCACTTATTCTATTTTCTCTATTTTCAGTTTTTATATTATCTATTTTGCATGGACAGGATTAGAGGGTTAAATAACTTAGAAATATTCATTTTAAATAAATATTTAAATATTTGATTATATAAATTAAATATATTCAACTCTTATTTAAGTAAAATTATATTATATGTTTTTAACATTTTCAATATCATGTAATTAAGTAAGTAGTTTTTATTCAAAATAAAATTATATTTTATAGTGTTAAAATATGACGATTTTAACAAAGATTAGTCTATACCCACTTAGATAAACATCTAAATTATTTAATTTCCTAAAAGAGTTATATAATTAATTGAATGATGTGTGGTTGGCTACAATATTGGGCCCGAGTCCAACATTACGTCGATCGATCGATCACGCACCTACCACTTAATTTCGCCTAATCCACAAAACAACTTCGCTAGATGAGAAAACCTCCCACGCACGCACGCGGTAAACGTAGCGACCTAAAACCTAAGAGAATCATATATAAGCTTTGATTCTCTCATTATCAAGACGAACTCATAACCTGTAGATTCCTCCGATTCGATCAATCCCACCTTCACCAAAAACTTATTGAGTCGGAGTGCTATTCAGACATCACCCCGACGTGTCTTCCATTGTTTTGCGGTACATTCGCAGAAGCTGATCACGAGAAGTTGCCAACCGATGGAGCCAAACCAAGAACGCACCATTCTACCGTAATCCCACCAACCAATTGGCGCCCACCGGGGACCGACTTCGAACCACGCCTAAACCACGCAGATAAGTCAGCAAGCGAGAATGAATCACGACATAGCCGCCGCTGCGGCTCGCGATGCAATCGACGGCGATTACACTGCACTTCGCCGCCGCACCACACATCTCCCGCACGGAGTCTTCCAATCCAAACGATCAACTACAGCCTCAAGCTTTGGAGCAAGAAGAACGAGCATGGTCATGGAAGATAACGTTCGCACCACGCAACCCCAATCTCCGGCACTGTAGGCGCAGATCCTCCTCCGCCCACACACGCCGCCTCGAGCCTAAAGCAGATAGAAGAGGCAATGAGTTGGTGATTCGCCAGACATCGCAGCAATGAACCAAAGACAATAGTTGTCGTCTGTGCGGCCAACAAGACGATAATTCAAATTTAACAACCGATCACCGCCAGATGAAGCCCTAGAAAAATCACGAATGATCGGACTCACGTATACGAAGCCTGCTCGGACGCCTGACGGTGCAATATAACTCTCCTTCACCCGCATATTTTGATAGCCTCCCAAAGACCCTAAGACAAAGATACCGACCTCGAGAAATACACCGAAGACCAATTTTTGACTACATGCAACACTTCCATCCACGATGAGCCTACACTGTGTCCCGGATGCTATCCAAAGTAAGGCCTTCAGACGGCTTCCAAGAGGGAGCTCACGATGGTTCAACAAATACCCCGGTTGTATCACATGTTTCGAGGACTTCAGTCGCTTCTTCCTAATCAATTCGCCACTAGTAAGCGGCGCAAAAACGGCTTTGAGGTGATGCAACTCACCCAAGGAAGGAATGAGAGTTTGCGGAGTTCATCACTCGGCTCAACAACGAGGCGGTCGAGGTACCCGATCTCACCTACTGCCTATGCTAGCCGCACTCACGAAAGCAATACGAGGACGAGGAGTTCAAGAAGTCGTTAGCCTCGATCAACCTCGCTTTGCTCAGAAATAAGAAGTCGAGGACAGTATATTCACCAAGAAGTCTGAAAACACGAGATGTCGGACGGAAGATCACCCACGAACGATTGTATGCAACCCGCATAAGCAAAAAAGCCACCGAATCGAAAAGGCCGACCGATCGATAGGATATCGCTAAGAGTTCACCCCGCTAAACAGTCATATGTCAAGTACTAGCGGCCGTTAGAGCGGATGGGAAACTATCAAAGAACCCGAAAGAATGAAGACCCGTCAGAGGGACAGAACCCCAATTTATTTTGCCGCTTCCACGAGAGGTCGGTCATGATACGGAAATCGCTATTTGGCGGTTAAAAAAGAGATTGAGCTCTCATTCAAAAGGGAGGTTAGGCCGATTAACAAACACGAACGAAACACCGAAAGCGCAGGACCCAAGGTTTGACAACAAAGCGCCACCCCGAGATGTAACGACAGAATGATGGGGTAGGCGAGTACTAATACAGATAACCGCCGAGAAAACAGAGGCGATAGAGGGAAAGGAACGACGGAAATGCCGAATAAAGAAGATGACCGACCGACCGGGTTATTAACACGATATTTGCGGAAATGCAAGAAGGGATCCACCGTTAAAGGTCGAAAACGACACGCCAAACAAGTCGGCGATTTACACTCCCATCAAAAACCAAAGGAGAACGACGGAGTGATCTCTTTCAATGAGTCGGACCTAAACGGGTACATTGCCCTCACGATGACGCCTCGTCAGAATCTCAACATGGATGGTTACGGTGAAGCGGTGATGATCGACACGGGCGCTTGATCGACTTGCTATACTATGAAGCCTTCACAAACGAGGGTACCAAGAGCGGTTATTACCTATGACGGCCCCATCAAAGGAATAATCAAGGCCAAGATACCCGTCGCCGGGTTCACTGAAAGTGAAGTTTGGACAAGCCACGCCAGATAGAGAGGGACGGAGTTCCTAGTCGAAGTTCCAAGGGCATACAATGCAATAATTGGAGAGCTACTCAAACGCCTCGTGCCAGTAGTCTCCACATACTACCGAGCTATGAAGTTCCCGACGCCTCACCTGAATCGAGTCGCTGAGGTCGCAGAAAATCGCCTTGAATGTTACTTGGCGTAAACCAAGACCCTAGAAGGGCGGTAAAGGTTGACGAGCCTCTTGACGTGAGAGTCGGCGAAGAGACTACATGATGAATCCAAAGGAAGAGACGAACGGTCGTCTTCGTTGAAGTCGACCCTCCAAGTTTACAAATCTAGGTTTTGAGCTACATAAGAACCTAGCTAGAGAAATCACCGATTGTTTGGTGGAAAATGATCAATTTCGTTTGATACCGAGCGACATGCCCGCATTTCTGGACAATTGCATGTCACTCCTCGCATTCGCATGACCGCAGTTCGATCGAATGTAAGAAGCGATGGCATAGTAAGGAGCGCCAGGTGATCGAGAAGGAAGTATGAAGTTGCTTGAAGCGGGTTCATAAGAGAAGTCAAATACCCAATGGCTCGCTAACGTGGTCTTAGTAAAAAGAAGAACGGAAATGGAGGATGTGTATAGACTTCACCGATCCAACAAAGCATGTCCAAAAGACGACTTCCCATTGTCAAGATCGATCGCTTAGTAGATTCCACCTCAGACACGAATCGCCACTTCGGACGCCTTCTCTGCTATCATCAAATCCAGATGAGTCTAGAAGACAAAGAAAAGACCGCCATAACCGACCAAGGCACATATCGCTACTGTAATGCCCTTCATTGAAGAACGCGGAGCGACCTACCAACGGCTCGTCATGGAAGTCTTTAAAAACAGATCGACGGTCGGTCAAGCATACGTGGATGATATGGTGGTGAAAAGTAAGACGGCCGAGGAGCATGTGGAAGATCTCAAGAAGTCTTCCGCACTCTAATAAATTTCAGATGAAGTTAAACCCAAAAATGCGTGTTCGGTGGCATCCGAAAATTCGGGTTTATGATTACTCAACGGGAATCGATGCTAATCCAAAAGATTGAAGCCATCATACGATGCCTTCGCCACAATGTTTGAAGGATGTTCGATATTGGCGGTTGGATAGTCTCACGAAAGGTGTTCATTTCAGATTGGGGATAAGTGCCTTCCATTTTTCAAAGTCTTTGAGGAAAGCGAATGTGACTCAATTCGATGGCCGACGAAAGCGAACAAGCTTTCCAAAGACTTGAAGCAGATTTATCAAGACCAATTGCTTTGCAAAACCCGTGAAGGGAGACCCCGATTTTATATTTGGCGGTCACGGAAGGGTCGATCAACACAGATTTATCCGATCGGAAGGAGGCGAGCAACACCCGCCTACTACGTTAGCAAAGTGTTGACCGCCGTAAACGCGATACACGCCCATAGAGAAGCTAGCACTCTTTTGATAATGGCGACGAAAGCTAAGACCTTACTTCCAAAGTCATACCGTCGAGGTATGGATCGATCAACCCTCAGCAAGGTTTCCAAAAGCCCAAACCCTGGGTCGACCGATAAAGTGGGCGGTAGAACCTGAGAGTTCGATATTCAATACAAGCCCGTCACGACCATTAAAGCACAAGTATTGGCAGATTTCATTGCCGAGATGAGCCAACCAACTCAAGGACGAGCGGTCCATCGCTCGAACTTGTTCGCTGACGGGTCATCCAATGCCAAGGACGCGAGTGGGGTAGTGCTAATCACCCCAAGATACGGAAGAAAAGTGGAATACGCCTTTAGAATTCAAGGCCTCCAATAACGAGGCAGAGTACGAGGCTTTGATAGTCGGCCCAATTAGCCCGAGAAATGGAAGTGAAGCATTTGAAGATATATAGCGACACCAAGTGGTGGTCGCCAAGTCACCGGGGAGTATGAGGCCAGGGAACAACATGATCGACACTGAGTTGGTCAAGCAGAGTCGAGCCATTTCAACAATATTCGATCAATGTAATAGAACGAGCTCGAACGCTAAGGCGGATGCGCTTCCAAAATGGCTTCCACCGTGATGCCATAAACAATATTCGTCGAACGACTAGATCACCTTAGTATCCGAAGGTCAAGAAGCTCTCACGCAAGTACCCACCGCTGTCGATGAACCGATCATGCAAGACCTTTTGGAAGGAAGGCAACCTAAGATGCGCCGGCCAAAAGTTAAGGGTAAAGGCAAATTAATACACGGTTGTCAATGGTTCGCTATATAAGCGATCTACGATCGGCCGCCCTTCGATGCTCGAATAAAGAAGAAGCCAAGCGTGCAATGGTCAAGTCCACGAAGGAATGTGCGGAAATCATGTAGGAGGCGAATCTCGCCCACCGCTTGGTCGATAAGGCTACTACCGGCCGACAATGAGAAGAGATCACAAGAAAAGGTCGACCGATGCGAGGCCTCCCAGAGAAACAAAGAATTTATCTCACCAAATTTAACCGAGAGGATGAAAATTGTAAGTCATCCTATCCCTTTCGCCTAATGGGGCATGGATATATCGGGCCTTTCCTCTCGGGCCCGACAAAAGAAATTTTGATAGTTGCGGTGGAGTATTTCACTAAGTGGGTGAAGCGTAATCACGCCACAATCACCGGGGAAGGTTGAAAGCTTTGTAAAGAAGAATATACTTTGTCGCCGGATGCCCATGGTATTAATTACGATAATGGCCTTAGCTTGACAACGACAGTTCAGAGACTTCAGGACCGATTGAAGATCAAGCTACAAATGACTTCAAGAGCCCACCCGCAAAGCAACGGTCTCATGGAGAAAACTAATAAAAGATCATGAATGCCCTCAAGAAGGCCCTGATGGTCGAAAGACTTGGGTGAAAGAAGTAGACGAGGTTTTGTGGGCATATAGAACCACACCGAACGGAGCCACGGGAAACACTGCTCAGATGACCTTCGAGCGTAAACCCTAGTTCCAAGAGAGGGCGTTGCATAATCAAAGGGCGCGGGTTATGATGAAGAGCGCAATGATGAAGCCCGCAGAAAGTAACTCGCTCTCCTCAATGAGGATAGAGAAAGGGCAATGCCGCTCAGAGGCCATCGTGCAAAAGCTACCAAGTTCTACAACCGGAGGGTCAAGACAAGCAATGTAAAAATAGGAGGTTACGCCCCACGGAAAGCCGAGGCACCGGGAAGCATCCCGAAAGCTCGGGCTGGCATGGGAAGGACCTTACCGAGTAATCAAGCAAGTCGGGCATGGTTCTTACGTCCTCGATGATGAAAAGGGAAGATTCTACCAAGGCCTCGAACTCGCAGAATTTGAAGGCGTTCTACCAAGAGCTAAGTTTTATTTGTAGCCAATCTTTCCTTATTATTACTTTTGTATACGTGTGGGTACCTTTTTCCGTCCCTCGCCAGACAAGTTTTTAACGCCCACGCCTCGCTTATCATTAATAAAGGTGTTCAAGTTTCTCGAATGAAGAGCTCCATTGTGGCAAAGATTAAAATCAAATTAACCATCGCCGGCATTTTCTATAGATCAACTTCGATCGGTCGGTCGCCAGACAAGATCCCCTGGGCCTTGCTCGATATCTCCTTAGATCGACTTCTATTCGGTCGGTCGCCAGACAAGATCCCCGTGGCCTTTCTCGGTATCTCCTTAGATCGACCGGCCGGTCGGTCGCCAGACAAGATCCCAGGGCCTTGCTCGATCTCCTTAGATCGACTTCGATCGGTCGGGTCGCCAGACAAGATCCCTGGGCCTTGCTTTCAGATCTCCTTAGATCGACTCCGGCCGGTCGGGTCGCCAGACAAGATCCCAGGGCCTTGCTCAGATCTCCTTAGATCGACTTCGATCGGTCGGTCGCCAGACAAGATCCCTGGGCCTTGCTCGACATCTCCGTAGATCGACTTCGGTTCGGTCGGTCGCCAGACAAGATCCTCGGGCTTTGCTCGGTGAGCATTCTCAATAGGTCGACTTCGCTGATCGGTCGCCAAGACAAGATCCTTGGGACCTCGTTTTCAACCCGACCACGACTCGGCCTCAATACCGACGACCGTCGCGTAACACTCGAGCCTACTACGATCCGAAGCAAAGAATAAACACAAAGAATCGACTTTGAAAAAATAGCTTCGAGAAGATGAAATACAAAACAAAGGTTCAATCGCATCGAATTCGCCCCGCCACAAGCCCGACCAGTGAGCTCCTCGGTACGCAAACGATTTTATCAAGCTAGAAACGAGACCACTACGAACGAAAACGAAGAGCCAAAAACATGGGTAGTAAGTTCAAAGAAAAGAATTTTATTTCTGCAATTTGGTCCTGGTCACAAGCCCGACCAGGTGAGCTTCAAGTGTTTGCCGGGAGAAGGTGTATCCGAGAGAATACTCTGAAGCGGATGGATGCCCGTAAGTCTCCAAAGGGAGAGGAGCAGACCCGTGGAAGCACCCGCAGAGAACCTTCATTAGGAAGACCTCCTCGAGGGCAACTCAAGGGAACCGAGCAAGAGTGAGGGAGCAATCAAGGAACATCCTCATAAGGATCCTCCTCTTCTAATCGAGGTCTAGCTCCTCATCCGAACGCCTCTCGGCTCCCCTCGACCTCGCTTCGCCATCTCCTCCAAAGAAAGTCCAAAATTTCAGGAATAAGCGGCCCAAGATAATCTTCGAACGAGGGGCACGCCACCCCTCGGAGTATAAAGCTCGTGACCCTCCTCAAGACCTCGAGGACCATGTCGCAGTAAGCTCCAAACTCTCCTCGCATAAGAACCTCGCCTTCCATCGCTTGATGGCCTCGATCCGTTGCTTCCGCATGCATCGCCGCACCTCGCCAAGGTTTTCTACCGCCCCTCGCCCACCATCATGGAGCGGCAATCTATGTGGAGTCTGCTTATTAAGCTCCCGCCCATTCTAACAGCTTCCCTCCACTCGGCGACCTCTCTCTCCTCTCCATCCGCCGATCTCCCTCTCTTCTTCTCCACTTCCCTCTCTTTCTCTCGCCTGGCCAATCGAGCCAACAAAGACCTCTTCTCCTCCTCCAAGGATGCATTTTGAGCTTGAGGAAGTCTTTCCTCCTCTACCTCCAACAAACCGTCCTTCGAGGTCTTCGTTTGCTCACGCAGATCCCGGACTTCTTGGTCCAGCGTCTCCAAATGCCGCAAAGACGGCGAGGGACATTGTCGCTGTCGCACACCAAGACGAACAAGTTGAGATCCCAAATTCAAAGCGCTCTTCTTTCCATCATCTCCTCGCCCACGGGAGGACAATCCCTCGGCAAGATACCGGGATACTTCGAGGTCACCGGCCGTGGCATCCTTAGCAAGCTTAAGGACGGACTCCCATTGCCCATGGTTCGCAGCCCGCACCTTCCCCTCGCCCTTCTCGCCCTCTCCAGATCGCCCAAATGGACCAACCTCTTCCTCTTAAGAGGAGGCTCCGCCTCCTCCTCTTCCTCCCCGCCAAACAAACACCCGCGCCAACTGGGACGAGAGGTAATGACGTCGAGGCGTCGGGAAGGTCCCCGACAGATGAAACATCCATCGGTCAGACGAGGGGGCAACCCCTCGCACAAAGCAACATCCCCACCAGCCTCTCCATCTTTCCTTTTCTTCTGCAGCATCGCTTTTTAACTTGGCGGCTCGGGCACGATCTTCATCCACTCACCATGGCTGCACGATGACAAATCGAGTTAGAGAAAAACTAACACATCAAATTCAACAATCAATACAATCACGAGGAGTCAACCGGACGGGCGGTTTCTCCTTTAGCCGCCTAATCCGAGGCGGGGACCGACGAGGAAGGAGTCACCGAGGCTCCCGAGGATATCCCCGAATGAGCCGATCGGGTTGTATCTACCGAGCTCCTTGATACGACCAATCAATTCCTCCCTCCCTACCGAGGGACAAGGTCGACGCGTCATTCCATTGCTCGGTCAGTGATACCTCCACTACCAAGACTTGAGGAAGACCCGGGCTTCACGAAAAAGTACTTGACTCGCCAGATGAAACCTTGAGGCGTTCGGCGGGCGATACCGAGCATCCTTATATCAGAAGAAGGGAATCCCACCGGAGCTCTGACCGTGACTCATTCTCGTGAAATGGCGCAGAACGCCGATTTTAAGGTGGATGGTCGAATCGATGGCACAGCAAGGACAACCGCTTATAAACCTCCAACTGTTTGAGGAATCGCCTCAGCAAAGATCCCGTAGGTGGAGCACACCTCGTCAATGATTGGGGCATAGGGAGTCTCATCCCACCAACCAAAAGAAGTCACGGAAATAGCGAAGTACCCACGAAGTTGTCAGGATCCGCTGCTCGCAAAGCCAACCGAGGCCCCAAGACGAAGGGATATTAAACTTAATCGCCAACCTATTCAACTCCCTACGGGTCATTGACGACGCCGTTTTCTTGGCAGTTCCCACAATCGCCTCCGCTCTCTCTCTCTCTCATCAACGCCTCCGCAACTCCGCCACACTCCCGTAACTACCGCTCGACATGATCAACAAGAAAAGACTTTCGCAAATGAAGAGGAATGAAGAAAAGGACGCACCTAATCGGAGTTTGGAAACAGGAAATCGGACGGCGAAATGAAAGGAAATTTCGAGAATCACGAAGCGATGATAAGCAAATGAAGGCAAAGTACAAGCGGAGAATGAAAGGAAACGTGAAAATGTTTCAACTCGTCAATTATGAATATTTATAGGGGTCGAAAGGAGGAACACTTGAAAGTGACCTCGGGCCACGACATGGAGACAATCCGAGCTATGTTTCGGATATGCGCACGATCCGAGCCACGAGAATCAAGGTTACTCGACAACCAAGAGGCACGCGTGCGGTTGAAAGGAAGAGGCGCGAGATTGAAAAGACGACGGATACGGTATGCGGCGCTACGCAAGGACGATACGTTTGATTCGAACGGTTGTCGAGCACGCGCAGCCAAACAATAAATGTACCAAGTCCAAGTTGCTCGCCAATGATGGCGGGCGATTTACTATATCACGCAATAAGCGACAAGACCGATCAATCGAGGGACCTCAACCAATCAATCCTAATACGAGCAAAGAGGCACAACGGTCGGCCATTACAAGCGAGACAGACGACAGTGTCAAGACCACCAACTAAAATCACCCGAGTCGCCCTAAACCGAGCTATAAGGCCAACGCTGACCGATCGGCCACATTACGACCCGCCCCGCTTACGATTATGAAACTACCGACGAATCACAACAACATACTCTTCGACCCTTCTCTTCGCTTCGGACTCGAGGAGTAGGGAGCTTATGGTTGGGTCGGCAATATTGGGCCCGAGTCCAACATTACGCCGATCGACGATCACACACCCATGGCTTAATTTGGGTCTAATCCACAAACCAAATTTCACAAGACGAGAAAACCTCCCACGACGCGACGTGAGAAACGTAAGGACCTAAAACCTAGCAGAAATCATATATAAGGTTTGATTCTCTCATTATCAAGGACGAACTCATAACCTGTAGATTCCTCCGATTCGATCAATCCCACCTTCACCAAAACCTTACTTGAAAGGTCGGAGGGTTCATTTTATATCACCCCGACGCGCTTCCATTGTTTTGCAGTGACATTCGCAGAATGGATCACAGGAAGTTGCCAACCGATGGAGCCAAACGACAACGCACCATTCGGCCAGAATCCGGCTGAACCAATGTGAAATATTGAAATCTATATGTAAATAATGTACTCTAAAACATATGTAGAAAGAAATTGAATAGTGGAATATTACGTTATTGTTAGTACGTTTTCAAAGTCTAATTCTAAGAACTATGGAAGACTGCTAGCAGGTCGCGTATCACCCTCTTTGACTACTCTACGACGGACATCATAGGTTACCTAGGCTTCGGACCTTTTAAGAATGAGAGTCCACGTGGCCGCCTTGTTATGGAGTATGTAGAGGGGCGGTCGTTGACAACCTTGCAAGTGCCACGTTTATGGGTGGTTGAGTCACGTGTTTAAAGCTCTTTTAACCCTTTCAGTCTTTTGCTATTTGGCCGCGAGCGGGAGGAGCGTTACTTGTTCTGGTCAGTCACGAGCCCTTGTGAGCGTATTGTGCTGTGCGCTTCACGCTAGAGGCTAGTCGGTTCCACAGTTCCGATTAATCCATTTCCCACCGACCAATTGAATGTGTACTCTTTTTTCTCTCTAAGGTACGTAATTTCCTAAATTAATCGTATTTAAATATATTTAATTGATTAATTTAAAATATCAGCCAACAAGAAATAAATTGAATTTGTAAGCTGAATTAAGATTATAAAATTATTATATTATAAACATTAATTTATAGAATTTTATTTTTAAAGCATATATCATTATGAAAATATGGATAATTAATTGTGAACCCAAACTTTTTTAATTTGGACGCATTAATTATATTCCTACAACATCTCACTGGCATTATTTTACGTTTAATAGAAAGCAATTTTATGTATAGAAAACGGGATATTTGATACATATTTGTATTCTTTAATGAGATGCTAAGATAATAAATTTAAATAGATACGATTTCTTTTTCAAACAACTAAGATGTGGTGTTTTACGTATGATCTGCGATATGATTATCTCTGGGAAAACAAATTAAGGCATAGTATATATAGTTATGTGTCTGAAAGAAGGAGATAGTATTTGGGTGGGATGTCATGTAATAAAATGAAGTTAAAAAAGATAATAGATTTACTCATATAATTGGAGGAATGTAAATGAGATTATTGTTTTGTAGGAATACAATTCCAGGCTGCATATAATTTTAGTGCGTGTTATAAAGCGTTTTCAGAATTTCAGGATCTCAAATGATGCTTTGAATAAGTTGTGAAGAATGATAGCACGCGATGACGTCAATATTTAAGAATATTAACTACCCAACATTTGGTTAATTGAGGCCTTGCTTGTAGTCTATTTCTATCGTGACACCAAAAACTGAGATTGACGTCGTCTTAAAAGGACATTTGACTAGTGTAACGCATAAGAACGGACTTATTGTTATTGTCATTGGTTAGGCAAATGTCAAATACCAAATTTTAACTTGTACGAATTAAATGTTGTACCTAAAAAGTGCATCATTTTCAAGCTTTAGTTGGATTTTACTTGCTCCGTTGTATTATTATATTCATGAGCAAAGATTGGTTGATTTATTATACTAATTAATTAGATTCAAAATAAAGGCCTATATATGAAAATGGAATTAATAATACGAAAGCGACTATCTCGCTTAGGTAATTTAATTAACTGAAAACTAATTTTAAAGTAAAAATTATAGTAAATAAAAAGGAAAAATAATTAAAACTTTGATTAAAATTTTCATCAAAAACTATTTTACTCCGCGGTTAAATTTGTACTTTATAAGATCTCACTTGCATGATTTCAGGAGCATCAGAATTTGTAAATTATACAAGTAAAGACATGAAGAATTTTCGTTGATGAAGTAACCTTACATTGTATGTGATTGGTAGTTTATTTGAAGTTCTTTCTCTTCTAGTTTTATTAAAGTGAACATTCATCTATGAGTTATGTGCTCTGTTCTTCGTAATACTATCTCTGCTTGTTTGAGTAGCGTTCTCTGTGCTCTTGCTTCTTTACATTTCCTGATTCTAAGCGTGATTCTCGGAGGTTATGGCCTCCAATGACCCGGAGGGTTAGCCGTCCAAGAAAGGACGGACACGAAAACGCAACAATGAGCTACTTCCTCCAAAATCGACGTATAGTGCAGCCGTGATGGGGACTTCTTCAGTGCTAGCCCAAACTCCGGTTCAGGCATGGACGGAAGATGAGCCTGTCACAATTGATGATGGGGACATAACGACGAAGGTGGGGGAGCGTGGCCCCAGTCTCTGGCTTTCCCAGGCTTTCAAACATCGTCTCGACAGCCAATGGGAGAAGGCGGTGATCGTTAAACTGATGGGGCGTAGGATTGGCTTTAGGACACTCTGCACTCAGCTCCATAGTCTGTGGCAACCTCGGAGTCTGATGAAGGTGGTGGACATGGATCATGAGTTCTACCTTGTTAAGTTTAAGGAGGATGCCGATTACCTTCGAGTATTGACATCCGGCTCCTGGATGATCTTCGGGCAAGTGCTAGCTGTTCAACATTGGCTCCCGTCCTTCCGGCCGACGCAGGCGCAGGTGACTCGTGCTGTAGTTTGGGTCCGGTTTCCCAATCTTCCCATTGCGCGCTATCATCCACAGATCTTACAAGCATTAGGGAATCTGGTGGGCAGTCTTGTGAAGGTAGACGACGTTACCACCAATGCTCAGCAGGGGCGATTTGCCCGGATGGCCGTGGAGCTTGACCTCAGTGCTCCCCTCCGAACCATTCTACTCGGGTGGACGGGACCTCCCATTTTTCACCTTTTCTTCGCTGATGACCTGGTCCTTTTTGCAGAAGCTGCGGAGTCCCAGTCGCAAGTGATCACCCGTACCTTACAGACTTTCTGCTCCTCCTCGGGTCAAAAAATAAGTCTCGAGAAGACCCGAATTTTTTTCTCTAGGAATGTGCCCCAGGACACTGCCCGACGACTCAGTCAGGGCCTCCGGCTGAGCTGTACGACTAACTTGGGCCGGTATCTCGGGGTCTCTTTGTTTCATGAGAGGATTACCCGACGGACCTTCCAACATATTCTAGATACGGCTCAAGCGCGGCTCACAGGTTAGCGTGCGCAAACTTTGTCCCTGGCCGGTTGGGTTACTTTAGCCCAGTCGGTTATCTTCCCGCTTCCCATTTTCACAATGCAGACGGTCCGCCTGTCACGCCACCTTTGTGATGCTCTTGAACAGCTCATGTGAGATTTTATTTGGGGCTCGACCGCCTCACAACGCCGTCTCCACTTGGTGAACTGGGACACAGTTTGTCAGTCGAAGTTCGCCGGGGGTTTGGGCATTCGACGTCTCAGGCCCACTAATGACGCTTTACTTGCCAAGCTAGGTTGGACGTTGTTAGTCAATTCGACCTCCCTCTGGGTTCGTGTGCTTTGTGAGAAGTACCAGTTAGATACTCACCATTTTCCATACACTATTGCGAGGCCCCGGGCTTCCATGGTCTGGCGCAGTCTTTCGGCGGTCTGGTAGATTGTTCGTCAAGGCAGCCGTTGGGTCCTGGGAAATGGTCGTCGTATTTTATTCTGGCTCAATAACTGAGTTGGAGGTTGGGGACCCCTGATCCATCTGACTACCGTGGGCATCCTTGAATATTTACTGGACTGGAGGGGCAACTGGCGTTGGTCCGTGTTCCAACAGTTCCTCCCAACTGCGGTTTGCTTGACTCTCGCCCATCAGTCTCCGCTGGTCGATCGCGCGATGATCAACTCATTTGGGGTCCCACCTCCCATGGGAGGTTTACGGTAGCGTCGTCTTACGAGTTGCAGGCGTGTACCGACGCTACCTCGCAGCCTAGGGTGTGGGAGGTTGTTTGGAAATGGGCCGGTCCTCAACGGATTCGATCTTTCTTGTGACTGTTGGCTCACGATAAATTTCTGACGAATCGTCAACGGGTTATCCACCACCTCACCACTGATAGCCGTTGCCTTTATTGTGGCCATGACAAGACCACGCTCCACGTGGTGAGGGACTACCCGCGGGTGTGCACCTTTTGGGCTCAGTTTTCACGGGCTGTGCTGGGGCACCGATTCTATCACCAGGAGGAATGGGTCTGGGTCATTTCTAACCTTACCACCATGCTACCTTTTCATCAGGTTGCGTGGTCTATTATCTTTGGGGTTGCCTGTTGGTACTTGTGGACCTGGCGGAATAAATTCATGTTTGAGCAGGGCTTTATTTGGCCGACGGATGATTGCCGCTTGGTTCTGGAGTATGTTGAATGGATTTCACGAGCTCGACTCATGGAATCCTGTGTTTTCCCGGGAACCACCATACCTATGGGGACTCCCGTGGGCTGGACTCGGCCGTTGGCGGGCTGGATGAAGTTGAATACGGATGGTGCGGTCACTCTCGGGGCTGCGTGGGCGTCGGCCGACGGCTTACTTTCGGATCAAGACGGCAATGGTGCGGGGCTTTCAAGAAGATTTCTACCAAGCTCCCTCTCACCGCAGAGCTTCACGGGGTCCATTCTGGTCTCACGTTGGCGTGAGACCGGGGTTACCGTCGACTCGTCGTTGAAGTCGACTCGTTGGAGGTTATTAATATCCTTTCCTCTTCTTAGCGTGTTCTGACTGAGGATCTTTTCTTGGTTGTAGGTATTCGAGGTCTGTTGAACCAGGATTGGGAGGTGGTGCTGCGTCATGTCGGGCGAGAGGGGAACCAGTGTGCGGACAGGTTGGCAGCATGTGCTACTTTACTGCCTCCGGGACTGCACCTTCTTCAGACACCTCCGATGGCCGTCCAGGCACTTCTTTCTCAAGACGCGGGCGGGGCTGTGTTTTCCCGTCATATGTAACCTATTGTTCTCCTTCTTTTGTTAAAAAAAAAAAAAAAAGACATGAAGGATTATTTGGCATAACAGATTCAGCAAGTTTATTCTAATTATGTACATTAAAATAAATCCAAATCACTCAATCAAGTCAGTTTAAACATCAGTATACTCTTCGGTTACACTCTAAAACAATCTCCTTCCCTCTCCTTTCCCTTTCTAGTCCGGTATTGCCACCTTGAAAAGCAAACAACCAAACTGACGGTTAAGCCAAAAACACAACTTCTGTCTCTCTCTTTAAAGCTTCAGGCTTCAAGAATTTGAACATGAACATGATCTTCGAGCCCTGCCCCCTTGTCGGCAACGAAGACAGTACTCGGTAACGACATTAATCTCAGTGAAAACAACAAGGAAAATGCTGCGACGTGGGGAGGAGGAAATGACGGATTGTGGCTCAACAGTGATTGTAGGCGTGAAGCTTGATTCTCATAGCAGAGAGCTTTTGACCTGGGCCTTGGTTAAAGTGGCACAGGCTGGAGATACTGTTATTGCTCTTCACGTCCTTGCTAATGATGGTAAGCGCATGAAGCTTTTATGGATTTTGGTTCTGTGAGTGGATTTTCTGATTTGACGAAATGGGTTTGTGTAGAAATCGTGAACAGAGATGGGAAGTCTTCGCTTCTCTCGCTTTTCAAGGCTTTTGATTCTGTTCTAGCCGTTTATGAAGGTTTCTGCAACTTAAAACAGGTTGGTCTTTTACCAGAGTTGACGACCTCCTTCTACTTTTCTTTCTGTTTTTTGTATGTTGTACTCATCTCCAAACGTTTCAAACGCAATGTCCTCTTCTTGGTTGCTGAGGAAATGGATGTTTTGAGCAGTTATTTCTTGGTTCAGATACGCGACAACCATAAGTCAGTCTGTCTCATAAGTGGATAAATCATTTCTTAAAGATATTCAATAAGAATTTTCATGGTTATCGAATTGTGTTCCGGTTTCTGAAGGGGCGTGCTTTGCAGGTGGATCTAAAGCTAAAGATATGCAGAGGATCATCTGTACGGAAAATTTTAGTGAGAGAAGCAAAATCATACAACGCATCGAAGGTAATTGTTGGAGCTGCCAAGACTCATCACACGATCCGGTCATCGATATCTATGGCCAAGTACTGTGCCAAAAAGCTATCAAATGGTTGTTCTGTTCTGGCCGTTAATAATGGGAAGGTTTTGTTTAGTAAAGAACACTCTCCAGCTAATGCCAGTGACTCACAGGGTCGGTCATATCACCTGAACTAATGCTCTATCATTTGGTTCTTTAGCTCTTGATTTATAATAACCAGTCTCGTAATCTTGTTCAGGAACTGGAGAATGTCGTCGCAAAGGTTTACTCACTGCAATTCACAGGTCAATTTCACTGAATAAGAGCGCCAAAATACTGAGTGAAAGTACTCCTACTGGAGCCTCAAACTGTCACCAGGTTAAGGACCAGACTTTGGAGCAGGCCTTGATACAAATTCGTTCAAATAATTTGGAGAGCATAATGAAGAAGAACTGCTCACTTTGTGGACCAGTTCCTGATTATCTTAATACTTCTAGTCACGAACCTGAAGAAGACTCTCATGATAGCTGTCGGGGTAAGGATAAGTCTTTAGCTCTTATCACGTTACCGAAGGTAGATGCTACTTCGACTTCAAGAACTCTAATAGTCAAGCAGTTACCTGAAGTGAAACCTGGCTGGCCACTACTCCGTCGTTCATGTTTACCTGATCTACGAGTGTCATATAGATCTTCTATGAGGCAGATCTCTGTGGTTCAGTGGGCAATGAGGTTACCTAGTCGGCAACTTTCATCGTCCTCTGCTGATTTGGATAACAAACAGAATGCTTGTAGGTTGGTTGAAGAAAGATCCTCTTTAGATGGAGAAACTGGTGCTATTGTTCCAGTTGGTACAGAGACCGTAACAGCTCCACGTTCCCCTGACCACAACTTGAAAAATCTACCCAAAGAATTGAAGGGCCTTCATGAGAAATACTCATCAACTTGTAGATTGTTCACATACCAAGAACTTCTCGCAGCCACTTCCAATTTCTTTGCAGGCAGGTTTTGTCAAATATCTTTAAACTGTTATATCCTCTCTGCATTATGTGATCTTTTAAATTTATTTCAGAAAATCTGATTGGAAAAGGAGGCAGCAGTCAGGTTTATAAAGGTTGCCTTCCTGATGGCAAGGAAATTGCTGTAAAAATTTTAAGACCATCTGAAGATGCACTGAAGGAGTTTGTTTTGGAGATTGAAATCATTACCGCCTTACATCACAAAAACATAATTTCACTTCTGGGATTCTGCTTTGAGGACAAAAATCTTCTTTTGGTCTACGATTTTCTATCAAGAGGAAGCCTTGAAGAGAACCTTCACGGTACATCCTCTAGAAAGTTTTTACACATTTAGATCAGAAACAGATCAGGTATTCTGTCAATTGAAGTAGTTTCTGAAGTTGCTTAATGGCGTTCGTTATTACTCCATTCAGGTAATAAAAAAGACCCACATGCATTTGGGTGGAGTGAGAGATATAAAGTAGCTGTAGGTGTCGCTGAGGCCATGAATTTTCTGCACAACGACAATACTCGGCCTGTCATCCACAGGGATATTAAATCATCCAATATACTGTTGTCAGATGATTTTGAACCTCAGGTATTTTATTTTGAAAATTGAGCTTTACCTATGGTGGTCTGATGTTTTGATTTTGAAGTGATGAAGCTTTCTGGATTTCTCAGCTTTCTGATTTTGGACTTGCTAAATGGGCGACAAGCTCGAACTCCCATACAATATGCAACGATGTTGCAGGTACCTTTGGGTATGTTAATTAATTGTCATAGTTTTCGTATTCATGTTTTATTTACGTTTTCTCAACAGATTTTAAATTGTGAAGAGTATGATATTCTATTGTTTATTGGGATTCAACATAAATCTGTCTTTTCTTAGAAACTAATCCTTTACAACACTTGATTGCTGCAGTTACTTGGCTCCTGAGTACTTCATGTATGGGAAAGTAAATGACAAGATTGATGTCTATTCTTTTGGTGTTGTACTCCTTGAGCTCCTTTCTGGGAGAAAGCCCATAAGCACTGACCATCCAAAAGGTCAAGAGAGCCTAGTTATGTGGGTATGTCCTTTATTTTTCTTGGTTCTTAGTGTGTATCTTCAAAATGATTCTGATGTTGATTTCTTATCCAGGCAAAAGCAATTCTTAACGGCGGAAAGATTTCCCAGTTGTTAGACTCAAGCTTGGGCGATAAGCATCACTGCGATCAGATTGAGAGAATGGTTTTAGCTGCTACTCTTTGCATAAGACGCTCACCAAAAAGCAGGCCTCAAGTGAGCACTGTGAGTACTCTCTTAGTTTCAGTTTCATTTCACGCTTAATCTTGTGTTTTGTCTCCTTTCTTCTTATCTTTGAAATGATTTGCACCAAAAGTGGCCACTCATCTTGATTCTATTTTCATATTTTAGAGCAAAAATCTGAAAACTTTAGACCAGAAGTAGCCCGGAAAATTGACATTCATCTGTCCACTGAAACTTAGCCTCTCATGGTGATATTAGTCCCTAAAATGATTTTTTTTTGGTTTGGGTCAAAGGTTTTAAAGCTCCTTCAGGGTGACGTTGAAGTGACCAAGTGGGCAAAACTGCAAATTAATGAGGTAGAAGAATCCGAAATGCTGGACGGTGATGCTTGTCCTCGTTCCAATCTCCAGTCTCATCTCAACCTTGCTTTGCTTGATGTGGAGGATGATTCTCTCTCAATGAGCAGCATTGAACAAAATATCTCGCTAGAGGACTACTTGCAAGGCAGGTGGAGCCGATCCTCAAGCTTTGATTGATCTGCCAAACTACTGGCAGGCACAAGTGCAACTGCAATCCACTACCTGCAGTTCTTGGAAAAATCATCTTGGTTGTTGACTTTGCGTTTGCAGTTTGGTTATAGATGGGTGTGTTGGATGAGAGGTTGTTTGTGGTGTGCCCCCCTCCTCCCCCTTACTAGTCCAAACTTTAGTTCTAACTTCTTGGAACAGTCTTTGTTGTTTATTCTTATTTTGTTGAAAACGTTTCTGCGCTTCATCTCGACGGATCAAGGGTGAAATCTGTTGTAGATGTTCTTGTTTTAAATTTAGACAATTTACAGACAAATTGAGTTGTGAGTACAAGTAGCCAATTTCTGAGCTAATTAGATGGGAACTCTTTTCATCTATATAGGTTTACTGGAACTAAAAGAAGGATCATGCGGTCTGTATATTTGTAGCTTCATGGCACGTGAAATGCGCATCTTTTCCACAGCGGAAGTAAAAGAAAAGAGTTGTATAAGAGTGATGGATTCTTTAGATCAGTTCATTTATCTTCTAGCTTGTCATTAGCATCATTACCTAGGAGTGTAAGCATCACTGCTTTTCCATTTTCCATTTACAACTTCCCTTCGAAGCTACTGTTGCCAAATTCCCGTTCCTTTCTCTGACCACCGTCGTCCTTTTGGGCCCGCTCACTTTTCTATGCTATTGGGGTGAAGTACTTATTAGGACAATAAGTCATTGTACTGCCTTTTCCGTCCACCGACAATTTCAATGGTGGCAATACTAATTCAGAAATCTCGTGTTGAAAATTTATTAACCACTATTTTCAAAATTAAAATTGATAGGGCATAAAGTGACTTATAAATAATTTAATTGAGTCAAAGCCCAATAAAATAAATAAATTTATGGGTATAAATCAAATTTTAATTAGGCCTATAATAAAGAAGTTCAATGAAGTTACTATAAATAATTATTAGGTTAGGTCTCTTGCTACCTAATTAAGTAATTTCATGAATATACAATTCTTTATATAGTAAGAAATATGTTGTTGATATCGTTTTAAAGCACTTTCGTTAAAGACGATTATAAGTTACAATATCATTTTCAATCGACGACTAGCTTGCTCTAAGTTTTCAATAACTTACTCAAACAAAATAAGTACATTGTATCATCTTTATTTGTACAAGTTATAGTTGATCTTAGACCGATCAATAACGTTTGTGTCATGCTTAACAAGTGATTTTATGATTGTACGAATCAAATAACAATTTTATAATTTCACCATAGGAAACTATATTTTTGCTTAAATATATAGTGGTTCACCGATCCCTATGAAAACCGACGTTGTCGTTGGATCCACGAATTTATCGCTTCCTGTGAGAGTTCCTCGCAAAATAACACAAGACACCGGAGGTTGATATCCGTGATCTCCGACACTCAAGTTAGTTTTTTGGTGAGGTTTGATACCAAGAATAGTAGGTTTGGTTTGATTACATACCGAATTATGACAACTTCGTCACTTATATACTAATAAATGTTATGTTTAAGTTTTTACGATGATGGGACTTCCACCGCAGTGGTAGTGGATGCATGGATTGGACTTGGCTCAAAGATAATCGATAAGAATCAGTCGATCCTCATGCAGATGATCGATCCATAAGTCATTTTGAGTGAATTTAAGCCTAGCACGATCAACCCAATCACATATGCTTGATTTTGTTTATGCTTGAGAACATAAGGAAAAAAGCTAGTGATTTTTCAAAGGAAAGTCACTGAAATAGGGCAAAAAAAAATTACCAAAATTAGTTGTTAAAAATTTCATGTTGTGTAGCTAGTGGGAGCAGCGGAGTATAACAATCTCTCACGCGAAGAAATAGGCACCAAAAGGGTCCAACTGTCTACCATATGGCCCCATGCATGCGGACAACTGGTCAAAATGGTGCAGAGGGCGTCACAAATATTTGGTGCGTGTCATCAGGCCAGTAAGGGCTTCAACTCGGCCCAGTCATACTGAATGGGATCCAAGCCTGACTAGAATCGAGGCTCGATAAGGCCATATGGGTCGTGCTAAGGTTTGATCCCAATCGAGCTTATTATGCCCAAAATTGATTAGGCTCAGGCTGGCCTAATTTTTTGTATTATTTTGAAAAATTTTAATAGAAATATATTAAATTTAAAATATAATATGAAAATTTTAATTAATTAAAGTTATGAATATCAATTGATTAATAAAAATTCTCCTCCAAAAATTACCTCTCCGGTGGATGAGTGCATTAAATATTTACCTAAACCGGTAGGACCTCAAGCAAATCTCACGTTAGCCTCAAGACATTGGTCTCTAACAGAAAAGTAAAAGCTTGAGCTTATAAAATGAAATGATTGAATAATAAAAAAATGAGATTATTTAGGAATACACATTGATTGCTAATGATGAAATGGAAAATAAAACAATATAGCCACCATAGTATTTTTTTGAACTCCTCCTTAGGGAAAGGTGGTTATTAGATCATTTACCAATCTAGGCCTATTAGATTTTATATGTTATAATCTCAATTTTATTACTCAATTGATATTCATAACTTTAATTAATTCAATTTTCATATTATATTTTAAATTAAATATATTTCTATTAAAATTTTCCAAAAAAGAAAATTTAAGCCATCCCGAGCTTGATCGATTTTAGGTCATAAAATGAATAAGATGAAACCAAATTCATTAATGAAGGAAGATACGGTTATAAGAAATAAAAA
This sequence comes from Erythroxylum novogranatense, assembly GCA_029891385.1. Lineage (NCBI taxonomy): Eukaryota > Viridiplantae > Streptophyta > Magnoliopsida > Malpighiales > Erythroxylaceae > Erythroxylum > Erythroxylum novogranatense. The sequence goes on from CM057225.1 coordinate 38,772,150, forward strand.
TATTATAATTAAAGTGATCAATTTAATTAATTGAAGTTACAAATTTTAGTTAATTAATAAAATTTAGATTTTATAATGAATGAATATATAAACGTATATATATATATATATATATATATATATAATATTGATAAAATGAATAAGAAACTAAATTCATTAACGAAGAAGGATATGATTATAGGAAATAAAGAAAATATTATAATTAAAGTGATCAATTAAAGTAATTGCGCTACAAATTTTAATTGAATAATAAAATTGAGATTTTATAATAAACTAATACATTTTAAAATGTATCTATATTGATTAAATGAATAAGATGAAACCAAATTTATTAATGAATGAGGATAGGATTATAGGAAATGAAAGAAAAGGATTGTAATTAAAATGTTTGATTCAATTAATTGAAGATACAAATTTAAATTGATTAATAAAATTGAGATTTTATAATGAATGAATATATAAAACGTATATATATTAATAAAATGAATAAGATGAAACCAAATTCATTAATGAAAGAGAATATAATTATAGAAAATAAAAAATTATTATTGAATTGATCAATTTGATTAATTGAAGTTATGAATTAATATAATTAAAGTGACCAATTCAATCAACTGAAGTTACAAATTTCAATTGATCAATAAAATTGAGATTTTATAATGAATTGATATATAAAATGTAAACATATTGGTTAAATAAATAAGATGAAATCAAATTCATTAATGAAGGAGGATAGGACTATATGAAATGAAAGAAAAGATTATAATTAAAGTGATTAATTCAATCAATTGGTGATAATGAAAAATTCATTAATTGATGGCGTAATTTCAAAAATGATTGTTGAAATTTTTAAATGATATAATTTACAAAAATTCAAGATAAAATCATGAAATAATATTATGGACTAGGAGTTTAGGACTGTGAGAGAGTGAGATTAGAAAGTGGAGATTGGAGAGAGTAGAGAGAAGAGAGAAGAGAGATTAGTTAATTGTTGCAGTCAGGATCATCAATAGTTTACATTACTTCTTTTGTATATAGAAACATTATATTTAGTACAGTAGCATTAAAATTAAAGGAATATTAAGTATATGGTAATAATTAATAAATAATTAAATATATCTTCATCATCAAATATTTAATCAAAATAATGCCTACTTGTGGTTGTATTTGTATACAAATTAAAAAAATAATATAAGGTATTAATACTAAAATAGATGAAATTGATATAATAAAAAGAAATGAGTTTACCCTCGATATCTTCACCATCCAACCAATTTTGGGCACACATAAGGGCTTCTATAGTACAAGGATAAAATTGAGTATGATGAGAACTAATAACCTGACCACTAGTGCTAAAAGTAGACTCCAAAGCAATAATAAATGATGGAGTTGCTAATAGGTCTCAAGTAATTACTTCCATGATCAGAAAATTATTTCCATAATTCTTCCATCATATTAATACATTAAACTGCATACCTTCAACTTTGGCCACATAATCGCCCATTAAATATTTATCTAACACCATTGTATTGTACGAAGTCCTATCCTTTTTTCTTTTATGAATTTTGTAAGTGAAAGTAACAAACTGCTTTTAGAAGATGAGCCTGAACCTGAAACTAAGGTTGGAGTTGAACAACCTGAACTACTATGATCCCAATCCTAATTTTTTTCCATTCTGAATTGATAATCATTAAACAAATCATACCAAAATTGTTTAATGACATCTACATGTTCTTAAGCTCAATTACCATATAACACATTCTGTAACACCCCACACCCGCAGGATCCGAACCCGACATCCACAGTGATATCCGGGTCTGTGCCCCGCGAGAATGGCGTGTTAACCACTCGATCAGAAATCAGTACAATACTATTAAATAACAAATGCACGGAAGTCTATCCAATTGGGTACAAACATTTTCAAAAGCCACCGAGGTCAATCTTACGAATACAAATAATCATTTTAGTACAAAAGTAAAGACATGCAAGGCATACACGAACCGATCCCGACTTTTGACCTTCACTTGAATCTGCGCCATACTCCGCTTTGCTAACGGGTACTCTTCGATTCCTGAAAATAATTGCAATGTTGGGTGAGTTTATGAACTCAAAGAGAAACCATCATCGATGGTTCACTAAATCATGCATTACGCAAATTGTGTATAGCACGACACAGTAATATCTATTTACAGTATTATATAACAGTTTACAGTAATCTATACGATTTACAACAAAGATACATATCTTAATACAAGAGGTAACATACACGCTTTACATAACGGTGGTACAATAGTCTATATCAAGATATAGTATCGATAGGAATAATACAATTCAAGATCACATCACAATTTACAGTAAATCATGGCATCACTCGGCCAAGAATCGTCACACAATTCAAAGAATTCAATCACCATGTATATAATGCATATGAGACTCTTTCGGTTATTCATGTTGTGCCCAAGTGCTCAACAAGAACAATGGGGACGCGCGCGTGATTTTCCCTCGGGCTAAGCCTTGACAAGATGCGATGTTCGAGCTCTGGGCTCTTTTCAAAGAGATCAAGAACTGGGTCACAATCCTTTATCCGATCATGCATTTATGCATGCAATGCAATGTTCAAGAATTCAGATTCAAGAGCTCAAGATATGGCTATAAAAGCCCAGTAGTGTATCTCTCAGTAACTTACAGTAATTCAGTAATCCAATCCAATTCAGTAAACACATACAATTCAATCGTACCCCTTTTCAATAGTCATGCAGTCACACAGTGCAATTCGCATTGTTCAGTTCTATACAGTAAGAGCATGCAACTCAGTCATATACATTTCAGTAATAATACAGTGCAATCCAATCACATATAATTCAGTAATCATATACTTCACGTTATCAAGTAATTTACAGTGAACATTTAGACACTCAAGAATTTGAGAAACCAACTAGGTTACTCACCTGTTACTTCCGAGCTACTGCCTGGAAGTCCCAACAACGTCCGTGGAACGATGATCCAACGACGCCTATATAACAGTTAAATACAGTCTATTACTGATTGCTCAATTAAACGGTACAGTAATGCATATGTCTCAGTGAAATGATGTACAATGCATATTCACAATCTTCCGGTGCTAATTCCTAATTTCGGTACTTTAACCCCAATTCTATTTCTTTGTTCAATTGATCACTAATAATTGATCCATTCCTATAATCCAGTCAATTTCCTCAATTCAAGTCTCCTATAGCAATTTCCTATTAAACTCCAATAGTCTCAATTTGACACTTAGGTCACATTATGAATCACAATTGACCTTAATCTCTATAATTCAGTACCAATTAAATCAAATTGAATTCTCATACTTATCCTCAATTGTAGACCTCTTTACCTAGTTCATAATGAATCTGGAATCACCTCAATTGGAGGTCTACACCAAAAGATATGCCCAATTAAACATAATTGAACCAATTAAGACAATTCCTCGCCGCGACCATGCGGCCTTCGCCGCGAGAAAAGGCATGCTCGCCGAGGCGTGAAGCACGCCGCCACGGCGCTGCGTCTCTCGCCGCCGCTCACGACGTCGGCCAAAGACTCGTCGCGACGCGTTTTTCCTTGCTTTCGTTCGACGTCATGCTGCGTCGTCATGACCAATGCATTTAATCTAAATCGATTTATTCGTCATGACGAAGCCCAAAAGCTTCAGGCTGTCATGACAAGCCGTCCGATCGCCTTCTCCGATCGATTTCGCCATTAATACACATACCAACCTCCATAAAACCTCGCCTACCTCAAATCAACTCTCATAAATGCCATAAATTCATGCAGAACTAATAAAACAACTTTAAACACAACAAACATACCAATCGACGATTTTCCATGATTTTCACCGTAAACCCTAAATCCTCCAAATCACCGATTACACCTCTCAAAAGCCTCTCAATCCTTCATCAAATACAAGAAATCGCTTAGCTAGACACAATGAGAGGAAAACCAAAGGGAGAAATAGCAAGACTCACCAATATGGAGAAATCGCAACCACTGTGGAGAAGGGAGAGGAAGAAACGAAAATGCCTTAGGTATTTTCCTCTTCCCATTCCACTTAGATATTTATAGCCACGAGTCTCCGATTCGGTTCAAATTTCAGTCCAATTTCTAATAGCTCAACATTTTATTCTTAGAATCACCAATCTATATCTTCCACGCTATTTGCCACCAATTTGAATCCGAATCGAATTTATCGATCTCTAGCAAATTTTTCATCCAACCCAAATTCTATAAATAGCGTAAAATTTCCTATAAGCCTCTATAAACCACCGATCACTCATAAACAGATCGAATCAGCCAAATGCACTCAATCACTCTAATTCCTCAATTAACTCTCGATCCAAATTCCAAGAATTCATACTCACAATCGATCCCTAAAATCGTGAATGCATGTACCAATGAATATATGCATATGCAGTAAACCAGTTCCTCTATGATTAGAGGCCAGTAACATGCTCAGTCAATGTATGCAGTGAAATCCTATCAGTCTGTCCCAATATTACCATAATACCCTTAATGACAGTAACGGGATGTTACACATTCTATATAAAATTAACCTCCTCTATCTTATATCTTAGGTCTAACATAAATAAGATTGCAACAATATGTCTAACCATATACCAATAAGAATTTAACTTTTTCATCATATGCTCTACTATAACCTAAACAACCTAGTTGAAATAAAAAATCCAATCAGATAAAGCTTTCTTTATACAATAGTACGAAGTTAAATATTTTGTTCTTGAGAATAATTCAGTCGCATTATAAAATAATTCCACCTTCTGACAATGTTCTCTAGCCAACTCATATTGGTCTTTTATAGGCATGCAAGCGTACTGAAAATCTCTTTGTCTTAGGCTGGTAAATACATCAACATATTGGATTGCTGACTTTAACATCTTGAAGATTGAGTTCCATCTAGTTGACAATCTAAAACCAAATTCTTCGTACTCGGAATGCATAGTTTTCATGCAATTTCTTCAAATTTGTGAACTTTTTAGGTGTTGCAAGCAATCTAAGATACTATATTATTCTAAGTAGAATCTGTTGTTTCTTTTTATCATATCCAACCCTTCATTTATAATCAAATTTAGAATATGTGCTAAACAACACATATCTCATAATCAAATTTTGTAATTAAATACCAATTATGCCCAAACAAGATCTAATATCTCATATTGATCCTTATTTATCATATATCTCATATTTAATCATAAAGTTTCTCAAACTTTACAATCAAATCCAACTTGACTAAAATATATTTGCTCTCTTTAACTTGTTCTTTATGTGTAATCCATTAGATTCCCAAATATGTTGTCAATGGATATAAAATACAATCTTAAATTATATTTAGGAATAGATAAATTAAATTTTTTAATTTATTTTAATTCTCTAATTAAAATTTTATATCCATAGATCAAGATTGGTATCTAGTAACACATCATAACCACTTAAATATTTAGGATTGTCATAGTGATTTTGACTAACTTTTCATGCATGATTTTTTTGTATAATTCAATATTTTAATCATACAATGTTCTGATTAGACATAGAACATAAATTTAATGTCTACTTTATTCTGAGTCTAATCATATTAGTTCTCCACCATTAGCTACTGAGTCAATTAATAACATTTGTAAACTATTTAAAAATGTCATTCCATCTTAGCCAAGGATTTTCGGAATCAATAATAATAAAAAACGACAGAACATTCTCCTTAATTACTTTAGGGTGATGAATCATATCTTGATCACACAACTACCTTTATATAGTTAATGATACATCTAATGACTATCAAATTAGCAATCCTTGACTATAACTGGTCATTAGTAGTATCAAAACTTAGTAATCCCTATGTAAGATAATATTGAAGACCTCAAGTCAAATGATCACTTATCTCATGGACTTTATCATATGTATCCAAATATGTAACATATAAAAGAATTTCTTTTAAATTATTTTCTAAACTATAACCAACTGATTGGCTCTAGGGCATAAACTAAGAATCTCCCATCTGCACTAAGCTAATCTTTAAGTATCATATACCGTATCATCATATGAAGATTATGCTATTGTTGGGATAGTGGCTTAGTGGGAGAATTTTACAAGATTCTTTACAGTGAGCACTTACTTAAATCTTACAACTTTCATCTTAATTATTATCATAATTAAGAAAATTTGCCTAAATACATCCTTGGATCTTTGATAAGGTCTTAGCTCCTTCATGCCCAATGGCTCTAATGTATTATAGTATATTACTGTCCTTAGTTAGGATATAATTATGAAATTAAAATCCATATAACCTTGAAGTCAAATATCAACTCATACATAGAATAATGGATATCTTTAATACTTCACAAGTATCCGATATCTTAAATATTAAACATCTTTACTACATTAGTTATGTATTTGGACTTAGAATACGTAAACAACTCCCAATATATCTTTATAGTTCTAGTTCCTAAGATTAAGTTATTACCTTTTTATATCCAACAAGATTTGATCTTGGACAATTATATTTTCATCAATTGAAAATTAGAATTATTGTTTTTTATAAACAATTTGTTACTATATACTCCCATTGAAGCTGACATCTATACTCCCACTAACCATCTTGTAGACATGATAAGTTCATAATTAAATAAAAAACTCTTTGAATTAATCTTGAAAGTGAATCTTTCAATGCCTCATATCCTTTCAACTGTACATCAAATGATCAACAAAGCCATTAGTTTAATTGGATGTATTATCATGAGATTTGAACTTTTCAAATTTCAGCTTATTCTTATTACTTATTTTGAGAACCGTTCTCCTATAGGTATACATTGAAACAAACAATTTGTTTAACAGGTTTGTAAGATTACATCAAACCTTTTGGATATCTCATAACCTTTTATTACCTAGTTTATTTCTAAACTTAGTGGATAATACATGTTATAACTAACCATCACATCCTTAAATCATTAACTTTGACTCTTCCAAAGACTTAGCATTACATATCTAATATGAAATCTTGCTAATTGATCTAATTGGAACTATTAAAGATAAGTCATTATTGTAATAGCCCTATCTCTAAATTCCTAATTGTTGTTCCTTGTGTATCGCGGATAATGAAATCACTGATCGCTTGCTTTTTGAGTGTACATTCTCTAAATCTGTTTGGGACTAATGCCTTTTACATTTTTTTTACACTACCCTAATCAACCTAACCTTCAATCCACTCTCACTTGGTTTAATCTTGCTTCCAATACTAGAACATCAGACATTAATATATTTCCAATCCTTCTTTCAACTATTGTTTACAATATCTGGTCTGAAAGGAATGCTAGAACTTTCAAATATGAAGCCAAGGATGTTGGGAATGTGTACTTCATAGTAATCTCCCAAATTATGGAACATCTCAGCTCAAACACCGAGAGGAGGTAATTAATTATGTTTCTATTTTCCTAATATTTTTTCTGCAGGTTTGATAGATCATAAATATCAAGTGGCTCAACAGCATGTGTGTCAACTTTCGAACAGCAGACGGAACCTTCTTAGACATGAAGGTAGCAGCTGCAAATTCCATGTTTGGAACAGCTTGTTATTCAGGAGGCCAAGATGGAGGTCCAACATTTTTTCAGCCTCCAAAGCAGAAGATCAGAGGACAGGATGAGGAAACCTTTTGTTTACAATCAGAAAACATGGAGTTGGAAGGTTTTGGTCTTTTCGGAAACAAATAATATGAATGTTACAAAAAAGTAAACAAATTTCAACAGTTGGAGAACTTCACCTACGGTTGGAATCCAGGCATTCGGTAGAAGTAAGTGAGTGAACATCATCTCACTCTCTATCTTCAGCTGAGAAGTAGGTTGATTTGGTTAATAATAAATTGCTGGTTGCTTAAAATGCTATTAATTGCTTGTTGGTAAGCGTGTATACTGGATCGATGAGCTAGCTCTTTCAGGTTTTTTTTGATAGGAAGGTTGTTGTTTGTTCCTCATTTATTTATCTTATGTTTCTTTTTGTTAGGCAAGAAGTTACTACTCAAGCAGTGTCCAGTGCTGTACATAACTTTTCTATTCTGTGTAAAGTCTTCTGAATTACCAAAAAAAAATTATTTGGTTGTATATTGACAATTATGGCATCCTAATTCAGTGACTAGCATGATATTTCAAACTTAGTTTCATATAAACCCTAAATGGAAACCGTAAAATATGTCATAGAACTAAAATAAGATGGTTTTCGAATATGAAATTACATAAAAGAGTTACATACCTATAAATAACCTTTTTCCATATCAAAATGAGAAATTTCCGTAAATGATTCACTAACATTCGTCTTCATTCTTTTATGGGAAGAACATAACGTGTATGAGAGAGAGGTTTAATATTAGAAAGAACAGATCATGTGTAGGAATAATTTTAGCTAAAACAGTAGTATTTAACTAGAATTTTGGTTTGTGATTAGTATTGTCTTCAACACTTGCTACATCCTCAACTTCAGTTTTAGTTTCATTGTCTCCTAAGTCAATTGATTCCACGCCAACACTAAACTTAGGTAATATGTTTGATGTCTCACGAATTTTCTTTATCAAATATATCTTCAACCTCTTCTTCTTTAGAATACTCAAAGTTACTTTTTTTTTTTTTATAGATCACCTTCTGCATCTTATGTTGAATTTTTAGAAGGTAAAGATGTTGGCTGATCATTGCCACCACACTTTGTTTGCTCATCTTCTTCAGTTCGGTGACCTGCAACGGAATTAGTTTATTTATTTAACTCATTTTTCTATGTTTTGTCATCATGATTAGAATTATGACCGAGTTGACTTAGCTTAACTTGTTGAATTTGCTTCAGCTGATTACGTATCTCAATCGATATATCTTTAATCATCAAAACTTGGTTATGCTCAAAGATAGTTCATAAGTAATCAATGGACATTTCTTCTAGTCAACATAAAAGAAAATGATGATCGTAGTCGTTTTAGCATGCGTCATTGAAGTGTAAATGGACAGAACAAGTTACGACTGGTGGCTGGTAGCTTATTCGTTGCTACTGCTCACCACGTAGGCTCCTCACCTCCGTTTAAACGAGTCTATCTTATCCACAAAAATTTATGGACCTGAAATGATTGGCCTTGGAAAGACCTTCTAATAATTTGGGCACTTGAAAAAACTCAAGTTCCAGAATTTACACTTCCATAAAGGTAACTTCTACTGATAAACTCAACCATGGCAGCGGCTTCCTCCTACATGGGCTTTTCAAGTTTCCCTATATTAGGCTGGCTTGGAGGCAGAAGAGAAGTAATAAGAAAAAAGTTATTCTCCATTTCAGCGCAACAGCAAGCAGAAGTCCGAGAAGGGGACTCAAAGATGGATTCACAAGGAGTAAAAGAAGATTCCAAGAGTGAGACTATGAAGCCAAGGACACAGCCAAGACCAGTGGAGCCCCAAACAAATGTCAAGAGCAAGAACATGAGCAGAGACTATGGAGGGCAATGGCTGAGCAGTGTTACTCGGCACGTTAGAATCTATGCTGCATACATCGACCCTGAAACATGGGAGTTCGATCAGACTCAAATGGATAAGCTTACCCTTATTCTTGATCCTACCAATGAGTTCGTGTGGACCGATGAGACTTGCGCATTGGTTTACTCTTACTTCCAGGAGCTGGTGGATCACTACGAGGTAAAATGATGTCGATTGTTGTCCTTGTAACTGCTAATTAATCTATGTTCTACTCTAGGCCTGGAAGTGGGTTTAAGAACAGTTTAGCGTGTTGTAGCCCATTTCCATGAGTAAGCAAATTTAACTCTTTTATCCTCTAGCTGATGTCGAGATTTAAAGCTAGCCGTCCACAAGTAACCCGCCCTGTTTCAAAGCATCACCCTTAAACACTAGCGGTAGGCCATTCTTGTGCTGAAATTTTACTGGGGCGCATACAGTTGGCAGAAGATTTACTTGTTCTGATTTCAAAATGCACATGTACGGCCAAAAGTCTATGTTCCGTTAATTTTTGGAAGTTGCATGGATCCCTGTTTCAGCTGGCTGAACATTAAACTTTATGTGAAATCAGGGTGCTCCATTAACAGAGTATACGCTGAGGCTGATTGGTTCAGACATAGAGCACTACATCAGGAAGCTGCTATATGATGGGCAAATCAAGTACAACATGAACGCTAGGGTACTTAACTTTAGCATGGGGAAGCCTCGTATTCTACCTAATGATTATGATCAGCTCCAAGAAACAAAGTTGTAAGATTGATGCTTATAAGAGAACATTAAAATAGACAAATATTTGTATGTAGACTCAGAAAGGTGACAATGTCAGGTTCATGAGATGATCTGCTTGTATAGGCAACCCAAACGTTGAATTATATACAAATGGTTAGCGGTAAGGCTATGCTATTTGTTCAACAGTTGAGTGCATATTTAATATTCTGGTCTTCAGGAATTGAAATCTTAGAGATCAAGTCAAACTAGCTACTGAGGCAGCATTTCCAAACATGATGGCTCCAACCACGGTTGAAACACTCCATTATGAGCCACGTTCTACACAAAATGTGGACAGGTAAGTGTCAACAACATTCTGGTACAAATGAAAGATTTACAAGCACAAACAGATGAAACCAACTATAAATATGCTCTTGAGGCGTGTAATGATCCTACTTAAAACTAATTCATGATGACAAGCCAGAAAGTAACAGATACTCTGCATAAATAGAGTCAAAATTTCTCTTGAACGGGCAGTCCAACAAGTTGGGCAATTGACATTTTATTTTGGTGCATTAATAGGATTGCTATGATGATTATCACACAGATATAAAACCAAAATGCGGTGATTTGTAAGTGTTGGATCCGTTGATTAGTGACACCCAGAATGCTTTTTTGTCCCATGCAATATTGACAATAATGTTCTTATTGTCCAAGAATTCTTGAAAGGCTACTCTTCCTCTCATAGCCCCCCTAATTGCACCTTGAAAGTTGATTTCCATAAGGCTTTTGACAGTATTAGTTAGTCTTTCTTGCGCAACATGCTGGTGGCTTTTGGTTTTCCGAAGCCATTTATTACTTGGGTCTTGGAATGTATCTCCTCTGTATCCTTTTCGGTCTTGATCAATGGCTCTCCTTCTCGTTACTTTAAAGCTGCTCGAGGAGTCAGACAGGGTGATCCCATTTCCCCGTATCTATTTATCTTGGCTATGGAGGTTCTTAGTGCTCTCATCCGGCAGAAGGTTCTCTCTAATTCGCATTTCAAGTTTCACTCCAAATGCAAGCAATTGGGTCTCACTCGTCTGTACTTTGCCGATGACTTGCTCCTCTTTTGTAGAGTTGACCTAGCGTCGATTCGGTAGTTTATGCAGGCTCTCCTTGATTTCATGCTTTTTTTTGGACTGCAAATCAACTTTTCGAAAAGCTATTTTCTATTGTCTAAAAGGGTTGCTGGCTTGGCTTCTTCTATCTCTGAGGCTACGGGTATGCAGCCACACACCCCCCCCTTTTATATCTTGGTCTCCCCATCTCTACCAAGCGGCTTACTAATGTAGAGTGTCAACCTCTCCTCGAACGAATCCAGCGACGAGTTTCTTCTTGGGTGAATAAGTCGCTCTCTTATGCAGGTAAGCTTATGCTTATTAAATCTGTTCTTAACTCCTTACATGTGTATTGGTCTTCTCACATCTTTTTAGCACAAGGCATTATCAAGGAGATTGAACGGATTCTTCGGAAATTTCTATGGGGCCATTCTGATGGTACTCCTGGCGCAGCTAAGGTGAAATGGTCTGATCTTTATTTTACCAAACAAGAAGGTAGGCTGAATATTATTCCCATCTGGATTGTCAATCGCTCTTTGCTGCTCAAGCGCTTCTAGTGGATTTTGGAGGACAAGACTTCGTTGTGGCTTAAATGGTTGCATGTTTATTTTCTTAGAGGACACAACATCTGGGCTATTAAACCGAAAGCCTCCCACTCTTTCTTTCTCAACCAGCTCTTGAAGTTACGCGATGAAGTTCAGAGAGACACTTCTTGTATTATTAAAGATGGCCGGTTGGCTTCATTATGGTTCGATAATTGGTCCAGCATTGGACCCTTAATTCACCAATTAAACGTGTCTAGAGCTTCCTCTTTATTCCCTCTCAAAACCCGGATGCGAGCCTTCATAAATGGGTCCTCGTGGCATCTTCCGCGCAGCTTGAGCCATCTTCAACCTCCCTACCCCCCTTCTCCACAGGAATCTGATGCCGTTTTCTGGAGGACTCTTCCTGTTGCCTCGCTGACCAATCGCATCATTTGTGACAACATGCGTTCTCATCGAGCCAAGGTCCCATGGGCAGCCACGGTTTGGAGCAAATATTTAACGCCAAGATTGTCGTTCATCCTTTGATTAGCCATTCAACATAAACTCTCCACCGCTGACCGACTTCCATATGTTCAGATTGACCGACTTTGCCCCATGTGTTCTCAACAACCGGAGTCATGTTCCCATCTCTTCTTCGAATGCTCCTTTATCAAAGCTATTTGGGAACATGTCTCTTCTGTGTGCTCTTGGACATACCCCGGATTGAATCTGGTAGAGATTACCACTTCTATCGCTGTTCAGCATGCTAACAGTAGACCTCTCTTTACTGTGGTTTTGGGTGTATGCATCTATACGATTTGGTGAGAAAGAAATTTCCGTCGTTTCCAACACATAACGTCTCCGAAGGAATGCCTCATCTCTTTGATCCTGTCCACCATTCGCGAGATGGTTGTGGCCAAACGCCTCCACCTCATGTATAGCGCTTCTGTATGCTCAGCGATATGACTTTAACGTGTTGCTTGCCTAGCTTGCTCTTTGAATTAGGATTGTGGCTCTGGATATGAAACCTATTCATTAGCTTTTTCTAGTTCTCGTTTCTGTAGTGTTTTTTATTAGGGGTCACCCCTTGTTTCCCTCTTGTACTCTGTCTTCTTAATTCATTTATTAATTCCATTTCTCGTTAAAAAAAGAGAGTAGAAGAATCCACGCAAGAGGTTCAAGACTTTAGGCTCACTATTTTCAAAGGAATCAATTTTTTCTGCAAGATCTACAAGGTTTCACAGAACATTAACATTCAAAATGAAATCCACTATACACTACATACGTATTGGTCGGGTCGGCCGTGCAGGGCCCGGACCCAGTCAAGACGACCCATGGGTCGGTCGGTCCATTCTTCAATTGTCAATCTCCTACCTAATCGCCATGCTAGGCCCAAGCCCGATCCACGCCCACAAATTTCGTTAGCATGAGAAAACCTACCACGCAGAGGTAGAAGTTTACGTAAAAACCTAAACCTAGCTACAAAACCATATATAAGGTATAGTTTTCCCATAATTGAGGTACGAAATCATAACCTAGTTGTTTTCTCTGCATTGATCAACCTCACCTTCACAAAAAGACTTACTTGATCGTCGGAGGGGCTAATCGGGACACAACCCCCGACGTGCCTTCCTTGTTTTGCAGGTATCTTCACATCGGACTCATCACAGAAAGCAGCAGGATCATGGAGCAGAACGACAACATACAGTTCAGCCAAAATCTGGCAGAACCAAATGACGCCCACCGTGGGGCCCGACTTCCGGACACTACGTCCAGAAACACACAGATCAGTCAGGCGACGACGATGAATCCTGATATAGCCGTTGTTGTGGCTCTGGCGATGCAACGCATGGGTTTGCAGCTACCTGCAACTCTGCCGCCTGCACCACATGTTTCCCGCACGGAATCCTCAGATCCTAACGATCAACCACAACCTCAGGATTTGGAACAAGAAGAACAGAGTGTCGCTTTAGAGGATAACGCTGCACTCAATATGCACCAATCTTCGACCGACGGATGCGATCCCGTCTACCAGGCACACCTCCTCACCAAAAACAGATAAAGAAGCGGGCGATCTATCGATCCGCCAGATTTTAATCTCACCAAGACAACGGCAACCATCGCTTTCGACAGTCCGTCGCGGCGGATCAAAGATGATGACCTATCGCCACCGCATGTAAAACCTAGAAAAATCGTGGACAATCGGATTAACGCAGATTATGAAGCTTCGCCTGCATCACCGACATCACAAAGATAGCTCTCCTTCACTCAAAATTTTGATAGCCTCCGGCATCTTTAACCAAAATACCAACACCGTAAAAATACACCGCAAGATCGACCCCACGGACTACTTACAACACTTCCAATGATGATGAATCAGACTGCAGCTGGATGCCATCCAATGTAAGGCTTTCAGACGATCTTTCAAGAGGAGCCCGACGTTGGTTCAATAGTCTACCTCCTGGTCAGATTACTTGCTTTGAGGATTTCGACTACTTTTCCTCAACCAGTTCGCTACCAAGAACGGCCACGAAAAATAAAGATTGGAGGTGATGCAACTCACCCAAGGAAGGAATGAAAGTCTGCGAGAGTTCATCACTCGGTTCAATAATGAAGCGGTCGAGGTCCCCGACCTCACTTGCTCGTCTATGCTGGCTGCGCTTATGAGCAATACGAGGGATGAGGAGTTTAAGAAGTCGCTAGCCCTCGATCAATCCCGATCTATTCAGAGATCGGACACGCGAACATAAGTACATTCAAATTTTAGAAGTATTAAAGAATACAAAACGCTAGGCAGATGATCGCGGGCTGAGTGGTAGGGCAGATGAGTCTCACAAAAGACAGAGGGATCAGTCGACCTGGAGAAAGCCAATCGGTCGGTAGTGGCATCAACAAGACTTCACCCCGCTTAACAAACGATATGCAGAAGTGCTGGCGGCCATGAGAGCGAATGAGGAAACTATTCGAGAGCCCAATAAAATGAAGACCCCATACAAAGACAGGAACCCGGACCTGTATTGCCGTTTTCACAAAGAGGTCGGTCATGATACGGAAGATTGCTGGCAGTTGAAAAAAGAAATCGAATCCCTCATACAAAGGGGAAGGCTAGGCCGATTCGTGAAGACGAATCAAAACGCCGATCGAGACAATCAATACAGGATAGGCCTCGACATCAACGCGATCGCCTGGAGGCGAAATGATAGGAATGACGGAGGGAGGCAGAATACGAATACAGATAATCAACGAGAAGAGAGAGGGCGATCAAGAGAAAGAAACGATGGAAACGCTGGGCAACAAGACGACCGACCAACTGGAATCATTAACATGATATTCGGTGGAAACGCAGATGGCGGATCCACCATTAAAGGAAGAAAGAGATATGCCAAACAGGTCGGCAGAGACTCATCCACTAAAAAGCCGAGGGAGACCGATGGGATGATATCATTCGATGAGTCCGACCTCGATGGAATAAGTTGCCCCCATGACGACGCTCTCGTGGTAAATCTGAATATGAACGGTTACGAGGTGAAGCGGGTGATGATTGATACGAGAAGCTCGGTCGATTTGTTGTATTACGAGGCCTTCAAGCAGATGAAGGTACCCGAAGACCGACTACTACCTACGGACGACCCCATTAAAGGAGTAACTGGGGCGTCAGCTTACCCGTTCGCCTGGGTGAATTTGAAAGTGAAGTTCGAGCGTGTCGGATAGAAAGGGACGCTGAGTTCCTAGTCGTCAAGTTTCAAGGGCATACAACGCAATAATCCAAGGCGGACTACTCAAAATGTCCTCGGATCGATCGCTCCACCTACTACCAGTTATGAAGTTCCCGACACCCCACGGAGTTGGTGTTGTCGGTCGTGAGAATTGCTGGGAATGTTACTTAGCTAAACGAAGACATTAGATGGGTCAGAAGATCTTGATGAGCTCTCTTGATGTGAGGGCCGACGAGGATATAGATAGGATGAACCCAGTAGAAGAAACACAGCGGGTCAGACTGGACGACGCCGACCCTTCCAAATTCACAAACCTAGGCTCCGAGCTGCAGAGCGACCTGGTTAAAGAGATCACAGCCTGTCTGGTGAAAAATAGATCGGTCTTCGCTTGGATGTCGAGCGACATGCCTGAAATTTCCCGATCAATTGCGTCGCACTCCCTCGGTATACAGCATGACTACAAACCGATCAGACAGAAGAAGCGATGGCACAGCAAGGAGCAACAGGGTGATCGAGAAAGAAGTAGAAAAATTACTCGGTAGGGTTCATCCGATAAGTCAAGTACCCTGAATGGCTCGCCAATGTGGTTTTAGTGAAAAAGAAGAACGGGAAGTGGAGAATGTGCATAGATTTCACCGATTTGAACAAAGCATGTCCAAAGACGGTTTCCTCTGCCAAGATCGACCAAATAGTAGACTCCACCTCAGGACACGAACTTCTCAGTTTCCTAGATGCCTTCTCGGGCTACCATCAAATCCAGATGAGCCTTGAAGACGAGGAAAAGACCGCCTTCATCACCGACCAAGGCACGTATTGTTACCAAGTGATGTCGTTCGGTCTAAAGAATGCTGGGGCTACTTATCAACGGCTCGTTATGGAGGTCTTCAAAACACAGATAGGTCGGTCTGTCGAAGCTTACGTAGATGATATGGTGGTTAAAAGTAAGACGGCCACCGAGCATGTGGATGATTTAAAAGAAGTCTTCCAGACACTTGATAAATTTCAGATGAAGTTGAACCCTGAAAAATGCGTCTTTGGTGTGGCATCCGAAAAATTCCTTGGGTTCATGATTACTCAACGTAGGATTGAGGCTAATCCAGAGAAGATTGAAGCCATTGTCCAAATGCCTTCACCAAGGTCCTTGAAAGAAGTCTGATATCGACCGGTCGAATAGTCTCCCGAGTAGATTTGTGTCAGTTGGGGACAAGTGCCTCCCATTTTCAAGATCTTGAGGAAAGCGAACGTGACTCAGTTCCAATGGCCGGACGAGTGTGAGAAAGCTTTTCAACACTTAAAGCAATACCTGTCTAGTCCGCCTATCCTGCAAAGCCCGGTAGAGGGAGATAACCTGATTATATACTTGGCGGTTACGGAGGGATCAGTCAGTGCGGTACTTATTCGATCGGAACGACCAACACCCTATCTATTACGTCAGCAAAGTATTAACCGGATCGGAAACGCGATACACGCCAATAGAGAAACTAGCTCTCTCCCTGATAATGGCGGCTCGGAAACTAAGGCCTTACTTCCAAAGTCATACAATTGAGGTATGGACCGACCAACCCTTAAGGCAATGCCTTCAAAAGCCCGAAACTTCGGGCCGACTAATAAAGTGGGCGGTAGAGCTGGGAGAGTTCGACATACAGTACAGACCTCGCACGACCATTAAAGCGCAGGTGTTGGCGGACTTCATCGCGGAGATGAGCCAACCTAACTCGAAGGACGAGCGGCTCCACACGGAGCTTGTTTGTTGACAGGTCGTCCAATGCCGAGGGATGTGGAGCGGGAGTAGTGCTGATCAACCCGCACAATGAAGAAAAGGTGGAATACGTCCTTCGACTTGAGTTCAAAGCCTCCAATAACGAAACAGAATACGAGGCCCTGATAACCGGTCTCCAACTGGCTAAGGAAATGGAGATTAGGCATCTAAAAATATATAGCGATAGCCAAGTGGTGGTCGGTCAAGTCACCGGACAGTATGAGGCCAAGGGGAGCAACATGATTAAGTACCTGGAGCTGATAAAGCAGGAGTTGAGCAATTTCGAACAGTACTCGATCAACAGAATAGAACGAGCTCAAAACGCTAATGCGGATGCGCTCTCCAAAATGGCTTCCGACCGTGATGCCATGAACAATGTTCTGGTCGAACGACTAGACCGACCTAGCATTCAAAAAGCCAAGGAAGCTCTCGACGTAAGTACTAGTCGATCGAGTTGGATGGAACCGATCATATAATACCTTTTGGAGGGAAAACAACCGGAAAACGCGTCGGAGGCCAAGAAACTGAGAATAAAGGCAGCCGAGTACACGGTCGTTAACGACACTCTATACAAACGATCTTACGACTGGCCACTGCTTCGATGCTTGAATAAAGAAGAAGCCAAGCAAGCAATGGCCGAAGTTCATGAAAGGATGTGTGGAAACCATGTAGGAGGCAGAATGTTAGCTCACAGACTGATCAGATAGGGGTACTATTGGCCGACGATGAGAAGAGACTGCCAGGAGAAAATCGACCGATGCGAGGCCTGCCAGAGAAACAAAGAACTGCCTCACCAAATTAATCGAAAGGATAAAAATTGTGAGCCATCCTATCCCGTTCGCTCAATGGAGAATGGATATACTGGGGTCTTTCCCTCTCGGTCCCGAGCAGAAGAAGTTCTTGATAGTGGCGGTGGAATACTTCACCAAATGGGCAGAAGTGGAAGCGGTCGCTACAATTTCCGAGCAGAAGATAGAGAACTTTGTGACGAAGAACATACTTACCTGCTTCGGGATGCCCATGGTATTGGTTACGCACAATCGGTCGGTATCTGAGCGGTCACGTATAATCGGTCGACATCTAATCGACCGGGGCTACCCGAGCTGTCTCATACCCGACCTACAACGTCAGTGCCCGACCGATCGATCACCTGACGAGCTATTTCACAGACGAGCTACAAAACTCCTACATACTCCTACGACCCTTCTCTTCGCTCAGACTCGAGGAGTAGAGGGGGCTTATGGTCGGGTCGACCGTGCAGGGCCCGGACCCAGTTAAGACGACCCATGGGCCGGTCGTTCCATTCTTCAATTGTCAATCTCCTACCTAATCGCCATGTCAGGCCCAAGCCCGATCTACGCCTTCCACAGCCCGTTAGCATGAGAAAACCTACCATGCAGAAGTAGAAGTCTACGTAAAAACCTAAACCTAGCTACAAAACCATATATAAGGTATAGTTTTCCCATAATTGAGTGCGGAATCATAACCTAGTTGTTTTCTCGCATTGATCAACCTCACCTTCACAAAAGACTTACTTGATCGTCGGAGGCTAATCGGGACACAACTCCCGACGTGCCTTCCTTGTTTTGCAGGTATTTTCACATCGGACTCATCACGTAAAGCGGCGAGGATCATAGAAGCGAATCAGCACATACATCTGATTCGGCCAAATCCGGCTGTAACCACGCATAAATTGACCATTTCAACCACGTCTTAATGGATGGAAAGATAACTGCATATGTTAAGTCAAATGGCATCGTCAAACAGTTTGAAAATGGCAGTAACCTTAAAATTTACATCAAATATAGACACATGATGGATAAGGCACACAGAACTATTGAGTTCCAACAACAATCATGTCCTAGGAAATCCTATGAGCTATCCTGTTGAACAAAGATGATTAGGATCCAATCAAAATGTAAAGGACCTATTAACATACTAGTTTGAATATTACATAGTTTGGCGGGTTGATTATATGCATGCTATATATACGAAAACATTCACGATTGACAGAAAGCACTCGGTAATAATAGGAATACCATGGTGCTTATCGAGATATGACTTTCCACAGCCAGGGAGCTGAAATTGTTTTGGCCCACTACGCAGTTCTTTGTCACGAACCATCTTCCTTTCAAGAGTAGCTTCAACAAAAAGATCACGATACTCCTCATCAAATGGCTTTCTGAGGACTTCCATAACTCCCTCCCTAAACTGCAAACAACTTTTTCTGACAGAATTTTCGATGCACCCGTCCCTTTCATCCTTGAAGCAGAATTAATAATGAACACAAAATGCAAAAACTGATATTACCAGCCATAAAGCATGAAATGAAATACTCTTAGCAGTAGATAACAGCTTTTAAGGAAGGAAGAGAAAAGAAAGAGGAAAAAAGTTTGACCAGGAAGTGATACATACAAATCTGTATGTTGAGGTTACAAACATCCATTTCATTTACTTCTGAATCCATTGAACTCTCTTCATCCTTTCCGTATATAATTTCTTTTCCATTTTCAAATGTAAAAACAAAATTACTTCCTTCGACCTTCACACCATTCAGAAGGTTCTGGTATGTTTCATCTACCTCGGCCAAATTCTGTTCACTAAATTTGGAATTAATTGAATCAAGAACCTCCGGTAGTGGCCTAGTCCTAAGATTGTCTTTAAGTTCACATAAAATAGGATCTACTACATTTCCTTTCACCTTTTCTTCGGCCACTGAACTTTTTCCTACTCTGCCAGGAACGTTCCTCAAAGTCCTTTGAGTTTCCACTTTCCGTCTCCTAGAAGAGCTCCTGGCATCACTCTCCTTTCTTTGGTTATTCATTTGAAAATCTACCATTGTCTTTGTATTCTCTACAATGCCACTACCATATTGCTCATCGTATGTGTCATAACTGATCATGTCCACCGCTCCATCACTCACAAGAAGCTCTAAAATATAAGAATTTCCATTTTCTCTCAGCTTCTCAATAAAAATCTTGTAATCAGGATCCATGTCATCATCAGCACTATCATTATGAGTATCATCATGAACATCATGAATCACACGTCTACAAGCTATTGAATTTCCTTCACCTACAACATATTCATCAACATTACTGCAGTCAATTCGTCGTAAACTAATCTTAGAACTCTGAGAGGCAATGCTCCTTCTCTTCCATCGCCTGGCCAACCT
Source organism: Erythroxylum novogranatense (assembly GCA_029891385.1). Taxonomy (NCBI): domain Eukaryota; kingdom Viridiplantae; phylum Streptophyta; class Magnoliopsida; order Malpighiales; family Erythroxylaceae; genus Erythroxylum; species Erythroxylum novogranatense. Next base: position 38,792,650 of record CM057225.1, read on the forward strand.
CGGATCGTCTTCTTTAATGTCTATCATCATTGGTGGAGGGTTACTCGTTCTCCTCTTTTTGGGTCTCATTCTCTCCATCCCAAAAGAAAAGAAAAGACGCAAATTTGGTTTAATAACATTCAATCCCTTGACAGCCACCAAAGGAAGACTCCTGCTTTTAAAGGAAAGAAACGAAACTAAAAACGGCAAGCTAAATAAAGCACAAGCTGAAAACAACAATATTGGAGGGCAGTGTCCTTAGAAAGCAACAATGAGGATTTTCAACTCCGTCAAAATGCATTACTTTTTCTAAAAGGGCAAAGTGAAAGGTTGAGGAATGAGTAGGCGTTACTCACTTATCAGCCAAGAAGGAGATAAAACTTCAGGCTCATAGTGAAGCAAATGGAAGATTCCCAATACCCCACCAGAAAAGACAAACGATTATATTAGGAGAAGAAGCCCTCGGCGAGATGACCATGGGGAGTGGCAGAAGGAGAGCGAGGCACGAGTAGGCACTCTATAGTCAATACAGAACCGTATAAGGTTTTATTTTGTTGGTCTTGTCCTTCTCTCACTCAAAAGGTAGAACACCTCCGCCCGATGTTGTGTCAGAGAGATAAATCACAGTACGATCTTAGCAAATTTTTGATAAAGACAGCTCAGTATTAAGTGGAGTCGTTACATTGGATGAGCTCTTACACTGTCACACTGTCGCCCGAAACTTAAATCCGAAACTTTAGACTCACTTTTTTTTCCTAATGATTAACTAAGCTATCCGTGCGGGCAGTCGTGTCCCTCTTTAGTATTGATAAAGATTAGTATCATCCTTTTTTTTTTCTTCTAGTTTTACAGGTTGAACTCTAATTTTTTGAACATTTTATAATAAATTATAATATTTATAAAATATTTAAAATATTATTTTAATACATAGAATTAAGTTATGCATCATGTTAGTACTAATATCATATGAATTTAATATTTCGACTCAATATGTGAGTCCACTGTGCTATATGACATGCACGTGACCCATACATCATATTTAAGCTACAAATATTTTAAATTTTAATAAAATAATTAAACATAATTAATCTTTTTTACCACGTGCTTATCTTCTTCAATATTTAGAAAAACTTATCTTTTAAAAGCAAAATATAATCTCTGCTAGCATTTGAAGCATTGTCATCTGTCGTCTTCTCCATCACTGATGAGAGGGGTGACACTTCACAGAACACTACTGACCGTCATCCTCCCACTTTCATTACCAATCCTATTCAACTTCCTGCGATCTCCACTATCGCCTTAATTTTTTGAATTTTAATTTCTAAAAAGATAAAATGTTGGTTATTGTTAATCATGCGGATTGAATTAAAAGATTCTTTATAGGCTGTTTGAATTCATTAATAAATTAAATTTATTAATAAATTGAATTCAATCTCAATTACGTTAATAAGATATAATTAAATTCAATTTATACCGCTTAGAACAAATCTAGTAATATTATAATTGAATTTAATTACACTATTTAAAATACAATCAAAATGAATTCAATTATTTCATATAAAATTTTTATCCGTAACTAAAAAATGAAAATTTTAATTATTATTACAAAATTGAAGAAGACGTAATGCATAAATTGATCCAATTTGATCAAAGGATTTAATGATTTATTCTTTATTTTAAAACTCATATTTCTCTATATTTACAATAATAATTTCAAAATTAATGTAATATTACAATTTCCAAATATAAAAATAAAAGAAAATTAATCTAGTTATTAATCATATATAAATATTATTTATTAGGCAAAATTGGGTGAGAAATTATCATATCCTTATTATATTCATGCAAGTCAATCACTTGCATGAATTCAATTTCGATGTTTGGAAGAGTGAATTCAATTTATAAAGGAGATAAATTTTAATTACATAAATGAATTAAACTCATCTCATTTTTATTTAAAAATTGTTTGTTTAAAACCGAAAGAGGATTTTTTACCCCAATGTTTGCACTGAAGTTTAATTTAGCCCTTAACATTTCAATGCGTTCAAAATAGTCCTTGACGTTTACAAAATGTTTGAAATGAACCCTAACATTTGTCTAACGTTCAAAATAACTCTTAAATTGACAGAATCAATAAGAGAGTTGGACGTCTGTTAGTGATGGTTTTTTAAAATTTTGTTTTTTGAAAGGAACTTTTACTTATTTTTTTCTTCTTTTCTTTTTATGTACCTTTGAAATACCGGCAGTTTCTTTTCCCTTTCACAAGCTTGCCACCTGAAGATTTCTTCCCTAACTTTGGACATTGCCTTCAATGAATTGGGTGTTCCTTTTTTGGATGCATGTGTTTTATTTTCTCCTACACTCTACTTCTCCATCATTGCTCTTCAGGCAACATTGGTATTTTGCACACTTTCCTTATCGAGAGCTTTAGACAATTGTGAAATAGAGAAAGGTTCAGCCAAATTCTTGGAATGTTTATTGTTGTTATCTTGCTCCATAAACTACCAAATTGAACAGGTTACCCAAAATAAAATATGAAATTTCAAACAAAAATTAAGGCAATCTGTAAGAAACCTGGGATGCAAACATAAAATTGTCATTTCATCTAAGTTTAAAGTTACTCAATTCTCCTTTTTTAACTTAATCCCACAATAAACAAGGTAGAATGAATCTATCCATACAAATCTCTTCCTCTATTTTCCACATTATTCCATTTTCGTTGAAAAAAGAACCAAACAAAAAACATTTATGCCCATTGATTTTGCAAGACCTATACAGAAGATACCAAGTCGCAATCACATGCATTTTAACACAAGAAGATGATTTTTTTTTTTAAATAGAGCAAGTCCCTAATACTAGATCACATATCCGTGCAAGAATTGTAGATAATTAGATTAAGAATCAAAGTTTGAATGGATTACCTAACTCTCTCGACAAATTCTCATAAACTAAACGAAATGGGGTGTAATCGCGAAACCTTTAGAAAAAGATTAATACAACAATCAAGCCCATATTTAATCATCAATAACAGTTGTATTAGCAGAGAACAGAAAGCGATTAACTCTAGAACGAGTGCAGATAACTAAAGACTTTGAGAAAGGAGACAGAATATCCTAATGAAAGCTTTTACGTAGTGAGACCATCTCTATATATTTTTATAAATTTCCACGTTAATTTTCAAGGTTCTCAGTGTAAAATTTAAAAAAAAAACATGTTATAAAAAAAAACAAAAGCATGTCAACATTTAACTGATGGACCTTCAATTCTGTTACTAATTCCGTCAATTCAGGAGTTACTTTGAATGTCAGACAAATATTAGGGTTTATTTTGAACATTTTACAAATTTCAAGGGCCATTTTGGATGCATTGAAACATTAGGGGCCAAATTAGACTTCATTGTAAACATTAGGGGCAGAAATACTCTATTGGCCCTATTTTTTCTAAGGAAAACCTTCATTATACATATGTTAGTGACTTAAGAAAATGTATCATATAACTATATATTTCCTAGAACTTATGTTAGAAGTAATAAAGCTTCTAAAAGAAAATCTACGATTTTTTCTCCTTTTAGTGTTTTTAACAGTAATTGGGAAGGAAAAGCTCATATTGACAAGCTTTGGCACTAAGAGTAACATTTTTTTGGTCATTATAAGAAGATAAGTGTTTAGTGAAAAAAGTGTTAATTAGGTTTAATTAGTTTTCATTAAAATATAAAATAAATATTAAATTATTTTAACTTAAATATGACGATAGATCCATTATTGCCACATGGCATAGTGGGACTCACATATTGATTAAAAATAATAATTTTATCTAAATTGACATTAGTGTGAAACGTAATGGAAGGAGTCTTAACCCTAACTAATTTTTCATTCATTCTAGGTATATTTTGAATGCTTTTGAAAATGTTAGTATTTATTTTAAATGCTCCAAAATGTTAAGATTTAAATTGAATTTTTGTGAAAATATTAGGGTTAAATTTGTACCTTTTCCCAACTTTAAATAGAATCTTAATGTTTTTCAAAAGGTTTGATTAATTTATATCATTATTTATAATATCACATTACACCTTTACATTTTTAAAATACTAATAACACACTAAACTCTAATAGAGATAGGTTTTAGTTATTTTTTAATATGTAGGCCATTGATTTAACATATATGGTCTAATGATTGGGAAATTTTGATCTAATAAACAATGATATGATCTTTAAAAATTTATTTACACAATGACAAAATAGTCTGTTTTCACTTAACATTTTACAAAGAGGTATAAGTAAATCCTTATTATTATCTTTGTCACTACTTTGATGCTTCATTCAGGGTGTAATGAGTATTATTTTATCTTTTTTAAATGAGTATTATTTTAGTAATGTCAAGGTTTAAAGTGAAACTAGAGATAATAAAAGGGCTTACTTAGAATTTTTATGAAACATTGTAAAACAAATCACATTTTGCCCTGTATTTGGTTGATGTATGATATTTAATAAGTTTACCCTCTGGACTCACTTGGGAATTCTCGATTTCTTATCGGATCTTTGAACTTTCATTCCTTTCTTTAAGAAAAATGTACATAAAAATGCAATAGTAAACTGAAATTGTTCAAGAATTGATTTGTAAATAAAGTAAGTATCAAGATAAATTTATGATAATGAAGAGTAACCTGTGTGGATAATTTTGCTAATGTTTATTGTTCTAAAATTAGGTCTTTTTGAACATATTTTAAAATTTACATTATGTTCAAAGTATTAAAACTAGGAAAAAAGTATATTTTAACTATTATTTTCACTAAAATATAAGTCATACTCTTACAGTTTTAGGGATTGAAAGAACTGTAATATTTCAAAATTGTTTAAGTTTAGCTTTAAATTAACAGAACCATTAAGAGGATTTGTTAGTTAAGTACTACATTAGCGCTAAGGTGGCACTCATTTTTTTATTTTTTATTGTTCATGTTGGTAAACCTAAATTATTCCAATCCAACTATCTCTAATTTCTTATTGACCCTACTCAATCCAAATAAATCATAATTAACCCTAAATAACCTAACCTAAATAATCTTGATTCAACATTTACCTTATTTAAACCTGATTAACTATAATGTCTAGATAACCTTAATTATCCCAAATCTAAACTTTCTAGTCTAATTAACCTGAACCCTAATTGTTGCCTTCAAGATAATACACCCTAACTATAGAAAGGTAGAACTCCAATTCAAATTACTACTAGTTCGGAGTATATAGATTCGATTTTGTTATTGGTCTGTCTTTAAATGATGAAGGGTAGAATCCTCTTCATTTGGCTGCTAAAAAAGGGCAATTAGAGATTGTTAAGTTCTTACAAAAGTTTTCACATTATTTGCAAAAAGTTAAATTAGTTCTCACCAGTTGTAAAACAAAAGGATTAATTCTCAATAAAAAGAAAATTAAATTACACAATAAAATATTGAATATTTAAGAATAGAATTTCACACTGGTTTCTTACAATCACAACCCAATATTTTAAAAAACCACAACTATTTGTCTTTTATACTACAATCACTTTTAATGAACAACTGTACCATCTGTAATCAATTATTAACTAAGTTTCAACATCTAGAAACTTTAGTTTCTACATATCGATCGAAAGAGATTATTATCGATGAAGATATAAATTATCTACAATTATGTATAAATAATAATGGATTAATTCCAAAGAAAGACTAGATATTGCAACTAATCTATATTCAACCAAGATTTAATTAATATACACCAAGTAATAATAAAACATCAAAGAATAAATCATTAAGATGATCGAAATAACTCACGAAAATAATAATAATAATATTTTAGAAATAAATGCTTTAAAATTAACTGAATCTCTGGAGTTTTCCATATTAATAGACTATTATCCAATTAAAAAATAGCTAATGCACAATTAAATCTAAAAGATGAATAAGATATTACACATCTTGTTTGTCTAATAATTCTTTACATTCATTTATGAATTCTTTAACATCCTGTTGTGTTTCCCGATTCTTTTCTTACTATACAATCATGTGTTTAGTTCATTTTGCGGATAAGTCTGATAAATTGGTCTTCGTTAGAATTTAATTAGAAAGTCTATAATTTAAGGTTTTAGTGTTTAGGTTGATAGAATTAAGATTAATTAGAATTTTGTATGGGGTTAGTAAGTTATGAAAGGATGGGGTTTTTATAAGGTCATTTTGGGTAGATAACTTATGTTGTTAAAGGTTAAGGCTTATAAGGAGGGGTATTTAGGTAATTTTAGGATTTTCTTTCTTTTTTTTATGAGAAGGAAGTAAAGAAACAAAATTGGCTTAGTCTTTTAGAAAGAAGTTACGAAAATTTCAAGTAAAAAGGGAGAGTGAGCCTTCGGTGGAGAAAAGAAAAAGAAGAAGAAGAAGAGGTTAGGGTTTTGTCATTTTCTTGCTTTAGAAAAGAGATTTTGAGAGTTCTTTAAGAAAGAAAAAGGAAAGGGAAGGTTTAATCTTCCATTAGAGTCAATAAGTGAATTTCGTGGGTGTAGTTTTAAGGTAAGTGTATGGAAAAATCTTTTGAAAATTTTGATGGGTTTTGGTTCTTTTGGCTTAAGAAAAGCATGGGTATGGTTATATGGGATCTATTTCATGCTTTTGCTTCCTTAGATTTGTCAATTTTGACATCTCATGTTATGTTGGGATTTTTGTGTTTTAATGAAGGACAAGAGAGGCAAGAGGAGTTAGAGGGAAGGCAAATTGACCAAACTTAAAGCAAAAGGAGTTAAGGTATGTGACATTTTAATAATTGAGTTAATGAGCTATTTAATTTTCCTTCAATAAATGCCATTTAGTGCTTTCCAATAACTTTCAAATTGTGCACGTATTACTTTTTGGGATGATGGGAAATTGTATTATGTGTCTTTTGTATGTTAATAGATTGTGGAAATATTTGCAAAGTTGTTTGACAAGTGAAAAAGAATGAGAAATGGGATTTTGGAAAAATGTGAAAGTGAAATTTTTGTAAAGAAGGTCATATTATAAATTTGTTTTCGGAAGAGAGCCATCTGTGGCTAATATGTGTGAATTATGTGAAATGCATGATTTTATGGTTTGTGGTGGTCCCTTAAGAGTCAAGTGCACTTGTCTATTCATAGGCTTCTCCCGCTTGCCCGCTAGTAACATTGGAGCTCCTCACGGACTTTCATAAGTTCACGGCTACACATGACCGTTTCGCAGGAATGTGTAGTACGTTCCGTTTGAATCCACTCAAACCATCTTCTATGTGCTTATGTGATATTGCTTTGTCTATGTTGATTTTATGAATGTTTTGATCAATTGAAAATGTTGGGAATTTCTTTATGGCCAAAAAATGATTATTGTAAAGTTTGCTTTAAAAATAATTGTTAAAGAGTTTTGCTTGCTTGTTCTTAGTTATTAAATTGTTACCCATTGAGCTGTCAAGCTCACCCCCCCCCCCCTCTTTTCCCCTCTATAGACGACGAGCGAGAAAATGAGTAACTGCACTGGGACCAGGCAGCACTCCTGTTTATTTGAACTTTTGAAGTCATTTTTAGGGAAACAAGGCTTTAGATTGCATTTTGGAGAAAAGTTACTGTGCATGTAACTATTTCATTGTATCTTTGACTTTTAAAACTTTTGGATGTAATTAGGACTAAAATGCCCTCTAAAGCTTTGTAATAACTTATGTTTTCATGTAAATGAAAGAGATTTAGGTTTTAATGTATTTAGTGTATGTTGCTCAAAATGTGTTATTGTATGGTTTGAAAATGGCTAGATGAGTAGGTTTGTGGTTGCTGAAATTTTGGAGACAATAGTGGGTTGATGTGGTTGGTTATGGCTCTTTTAGTCTTCTTGATGAATATGAAGAATGTGTGTGATATACTGCTTGCTAGGTTTGATTGAGGGAGTTGGAGAATGTAGATATTGAAGTGGTGATGCAGGTGCTGGAAAAATGGATTGAAGGTTGAAGAATTTTGGCTAGTGTAAATTTAGGGGAGATGCTGTCAAAATTTACATATTAGGCAGAAAATTTGACTGAGTTTTTGACCCTTTTAGAGTTTGAATTGGATTGGAAGATCTTCTTGAAGATTGTAGTTCATGTTTAGAGCTTTCCATTGGTATGTAATATGTCACTTTTGGATTTAGGATTAAGAAGTTATAAGGTTTAAAAGAATGCAGTTACTGCTTGATATGTCATTTTATAGGCAGTAGCTTTGAAAGAGTTTTACCTCCCTTAGAGACAAAATTAGTTTTTTCACCCTTCATAAAAGTTTTAGATCGTCTTCTTATCTTTCCAATGATCTAAAATGTGACATTTTTGGACCATTGGGTTGAAAGATATGATTTTAAGAAGTTATGTTGCTGTGTAAGATGATTTTTAATTTAAGCAGTCACTTTGAAGAGGTTTTTGTCTCCCTTAGAGGCCAAATTAGTTTTTAAACCCTTCATATAAGTTGTAGAGCTTCCTTTTATCTTTTTATTGATACCAAATTTTCAAATTGTGAAATTTTGTGCAAAAAGTTATGAATTTTTAAAGTTCAGATATTCAAAAAGCCAAACCACTCGTGAAGCGCTCGCCACGCGACCGGGGCTCGCCTCCCGCCCGCGAGACGCTCGCGGTGCGAGCGCTTGTCTCACACCCACGAAATATTTTTTTTTTCTGATTTTCTTTTCTTTTCAAATTCAACCTCCCTCCACTTCTTAGCTTATAAATTTTTTGTTTGACCTCTGATTTACTTGATTTTTGAAGCATTCGTTTTAAAAAAAATTTCTCTCCCCTTTCATGCAAAATTTAGAGCTTTCGGGATTAAGTTGAAATTTATGGATTAAATCAAAGTGAGACATTTGGATGGAAATATTGAACATGCTCCCGTACTTTGGTGATTTTTCAATATAGAGAGATTCGATTGAGGTGATTTTTGGTTTTAAATAATCAAGAGTCCTGAATTTTTCATTTTAGCTTAGGAATCGGATTTCAATTTGAGCCCTAAGAGTTTAAGTTTTAGGAGGAAAATTAGGGCGAATTTTTCAAGATCTGTTTGGAAGTAAGTAAAATAAGTTCGTTTTTGAGTTTTGTCGTGGTGGGGAATTCCTCCCTTGAGGGTAACGCGTTTAGATGTCACGTCGGACGTAGGACACGTGATCCACCGGAGCGGGGTTCCAACACTTATGATATCAGAGCTTTCTGTTAGAGTAGTGCCCTAAAGGCAATCCCCTTTAGCGCATTTTGTTCATAGTCATGTACAGACGTTATGAATAAATAAAGCAAAGGCATTTTTCATTTATTTGATATTCATTTTATTATGAATTGATAGTGATCTTTAATCAAATTAATGAAGTCCCTGATACATGACATAGCATGAAGGAAATTATGATGTGATCATACTACTGAGATTCCTATCATGTGCAATTATGTCAGTATCTAAATTATCCCTAGTCATAGGATTAATGAGACTGGACATCGTTAATCCGGATAGACTAGCACATGTCAAATTCCTTGATTGGATCAAGCAGTGGATCTCGCATAACCGTAAATATTGAGATATTTAGATTTGACATGTGGATGCTTACTAGTGGTAGTAAGTACATTGGATGACCTGCCATGAGATCATCACATGGATGTACTATTCAAATGTCAGTGATAATCTCATCATAGCAATGGTGCAAGTATCCTTAGACTTGAGGTACTCAAGGATATCTTGGTACTTGATTACGTCTTTTGACTCCATTCCTTCGCCTTTCGGAGGTCGCTCATAGGGTGGTGATTGGGTGCAACTTGAGGTATTCAAGGTAATTGAGTAGCCAATAGAGGATTCACCACTTCGTGATAGCGAAGAGATACCCATGGCCTCTTATCGGGATCATTACTTTGAAGTCTCTGGCGCCGAGCATACATATGTCATGAAGATGGTCTTCATGGACATATAAAGTAATGAGTCCCAGGGCGAGATCTAATTACACTTGGACTAGATTTGATTTAATCGGTCTAGTAAGAGTTGACACATTGCCCATACTCAAACCAAGTGGGGTATAGCATGGTGAAAGGACGAATTGCGCAGTAATTGTCTATGGAAGGGTTAGTGATATGGTTTCATTAGTCAAACCAATTACTTTCCGGTCAATTGGGGTCATGATGTGTTGCTAGATACCGCTCATGACTTGCTCGATTAAGTGTTAATCTAAGTGGCCAACATAACCGGAACCTAATGGGTCACACGCATTAGAGTGACTCGGAGAATCAGAAATAGTTTGGACGAGATCCGATATCCGGAGAGCAATAGGATTAAATGGATCCCGATGAGATTGGGATATGTCTCGATGAGATCGCGACATCGACATTCTTTGAAAAGGGTCTCCGGCGATTTTTCACGGCCGGGGCTTGCAGGCAGTAGGACCGACCAGCTTGATGGACCACTTCAGCAATTATATATATTAATTAATTGATTAAATAATTAATTAATATATATATTTATATGTGTTTACGTGGAGGAGAGGAGGAGAGGCTTGAAGCTTCCTTATATGCTTAGTCACCTAAGCATTTAATGCATAAAAGACAAAACCAATAAAGAGGAAGGTGATGAGGCTCAGTAGATGATGATATAAAAGGCTTAAAATGAGTTTTAAACCTTAAGCTTGAGAAGCATCATCGTGGAAACAAGAGGAAGCAAGGGTTTTTGGTGAAAAACCTAAGTTCTCCATCTTCTCCAACGAGTCCTTCATCTCCTCCAAGTGGGTTTTGTCATCTCCTCCATTAATTCTAGCTCTCCAAGAACAAGGTTAGTGCTAGCACACTCCTTATCTTGTTCTAGCTATTCCCGGGTCAAAAGAGTTTGTCCCGTTAGGTTTTCCGACCTCTGCGTGGATACTGCTAGAGACGGTCTCCTTTGGTCGTTATGGTTTGATTGTGTATACATACACATGGATCCTGGCTTTGGGAATGTCCGGGACTTAAAATTTTAATTCCGCACCCTGGGCATGTGATGCCCACCCGGGATTTTCCTACAGTGGTATCAGAGACACTTGTGTTGTATAAACAGTTAAAAGGATAACTAGGTCGGAATTCCTTTGAGAATTGAGCTGTGTTGCATGCTACTTCTGTGCAATTTCGATTCTGTATAGAATTGGGGTTTTCGAAATTTTCTTGTATAGACTTGCTCATTAGATGTTGCTGAATGTGTCTATGAAAGGAACAATTTTATCGATGCCGATTGATAAGGTTTTGCTGATTTAATTCCCTAAGTTTCGGATGCTGTCTTGTTGAACGTTTCTGAAACAGCTATGCTTGTAAATTCGAGAATAAATTCTAGAAAAATCGTTTTTCGGATTGGTTTTCACCGACACGTCCCTAAGATGTTTGTGAATGTCTCTGTGGATGGAAAAATGTTTTCAAGGTGATTTACTATTTATTTCCGAATTTCTTGTATGCTGCTGGGAATGTCTGTGCTGAAGAACACAGATTCTGGTTTGGCTAGATTGCTGAGGTTCAATGAGTCTTTGTTGGAAATAAATCCTGAAAAAATTCATGGAGCATGTTGGGAACATGTTTTAACCTCTGTAATTTTCTCAGCATTTATTGAAAATGTTTCAATGATCATTTTGAGCAAAATGCATAGCTTGGCAGTTTTGAGAAACATGCTGGGGCTGTTTTGTTTGAAATGATTGGTTGTGTAATTCTCATTTCCAATGCCTTGAATCATTTTTATAGTGAGTAAAAATGTGTTATGTTGATGTGGTATGCATGCCAAGATGAGATTCTTGAATTTAGGGTTTCCAATAATTTTTGGATGTCGAATAGGTCACTTTAGAGTCTCGTTAGCTTATTCCGTTATCTTAGTTATTTTGGCCGTCGCAATTTGTGTGACAAGTGCCGAAGTAATTTTGATAACGTGTAACCTACCTAGAGATACTTAGCATGATTATTTGGTGTCCTTGAATTATGTGGAAATCAAATTGGTTAATAGTTGATTAATCGGATTCAAGTTTATCTCATTTAGTGTGACTAATTGGCATGCATGATTTGATGAAAAAGTTTCATTAGCACATCAATATAATGTTTTATATACTTGGTATATTGGTATTGTGAATTGGGACTGCACGAATTGAGAATTAGCCGACTAGAAAGCAAGTTGTTCATTCCAATGATCGACTTGCTCCAATGATTGAAAAAGCATTCCAATCGACCAGATTTGTTCCAATGATCGAAGAAGGTTCCAATCGACCAGACATGTCCCAATGATCGAACGTGTCTGATAACCCTTCCAATGACTAGAACATGTTCCAATCATTGAACGTCTACATAAGAGTCAGAGTCGACTGAGCAAAGGTTCCAATGATCGGTGGCACATGTTCCAATGACGACGAACTTGCTCCAGTCGACTATAAACACATTCTTTGGAGGGATGATGGATGATTTTAGGTATAAATTCAATATGATTGATACAATGCCCTAAATCAGTCCATATAGTCAAGATGACTATGATCCTTGGATGAGATTAATTTGATGAGACCTAAAATCCCTCAATTTAAATATGAAAACTAACGCCCCATTAATATGGTAAGAACCAGAGTTCTTATAGGGTTGGGTTGTTGAGCTAACCTCAAGCTCACTCTATACGGATATGTTCGAACCATGAAAATATGATTTTCGGATTAATGGGTCGGTTTTCCTAGAAGCGTTGATTTGTTGAGCTAACCTCAAGGTCAACGTGGACAGAGGCGAAATTGGGTAGTGTACATCAGATGTACACGCATCAAGTGTTGATAACCCAATGTATGTGCATACATCAACTGTTGATAGCACTGAGCGATAGTTGCATTCGAGATGCAATTGGTATGACCGATACCTACCGATTGACCTAAGGTGATTTGTTGAGCTAACCTCAAGGTCATTCTTAGCAATGTCGGATATCGACCCACTAGGACATTGTGCCATTTTGTTTCTTGGATTCATGATGAGGGTTATGGATTCTATTGAAACTAGTGGGAGCCATATGTATGTCATTTAAGTCCTTATGATCATACATTTAATTCTATTCTAACTTCCTTTCTCTCTATGTTTAGGTTGATTCAAGATGTCGACTAGTGTGAATCTACGCCACTAATGGATACAAACAAATTAATCGGACCGAATTTTCGATCGTCAGCGAAATCGAGAATTGTTCTCGATCTCAAGATCTTGGATACATCCTTGATTTTCCGCTCGATCCACTACTCAAGGAGCTTCGATGATGATCGAAGGCATATCGTAAGCATCTCAAAGACAGTGACATAGCTACATGCATTATGCTTGCATCGATGTCACCTGAGCTGCAGAAGCGGCACGAGTCTATGGATGCTCACACGATAGTGTATCATCTACGAGAGTTGTTTGATGAGCAAGCTCGGTCCGAACGGTTCGAGACCTCAAGATTGCTCTTTACAACGAAGATGACTCTGGTTCATCTGCGATGCAATATGCATTGAAGATGAATGGCTATATTGAGAGGTTGGCGCCTTAGGTTTTGTGATGGATTCAGAGTTAAGTATAGACTTGATTCTTGTTGGCTTATCAGATAGTTATTCACAGTTTGTGTTGAACTATCGGATGAACCAAATATCCTCCACAATTCCCGAGCTGATCAACATGCTCAAGACAGCAGAACAAGCTGTCAAGCAAGATAGCAAGGCGTTGCTATTGGTGGATTCTTCTTCCTCTGCTTCGAAAAGGAAACGAAGAAGAAAAGGCTCGGTTTTAAAGGAAGTGCAGCGAAAGGCAAGAAGAAGACCAAAGATACTGCACCAAAAGGTACCTGCTTCCATTGCGGTAAGACTGGTCATTGGAGGCGTAACTGCAAAGTCTATCTGGAACAACTGAAGCAGAAGAAGGCATCAGATGCCTCGACTTCTTCAGGTATGTTTGTCATTGAGGTTAATACTGTTTCTGATCATAACATATGGGTATTAGATACGGTTGTGGCTCACATATGCAATGATATCAGGGCCTCGAGGACGATGGCTGACTCATAAAGGGAGAAATGGACTGCGTGTTGGCAATGGAGCAAGAGTTCTTGCATTAGCCGTAGGAACTTATGTTTTGACACTCCCGAGTGGGCTTGTACTTAACTTGGATGATTGTTATTTTGTACCCGTGTTAACAAAGAACATATTGTCTGTTTCTTGTTTAAATAGAGCTGGTTTCCATTTGTCTTTTGGTAACAATGGTTGTTCTATTAGCTCAAATGGAATGCTTTATGGTACTGGTACATTATGCAATGGAATATACATATTAGATATGTCACATCCGGTTATGAATGTCAATGACGCTAAAAGACATAAAAGAGATAATTTAAAATCAACTTATTTATGGCATTGTCGCCTTGGCCATATAAATGAGAGACGCATCGCTAAGCTCCACAAGAGTGGAAGTTTAGGGTCATTTGATTATGAATCATATGACACATGTGAATCTTGTTTATTAGGCAAGATGACTAAGTTACCTTTAAGGAAAGGGTGAACGAGCGATCGGATTATTAGACCTAATACATTCGGATGTATGTGGTCCGATGTCCATCCATGCCGAAATGGTTGTTGTTACTTCATTACCTTCATCGATGATTATTCTCGATATGGGTATCTCAGATCGATGAGATACAAATCAAGCGTTTGAAAAGTTCAAACAATTCGAAATGAAGTAGAAAAACAACTTGGTAAAAGTATCAAAACATTACGATCCGATCGTGGTGGTGAATACTTAGACCAAGAGTTTTGGATTATCTCCAGATAATGGGATCTTATCTCGATGGACTCCTCCTTACGTACATGGTTCGATCTATGATGGGCTTTGCACGCTTACCAAAATCCTTTTGGGGATATGCACTTGAGACAAATTGCTTACTTGTTAAACAGAGTTCCATCAAAGACAGTTAATGTTACTCCATATGAGATGTGGACTAACAAGAAACCTTATCTTTCTTATTTGAAAGTATGGGGTTGTCCTGCTTATGTGAAGCGGACAAAGTCAGATAAGCTTGAAGCAAAATCTGACAAGTGTCTGTTCATTGGATATCCTAAAGAAACAAGAGGATATCAATTCTACAATGCTGAGGAACAAAAGGTGTTTGTTTCGATGCATGCTGTCTTTTTAGAGAAAGAGTTTCTTTTACAAGAAGACAGTGGGAGCAGAATTGAGCTTGAAGAAGTTCAAGATGCTCGGACAGACGCAGATCAACTGTCTGAACCTGAAACTGTGACTCATACAGATGAGGTAACAGTTCAACCTTCTACTTCACACGAAATTCGTAGGTCAAGTAGGATACGCTCTGTTCCCGAGAGATATGGATTTCTCGTGAGTGAACAGAATGACGTATTGCTCATAGAGGATGATGAGCCTACCACCTATGAAGAGGTTACAAGAGTTCGTAATCGAAAAATGGCTTCGCCCATGAAATCAAATGGATTCCATGTATGAAAACCAAGTATGGACTTTGGTTGATGCACCAAGGATAAAACCTATAGGGTGCAAATGGGTTTTCAAGAAGAAAAGCGACATGGATGGTAATGTGATTACCTATAAAGCAAGGCTTGTGGCAAAGGCTTTCGCAAAGACAAGGAGTTGACTATGACGAGACCTTCATCCGATGGCAATGCTTAAATCCATTAGGATACTCCTAGCCATTGCCGCCATTATGATTATGAGATATGGCAAATGGATGTGAAGACGACTTTCCGAATGGAAATCGGTGAGGATGTGTACATGACACAACTCGAGGGCTTCATTTCGCCGATGGCGAAAAGGTATGCAAGCTTCGAAATCCATTTATGGATTGAAGCAAGCATCCAGAGTTGGAATATCCGCTTTGATGAGACGATCAAAGAGTTTGGTTTCTCACAAAATCCGGATGAACACCGTGTGTACAAGAAGGTTAATGGAACTGCAATCGTATTCCTTGTGTTATATGTAGATGACATATTGTTGCTAGGAAACGATGTCTCAATGTTGCAATCAAGTAAAAGTTTGGTTGTCCAAACACTTTGCCATGAAAGACCTTGGAGAAGCAACTTATATCCTTGGGATAAAGATTTATAGAGATAGATCTAAGAGGTTGCTTGGTCTTTCACGGTCAACGACATAGACAAGGTGCTAAAGAGGTTTAGCATGGAGCAATCCAAGAGAGGGTTTCTTCCCATTACTCATGGGATAACACTCGAAGTCTATGTGTCCTCGGACACAGACGAGAGGATGCGTATGAATATGATCCCGTATCGTCTGCGGTAGGATCTATTATGACGCAATGTTATATGACGAGACCCGATGTATCATATGCTCTAAGTGTTACGGCGATACCAATCGGATCCCGTGAGGGTCATCGGGTGGTGTCAAGAATATCCTTAAGTACTTGCGAAGAACTAAGGATGTTTTCTTGATATATGGAGATGGAAATCTCCAGTGAGCGAACATACAGATGCCAGCTTTCAACTGATAAGGACGACTCGAGTCCCAATCAGTTACGTTTTCACACTAAATGGCGGAGCGGTCGGTTGGAAGAGTTCCAAGCGAGAGACGATCACGATTCAACGATCGAGGCGAGTACATTGCAAAGATCGGATGCAAAGAAAGGAAGCCGTTGGATCAAGAAGTTCATTATTGAACTTGGTGTGGTTCCTAGTGTGATGGACCCATTCGGTTGTATTGTGACAACAATGGAGCTATTCTTGTGCGAAAGAACCAAGGTCTCATCAACGATCCAAACACGTACTCTGCCGATACCATTTGATTCGGGAGATCATTGCTCGAGGTGATGTCCTGATAGAGAGAATTCCCACAGAGCAAAATATTGCCGATCCGTTGACAAAGCCATTGTCACAGAAGAATTTTGATTCTCATGTACTCGCTTATGGTATTAGATACCAAGGCGATTGGCTTTAGGTCAAGTGGGAGGTTGTTAGAGTAGTGCCCTAAAGGCAATCCCCTTTAGCGCATTTTGTTCATAGTCATGTATAGACGTTATGAATAAATAAAGCAAAGGCATTTTTCATTTATTTGATATTCATTTTATTATGAATTGATAGTGATCTTTAATCAAATTAATGAAGTCCCTGATACATGACATAGCATGAAGGAAATTATGATGTGATCATACTACCGAGATTCCTATCATGTGCAATTATGTCAAGATCAAATTATCCTAGTCATAGGATTAATGAGATGGACATCGTTAATCCGGATAGACTAGCACATGTCAAATTCCTTGATTGGATCAAGCGGTGGATCTCGCATAACCGTAAATATTGAGATATTTAGATTTGACATGTGGATGCTTACTAGTGGTAGTAAGTACATTGATGACCTGCCATGAGATCATCACATGGATGTACTATTCAAATGTCGGTGATAATCTCATCATAGCAATGGTGCAAGTATCCTTAGACTTGAGGTACTCAAGGATATCTTGAGTCTTGATTACATTTTGACTCCATTCCTCACGCCTTTCGAGGTCGCCATAGGGTGGTGATTGGGTGCGACTTGAGGTATTCAAGGTAATTGAGTAGCCAATAGAGGATTCACCACTTCGTGATAGCGGAAGAGATACCCATGGCCTCTTATCGGGATCATTACTTTGAAGTCTCTGGCCGAAAGATACATATGTCATGAAGATGGTCTTCATGGACATATAAAGTAATGAGTCTAGGGACGAGATCTAATTACACTTGGACTAGATTTGATTTAATCACCTAGTAAGAGTTGACACATTGCCCATACTCAAACCAAGTGGGGTATAGCATGGTGAAAGGACTAATTGCAGGTAATTGTCTATGGAAGGGTTCGTGATATGATTTCATTAGTCAAACCAATTACTTTCCGGTCAATTGGGGTCATGATGTGTTGCTAGATACCGCTCATGACTTGCTCGATTAAGTGTTAATCTAAGTGGCCAACATAACCGGAACCTAATGGGTCACACGCATTAGAGTGACTCGGAGAATCAGAAATAGTTTGGACGAGATCCGATATCCGGAGAGCAATAGGATTAAATGGATCCCGATGAGATTGGGATATGTCCCGATGAGATCGCGACATCGACATTCTTGAAAAGGGTCTCCGGCGATTTTTACGGCGGGGGGCTAAGTGTGAGGACCGACCCCAGCTTGATGGACCACTTCAGAATTATATATATTAATTAATTGATTAAATAATTAATTAATATATATATTTATATGTGTTTACGTGGAGGAGAGGAGGAGAGGCTTGAAGCTTCCTTATATGCTTAGTCACCTAAGCATTTAATGCATAAAAGACAAAACCAATAAAGAGGAAGGTGATGAGGCTCGTAGATGATGATATAAAAGGCTTAAAATGAGTTTTAAACCTTAAGCTTGAGAAGCATCATCGTGGAAACAAGAGGAAGCAAGGGTTTTTGGTGAAAAACCTAAGTTCTCCATCTTCTCCAACGAGTCCTTCATCTCCTCCAAGTGGGTTTTGTCATCTCCTCCATTAATTCTAGCTCTCCAAGAACAAGGTTAGTGCTAGCACACTCCTTATCTTGTTCTAGCTATTCCCGGGTCAAAAGAGTTTGTCCCGGTTAGGTTTTCCGACCTCTGCGTGGATACCGTTAGAGACGGTCTCCTTTGGTCGTTATGGTTTGATTGTGTATACATACACATGGATCCTGGCTTTCGGGAATGTCCCGGGACTTAAAAATTTTAATTCCGCACCCTGGGCATGTGATGCCCACCCCGGGATTTTCCTACACTTTCTAGTTTAGGTCCGGGTGTAAGGAGAGATTTAGGGTTATCATGACCTGTGATGCATTCTTTTAAAAATTGAATTATTTGCATTGTTTTAAATTGTTTTACATGACTAAATGTTGATTTTGCATGATTTGAATCGTTCTATACACTTTGAAATTTTTTTTTGCATGAACTAAAGATTTTTACTGGTTTTATCTTGAAGGAGTGAATATTTCGTCTCGGAGTAAAACTCGAGGAGCTTTGCCTCGCTCTAGCTCTCGCTAGGGGAGCACGGATGAGTCGCATGTCCCACATGATGCAGGGACACACTCTGCTCCTGGCTCAGAGGCACCTAGTGTGCAACCTGAGGTGCCGCCGCCTCCTCCTCCTACTATGCCTGCGATGGATCCGCAGTTCTTCCAGGTCTTTGCTCAGACTTTCACCTATGCCTTGGGTCAAAGATCACAGGCTCCGGTGCCAGCTCCAGTGGTTAGGGACGGGCAATATGATAAGCTGCGTAAGTATGGAGCGGTGGACTTTAATGGCACCACCATTCCAGAAGAAGCTGAATCATGGATGAAGAGGACAGAGAGAGTCCTGGTACAGATGAAATGCACAGATGAAGAGAAGCTGGAGTATGCAGTTAGTTTACTACAGGGGGATGCTCTCCACTGGTGGGAGTCAGTGCCACAGAGTCAGGCTGTGCTTCCAGTGCTGACATGGAGGGATTTTGGGAAAGTATTCAGGAAAAAGTACCTCTCCCGGGTCTATATTCAAGAGAAGGCTAGGGAGTTTTTGAATCTGACTCAGAGGGATATGAGCGTGAGTGAGTATGAACTGAAGTTCACTCAGCTATCTAGATATGCAGCTCATATTGTGGCCAATGAAGAAGACAAATACTAAAAGTTCGAGGGAGGCCTCCATCTGGGAATCAAGGAGAAGGTGATTATTCATAATTTTTGTGATTATTAGCAGTTGGTAGATGCTGCACTCCAGGCTGAGAAGCTGGAGAACATTAAGCAGGAGGTGAGTAGAAAGAGAAAGAGCAGAGAACAGTTTTCCAGGAAAGGGGGTAATGCTCAGACAGCTGACAGGGGTGAGAGGAGCGTCCGAACTCAAAGTCAGGGTAGCAGTAGTGCCCCTCACCAGGGCAAGCAATCCAGGGCAGGGACAGTACAGGCCTCCTCAGTGGGAGGAAATAGTAGAACAGAGAGGAGCAGAAACCAGAACCCCCAATGTAAGCATTGTGGGAATGGATGTAATGGAGAAGTATCGGGCGAAGCTAGATTGTGGCCTAAAGGTGGTGAAATTTGATCTGGGCAATAGGCAGAAGGTTACTTCCAGGGGGGACAGAAAGACACCAGCGCCAAGGATTATTTCGGCTTTGTTAGCTGATAGGATGATGGGGAAGGGGTGTGAAGCTTTCTTGGCGTGTGTGGTGGACACAAGTGTGAAGGAAAGCAGATTGGAGGATATTCCTATTGTGAGGGAATTTCTTGATGTGTTCCTAGAGGAGTTATCGGGTTTGCCACCTGTGAGGGAGATCGAGTTTGCTATCGACTTGATTCCCAGGACCGCTCCTATTTCTATTCCACCTCACAGGATGGCTCCACCTGAGCTGAAGGAGCTTAAGGAGCAGTTGGAAGAGTTGTTAGAGAAGGGGTTCATTAGGTCGAGTTCCTCACCTTGGAGAGCACTGGTCTTATTTGTTAAAAAGAAAGATGGAACCTGGAGGATGTGCATTGACTACCGGAGGATCAACAAGGTGACAGTTAAAAACAAGTACCCTTTGCCTCGGATAGATGACTTGTTTGATCAGCTGCAGGGAGCAACAGGTCTTCTCTAAGATTGACCTCAGGTTTGGCTACCATCAACTCAGGATTAAGGAGTCTGATGTGAGCAAGACAGCCTTCATAACTTGGTATGGGCATTATGAATTTTTAGTTATGCCTTTTGGACTGACCAATGCTCCAGCTGCTTTCGTGGATCTTATGAACAGGGTCTTTAAGGAGTTTTTGAATCAGTTTGTGATCGTATTCATCGATTACATTCTGGTGTATTCGAAGAGTGTAAGAGAGCATGAGAAATACCTAAGAATTGTATTGCAGCGGTCGAGGGAGAGAGAGCTTTATGCCAAATTCAACAAATGTGAATTTTGGCTATATGAGGTGGTTTTCTTTGGTCATATCATTTCTAAAAATGGGGTGCATGTGGACCCAAAGAAAGTTGAAGCAATAGTGAACTAACATGCTCCGACGATAGTGACAGAAGTGAGGAGCTTTCTGAGTTTAGCAGGCTACTATAGGTGTAGCACTCCCTCACCATAGGGTATACACCGGGATGCCCGTGGGTCGTACCGACGCATATCCTACAGCAAGGAAGTGCTACCGCTCGCAATTATCACTAAATACTCGCATGACATCAATATAATTAAACTGCAATAAGCAAATCACTAAAATTTAAAACCCCAATTTCATTGCATACTATCAATCCAAAATATAGACAAGTCTATCAATCCCCTAAAGTCTCAATACAGTAACCCGAAAAGGAAACTGATAAAAACGTCTATACTAGGTCATCCTCAAAAGTCGCCTCCGGATCCGACTGTGTGCCATCACTAATTGTCCAAGAACTCGCATACAGAAAACGCCTATCTCGGGAGCTAGAAACCTACTAACACCGCCTCGAAAAATATTAGCAATGTTGGGTGAGTTTATGAACTCAAAGTGAGAAACCATCATCGATGGTTCACCCAACTCATGCATATACACATAATATATCGCATAGTACACTTTAACGCAATTTAGAACACTATACACAATTTACATATTTATACGATAACATAACTCAAACATATCACTTCACAATTGTCATACATCACACGATTCTCAATTTCACTACGCAATGATGCATAATGTATGCAATTTCTCATTTTATGTCATTGTTGTGGTGAAGTTAATACTTTCCCGATTCGGCACTTTTCACAATGATCACAATTTCGCAAGTAGGAGAGCCCTCTGGTATACACTATTGCCCACTCACTTTAGGGATAGGAGAGCCCTCCGGTATGCACTATTTCCTTTTGGCCTTAGCCTATTCATCGATATTCGAGCTTAAAGCTCTGCACATCGAATGCTTCATCCACAATGCTTAATTACCTCTTATAATCATGCCTAGCATGCACTAACACTTACACACTACACTAGCACATATATTATCACTTCACTCACTTGTCACGATCAGAACACTTACTCGTAATACTATACACTGATTCATAATCACAAGTATTCACATTAGCAACACATTCAGTACAATCACTCACAATCAGAACACTTACTCATATTTGCAACACATTTATCTCACATTTGTATCACTCACATTGACAATTGATTCACACATTCACAGCACAGATTATCACACAAAGATCAAGGAACCAACTAGGTTACTCACTTATAACTTCCAAGCTACTGCCTGGAAGTACCAGCAATATCCGTGGACTGACGATCCAACGTCGCCTCTATAACAATACAAACGCATTCTCATCACTATATGCTCAATCAATAAGATTCACTAATGCACATGTCTCACATTTAAAATTATATGATGCATGATCATGATTTTCCAGCGCTTTAGTCCCATTCCGCTATCTCTCGATTCACAACCAAAATTCACTACTCACTAGGTCAATAACATCCATAAATTCCACAAATCTCTCATTTAAACTCTAATTATACTCCAATTGATAATACATAACTCTTAGGTCACTTAAGGAACTAGAATCAGCTCTTTTTCTATGATTGAGAACTCGCTAATTTAATTTCGAACTCTTATAATTTACCTCACTCAAAGACCTCTTTCTCAGATCATAACAACTCTGCATTACCCCAATTGAGGTCTACACTAAAAGATATACCCTAAAACCAATTCAATTTCTTTAAAATTTCTGTCCCTCACCACTCCCTCATTCCCTCATGGGCGCCTGAAAGGACGCCATGCATGGCCAAGACAAGGGCCGTCATTGCGGCGTGGGAACGTTCGTCATGCGAACAACTCTTCATACGCCTCACCAAGGCGCCTAGCAATCACTGTCATTGCGTTTAAATTGCTTGCTCGCCATGACGTCTCAGCGGCTTCGCCATGCTAACACGCTTTTCGCCGCTGGCGTGGCCCCATTACGACGTCATGACGCATGCGACCCAATCATCTTCTCCGATCGTCATTTCTGCCATTAATACTCTTAAAACCTCCATAAAACACATTCAACTACCCCAGCTAAGACATTAAATACCATAAATGCCATAAATAACCATAAATACAACATTAAAACATAATAAACTTACCAAATCACGGAATCGCACGGTAACCCTAGAATCTCCGAAAACTTCTCAAGCTCTATCACTCACGATAAACTCCTCAATCTAAGCCAACCAACACAACTCCAGGCTTCTAACAACTCTCCAACCACAAGGAGAAAGGAAGCAAGCAAACTCTCCAAGGAAAGCAAGATCAACGATACCCACGAGAAGAAGAAGAAGAAGTTTCGTGACCTAGGAGGAAAATGTCTTCCTCTTTCAAACATAAGGTCTATATATATATAGCTGATTTAAACCAATAGACCACAGTCCTCAAATTCATTCAATCTTAGTCTCTAAATTTCAATGGCTCTACACAATAATTCTTAAACTCACAAATCTAAATTTTCCAAGCCATTTACCACTCACTTTCGAAACCGGAATCACAATCATCAGTCTCTAAGTCATTTTCCCGGTCCGAACATATAACTCTAAAAATTCCAGAGAAATTCTCATTATTCCTAAAAAATATAAAACACTCGATCTCATACTCAATTTTCAATTTCCAATTCTCTAAAATTCAATTCTCACTCTAATTCCACTATTCTACTCAAATTATCCCTAATTTCACTTTAAAATCAAATCTAACTCAATTATCTCAAAATTCACAATTCAACTCATAATCACAATTTAAATGTTGGAACAATCATGAATGCATGTCACTATGTATATGCATGTGCAAAATGATCTATCTCAAAGGCCACAAAACACTCGATCACTAAATATGCAATCACAACACTACCCGTACCAATATACTCATCGCATCGGTAACGGGATGTTACAATTCTTCCCTTCTAAACAAAAATTTTGTCCCAAAATTTCATACCTGACCGGTCGAACAGATGAGGGTACTGCCTCTTCATGTGCTCCTCAGTCTCCCAAGTTGCTTCCTCTGATGAGTGGTTCTTCCATAGGACCTTCACCAGTGGAATCACCCTGCTCCTCAATTGCTTGACCCGAGATCCGATAATACGCCCTGGCTCCTCAACATAACTCAGATCACTAGATATCTCAATCTCTTGAGCCGGAATCACATGAGTCGGGTCTGAGCAGTATCTCCGGAACATACTCACATGAAAAACATCATGCAATTGGGACATCTCACTCGGCAACGCTAATCTATAGGCCAACGGTCTAATCCTCTCAGTAATCTCATACGGACCGACATACCGAGGACTCAGCTTGCCCTTACGGCCAAATCTCAGCACTCCTCTCCAAGGTGACACTCGGAGGAACACTTTGTCGCCTACATCAGACTCCATCTCTCGCCTTGATCCACATAACTCTTCATTTATCCCGAGCCGCTTGATGCGACTCAATCAATCTCACTTTATCCACAAGATCTTGGATCACTCGGGGCCCTCAAGCATCCTTACACCCTCTTCATCCCAGTAAAGAGGTGATCTACACGGTCTCCCATATAAGGCCTCATACGGTGCCATCCTAATACTACTCTGCATGCGATTATTGTACGAAATTCAATCGAGCCAAGCATCGGTCCCAAGCACCTCTGAACTCTAATACACAAGCTCTCAGCATATCCTCAACAGTCTTGATCGTCCTCTCACTCTGCCCATCTGTCTGAGGATGGAACGCTGTATTAAAGTTTAACCTCGAACCTAAAGCTGACTGTAGGCTCCTCCAGAACCTCGAAGTAAATCTGGGATCCCTATCTGACACTATCGATACTGGGACCCCATGCAGTCGCACAATCTCTGCCACATACTTCTGGGCCAACTGGTCGAGAGTATTATTCTGTCGCACTGGCAAGAAGTGAGCCGATTTGGTCAACCGGTCCACTATGACCCATATCGCATCATGCTGTCTCAGCGTCCTCGGTAACTCCATAATAAAATCCATAGTAATCCGTTCCTATTTCCACTCCAGAATGGGTAACGAATGCAATCTCCCAACTGGGGCCTGGTGCTCAGCCTTAACCTGCTGGCACGTCAAACACCGAGAAACGAACTCTGCCACTTGCCTCTTCATACCCGGCCACCAGAAATGCAATTTAAGGGTATTATACATCTTGGTAATGCCAGGATGCATGGCATAAGTATTACATCGCCCCTCTAGGATCTCTCGTCTCAGATCATCAACATCTGGCACACACAACCTCTGACCCATCCAAAGAGTCCCATCTCTCAACTCAAAATCTGAACCCTGACCAGCTCTAACTCTATCCATCAATCTCACTATCACTGGGTCCTGATCCGATCATGCAACATCGACCTCAGCCTCAGAGTAGCAATCAAAGCTCCATCCTGAGCTAAATCCATTTGCACATTAAGCGCTCTCAACTGAATCAGACTAGGCAATCTCTCAATCTGAATCTGAGCTGCACTGACATGATATCTCCTACTCAACGCATCAGCCACCACATTGGCCTTCCCTGGATGATACTTAATCGTGCAGTCATAGTCCTTCAACAGCTCAATCCATCTCCTCTGCCTCAGATTCAACTCTCTCTGACTCAACAGATATCTCAGACTCTTATGATCCATGAAGATCTGGAACGTCTCACCATACAAATAATGCCTCTAGATCTTGTGGCAAACACTCTCGCGCCAACTCTAAATCATGCCCGGATAATTCCTCTCATGAGACCTTAATCGCCTCGAGGCATACGCTATAACTCTCCCATGCCGCATCGTAACATCGCTTAATCCTCGCCGCAACGCATCACTAAATACCTCGAAACCTCCGGACCACGACGCAAAGCTAAAAGCGGTGCCGTGGTCAATCGATGCCTAAGCTCCTCAAAGCTCCTCCGACACTCATCACCCATCTAAAAGCCACATTCTTCCTTAGAAGTTTTGTCAAAGGGGCTGAGATCACTGAAAACCCCTCGACAAACCTCCGGTAATATTCTGCTAAACCGAGGAAACTCCTCAACTCTGACACATTCCTCGAAATCTCCCAACTCCTCACTGCCTTAATCTTGTGAGGATCCACCTGGATACCCTCACCAGACACAATATGGCCTAGAAAAACGACCTCATCCAGCCAAAATTCATATTTCGTGAATTTGGCATACAACTGCCTCTCTCTCATGATCTGCAACACAATCCTCAGATGCTCCGCATGCTCCTGTCTACTCCTCGAATACACTAAAATATCGTCAATGAACACAATCACAAACTGATCCAGGTAGGGCTGAAATACCTTATTCATCAAGGCCATGAAGGCTGCCGGGGCATTGGTCAACCCAAACGGTATCACTAAGAACTCGAAATGCCCATACCTGCTCCTGAAGGCACTCTTAGGCACATCGGCCTCTGCAATCCTCAACTGATAATACCCTGATCGCAGATCCAATTTAGTAAACACCTGAGCTCCCTGCAACTGGTCAAATAGATCATCGATCCTAGGCAGTGGGTACTTATTCTTGACAGTAACCCGATTGAGCTGCCTATAATCGATGCACAGCCTCAAAGTCCCATCCTTCTTCTTCACGAACAACACTGGAGCTCCCCACGGTGAAACAATGGGTCTAATAAACCCCTTATCCAACAACTCCTGCAACTGAGCCTTAAGCTCCCTCAGTTCCACCGGTGCCATCCTATATGGAAGTATAGATATAGGAGCGGTACCTGGAACGAGGTCAATCCCAAACTCCGTCTCCCGATCCGGTGGCAAATCTCATAACTCATCGGGGAACACATCCGGAAATTTCCTAATCACGGAAATATCCTGCCACCTCTGCTCAATCCTGGTGTCCACCACATGAGCCAAATACGCCTTACAACCACCACGCATCAATCTCAAAGCACTCAGAAAGGAAATCATCCTAGCTGGCACTGCCTGACTAACGCCTAGAAAAACAACTCTAGGCTGACCAGGAGAATCTAACACGACCTCCTTGGTATAACAATCCATCACATCCCTATGCGCAGTAAGCCAGTCCATCCCTAGAATCAGATCAATCTCTCTCAGGGGCAAAACTATCAGGTCTGCACTCAACTCTGCCTAATCAATTACTATTGAGCACCCTTTGCAGACCTCACCTAAGGCAGTAGTACTACCCAAAGGCGTACTCACTTGCAACCCACACTGCAGTCTCTCCCTATCACAATGCAGTCTACATGCCACATGCGATGCAATAAAAGAATGAGTGGATCCAGGATCCATCAATGCATAAACCTCAAAGCCAGAAATAGAAAGCATACCTGCAACAACATCTGGAGATTCCTGAGCCTCCTGCCGAGTCATAGCATAGACTCTAGCCTGGGAATGCTGCCTGCTACTCTGTCCCTCAGACCTCACTACAGATCCCTCAGCTCGGCCTCGACCTCGACCTCGGCCTCTCCAACCAGATCCACCTCCACGGCTCTGCTGCACTGAGGTAACACTGCCTGATCTACCGGTCGCAGCAGACTGGGCCTCTATAGTGAAAGGACACTCTCGGAGCTGATGGTCCATGGAACCACACTTGAGACACGCTCCGGTAAACCTTCAGCACTCGCCACTGTATCTCCTCTCACAATACTCACATAGCGGGATCATCTGACCTGAACCTCTAGCCCGCTACGGCCACCACTGGACTGAGCAAATCTGCCCCTCTGCCCAAATCTGGACTGTCTACCTCCTCCAGACAACCTGAAGGTCCTGCTCTGACGCTTGCTAAACCCACTACTAGCACTACCCTGACTATCACTGGGCCTCTTGCCCCTAGGTCCCGATCCAGCCTCAGGCTGACTCTGCCTCAACAACTACTTAATCCTCACAGCTGCTGCTCTCAGCTCAATAAATGTACCCATATCCGATCGGGCCAATCTGGTACGGATCTCCATATTGAGCCCGCCCTCAAACCTCCGACACCTTTCAGACTCTGAAGCAATCAAAGCAGACGCATAAGCCGACATCTCATTGAACCTGACCTCATAGTCTGCCACTGACATCAACTCCTGTCTCAGCTCAAGAAACTCCTGCATCTTCATCTCTAAATACACCTTGGGCATGAAATTATCCTTGAATGCCTTCAGAAAATCATCCCAAGTCAACATGCAGGGCCTGGAAGAACTACCCGGAATAGTCTTCCACCACTGAAAAGCCAAACCCTGAAGCAAAGACACTGCATAGTCAAAGCGCTCCTCAGAGTCGCAGTCCATCTGATCGAGGACTCTCTCTGTCCTCTCTAACCATCCTCTCGGCCTCTGCGAGGTCGGTCTTCATCATAAAGTCAACCGCCTCACCACGCAGTCTATCATACCTCCTCTCCCGTCTCACGGGAACTCTGGGAGGCAACTCATCAGAATGAGGCATAGGGGACTCTCTACTAGCTCCCACGGATCCTAGGTCAGCTGGTTGATCCACTTGCTCTCCAAGAACGGATGACCTACAATCAACAAGAATCTGATCAATTTCTACTTTTCTCACTGAAATTCAAGCCTAAAATACACTATGCCCAAAAGATGCCAAACCATACTCTGATACCACCTAATGTAGCACCCCCTCACCATAGGGTACACACCGGGACGCCCGTGGGTCGTACCGACGCATATCCCACAGCAAGGAAGTGCTACCGCTCGCAACTATCACTAAATACTCGCATGACATCAATATAATTAAACCGTAATAAGCAAATCACTAAAATTTAAAACCCCAATTTCATTGCATACTATCAATCCAAAATATAGACAAGTCTATCAGTCCCCTAAAGTCTCAATCAAGAACTCAAAAGGAAACCGATAAAACGTCTATACTAGGTCATCCTCAAAAGTCGCCCGGTGACCGACTGTGTGCCATCACTTCACTTGTCCAAGAACTCGCATGCAATGAAAACGTCTATCTCGGGCTAGAAACCTACTAACGCCGCCTGAAAAATATTAGCAATGTTGGGTGAGTTTGCGAACTCGGTGAAAACCATCATCGATGGTTCACCCAACTCATGCATATACACATAATATATCGCATAGTACACTTTAACGCAATTTAGAACACTGTACACAATTTACATATTTATACGATAACATAACTCAAACATATCACTTCACAATTGTCATACATCACACGCATTCTCAATTTCACTACGCAGTCAGATGCATAATGTATGCAATTTCTCATTTTATGTCATTGTTATGACTGAGCGTTAACACTTTCCCGATTCGGGCACTTTTCACAATGATCACAATTTCGGCAAGTAGGAGAGCCCTCTGGGTATACACTACTGCCCACTCACTTTAGGGATAGGAGAGCCCTCTGGGTATGCACTATTTCCCTTTTTGGCCTTAGGCCTATTCACTGATATTCGAGCTTAAAGCTCTGCACACTGAATGCTTCAGTCACAACTGTTTAATTACCTCTTATAATCATGCCTAGCATGCACTGACACTTGCACAGTCACTAGCACATATATTATCACTTCACTCACTTGTCACGATCAGAACACTTACTCGTAATACTATACACTGATTCATAATCACAAGTATTCACATTAGCAACACATTCAGTATAATCACTCACAATCAGAACACTTACTCATATTTGCAACACATTTATCTCACATTTGTATCACTCACATTGACAATTGATTCACACATTCACAGCACAGATTATCACACAAAGATCGAGGAACCAACTAGGTTACTCACCTGTAACTTCCGAGCTACTGCCTGGAAGTACCAGCAATATCCGTGGACTGACGATCCAACGACGCCTCTATAACAATACAAACGCATTCTCATCACTATATGCTCAATCAATAAGATTCACTAATGCACATGTCTCACATTTAAAATTATATGATGCATGATCATGATTTCCCAGCGCTTTAGTCCCATTCCGCTATCTCTCGATTCACAACCAAAATTCACTACTCACTAGGTCAATAACATCCACAAATTACTCAAATCTCTCATTTAAAGTTTAATTATACTCCAATTGATAATACATAACTCTTAGGTCACTTAAGGAACCGAATCGACTCTTTTCTATGATTGAGAACTCGCTAATTTAATTTGAACTCTTATAATTTACCTCACTCAAAGACCTCTTTCTCTAGATCATAACAACTCGAAATTACCCCAATTGGAGGTCTACACTAAAAGATATACCCTAAAAACCAATTCAATTTCTCTAAAATTTCTGTCCCATCATGACCTCATTCCCCTCGCATGGCGTGGGACGTTCGTCATGGCGAACAACTCTTCTCGCCTCCATGGCTCTAGCAATCACTGTCATGGCGTCTAAATTGCTTGTTTCATTGTGACGTCTCAAGCGGCTCGCCACATTTAACACGCTTTTTCTCCATGGCGTGGCCCCATTCTGAGGCGTCGCGATGTGCGACCAATCATCTTCTTGATCGTCATTTCGCCATTAATACTCTTAAAACCTCCATAAAACACATTCAACTACCCCACCTAACACATTAAATACCATAAATGCCATAAATAACCATAAATACAACATTAAAACAAAATAAACTTACCAAATCACGGAATCGCACGGTAACCCTAGAATCTACGAAAACTTCTCAAGCTCTCTCACTCACGATAAACTCCTCAATCTAAGCCAACCAACCAACCTGACTCTTCTAACAACTCTCCAACCACCAGGAGAAAGGAAGCAAGCAAACTCTCCAAGGAAAGCAAGATCAACGATACCCACGAGAAGAAGAAGAAGAAGTTTCGTGACCTATGAGGGAAATGTCTTCCTCTTTCAAACATAAGGTCTATATATATATAGCTGTTTTAAACCAATAGATCACAGTCCTCAAATTCATTCAATCTCAGTCTCTAAATTTCAATGGCTCTACACAATAATTCTTAAACTCACAAATCTAAATTTTCCAAGCCATTTACCACTCACTTTCGAAACCGGAATCACAATCATCAGTCTCTAAGTCATTTTCCCGGTCCGAACACATAACTCTAAAAATTCCAGAAAAATTCTCATAATTCCTCAAAAATATAAAACACTCGATCTCATACTCAATTTTCAATTTCCAATTCTCTAAAATTCAATTCTCACTCTAATTCCACTATTCTACTCAAATTATCCCTAATTTCACTTTAAAATCAAATCTAACTCAATTATCTCAAAATTCACAATTCAACTCATAATCACAATTTAAATGCTGGAAAAATCATGAATGCATGTCACTATGTATATGCATGTGCAAAATGATCTATCTCAAAGGCCACAAAACACTCGATCACTAAATATGCAATCACAACACTACCCGTACCAATATACTCATCGCATCGGTAACGAGATGTTACAATAGGAGATTCGTGGAGGGATTTTCCATGATTGCTGCTCCATTGACCATGTTATTAAGAAAGAATCAGAAGTTTGTCTGGAGTGATGAATGCCAGAAAATTTTGAGGAGCTTAAGCACATATTGACGAGTGCTCCAGTTTTGGCATTGCCCACAGGAGAGGGAAGTTATACAGTGTATAGTGATGCTTCCATAAAGGGGTTGAGTTGTGTACTGATGCAGGGAGATAAGGTAATAGTATATGCCTCACGGAAGCTAAAGCCTTATGAGTTGAACTATCCGACCCATGACTTGGAGTTGGCAGCGGTGATTTTTGCCTTGAAGATTTAGAAACATTATTTGTATGGGGTTCAGACTAGGATCTTTACTGATCATAAGAGTCTCAAGTATCTATTGAGTCAGAAGGAGCTGAACTTGAGACAGAGACGGTGGATTGAACTGCTTAAGGATTATGACTTACTGATTGAGTATCATCCAGACAAGGCAAATGTCGTAGTAGATACCTTGAGTAGGAAGTCTTCCATAGAACATGTTCAGAAAGTCTATCTACAGCTATTGGAAGAGATGGCTAGGCTCAGAATCAGTTTAAAGCAAGAGGAGTCTGATTGTGTGGTTGCTACTTTTATGGTGAGGCCGATCCTTAGAGAAAAGGTGAGAGAATTACAAGTTCAAGATGCATAACTGAGTAAACTGCGAGAAGAGGTTCAGCAGGGCAAGAAGTCTGAAATGATAGTGAGTGATGATGGACTCCTAATAGTCGAGAATAGGCTCTGTATTCCAGATGTCAAGGAGGTGAAGGATGAGATTCTGGATGAGGCGCACAATGCGCCTTATGCTATGCACTCAGGTAGCACCAGGATGTACAGGGATCTTAAGGCGCATTTTTGGTGGAGAGGTATGAAGAAAGATGTGTCCGAGTATGCAAGTAAGTGTCTAGTGTATTAGCAAGTCAAGGCTGAACACCAGGCACCTTCAGGCCAGTTAAGGCCATTATCCATTCCTGAGTGGTAGTGGCAGAGAGTGACTATAGACTTTCTGATGGGGTTGTCCAAGACCAGTAGGAAGCATGATGTCATATGGGTAATTGTGGATAGATTGACGAAGTCAGCCCATTTTCTAGCAATCAAACAGACTGATCCTCTGCATGTGCTAGCCAAGAAGTACATTGATGAGATTATGAGATTGCATGGAATCTCGAATTCGATAGTGTCTGATAAGGATCCTCGATTTACTTCGAGATTTTAGGAGAGTTTGCAGGAAGCTTTGGGCACTAAATTGAGTTTTAACACTGCTTTTCATCCTCAGACAGATGGACAATCTGAGAGGACCATTCAGACCCTTGAGGAGATGCTCAGGGCATGTGTGATGGATTTTAAAAGAGCATGGGATGAACACTTGCCATTGATCGAATTTGCTTACAATAATTCGTATCATTCAAGTATTCAGATGGCTCCTTATGAAGCTCTATATGGGAGGAGATGTAGGACTCCGGTATGTTGGGATGAAGAAGGAGACAATAAACTTTTAGGTCCAGAGTTGATTCAGGTGACAGTTGATAAGGTCAACTTGATTAAGCACGGGCTGAAAGCAGCTCAGGACAGGATGAAAAGTTATGAAGATGCTCACCAAAGGGAAATGGAGTATAATGTCAGCGAAAAAGTTTTCCTTAAGACATCTCCTTGGAAAGGGATTCTGAGATTTGGTAAGAAGGGTAAGCTAAGTCCCAGATATGTAGGGCCTTATGAGATTCTGGAGAGGATTGATCCGTTGGCTTACAAGTTAGCATTACCTCCTGAGCTATCACAGATTCATGATGTCTTTCATGTTTTATGCTGAGGAGATACAGATCAGATCCTTCTCATGTTATTCAAGCCGCTGAAGTCCAGTTGAGTGATGATTTGAGCTATGAGGAGCTTCCAGTGTAGATCTTGGATACAAAAGAAAAGGTTCTCAGAAACAAAACAGTTCAGCTAATAAAAGTTTTATGGCGGAACCATTCGGTCGAAGAGGCCACGTGGGAGCCATTGGAAGCTATGAAAGAGAAGTATCCTCATCTCTTCATTGACTCAGGTAAGAATTTCGAGGACGAAATTCTTTTAAGAGGGGGAGAAATATTGGGTCCCGATTCTTTTCTTACTATATAATCATGTGTTTAGTTCATTTTGCGGATAAGTCTGATAAATTGGTCTTGGTTAGAATTTAATTAGAAAGTCTATAATTTAAGGATTTAGTGTTTAGGTTGATAGAATTAAGATTAATTAGAATTTTGTATGGGGTTAGTAAGTTATGAAAGGATGGGGTTTTTATAAGGTCATTTTGGGTAGATAACTTATGTTTTTAAAGGTTAAGGCTTACAAGGAGGGATATTTAGGTAATTTTAGGATTTTCTTTTTTTTTTCCAAATTCAACCTCCTTCCACTTCTTAGCTTATAAATTTTTTGTTTGATCTCTGATTTACTTGATTTTTGAAGCATTGGTTTTTTAAAAAAATTCTCTCCCCTTTCATGCAAAATCTAGAGCTTTCGGGATTAAGTTGAAATTTATGGATTAAATCAAAGTGAGACATTTGGATGGAAATATTGAACATGCTCCCGTACTTTGGTGATTTTTCAATCTAGAGATATCCGATTGAGGTGATTTTTGGTTTTAAATAATCAAGAGTCATGAATTTTTCATTTTAGCTTAGGAATCGGATTTCAATTTAAGCCTTAAGAGTTTAAGTTTCAGGAGGGAAATTAGGGCGAATTTTTCAAGATCTGTTCGGAAGTAAGTAAAATAAGTTCGTTTTTGAGTTTTGTCGTGGTGGGGAATTCCTCCCTCAAGGGTAGCGCGTTCAGATGTCACGTAGGACGTCAGACACGTGATCCACCGGAGCGGGGTTCCAACATGTTGTGTCTATGAAATATTGTTTCTAATATTTACTTCTTGGAAAGGATTTTTAAGTTTGATTTGTATGAGTTGATTATTGGTATTTTTGTTAGGATCTAAAGGATTATCACCACAAACTATATCTATTAGTTTTTGTATCTCAGTTTGTAAAGTAAGATTATTTAGTAAATAATTACATGATCTAATTTTTCTTTTATTAATTGTAAGTTTTGATAATAAGTTGTATGATATATAGAAATTTTAAGAATTTTTGATTTAAGGTTTTTATTCTTTGGTGTTTTAAAGTTATATAATATAGATATTGATAGAAAGGGTTATATAATTTTAGAAAATTATTCCTAAATTAATGATTATCCTAATTCTGTTGATATATTGAAAGTACTATAAAAGTATAATTTTATAGTACTTTACGATAATAAGTTCATAATTTTCAATAATAAGTTTATTATAGTAGTTTACACACCAAATAGATTTTATGGTTTCATCTGCTATTCGAATTTGCAAAGGTTTTTGTAATTGTTTCCAATCTTTTAAGAGTGTCTTAGAGGCTATACAAATGGTAGCTCCAGTATTAGTGTACGCATTAACTTTTTTATTCTGAATTACTAGAATAAAAATTGTGTTTAGATTCAATTGTTGAGTCAAAGCATTGGAGTTCATATTGATAGAGTGAAGAGATAGTTGAGTTAGTTTCGTAGTCGGATTCAGTAGGTTCAAGATTATATTTAATAGCTAAATTCTAATCTCTCTAATAAGTTAGAATCCCATTTAAATTTAGTTTATCTTGAGCCACTTAACAAACTAAATAAATTTAAACTAAACAATTAACAACTTTTTCAATCATATCTCACGTAATTCCTAGCTTTGATAGGTGACAACTTTTGGGAAAACATATTATATTTTTTTTTGCTAACCATGCCTATAAATTCATATAATTATGATTTTCTCATCTAAATTATAAAAATTTAGTTAAGTATGACTCAATAATTTAAGATAAAGCATATTTAGGTTAAAGGGACCTTGAATCGCTTAACAAGCTTTACAATAAATAGAATTATAGTTTTGTATCTAAATAATGGAAGACAACAATCACATACTCAATGTATACTTAACATTTTAACAAGGAATTTAATTTTATTCATCTTGTTAAGCACAAAATTACATGTAATAATATCATGCAAATAAAACACACAATCAGATATCCATCAAATATATCAAGCATATATTAATTCCATGCAATTTCTTATGACAACATAATCACATTATATACATGAAACACCAAGTCTGATTTGAATTTGGTTATTGATCTTCATAATTTAAAATAATATTTCTAAATCTTTGAATAATTAAATTTGATTAAACTCATTAATTTTAAATGAAATAAATTCCTATTCTAAATAGAAATTTAAAGAAATTGAAACAAATTTTCAAATTCAATTGAAAAATATTTTAATTATATTGAATCTTTTAACAAATTTAATTAAAAGAATTTTTAATAATTATGGATCTTACTTGTTGTAATTTAGAAAACTTCTTTTCCAAAATTCAACAAGTAAGAAATTCTATTCCAACAAAACTATTTATAATCTCATTATAATTTTTTCTTAATGAGAAGATGATTTTTATTATTAAAAGGAAACCAATTTCAAAATTAGATAAAATAATTTTAAATTTAATTAAAACTCCTTTTATTATTTATTCAAAGATTAAGTTCCTAGTTAATAGGAAACATTTCTTTAATAAGTTATAAACCTGCTTCCAAAATATAAAAGAAAGCTCCTTTCTGAAATAGTAAATGAATTATTTTCAAAATTTAATCAAAAATATCTTTTCTAATAAATTAAGAAAATTATTATTTAAAATGAAAATATTTTAAAATAAATAAAAATAAATTAAATTTATCCCAATCAAATTAAAATAAATAAATATAATTGGCAAATACTTTTCTTAATTACTTAGGAAAACACTACATTAATTATAAAATTCTAATTAATTAATTTCAATGTAATTGTGAATAATTAATTCTAATTTTAGAAACTATTTTTTAAATTTTAATTACTAACCAATATAATTATTATTCTTAATAAAATAATTAATTTAATTTTTAAGTTAATTTTGAATTTAGAAGTTTTCAAATTGCGTTTGAAATTTGGATTAAATAGGTTTATATTATTTCATATTTAAAATAACTTTATTTTTGGTCTTAATATTCCTTTAGTCTAAAAGCTTATAAGTTATCTCTTTTCTAGATTAAGTCACATTTAAAATTATACCCAAACAACCCTTGTCTTCGACCTGTGTCCAAACACCACTTAATCTTGTTCTGTGATTACTTCAATCTTACAATAAAATAACCCTTATTCCAGATCTAGGATAGTTGTATCTTAATGCTGAAATAAGTCTTGTTTTAAATTGGGAATTAATCAATTAATTATTTGAAGAATCCCAACTTTATGTCTAAACAATAGCCATCTTTATCAAGGAAACCCTCATAAACTAAACACACAAACCCTAGCCACCTTTGACCTTAAACCGCCACTTCTTTCCATAGAAGCTCCTACAGTCGCTACTTCTCCAAGTTGTTGCCACCATCATCTATCTAGACATCGCCTACCATCCAGAGCACAGAAGCCAACAGCCTCTAGCCTTTAGTAAAACACAGTTGTTTCAATTTTCACTTGACATAGCAGGCATACTATTCTACTAAAATCTTTAGTATATCATTTAATTTTTTATAATTTACTTGCTTTATTTGCCGAATCCACAAATTACTTGATATTTGAATTGCTATATATTGTATCAATTAATTCATGTTCTTAAATAATTTGTTTTTACTTTCATGGAATCATTATAAAGTAAAATATTAATAGTATATATGATTTGTTATCATCAAAACAAAGATTATAACCTCCATTTTATCAACAATTTTTTCCTTTTAATGATGACAAAATATAGTATAATATTGAAAAAATTAATGTCGTGATCATTTAAACTTATTTATGTATATATCAAACTAATATAAACATTTAACTCCCTTTTAATCCATGCATAATTAATTTTATCGATTTTATCTATTGTAAAGATTAGAATTAGTCAAATTCTTATTCAACCTCAAAATTTTATCCAAGTGATCAGGTGAAAATAAAGATGTTTAAATAAAATTAATAATTAATAATTTTCTCTTACTTAAAAATGAAGTATAGACAATATCATCAAAAGAACAAACATAAAATATATCCATAAAATTTCAAACAAAATTGTAAATATTGACATCTATACAACTCCGTATAGATATGTGCATCATTTAAAATAAATAACAAAACATCTAAAAATATCTATCAATGTCATAAAGCTTTCCTTTTTCAACAACATAAAATGACACAAGGGAGCTACAAATAATATAAGCTATGAAGAAGGAGATAAGAGGAGATTGCCCCTGGATATGGTCGGGGATCTTAGCAAGCAAACCATTATAGTGGTCCTATCACTCTTGAAAAGATTCTAACTCACTATATTAATTAGCACTTATGAAATTCCCCTATAATTAAACATTTGCTTGCCTTTAAGCAAAATCAATTTCATTACTCAAACCCACATAGGAGGCAATTTTTAGAAGCAATTAACCAATCAAATACATCCATCAAGATTTTCCACTACTTACTCAATTGAATTGAAAAGTTCAACAAATTGTTAGACATTAGCTACTTGCACCATGTTATAAATTAATTCAGCCTACTACACAATCCCTCAAACTTTATCTCAATTTATAAAATTTAACTCATTGCATATGATGAACATACATAAGAAAAATAGTTTCAAATTTCAAATTTCTTTATAACCGTTATTGAATGATAAGTAAAACCCTCCATTTTAAATCAATACAAAGGCATTTAAAGCTTGTTTGAAAAGTTAATCAACCTTTTGATGCAAGAGTAAGCATGCTATTATAAATACTCTTAATTACTCAGTTAAGTCATCATTTCAAATATCTATTAGCACCACCATTTAACTTGAACCTTTTTCTTTGGGTAGAAGCCATCAAAGGGCATTTATTTATACTCATTTATTCATATTTGTTTTTTATGAGGTATAATACAAATGTTAAAAAAGAATTCATATTTAACTTTGTGTATATACAAAATATATAAGAAGTATCTAGGAAAATCCCGGAGATACATCACATGTACCAAAAGTCTGGAAAACAAAAATTTTGTCGCGGACCTTCCCGAAGGCCAGATCTATGTATCAGATGAAGATTCAAACCTGAATAGCCAATAGAGACTATCTCTAAAGGTATCCACGCAGAGATCGAAAACCTAACCGGACAAACCCTTTGACTGGGAATAGCTAGAACAAAGTAAAGGTGCTAGACCCTACCTCTCCTCGAGAGCTTGAATCAATGGAGAAGAAAGCTTGATGAACGATGGTGTGAAGAGAAGAGCTTAGGATTTTCCAAAAATCCTTTCTTCTTACTCTTATTCCAAAACCCACGAACCATCCTCATCTAACTCTCCTTTTCATATGTCTTTTAACACTTAAAAGACACATTCAAGGCTTATGGTGGAGAGAGTCCCACGTAAGCCACTTTATATATATATATATATAAATAAAGTTAAATGGATTAGCCTCCTCCTCCATCTTCCACGTTTCAACACATATATTAATTAATTAATTAATCAATTATATATATATATATAAATAAATGCTGAAGTGGTCCAGTCACACTGAGGTCGGTCCTACCGGCCTACCGGATCCCGATATGGGATAAACCCCTGAAAACCTTTTTCAGCAATATTGATGTCGCGATCTCATCGGGACATATCCCAATCTCATCGGGATCCATTTAATCCGTTTGCTCTCCATTTATTGGATCTCTGTCCAAAACTATTTTACGGATTTTCTGAAACACTCTTATGCGTGTGACCCTTTAGGTTCCCGGTTATGTTGGCCACTTAGATTAACAATTAATCTGAGCAAGTCATGAGCGGCGTCTAGCAACACATCATGACCCCCAATTGACCGGAAAGTAATTGGTTTGATGAATTCATCACGAACCAGATCACGAATCCTTCCATAGACAATTACTGTGCAATTCGTCCTTTCAACATCCTATACCCCACTTGGTTATGAGTATGGTCAAAGTGTCAACTCTTACTAGACTAAGTCTAGCCCAAGTGATATCAGTTCCTGTCTTAGGACTCATTACTTTATATGTCCATGAAGACACTCTTCATGACATATTTATGCTCCGTCGAGACTTAAAGTAATGATCCCGACGAAGAGGTCAGGTATCTCTTCGCTATCACGTAGTGATGAATCCTCTATTGGCTACTCAATTACCTTCAATACCTCAAGCTGCACCCAAGCACCACCCTATGAGTAACCTCCGAAGGCAACAAGGAATAGAGTCAAAGCACAACATCAAGATTCAAGATATCCTTGAGTACCTCAAGTCTAAGGATACTTGCACCATTGCTATGATGAGATTATCACTGACATTAGAATAGGACATCCATGTGATGATCTCATGGCAGGTCATCCAATGTACTTACTACCGCTAGTAAGCATCCACATGTCAACTCTAAATATCCCATATTTACAGTTTCTGAGATCCACTGCTTGATCCAATCAAGGAGTATGACATATGCTAGTCTGTCCGGATTAATGATGTACAGTCTCATTAATCCTATGACTAGGGAGAATTTAGATACTGACATAATTGCACATGGTAGGAATCTCAGGATTATGATCACATCATAATTTCCTTCATGCTATGTCATATATCATGGACTTCATTAATTTGATTAAAGATCAATATCAATTCTTAAAGAACATCAAATAAATGAAACATGCCTTTCTTTATTTATTCATAAAGTCTGTACATGACTATGAACAAAAAGCGCTAAAGGGGATTGCCTTTAGGGCACTACTCTAACAATCTCACGAGATCAGACACGCATAAGTCGACTTACACGAGTATAGAAGTCGACTTATTAGTACCGAACTGGTATAAGTCGACTTACATCTTCATACAAGTCAACTTACACCTACAAATCTCCCACTTGACCTAAAGCCAATCGCCTTGGTATCTAATACCATAAGTGAGTACATGAGAATCAAAACTCGCCTATGACAATGGCTTCGTCAACGGATCGCAATGTTACGCTCGTGGAATTCTCTCGATCGCGACATCACCTCCGCAATGATCTCTCGAATCGATGATATCTGCGAGTACGTGTTTAGATCGTTGGTGAGACCTTGGTTCCTTTGCTCGAGCAATAGCCCCATTGTTGTCACAATACAACCTGTATGGGCCCATCACATTAGTAACCACACCAAGTTCAAGAATGAACTTCTTGATCCAAATGCTTCCTTTCTCGCCTCGATGCAAAGAATGTACTCGCCTCGGTTGTCGAATCGCGATCGCCTCTTGTTTGGAACTCTTCCAACTAATCGCCCGCCGCTCAAGATGAAAACATAACTCGACCGGGATTTTGAATCATCCTTATCGATTGAAAATCGGCATCCGTATGCCCGCCACTTGAAATTTCCATCTCCATATATCAAGAAACATCCTTAGTCCTTCGCAAGTACTTGAGGATATTCTTGACACCACCCATGACCCTCACCAGATCCGATTGGTATCTCGCCGTGACACTCGAGCATACGATACATCGGGCCTCGTACATAACATAGGATACATGATCGATCCTACTGCAGACGATACGGATCTCGATCCATGCGCATCCTCTCATCTTGTGTCTTAGGACACATAGATTTCGAGAGTGTTATCCCATGAGACATGGGAAGAAACCCTCTCTTGGATTGCTCTATGCTAAACCTCTTTAGCATCTTGTCTATGTACGATGATTGTGAAAGACCAAGCAACCTCTTTGATCTATCTCTATAAATCTTTATCCCGAGGATATAAGTTGCTTCACCAAGGTCCTTCATGGCAAATTGTTTGGACAACCAAATCTTGACCGATTGTAGATCGAGACATCGCTTCCTAGTAATAATATGTCATCCACATATAGCACAAGGAATACGATTGCAGTCCCATTAACCTTCTTGTACACAAGTGTTCATCCGGATTTTGTGAGAAACCAAACTCTTTGATTGACTCATCAAACGGATGTTCCAACTCTGGATGCTTGCTTCAATCCATAAATGGATTTACGAAGCTTGCATACCTTTTCGCCATCGATAGAAGTGAAGCCCTCTGGTTGTGTCATGTACACATCCTCGCCGATTTCCATTAAGGAAAGTCGTCTTCACATCCATTTGCCATATCTCATAATCATAATGAGCGGCAATGGCTAGGAGTATCCGAATGGATTTAAGCATTGCTACGGGTCAAGGTCTCGTCATAGTCAACTCCTTGTCTCGATTTAATCCTTTGGCCACAAGCCTTGCTTTATAAGTAATCACATTACCATCCATGTCGGTTTTTCTTGAAAACCCATTTTCACCCTATGGGCTTGATTCCTTCGTGCGATCACCAAAGTCCATACTTGGTTTTCGTACATGGAATCCATTTCGGCTTTCATGGCGCAAAGCCATTTTTCAGACTTTGAACTTTTCAGAACCTCTTTATAGGTAGCAGGCTCATCATCTTCTATGAGCAATACGTCATTCTGTTCACTTACGAGAAATCCATATCTCTAGAACAGAGCGTATCCTACTTGACCTACGAACTTCGTGTGTAGTAGAAGGTTGAACTGTTACTTCATCTGAATGAGTGACAGTCTCAGGTTCAGGCAGTTGATCTGTGTCTGTTTGAGCATCTTGAACTTCTTCAAGTTCGACTTTGTTCCCACTGTCTTCTTGCAGAAGAAACTCTTTCTCTAAGAAGACAAAGATGCTTTGAAACAAACACCTTTTGTTCCTCAGCAAGGTAGAATTGATATCCCATGGTCTCTTTAGGATATCCTACAAACAAACACTTGTCAGACTTTGCTTCAAGCTTATCTGACTGAATCCGCTTCACGTAAGCAGGACAACCCCAAACTTTCAAATGAGAAAGATAAGGTTTTCTGTTAGTCCACATCTCATATGGAGTAACATCAACTGCCTTAGAGGGAACTCGCTTAACAAGTAAACAAATGTCTCTAGCGCATACCCCAAAACGATTTTAGTAATCGTATGAAACCCATCATTGATCGTACCATGTCCAACAAGGCTCGATTTCTCCTTTCAGCCACACCATTGTGCTGTGGTGTGTAAGGAGGAGTCCACTGAGATAAAATGCCATTCTCTCTGAGATAATCCAGAAACTGTTGGTATAAGTATTCTCCACCACGATCGGATCGTAATGCCTTGATACTTTTACCAAGCTGGTTTTCTACTTCATGTCTGAATTGTTTGAACTTTTCTAATATGTAAATACCATTGCATAATGTACCAGTAC
This sequence comes from Erythroxylum novogranatense, assembly GCA_029891385.1. Classification (NCBI taxonomy): domain Eukaryota; kingdom Viridiplantae; phylum Streptophyta; class Magnoliopsida; order Malpighiales; family Erythroxylaceae; genus Erythroxylum; species Erythroxylum novogranatense. The sequence continues at coordinate 38,835,207 of CM057225.1, forward strand.
CATAAAGCATTCCATTAGAATTAATAGAACAACCATTGCTATTAAAATTCAAATGGAAACCAAATCTATTTAAACAAGAAATGCATAATATGTTCTTTGTCAAACGGGTACAAAATAACAATCATCCAATTCAAGTACAAGCCCAGTGGGAGAGACAAAATATAGGTTCCTACGGCTAATGCAAAGAACTCTTGCTCCATTTCCAACACGCAGTTCTACTTCTCCCTTCATGAGCATCTCATCGTCCCTTAGGCCCGTGATATCATTACATATGTGTGAGCCACAACCAGATCAAATACCCAAATGTTGTGATCGAAAAAGATTAACCTCAATGACATACATACCGAAGTAGTTGAGGCATCCGATGCCTTCTTCTGCTTCAGTGACTCCAGATAGACTTTGCAATTGCGCCTCCAATGGCCATCTTTACCACAATGGAAGCAAGTTCCTTTCGGGGCAACTTCTTTGGTCTTCTTCTTGATGGCGCTTCCCTTTGGTTTCTTGGCCTTCTTCTTCTTTAGGTTCTTTTTCTTCTTTGAACCAGAAGAAGAAGCAGCCACCATTAGCACTTGTTTGCTATCATTCTTGATAGTCTGCTCAGCTTTCTTGAGAAGATTGATCAGCTCAGGAATTGTTGTGGATATTTGGTTCATCCGATAGTTTAACACGAACTGTGAATAACTGTCGGACAATCCAACCAGAATTAAGTCTATACTTAACTCATAATCCATTACAAAACCTAAGACAACCAATCTCTCAATATAGCCATTCATCTTCAAGACATACTGCACAGCAGATGTCCCTGGAGCCATCTTTGTGGTGAAAAGAAGCCTTGAGGTCTCGAACCTTTCAGACCGAGCTTGCTCATCAAACAGCTCCCTAAGATGAAATACTATAGTGTGAGCATCCATGGACTCGTGCTGTTTCTGCAGCTCTGGTGACATCGAGGCAAGCATAATGCAAGTAGCCATGTCACTGTCCTTTAGATGCTTACGATATGCCTTCTGATCTTCATCAGAAGCATCGACAGCAGGTGCATCTGGAAGTGAAATATCTAGGATGTATCATAGTTCCTCAGATCTGAGAACAATTCTCAGATTCCTTAGCCAGTCAAGAAAATTCGGTCCAGTTAACTTGTTGGAATCCATTAGCGAGCGTAAGTTCACACTGGAAGACATCTTCAACCAACCTAAACGGAAAGAGAGAAAGAATGTTAGAATAGGAATAGATGCATAATCATAAGGACTTGAATGATATGCAAAAAGCTCCCATTAGTTTCATAGAATCCATAACCCTCATTACGAATCCAAAGAAAGAAGATGACATAATGTCCTAGTGGGTTGATATCCGATATTGCTAAGAATGACCTTGGGTTTACCCAACAAGCTACAACTTAGGTCAATCGGTTGGTATCGAACATACCAATTGCATCATCGATAACCGACATTAAGAATGACCTTGGGTTTACCCAACAAGCCACCTTATATCTCGGGAGGTATCAAATATACCACTTACATCTTAGACACAACTATCGATCCGTGCTATTAACTTGTTGATGTGTGCACTTACATTGGGTTATCAACTCTTGATGCGCATACATCTGATGTATGCTACCCAATTTCGCCTCTGTCCACGTTGGCCTTGAGTTTACTCAACAAACCAACGCTTCTAGTGAATACCAACCCATTAATCCGAAAATCACATTTTCATGGTTCGAACATATCCGTATAGAGCGAGCTTGGGTTTACCCAACAACCCAACCCTATAAGAACTCTGGTTCTTACCATATTAATGGAAGGCGTTAGTTTTCATATATCGAGGAGGGATCTCGAACTCTAGACTCCAAGCTGAAGGATTATAGTCACCAGGACTATATGGAATGATTTAGGTTTCATCAATCACATTGAATCTTTCCTTATAATCATCCATCATCCCTCTTGAGCATGTCACAAGTCGACTTACAAAGAATGCAAGTCGCCTTTATGCCCTCGCTTTCACGCACAAGTCCCCTTATATCATGATACAAGTCGACTTATGGCAAGACCTTGAACAAGTCGACTTATGTCCCAGTATAAGTCGACTTATCTAACAAAATTGCTATTATCTCTAATCGCTAATTCCTCAATCCATGTAATCCCAATTAGCAATACTATCATACCTAGGGTAATATTCATTAATTTGATGTACCAATGAACACTTCATTGTTACATGATTGCCATATCTGATCAAACCATACAAGAAAAGCTTGAAAATGAGTCATTACTCATAAATATCCAAACAATTTAGGAAACACCAAATTATCACCCTAAGCATCTCTAGCTACTCCATACGTTATCAAATTACTTCGGCACAAGTCACAAAAAATTATGACGACCAAAACAAGCAAGATAATGAAATACACTAACGAGACGCTAATGTGACCTATTCGGCATCCGAAAATTCTTGGAAAACCAACTTCAAGCAATTCAGTTTGGCAAGCATACTACATCAAGATAACTCATTTTCAATCACATTAAAAATGATCCAAGGCATTGGAACTGAAAAATACACATTCAATTATGCCAAGCAAAACAGTCCCAGCAATGTTCACAAAACTGCCAAGTACTACACATTGCTCGAAATAATCATTGAAACAATTTCAATAAATTCTGAGAAAATTACACAGGTTACTACATGTTCAGAAAATGCCTCATGAATTTTTCTAGGATTTATAGCCATCAAAAACTCAGTCAACCCAAGCAACAAAACCGATTCAAAATCTGTGTTCATCAACACAGCTATTCCAGCATAGAATAAATTCGTGAATAAATAGCAAATCACCTTGAAAACACTTTTCCATCCACATAGACATTCACAAACATCTTAGGGACATGTTGGTGAAGGCCAATCCGAAAAACAAATTTTCTAGAATTTATTATCGAATTTATACACATGCCTGTTCACAGAATGTGTCACAAAACAGCATCTAGAACCTTAGGGAATAAATTAGCAAAACTATATCAAATCAAATTGATAAATTCTCATCTTTCACAGACATATTCTATAACATGTTATGAACAATTCTGGGCAGAAAATTTTCGAAAAACATATCCCTATATTAATTCGAAATTTGGACAGCATGCATGCATCAACGTCAAATTCAAATAGGAAGTCCGACCTAGTTAGGGTTTTAGCTTCATACACGACACAAGTGGCTCTGATACCACTGTAGGAAAATCCCGGGAGGTACATCACATGTACCAGGTGCGGAAAACAAAAATTTTTGTCGCCGAGACCTTCCCGAAGGCCAGGATCTATGTGTCTGTATGAAGATTCAAACCTGAATAGCCAATAGAGACTATCTCTAAAGGTATCTACGCAGAGATCAGAAAACCTAACCGGGACAAACCCTTTTGACCCGGGAATAGCTAGAACAAAGTAAAGGCTGCTAGACCCTACCTCTGTCCTTGGAGAGCTTGAATCAATGGAGAAGAAAGCTTGATGAACGATGGTGTGAAGAGAAGAGCTTAGGATTTTCCAAAAATCCTTTCTTCTTACTCTTATTCCAAAACCCACGAACCATCCTCATCTAACTCTCCTTTTCATATGTCTTTTAACACTTAAAAGACACATTCAAGGCTTATGGTGGAGAGAGTCCCACGTAAGCCACTTTATATATATATATATATATATATATATATATATAAAGTTAAATGGATTAGCCTCCTCCTCTATCTTCCACGTTTCAACACATATATTAATTAATTAATCAATTATATATATATATATAAAAATAAATGCTGAAGTGGTCCAGTCACACTGGGGTCGGTCCTACCGACCTACTGGGTCCCGATATGGGATAAACCCCCGAAAACCTTTTTCAGCAATATTGATGTCGCGATCTCATCGGGACATATCCCAATCTCATCGGGATCCATTTAATCCGTTTGCTCTCCATTTATTGGATCTCTGTCCAAAACTATTTTACGGATTCTCTGAAACACTCTTATGCGTGTGACCCTTTAGGTTCCCGGTTATGTTGGCCACTTAGATTAACAATTAATCTGAGCAAGTCATGAGCGTCCTAGCAACACATCATGACCCCAATTGACCGAAAATAATTGGTTTGATGAATTCATCACGAACCGGATCACGAACCCTTCCATAGACAATTCATCGTGCAATTCGTCCTTTCAACATCCTATACTCCACTTGGTTATGAGTATGGTCAAAGTGTCAACTCTTACTAGACTAAGTCTAGCCCAGTGATATCGGTTCTGTCTTAGGACTCATTACTTTATATGTCCATGAAGACACTCTTCATGACATATTTATGCTCCGCCGAGACTTAAAGTAATGATCTTGACAAGAGGCAGGTATCTCTTCGCTATCACGTAGTGATGAATCCTCTATTGGCTACTCAATTACCTTCAATACCTCAAGTCGTACCCAAGCACCACCCTATGAGTAACCTCCGAAAGGCAACAAGGAATGGAGTCAAAACAAAGATCAAGATCCAAGATATCCTCGAGTACCTCAAGTTTAAGGATACTTGCACCATTGCTATGATGAGATTATCACTGACATTAGAATAGGACATCCATGTGATGATCTCATGGCAGGTCATCCAATGTACTTACTACCGCTAGTAAGCATCCACATGTCAACTCTAAATATCCCATATTTACAATTTCTGAGATCCACTGCTTGATCCAATCAAGGAGTATGACATATGCTAGTCTTGTCCGGATTAATGATGTCCAGTCTCATTAATCCTTTGACTAGGAGAATTTAGATACTGACATAATTGCACATGATAGGAATCTCAGGATTATGATCACATCATAATTTCCTTCATGCTATGTCATATATCATGGACTTCATTAATTTGATTAAAGATCAATATCAATTCTTAAAGAGCATCAAATAAATGAAACATGCCTTTCTTTATTTATTCATAAAGTCTGTACATGACTATGAACAAAAAGCGCTAAAGGGGATTGCCTTTAGGGCACTACTCTAACAATCTCACTAAGATCAGATACGCGTAAGTCGACTTACATGAGTATACAAGTCGACTTATTAGTACCGAACTGGTATAAGTCGACTTACATCTTCATACAAGTCGACTTACACCTACAGTATCATCATAAAAATTAATTATCAATTCTCAAATTTAATGAAGCAAAATGAATTAATTTAATCATTAAAGCTTATAACTAAGTACCTAAACATTTCAAATCACACTAGCAATAAAGCTCATAGTGAATTATCTTAAGTAATAAGGTTAGGTAAAAATTTAATTATTACTCCTATTATAATAACCATAACAAATTAACAAGAATAGGTACTTAAGTCCTCCCCATATATAATTTATACATTAACCTTATCGCATATATCATATAAAAACAATGAAAAAATAGAGTGAGTAAAATAAAATAGAAAATTGATACTTCCCTGATATAAAATAGAGGAATAATGTAAGATTTGCGGAACTCCCTTAATATTCATTTTCGTTAAATTGTTTCCTACATAGTTATGGAATCATAAAGATTAAAAGAAAAATTAAAAGAATATAGGAATAACAATGAAGATGTTAGTCTTAGGATGGTGGATTTGATGGAGGCACATAGGGGATTATTATCTAAGAGTCAACCATGTCATCAACTGATATCATGTACACCAAATCACTGAATGATGACTCCATAATTATTGGCTCAGTGTCTGTACGTGGCACAGTCTCCATAATTTTCCAATTGGGTCTCTTCATATGTGTTGGACCCCGTTTTTTAAGCCCAACTTTAGAGTCATAAAATGTTAGCATAATTTAATGAAATCTCCTTAACCATTATCAGTTCATCTTCATGCTCTAATACCATAAAATTTGGATACCTGAGTCTTAACGGGCGGGTTTGCCATGATAAACTTTATGTTTCGCCGCAGCAAACAGACGAAAACTTCTACGGAGACTCTTCAGAAAAAGTTTGCCTCGGTGAAGTTCCCACAATAGACCCAAGCATATCTCAGGATAAATATGTCGTGGCAAGAAGCTTGACTTCGCCACAGTAAAGATGCACAATTAACCCTAATAATACCTTTTGAGAAGGGACCGCCATGGCGAAACCTTAGGAACCACAACTCAGACCCCAACATCAAACAATGCAAAAATACATATATACTTACAACCTTAACACCCCATAACCTAACAACTTCCAATATCCAACAAGTTCACATTTTATATCGATTGAAAATCATAAGCAATCCCCAAAAGATTATTATAAACAAAAGGGAACTCCTTCCACTCTTAATCTTGTCACTTACCAAAAATATTTTTTCAACTCCGATATCCAAAATTTCACCCTCCATATCGTTGGAAACTCATGAGCAACTCAATTACATTTCCTTAACATCAAAAGAAGAGTTTTACAAAGATTTAATGGCATTTGAATCCACAATACATCAATGTCTCTAAATTCTAAAATACAAAAGTTACATGAACCAATAATCCTTAAAATACGACTAAAGCCTTGTTTTTACAAACTCTAGCTTAAAATATAAAACATGCAGAATTCAAAATGATGCCTTGACTCTTGATCACTCAATCTCATTCTCTTCACTTAAAGATAGGACAAAAATGGGGGTGAGTTTAAAACTCGTGGTAACAAATTTATAATTGAAAAATAAGCAAAACCTTAAAAATATTCATTTGTCATTGAAAATTTATATTTAATTTATAAAGCACATGTTTGTCAAATTCTCGTCATGTAATCCAATTCACAAACAACACAATTTATGCATTCCTCAACTTGTTCACAAAATCATAAACATAAGAACATCAGAATAGTTTGGATAGGTCTATAAACAAAACGTACTTCACATTTTCACATAATGGTCCTGTGTGGCTGTGAACAGAACGTACTTTTGTAATCCCACTTCATGGTCTTGCGTAGTCATGAACTTATGGGAGTCTGTGAAAGAGCTCCATGTCATTAATGGGTAGGCGGGAGAAGCCTTTTAGTCAAAGTGCATTTGACTTAACTTAGGGGAGCACCACAAACCTACGCAATCATGCATTTCACATCTTGTAAACATATTGCCCAAATAGCACATTTCGAAAACATGATATTCTTAACATTTTTCCACAAAGGAATATTTCAGAAACACAATTGTTCTTGAACATGAAATATTTCACATGCATTTCCATCAACCAATTTCATATACCAAACATATAACAATTTCTCAAGTTATTCAAAAGAAATAATGCAACAATTATGAAGCAAATTGAAATCATTTTATTCTCTTAATTTAAAAGAAAACATTCATGGCTCAGTAACTCTATTATAAACATGAAACCCACCTTAGAAATCCTTGCTTAAACCTTGCTCAAAGGTGCCTCTTCTCTTGATCCTCTTGCCTTCCTTGATTCCCTTTATCAATGACAAAAATTTCCATTCAGTCGGAATACAATTTGAGGACCTATATATAGCATATTCACTAACATAAATTCTAAATACTCAAACTCTTCCAAAAGTCCAAACCTTCGGGTCAATTTTTCATGATCATTCTGGTAAGGTAAATAAAGAAATTTGATAACACTTCCTTCTAGAAAAATGTTCCTCATCGTCTTAAGTTTCTAATAAAATCTAAATCATTCAATTTGGTTAAAAATCTGAAAGTTACCCAAAACATTTTTGGACAATTCTTATGCTGAAATTCTATTCTGTGCTCAACTTCCATCTAAAATTGAAATTCTTAGAGACAGAACTAAAAACTCAATTTCATCAGAAAATTTGTACTCCTATGTCTCTAGTTTACTCCAAATTAAAAAGCACTCCATTTGGACAAATATAGAGCAAATTATGTCTAAAATACTGAAGCATGTTCTATCTGTGCAGGAAACTTCACCACGATGAAGCCAAAAGTCAGCCGCGATAAACTTTCACAAAAACGTATTCAGTGAACCTATTTCAGCTACATTTTCTAGCTTTTAACTTCTAACCTTTCATATATAACCCATCTTTTACCTAAACCATCTTTTCTACTTCATTTCCTCTTCATTCTCAACTTTATTTCAATTCAATATCGTCCATAAACAAATTATAGTCCATGATTGATCATGAACACTAATAACAAAACATACACATATATACACATTGATCATCAACTTTTCCTACACGTATTCACTTCATTTTTACTTTCATTTCACTTCTAACTATCACCAATTATGCTTCATTCACAAATCAAGAAGGGTTAATGCTTATACTTACTTGTTTAGCTTCAAGATCTTCAAACTCTTAAAGATTTCTCTTGAAAGCTAAAAAAATGAAACCCTACCTTAGCTTTCTCTTCCTTCTTCATCTTTCTCCCTTTTTCCTAGCTTTCCTACAATTTCTTCTTCTTCTTTTCTCTTCTCTCACGTTTTTCTTCTTTCTCTCCTCTCTTCCACGACATTCCTCTCTTCTCTCTTCTTAATTCAAGACCATTTTTATCCTTGGTCTTCCAATTATACCCCTCCTTAGTCTTGTTCTCCCAATTTTGCCCTTCACTTTATGTAATGCCCATTTTGCCCCTTCTTTTAATGCTTATGATCTTTATTCTTAAGTGACTTGCTAAAAAAGCCCTTGAACATTCTTACTACTTTAATTCAACAATCCAATGAAATAAATCCTACTAACATAGATATATCAATTAAACTCCCAAAAATAAATCTATCAAAATCCTATAATTCATTTAAATCATGCTTAACTAGAGAAAAAAATCTAGGGGCTAACATTTCTCCCCCTTTTAAAAGATTTTCGTCCTTGAAATTCTTATTTAACTGATCAAGAGGCAGGGGTATGTTTCCTCTTATGCTCCTCCATTTCCCATTTAACTTCATCACTCAAATACTTTCTTTCAAATGACCATAGTCAATAGACTCACTAGGTCTTTCAATCCATTATTTGGTCATTCACTTTCTTAACTAGTTCCTCACTATGTTTCAGATTACTCACAAATTTCTCACTTACTGTGTCGATAACACCAATATCATATCATATCAATATTTCTTGACATACCCACATATATCACATTACGAATTTAAGACTTCTTTTATTAGTAGCACTAACTCATAAAAATTTCGTACAGACCATTTCATATTGGGCTTAGCTAATTGTTTTTCTTAACCTGAGCATGCCTTGTACTTAATGTAAGCACTCCTTGGCACGGTGATGCTTTCAAAGATAATTTATCTTTCACTTAGTAATTCTCATCAATGTAGTGTTTATACACTTAACTCTTATGTTCATCTCACTTTACTCCATACGTTCGGTGTTGATCTACCAACTCCTTTATCTTTTTTTTGAATCAATTTCTATTATAGATTCATTTCACTCATCAACAATATCTTTTGAATCAATCCTGGCCTTCAACCATTTTAGGCCTTACTTATTTTGAATATAAGGGCAGACGACTCCTTTTGTCTTATAACACCCCATACAATATTTTAATGACATCACTGCGATAATGATTGTTATGATTAAAGTCAATAAAATCCATAAATTGATCTCATATTCCTATGAACTCCAAAATATAAGCTTTTAGTATATCTACAATAGTCAAGACTATTGGCAACTCACAAGTATGATCATTTGCTTATACCTCCTTAGCCATCAAACGCTATCTCGACGTGATGTGTATCATAGATTGTTATTTATGCTTCTCTAACAATTTCTTTGTTTAATCATCTTTATTAGTACACATACTTCTTATTTCAATCACAAAGTATCATTCTTCTTATTTGAACTCAAAATTCGTATTCATTTCTAATTTCTTAGTAAGATTCACAATTTCTAAATCCGTAATTTGGGCTTTGTTTATGTGAAACTGATCTTAATCTTCAGTGCAGCTAATAATGCTTCATTTTCCCCAACTCCATTCTGCACTCTTTATTGCACTAGATTTGATAATCTCAATATCCAAATTTGTGATACATTGCTATTGAATTTTCTATTCAATGCATATGATTACAAAACTAGCTTTACCAGTTTAGTACTCATTTGTATAATCATAATCCTTCAAATAACTCTATCTATTGTCTCAATCTCGTATTCAATTCTTTCAACTCAATATTTACCTCAAAATTAAATGAATTGTATATTTCAAAATGTTTTTGTACTTATAATATCTCCAAACTTTCCAAACAATCACCATTGCAACAAGTTCCAATTCATACATCAAATAACCATCTCATGAGGCTTAATTGTCTCTATGAATACAAAATCACTTTATCTTGCTGCATCAGATTGCATCCTAATCTCTGGTGTGAAATGTCAATATATATTACATGCTTCCAAATCTAATGATATAACTTACATCGGTGTTACAATTCCTCATAATTCTCTTTACTTTTAAATACACTCAAAATATTATCTATGTTCATGGAAACTAATTGATCACATTTTGCTTGGATCGCTTTAATATTCAATACCATAGTACTGTTGGGGCATTTGTTAACTCGAACAAATATTTCCAAAGTTCTATATAGTGATGATTAGTTCTCGTAATTCCTTAAATAACCGATTCCTCAATGAGGTAACATTGTATCACGTTGTTTTCAATTTCCCAATTGACTTCCTTTCTCTAATAATTTTCTCAATTCATTCGATTTCCTCTAATTTCACGTTGACTTATTCTACTGTCTGCTCATTCATACTAATTTCTTCACACGTTTCGATTTATTTTTAATCTTAACTTCCTGTGTTTATAACACATTCATCAGGTCAAATTTGTATCTCCCGAACATATTTACACAGAATATAACATGGACTTATATACTCCTCATATTAGCAATTAATGTCTCCTCAAATTCAGGAATCCACTCGCGTAGTTTGATATTTTACATCAAACAATATACATACATTCTTAGTAGTATATTTGACCTCTTATGCTTGAGTCTCCGCTAGGGATATGAGTCCGATATTTACTTTTGAATTATTACACATTCATTTCTGATTTATTCTTTCATTGATCATCCTTATTATAAACTATCTGATCTGCCTATCCTAATTTAATGAAATTCTTCTTTGAAAGAAGATTTCTTGCTACTATCATCTATACTGTTCATGCATCGTTTAGCAATCAACTGTTATCATCATTGCATTATCAGCCATTCTTAATACCTCAAGAAGACCAATTTCTATCATTCTTACAAGGTTATAACATTCCAATTACCAAAACTCAATGAAGTAGTAAGCATGATTACTGTTGCATATGCTTAGGTGTGTGTCATGAAAGTCATCCCATTTTGTCAAAAGATTTATCTCCGACAATTTACCAATTTATATCTTATACAAATAATACTTTGATCTCCATTGATCCTGGACAATATTTCTCTCTTCTTAAGATCATAACAAGGTTATGTTTCCATTGCATTATGCTTGTACACTCTAATCTCATCTTTTATACTTATATCCTTATATTCCTCAAACAATCCAGGGCAATACATTCACATCTATATCAAATTCGGGGATATACCACCACAGTGCAATATTGATTTCATATTCAATTATGCATCCCCCAATCCAAATACATTGAACCAGTACCTGTCATATTTACCCATATACTATTTCTCATTTATATTTTTCCACAACTTTCATTTTCTCATTTCTTGAAAGAGTATCAATTTGCTCATTAATTCTATTAACTCAAACTCTTAACAATTGCTCATATGCGTGACTCATACATTGCGACTTAGACGAGGGATCAATTGCTACTGTCTGCTATGACTTGGCACGTAACTTGGCACCTACTTTGAAAAATGCCCATGTAAGATGCTAAACCTAGCGCTCTGATACCATAACATGTTGGACCCCATTTTCTTAGCCCAACTTCAGAGTCATAAAACATGAACGTAATCAAATGAAATCTCCTTAACCATCATTTGTTTATTTCATGCTCTGATACCATAAATGTTAGATCCCTGAGTCCTGGTGGGCGGGTTCACGACAAACTTTATGTTTCACTGCAGCAAACGGATCAGAATTTCTGCAGAGACAATTCAGGAAAAGTTCACCATGGCGAACTCTTGACTTCACCGCAGCGAAGTTCCTATAGTAAACCCAAGCATCTCTTGGGATAAATATGTCGCGGTGAGAAGCTTGACTTCGCCACGGTGACGATGCACAATTAACCATAATAATATCTTTTGGGAAGGGCTCGCAGCGGCAAAACCCCGGGAACCGCAACTCAGACCCCACCATTAAACAATGCAAAAATACATATATACTTACAACCTTAACACCTTATGTAACATCCCATCACCGATGGGAAGGATAAATTGGTCAATTGGGATGGGCTAGAAATTAGAAACATATCTTGACATGTTTATACATTATATGGCCTGTAAATAGAGATGATTGATACATTTTGTACATGCACATATTGGTACATGCATTCATGACATTTCCCGGCATATATGTTTAAGTGTAATTTGCTTTTTGAATTATGGGATATTTGTGTTTGAAAATCTGAACTGGAGTGCTTTTTGAGTGTTTCTCAATTGTTAGGAACTTTTGACAATTTTTCTAAAAATTTGGGAGAAAATGTCCGGACCGAAGAATTTTCTAAGTGACGGACTGATTGACTTTGTGGTACTGGAATAATTGTCCAATGACAAGGGAAAATTTAGATACATGATTTTAGGAATGAAAATGTTGAACCATTGGAATTTGGGGACAAATTGGACTAGAACTAGATTTGAAAAGAGAAAGAACTTTAAGTATGTTTGAGGAAAAGACTAGTGGCAAGTGTCTAGGTTATTAAATCTACCAAATGCCAAATGCCTTAAGTCTTCCAAATATCCTCTTTGGAAAGTCACCAAAATCTTTTTGACAGCTACATATTTCCTCCACTCTAGGGTATATCATCTCCTTCCTTGGTGTAACTCTTAGTTCATTCACTCTACAAGATTTTTCTTGTTCGCTTGCTTCTTTCATCTTCCTTGTGCAAAGCCAGCATTAAACCCTTGGGATGATGATAATTTGTGAAAGGAGAAGAGAGGGTCGTAGGTTATGGTGAGTGAGAAGAGTGGAGAAGTTTTTGGAGGTTTGAAGAGTTGAAAGCTTGCTTAGGTAAGGAAATTAATTATATGTTCTTCATATAATAGTTAGAAGCATTTATGATGTTTAATTGTGAAAACTTGTGGTAGATTTTGATGAGTTATTAGTGAAATTTGGGAAGAGAGAAGAGGAAAACTGTCGAAGAAGAAGGGTCTGGGATCGCACATCGCGGCGTGCCTGCGCCATGATGCGGCGAGAATTAATGTTCTCGCCGCGACGAGCTTTTAGCTACTCGCCGCGGCGAGCTTGTGGAAATTTGCCGCGGCGAGCTACTCTTGTACGCCGCGACGAGCTGCTTCATGTCGCCGCGGCGAGCGTCTGTTGGCCGCGGTGAACCCTTCTTTTTCTGAACTGATATGTGTTAGTATTTCGGACATAACTGATAATGTAGACCTCCAAATGAAGTGATTTTTTATTCGTTGTAAAATAGAGATAGAGGTATACAATTGATGTGAAGAAAGAAAGTTTGAATTCAGGTGTTTAAGATCTCAAATCTTGAATGAAGGTTGAGTATAGAACTTCATTTCAACCTAAGGATAGTTTTATGAGATTTGGAGTATAACTTTGGGGCTTCTGAAACAAATTCAATGTTTTTGGGGTTCTAGAAACATAGTACAATGGGTGAATTTGATCTAGTTCGAAATGAAAATTGGTTTTGTGGTTTTTCATCAGAATGTTTTAGTGTTGTATGATATGGTAAATTGGGCAGAATCTTTGAAATGAAACTTGTGGAGTTTCCATGATCTTCTACTGATATCAAATGTGTCATATTTGGACAATTGGGTGAAAAGTTAGGTTTTGTCATAGGAAAAAGGGAATTGTGGAATAGTGCCAGGAATGTCACGAACATGCATTGCACACTTTTGAATTTCTACATGTGCATTATTGAATCTTTCTGAATGTGCATTTGGTAATGTGTGATTATTTTGGCTGTTATAGAGGCACAGTTGGAGCGTCATTCTCTGAACGTTCTTTGGGACTTCGGGCAATAGCTCGGAAGTTATAGGTGAGTAACCTAGATGGTTCCTCGATCTTTAATTGTTTAAAATTTTGCACTTATAACTCTGTGGAGAATAATGGTGGGATTGTGTGAATTGCTTATGACTGAATTTCTGGACCGAAGGTTCGAGGGATTGGGAGTTATGACATAGAAGTGAAATCGTCTGAGAATGTGAAATCTTCGTGTTTACAATGTGTTAAATTGCAACTGTGAGTTTAATGTGAATAATTGTGAACTACTTGATTGAATGCGATAAATTGGATTTGACTGTATTGGGATATTGCTCAATTTTGATATCTATATTCTATGCATGAATACATTATCAGTTTAATAACAGTTGTGACAGGAGTAGCCACCGAGAGCTATAAGCTCAATGTTTAATGTGCCCGTAACGGGACAGTTCAGAGCTACATGCTCAATGTTTAATGTGCCCGTAACGGGACAATTCAGAGCTACATGCTCAATGTTTAATGCGCGCCCGTAAAGGGACAGTTCAGAGCCTCAGGCTCACCGATTAATGTGCCCATATTGGGACAATTCAGGTGCTCGGTCACAACATCGAAATAAAATGGGACAACTGACATGTACTTATTTCATATGCACCTGATTGAATTGTGAATTGGGAAAAAGGTTAAATGCCTTATACTTGTGTGATAACTGCTTTGTGCTATTTCTGAATATGCCATTGTATTATAATCTGTGAACTGCTTGCGTAATGAATGAATTGAGTGAACTATCGATGATGGTTCCTCACTGAGTTCGCAAACTCACCCAAAATTGCAACTTATTTTTCAGGATCGAGAGAGTAGACTCCTAGCTCTAGAGAGAGACTTTTCCTGCCGTGTAGATCGTGTTGGCAAGAGAAGTCATGGCTCATAGGTAGGTCATCTGGGATTTTTAGGGATGACCTAGTTAGGCTCTTGTTTTAGGCTTCTTTTGAGTAATGTACAGACAGTGTAAGACTGATAGAAATGTAAATTTCTGCTTTCGATGAAATGACATGAGAAATCAATCTGGTTTCAAAATTTAGTAATTTTTTATATTATGATTTTATGATTTTGATGCCATGGAAAGTAATATAGTGACTGCTCGTAGTTCTCCCTTATTGTAGGATATATGTCGAATTGACCTACGGGCGTTTCGGTATGTACCATACGGTAAGGGGGCGCTACATTTAGGTGGTATCAGAGCCAGGTTTGGCATCTGTTGGGACTAGTAACTATTTAGGCTTGAATTACAGTGAGAAAAGAAGAAATTGATCAGAATCTTTGTTTTGGTTATAGTTCATCCGTTCTTGATGATCAGATCGATCAACCAGCTGACCAAGGATCAGTCGGAGCTAGTATGGAGTCATCGGTACCTCGTTCTGAGGAGCTGCCTCCTAGAGTTCTCGTGAGACGGGAGAGGAGGTATGATGATCTACTGCAAGGCGAAGGTCAGGACTTTACTGCAAAGATGCACCCGCGCCGAGGTGAGGATGATTGGAAGGGCGAGAGAGTCTTGACCGGATGGATATGATTCGGATGAGAGATTTGACTATCGATATCTCTCCTTGAGGCCCGGCTTATCGATGGTGGAAGATGTCCCGGCAAGACCACGAGCCCTGCTTCTTGACTTGGAGGATTTCTTGAGGGCATTCAGAGACAATTATATGCCCAAGGTGTATCTTGAGATGATGATGCAAGAGTTTTTGGAGTTGAGGCAGAGTCGGATGACAGTGGCAGAGTATGAGGTGTGGTTTAATGAGCTTATGGGCTATGCTACTGTTTTGATTTCCACTGAGGCAGATAGGTGTCGGAGGTTCGAGTATGGCCTCAATCTGGAGATTCGCACTAGGTTGGCCCGATTTGATATGGGCACTTTTGTTGAGCTGAGGGCTGCTGCAGTTCGAGTTGAGCAGCTGATGAGATAGAACCAGGCTGAGACTGGTCAGGGGCCTAGGGGTAAGAGCTTGAGCGGCGGCCTGGCGATTCTAGCCGAGGCTTTAGGCCTTGAGCGGGGTGTCGGTCATCGGGAGGAGTTAGACAATTCGGATATGGGCAGAGAGGGAGGTTTGTTCAGACTGACAGTGGCAGTGGCAGTGGTAGAGGTTCAGGGTAGATTCCTCCAGTGTGTGAGCATTGTGACAAGAGACACAGTGGGGAGTGCTGGCGATTGACTGGAGCCTGCCTTAGGTGCGGCTCCTTGGATCATCAGATCAGGGATTGCTTTGCTATTGTAGGAGCTCAGTCTGCTGTCACCGGGAGATCAGGCAGTAACACCACGATGTAGTAGGGTCGGGGTGGATTTGGATTGAGGGACCAAGGTAGAGGCCGAGGCAAAACTAAGGGATTCATTGTTAGGACAGAGGGACTGGGCAGTCGACCGCAGTCCCAGGCTAGAGTCTATGCCATGACTCGACAGGAGGCTCAGGATTCTCCAGATGTGGTAGTTGATATACTTATGATTTCTGATATTGAGGCATTTGCATTGTTGGATCCAGGATCCATACATTCTTTTGTTGCATCGCATTTGGCATGTAGATTGCATGGGGATAGGGAGAGATTACTCTATGGGCTAGAGGTGAGTACACCTCTAGGTAGTACTACTGCATTGGGAGATGTCTGCAAGAGGTGCTCGATCCAAATTGATCAAGCAGTATTGAGAGCAGACCTTATAGTGTTACCACTGTGAGAGATAGATGTGAATTTGAGGATGGATTGCCTTACTGCACATAGGGCCATCATGGACTGCTATGCTAAGGAGGTCGTATTAGAGTCTTCTGGTCAGCCTAGAGCAGTGTTCAGAGGAGTTAGTCAGGCAGTGCCAGCTCGGATGATTTCTTTTCTTAGTTCCCTGAGATTGATGCAGGGAGGATGTGAGGCCTATTTGGCCCACGTTATTGACACTAGAGTCGGGCAGAGTCAGCAGGACATTCCTATGGTTAGGGAATTTTCAGACATATTTCCTGATAAGTTACCGGGTTTACCGCCGGATCGGGAAATAGAGTTCACGATTGACCTCGTTCCAGGTACTGCTCCTATATCCATACCTCCATATAGGATGGCACCTGTGGAAATGAGGGAGATGAAGGCTCAGCTGCAAGAGCTATTAGAGAAGGGATTTATCAAGCCTAGTGTCTCGCCTTGGGGAGCACCAGTATTGTTTGTGAAGAAAAAGGATGGGACTCTGAGACTGTGTATCGATTATAGGCAGCTGAATCGGGTGACAGTGAAGAATAAGTATCCACTACCTAGGATTGATGACTTGTTTGATCAGTTACAGGGGGCTCAGGTGTTTACTAAGCTAGATCTGAGATCTGGGTATTATCAGCTGAAGATAGCAGAGGCTGATGTGCCTAAGAGTACTTTCAGGAGCAGGTATGGGCATTTTGAGTTTCTGGTGATGCCGTTTGGGTTGACTAATGCCCCGACAGCTTTTATGGCCTTGATGAATAAA
This sequence comes from Erythroxylum novogranatense, assembly GCA_029891385.1. NCBI lineage: Eukaryota > Viridiplantae > Streptophyta > Magnoliopsida > Malpighiales > Erythroxylaceae > Erythroxylum > Erythroxylum novogranatense. The sequence goes on from CM057225.1 coordinate 38,852,721, forward strand.
GTCTTTCAGCCCTACCTGGATCAATTTGTTATTGTGTTTATTGATGACATATTGGTGTATTCGAGGAGTAGACAGGAGCATGCTGAGCATTTAAGGATTGTTTTGCAGCTTATGAGGGAGAAACAACTTTACGCCAAATTCAGTAAATGTGAATTATGGCTGGATGAGGTAGTATTTCTGGGGCACATAGTGACTGGAGATGGTATTCAGGTGGATCCTCACAAGATAGAGGCAGTGTTGACGTGGGAGGCTCCTAGGAATGTGTTTGAGATTCGGAGTTTCCTAGGATTGGCCGGTTATTACCGAAGATTTGTCGAGGGGTTTTCTTTGATCTCAGCCCCTCTGACAAAACTTCTGAGGAAGAATGTACCGTTCAAATGGACTGAGGAGTGCCAGCAGAGCTTTGAGGAGCTAAAACATCGGCTGACCACTGCACCGGTGTTGGGTATTCCATCTGGGATTGGAGGTTATGAGGTGTATAGCGATGCATCGCATCAGGGATTGGGGTGTGTGTTGATGCAGCATGGTAGAGTGATTGCTTATGCCTCGAGACAGTTGAGGTCTCACAAGGCAAGCTATCCAGTGCATGATTTGGAGTTAGCTGCAGTTGTTTTTGCCCTAAAGATTTGGAGACATTACTTGTATGGTGAGACATTTCAGATTTTCATTGATCATAAGAGTTTGAGGTATTTGTTGAGTTAGAGAGAGTTGAATTTGAGACAGAGGAGATGGATAGAGCTGCTAAAGGACTATGATTGTACGATTGAGTACCATCCAGGGAAGGCCAATGTGGTGGCGGATGCGTTGAGCAGGAAGTCTCACATCAGTGCAGCTCAGATTCAGGTATGGAGATTGCCTAATTTGATTCAGTTAAGAGCTTTAAATGTGCAGTTGAATCTGGAGAAGGATGGGGCTTTGGTAGCCACTCTGAGGCTCAGACCGATGCTACACGACAAGATCAGGAGAGTTCAGGACAAGGATCCTGCTATGGTGAAACTGATTGAGAGAGTGAAGTCTAATTTGAATTATGATTTTGATTTGAGAGATGGGACATTATGGATGGGTCAGAGACTTTGTGTGCCTGATGTGGATGATTTGAGGCTTGAGATTCTGGAGGATGCGCATATGGCCGCCTATGCTATGCATCCTAGTACTACCAAGATGTATAACACTCTTAAGCCACATTTCTGGTGGTCCGGTATGAAGAAACAGGTGGCAGAGTATGTTTCCAAATGTATGATGTGTCAGCAGGTTAAAGCTGAGCACTAGACTCCAGTGGAGAAATTGCATTCGTTACCCATTCTGGAGTGGAAATGGGAACGAATTACTATGGATTTTATTATGGGGTTGCCTAGGACGCCGAGGCAGCATGATGCTATATGGGTCATAGTAGACCGGTTAACTAAATTGGCCCATTTCTTATCAGTGAGGGAGAACAATACACTTGATCAGTTGGCCCAGAAGTATGTGATCGAGATAGTGAGACTGTATGGGGTCCCGGTGTCTATAGTCTCAGACAGGGATCCTAGATTTACTTCGAGGTTCTGGAAGAGTCTGCAGTATGCTATGGGCACCAAAGTTAAATTTCAAGATCTGACTTTTCATCCTCGAACGGATGGGCGAGTGAGAGGGCGATTAAGACTGCTGAGGATATGCTTCGGGCGTGTGTATTGGAGTTTAGAGGAGCATGGGATCAGTATTTGGCTTTGATTGAGTTCTCATATAATAATCATTATCATAGTTGTAACACCCAACTCTCACAAGACATGTACCTGACGTCCATGGTGATATTCGAGTACGTACCCCACAAGGGTGGTATGCTAGAACGATCATTCAGTCAAAATTCATTACAAAACTTTTGTTTCTTTAAAATAAGGAACATGCAAGCAGAAAATACTAATCAAATTGGGCCCATGTCATTTGAAAATATTTCCATTTCTAAGCTACAATCTTTACAAACATTAGTATTCAACTTTAAAGTTGGGCCCATTTCAGATACAAAACACTTGAAACCATAAAGTCATTTCATTAACAAATCGTTTACATGCACTTTGTACAATTCTTAATGAACATAATTCAAAAATAAAGTCAATGAAGACATGTGCAGGTGCAAACTGATCCCGACCCCTAATCCATATCAGACCTCAGTGGCTATACTCCATTTAGCCTAGCTAAAATAATTCCTCAGAACCTGAAAAGCCACATTGCAATTTTTGATGAGTTTTGCAACTCAATGAGTGAACCATCATTGATGATTTCACCGGATTACGCATACACATCACATATATCACAAATATTCATCCAAATCATATATTTATTCCTGATTTTCATATAACACGGCAACTCATGTGATCATACAATTCACGTAGCCACGTATAGCAACAGTTTATATCAATTTACACTCGCTTCAGTTTTGCAAATCATTCATGAATTACAGTCCTATATGAATGCACATTCGTTCTTATTGTTGTGACTGAGTGCCTATCACATACTTATTGTAGCACCCCCTTACTATAGGGTACGCATCGGGAGGCCCGTAAGTCATTTCGATACATATCCTACAGTAAGAGTGAACTACGAACAATCACTACGGTACCTCACATGGCATCAAAACATAAAGTATCAACATTGAAAACCACTAAATTTTTGAACCATAACTTTCTCATTTTTATATCAGCAAAACAGTAATTATACATCTGTCTGTTTTTCATTAACTGTAAAAACTCCAAAGAAATCTAGTACAAAATGCCTAACTAGGTCATCCCCAAAAGATCCCAGCTGACCGATCTGTGTGCCATTACTTCTCTTGCCAACACGATCCACACGGCAGGAAAAGTCTCTGTCTGGAGCTAGGAGCCTACTCTCTCGGTCCTGAAAAATAATTTGTAATTTTGGGTGAGTTTGCGAACTCAGTGAGGAACCATCATCTATGGTTCACCCAATTCATGCATTGACAAGTATAACACAATTATCACATAGTAGCTCGTTCAGAAATATCACAGAATCATTCATATAGAACCAAGGCGATTTGCCTTTCACATAATCAAAGTATTCAATCAAGTGCACATGTAATGCGTATGTGACCCTTTTTTCAATTCATTTCATTGTTGTGACCGAGCGCCTAAACTGTCCCAATAAGGGTGCATTTTTCGTTGGGCCTAAGGCTCTGGATCACTGTGGACTCAAGGCCCAATTATGTTGAGCTTTAAGCTCTCGGTGGCTGCTCCGGTCACAACTGCCAATTACTGATCATACATTATCCATGGAATGCATATGGCAATACCAAACAAAGCTCACATTACATTCGGTTCCAAATTTATCACATTCACACACATAGTCACAATTAATCACGTTACAAATCACATATACACTTCTATGTCAAAAAAACTCCCAATACATCGGACACCTTCGGTCCGGAACCAGGCACAAACAACGCAAAGCCCATAAATGCAAAATATAAGCAAGTAATAATCGAGAAACCACCTAGGTTACTCACCAAGTAACTTCCGAGCTAATGCCGGGAAGTCTCAGCAACGTCCGTGGGATGACGATCCAACTGTACCTCTATAACAATCACAATATTCACACATTACCAATTGCACAATCAGAAATATTAAATAATGCACATGTAGCAATTTAGATATGTACAATGCATGTTCGTGACATTCCAGCACTATTTCATAATTTCCCGTCACAACAATTTCTTTTAAATATTAGAAACTTATTGACACTGAAATCACTCAATTCGGTCCTCCATAGGTCCAATTATTAAGAAAACATGGATCGAAAAAATCATTACCCGATCCCCTCACTTCGACCTAAACAAACCTCGTCAATTTCCGCTCTAAAAATTTCCAATTTCACAAATAAATGAAATTAAATATTTCATGAATCCGATGCCTCGAGAATCGGGTCAATCGGACGTCGGATGGAAAAATTATTCCCAAAAACATGTTCAAATCAACACACTATGAAACTTCACTCAGGAAAATGAACATCTTAATGACCAAATTGAGAACCGACCTCTTCATAACAATTGTAGAGCTATGTCTCTAGTTTACTTAGAAAAAAGAATTAGCTCGATCCGAGCTATCTAGCTAAAGATATCCACAAATTACTAAAGCATGTTCAGATTATTCCAACTGATCCACCCACTTGTTTTTGTTTGATCTCAAAAATCCCAAGTCTGGTGTGGAAAGATAGAAAAATCTCTTAGGAAACCATCGCTTCGACAATCAAGTCGTTTGGAGGTCGGGTGGAAAAGTTATGCACAAAAGATTGGACAGAGGTCGGAGGCAAGCCGGGCTCTCCACTCGCCAAAGTAGCTCGGCGAGATGTCGGCGAAGTCTTGTTTCGCTTCAAGTATGGGAGCGATCTTGCCCATTTTTTTTCAAATCTTTTCCAAAAACCAACTCTTCTTTCATAAGCTCGATCTTTTCACACAAATGTCCAAATGATACAAAATCGGTCTCGTTGGAAAGATCTCAGAAAATCCTACAAATTTCATGAAGAACTTGGAATTTAATAACACCTCTAAGGATGTCAAAAATTCACTCAAAGACTCAGCCTAGTCACATATTGACTACCACAATGCAATATTAACACAAACATTCATAACTTTTCATCCCCTTAACCAAAAATTCCAAATTTTATATCAATAAAAAGAACAAAACAAATGCTACATCTTCCAGTAATAACATAGAAGCCAATTCCATCTCTAACCAAATCAAATTCGTAAATAAAGATTCAGCCCACTCAATTTATTCTCAACAGAAACCCAATCTTTCAAAATTCATAACTCCAAATCCCCTTGGTGAAAATTTCCATACCATATAGGGATAAAAAGCTCAGACAATGAACTACAATTCTCAAGAAGGACTTCACAACAAATTCCAATTCAAAATAGGTCGAATTCTCTCATGAAGATGATTGTCCTGTCAAAGCTTATGAAATCAGCATGTCATCTCAACTACAACAAAAAATTCCAAATTTATATCTTACAATTCTCACATCCAAAATTCGCATAAAATATCTCATTAGAAAACTACCACAATCCTCTACAACTTTCAGTAATACCAATTTCTTAAAATCGGTCTCCTTTATCGTAGAAAAATTCTCAAAGATTTAGGTCATCAAGATGGAACCAAAGCTCGGATACTGTTCATCCAGCATATACATTTCAAGCTTCCGAGCTTATTTCAGAGCTCTTCCAGCCATAATTGGGCAGAACTTCCTTCATAGGAATTCTAGCCTTATCTCTCAAGTTTAATTTAAAGAAACCCCAACTCAATATCATAACCACATTAAAAGTTATAAACAAATCACTGAAACATATACAAGTTCCATTTTCCAGATTTCATACTAAATCCTACTTCTTTCATGAAACCATCAATACCACATCACTAAACATCCCATTAGCTACGAGATCAGCCACAAACTCATCAAGACAAATACTTGAGTAATAAAGCACAATTTGGGCAGTATACATCATACACAATTTTCTGACTTTATTTCAATTCATCTAACGTTATATACTTCATTAAAAGTGTTAAAGTCACATTCTTTCACTTCCATACCATTTTCCCTCACACAAGCATACAGCTATACCCATGCAATTAATACACAAGTTTCATAAAATTAATGCACCAATAAGCACAGTAAATGTTTCTACCTACTAAGGAAAGAACATAAACATAAGTACTCACCTAAATAACTTTCAAGCTTTAATTCCTTAAATCTTCAAATCACTCCAACTCTCCACCTCTCACCAACACCTACGACTCATCACAATCCTCATAAATTCAAAGCTTGAGTTTGGTCTTGGGTGTGACTAAAGGAGAAACAAATAATGAACCAAAGAAGACTTCTTGTATGGGATGAGAAGAAGAAAAATTCGAAGGAGAAAGGAAATGAAGGAAGCTACGGGTGAATAAGGAAATTAAGCTTTCAAAGTAAAAATTTTTAAGCATTTCCAAGGAAGAGTGTCGAATTTGCATGGAGAGGATAAGACAAATCTCATAAATGAAAGAGAACACTTGGCCTTTGAAAGGGAAAAAGACAAAAATCAATATAATCCTATTTAATCATTTAATCCATCCAATTCTAATAGCTCTAATAACAATCCCAAATTAATGTACCCATTATTCCAAAGGCTATCGACGTAAATCTTCTAGATCGAAACGGTCATCCACCACTTGGCGATTTTTTCGGTCTGAAAATTTTTCCGAAAAATTTTAGGAAAAATCTTGAAATTCCTTAAAAATATAAAACACACATAAACCATTTCAAATCAAATTTTCAAACACGATTATCTTATGAATCACCAAAAATTTCATTTAGACCCACATGCCGGGAAATGTCATGAATGCATGTACAAACATATGCGTGTGCCAAAATTACCATTCCTATGATTATAGAGGCTATGTGATGCATGTTCATGCCGAGATCTATTTGCTCTCGCCTAACCTATCCCAATTTACCAAATTACCCTTCCCATCGGTGATGGGATGTTACAATTCTCCCCTCCTAATAAAAATTTCGTCCTCGAAATTCTTACCTGCTTGATCGAACAGGTGAGGATACTGTCTCCTCATATGCTCCTCGGTCTCCCAAGTTGCTTTCTCAGTTGAGTGGTTCCTTCATAGGACTTTCACTAATGGGATAACTCTGTTCCTCAACTGCTTGACCTGTGACCCTATGATCTGAATCGGCTCCTCAACATAGCTCAAATTGCTAGCAACCTCAATATCCTGAGCTGGTATCACATGTGTCGGATCCGATCGATACCTTCGGAGCATACTTACATGGAAGACATTATGCAGCTGAGACATCTCACTCGGTAAATCTAGCTTATAGGCCAAAGGTCCTAAACGCTCAATGATCTCATATGGACCAATGTACCTAGGGCTTAACTTGCCCTTCCTACCAATCTCAAAGACTCTCCACGGTGACACTCGAAGGAAGACCCTGTCTCCCACATTATACTCCATCTCTCTCCGATGTTGATCCATATAACTCTTTTGTCTATCCTGAGTCGCTTTTATTCGACTCCGGATCAATTTCACCTTATCCATCAGATCCCGAATCAACTCGACCCTCAATCATCCTCTCACCTTCTTCATCCCAAGATGAGGCGATCGACATTTGCCTCCCATATAAAGCCTCATATGGTGCCATCCCGATGCTACTGTGATAATGATTATTATATGCAAACTCGATCAAGGCCAAATACTGATCCCAAGCTCCTCTAAACTCCAATACACACGCCCAAAGCATATCCTCAACAGTCTTAATCGTCCTCTCACTCTGCCCATCTGTCTGAGGATGAAATGTTGTACTAAAATTTAACCGGGTACCCATAGTAGACTGCAAACTCTTCCAGAACCTCGAAGCAAACCTGGGATCCCGATCTGACACTATGGATAATGGAACCCCATGCAGTCTCACTATCTCATTCACATACTTCTGGGCCAACTGATCAAGAGAATTGTTCTCCCTTACTGGCAAGAAATGGGCCGATTTAGTCAACTGTCCACTATGACCCAGATAGCATCATGCTGTCTCGGCGTCCTAGGCAACCCCATAATAAAATTCATAATAATTCGTTCTCATTTCCACTTAGGAATGGGTAACGAATTAAGCTTTCCCACTGGAGCCTGGTGCTCAGCCTTAACCTGTTGGCACGTCATACATCTGGAGACATACTCTGCTACCTGTTTCTTCGTGCCAGGCCACCAGAAATGTGGCTTAAGGGTGTTATACATCTTGTTAGTACCATCATGCATAGCATAGGCGGCCATATGCGCCTCCTCCAGAATCTCTCGCCTCAAGCCATCCACATCTGGCACACACAACCTCTGTCCCAACCACAATGTCCCATCTCTCACTTCGAATTCAGAACCCGAATCAGACTTCACTTTCTCAATCAATTTCACTATAGCAGGATCCTTGACCTGCACCCTCCTGATCCTATCATGTAGCATCGGTCTGAGCTTCAGAGTGGCTACCAAAGCTCCATTCTGCTCCAGATTCAATTGCACATTTAAAGCCCTCAATCAATCAAATTAGGTAATCTAAATACCGTCGAGTAAGACCGATTTGAGACTTTACGCCAACGATTCGCCACCACATTAGCCTTCCCCTTGTGGTACTCAATCGTACAATCATAATCCTTCAGCAGCTCTATCCATCTCCTCTGCCTCAAATTCAAATCGCTCTGACTCAGCAAATACCTCAAACTCTTATGATCAGTGTAAATCTGAAATGTCTTACCATATAAGTAATGTCTCCAAATCTTCAGGGCAAAAACAACTGCAGCTAGCTCCAAATCATGCACAGGATAATTTACCTCATGAGACCTCAACTATCTCGAGGCATAAGCAATCACTCTGCCATGCTGCATCAAAACACACCCTAATCCTTGATGGGACGCATCACTGTACACCTCATAACCTCCAGTCCCATATGAAATAGCTAACACTGGTGCAGTGGTCAACCGATGTTTCAGCTCCTCAAAGCTCTTCTGGCACTCCTCAGTCCATCTGAATGGTGCATTCTTCCTTAGAAGTTTTGTCAGAGGGGCTGCGATCAATGAAAACCCCTCGACAAACCTCCGGTAATAACCTGCAAATCCTAGGAAACGCCGAATCTCAGACACATTCCTAGGAGCCTCCCATTTCAACACTGCCTCGATTTTACTAGGATCGACCTGAATACCCTCTCCAGTCACTATGTGACCCAGAAATACCACCTCATCGAGCCAAAATTCACACTTACTGAATTTGGCATATAACTGCTTCTCCCTCATAAGCTGCAGAACCACTCTCAGATGCTCAGCATGTTCCTATTCACTCCTCGAATACACCAATATATCATCAATGAACACAATGACAAACTGATCTAGGTAGGGCTGGAAGACCTTATTCATCAAGGCCATAAAAGCTGCCGGGGCATTAGTCAACCCAAACGGCATCACCAGAAACTCGAAATGCCCATACCTGCTCCTGAAGGCACTCTTAGGCACATCAGCCTATGCTATCTTCAGCTGATAATACCCAGATCTCAGGTCCAACTTAGTGAATACCTGAGCTCCCTGCAACTGATCAAATAAGTCATTGATCCTAGGCAGTGGATACTTATTCTTCACTGTCACCCGATTCAGCTGCCTATAGTCGATGCATAATCTCAGTGTCCCATCCTTCTTCTTCACAAACAGCACTGGAGCTCCCCAGGGTGAAACACTGGGCTTGATAAAACCCTTCTCCAATAACTCCTGAATCGAGCCTTGACACCCTCGATTCCACAAAAGCCATCCTATATGGAGGTATAGATATAGGAGTAGTACCTGGAACGAGATCAATGGTGAACTCTGTTTCCCGATCCGGCGATAACCCCGGTAACTCATCAGGAAACACATCTAAAAATTCCCTAACCACGGGAATATCCTGAAGCATCTGCTCAACTCTCGTGTCAATAACATGAGCCAAATAGGCCTCACAGCCTCCCTGCATCAATCTCAGGGCACTCAAGAAAGAGATCATCCGGGCTGGTACTGCCTAACTAACTCCTCTGAACACTGCTCTAGGCTAACCAGGAGACTCTAATATGACCTCCTTGGTGTAACAGTCCATGATAGCCCTATGGGAAGTAAGCCAGTCCATCCCCAGAATCACATCGGTCTCTCTCAATGGCAACACTATGAGGTCTGCTCTCAACACTGCTTGATCAATCTAGATCGAGCACCCCTTGCAGACCTCTCCCAATGTAGTAATACTACCTAGAGGTGTATTCACCTCTAGCCCATACTGTAACAACTCTCTATCCCCATGTAATCTACATGCCAAATGCGGTGCAACAAAAGAATGTGTGGATCCTGGATCCAACAGTGCAAAAGCCTCAATATCATAGATAAGAAGCATATCAGCTACCACATCTGGAGAATCCTGGGCCTCCTGCCTAGTCATGGCATAGACTGCTCGACCGTGGCGTCGGCCGCCTCCCGACCTCGGCCTCACAAAGATCCTCACTCGCCTCTACTCTACCTCGGCCCCTCTTGCCTGATCCACCCCTACTCTGCTTTGCATCGTAGTGTTCTTTTGATCTAAAGACTAACCACGATCGAGCTCCCACGGTGGCAGGACAATTCCTAATCTGATGATCCATGGAGTCGCATTTAAGGCAGGCTCCAGTCAAACGCCAACACTCCCCACTATGTCTCTTGTCGCAATGTTCACACACTGGGAGAAACTGCCCTGTACCTCTACCACTGCCACTACTAGTATGAGAAAACCTCCCTCTCTGCCCAAAATCAGACTGTCTAGATCCTCCCGGTGACCTAAAAATCTTGCTCTGGCGCTTGCTAAACCCTCTGCCAATCGCCTTACTGTATCCACTTTCTCTTTCCCTCGAACCTCACCCATCTCTCGCTCTCTCGTCTCATAAATCGCTTTCAACTCGCAAAGAAGCAGCCTCAAATCGACAAAAGTACCCATGTCAGATAGGGCTAATTTGGTGCGGATCTCAAGATTGAGGCCATTCTCGAACCTCCGGCACCTATCAACCTTCGTGGAAATCAATGCAGTAGCGTAACCCATAAGCTCGTTAAATCTCACCTCATACTCAGCCACTGTCATCCTACCCTGTTTCAACTCTAGGAACTCCTGCATCTTCATCTCAAGATACACCTTGGGCATGTAGTTATCTCTAAGTGCCCTAAGAAAATCCTCCCATGTCAAATGACAAGGGCTGGTGGTACTACCCGGGACAGTCTTTCACCACTGATAAACTGGGCCCTGCAGAAGAGAGACTGCATAATCGAACCGCTCATCTGAGTCACAATCCATCCGTCAAGACTCTTTCACCCTCTCAACCATCCTCACCTCAAGCAGGTCTGCATGCACCATAGAAATCCATAGCCCCCATAGCCTATCATACCTCCTGTCCCGTCGCACGGGAATTCTAGGAGGTAGCTCCTCAGAACGAGGCACCGATGACTCCCTACTAGCTTCGACTGATCCCTGGTCAGCTGGTTGATCAATCTGATCACCTAGAACGGATGACCTATAACCAAACAACAATCCCGATTAGTTTCTATATTTCTCACAATAATTCAAGCCTAAATAGTTACAAGTCCCAACAGATGCCAAACCATGCTCTGATACCACCTAAATGTAGCACCCCCTTACCATAGGGTACGCATCGGGAGGCCCATAAGTCATTCCGATACATATCATACGGTAAGAGTGAACTACGAACAATCACTACGGTACCTCACATGGAATCAAAACATAAAGTATCAACATTGAAAACCACTAAATTTTTGAACCATAACTTTCTCATTTTTATATCAGCAAAACAGTAATTATACATCTGTCTATTTTTCATTACCTGTAAAAACTCTAAAGAAATCTAGTACAAAACGTCTAACTAGGTCATCCCCAAAAGATCCCAGCTGACCGACCTATGTGCCATGACTTCTCTTGCCAACACGATCCACACGGCAGGAAAAGTCTCTATCTGGAGCTTGGAGCCTACTCTCTCGGTCCTGAAAAATAATTTGCAATTTTGGGTGAGTTTGCGAACTCAGTGAGGAACCATCATCGATGGTTCACCCAATTCATGCATTAACAAGTATAACACAATTATCACATAATAGGTCGTTCAGAAATATCACAGAATCATTCACATAGAACCAAGGCGATTTGCCTTTCACATAATCAAAGTATTCAATCAAGTGCACATGTAATGCGTATGTGACCCTTTTTCCAATTCATTTCGTTGTTGTGACCGAGCGCTTAAACTGTCCCAATAAGGGCGCATTTTTCATTGAGCCTAAGGCTCTGGATCACTGTGGGCTCAAGGCCCAATTACGTTGAGCTTTAAGCTCTCGGTGGCTGCTCTGGTCACAACTGCCAATTATTGATCATGCATTATGCATGGAATGCATATGGCAATACCAAACAAAGCTCACAGTACATTCGGTTCCAAATTTATCACATTCACACACATAGTCACAATTAATCACGTTACAAATCACATATACACTTCTATGTCAAAAAAACTCCCAATACATCAGACACCTTCAGTCCGGAACCAGGCAAAAACAACACAAAGCCCACCATTATTTGCCACAATGTCATAAATGCAAAATATAAGCAAGTAATAATCGAGAAACCACCTAGGTTACTCACCAAGTAACTTCCGAGTTAATGCCGGGAATTCTTAGCAACGTCCGTGGGATGACGATCCAACTGTGCCTCTATAACAATCACAATAGTCACACATTACCAATTGCACAATCAGAAATATTAAATAATACACATGTAGCAATTTAGATATGTACAATGCATGTTCGTGACATTCCCGGCACTATTTCATAATTTCCCATCACAACAATTTCTTTTAAACATTAGAAACTTATTGACACTGAAATCACTCAATTCGGACCTCCATAGGTCCAATTATTAAGAAAACATGGATCGGAAAAATCATTACCCGATCCCCTCACTTCGACCTAAACAAACCCTGTCAATTTCTGCTCTAAAAATTTCCAATTTCACAAATAAATGAAATTAAATATTTCATGAATCCGATGTCTCGAGAATCGGGTCAATCGGACGTCGGATGGAAAAATTATTCCCAAAAACATGTTCAAATCAACACACTATGAAACTTCACTCTGGAAAATGAACATCTTAATGGCCAAATTGAGAACTGACCTCTTCATAACAATTGTAGAGCTATGTCTCTAGTTTACTTAGAAAAAAGAATAAGCTCGATCCAAGCTCGCTAGCTCAAGATATCCACAAATTACTAAAGCATGTTCAGATTATTCCAACTGATCCACCCACTTAGGTCCGACCATCTCCTTTTTGTTTGATCTCAAAAATCCCAAGTCTGGTGTGAAAAGATAGAAAAATCTCTTAGGAAACCATTGCTTCGAAAATCAAGTCGTTTGGAGGTCGGGTGGAAAAGTTATGTATAAAAGATTGGACAGAGGTCGGAGGGCGAGCCGGGCTCTCCACTCGCCAGGCGAGCTCGGCAAGCGGGCACTCGCTCGCCCGCCCCCCAATTTTTTTTTCAATTCTTTTCCAAAAACCAACTCTTCTTTCATAAGCTCGATCTTTTCACACAAATGTCCAAATGATACAAAATCAGTTTCGTTGGAAAGATCTCAGAAAATCCTACAAATTTCATGAAGAACTTGGAATTTAATAACACCTCTAAGGATGTCAAAAATTCACTCAAAGACTCAGCCTAGTCACATATTGACTACCACAATGCAACATTAACACAAACATTCATAACTTTTCATCCCCTTAACCAAAAATTCCAAATTTTATATCAATAAAAAGAGCAAAACAAATGCTACATCTTTCAGTAATAACTTAGAAGCCAATTCCATCTCTAACCAAATCAAATTCGCAAATGAAGATTCAGCCCACTCAATTTATTCTCAACAGAAACCCAATTTTCAAAATTCATGACTCCAAATCCCCTTGGTGAAAATTTCCATACCATATAGGGATAAAAAGCTCAGACAATGAACTACAATTCTCAAGAAGGACTTCACAACAAATTCCAATTCAAAATAGGTCGAATTCTCTCATGAAGATGATTGTCCTGTCAAAGCTTATGAAATCAGCATGTCATCTCAACTACAACAAAACTTTCCAAATTTATATCTTACAATTCTCACATCCAAAATTCGCATAAAATATCTCATTAGAAAGCTACCACAATGCTCTACAACTTTCAGTAATACCAAGACAAATACTTGAGTAATAAAGAACAATTTGGGCAGTACACATCATAGACAATTTTCTGACTTTATTTCAATTAATCTAACGTTATATACTTCATTAAAAGTGTTAAAGTCACATTCTTTCACTTCCATACCATTTTCCCTCACACAAGCATACACCTATACCCATGCAATTAATACACAAGTTTCATAAAATTAATGCACCAATAAGCACAATAAATGTTTCTACCTACTAAGCAAAGAACATAAACATAAGTACTCACCTAAATAACTTTCAAGCTTTAATTCCTTAAATCTTCAAATCACTCCAACTCTCCACCTCTCACCAACACCTACGGCTCATCACAATCCTCATAAATTCAAAGCTTGAGTTTGGTCTTGGGTGTGACTAAAGGAGAAACAAATAAAGAACCAAAGAAGACTTCTTGTATGGGATGAGAAGAAGAAAAATTCGAAGGAGAAAGGAAATGAAGGAAGCTACGGGTGAATAAGGAAATTAAGCTTTCAAAGTAAAATTTTTTAAGCATTTCCAAGGAAGAGTGTCGAATTTGCATGGAGAGGATAAGACAAATCTCATAAATGAAAGAGGACACTTGGCCTTTAAAAGGGAAAAAGACAAAAATCAATATAATCCTATTTAATCATTTAATCCATCCAATTCTAATAGCTCTAATAACAATCCCAAATTAATGTACACATTATTCCAGTGCCATTGGACAGAAATCTTCGGTACCAGATACCAATCAGTCTGCCACTTTACGATTTTTCCGATCCGAAAATTTTTTCAAAAAATTTCAGGAAAAATCCTGAAATTCCCTAAAAATATAAAACACACATAAACCATTTCAAATCAATTTTTCAAATACGATTATCCCATAAATCACCCATAATTTCATTTAGACCCACATGCCGGGAAATGTCATGAATGCATGTACAAACATATGCGTGTGCAAAAATTACCATTCCTATGATTATAGAGGCTATGTGATGCATGTTCATGCCGAGATCTATTTGCTCTCGCCTAACCCATCCCAATTTACCAAATTACCCTTCCCATCGGTGATGAGATGTTACAATTCTCCCCTCCTAACAAAAATTTCGTCATCGAAATTTCATATACGATTAATCAAAAGGTAGGGGGAATTGTTTCGATCGTTTATATACTGTTTCACACTTATTGCACTACATGACCAAATTCTGTCAATTCACTGAAATCAATACAATCGATCACCCTTTTCATCTTTCTCAAATTTTACACTGTCTTAACTATTTCCTCATAATTACTCGCAATTCTTCACTTTCGGTATCAATAACACCTATATCAGATCATAACAATACTTCCTAATCCTGTCCAAATAACACTTTGCGAATCCGAATCATCTTTTAAGATTTTGGACTGACTTACCATTCTAATCACACTCCAATCACATAGAGGCCACTTATAACAAATTTAATTCTCTGATTTACACACTTATCCTCATCTCAATGCATCAAGGCTGAAGTGATACACTTCGAAGCATTTCATTTATCACTTATCAGATTACATCCCTTTAGAGTTAAAACACCAATTTCATAAAATTCTAATAACCTCAATATAATCAACCCGACTCATTGTCATTAACTTGGATCATTTAACCCCTATTACAGATTCATTTCATTTATCAATATTATTTCAAATCACTCATGATCGTTGACCATCGAATGGTATCACCAATAAAACAATTGATATACCCACAATCAATCCTAACTAACCATCACTTTCATAACTCTATGAACTCCAAAATATCAGTTTCACATTTATCTCCAGCAGTCAAGACTGTTGATCAATCACATATATAAGCATTCGATTTCACACTCTGAACCTTCTAAACTATCAATTACTCTTCCAATGAATTCTTACCAAAACATAAAGCTTCGATTGTTTCTTGAGTTTTCTCTAACAGTTTCTTTGGTGGGTAATATCCATACCTCTTAATTCAATCCTAAAATATCAATTTTCTCAAACGTTGAATTCAATTTTTGATTTCTCCATAGGGTCCGCATATTCTAAATCCTCAAATTTGGGTTTTGCCTTCCCCTTTTTGTACACATCTGATTTGGAATTCCCATAGCTAACAATACTTTCCTTTTTGCCCCTCTTTGCTAGATTGACGGTTCGCACTCAATATTACACTAGGTTTAATAATCTTATCGCCCAATTTGTGATCTTCTATCATTGACTTTTCTGTTCAGTCTATTTAATTTCATCACTAACTTAATTTTGAAACACCCAATCACTTAATCCTTTTCAATTCTTTCAATTTCCCGAACTACCTCAATTGCTATCGATTATTAATTTGCATATCCCTAGATATATCCACAAATATTTCTGTACGAATAAAATCTCTAAACTTTCAAAGCAATACTCAGTGCAACAAGTTTCAAGTTGTTAATCACTATGCAGTCCATGAGGTTATACTTGTCCCTATGTTTCTGCCGATTATCTAAGACCAAAAAACCTTTAACAACTTCTGGACATATCCAGCATACAACTAGTTCTAAATAGCTCCAAATCCTATATACATATATTTATCCTTTACAATTTCGCATTTTATCATTACGTCTATCATCATTAAGTCTTCCAATGCCATGTTCGAATACTAATTCATTCACAATTTATTTGATCACACTAAGATTCACTTTTTATGAAACTTTTCAAAACATTTGATATATCATTAAGGTTCATAATCACTATCCAAATTAAACACACTTGAGACATTCTACTCTTCAATACTATAACACTTCCGGGGCAGTGATATCTTTGACAATTTCAACCCAAAATTCCTTAGACAATGCTCATAATTGATTTTCATAACTCTTAAAATACCTAAATTCCCCAATGAGGAAAAATTCTCTTATGATTTTCTCAGTTTCATAATAACATATGTTGACACATCCTTTCTTACACTAGCTTCTCCACATATTTCAATTTATTACCATCATTACAAACTGGGTTGATAACACATTCACCAAATCCACTTGTACTTTCCAAACATTTTTTTACACAAATATTTGTGAATCAATATTCTTCTCATAACCATGACTAATGTCTCTTTACTATTCAATAATCCTATTACATAATCGGATTCTTTACATTGACGTAGTACATACCTACTCAGTAGCAGATTTTATCTTTTACGCTTGAGTCTCCGCTAGGATCAGGACTCCCTATAATGACTTTTCGTTCATTTCAAATTTATCTCTAATTTGTCCTTTCATTACTAAATTTTTCAATTATAATCATCTGATCGACTTAACCCAATTCAAGAAAACTCTTCTTTGAAGAAGATTTCTCAATACTTTCATCAATACCTCTCGTGGAATTTCTAATCATCAACAGTTGTCACATTTCTCGTCAGCCAATCACAATACCTTAGGAAGTCAATTTTTAGCTATAACTCATAATATCCCATGAAGAATCAATTATGTCGCAATTCATATAAGCAGGACATCCTTTAATAAAATTCAGCGAAGTATAGACCACCAAAATCATTTCATCCTATCAAGAGACAGATGTAGGACAACTCTATCCCCCCCCTAACATATAACGATTTCCATTCATTCCCAATTGATCACTCTAAGTACTTTCATTTCTTATTCTAACGTAATTTGAACTTTAAACTATAAGAACTATGACTAGCAACTATTCACCAACTCACTGATGACTTCCGGTATCATTACCACACATATGAGACAAATAATAATTTCACTTGTTATGGGGCTCCTATTATCATATGTGCATTCACATAGGCAAATCAACTGAACCTAGACAACTTTTCATCTACTCTTATCATTGTCTTACATTTCAATCTCTTCATTATTAATCATACCTATGTATTTTCACACTCAAATCAATATCATAAATGTACAATCATTCTTGATTTCCCACTAACATATTCTGACTCTAAGTCATAAACTCTTATTCAGAACCCCTATTACAGTAATCAAACCCAATTATAGCTCCTATAGATCATGGAACATTTTAAATTTTCATCTACTTTGCTTATACACTTTCGATCTTGCCATCTCTAACACATCGCTATAGTTCCTTTATCAATCCATAAGCATATATTCATATCTATCTGACAATCAAGGATATATTCCAGTATAACTCTGATGTTGCATTTCCTAATATATATATCCACTAATAACAATACTCTTAGTCTTCATTTGTCAAATCGAATCATACACTTTTTCTTATTTCACAATATCCACAACTTCCATTTATCACTTTCCAACATATCATCATTTTCTTCACTATTTCTAACCACTTAGACACTTGATACATGCTCATGCATGTAACTCATATGCTAGACTGGGGATCAGTTGTCACTGTCTGCCGTGACATGACTTAAATGCATGTAACTTGACTCACAATTCAGAATGCCCATGTAAGATTATACTTCTAGGCTCTGATACCACAAATGTAACACCCCACTCTCGCAAGACCCGAACCCGATATCGATGGTGATATCCGAGCCCGTGCCTCACGAGGGTGGTATGCTAGAAGCGATCAAACCGCTCAAAACTCAAGAAGACATTTTCTCATTTTGAAAACAATTTCAGATGCTGAAATCAAGAAACCATAATGGGCCCACTCTTATACAAAAACATTTCAATCAAAACA
Source organism: Erythroxylum novogranatense (assembly GCA_029891385.1). Classification (NCBI taxonomy): domain Eukaryota; kingdom Viridiplantae; phylum Streptophyta; class Magnoliopsida; order Malpighiales; family Erythroxylaceae; genus Erythroxylum; species Erythroxylum novogranatense. Next base: position 38,871,149 of record CM057225.1, read on the forward strand.
CAATTCTAGTAATCACATTACAATTATAACATTTATCAATTGGGGCCCTCTAAAACAACAGTACTATTCTGCGGAAAGTGCAAAAATACAAATTCTATACAAGAACAGACCAATACTAATGCAGACGTGAACTGATCCCGACCTCGAACTCTGATTTGCTTGCAATAATCATACTCCCGTTTCTCTAAAGGGGTACTCTTCAAGTTTTGAAAAATATTTGCAATATTGGGTGAGTTTGCGAACTCAGTGAGAAACCATCATCGATGGTTCACCCAACTCATGCATATACATACAATTTACAGAATATCACATATTACCACTTTCAGAAATATCACACATACCACATTTAATCATTCATATATGCAATGCACATGTGATACTTTTCATTTTCATTACGTTGTTGTGACCGTGCACCTGAACTGTCCCAGTGATGGACACATTGCGTTGAGCCTGCGGCTCTGAATACGTGGGCCCGAATGCTCGATACGTTGAGCGGTGGCTCAAAAATACGTTAGACACGAAGCCACGTGCGTTGAGCTTAAAGCTCATGTCGTACGCTCCTCCTCCGTCACAATCGCCATTATCTGATCATGCAATTATGCATGAATGCATATGCCTCAATTTGCAATAACTGTGTCACAACCCAATCACACTATGTCTAATTTCGCATTTAACCAATTAAAATTCAATTATGCACATTTAACACTTTTATAACACATTCCAAATATTTCGAACACCTGTGGTCCGAAATCAATCAAAACAAACACATATAATCCTTCCTTAACTCCACATGGCATAAGTACATAAAATTAAACACATATAGTTTGAGAAACCAACTAGGTTACCCACCTGCACTTCCGAGCCACTGCCTGGAAGTCTTAGCACTGTCCGTGGAATAATGATCCAACGGTGCCTCTATAACAATCAAATAGTCATTCATTACTAAATGCACAATCGGAATAATTCAATGATGCACATGTCTGAAATAAAAGATGTACGATGCCTATTCATGACCTTCCCGATGCTCTTTCCCAATTTCCACTTTCTTTGCCAAATTCTAATTTTTCACTCAATTACTCGGTAACGACTCATTTCAATTCAATGGCATATTACGGAACTCTCCAATTTCAATTCTAACATTCAGTCAATTTACCAAATCATATACACTAGGATATTCTCTAGAAAGGCCTCAATTTCAATGTCACTATTCTCTATGTGAAAATTCACCCTTTATGCTCAGTTTTTAAAATCCCAATAACATTTCCTTAATTTCAGGAATCTCACGATTATATCCCAATTATCAATAAACAATCCCAGAGGTTGCAATAGAAAACCATATTCAACTTTCTTTCAATACCACAATTGTAGACCTCTTTCTCTAGTTCATAAAGAATTAAGAATCACCTCAATTGGAGGTCTACACCATTATTTATGACCCATAAACTAAACTGATTCAATTCAGAAAAGTGTCCCTCGCCGCGGCATCTAACCGCTCGTTGTGACGTCAACCCATGCTCGTCGCGACGGGCAAAAATTCCTTCGTCGCGACGTGCAAAAATTCTTGCTCGTCGCGACGTCTAAATTATTATTCGTCTTGACGTGCAGTCGTCTTCTCCAATTCTCTTTTTCATTTCTCTCACTAAAATTCAACCATAACTCACACATAACTACCCTAACCTTTCACAAGCAGACCCATGAATGCATTAACTAACAAATAAGCAACATTAAACCATTTACTTACCAAAATCAAGCTTTTCTCTTCAACACCCGAAAATATCCAACTCTTCAACACATACGGTTCTCACTCCCAAAACCACATAAAGCTCCATCTTCTCAAGAGTTTTCGTTGGACCTTAAACAAGAAGAAGAAGCAAGCAAGAGGAGAGGCAAAGATCAAGATCACCGGAGAAAGAAGGAGGATCGATCAAAGGGAGAAAATCATGCCTAGGTGAAGAACAAGTTTTCAGTCAAATTATGAGGGGATTTCAAAAACTTAGGGTATTTATACTCTAAAAGCCTTCAACCCTAAAACCTTGCCACATGCCAATTTCCTCATAATACATTTAAATCTCTTTCTCCTTTCACTTTCATTTCTAGTCCAATTCATCTCCAAATTTCAATGGCTCGTCAGATTAATTTCTCAAATCATATAGCAAAATTTTCCCTAGCCATTAGACAGTCATTTCAGTTCTATAAAATCGATCGGTCTGCCACTCGGAGGATTTTTCGGTCTGGACTTTTTCTCCCTAATTTTCAGAAAAATTCCTAAGGGTCATCATCAATTGACGGTCACTCTAAAACGTTTCCAATTCAACTATTCAGACCCAAATGTTCCATAATTCCCAATAAATCATAAATCATATCGTTTTCACAAATCTCATCATAATCACAATTAATTTTCGGAAAAATATCATGAATGCATGTACCTACATGTGCATGAACCAAATGACTCATTCCTCTAAAATTAGAGGTCAAAATAAATGTTCAATTCAAAATATGCAATGCAATTTACTAGCCTGTCCCAATTGACCAATTTACCCTTCCCATCGGGGATGGGATGTTACAGTAGGAAAGATCTAGGGACTGATTTTGTGTCCAATTGGGATGCTTATGGTAGTAGAAGTTCAATTGGCATGATAGGAAGTGTATTTATATAGGAAAGCTGAAAATTGGTTTTTGACCTACGGTACTGTTTTGAGCATAACTCATTGTGTGGTTATGCAAATGAGGTGAGGTTTGTGCTAAATGAAACTTTGGCTTGTTGGCTACATTTTTGTGTGAAATAGGTGTTGTCTAATTTTATCCTTAAGAGGGTGAATTTTGTCTTGGAAAGTTACGGTTGATGTCTGTATGAACAGTAACCGAACCAATGACCTAAGTGTTTTGATGATTTTTCTAAATTAATTTAGAAGGAATTGATGAAAATGGTCTTCATGAGAGTTCAAGCCTATATTATTAGATTTCTATTTCCACTAATTTTGTAATTTTTCGATATGTATATTGGGAGATATCTACTGTTAACTATTGACTGATTTTGTACATGGTGGTGAAACCTAGCCAAAGTGTCAGATTTGTGAGCATTCTGATTGGAAGCAATTTTAGCAATTTCTGTAAATTGAATTGGCTTGAGTGATCTGCGGAAGAGTTGTAAAGGAAGAAAGTTTCTTGAAAATGGTATATCTCATGTGATTTTTGGATATCAGATTTGGGAGTAATGAATTTGCAAAAACTGAACCTAAGTTAGGTTATTAACTACTGCCCTGATCAGTCACTTGTTTGGCAGTTTTGAACTTGTTAGGGATGGAATTAGATTTTTAATCCTTCATAAAAATTGAAGTATGAGATCTTATCTTTCCAGTGATATAAGGTAGTGATTGTTTTGACATTTGTGCTAGGAGATATGCTGCTTTGAAATGTACTGTTCAAACTAGGAAATTCCAGTGGGCAGATGATTTGGTGAATTGTTTGGCCTAGTTAGCAAATGAATTTTATTTCAGGTTATTCATGAAAGTTGTAGATAACATTGGGATCTTTCTGAGCATATTTATTTTGTAATTTTTGACAAAGGAAATGAGAAGTTATTGAATTTACAAGATACTGTACTGTTTTAGAACCCATTGACTGGGCAGTAACTTTGATTGCATTTTTGACACCCTTAGAGGTGAAATTGGCTTTTGTGTCCTTCATAAAACTTGTAGAGCTCTCTTTTCTCTATGAAATAGATACCAAATGTGTCCAAATTGGAGTTCGGAGTAGGGAGTTATGGCCTAAACAAGTTAGCATGTCGAAGGAAATTGTTTCAGATATGTCATTTTAATAAGACTAGTCGACTAGGATTCTTAAACCAGTCGACTACAACCTGCACTAGTCGACTAGGACATGTGTTTTTCCTATACTAGTCGACTACAACCTGCACTAGTCGACTAGGATGTGTATTTTTCCTTCTTTTGCTCATAACTTTTCCATCTGACATCCGATTGACCTGATTCTTGAGGCATCGGATTCATGAATCATTAAATTTCATTTTATGAGAAATTGGAAATTTTTGGACGGGAAATTAACGTGGGTCTGGTTTATTATTTTCTGGTCACTGTTTTATTTAATTTTGGACCTATAGAGGTCCGAATTGAGTACCGTCAACGCCATTAGATTTCTAATTTTTGGACGGATTTTTATGATAGAAAAGTTGAGTTTTGGGCCGGGAATATCATGAACATGCATTATACACCTTTTAATTGTTACGTATGCATCATTAACTCGTTCTGATTGGACAATTAGTAATAGTTATCTTCTCTGATTTTTATAGAGGCACAATTGGAGCGTCGATCGACCGACGTAACAGAGACTTCCCGGCATTAGCTCGGAAGTAATAGGTGAGTAACCTAAATGAGTTTCTCAATTATTATTTGTCTAATATGGGGATAATGGCGGGATCAGGAATGTGTAAATTGTGTGACTTGTTTGCCCTTACTGGGATTACTGTGATTTATTGTGATTGATGGACTGTTAATTGTGCATTATGGACTGTAATTAACTATTCAATTGGGCATAGGCATTTCATACACAGATGCATAAACGGATAAAAATAATTGTGAACCGAGTCGCGACTGAAACTGAAAACGAGCCTAGAGCTCGAAGGGAGATAATCCTCCCGAGATGCGTCTACTAATTACTGATTATTGCTTAAGCGCTCGGTCACAACACTGAAATAAAACTGAAAAAAAGAGTCACATGTGCATTGCATACTGGACTGAATACCTGAAATGACTTTTGTTGTATATGACTGTGTGATTGTTGAGCCTGTATTATCACTATGACTGCCTAATTACTGGAACATGCTTATGTGATGCATGAATTGGGCGAACCATCGATGATGGTTCCTCATTGAGTTCGCAAACTCATCCAAAATTGCAATATATTTTTCAGGGTTAAGAGTAGATTGTTAGCTCCCTCAGGACTGTAGAACCTTGGACATCGGATTGGCGAGAGAGGTTATGGCTCAAAGGTTGGTCAGCTGGGATTTCTTTTGGAGACTTATAGTTAGAACTGTTCTTTGTGCCTTATTGTATAGTACTTAATGTAAAGTGTTTTGAAGGATTGTATAGACTGAAACTACTGACAGTTGTAAATTTCTAAGTTTGAGTAAATGAAATGGAATAAAGTTTGGTTTTAAAAAGTTACCAATTTCTTATTTCTTTTTTATTATTGTGATGCCATGGAGAGTTTAGCGGTGGTTGTCAGTAGTGGTCTCTTATCGTAGGATATGTACTTAATGACCTACAGGCGTTAGGTGGGTACTATGGTGAGGCGCTCTGAATTAATGTTCTACTTGGCGAAGCTTAGAAATTTGTCATGGCGAGCTCCAGCATGCTACGTCACGGCGAGCTACTCGTATGTCATGACGAAGTCGCTTCATGTCGCTGTGCGGCGTCTCATGGCCATGGCGAACCCTTATTTTTCTGAACTGATATGTGTTAGTATTTCAGACATAACTGATAATGTAGACCTCCAAATGAAGTGATTTTTGATTCATTGTAAAATAGAGATAGAGGTATACAATTGATGTGAAGAAAGAAAGTTTGAATTCAGGTGTTTAAGATCTCAAATCTTGAATGAAAGTTGAGTATAGAACTTCATTTCAACCTAAGGATAGTTTTATGAGATTTGGAGTATAACTTTGGGGCTTCTGAAACAAATTCAATGTTTTTGGGGTTCTAGAAACATAGTACAATGGGTGAATTTGATCTAGTTCGAAATGACAATTGGTTTTGAGGTTTTTCATGAGAATGTTTTAGTGCTGTATGATATGGTAAATTGGGCAGAATCTTTGAAATGAAACTTGTGGAGTTTCCATGATCTTCTACTGATATCAAATGTGTCATATTTGGACAATTGGGTGAAAAGTTAGGTTTTGTCATAGGAAAAACGGAATTGTGGAATAGTGTCGGGAATGTCACGAACATGCATTGTACACTTTTGAATTTCTACATGTGCATTATTGAATCTTTCTGAATGTGCATTTGGTAATGTGTGATTATTTTGATTGTTATAGAGGCACAGTTGGAACGTCATTCTACAAACGTTGCTGGGACTTCCAGGCAATAGCTCGGAAGTTATAGGTGAGTAACCTAGATGGTTCCTCGATCTTTAATTGTTTAAAATTCTGCACTTATAACTCTGTGGAGAATAATGATGGGATTGTGTGAATTGCTTATGACTGAATTTCCGAACCGAAGGTTTGAGGGATTGGGAGTTATGACATAGAAGTGAAATCGTCTGAGAATGTGAAATCTTCGTGTTTACAATGTGTTAAATTGCGACTGTGAGTTTAATGTGAATAATTGTGAACTACTTGATTGAATGCGATAAATTGGATTTGACTATATTGGGATATTGCTCAATTTCGATATCTATATTCTATGTATGAATGCATGATCAGTTTAATAGCAGTTGTGACCAGAGTAGCCACCGAGAGCTATAAGCTCAATGTTTAATGTGCCCATAACGGGACATTTCAGAGTTACATGCTCAATGTTTAATGTGCCCATAACAAGACAGTTCAGAGCTACATGCTCAATGTTTAATGTGCCCGTAACGGGACAGTTCAGAGCTACATGCTCAATGTTTAATGCACCCGTAAAGGGACAGTTCAGAGCCTCAGGCTCACCGATTAATGCGCCTATATTGGGACAGTTCAGGTGCTCGGTCACAACATCGCAATAAAATAGGAAAACTGACATGTACTTATTTCATATGCACCTGATTGAATTGTGAATTGGGAAAAAGGTTAAATGCCTTATACTTGTGTGATAACTGCTTTGTGTTATTTCTGAATTTACCATTGTATTATAATCTGTGAACTGCTTGCGTAATGCATGAATTGAGTGAATCATCGATGATGGTTCCTCACTGAGTTCGCAAACTCACCCAAAATTGCAACTTATTTTTCAGGATCGAGAGAGTAGACTCCTAGCTCCAGAGAGAAACTTTTCCTGCCGTGTAGATCGTGTTGGCAAGAGAAGTCATGGCTCACAGGTTGGTCAGCTAGGATTTTTGGGGATGACCTAGTTAGGCTCTTGTTTTTGCCTTCTTTTGAGTAATGTACAGGCAGTGTAAGACTGATAGGAATGTAAATTTCTGCTTTCGATGAAATGACAGGAGAAATCAATCTGGTTTCAAAATGTAGTAATTTTTTTATATTATGATTTTATGATTTTGATGCCATGGAAAGTAATATAGTGACTGATCGTAGTTCTCCCTTATTGTAGGATATGTGTCGGATTGACCTACGGGCGTTCCGGTATGTACCTTACGGTAAGGGGGCGCTACACCTTATAACCTAAGAACTTCCAATATCCAACAAGTTCATATTTTATATCGATTAAAAATCGTGAGCAACCACCAAAAGATTATTATAAAAATCTCTTCACTTAGCAAAAATTTTCTCTCAACTCCGATATCCAAAATTTCAACCTCCATATTGTTGGAAACTCATGAGCAACCCAATTACATTTCCTTAACATCAAAAGAAGAGTTTTACAAAGCTCTAATGGCATTTCAAGCCATAATACATTAATGTCTCTAAATCTCAAAATACAAAAGTTACATGAACTAATAATCCTCAAAATATAAGTAAAGCCTTGTTTTTACAAAATCTAGCTTAAAATACAAAACATGCAGAATTCAGAGCGATGCCTTGACTCTTGATCACTTGATCTCATTCTCTTCACCTGAAGATGGGACGGAATGAGGGTGAGCTTAAAGCTCGTGGATAATAAGTTTATAATGGAGAAACAAGCAACACCTTGAAAATATTCATTTTTCATAGAAAATTTATATTTAATTTATAAAGCACATGTTTGTCAAATTCTTGTCATGTAATCCAATTCACAATCAACACAATTTATGCATTCATCAACTTGTTCACAAAATCATAAAATAAGCACATCAAAATGGTTTAGGTAGGTCCATAAACAAAACGTACTACACATTTTCACATAATGATCCTGTGTAGCCAAGAACAGAACGTACTTTCACAATCTCACATAATAGTCTTGCGTAGCTTTGAACTTATGGGAGTCCGTGAAGGAGCTCCACGCCATTAGCGGGCAGGCGGGAGAAATCTTTAGTCAAAGTGCACTTGACTTAACTTAGGGGACCACCACAAACCTATATAATCATGCATTCCACATCTTGTAAACATATTGCCCAAATAGCATATTTCGAAAACATTCTTTTTCTTAACATTTTGCCACAAAGGCATATTTCAGAAATACAATTGTTCATGAACATGAAATATTTCACATGCATTTCCATCAACCAATTTCATATACCAAATATATAATAATTTCTCAAATTATTAAAAAATGCAACAATTATGAAGCAATTTGAAATCATTTTATTCTTTTGCTTTAAAAGAAAACACTCATGGCTCAGTAACTCTATTATAAACATGAAACCCACCTTAGAAATCCTTGCTCAGACCTTACTCAAAGGTGCCTCTCCTTTTGATCCTCTTGCCTTCCTTGATTTCCTTTATCAATGACAAAAATTCTCATTCAATAGGAAGACAATTTGAGGACCCATATATAGCATATTCACTAACATAAATTCTAAATACTCAAATTCTTCCAAAAGTCCAAACCTTCAGACCAATTTTTCATGATCATTGTGATCAGCCAAATGAAAGAAATTTGATAACATTTCTTTCTAAAAAAATGTTCCTCATTGTCTTAAGTTTATAATAACACTAAAATCATTCAATTTGGTTTAGAAATCTGAAAGTTATACCCAAAATAGTTTTGAACTATTCTTATGCTGAAATAGTATTCTGTGCTCAAATTCCATCCAAAAATTGAAATTCTTAGAGATAAAATTAAAACTCGATTTGATCAGACAACTTGTGGCCCTATGTCTTTAGTTACTCTAAATAAAAATTACTCCATTTGGATAACTACAGAGCAAATTATGCCTAAAATACTGAAGCATGTTCAAGCTATGCAGGAAACTTCGTCTCGGTGAACTTTCACAAAAGGATACGCAATAAACCTGTTTCAGCTACATTTTCTAGCTTTTAACTTCCAACCTTTCACATATAACCCATCTTGTACCTAAACCATCTTTTCTACTTCATTTCCTCTTCATTCTCAACTTCATTTCAATTCAATATCATCCATAAACAAATTGTAGTCCATGATCTTCATTCTCAACTTCATTTCAATTCATTATCATCCATAAGCAAATTATAGTCCTTGATTAATCATAAACACTAATAACAGAACATACATATATATACACTTTCATCATCAACTTCCTACATATATTCACTTCATTTTTTCTTTCATTTCATTTCTAACTATCACCAATTATGTTTCATTCACAAATCAAGAAGGGTTAATGCTTATAGTTACTTGTTTAGCTTCAAGATCTTCAAACTCTTTAAGATTTCTCTTAAAAGCTAAGACAATTGAAACCCTATCTTATCTTTCTCTTCCTTCTACTTCTTTCTCCCTTTCTCCTAGCTTTCCCATGATTTCTTCTTCTTCTTTTTTCTTCTCTCACATTTTTCTTCTTTCTCTCCTCTCTTCCACGACATTCCTCTCTTCTCTTTTCTTAATTCAAGATCATTTTTATCCTTGGTCTTCGAATTATACCCCTCCTTAGTCTTGTTCTCCCAATTTTGCCCCTTCACTTTATGTAATGCCCATTTTGCCCTTTCTTTTAGTACTTATGATCTTTATCCTTAAGTGACTTGCCAAAAATGCCCTTGAACATTCTTACTACTTTAATTCAACAATCCAGTGAAATAAATCCTACTAAAATAGATATATCAATTAAACTCCCAAAAATAAATCTATCAAAATTTTGTAATGCATTTAAATCATGCTTAACTAAAGAAAAAAATTTGAGGGCCAACAAAATGATAGTATCTCAAATTACCAACCGTTCTTTCTATAACTCAGTATTTTATTGAGGCTCTATCACTATTAATATGGTCACTCATACAGACTTGATCTCAGGCTCATGCTCTGCTTCTGTTGGTTATAGTGGATAGACTGATGGTAATAGCATTTGGACCCCCATATGATAAGATAACCTCACTAGAGTATCTCTAACCCAATGTATATACTACTCCATATATATGGTAATAAATGAAACTGTGTTATAAGCCTAGGGTGGTATCAACTCTCTCTTTGAATCCTTGTTCCTACTTTGATCTCTATATATGGGGATGTCCTCCACTACTTTAGGTGATTCTTTTATCAGTGCAAAGTATTCATGATACATATCTATCTGAAGCTCAACCATCATTATTGCTTTTAAAATGTATATGGTGATTGAGATAAGAGTATAACCCACCATCAATTATTGGTCATCACCTAACACTCTCAATCTCTTTTTTAATAAGGTGATGATTGACTGAAGTTTGATCGATTCAAGTAGCCACTAATAAATTGAATAAAAGCGTGCCTAAAATGGCTTTGCTCGTGACATCGCATGAAATGTATAAAAAATAGATCTTGGTAGGTAACCACATTAGTCTTATCATGCCTTGCATATAATAAATGCATAGGTAACTTATGTACATACCTTATGGCAGGGTAATAGAAACTAGAAGCCTTAGACATTCTAGGTGAATAAGTCTACATTGTGTCCACCGCATATCAATATTTTGTGGAATTGATATCGAGGTATTCTAAATCAATTTGATTCATGTTGGGATACAAGGTGTATGTGTCCTCATATATATAAAACCTAATATAGATTTTGAAATAATTATAGCTACGATGATAGTGAACACCCATAGTCAAAATTGAATGATCTAGTGATCATCCTAAGCCAATTTCTTCTTATTCACTTAGAATGTGCATGCAAACTCTAACACTAGTTTTTATATATCAAAGAATTGAACCCAATACGTCAAATTCTATAGTCTAATGTATCTTATTCTTTAAGTTTGGCTCTCCCAAGGCTCCCTATTTTATATAATATGATGCCTAAAATTTCATTATCTAAAGAGTCTGATAACACTTTATTTGAACCTTAATCGTGAACCAGAGGAAAAAAATAAGTGAATTGTTTTCATATATGGAACATAAGCAAGTATATCCACAATTAGGGCATGATCTACATATAGATGTGGGGGCTCAGGATCCTTAGAAGCAATCGACCGTGATGTAGAAGTTGCAACAATTAACTACTTACAATAGCTCTACTATTTTACCCACCTATGATACATACAGTTGTTGATCTTCTCATCATAATAGATAGTCAACTTGAAAAAGAAATAATCAACCTGTAATAATAATGACTATATCCTCTCATTTATATAAAGACAAATGTAAAATGAGTTCAATGCAACACCTAACGTTAAGAATATTTCAAATGAAGATTTAAAAAATGTTAAAATATTATAATTCCCCTATATGAAATTATTAGTTACCTACATGAACCTTTAAACATTCATTAACATCCATAATATATTAGTTTTAACATCTAAACTCTACCTTCATTAATGCGTAGCCAAAACTAAAATCCTTAATCCACAATACCAGTTCAATTAACTTTCCTCATCAAATTGTCCTTAACCCCAAATGAACCATTTATTAATCCTAATGAATAATTCCTATCTTAAAAAATAAATTGCAAATTAATTCTTGGAGACAAAGGGAATTAACATGAAATTCCAAAAGGACCTACAATTAACCAATTCCATCTGCAAAGCAATCAACCAACCTTCAAAAGCTAGAATTAAGCACAAAATTATGTATAATGCCCTAAAAGTTTTTCCATCATAGAATTCTAAAATTTTCAAAACCTAATTCACATAAAACCTCCACTAATCAATCTACAATTGAATCCTATATGGAAAGTAAGTGTTAGGAGGAGAAGCATACCTTGAATTCAAGTAACTGAAGATGAAAATACATAAGGAAGTTCTAGAGTTCCACCAAAAACCATGTCTACAAAAATGGTGTTTCTTTGAGGATAACACATACAACTCAAAATTATTGGTATTTTAAGAGTGAAATTAGGGATAAATTGAGTTAGGTAACTTAAAATATACTAGAATATTGAGGGGAATTGAATTGATCTAGAGAAAATCAAGAGAAGATCAAGGGGAAAATTATGCTTGTAATGAATGTTGTTTTTTGTGTTAAACCATGATAGAACACAAGCCTTTCACGATAGCGTGCTTGGTATCATGTCTTAGACACGAATGCAAAATAGGTCAATGTTAGGGTAAAACAAGGTCAATATTAGGGTAAAACAAGGCTTACACAAGGGCTACGTGGAGGCATGTTGGATAAATGTGCAAATATTGGGTGCACATAGTTTAATGTTTGTAAAACACATTATAGGCATAGAAGAATCATGGTCTCAAATTTGGCCATTTTAATTAAATTTTGAAATTCTTTTTTGCGCTAAATAGAACACAAACATCATATACTAATATGCTAAACATCACATTGGCGATATAGGCTTATGTTATACCTGTGTTGTAAAAAGGTAATCTTTGCTTCTATAATGAGTAGGAATACGGACATAACACGTCACCATGTTGCCTTTGTGTTATGCATTTAAAGGATTATATTTTACCTAATCTAACATAAGGGTACATCTTATGCATGTTCTCATATGTAGAAGTTGATAAATAATACAAGGTCTATATTGGCTCATGTTTACCTTATTTTTCATATTGGTATCCATTACTTCTACATCTATTAGGAACATAGGTCTAACATATGACTTTGTTCCTCAACACAGGGTGTATATAATGTCATGTTTTATCTTGATTTCAATTTATTATCTTAGCTTGTAAAGTGTGACTGGGAGTTATGTAACATAGGGAAAGTAGACTTCTCACTGGTGTTTTCCTTAGGTGAATTTTTAACATCACTAAACCTTACTCCTTCTATAACCTAAAGGAGGGGATGCTAGATCATATTTTCGTCAATTGTGACTACTTGAAATTTATCTAGAATGGTTTAACTCATCTTTGTAACATCTCAACCCCTTTTCCCTCTAAATAATCTAAGCTGGTTGCATAGGCTTCTGAAAGCCATTTAACTTGTAAATGGGATGATATCACATTTAAAATTACACTTGGTAGTGCAGTCTACTTACTTTGGAGAGAAAGAAATAGAAGGGGATTCCAAGGGTAAGCCAAACAACAAACTTATCATCCTACGGGGGTTAATAAACGATCACTACAAGAAAATCGTCATATAGCGACGGAAATTTCCCGACGAACAGTATAGCGTCTGTTAATTGCGACGAAAACACTAATCCGTCGGTTAAAGGAAGATGATTTCCGACGGTCCAGAAATCCGTTGCCAAAGTTGGAGGGAAATTTTCGCGGGGCCTGTTAGCGACGGAATAATGCCGATGGAGAATATTCCGTCTGTAAATAGGGACAGAATAAAATTTTCGGTCGGCGAGCCTGTCGGCTAGAAATGGTTCACCGATGATAACAATTCCGTCGCTATATTAAAGAAGAAGTTTTCCGACGGTCAGAAAATCCATTGCCAAGGGTGGAGGGAAAATTACTCGGCGACGGAAATATGCCGATGAAAAATTTTCCGTTTGTAAACAGGGACGGAATTAAAATTCGGTCGGTAAAATTTGTCGGAGGGAAATGTCACCGACAGAAATAGGTCGTCGGTCTATTTCAAAATGGCGTCGGTATATTAGGTTAGCAGGTTTAATTCGGCGACGGTTTATTTTAATTATACAAACGGATAATTTTCGTCGCTAAAATTAAATTAAATCCCTGCGCAGCCGTCTTCCTTCTCTCCTTCCCCGACTCTCCTCTTCTCTTTCTCTCTTCTCCTTCGGCGACGTTGGGCGATTCTCTTTCTCTTTCCATCTTCTCCGACGACGTGGCGACGTGCTCCTTCCCTCTTCTCCGGCGACGTGCTGCTCCCTCTCTTCTCTGGACAATCCGAAGGTAAAGGATGAGATTTGTGGGTTGCGGTGGTTTTTATATATATTTCAACTGATTTAATTCATATGATTTGTTAATTTAGTTTTGATTTGTGTTGTGTGATTATTGTGGATGTATTGAATGGAAATAATTTAAAGATTTGTGTGTAGATAGGGTTGAGATGGTTTTGACCTCAAGGTGTTCGATGAAATGCATTAAGAGTTGTAGAAGAAAACTAGTATCATTATATTAGTGTTCAATGTGAGTATGAGGTTTATAAAGATGATATGCTTACATTTCAAAGTAATCAAGAGGAAAGCATCGAACTAGTATTGTAGTATGGAATTACATATGTTAGGCAAGTATTTGCTATCCAAATTTAAATATGTTAGGAATTAAATATTATATTCACTGGATTAAATATAATATTCATCAATCTGAATATGTTAGGCAAGTATTTGCTATCCAAATTTGATTTTCACAGTTATGAAATAAAGTTTTAAATTGTAAATTGTGAGTTATTATAAATAGAAAATAGAGTCCCAATTATTATAAATTGTGGTAATTGAACCATAAGAAATTGTATATTGTAGATGCAATTTTAGTTGTACTCTTTAATTTAAAATCTGTTATGTTATTATGAACAATCTATTAGGTTTAAATTAATATTCATATTAATTTTGATATGAATTAATATATAATGAAAATGAAATAAAGTTTTAAATTGTAAATTGTGAGTTATTATAAATAGAAAATAGAGTCCCAATGTAGTAGCTTGTTAAGATATATAGTATATATATTTTATTTAATTTTGATAATTTATTTATTAATTAGACATATAATGAAAATGAAGTGAAACCAAAATGTAGTGTTAATTATATGAGAAAACTATATTACTAAATTTTAATACTTTTCATTAATTCTTATTTAATTTCTTTATATCATTAAATTTTAAAATATATTTCTATTTACCATATATATATATATATATAATTTTCATAATCTAATTACTTAAAATAAATTAATAAATACGTAAAACATATATAAAAGAAAAGTTTACACAAAGACACACACGAGTAACACGACTCTTCTTGTGGGAATAAGCAATCCTTTTCATATATTTTCTCCTTTAGTTATGATTTGTATAACACGTCATGAAAAAACAAAACGTCTTGTATGTGTCAAGCATTTGGTTTTGTTTTTCATTCTTAATATTGTTAATTGATTATTGTTATAAAAGTAGAAATTATGTTTATATTTCTTATTTAATGATAATTTTAAATATTGATACTTAATCAATCTTTATTTAAAAATATGGAAAAGTGTAAATTAATTATTGTTTTAATATTACAATTTTAATCTTCTTATTTTGTTTAATAGTTTATTAAATTTATCAATGAATGATTTTCCTTATTATAATAGAAAGATATAACATTGTTGTGTCTTAGATGTTGTATAATCTTATATTAGCCATTTTAATAAAATAGGAGTTCAATCATTGTATGATAAATGCTACTGACGCTCGATATGCTAAGACACAAATTTATTTTGTTTGTTGTAGAACTATTGTCCCGGTATTTATACATTCGAGGAGCGTTAAGCTAAGCTTCACGCAAGTATTGAAATGAAAACTATACTTTTACTTGAATTGTGGTTACATAAAGCATATATTTGTTAATATTATTTGGCGTTATCGAACATTTTGTATGGTTGTGAATTGCTTTGAGATTATTAATGTTTAATTCTTGATAAGTAACATGAGTTGTTGACAAGGCAAAGTATGGACATGTAGTTTAGAGATTAGTTGTGAGTTGGCTTTACTTGTCCAATATAGAAGTGTATTTTCACATGCGGGGCTCTCTTATGTAAGAGGGGGTGATTATGTGATAGGGAAATCTTTGAATTTTCAAGCGTGATCCTCGTATAACAATTAATGATCTTGACATACTTTGTTATATGTGTCATACATGAATTATCTTGACAATTGATTGGTGGTTGAAATTAATGATATCTCAATTTATGAAATTTGCCGGATAGATCTTGGATGTATAGGCGATTAACCTCTGCTGGCTTCATTAATCCACGAATTCATGCATGAAGTTGATGAGTTTTATTCATTATGCATGCTCTCGATGTGCATATATGGATGGACAAAAGATCGGATGTCCATGTAGCAAGTGCAAGCACAAATGTTTCCTTACTCTTGATGAAGTTAAGTTGCATTTCTTTGCGTAAAGGTTTGTGCCCAATTATTTTGAGTGGACCTTGAAGTGAATCACACGTTAATCTGACTTAGAAATCTGATAGAATGCACGAGAAGGGGTTGAATTGTGTATTCCCTTTTTGAATATCTTTTGAAATTACTTGTTAGAAATAAAATTCTTCTGAATCTTTATTAATCTGATTGATCAAACTTTTCAATGCTAAGTATATGAATAGTAAGTAATGATCAACTTTGAGGCAAGATAAAGATAAAGAGTAAGAGTAGTAGACACGCGGTTTATCTGGTTCACCCCAAATCGTGGGCTACGTCCAGTCCTCAGAGTTTCTTCTGAGATTTCACTATCTTTTCAAGCGTTACAGTATTCTTTCACGAGCCTCTTGGTCTCTACAACCAGATTCTTTCACACTTAGCCTCTGCAGCTATCTGTACAACTTTTTTCTCGAAAATATTTGAACACTTTATTCTGATAAAGATAGCGCTCAGCTAATTCGCACTTGATCGCTTTTTCACTTTGTGTAATTTTTCTAACATCAGCCAGCTCTTCAGTTTTCGATTTCGACTTGTATTTATAGCCTTCGTCTCTAACTGCTTCTTTGATTCTTGAATCTTTAATCTTTAATCTTTAATCTTTAAAGAAACGGTTAATCAGTTGAGTTCTGTAACTAACTAGAACTGACTCTTGCGTCTGTTTCTTTTCTGCGTCTGCTTTGCTTTTGCGTCTACGTCTGCGTCTGCTTTGCTTTTGCGTCTGCGTCTGCTTTGCTTTTGCGTCTGCGTCTGCGTCTGCTTTGCTTTTGCGTCTGCGTCTGCGTCTGCGTCTGCGTCTGCTTTGCTTTTGTGTCTGTGTCTGCGTTTGACTTTTTTCCTCAACTTCGTCTGTGTTTGACTTTTATCAACTTCGCTACGTATACATTGTTTTCTTGCAACTTCATCGTAATATGCGTGCGTATGCGAGTTTATGCGTATGCATTTTGTTTATCTTGTATATGATCTCTCTTTATTATACATCAAAATCATTTTTATGTAAAGTCATTCTGACTTAACAATCTCCCCCTTTTTGAATATAACAAATTACATACAAGAAAAGAAAACAAAGCAAAAAATTTACAGATGTTGCAAAATAAAAAAACTTATCTTCTTCCTTTCTTTGTCTGTTGTGGTCACACCTTCTTCATCTGAACATCCTCTCCTCTTCTGTTGATTATCTTCTTTTCCTGCTCTCCCCCTTTTTGTTATAATAAAAAATGATTTAACGATTACGCACTTGATTCTTCGCTATCATCTTTCTCGGATCATTCACCGTCTCCTTCATGTCATTGAGTTCACCACGTAATCTCGACTTCATCCGGTGGATCAACCGACGAAGAGGCTTGATCTCGCTTCGCGATGGAGGCGAAAGGAATTGAAGTAGTGTAGGCATCGAGGATGGAGTGTAGTCTTCATTGATCTCAAAAGTCGATTGGGCGAATAAGCGTTTCACAGGAAGATCTAAATCAAGCGGGCTGGTAGCATCGTGAATCGTCTTCCATGCGGAGGTAAGGCTTGTGCTTATAGGCGATGTACTAGTCGAGGCCTATCGAAGAACTATCTGAGCGAGGAACTCTGTAAATATTCATGTTCTTATATTTCCCCATCGGACGATGTTCCTCCGATTAGTGTAGGCTGCAATCGATTGATCTGGATTACGTGCGAGTGCATGCTTCATCAATTTTCCGCACTTCTTCTGCAATTTGATCTGCGGACAGATCATCACTAGCATCATCTTCAAGATACAACTTTGTTTTTCCCCTTGTGAAATCTTTTGGAAATCTTGGTTGTATGTGCAGTGCAACCATGATTTACGTGTTCTTTGTATTTGGGAAAATGGTACATGGATGGCGGGGACGATTTGTAAGATATGGCATTGTAGCAAAAATCCCAAGGAGTCATAGAAGATCCTTTCGTCTTCTTTGAGTAATCGCCATGTGTTGTGATTAATCACCATAGGTTCCACTATAGCCACTATTTTCTTCACGGTTGAACACCAATTGCAATAGCGATCTTTTATGCTGTAACAACTTCCACCATTTTGATTTTCAGCCATTTCCTCATAAATCTATGTTAGTTGTGTACCTTGCACTGGTCCAACATCCGAGTCTGAAACTGTTGTTGCTCCTTGATGTCTTTGCGATGAGCGTCACTGAATCGACTTCCATCTTCCGCTCCTTCTTTAGACCAAAAGGTGTTTCAGTGTTGGTTCCTCTACTAGCTCCTTTTCTTGATCATTAGGTGTTTCCTTAACTGTGTTTTCTTAATGGTTCTTCTTGTTGAACCACGGGGTTTCTGAGCGTATCTTTGCTCGACCTGCTTTCTACTTGACAAACATCGGTGATGTCTTCTGTTGACTAACGTCCTCGGCAGTTGAGATGTTCTTCTTTCGACTAACCTTCTTAGTCTTTTCTCTCGCTTGATTAGTTTCACCGATTTCTTTCGCGGAGATTTTCTTTTATCGAGATGTTGCTTTTCTCTTCCTCTCGGTCTCTTTGGATTTTCCGCCGTATCCTCTTCGAATAGAGACTAAGGATCTTGTGGCTTTGGGTGCACAAGATTTAGAAGTTTCTTCTCGCCTTTGTTCTCGGCAATCTTCTCTTCCTGTTGCCTCGAGTCCCGATTCTTGGAGATCTCTTGGCTTTCTTCTGACCTCGCTCAAGAGACTTTCTCCTTGTCTCTTTGGTGCACTTTGTTTTGCCCTCTCGAGATTGGCTTTCTCCGAAAAGAGGACTCGCCATTTTCATGAGAGGTCTCCCTAGCACTCTCCTTAGTTCGGCAGTAGGCGATTTGATACTTACTGGCAATTGAGAACTTGAGACCGGAGTCTTCTTCAATACACGCTCCCCCTCAGTTCTTGGTTTCCTTGAAGAGTCGGCTTGGTCTTTTCTACTATGTTCGAGATCCATTCGCGAATCGTATGTGCATCGATTTTGCTCTTCACGAGGACAGTTAAATACGATCTGTGGTGCGGCGAATCTTTGAATTCCATAAAGATCCTCGTCAAAATCATACCATAAGGATAACTTGTAGTTTCTTTTAACCCTTAACCATATAGTGAAAGATTAAGAATGGTAGATCTATAGGATTTCTATTCGGAAGAAAGAACGGGCATTGTTCATCTAGAGTAGTCACGGATGCCTTGAACCAACTCTGGGAAGAATGCAATTAAGCAGATTACATGAAGAACCCGAGCCTTTGGAATCGATTTGATGTCTTCCTCTCCACGGAATCATTTGTGCCATGAGTCGTCTCTTGACATCTTCTTCTTTCATTCAACCGAGGACATCCATCCGACCTTGGTAGACGGTTTCTCACCGGCGATGGGCAATCGGTCACCTTCCTTATTAAATCCTTTGTGACAAGAAGAGATATTCTTTCCACAGAGGATACAATAGTGTCTTCTACCAGACGAGCGTTCTTCCAGAACTCATATACCTCATCCGTATAGACAAGTTCTCGTATCTTAAAGAAGTTCTTTCAGCCAGCTCTTGTGATCTCTAGTTCTACATCCATGCCGTCACTCCTTAGTGACTCAAAGTCTACAAGTCTTCCATAAACCATGGCTGCTTCCATTGTATAGAGCGAAAAATTATCTTCTGGAGAACTTTTTGAGTGAGAAGACTTTGAGAGAATTGGTAAAGTAGAAATGAACCGTCAGGAGATGATGAAAAGACTGATATAATCTCATCTTCAGTCTACTTATAGGGTTATGGACTGATGGGTTCTCGAATCATTAAGAACCTCGAGTTTATCGATTTTCCTCGAAAATCTTCCTTGTGAGAAAAGTTACCAATGTAACTCTCTCTGTATATAACGTCGTTAGTTTCTCACGTTATTTTAGCTTTGTTGCTCATTTAGCATCACCATGTTAAGATTGCGTCTTATCTTCTGAAAACGTTCCTCACTTAGTGGTTTAGTGAAGATATCTGCCCATTGAAGTTCTGTTTCAACAAACTGTAGAATCACCACTTTCCTCTGAACATAATCTCTCGTGAAATGATGTCGACTTCTATATGCTTCACTCGGAATGTTGAATTGGATTCTTTGATAGATTTATCGCCCGGTGTTGTCGCAACAAATTGGAATCTCCTCCTTTTGATGAATAGTCTTCAAGTGGTATTTGATCCACGGCGTCGTGTGGCGACAACTTGCGGTGAGACATATATTACCTTCGGTTGATAGGGCAATTGAGCTTTGTCTCTTGCTTGACGAGAGACAAGATTTCCTCGAAAGTGACATCCTCCACTTGTGCTCTTCCTTTCAATTCTATCTCCAGCATAGTCGCATCGCAATATCCAATTAACTGAAATCTTTACCTTTCTCGAACATTAAGCAAAGATCGGTGGTACTGCGAGATATCTCAAATTCTTTTAACGACAATAAGATGAGACTCTCTAGGATCGGCGAAATCTTGCACCAAGCATACACCTGAGCAGAATATCGGGTCTACTTGTCATGAAGATACAAGAAAGAACCGATCATCCCTCTATATAGGGTTTGATCCACCTTCTTACCAAGTTAGTCTTTCGACAAAGATTTGAATGATGCATCGAGTTGCCATAGGCTTCACATTATTCATGTCAAACTTATTCAGCAATTCTTTCACATACTTTTGTTGATGAATGAAGATCTTTTCTTGATGCAGCAACTTGCAACCCAAGAAAGAACTTTAATTCACCCATCATACTCATTTCAAATTCTCTTTCATTAGACTCTCAAACTTCAAGCACAACTTTTTGAAGTAGCACCAAATATGATATCATCAACGTAAATCATGCTAAGATAAAATCATTTTGAAAACCCTTCCTAAAGAGCGTCTTATCAACTTGACCTCTACTGAAACCATTTTCTTTCAAGAAGGTACTCAGAAGATCATACCAAGCTCTAGGAGCTTGCTTCAGGTCGTATAAGGCTTTGTGAAGTCTATAGACATAATCTGGGTTTTTAACATCTTCGAAGCCAGGTGGTTGTTTTACATACACTTCTTCGCCTATAAAGTCATTCGAAATACACTCTTTCGTCCATCGAAACAACTTTATATCATGACAGATTGCATATGCTAACAAAATCCTTATAGCTTCAAGTCTCGCCATCTTTGGAGCATATGTTTCATTATAGTCTATTCCTTCTTGTTGATTGTAGCCTTGTGCTACTAATCAGGCCTTATTACGACTCACTCTTCCTGATTCGTCTAACTTATTCTTAAAAACCCATCTGGTTCCTATAATGGATTTCTTAGGAGGTTTTGGAACTAAGGACCAGACGTTATTCCTCGTGAATTGATTCAGCTCTTCTTGCATGGCTAACACCCAAGCTTCGTCTTGAAGAGCTTCCTCAACCTTCTTAGGCTCTACTTCAGAGATAAAAGCTACATTAGCTTCTCGTCTGAATCTGGACCTAGTCCTAACTCCTTCTGAGGTCTCACCGATAATTAACTCTTCTGGATTAGAACTTTTGTACTTCCAATCTCGTCTTAGTTCTATAGTTTCGGAATATCTTGATTTTGTTCTCATGAGTGTCGGCGAGGAGTTTACGAGGTATCATCTAAGTTCTTTAAAGGACCTTCATTCTCCATGTCATCTTCCTTATGGGGTTGAGAACTATCATCAAACTTGACATGGATCATCTCTTCAATCTTTGAAATCAAGTTGTAAACTCGAAAAGCCTTAGGCGATGATGAGTAGCCTAGAAAAATTCTGGATAGGTCTTGAATCGAATTTATCCAACGACTCTTTCAGATTCGAATGGAACATTTGCACCCAAATGGATGAAAGTACGATATGCTTGGTCTTCTTCCATTCCATAACTCATAAGGAGTCTTCTTCAACATAGGTCGCAACAAGATCCTGTTCTGAATATAACATGCTGTATTCACAGCTTCTACCCAGAAATACTTAGAAAGATTCGTCTCACATAGCATGGTTCTTGCCATTTCTTGAATCATCCTATTCTTTCTTTCGATAACTCCATTTTGTTGAGGAGTTCTAGGGGCTAAGAAGTTGTGGGAAATTCCATTCTCTTCACAGAATACTCTAAACTTCTGATTTTCAAACTCTCCACCATGATCACTCCGGATACTAGTAATGGACATTCCTTTTCGCTTCGTAACTTTCGGATAGAGTTCTAAAGCACTTAAAGACTTCGTCTTTGTGTGAAAAGAATAATATCCAACAAAATCGAGTAAAGTCATCAACAATGACAAGTCCATATTTCTTTCTCGCTAAGACTTAATGTCCTTGTAGGACCAAACAAATCCATATGTAACGAGTTCTAAAGGTCTTGATGAGGTTACAAAATTTTAGAAGGAAAAGAGGTTTTAACTTGTTTTCCTTTCAAGCAATTTCACAGAAAAGTTCTTTGTCAAAACTTATTTTTGGCAAACCTCTTACTAAATCATGTTTTACTAATTTTGAAATATGTTTCAAAGAGACATGACCTAGCTTTTTATGCAGTTAGTCTTTCTTCTTGGAAGATAGAAAACATGAAATATTTTGATTTTGAAAATCTTCTAAATTGATTTTGTAAGGTTGTTTCTTCTCTTGGCGAGAAAAGTATAGACCCATCTTTGTTTACGACTTACAAAGATTTTGATTGAATGTAGCTGTGAAACCGAGAATCACACAACCGACTCACACTAATCAAGTTATGCTTTAGACCATCAACAAGCGATACATTATTTATGCATGCAAAGGAATCTTTACCTATTTTCCGATTCCAATAATTTTGCTCTGCTGGTTGTCTCCAAAGTTCTTGATCCTCCTTCTTATCTTGAAGATCTAGGAACATAGACCTTCTTCCGTCATGTGTCGCGAGCATCCACTGTCTAAATACCAATGGTGCTTGCCGTATCTTCCAAGGAAGGATATCTGCAGGAGAAACTATTTTATTTCTTGGTACCCAAATTTTCTTGGGTCCTTTATGGTTAGTAGTATGCTTATGATATGATCTATAATGCATATTACTCGGACGTTGATTAAAATGAGTTATCCTATATCTTTCTTTTCGAATGACAGATTTGCTACTAGACTGAGTATTGTTTCTAGTAAACCCTAATCCAGTCTTATCACTTGGATGTCTACATTTTCCAAGCATTTCATTCATTTTCTTTGTACTTTGTGTGAAAGTAGCTAAATCAGCTGATAAATTCTTAATCTTTAGCTTAAGCTGATTAATTTCTTCTGATCTGTCTACAATCTTTCTTTTATCTTCTAATTGTTTCTTTAAACAACTATTTTCTCTCTCTATTATCTCAGTATGTTTAATATTTTCTACATACTTTTTCTTTAACAGCTTGTATTGTTTCAGAATAGCATGAGAATCTTCTAACAATTCTGAATAAGCATCATGCAAATTATCATAATCTGATTTTACCTCCTCATCACTATCTTCCTCAGCCATTAGGCAAATGTTTGCATGTTCTGATGACTCGGAGCTCATTCGATTCAGATGAATCTAGGTCCTCCATGTTGCCATCATGCTTTTCTTGCCTTCTCTACTCTTCTTGGGTTTCTTCTTGAGAGTAGGGCATTCAGACTTGTAGTGTCCAGTGGTTGCACTTTCGTAGCAAATGATAGAAGACTTCTCCGCTTAGCTTCATCTTTTCCATTCTTTACGAATGTCGGGTTACCTCTGGGCTTCTTCTTCCACATCGTCTTATCTTTCCGGAAATGAAAGATAATTCTTCATCTTCATCACTTGACTCGATTACGATTGATTTGAGTTATCATCCTTTGATTCTTCAATCTTCAATGATTTCGATGACTTCCTCCTTCTCTGAGTCTTATGATTCTTCTGTCCGGCCTTCAGTGCTATTGACTTGTCTCGCTTGGGCTTGTCTTGACGTTGAGTTCTACTTCATGAATCTTCAGGATCCCAAAGAACTCATCTAGCTTCAACACGCTCAAGTCTTTGGCTTCTTGTACTGCAGTAACTTTAGGTCTCCATCTCTTAGGAAGGCTTCTTAGGATCTTTCGAACATGATCTTGGTTATTGTATGTCCTTCCAAGAGCTTTTAATCCATTGACAATTGTTTGAAATCTTCGAACATTTGATCGATAGATTCTTCATCTTCCATCATGAAAAGTTCATATTGATGTACAAGAATACTTATCTTGGATTCCTTAACTTGACTTGTGCCTTCATGAGCAATGGACAATGTGTCCCACATCTCTTTGCGATGTCGCAACCATGCACTTTGTCGTACTCGCTTCGCTTAGGCACATGTTAAAAAATTTTGCCTTTGAATTGATTTGTATTCTTGCTTTCGATCGGTAGTCCATCATTTCGTGGAATAGGCGCCTTCTTCATCTACATGTATATAGGGTCCATTCTCTATTCGTCCCAAAGGTCTACATGTGTAGATTTGATGAATAACGCATCCTATCTTTCCGATAATGATAGTCTTCTCCGTTGAATCTTTGGAGGTCTAGTGGTGAGGCACCTTGACGATGTATACATGTGACTCGCCATTATCTTTAATCCACACTTCGCCAAAGTGATTCTTGGATAACAGCTTTGATACCAATTGAAGTGAATCACACGTTAATCTGACAAAGACTTAGAAATACAGATGAATGCACGAGAAGGGGTTGAATTGTGTATTCCCTTTTGAATATCTTTTGAAATTACTTGTTAGAAATAAAATTCTTCTGAATCTTTATAAATCCCGATTGATCAAACTTTTCAATGCTAAGTATATGAATAGTAAGTAATGATCAACTTTGAGGCAAGATAAAGAGAAAGAGTAAGAGTAGTAGACAGCGGTTTATCTGGTTCACCCCAAACCGTGGGCTACGTCCGATCCTCAAAGTTTCTTACGAGATTTCACTATCTCTTGGCGTTCTAATATTCTTTCACGAGCCTCTTGGTCTCTACAACTAGTATTCTTTCACACTTAGCCTCTGCAGCTATCTCGTATAACTTTTCTTCTCAGAAAAATATTTGAACACTTTGTTACAGTAAGATAGCGCTCAGCTAATTCACACTTGATCGTTTTTTCACTTTGTATAATTTTTCTAACATCAGCCAGCTCTTCAGTTTTCAACTTCGACTTGTATTTATAGCCTTCGTCTCTAACTGCTTCTTTGATTCTTGAATCTTGAATCTTTAATCTTTAAAGAAACAGTTAATCAGTTGAGTTCTGTAACTAACTCGAACTGACTCTTGCGTCTGTTTCTTTTCTGCGTCTGCTTTGCTTTTGCGTCTGCGTCTGCGTCTGCTTTGCTTTTGCGTCTGCATCTGCGTCTGCTTTGCTTTTGTGTCTGCGTCTGCGTCTGACTTTTTTCTCAACTTCGTCTGTGTTTGACTTTTATCAACTTCGTGCGTATACATTTGTTTTCTTGCAACTTCGCTCTGCATCTCGGACTTCGCCTCGTATGCGTCGTATACGAGTTAAATGCGTATGCATTTTGTTTATCTTGTATATGATCTCTCTTTGTTATACATCAAAATCATTTTTATGTAAAGTCATTCTGACTTAACAGACACGACATGGCGAACCGTTAATTTATAGCACCTCGAGGGAATGAACCACAAATGTCATCAGCGTAAATGAGTATGAAGGGAGGTTGGAAGTAGAGAATTTTGTTCATGGAGCGAAACGCGTCTGAGCAAATGGTCTTTGATGGGGTCGGTTGTACCTTTGAGACAAATCGGTAAATGTTGAAGAAGAACCAAATGCGAAACACGGAAATTTTTGACTTCTGCAGTCGCTAACAAGAATTGTGGCCCGGTTGTCAGAAAATGTCGCAATTGTCTTCAATTGCGCAAATTTTGAACGTAAAGAGTGAAGGACACATATCAGATTGTTGCTTTGATAACATTCTAGAGTGGTATACTGAATCACTACCCGCTGATCATTCAATGGTTGACAGTTTTTACAATATGAAGAAACTGATTCGGAGTCTTAGGTTGCCAGTGCAAAAACGTTATTGAGAGAAAGTGTCCAAAGGCCTTCACCTGGTGGGAGAAGTCTGACTGTTTCCCGGGCTGCTTTTGAATGTGCCAGGACGCTTCTCGAAAATCCAGAACTGGGGGACTCATTTACTTATACGGACTCTCATGTCACATGGAATCCGACGGAATAATTTACTCATGCATTACATAATTCGACAAAGTTGAAAAGATGTTTGTTGTTGTATATGTTTCAATCTGGTAAACACAGTCATAATTATATAATTGTTGACGTTGATTTGTTGTTGTTAACTTGTTTGTTAACTTTCAATGACATTGGCTTATATGTAAATAACTTCATTAAACGATTGCTCTTAAGATTGTTATATTTGTACAGAATTCGATAAATTTTGTATTTCATTCATTAATATGGGACCAAAGGGACCACGTGAGGTTATGCGGCCGAGGTTTAGAGGGATGTTTGGCGGGCAGCCGTGTCAAGGTGGATCGTCACAGTCTGGGACTCGCACTGACTCACCTCCTCCTCCTACACATCCTTCCGCTGCGGATGAGCCATCACTGCTTGCTATTAATGCCACACCATCCCTACGCCAACTCATTTATCATCCAATACCACAATAGGGGATGGAGGACATGCCCGGAACACGGATCATGTAGGAGATGATGGGCTAAAGTATATCACTTACATCAATGACGATAAGTAATATGATAGGATTACGCATGTTTCTAGCCTTTCTATTTTCGGTCTATTTGTACACTACAATGACTTCTTGTTTTAGGTTCGTCTTTATGCGAATGGTTTCGAGCGGATGACCTCCACTTTTAAGGAAAGGATTGAACCCGATGGATATCGTGGAAGAATATTATCGCAGCCTACTGAAACAATTGTACTTTAATGAGTTCGAGGTACAATAATTATTTCATTATTATTATATATATATATATATATATATATATATATATATATAGTGTCATGATTAATATATTTATAGTTTGACATTAACTAACATATATTTTTTTGTTCTTTAATCAGAAAGCATTTTTCTGGGACGCTACTTTGGATGGGAGCATATACAAATTTTGGGAGAGGCGGGCTCGTACACGTTATCGCGACTTCATTAACGCGATAAATAAGGCTGGTGCACGACCCCGCTTTATTTCGGAAGATATATGGAGTCGTTGGCTGGCGTATTGGGCATCACCTGCAGCAATGTCCATCTCAGGACGTAACTCGGCAAACAGACGTGGAGGCCCAGGTCAAGAGAGTCTTCCCGTACATACGGGAGGCTCAATAACTCACCAAGAGCATGCAGACAGACTTGTAAGTATCTACACTTTACACTAATTTTGTCGATAGTTAGCTTCGTTGTATTATGGATAATGATAATGGTCTACCTATCTGGTGCCACTTACGGCAGTGTTGACTTATTTTCATTGTCCAACTAGAGGCGAATATCATACAACTTTACGATCCTCTGCCGAGGTTTAAACGATTTCTAGTTCACATCTAACGTTTTAGTCTTTCTCATGTAGGAGAAGTCATTGGGCACGAAGCCTACCTCCCTTGATTATTTCGCACACTCACACAAAAGCATGACGGTGTAACCTTCATCAACAAATTACATTGTCGAGAGCTGAATGTATGTCCAGTTATTGCTTTTTTGTAATTTCTAAATACTCCTCATGTCTGTCGTCTTAATGTTAACTTCACATACCTTTTAGGACCAATTACAACAAACCTTAGAGCGGCAGTCGCAAGAGGAACAGCTTGTAGACGTGTTTCAGACGTATTTTGAGGCTGTGGGTGGTAGGGATCACCGTGGCAGGATATTTGGTCTAGGTTTGTATGGGAACACATGTTATTCCCAATCTTCCATGTCCAGTACAGCAGCGTCCACTAGGCCATCGAACAACAATGAAGTCATCGAGCTCCGGGCTACAGTACAAACATTAAAGGACAAGATTGCTAATTTGGAAGAGGGGCAGACAGAGCGGGAGGAACAACGGATGAGGGAGTTGACAGAGCGGGAGGAACAACGGATGAGGGAGCTGACAGAGCGGGAGGAACAACGGATGAGAGAGCAGGAGCAACGAATCAGGGAGCAGATGGAGCTACAAATGAGAGAGCAGATGACGAAGATGAGAGAAGAGATTTTGCAGATGGCTCAGTTGCAACCACCGTCCGAACAGTCGAAGGGAAGTTCTCCGAAGGACCACCAACGATCACCACAACTTTAGATTTTCGAACTCATGATTTTAAGGTACAATCATAACAATTTATGCTTACTTTGATGTGTTTTTATCCAATTGTATTCCAATTGACATTATTTAAACCTTTGATGTACTGGTTGATGTATGGATGTCCAATTATGTATAACCAATTGTATACAATTGTCATTATTCAAAACTTTGATGATACTGGTTGATGTGTGGATGTCCAATAATATATGCACCCAATGGGTCACATCTTTTTTTTTTCATCGACGGAATTGCTTATTCCGTCGGTAAATATTTAACGACGGAATATGGCGTACCGTCGGCACATAACCTGGACTAAATTTGGCGACGTCCGAAATTCCGTCTTTAAAGATTTAACTTACTACGGAATATTCGCGACAGTTGTTCCGTCCCTAAATAATACCGACGGGCATATTCCGTTGGTGAAAAGTTATTTCACCGACGTCATTTCAAAAAAAATTTCCGTCGGAAATAAACAACAACGGATAATATTCCGTCGGTTACCTGTTGACAAACTACGACGGAATATTTCCGTCGGTAATCAATAACGACAGCCCTTTTTACGATGGTTTCTTCTTTCGTCGGGTTCCGTTGGCAAATATAATTTCCGACGGAACTAACCATTTCTCCGACGGAATATTCCATCGAATAACGTGAGTTCTCTTGTAGTGGATATATGAGAAAAACTAATGTGCTAGAATATCCAATTCATCTGTAATCCCAGAACGAAGAACAACTGGAATTTATGATAATCTAGTATAAGGTGCCTCTCTAATTATTCAAAAATTTCACCTAGTTGCTAGTTGAACTATTAGTTGATTATGTACTGATCCCTCTCTAGGTTGGTTTCAGATAGTTCTATATCTTAAGTCTTTGTTTTTTTGGGGTTTACCAACATAGACCTCTTGCATTTTACTCTTTATTAGCTTAATACATCTTTAATTTCTAAAAAAAGCTTTCTTGAATCAAACAAGCACAAGAAACAATCACCAATTAGGCTTTATTATAATTTCAGTAAGTCGTGCTTACTTAATGTTCTAAAACTCACAATTAATTCATAATGAATGTGCATATGCTTAAAATGTTTGAAAACTCTCTCAAAAATGTTTTTGTAGTAATAGAATGTCATGAAGTTGAAAAACTAAGTATTTATAACCTATAATGCCTCAAATAGTTAGAGACATAAATTAGTCATTGTAATACTAGTTTTTGAGCATGATTAACTAGTCCATCACCTTCCTTTGACTAATTAGGGTGTCAACTAGTCCAACCCCCCTAGTTGGACACAATCCACCCTTATTGTAACTTTTGAAAACAATCATCAATTAGTTGGTTATAACCTTTCAACTAGCTGAATGTCTAACCAGGTAAAATCTAACCATTTTTAACTACTTAGCAACTTGTTCATTAAGTTAAACTCTAAGGAGAATTTGACATTCAAAAAATTTTAAAACATCAATTTTCAATACTCTAAATTTTTCAAGAACATCAAAACACCCTGTTTTGATAACATCTTTAGTTTTCTCACTTTAAATGGTTTTCAATTTTTTAAATTAATACCTTAATTTCTCTTAATAAATAAAATTCAAGTATTAAAATTGATCACTAAGTTATGGATACAAAATTACATTAATTTACCAAATTAAAGATCTTCAATTTTTCTTTTAGGCTCTATAGAACACACGATACTTTAAGAGGTTTTTTATAACACCTTTAGTTTTCTCACTTTAAGAGTTTTTTAAAATTAAAACCTTAATTTCTCTTAATAAATAAAAAATTGATGTATTAAAATTGATGATTAAGTTATTGATACAAAATTACATTAATTTACAAAATAAAAGATCTTCAAATTTTCTTTAAGGCTTTATAGAACATACGATACTTGGTTACATAATATGTATTTTAAATTAATTGATTCATTTACTTGAATGATTTGGTTTACTTTCTTTGAATCATCAAAATAAAAATAATAGTAAATATCTTTTTTCATAGAGAATAAATTGCAACCTCTCTTGTTATAAAAAAGATGTAAGCACATTAATTAAAAAGAAAATAATAATTAAAAGGTAATATGTCTAAATTAAATTATGATATTTATTTAAGATCGATTAGATGAACCAAAATTTTGAAAAATTAGACTTTAAGGTTAGTTTTCAAATAATTATAATTTGATTTCTGTTTATATGTTTCTCAAGTTTTGCAATTACTGGATGAAATTTGTATGAATAATGCCTGGGAAAATGAAGCTAGTCTAATTAAAATGAGGAAATAAATGGGGAAAATAGTGGGCGTTGATACTTCAGTTACTTGAAAGCGAAAAGAAGTCAAAATTTAAACAATAGACTGACAGGCTACTTAGATGCACACGGATAAGGAGTCGTCATTTGCAATTGTAGAGCAAGAAACTCTAAAGAAAGAAACTACGCTCTCTCTTTGTCTGGTTAAGACTGTGCTAATAATCCAAAGCTATCTCATCGGATTTTAGGGTTTCTGGGGTTGCCAGAGGTACGCTTTTTTTTAATCCTCTTTCCGCTTCGCTTTTTTCTCTGGTAATTGTGAAACCGCTCAATAAAGAAAGTAATGAACTTGCATGGATAAGGCTAGGGTTTTCATTTCGAATCTTCAATCTTCGGGGTAACTTTAATGACTATACAGTTTTTTTAACTGTGATACAAGATTTTGACTTTAGAAACTCTAGGAAACTGTATGTATTAGATTCAGATTTCCCTTTTCAACTGAGAGTATCTATCACAAAACTCCAATTAATGATCTTTCTTTTTTTAAGTTCTAGTGTGGTGAGAAATGGGCGTGGAAGATGGACCAAGTAATGGTTGTGGAACAGATGGGATAGCTCCAGGCTTGAGAGGTGAAACAGCGAACAATTTGTCTGGGTTTGGCATTGGAAATGATGGAGTTGATGGTTTCTCGGGGACAAGCGAAGGATTTCGAACTTACAAGAGGCGGAGGCAAACAAGGTCTTGTTCAGAGAGTAAGGGTCAAGAGGACGAGAGGGGCTCTGTAGAATCTGCTAGTAAATTAAAAAACCAGGTATGTTTCTATCATTTGCCTATGCATGGGTTAAGTAATAATTTGAATGGACTGCTTTCTTTTATTTGATAATTGAAGAGGTTTTGCTAAATTTCATTTGTTTGGTCTGCTGCAATTTAGGAAGTCTCAAAAGTTCACCGGAAACTCGCAAGAGATGACTTAGAAAAATGTGCTGCAGCTACTATGTTTTGTGCAAAATGTCCGTATATTTAAAACTTTTTGGAGTAATACTTTTGTTTGCCTTGGGTGGGGGAATATGAATGATTTTTTATTCCAGAAAGAAACTTGAGTTGATTGTTGAAAATGAGAAAAGGAATTAAAATAAGGTTGGTGATGGTCAATTTCATTGTCAGTTACTGTATCTTAAAATATTTTGTATATGATACACATAATGATACTGATTATGGTTTCTCTATGATCTTCGGAAGTGCCATTGTGACCATCCTCATTATTGCTATGCTGGTTTTACTGGCCTTAATGGCACTACTTCTACCCCTACAAAAACCACTTCATTGTTGTGATTCTGGCAATTTTGAGCTGTGCCTAAAGACAACAATTGTAGGTTATAATTCTAGTTTGTTGAGTTGGAATGGGAATTTCAATTTCAATGCCGGTTCTCATTTGTTTGTTTACATATTTCTTAAAGATCTATTCAAATAAATAGAAACTATGTATATAGATTCTTTTATGTACATGCGAAGTAAATGGCTCAGAAGGTTGAATCACACAAAAGAAAAATAATGGTGGATGAACTTGGGTCTCCACTGTAGCTAAAGCGTCAGCTGCTTTGAATCACTGATTTGGGCCTTAAAGGGTCTAATGTGGATCCAGACAAGCTAATTTTCTGTGTTGATTCAGTTATCTACTATTCTTAAACATGTTGCAATTGCTTCAATTTGTAGTTTAGGTGGTGATGTTGAATTATTAAGGACTGTGACATATAACTCGGTAGTGATGCTTAGCAATGGAAGTTTGTGATGATCATGTCACTACTCCACGGATCTTAATCAGACAAGTTGCTCATGTTGTGGGTGACTACACTTTGGCTTTCATTTATATGAACGAATGGTGGAAAGCTTGAGCTCATATAACGGTTGGCTCTTCTGAGTCCTTCTGGGATTGGTTGGAAAGTGTCTGACATTAAATGACATAAAGTATATGTTAGTTCCATTAAGAACTTGATGTTTATTTTGGTGGAGTAGCTATTATGAGACTATGCAAAAAGTTGTATTTAGATCTGAATTAATCCATCTTATCATTCACTGGAAGTTTATATTTTCAGGTAATACAAAATTTTTTGGCTATAATTATGTCATGCTTAGTTAAATTTAGTTGTTGAGCATTACTTAGTGTTGACAGTTAACATGGTCATGCTGTACTCTGCCTTTTGATCTGTTTCAAAATTTGGATGATGTGAATTACGAAGGAAAGATTAGAAGATTGTGCAGTTTCCAAGAACTCTTTTCTGCTAAAAGTGTTTTCCTTGGCTTAATTTGGTCAACTATCCACCTAGTTCATATTTTTTGTTGGTTTTAGTTTTTCCATCATCCTTTTCTTGATACAATTTTATTTCATTAGTATTCGTTTTATCCTTATTATTGTATAACTTCTCTATGTGAGGTTTCTTTGTAGACCCCAAGTCAACCATATCATCAGTTTCCTGCATCCACGAATGGCTCAAATGTTGTTTCATCCAGGCAGTGGAGAGATGTCGTACTTGTACACTTGTATGAGTCGTTAATTGGTGATGAGGGAAGCATGAACAGATGCATCCTTGATGCACTTATGATGGGAGCTAAGGTTTTTGACTTTACTGAAATGGATACCTCTGGCTAGCATTAGTTTAACAAAACTGTCATTCTTGTTCTATATTCTTTTTTCTTTGTTCTCATCTTTTGCTGTTTTCTGTAGGAGTCGGATGTTTGTGTTGAAGATGGCCAAAAATCCTCTAATCAAGCAGAGTGCATGCCTAATAACAATCATCTTCACACTAAACATTATAAGGCTGTTTTAGCCAACGGAGCTCTGGATGAATCTTGCCGTCCATCAGTTACTGAGATGTGCCAGCGTGTTTTCCTTAGTATCATACTTCATGAAAAGTTCACTTCATTGTGTAAGCTATTATGTGAAAATTTTGAAGGAGTGAAGGCTGGTAACCTTTTTAACATGCGTCTCATAAACAGAAGAATGAAGGAGGGAGCTTACGAATGTTCGCCTTCACTTTTTTCTGCCGATATTCAACAGGTAAGTTTCACAATCCTTATTAGTATAACGAAATTGTTTTTTGTTTTTGGTTTAAGTTCGTGCTATACATCTCTTTCTACTCTATTAAGTTCATGCTATTTCCAATTCATCTTTGGAATCTTTTATAACAATGTCTAGTTTTACTTGATTTTATCTCTTTTGATGTGCCAACGACATAAAATATGGACTTCCAAAAATATGAACCTTCTGTCTGTGAATGTTTTAGGTGTTATTCTATAACTACATCCTTACTCCTCTGCTTTTTGAGGCTATTATATCTCAGAGTAACTGAGTTTGAATTTTATTTTGGTCCTTTTCTGATTCACTTCCGTTCTATTGTACATTATGTTGACATTTAAAGAGAAACAATTTACACTCATACCTTCTCTTAATCAATGGGTTTGGAACCAACTATCAAGCTATATTTGAATTTCCTTTTCCAACTGCAAATTTGATAAATCAACTGATAGAAATGTCCTGCACTTAAAAAAGGTCTTTTTTTGTTTACATGCATCACAATAAATATAGAAGTTATGGCAGAAATTAAAATTAATGTAGGAATTACTTCACAAGCATTTTAATCTCTCCAAATTCTGTTTTTGGTGTTCTTTACTTGCAATTTTCTTTTCCAGGTGTGGAGAAAACTTCAAGTTGTTGGTAATCAATTGATTTCTTTAGCAAAAGGTCTGTCAGATGTGTCAAAGTCTTGTTACAATGAAGAGGTAGTGCAGCCAAGAAGTATTCTTCCTACTTGAATATCATTATAAGCATCATGAGCTTACACATCCTTTTTGTTTTGACTATTAAGTCAATGTAGAATTGTGCTCTTTCAGGTAGGAGGCTCCCGGCATTGTACATCCGAAGATGGAATTCCCTTTGTAAGTGAGAAAGTGTAGTTTTGTTCAATGTGTTTTATAATAGCTGTGTATTATTGGAACTTTGATGCAGGAGCTTATTTACATTGTTTCCATGAGAATATTTTGTTTATATTCAAATAGACAAAAGTTCAATGTTTTTTATGGAGATTTGACGTAGTTGGAATGGCGAAGTTCTCTAAAAGGTCTTACTTTCTTAACAGGTTAGCGCTGCCCAGGAAGCTGAATCTCATGGTAAATCAGAGAAAGATTTTGTTACATTCGAAGGCTGCACTTGCCGAGCTTGTGGTGAGAAGGCAGGTGGAAGGGAATATTTAGTTTGTGATTCATGCGAAGAAATGTACCACATCTCATGCATAAAGCCTATTCCCTCGGTGATTCCTCCAGTATTCTGGTGTGCCAACTGTGTTTCTTGTGAAATGGGGAACCGTCATATGGATTGTGCAGTTTGTAAGCAGCTGAATGGCTGTGGAATGGAATTTAAACAAACTGGTGATAAGATCAATCCAACAAATGAAAAACTCAATGAAGCTGAGACTGCTACAACTTATGGCTTGGGTCATGAGCGTGAAACATCGAAAAAGAAAAAGAAATTGGGTGTTTGTGGAGTTTGTAAGAATGTTGTGAGAGAAGGTGACATGATAAAGAAATGCGATCATGACTTCTGCTTTTTCAATCATTACCATGTGAAGTGCCTCTCAGAAAAGCAATTAAAATCATGTGGTCCTGATTGGTTTTGCCCTTCTTGTTTGTGCAGAATTTGCCTTAGAGATGACAAAGAAGAAGGAATTGTTTTATGTGATAGTTGTGATCATGCATATCATGTTGGCTGCTTGGATCCGCCACTTACTGCTATTCCAGCCGAAACATGGCATTGCAAACACTGTACTTTAAAAATCAAAGAGATAAACAGGGCTAAGAAGGCATTTAAAAAACAGCAAAGGAAACTGCGGCAGCAAACGCCAAAATCTACAAGAAAAGTTGAAGTGGATAAAAGGGATGGGAATTGTATGGACAAGAGCCAGGCTACGAGTTGTGAAAAGGTACTAGATAAAGGAAGGGAAGGAATGGACATTCTTCTAAATGCTGCTCTTAATTACGAAGAAAAGCTTTCTAGCAGTCAGATGAAGGGCTGATAAACTGACAAATGCGAGCTGAAAAACATGTAATTTTCTTTAGAAATGACTTCGATTTTAGACGAGTAGCTGATGCCAAGAGTTTTGTTTTACTAATGTAAGGCATACCATAGGTTCTGCTGACTTTTGGATACTGGCAACAAACTGTGATTTACACTGACTATTCGCTTGACAAGAATCAAGGAATTATTGGATTCTTTGGGTGAAAACTATCATTTTAGCGGCAACAAACAGGTAGGCTTAGTTATGTACTTAATCTAGTTTATGTTCACGGGGAACTTGAAGCAGATGTTTCTCACTGACATCTTGTAAAATGGAGTCTGTGCGTACCAGTTGTATTACGATGAAAGTATACTATTTCATTGATGGTACTGCATATTTTTGGTAAGATGTGAAAATTTCTTCTGTAAAACCTTTTATGCTTTGTACTTAGTTTTCATCTTTGATACCATTAATGGTTTAGGAATCTATTCTCTCGTGCTGCAGCCTCTCTTTTGTAAATCTGACATTGGTGACATACCTTTTATGTGAACTATCATTCGTGTAGTAGCAAGTTGTTTCCAAGCTTAGAAATGGTGCTTTAGTTCAGATTTCTGCAGGTTCAGAACACAGAATACATGCAAACTAATCTTTAAGAATTTTCCATGCCAGTATAGCATTCCACAGAGCTTTGATTCCCAGGTGGTGATAAATTTCTCATGTTAATATGGTCTTAAAATCCTTGCGAAAGTACACGACCAAGGTAGTTAAGTAAATTTGGGGTGTGTTGAACAATGAAAGGTCATACATTTTCATCATATTTGAAGAACGTTGTTGAGACCGAGAAGAAAAATAATAATTGATTGCCAACGATCTAATTGCATAGGGAACAAGGCGTTTATACTAGAAGAGCCTAATGGAAAATCAAATTTCGAGTATTGAAAATTAGTGCAAGGAACTATAAGATGATTCTGTGTTTAGTCTTACAGAGATCTCTTTCAATTTCGTAAGGATGTTATTAGGTATGGTGAATCTGCCAAAGCGTTATGAAAACATTCATAGGGCATCAAGTTTGCACTGATGTGTTAACAAGTACTCGCACGATAATAGAGTGATAATATTTTGTATAATTCAAGTCAAACTCACCAAACTCTTGTTTAAAGTGTTGTGCATGTGATTAAGAAACTAAAGTCAACATCATACTCAGCGCATATATATATATATCGTGGACCTTACAATAAAAAACAAGAGAAGTAAATAATTCCAAAAAAAGGAACACGATATTGAAGCATATTTGATTATCAAAATTCTGTCCTGAATCCACCCAATTCAAATTAAGTGTTGTTGTTGATTCCTAGTCCCTCCTCTTCTAAATTAAGTGTTTCATGCTTTAGAAAGGATATAAATTTATCCTAAGAAGCTATGTAAAGTTTCAATCTGAGTGTCCGGAGGCTTCGCCATGATATTTACATGCCAACTCCGGTATGTACCTCTGAGGATATGAGGACTTCAACTATTATATTTTATAAGCAACTTATAGAGTTAATTTCCATATATATATAATTTTTAATAGAACATATAAGATATAACTTGTAGGATTTCTATATTATATTGGAGTCTATCGTCATGGTAATATTGGAATTAAATTACTGATAGATTTGCAGATTTTGTAGATTAATGAAATTAAAATGATAAGATTGTTGCATGTTTGAATTTAAGTGAGACTCTAATTGTGTCAAAGATTTGTGCATATTTGATATTTACCGCAGAAGTTAATCGAGCTTATGTGTGTTTGCAATTTTTGAGGAAAAAATGTGGATGGCTTTTGTGAAAAGCGTGCATATGTGACATTCGAGGGGGTACGTTCATGGTTAATTAAGAAACAAATACGGCTGCAACATATATGGGAAGAGAGGTGAAAAAAATTTGTGAGGTGAGTGTGTAGCATTGGAGTTCACGTGTGAGTGTGGCACAGTAGTGATGGGCGTTAATTGTCAATGAAGAAAATTAATTATAGAAATCAACACCGTGGAAGTGTAGTTATTCAATGAGATATGCGCTGTGTGTATGGGTGCATTTTGGAACAGTGGTGAATAACGTGTCTTTTGTGAAAGCTACGGTGTAGACGTTTGGTGAACACGTGTTGATGTTGTGGAGGCTTGTCTCATTGAGTTAATTGAAGTAAATCTTTGGTGTTGAAAAATCGGGACTATGGGCGTATTTTGGAATATAGCTGATTAACGTTTGGTGCGTGTGAAGCTAAGGGGAAATGAGCTATGATGGTGCAGTGAAGAGTAATTACGATGCAGTAGGTGTGTGACTTCGTGCTAGTGTTTATGTGAATCGGGTCATTATTGTTACGACAACTTCCAGATCTATTTTAGTAGAGTGGAATTTATCGAAAATTGCTCTTTTTATCTCAAGTATTATTATTTTTGTTTCTAGTTATTTTAATCACTT
The DNA here is from genome assembly GCA_029891385.1 of Erythroxylum novogranatense. Taxonomy (NCBI): domain Eukaryota; kingdom Viridiplantae; phylum Streptophyta; class Magnoliopsida; order Malpighiales; family Erythroxylaceae; genus Erythroxylum; species Erythroxylum novogranatense. Next base: position 38,909,222 of record CM057225.1, read on the forward strand.
GAGTTGTTCGATTAATTGTCTTTATTAGTAAATAGTGTGTGAAAAATCCTTTGTTGAGGTTAGTACGAGGCAGCCGTACTATTGAGTATGAAATTCTTTCATGAGAAGTAAGGTTAATAGATAGTGTCAAGGGTTGAGTGGTGTCGGCTTAGTAAAGTCTTAGATAAATCTATTGTACATCAGTGAAAGTTATTAAGTTGGGTGAGAGCCCCGTAGATATAGGTAAGGTGTGCAGAACTGCGTTATCAAATTTATGGTGTTATTTGTTATTTCGTTTTTTATTGTTTTTGTTTTTATTTGTGTTAGAGACATCTCCAGTAAATTTGGAAAGTTAGCGAAACGACTACTCCCTTCAGGTTTTTCAATTGGTATCAGAACAAGGTTACCGATTCAGAACTTGGTAGCAAGTTGGTACAGATCCCAGTTTTGCAAACATGGCCATAAGAGAAGGAGCATTAATTATCAAGCCACCGCTGATGGATGGATCTAACTATCCTGCTTGGAAATCACGGATAAAAGTCTTCATCTAAGCACAGGGCACGAAAACTTAGCATTCGGTAGTATACAGTTGGATGCATCCGATGATCACTGATGATAAAGGAGAGACAATTCAAAAAGATCCATCTGAATGGACAAGAGTCAAAGAAGAAAATGCGCTCGGAAATTCACAAACAATGCATGCAATATTCAGTGTTGTTGATGAAGGAAGTTTTTCAATGATATTAGCCTGTGAATCAGCAAAATAAGCGTGGGATGCCTTGTAAACTAGTCATGAAGAGTCAAAATCCGTGATAGCATTAAAACTACAGATGTTAGCTGCTGAAGATGGATGATAGTGAGACTATTGGTGTAACATCCCGACCCCGAAGGGAAGGGTAAATTGGTCAATTGGGACAGGCTAGCAATTTGTATTGCATAATTTGATTTAACATTTATTTTGACCTCTAATTTTAGAGGAATGAGTCAATTGGTACATGCACATGTAGGTACATGCATTCATGATATTTTTCCGGCAATTATTTGTGATTATGATGGGATTGGTGAAAATGATATGATTTATGATTTATTGGGAACTATGGAACATTTGGGTCTGAATAGTTAAATTGGAAATGTTTTAGAATTACCGTCAGTTGATAATGACCCTTAGGAATTTTTCTGGTTAAATTGAGAGAAAATGTCCGGACCGGAAATTGTCCGAGTGGCGGACCGATTAATTGTATGGTACTGAACTAACTGTCCAATGATAATGGGAAATTAGATTTATGGCTTTAGGAATGAAAATGTCGAGCCATTGGAATTTAGAGACAGCTTAGACCGGAAATAATTTCTTTTGAAAAGAGTTAGAGTTTTAAAAGAGTGTTTGAGGGAAAGAGAATAACCCTTTATATACCTTAGACTTTGAAATTTGCAGGAAAGACATTTCTCTTATCTCCTGGGGCACGTTCTCTTTCTCCTTCGATTGTGTTTCGTTTTCCCTCTCCTTGCGTGATCCTTGCTTGCTTGTTTCCTTTGTTGTTAAGACCAAGCTTAAACCCTAAAGAAGAAGATGTTTTGTGTGGCTTTGGAAGAAAATCGTGGGTGTTAGAGCTTGGAAGTGATTTTCGGTGATTGGAAGATATAGGGCTTGATTGATAAGTAAAATGGCTTTAATGTTGTTTTATTGTTATTAGAATGCATTTATGGTGTTTAATGTTAAAGATTGGGTAGTTGAGAGTGAATTAGGACTAGTTTCTAGAGAGAGAAATGGGAAAAATCGATCGGAGAAGACGAACCAGGGCCGCACGTCGCGACGAAGGAATTATTGGACGTCGCGACGGCGTACGCCGCAACGTACGTAGACGCCGCGACGAGCGTGCGTCACAACGAGTGGTTCGCCGCAACGAGCGGGACGTCGCGACGAGGGGTTAAGTAGACGTCGCGACGAGCGATTAGACGCCGCGGCGAGGATGATTTTCTGAATGGATTTAGTTTTGTTTTTGGGGTATAACTAATGGTGTAGACCTCCAATTGAGGTGATTATTGATTCGTTATGATCTAGAGAAAGAGGTCTACAATTGAGGTAAAGAAAGAAAGTTTGAAATCAAATGAGTGAGATTTTAAATATAGAAAGAATGTTGAATATGGTTTCCTATTACAACCCAAGGGTTGTTTCATGATAATTGAGATATAATTGTGAGATTTCTGAATTTAAGTAAATGTTATTGGGATTTTAGAAAATGAGTTTAAAGGGTAAATTTTGATCGAAAGAATAGTGACATTGATTTTGAGGTTTTCTTGAGAATATCCAAATGAGTATGATGTGGTAAATTAACTGAATGTTAAAATTGAAATTGGTAGAGTTCCGTGTCATGTTATTGAAATGAAATGAGTTATTATTGAGCAATTGAGTGAAAGGCTGGGTTTGACTAAAGAAAGTGAAAATTGAGAAATAGTACCGGGAAGGTCATGAATAGGCATTGTACATCTTTTATTTACGACATGTGCATCATTAAATTATTTTGACTGTGCATTTAATGAATGACTATTTGATTGTTATAGAGGCATCGTTGGATCGTTATTCCACGGACAGTGCTGGAGCTTCCATGCAACAGCTAGGAAGTGCAGGCGAGTAACCTAGTTGGTTTCTCAACCTATATATGTTTAATATTACGCAATCATGCCATGTGGAGTTAATGGAGGGTCATATGTGTTTGTTTTTTATTGATTTTGGACCACGGGTGTCCGAAGTATTGGAATGTGATATCGAAGTGCTATTTGTGTGTACTGATTGTGAATGCTTAAAAGAAAATAGATTGTGAATGTACAAATTGATTATGACTGAAATACCGGACTAAAAGTCCGAAGGAATGGGAATGGGATAATGAAATGTAAATTGACTGTAAATGTAAAATGGGGACATGTGCATTCATGCATAAAGACATGATCAGATAATGACAGTTGTGACCGGAGTAGCCAACGTATTACAGAGCTTTAAGCTTAATGCACAGGGCTTCGTGCCCAACGTATTTCAGAGCTTTAAGCTCAACGCACAGAGCTTCGCGCCCACTGTATCAGGGCATTCAGGCCCAACGTATTTAGAGCCACAGGCTCAACGCAATGTGCCCGTCACTGGGACAGTTTCAGGCGCACGGTCACAACAATGTAATGAAAATGAAAAGTGTCACATGTGCATTGCATATATAAATGATTAAATGTGGATAGTGTGATATCTCTGAAAGTGATAATATGTGATACTGTGGATTGTGTGTATATGCATGAGTTGAGTGAACTATCGATGATGATTTCTCACTGAGTTCGCAAACTCACCCAACATTGTAAATATTTTTCAGGAATTGAAGAGTACCCCGTTAGAGAAGCGGAGTATAGTTCTTATGCAGTGGTCGGTGTTCGAGTCGGGATCGATTCGCGTCTGCATAAGTGTCTTTCTGATTCACATGTAATTTTGGTATTCCGTAAAATAGTACTGTTATTTCAGAGGGTCCCCATTTGATAAATGTTATAATTGTAATGTGATTACTGGAATTGTGTTTTGATCGTAATGTTTTTATACAAGAGTGGGCCCAAGTTGTTTATTGATTTCCGCACATGTGAATGTTTTCAAAAAATGAAAAATGTCTTACTGAGTTTTCAACGGTTTTGACTGCTTTAGTATACCACCCACGTGAGACACAGGCTCGGATATCACCATCGATATCGGGTTCAGGTATTGTGAGAGTGGGATGCTACATTTATGGTATCAGAGCCCAGAAGTACAATCTTACATGGGCATTCTGAAAATTTGGGTCAAGTTACATGCATTTAAGTCATGTCACGGCAGACAGTGACAACTGATCCCCAGTCTAGTATATGAGTCACATGCATGAGCCCGTATCAATTGTTTAAGTGGTTAGAAATAGTAAGGAAAATGGTGATATGTTGGAAAGTGATAAATGGAAGTCGTGGGTATCGTGAAATAAGAAAAGTGTATGGTTTGATTTGACAAATGAAGATTTAGTGGATTGAAATACAATATCAGTGTTATACCTGAGTATATTTTTTAAATGTGGGATAGATATGAAGTTAGAGTTGTGGATTGATAGAGGAAAATAGCGAAGTGTTAGAAATTGTAAGATTGAAAATGTATAAGTAAAGTGGATGAAATTAAAATGTTCCATGATCTATAAAAGCTATAATTGGGTTTGAGTACTGTGATGGGAGTCTTTGAATAAGAGTTTATGACTTAGAGTCAGAATATGTTAGTGGGAAAGCGAGAATGATTGTACCTCTATGATATTGATTTGAGTGTGAAAATACATGGGTATGACGAGATAGTGAAAAGATCGAAATGTAAGACAATGATAAGGGTAGATGAAAAAGTTCTCTAGGTTCAGTTGATTTGCCTCTGTGAACGCACATCTGATAATAGGAGCCCCATAACAAGTGAAATTATTAAGCTTATATGTATCATATGTGTGGAGATGATATCGGAATCAGTTAGTGGATAACCGTCAGTAATAGTTCTTAAAGTTTAAAGCTCAATATGAGTTAGAATAAGAAATGAAAGTGCTTATGGTGATCAATTGGGAATGAATGGAAATTGTTATATGTTAACGACTTGATCATGGCATAATCCTCACGAGCGAGGACAGGTGCAAAAAGGGAGAGTGTTGTCAAAATTTTTTTTTAATGAAATCAAGGTATCCTTAGCATCAATGACTATTTGGTGAGTTGCCCTACATCTGTCTCTCGATAAGATGTCATGATTTTGATGGTATTTACTTCAATGAATGTTATTAAAAAGGATGTCTTGATTTATTTGAATTGAGGCATAATTGATTTTCATGGGATATTGTGAGTATAGCTAAAATTGATTTTTCCTAAGGCATTGAGGTTGGTTAACACGAAATGTGACGACTGTTGATGATTAGGAATTCCGTGAATGATATCAATAAAAGTAGTAAGAAATCTTCTTTCAAAGAGAATTTCCCTGAATTGGATTAAGTCGATCAGATGATTCAATTGAAAGAAGTAGCAATGAAAGAACAACTTTGAGACTAATTTGAAATGAACGAAAAGTCATTATTGGGAGTCCTAATCCTAGTGGAGACTCAAGTGTAAAAGATAGAATTTTCCATTGAGTAGGTATGTACTATGTCAATGTAAAGAATCCGATTATGTAATAGGATTATTGAACAATAAAGAGACGTTAGTTGTGTTTATGAGGAGAATATCGGTTTACAAATATTTGTGTAAAAATGTTCGGGAAGTACAAGTGGATTTGGTGAATGTGTTATCAACTCAGTTGTAATTACGGCAATAAATTGAAATATGTGGAGAAGCTAGTACAAAGGAACATTTGTCAGAGTATGTTATTATGAATCTGAGAAAGTATAAGAAAATTGTTCCTCATTGGAGAAATTCGATTTTTAAAGAGTTAGGAAAGTCAATCAAGAGTATAAGGAATTTATTATGCTACCGAAAAGTATTGTATTTAGATTGGAAAGTGACTATGGTCATTAATGATACATCAAATGCATTTGGAGAGTGAAAAAGAATAGTTAGCACAGTTGAGGAAATTTCATCTCATATAAGTTTCATAAAAGTGAATCTTAGTTTGATCAAACAAACTGTGGATGAACTAGTATTTGAACATGGCATTGGGAGACCTAATGATGATAGAGGTAATGATAAAATGTGAAATTGTAAAGGATATATATATATATGGGATTTGGAATTATTTAGAACTAGTTATATGCTGGATAAGTCCAAAAGTTGTTAAAGATTTTCTGGACTTAGCCAATTGACAGAATTAATTGAGGAAGAACGTGTGAATTATATGATTGATGATTGTACAAAGAGACATTCGAGATATGTACAATTCGAGTTTTGATGGTAGTACTTTAATTTGGAGATTTTGCAATATTTAACGAAATGTCCCAATAAAGGTTATGATGCAATCTATTGAAATAGTGTAAAGAGGTTTGATGTGCATAAAGACAAGTATAACTTCATGGATTGCATAGTGATAGACGACCTGAAAACTTGTTGTACTGAGTATTGCTTTGAAAGTTGGAGATTTTATTCGTATAGAAATAATTTTGAATATTTCTATGAATATGCAAATCGATAACGATTGAGGTATTTCGAGAATTTGAAAGAATTGAAAAGGATTAAGTGATTGAGTATTTCAAAATTAAGCTAGTGATGCGATTTAACGTATTGAACAAAAAATGTAATGGCAGAAGATCAGTTTGGGCGATAAGATTATTAAACCTAGTGTAATACTGAGTCTGTTGTTGAGCTATCGGGGGCAAAAGAAAGTATTATTAGCTACTGGATTTCTAAATCAGATGTGTATAAAAAGGATTGGCAAAACCTGAATAGAGGACTTAGAATTTGCGAACCTTATGGAGGAATTGCTAATGACTCTAACTTTTGACAAAAAGAGAGTTATGGTTGGATTAAGAGGTATGGGTAATACCCACCTAAGAAACTGTTAGAGAAAACTCAAGGATAAATCGAAGCTTTATGTTCTGGTAAGAATTCATTGAAAGAGTAATAGAAGGTATAGAATGTGAAATTGAATGATTGTAAGTATGGATAACTGATAGACTTGACTGCTGGAGATAAATGTAAAACTGATATTATTGGGAGCTAATTAGGATATGAACTTGATGTTTAGTTCAGGTTGATGGTGAACATATCAATTGTTTTATTGGTGACACCATTCGAATAGTGTATAAGGGAGTTTACAGCCAAAAGGGAGTCGATCACCCCTATATTAAAGTGAATAGCGTCTAAAAATGGTTGATGGCCATGGTTGAATCGTGACAATGTTGATAAGTAAAATGAATCTGTAATAGGGGTTAAGAAATCCAGGTAATGGGCAATGAGTCGAATTGATTATTATTGAGGTTATTACAATCTTAAGAGATTGGTGTTTTAACTCTAAAGAGATGTAATCTGATAATTGATTAAAGAGATGTTTCGAAGTGTATCGTCTCGGCCAAGATACACTTAGATAGAGATAAAGGTAAAATTGGGAGAAATTAAATTCGTTATCAGTGGTCTCGATGTGACCAAGTTGTGAATAAAACTATGGACTGGTAAGTCAGTATAAAACCTAAAAGATGATTTGAATTTTCAAAGTGTTACTTGGACAGGATTAGGAAGTATTGTGATGATTTGATATATGTGCTATTGATACCGAAAGTGAAGCATTACGAGTGTAGCACTCCACTCCTGCGAGACCCGAACCCGACATCGACGGTAATATCCGAGCCCGCGACCCGCGAGGGTGGTATGCTAGAGCAGTCAATGCAATGTAAAAACTTATTATGATATTTTTTTGTTTTTTTTAAACCGTCGAGTGCGCGGAATTAAAAATAAACAATTCGGGCCCGTGATACAAAAACCCATTTCAGTCTTACACTTTATCAAAGATCACATGTCAAATAATATTTATCAATTAGGGCCCTCAATCAATTAAATACAATTTTTGCGGAATATAAATTTACACATAAGTTAAGATAACACAAATGCAGACGTGAACTGATCCCGACATCGAACATCGACTCTCTTGTAGTAATCATACTCCCGGTTCACTAACGGGGTACTCTTCAATTCCTGAAAAATAATTGCAATGTTGGGTGAGTTTGCGAACTCAGTGAAAAACCATCATCGATGGTTCACCCAACTCATGCATTTACCAATCATATTAGCACACAGTAGCATTTACAGTAATACCACATATTATCACATTTCAGTTCCAATTTCATATACACATGCAATTTCAACATTTACATATTTCAGTCATTTACAGTCATATATATTTATGCAATGCGCATGTGACACTGTTCCATTTTCATTTCGTTGTTGTGATCGTATGCTTTGGCTGTCCCCAAGAACGGGCACATTGCGTTGAGCGGTGGCTCGAAAACATTGGGCTTGAAGCCACGATACATCGAGCCCGAGGCTCAATACATGGACACGAGGTCTTGTGCGTTGAGCTGAAAGCTCTCATATACGTTGGGCGTGATATGCCCTGATATGGTGGTTGCTCCGGTCACAACTGCCTTTTATCTGATCATACTTTTATGTTTATGCATGCAATGTACCTATTCCAATTTCTATTTACATGTCAACGCTATTTGCCAGTTCTTCGGACGTTCGGTCCGGTATTTCAATTATCTACATTTCTAATTTATTTCATCCTACTATATCACATTGACAATCCCATCCAATGTGTCAAATGACAATTAACACTTCAATATCAATTTTCCATTTCCTCGGAACTCGGTCCGAGATCTCCAATGTAACATTCACAAACAGCATTACACAAGTAGCACCGTTATCTCATTCCAAATATTTCGACACCTATGGTCCAAATCAATCAAAATCAAACACATATAAACCCTCCATTATCTCCACATGACAAAATTGCAAAATCTTAAACACATAAAGGTTGAGGAACCAACTAGGTTACTCACCTGTACTTTCGAGCTAACATCTGGAAGTCTCACTAACGTCGGTAGATCGACGCTCCAAATGTGCCTCTATAACAAACAGAGAGGAATCTGATCACTAATTGTCCTATCCGAACTAGTATAATGCACATGTAAGTGTATAATGCATGTTCATGAGATTTCCGGCCCTAAATTCAAATTTTTCCCGTAAGAAAAATTTCATCAAAAATTAGAAAACTATAGCCACTGACAGCACTCAATTCGGACCTCGATCGGTCCAAAAATAAATAAAACAGTGACCATAGAACAATTTCCCGGGGCCACGTCAATTTTCCGTCTAAAAATTCCCAATTTCTCATAAAATGAAATTCACTGTGTCACAAATCCGATGCCTCACGAAACAGGTCAATCGGACGTCGGACAGAAAAGAAATTGACAAAAGAAGCAAGTAGGTCACTTAATGCCATTAAAATTCGACCTCTCTTCTTTCCCCTTTCTTTCTTATTGCCAATCTGAATTTCCAACAACCATAATTCTTAACACACAAATCGGAAAAATACAAACCATAGCTTGTTGGAAAGATCATAAAAATCTCTACAATTCTCAAGAAGACCATAACAATCAATCCCACCTCTAAGGGTGTCAAAAATCCAATCAAAGATGCTGCCTAGTCCATACTTCTTAAAACAGAACAGCACATGGTAAATTTAGTAACTCTCATTCAGTTCAGTCAAAAATTGCACAACAAATATGCTCATCAACATGACAATGTCATCTACAACTTTCATGAACAACCCAAAATCAAAATCCATTGCTAAACAAGTCAATTAATTCCCCCAATGTTGCTGTCCCTGAAACCATTCAATTTGAGCAGTAAACTTATAACAAGCATAACTCCCTGTACACAAGTCAGAAAATCAGAACTTTACATCCCTGAAAGATAAATCTTCAAAATTCAATTCTTCCTGAAATAACCAAACTCCAATTCAGCCTCTAACAGTTTCAAATATGTTATGCAAGTTTCTGACCTAATCAGCACATAACATCACAATGTAGGTTCAGCTTTTGAAATTCCATACCTCCCACATCTGATTTCCAAACAATTATAAGCCATATATCATTTCCAAGATCAATGTATCATATAGAACTCTTCAGTACATCCCTAAAACCAGTTCAGTCCACAAAAATCACTAAAATTACTCCAAAACAGAATGTACACCAAATCTGCTAATCCAGCTAGGTTTCACTCATGCATAAAAACAGTCCATAGTTATCAGTCCATAACTCCTACTATCCATATCGAAAAATTGCAAAATCAGTGGCAATGGAAAGCTAACTCAATATGCTACAACTTTAATGAAGACCATTTTCCTAAATTCCATATCAATTAATTTATAAAAATCAGAAAAACTCATAGGTTAAGGTTTCGGTTACTGTTCATAGGCAATAAAACAGTAACTTCCCATGCAAAATTTCGACCCTCTAACATTACAATTCAACAAAACCTATTTCACACTAAATTGAAGCCAACATCCCAAAGTTTCATTGGGAACAAACCTTACCTCATTTGCACACCTACACAATTAGTTATGAACAAAACATTCCAATAGGTCAAAATGAAATTTCCAGCTTTTCAACTACTACCTATCTCCTATCACTTCTAACATCAATTACACATCACTAAGTATCCATTACTACCTCTAATTCAACCACAATTCATCACAACATATACTTCTCTAATGACACAACAATTGGCAGCACATACTTACACACTTCCATACTTTTTTTTTCATTCATTACTCATCACAAATATCATTGATAACACTCTTATCACATGTTGTAACTACCATAACCAATTCCCTCACACAAGCATACATTAAACCCATTCAAACCTACCACTTCCATAATCAAATAAATGCTCAAAGGATGCTCATAAATGCTTCTATCTACTAATTCATGCATTAAATGAATGATCAAAGCTCAAAACATAGTCTTACCTAGTCAAGCTTTCAATCTTTCACTCAATCTTCCAACTTATAACAACTTCCTAATTTCTCTTCTACTTTCTTCAACACCTACGACTATCACCCTTCACCATCATCACAAGGCTTAACCTTGGTTTGTATGGGAGTAGAAGTAAGCAAGGAGACAAGAACACATGTATATATATGCAAGACCAACAAAGGAATGGAAGGAGATAAAGAAATTCAATGGAGGAGAAGCACACCAAAGAGAAGAGGCAAGTTTTGGGAGATGCAAAGGATAAATGGCCTTTTTAAGTGATTAAGAAGTTAAAAGAAGCAAGGAGAAGGTCGTATGTGAGGGAGAGTATAAGACAAAACCATTTAATGAAATGAGACACTTGGCTTTAAGTTAATAAAATATAATTTATTCTAATCCAAATTAATTTAGTACTAATTCCTATTAATCTCTAATCATGGCACTAGAATATTATTCTAACCTCAATTATCCACTAATATCATGCCATTAGGCAATCCTTTTCAGTACAAAAAAGGCTCACTCAGCCAGTCAGTTGGAATTTTCCGGTCCGGGCCAGAACCCCGAAAAATTCCAAAAAATTTTCCATAAATCCCTAAAAATGGGAAACAATTTATGACTCACTCCAAATAATTTTCCAAATACTATTATCCCATAAATTTCACAAAAGGTCTCAATTTGAAACCTAAGCCGGAAAATGTCATGAATGCATGTTACCATGTGCATATGCAAAACAATCATCAGCCATAGAGGCTAAATGCTGTATGCGCATGCCGAGTTCTAATTCAATACTCCTAACCCGTCTCAATTTACTAAAATACCCTTCCTATCGGTGATGGGATGTTACAATTCTCCCCTCCTAATAAAAATTTCGTCCTCGAAATTTCATATCGATTATCGGAAGGCGGGAGTCCTTTTGATTAATACCTCTGCTTTCCCATTGTTTTCACTACCGACCAAATTCGGTCAATGAACGGAGATCAAAACAATCAATCACTCTTTTTCCCTTTTCAAACTTTCCATGATTTTACTGCTTTCTTATGATTACGCGCAATTCGTCACTTTGAATATCAATAACATATATATCGGATCCTAACAATATTTCCAATTCTATCTTTGAAACACTTTGTGAATCCGAATCATCTTTTAGGTTTTAGCCTAACTTACGAATCCATAATGCTATTCACACCACAGTCGCATAGAGGTCACTCCTCACGAATTCAATTTTCCATAATTACACCTTTATTTCCACCTAAGTGCATTGTGGCCGGGGTGACACCCTTCAAAATATTTCATTTATTACTTATCAGATTTCGTTATTATCAACCCACAAATCTCATAACATTTGTAACCTCAGTGTGAATCAATTTAACTCATTGTCACCATCTTAAATTACTTAACCTATCACTTTATTGCCCTGATCACATAATATAGGGATAACGACTCCTTTTGGACAGTAAGACCCCTTATACACTTTTCGAATGGTGACACCAATATAATAATTGTCATGCCATAATCCCTTTGCACTATACATCAATCTCATATCCCAAATCCAAAAATACCTGTTGGTTAATCACACATGTCATCGTTCACTTTGACAGACTATACCATCAATTGCTTTTCCACAATACTTTTTTTCTCGAACATAACACTTTGATTGTTTCTTGTGTTTTCTCGAACCATTCACTTATAATCATTTGATTTCTCATTCTAACCTTTCAATTACTTTTTCAATACGCTCTTGCTAGAACATAAAGCTTCCATTATTCCTTACGTTTTCACTAACAGTTCCCGTAATGAATTTCACCCATATTTCTTAATTTGAACTATACCTATCACTTTCCTCAACAATTGGAATTATCTTCAGTTCTTCGATACGGTTTACAACTTCTACATCCCCACTTCGGGTTTTGCCAATCCGTTTTGAAGCATACCTACTTTGCAATTCCCATAACTAATAATGCTTTCTTTTGCCCCTTTTTGTCAGTTCGACTATTAACACTCAATAATACACTAGATTTGATAACCTTATTACCCGAATTTTGATCTTCTGCAATTGAATTTATTTATCTATTTATTTATTTCTTTGCTCAATCCCTTGAATTGCACCATTAGCTTAGTTTGGAGTAATCAGCCGCTGAATCCTTTTCAAATCATTCAAATGCACGAAATAACTCAATCGGTATCGATTTGCATATTCATAGACATCTCCAAACTATTTCTATACGATTAGTGTCTCCAAGATTTTAGACCACACTCAGTATAACAAATTTCAAATCATCAATCATAATACCGCCCATGGAATCATATTTATCCCAAGGTGCATAAAATCACTTTATCCAATTTCTATAGATCACATCAGAACCTTTACTGAAACACTTCAATATAGATAGTGAATTTTTTTTTCAAATGTCTCCTCAGTCATAACATTCACATGTCTCGTCAATTTATTAAAATCAAGAAAAAAAATCTTTGACAATTTTTGAACGCATCCAGCATTCCGTTAATTCTAATTAATTCCACATTTCACATACACATATCTTTTGAACTTTCACATTTTATCTATACTCATATATTGATTTATTCTCCCAATATCCCATGTTCGCATACTAATCCATCCTTTATTCATTCAATCAGGTTAAGATTCACTCTTATGAGACTTGCATGCTCACCAATTTCCTCAATTATACCAATTCATCTATTTCTTATGCTTATATCCATTATCCACTCCAAACATAATTGAGACATGTTCCTTTTCAATGTACAATAAACTTATACCCATAGTTGACTCATATAACTCTTTCATTATCGAACGTCTCCAATGAAGAAATTTTTTTTTGTATAATTTGACTCATCATATCATATTCTGCCTCATGTTCCTTGCCTAAATTTCTCCATATAACGCAATTTATTCACGATAGGTCACTCACTGACTTGAATAAACAATCGTTATATCGATCTCGTACTTTCAGAACATAAACTTTTAATCCCCTCAAATTTGTAATTAATATTCAGTAATTCTCTTCAATAATCAGAACCATCTCATTAACATAATGTTCACTTTTTCAGTAGCATATTTTATCTCTTACGATTGAGTCTCTGCTAGCTTTAATACAGTTCATAAAACTTTATCAATCAACTGTTTTCCATCCCTATATATATTAGTGACTCTTAATATTTCATGAAGCTCAATCTCTGAAGGGCACTTAAACAATTTCTTTTCCTCTACTATCTTACCATACATCACCATAATCATCACATCCTATCTGACAATATATCTCTATAGTCCCATCAATTTGCCCGTTAATAGATCATACTGCTAAGAATACCTTATTTGTATTTAATTCTCGATAACCATTCTCTTTTTGGTACAAATTCTAATCATGGGGACCTTACTCTATTCATGTCTCTCATTTTATTTCCTCAAGCTCATTACCAATGCGAACATCTTTAACTGTCTCACTTTTTCTCAATTGATCATTCGAACATTCTCATGCCTTACTCTCACTCATTTTGAACTTGAGCTACCAAAGATTATAATCGAAGCTTACGTAATAGACCACTGATTACCTCCTATATCATGTTTACGCAAATTATTCATTTATGTTTAATCATTTCACCCATGATGGTAATCCCACTATCAAATATACACTTACAGTGACAATAAATTCTGAACTCAACAACCGTCCCTGCTTACACCGTCCTCGCTCGTGAGGATCATATACAATCTCAATTCATTCACAACTGATCCTTATAAGCACTTTCATTTCTTATTCTAAATCATAAATTTATTTAATTTTTTTTTCTGACAAAATTCTGGCTAGCAATTATCCATTAACTCATCAATTACAGCTGAACAATTTCACTTACCATAGGGCTCCCATAAGCAGGTGTGCATTTACTTAGGCAGATCAATTAAACCTGAACAACTTTTTCATCTACCAATTTCATTGTCTTACATTTCAACCCTTTCATTATTGCATTATACCCATATATTTCCGCACTCAAATCAATATCACAGATATGAAATCATTCTTGGTTTTGCACTATTTTGACTCCAAATCACCAATCCTTATTTATAACTCTCATCACGGTAATCAATCTCAATTGTAACTTTTCTATATCATAGAACACTTTATTTTCATTTACCTTCACATCTCTATTTTCCTCTATGAATTCACAACTTCAATGATATACCCAATATAACTCCAATATTGTACTTCACGATATATCCGTCAATACTAGTACACTAACTATTCATCTGTCTGGTCGAACCATACACTTTTCCTATTTTGCGATATCAATTATTTCTTTTTTTTCACATTCTAACACATTATCCTTTTTCTCACCTTTTCAACCGCTAAACGACTAAGACATACTTATGCATACGACTCATATACGACACTGGGGATCAGTTGTCACTGTCTGTCGTGACATAACTTAAATGCACGTAACTTGACACATTGTTTTTCAGAAAGCCCATGTAAGATTGTACTTCTGGGCTCTGATACCACAAATGTAGCACTCCACTCTGCGAGACCCGAACCCGACATCAACGGTGATATCCGAGCCGCGACCATGAGGTGGTATGCTAGAAGCGATCAATGCAATGTAAAACTTATTATGATATTTTTTGTTTTTTAAACCGTCGAGTCTTGAATTAAAATAAACAATTCAGCCCGTGATCGAAAACCCATTTCATCTTACACTTTATCAAAGATCACATGTCAAATAATATTTATCAATTAGGGCCTCAATCAATTAAATACAATTTTTGCGAATATAAATTTACACATAAGTTAAGATAACACAAATGCAGGCGTGAACTGATCCCGACATCGAACATCGACTCTCTTGTAGTAATCATACTCCGGTTCACTAACGGGTACTCTTGATTCTGAAAATAATTGCAATGTTGGGTGAGTTTGCGAACTCGGTGAAAAACCATCATCGATGGTTCACCCAACTCATGCATTTACCAATCATATTAGCACACAAGTAGCATTTACGATAATACCACATATTATCACATTTCAGTTCCAATTTCATATACACATGCAATTTCAACATTTACATATTTCACCATTTACAATCGTATATATTTATGCAATGCGCATGTGACCTTGTTCCATTTTCATTTCGTTATTGTGACCGTGCTTTGGCTGTCGATAATGAGCACATTCGTTGAGCCGTGGCTCGAAAACATTAGGCTTAAAGCCTTGATACATTGAGCCCGAGGCTCAATACATGGACTGAGGTCTCGTGCGTTGGTAAAGCTCTCATATACGTTGGGCGTGATATGCCCTGATATGGTGGTTGCTCCGGTCACAACTGCCTTTTATCTGATCATACTTTTATGTTTATGCATGCAATGTACCTATTCCAATTTCTATTTACATGTCAACGCTATTTGCCAGTTCTTCGGACGTTCGGTCCGGTATTTCAATTATCTACATTTCCAATTTATTTCATCCTACTATATCACATTGACAATCCCATCCAATGTGTCGAAACAGACAATTAACACTTCAATATCAATTTTCCATTTCCTCGGAACTCTGGTCCGAGATCTCCAATGTAACATTCACAAACAGTTACACACAAGTAGCACTTCGTTATCTCATTCCAAATATTTCAGATACCTATGGTCCAAATCAATCAAAATCAAACACATATAAACCCTCCATTATCTCCACATGGCAAAATTGCAAAATCTTAAACACATAAAGGTTGAGGAACCAACTAGGTTACTCACCTGTACTTCCGAGCTAACATCTGGAAGTCTCAGTAACGTCGGTAGATCGACGCTCCAAATGTGCCTCTATAACAAACAGAGAGGAATCTGATCACTAATTGTCCTATCCGAACTAGTATAATGTACATGTAAGTGTATAATGCATGTTCATGAGATTTTCGGCCCTAAATCCAAATTTTTCCCGTAATAAAAATTTCATCAAAAATTAGAAAACTATAGCCACTGACAGCACTCAATTCGGACCTCGATCGGTCCAAAAATAAATAAAACAGTGACTATAGAACAATTTCCCGGGGCCACGTCAATTTCCCGTCTAAAAATTCCCAATTTCTCATAAAATGAAATTCACTGTGTCACAAATCCGATGCCTCACGAAACAGGTCAATCGGACGTCGGATAGAAAAGAAATTGACAAAAGAAGCAAGTAGGTCACTTAATGCCATTAAAATTCTACCTCTCTTCTTTCCCCTTTCTTTCTTATTGCCAATCTGAATTTCCAACAACCATAATTCTTAACACACAAATCGGAAAAATACAAACCATAGCTTGTTGGAAAGATCATAAAAATCTCTACAATTCTCAAGAAGACCATAACAATCAATTCCACCTCTAAGGGTATCAAAAATCCAATCAAAGATGCTGCCTAGTCCATACTTCTTAAAACAGAACAGCACATGGTAAATTTAGTAACTCTCATTCAGTTCATTCAAAAATTGCACAATAAATATGCTCATCAACATGACAATGTCATCTACAACTTTCATGAACAACCCAAAATCAAAATCCATTGCTAAACAAGTCAATTAATTCCCCCAATGTTGCTGTCCCTGAAACCATTCAATTTGAGCAGTAAACTTATAACAAGCATAACTCCCTGTACACAAGTCAGAAAAATCAGAACTTTACATCCCTGAAAAGATAAATCTTCAAAATTCAATTCTTTCTGAAATAACAAAACTCCAATTCAGCCTCTAACAGTTTCAAATATGTTATGCAAGTTTCTGACCTAATCAGCACATAACATCACAATGTAGGTTCAGCTTTTGAAATTCCATACCTCCCACATCTGATTTCCAAACAATTATAAGCCATATATCATTTCCAAGATCAATGTATCATATAGAACTCTTCAGTACATCCCTAAAACCAGTTCAGTCCACAAAAATCACTAAAATTACTCCAAAACAGAATGTACACCAAATCTGCTAATCCAGCTAGGTTTCACTCATGCATAAAAACAGTCCATAGTTATCAGTCCATAACTCCTACTATCCATATCGAAAAATTGCAAAATCAGTGGCAATGGAAAGCTAACTCAATATGCTACAACTTTCATGAAGACCATTTTCCTAAATTCCATATCAATTAATTTATAAAAATCAGCAAAACTCATAGGTTAAGGTTTCGGTTACTGTTCATAGGCAATAAAACAGTAACTTCCCATGCAAAATTTCGACCCTCTAACATTACAATTCAACAACACCTATTTCACACTAAATTGAAGCCAACATCCCAAAGTTTCATTGGGAACAAACCTTACCTCATTTTCACACCTACACAATTAGTTATGAACAAAACATTCCAATAGGTCAAAATGAAATTTCCAGCTTTTCAACTACTACCTATCTCCTATCACTTCTAACATCAATTACACATCACTAAGTATCCATTACTACCTCTAATTCAACCACAATTCATCACAACATATACTTCTCTAATGACACAACAATTGGCAGCACATACTTACACACTTCCATACTTTTTTTTTTCATTCATTACTCATCACAAATATCATTGATAACACTCTTATCACATGTTGTAACTACCATAACCAATTCCCTCACACAAGCATACATTAAACCCATTCAAACCTACCACTTCCATAATCAAATAAATGCTCAAAGGATGCTCATAAATGCTTCTATCTACTAATTCATGCATTAAATGAATGATCAAAGCTCAAAACATAGTCTTACCTAGTCAAGCTTTCAATCTTTCACTCAATCTTCCAACTTATAACAACTTCCTAATTTCTCTTCTACTTTCTTCAACACCTACGACTATCACCCTTCACCATCATCACAAGGCTTAACCTTGGTTTGTATGGGAGTAGAAGTAAGCAAGGAGACAAGAACACATGTATATATATGCAAGACCAACAAAGGAATGGAAGGAGATACAGAAATTCAATGGAGGAGAAGCACACCAAAGAGAAGAGGCAAGTTTCGGGAGATGCAAAGGATAAATGACCTTTTTAAGTGATTAAGAAGTTAAAAGAAGCAAGGAGAAGGTCGTATGTGAGGGAGAGTATAAGACAAAACCTTTTAATGAAATGGGACACTTGGCTTTAAGTTAATAAAATATAATTTATCCTAATCCAAATTAATTTAGTACTAATTCCTATTAATCTCTAATCATGGCACTAGAATATTATTCTAACCTCAATTATCCACTAATCTCATGTCATTAGGCAATCCTTTTCAGTACAAAAAAAGCTCACTCAGCCAGTCAGTTGGAATTTTCCGGTCAGGGCGAACCCGAAAATTCGGAAAAATTCCATAAATCTCTAAAATGGGAAACAATTTATGA
Source organism: Erythroxylum novogranatense (assembly GCA_029891385.1). NCBI lineage: Eukaryota > Viridiplantae > Streptophyta > Magnoliopsida > Malpighiales > Erythroxylaceae > Erythroxylum > Erythroxylum novogranatense. The sequence continues at coordinate 38,928,008 of CM057225.1, forward strand.
CGACTCAAATAATTTTCCAAATACTATTATCCCATAAATTTCACAAAAGGTCTCAATTTGAAACCTGGTAGAAAAATGTCATGAATGCATGTTACCATGTGCATATGCAAAACAATCATCAGTCATAGAGGCTAAATGCTGTATGCGCATGCCGAGTTCTAATTCAATACTCCTAACCCGTCCCAATTTACTAAAATACCCTTCCCATCGGTGATGGGATGTTACAACGAGAAATCATGAGGAAATAGTTAAGACAGTGTAAACTTTGAATAAAATAAAAAGGGTGATCGATTGTATTGATTTCAGTCAATTGACAGAATTTGGTCATGTAGTGCAATAAGTGTGAAACTGTAGGTAAGCGATCAAAACAATTCCCCCTGCCTTTCTGATTAATCGTATATGAAATTTTGAGGTCGAAATTTTTGTTAGGAGGGGAGAATTGTAACATCCCGACCCCGAAGGGAAGGGTAAATTGGTCAATTGAAACAGGATAGTAATCTGCATTGCATAATTTGATTTAACATTTATTTTGACCTCTAATTTTAGAGGAATGAGTCAATTGGTACATGCACATGTAGGTACATGCATTCATGATATTTTTCCAGCAATTATTTGTGATTATGATGGGATTGGTGAAAATGATATGATTTATGATTTATTGGGAACTATGGAACATTTGGGTCTGAATAGTTGAATTGGAAATGTTTTAGAATTACCGTCAGTTGATAGTGACCCTTAGGAATTTTTCTGGTTAAATTGAGAGAAAATGTCCGGACCGGAAATTGTCCGAGTGGCGGACCGATTGATTGTATGGTACCGAACTAACTGTCCAATGGTAATGGGAAATTAGATTTATGACTTTAGGAATGAAAATGTCGAGCCATTGGAATTTAGAGACAGTTTAGACCAGAAATAATTTCTTTTGAAAAGAGTTAGAGTTTTAAAAGAGTGTTTGAGGGGAAGAGAATAACCCTTTATATACCTTAGACTTTGAAATTTGCAGGAAAGACATTTCTCTTCTCTCCTGGGGCACGTTCTCTTTCTCCTTCGATTGTGTTTCGTTTTTCCTCTCCTTGCGTGATCCTTGCTTGCTTGTTTCCTTTGTTGTTAAGACCAAGCTTAAACCCTAAAGAAGAAGATGTTTTGTGTGGCTTTGGAAGAAAATTGTGGGTGTTAGAGCTTGGAAGTGATTTTCGGTGATTGGAAGATATAGGGCTTGATTGGTAAGTAAAATGGCTTTAATGTTGTTTTATTGTTATTAGAATGCATTTATGGTGTTTAATGTTAAAGATTGGGTAGTTGAGAGTGAATTAGGACTGGTTTCTAGAGAGAGAAATGGGAAAAATCGATCAGAGAAGACGAACCAGGGCCGTACGTCGCGACGAAGGAATTATTGGACGTCGCGACGTGCGTAGACGCTTCTGACGAAAGCGTCGCCGCATGACAGTGGTTCGCCCAGAACGAACGGACGTCATGACGAGGGTTAATTAGACGTCGCGAAGAGCGTGGGTTGACGTCGCGACGAGCGGTTAGACGCCGCGGCGAGGATGATTTTCTGAATGGATTTAGTTTTGTTTTTGGGGTATAACTAATAGTGTAGACCTCCAATTGAGGTGATTATTGATCCGTTATGATCTAGAGAAAGAGGTCTACAATTGAGGTAAAGAAAGAAAGTTTGAAATCAAATGAGTGAGATTTTAAATATAAAAAGAATGTTGAATATGGTTTCCTATTACAACCCAAGGGTTGTTTCATGATAATTGGGATATAATTGTGAGATTTCTGAATTTAAGTAAATGCTATTGGGATTTTAGAAAATGAGTTTAAAGGGTAAATTTTGATCGAAAGAATAGTGACACTGATTTTGAGGTTTTCTTGAGAATATCCAAATGAGTATGATGTGGTAAATTGACTGAATGTTAAAATTGAAATTGGTAGAGTTCCGTGTCATGTTATTGAAATGAAATGAGTTATTATTGAGCAATTGAGTTAAAGGCTGGGTTTGACTAAAGAAAGTGAAAATTGGGAAATAGTGCCGGGAAGGTCATGAATAGGCATTGTACATCTTTTGTTTACAACATATGCATCATTAAATTATTTTGACTGTGCATTTAATGAATGACTATTTGATTGTTATAGAGGCACCGTTGGATCGTTATTCCACGAACAGTGCTGGAGCTTCCATGCAACAGCTAGGAAGTGCAGGTGAGTAACCTAGTTGGTTTCTCAACCTATATGTGTTTAATATTACGCAATCATGCCATGTGGAGTTAATGGAGGGTCATATGTGTTTGTTTTTTATTGATTTCGGACCACGGGTGTCCGAAGTATTGGAATGTGATATCGAAGTGCTATTTGTGTGTACTGATTGTGAATGCTTAAAAGAAAATAGATTGTGAATGTACAAATTGATTATGACTGAAATACCGGACTAAAAGTCCGAAGGAATGGGAATGGGATAATGAAATGTAAATTGACTGTAAATGTAAAATTGGGACATGTGCATTCATGCATAAAGGCATGATCAGATAATGGCAGTTGTGACCGGAGCAGCCAACGTATTACGGAGCTTTAAGCTTAATGCACAGGGCTTCGTGCCCAACGTATTTCAGAGCTTTAAGCTCAATGCACAGGGCTTCGCGCCTACCGTATTAGGGCATTCAGGCCCAACGTATTTAGAGCCACAGGCTCAACGCAATGTGCCTGTCACTGGGACAGTTTCAGGCGCACGGTCACAACAATGTAATGAAAATAAAAAGTGTCACATGTGCACTGCATATATAAATGATTAAATGTGGATAGTATGATATATCTGAAAGTGATAATATGTGATACTGTGGATTGTGTGTATATGCATGAGTTGAGTGAACCATCGATGATGGTTTCTCACTGAGTTCGCAAACTCACCCAACATTGCAAATATTTTTCAGGAATTGAAGAGTACCCCGTTAGAGAAATGGGAGTATGGTTACTGCAGGCAGGTCAGTGTTCGAGTCGGGATCAGTTCGCGTCTGCATAAGTGTCTTTCTGATTCACATGTAATTTTGGTATTCCGTAAAATAGTATTGTTATTTCAGAGGGTCCCCATTTGATAAATGTTATAATTGTAATGTGATTACTGGAATTGTGTTTTGATCGTAATGTTTTTATACAAGAGTGGGCCCAAGTTGTTTATTGATTTCCGCACATGTGAATGTTTTCAAAAAATGAAAAATGTCTTACTGAGTTTTGAACATTTTTGACTGCTCTAACATACCACCCTCGTGAGACACGGGCTTGGATATCACCATCGATATCGGGTTCGGGTATTGCGAGAGTGGGATGCTACAATTGGAGACTTTCATGAAAAATTGCGAGATACAGCAAATCAGGCTCATCAATTGGGGAAGCAATACTTCAACGTGAAATTAGTCCAGAAAATGCTGAGATCGTTACCTTCAAGATTTATTCCAAAAATTGAAGCAATAAAGGAGGCCCACGATATTGATAATCTGTCATTGGAAAAAGTTTTTGGAATCCTTACAAACTTCGAGATGAATCTTTTAAGAGATAAGCGAGAGATGAAGAAAGGATTAGCGTTGCAAGCTGAGATTGGTAAAGTCGTGAATGACTTAGAAGATGAATTCGACGAGAACGAGGAGATATAGCTATTAACACGAGAGTTCATTTAAGTGGTTGAAGAGACTGAAAAAGGACAGACCCGAGGTTAGGCAAAAAGATAGGAGTTCATTAAACAACAACTTCAAACAACAAGCCAATACTCAAAAGGGAGAAAGAAAGGTAAAGAGAATTCAATATCATGAATGTTAAGGCTTTGGACATGTTCAAGCGAAGTGTGCTAAAACTGTGAAAAAGAGAAGAGGAAAATTCTATACGAGCACTTGGAGTGATAACGAATCCGAAAGTGAAGAAGAAGTTGTAAATAAGGACGCGTTAGTTACTTTGTACATCAAAAATCCAGTTACTTGTTTAACAGTAACTGAGAAGGAAGTAACTGAAGACGCAAAAGTGAGTAAATTTGAAAATTTTGAGAAAAATGCTAATGATTCTGATCAAAGCTCAATCTCAGATTATGACAGTGATGAAAGTGGGTCAAGTGATAAAAAGGAGACCATTTACGAGGCTTAAGAATTAATGTACAAAAAAGGGTAAAAATATGTAGAAAGAATGAAAGATTGAAGGAAGAGAATCTCTTCATGAAGAACACCATATAAGAGTTAGAAAAGAAATTGATGTTGACGTCATATGAGCTTGGTGAAGCTAGAATGAAATTAGTAAGTACTAAAAATGGATTGAGAATGTTGAATAGAGGCATATAAAAATTAGAAAAGTTAATGAAAATTGGTAAGGTTAAAGGGGATCTTCAAGGTATTGGCTATAAGGGTCAATGCTCTAAAGTGAATGAAGAGAAATATAATATGTCTAGATCTATCCAAGAAAAAGAAACATTGAGAAAGACTCGAAGATTTATACCGACTTGTCTTTTTTGCAAAGTTATCAGGCACATAAGATCGAGATGCTACAATTACAGATAACGTTTCAAAGGGGTCAAAATTGAAAATTTAGACAATCTCCATTAAATTTCTAGCAGCAGTCTATGGTACCAAAGCACATTTGGATTAGAAAGGGTCAAGTACAGGCACAAAGACATAGTGAAGGAAAAATAAAAAAATGTATAGATTCACAGTTAGTGACTATTTATAAAGTAACTAGTCAAACAGAGGAAAAATCAGTTACTTCTGAACAGAAAACCGATGATTGAGATAATATGAAAAGGAATAAGCCTAGGTTTGAGATTCTTCGAGGGGCACAAAGACTGTGTGCTTTACGTTTTTGAAGCTTTTTTGTGTTGTTAAGAAAATAAAAAGAGAAAAGATAAGATTTATTTTTTTAGTTCTTTGGTTTTATATTGCTATTGTCGTCTCAACTTTTTATTAGTTTGCATTGTGACTTCTATTTGGCTCCACCGAAGACTCCTCAGCTCTCTCATTGGTATGGATCTATCTCGGGTATTTCTTTCTCTTTCGGCCATATCTTTTAGTATTTTGAATGACAGTAATTTGTCTTTTTGGTGTGCTTATAATTCTTTCGCTGGTATGATTATGCATTTTGATATAGTTTTGTCCCAAGGGGAAGACATCAGATTGTTTGTGGTGAATGTTCCATTTAGGAGGAGATTTTAAGATATATGTATGATTATTCATCGTGCTTTTTGGCATCTTTTTGTCTTAAGGGGAGAAATTTGGATGATTGGATAATTGTGATGTTCTTTGAAACTTGATGTTTGATTAAGGGGGAGCATTGTGAATTTCATCTTTATACGTCTATATATATATATATGAGTCTATCATCATGGTGATATTGGAATTAAATTACTGCTGGATTTGCGGATTTTGTGGATTAATGAAATTAAAAGTATGCGGTTGTTGCATGTTTGAATTTAAGTGGGGCTCTGAGTGTGTGAGAGATTTGTGCACACCTGGTATCTACTGTAGAAGTTAATCTAGCTTGTATGTGTGCGCGATTTTTAAGGAAAAAGTGTGTGTGTGGCTTATTATGAAAAATGTGCATGTGGCATATGAGGGGGTATGTTTATGGTTAATTAAGAAACAAATATGGTTGCATCATATGTGGGAAGAGAGGTGAATAAAATTTGTGAGGTGAGTGTGCAACATTGGAGTTCACGTGTGATGGTGATGGGAATTAATTATCAACGAAGAAAATTAATTATAAAAATCAACATTGTGGAAGTGGTGCAGTTATTCAAGGAGACATGTGTTGCGTGTGTGGGTGCATCTTGGAACAGTGTTGAATAATGTGTCTTTTGTGAAAGCTACAGTGTAGACATTTGGTGAACACGTGTTGATGTTGTGGACATTTGTCCCATTGAGTTAATTAAAGTAAATCTTCGGCATTGAAAAATCATGGCTATGGGTGTATTTTGGAATATAGCTGATTAACGTTTGATGAGTATGAAGCTAAGGTGAAGTGAGCTACGATGGTGCAGTGAAGAGTAATTACGGTGTAGTGGGTGTGTGGCTTCGTGTTGGTGTTTATATGAATGAGGCCATTGTTGTTACGACAATTTCCAGATCTATTTCAGTGGAGTGGAATTCATCGAGAAGAAGTTCTTTTTATCTAAAGTATTATCATTTTTGTTTCTAGTTATTTTAATTAGTTGAGTTGTTCGATTAATTGTCTTTATTAGTAAATAGTGTGTAAAAAATCCTCTGTTAAGGTTAGTACGAGGCGGTCGTACTATTGGGTGCAAAATTATTTCACAAGAAGTGAGATTGAGAGATAGTGTCAAGGGTTGAGTGTGTCGGCTCAGTGAAGCCTTGGATAAATCTATTGTACTTTGGTGAAAGTTATTAAGTTGGGTGAGGGCCACGCAGATGTAGGCAAGGTGTGCCGAACTACATTACTAAATTTATGATGTTATTTGTTATTTCGTTTTTGATTGTTTTTGTTTTTGTTTACACTAAAGACGTTCGCGGTAAAATTGAAAAATTTGCGAAACGACTACTCCCTTTGGGTTTTTCAATATAAAAGGCTCCATTTTGTTCCTTCAATGTCCTTAGTTATGCTTCCATTTCTTAAGTTGTTGTTATTACCATGGTTGGTTTTATTAACCATAAGTAGAGTGTAACTAGCCGAGGCTGAGGAAATGGTTTTTTATGGTAAGAAAGGTAGTCTGAATGATAGACGATGTAGTTGATTACGGTGTCCTTGGATAAATGCCTCCTGTGGAGCATGTAGAACTAACATAAAAGGCACTTGAGAAAATAAATAGGATCTAATAAAAAGAAATTTTAATTGAAATTGTTTCCTTAACTTTATCCTCTCTTTGATTTTTTGAATATTGGTAAGTAGTAGAGATTACTTCCAATTGGTTGGTTTTTTCTCCATATTCTTGTGGAAGGGAATTTGGTGGTCTTTTGGATAAGGATTTCAAAATTTCCTTTTCTAATTGCATTTTTAAGGCTTTATATTCACAAACTAGCTCTTTGAAAGGGCAATTCGCAAACTATCAGAACTTATTGTAATATGCTTTTGGGTGTCTTTAAAAATAGGCCTACAATCCTCTTTTTAAAAAAGGTAGTTGGGCTTCTTTCACTTTTGCATTCTTTCAAGCTTTCTATTGATTTCTTGTCTATAGTTGTAGGTCCCTTACATTTACTATGGTATCTTGGTTAGACCCATATTGAGTTAAGAATATATTTACTAGGCCCTTTCAAGATTTCAAAGATGACTAATCCTAATTTATAAGTTAATGTAGTCGGTCCAAAAAGGTTTTTTAGAAAGTAGTAGATTACCAAGTCTCCACTATTATTATAGGCAACCTGTTTATCAAAAACCATTCTTAAATGAGCCCTCAAATATGAATTCTCATCGTATCTCACGATTTTCAATATTATGAACTTAGGAGACACTTGAATATTTGAGACTGAGCAAAATTCCTATGGTGCCTGAGCATTAGTAGATAAAGTGCTTACAATCATTTTCATCACAATTTCATACGTTTTGCTAAGTCAGTCAATGTTATCCTTTATAAATCCTTCATTAGTTTTCTTCATCACCTTAATGCTCAGATGATCATAGAAAGAAAATTGCATTAGTGCCAATTCTACAGTCAAGAATATTGGCGATGAATAAATTGGTATGGAATTGGATCAAGTACAATACCCCCATTCCTATTATATGATGTGTGAAAATTGGCAACACCTAGTAGGTAGACATTTGTGGGCTAAAGTAAGTCAACATGATAGGAAAATGATAGGCAGATGCTAGAGAAAACTAATAGATTGAACTACGAATGAGGAGTTGGGATCTTGCTACGAATGAGGAGTTAAACTAATTTGAGATGAATAAGATGTGGACTTTAGTACCTAGACCTATAGATCATCAAATCTTAGGTACTAAGTGGTTCTTTAAATACAAATTAGATGAATAAGGTTTAAGATATATGTTACTTTAGGCTAAGTTAGAAGTTATTAGGCTCTTACTTACATTTGTTTCCTATATGAAGTTCAAATTATTTAAGATACATGTTAAAAGTGTTTTTATAAATGTTTTTATTCAAGAAGAAGTTTATGTTAATCAACCTCTCAGGTTTGAAAAACATAATGCACTTAACTATATTTACAAACTTTCAAAGGCTCTATATGAGTTAAAACAAGCTCCTAGAGCTTTGTATGATAAGTTAAGTGCATTTTAAAAAAAATGATTTCTTTATAAGTAAAGTTGACATTACACTCTTTACTAAAACACACAAGCATGATATTTTAATTGTTCAAATTTATGTTGAAATGACATTATTTTTGGTGCCACTAATAAGAGTATATGGAAAGATTTGTCTAAACGTGTAAGTAAGAAATTTGAAAAGTATGATAAGAGAGTTTAGCTTCTTTCTTGAACTCCAAATCAAGTAAAAAAAGGAAGGTATTAAATTAAGCAAAGAACCCTAAAAAAAATTACTCAAATGCTTCATAATAGATCAAGCTAAACCATAAGGGCATCTATAAGCATCACAGCAAAACTGAATAAAAATGAAGAGGGAAAGCTAGTTGATGTTAAGCTCTATTAAGATATGATTGATAGTTTGCTTTATCTTACCATAAGTAGGCCAAATATAACGTTTAACATATGCTTGTATGCTATATTTTAATCCAGTCTTAAAGAATCCCCCCTTTTAGTCATTAAGTTCATTCTTAGATACTTATGTGGTATCATGTCATTAAGACTTTGGTATGCTAAGCATACTTTCTTTGAATTAATTGGTTATTCAAATGCGAATTATGCCATCCTCAATCCATAATGCCATTTGTAAGAGAACTCAACCAATATCCTATATTAAAGTTCCTTAAAACCCCTAAAATTATTCATTTATCAATCCCATCACAAAACAAATATACGTAAAGAAAAATAGAAAAAAAATCCAACCAAAAATAGGGTGAGAACATGAAAAGTAAAGAGAACGTAATAAATTCAGAGAGTATCAATGAAATAATCCATTGACAAAATTCAGATTTTTGTAATTATAATTCAAACTCATCCTATATTAATTCATTGATAAACCCAACTTTAAGAATGTAATAACCAAACACAACCAATAAGAAAATGTATTAATGATAGAGATTAACAATACTTAAAATTTAAAGCTAATAATTTAGATTAACAATACTTAAAATTTAAAGCCACAAATCCAAGTTCATACCATAAACAAGTTTCGGTTGGTGTAGGTCATTTACATTAAAAATGCAACAAGTCCACTATTTGCTTAATGGACAAATACCTAGCCACTACTCACTTATCTCTAAACAAACTATCAATCTAAGATCATCAAATGTAGCTTGTCCTAGGCAAGCCATTGATTCTCAATTTTCACTAATTATTCACAACTTATTATCCACCACTCTCTATTTAATTAACACATTTCTCGTGAACTCAACAAGCAGTACACCTAAAAAAAAAGAAAATATAAGAACGAAACACCTTATATTACATTAATTATTTGATAATTAAAGTAAATATAATTCATATATATAATTATTAATCATTAATTTAGTTAGTGACTAATTCAAAATATAACTTATTAATAACAAAATGGTACTTAATTTTAAGAGTAAAGTTCAATGTTATCCTTACCTCGATTTCGAATTCAACCAATCGATAATCTCAGTTACTCCTTAATTGGACTTTCGAACCTAGAAATTTTAAAAATCTATTAGACTAATTTACGAAAACTTTCTAACCCAATTACACTAATAATCCAACATTATTCTCTTTTATAATTCATTACACTAATGATCCAACATTATTCTCTTTTCTAATTTATTCTCAATTATAAAATAATATCCTAACTAACCTAACCCTATAATTACTAAAATACCCTTAGCTAATTAAAAGTCCTATCTTATCCTCACTCATTTTCATTAACACCAAAAATGTCCTTTATGCAAATAAATTTCAGATTTGCTTATTTTCAGCACTTTCTAATATGCTCTTACATGCAACTTAAATTCTTAAAACAATGTCATTGTCTTTACCCTCTCCACTACTCTCCTCATCTCTTCTTTTACCATTTTTCAGCCCCATTTTCTCTATTTTTATCCCTTCATGCAACTTCAATTATTGTCTTAATCAACTATAACATGCAAACCAACTATAGACTAGTATAAGATGATCATAACAAATTTGTGTTTTTATACAACTTAATGGTTTGTGAGTTGGGCTGGGCTGTTGGGTAAGTGTTTAAATTAGCTTTGTGGGCTTTACAAAATGTCTATTTAGAAATAAGTGGAATAAACTCTTACTTAGATATACCAAGTTATGGAATAAAATTTGGTACAAGACTCATCTTTTAGAAGAAGAATAGAAGTTTAAGATAGTAATTGAAGTGTTGAATACCTGAGAAAGGGAATTTTTATTAAAGAAATATTAGTTATTACTTGTTTGTTATTTGAAAAGAATAACTGATAATCTTTTATAACCAACTGCAAAGGTTTTAACATTCTCTCAAAGTAAAAGTATTAGCACAGCCACAGGGGTTGAAATATCTGTACGTAAATTTTAGGTACTTGATCTGGTCGAGTATTCCAAGTTGCATTCGTTATGAATTTTCCGTAGTAATTTACTTGATTGATGAATGGTCTGCATTTCACCCACCTGCTTCATGAAAAGGACTTAGAATAATATCCAAGCACTGCCTTTCTCAATCGAAGTGGACTATCATTTTAATGTCTATGTCAAGTCTTGTAAGTTCCAATCGAAGTGGGATCCAAGCCCTGCCTTTCTCAATCGAAGTGGACTATTATTTTAATATCTATCTTAAGTCTTCCAAGTTCCAATCGAAGTGGACCATTATTTTGATATCTATGTCAAGTCTTCCAAGTTCACCAGTACTTGATCGGAGAATCATTCAACTTCTTCATTTATTATATTGTCAGTGTAATCAAGGGTGTTAAATCTGTCGTTGTCTTAACGACTTAAGACTATCTCAAATTCTTTCCAAATAAACACGCTCCAGTTGCGTACGTGATTCCTTCGGCTTCCTTGCCCCCACAATTGGTGTCTACGTAAATCAAACTATTTACTTAACTGGAAGTTCTTTCTATCTTCTCTTTCATTTGGGATTGTATTGAAAAACTCTTGTTAATTATAATGAATCCTTTCACTGCTCCTGTATATGTCTAATTTTACCATATTCTCTCAATTTAGTTATTTAACTGGATAATCTTTACACATTTATAATTTTAATTGTAAAGCTAGGTGATACTTAATTTTTGGTGAACGAGTTAACGATGTAGATTTCATTTGAAGACTCCTAATAATAAAATTTCATGTATATAAGGTTATTTCATATTCGAGTCAAGTAAAGGGTATATTTGTAAAATGCAAAAGCAAGACTTTTAATATATATTGACTCCTCTCATCTTGTATAAATATAATGTAAAAGTCGGAAAACCACGTCAGGAATTATAAGACAAGGAAAAAAAAAAAGAAAATAACCTTTAATCATGGCCATGTGCTTCCTTGCATTAGTGGTGGGAATTCTGCAGGCTTGTCCCTTCTTGTTGCTGCCTACTACTCAAGCACTTGATCAGCTAGAAGCCTCGCAATTAGCCAAGCAGGACTGCAACTCCAGTTGTGGTAACGTAACCATACCGTACCCATTTGGGATGAACAGTCCCCGCTGTTACCTGAATGAAAATTTCCTTATCAATTGCCCAAACAGTACCCCATTCCTACGGCATTCTGATATTCAGGTTACCAACATAACTACGGACGGCCAATTGAGCGTTCTCGCCTACTATGCTGCGGAATGCTTCGACTCTTCCACGAAGATAGAGGACTCTTGGTGGGCATCTCTCAAATTGTCAAAATTCAAAATCTCTAAAACCAACAAGTTCACTGTTATTGGTTGCGACAGTTATGGTTATCTACGTGGCACCCGCGGTGACAAAAATTACTCATCAGGCTGTATTACAACTTGTTATAATTCTACCTTCATCGACACTTCATCTTGCTCCGGGAGTGGGTGCTGTCAGATGGAGATTCCTGATGGTCTCCAAAACGTAAATATCCAGTCATACCGTTTCTTTAATGATAACAGGACGCTGGATTTCAATCCCTGCACCTATGCCTTCATTGTAGACCAAACATTCAACTTCTCCACCAGGAGCGACTTGTTGAAAACTATTATTCCAACGTCTGAAAAGTTTCCAGTGGCTCTTAATTGGGCGATTGACGACGACAATTCGAGTTCTTCATTGTGTAAGGACAATTCTTTTAGAGAAAGCGCGCCAGACAACATGCAAGGATATATTTGCAGATGCAATCCTGGTTACCAAGGAAACCCATACCTCCCCCAAGGTTGCCAAGGTACGTGCTTTATTTGTTTTACTCTCCCACTATGTTTATGTCAAGCTTTTCCAGGTGCAGATCGTGTCTTCTTTTCTTTGTTTTCAACTGTATTTCCTTTGTTGTTTTAACTTGACTTAAAAATTTTTTGGCTTCTAGATATTAAAGAGTGCCAGAAACCAGAACTGAATGATTGTATATACCAAGAGCTTTGCCATAACACTCTGGGAAACTATACCTGTTCCTGTCCCAAGGGTTACCATGGCGATGGAAGAAAACAAGGTCAACGCTGTACTGCTAATGAACCAATATGGAGGATGACTGTAGTTGGTGAGTACATTTGCTAGCAATATTTAAAAATGTTTATTTTAGCTTTAACAAAACTTAAATTGTATGTTAATCCTTCCCGACTCATCACATTTCTGCAAGCAGGAGTGAGCGTGGCAATTTCGGCTCTACTAATGGTCTGCTTAGTTTTCTACTGTGGAATCCAAAAAAGGAACATTAACAAATGCAAAGAGAGGTTGTTCATAGAAAATGGTGGCTTGGTTATGAAAGAAGTTCTCTCCAATATTGAGGAATCAACGCAGAGAGTCAAAATTTTTATTGAAGACGAACTGAAAAAGGCAACAAATAACTTCGACAAAAATGAGATCATTGGCCAAGGAGGTTTTGGTACAGTTTACAAAGGTAAATTAGATCAAACAATAATAGCTATCAAGATGCCTAAAGTCATAGATCCTGCTCCGAATGACCAATTTATCGACAAGATGATTGTTTTGTCACAAATCAATCATCCAAATGTGGTGAGACTCATAGGCTGCTGCTTAGAAACACCAGTTCCTATATTGGTCTATGAATTCATCAGAAACAAGGATCTGAACTATCATTTACATAATGATGGCCTAGCAACTAGACTTTCATGGAAAATTCGTTTAAGAATTGCGGTGGAAACTGCAGGGGCACTTGCCCATATGCACTCTGATGCACCTATACGTATCATCCACGGAGATGTGAAGTCTTCAAATATATTGTTGGATGACAATTTTACAGCAAAAGTGTCTGATTTTGGGATTTCAAGGTTGGTGCCTTCAGATCAAACTCAGGTATGTACAGTAATACAAGGAACGTGCGGATACATGGACCCTGAGTACTTCCAGTCAGGCTTATTGAATGACAAGAGTGATGTTTATGGTTTCGGGGTGATTCTTGTCGAATTACTAACTAGAGAGAAAGCACTTTTCACAACTAGGCCCGCAAATGACAAAAATCTAGCAACATTTTTTACTTCTGCATTAAAAGATGATTGTTTGTTCCGAATTATCGATCAACAGGTGAAGAAAGAGGGAGACCCTGAGCAGATTAAAAGTGTGGCCAAGCTCGCAAAACAGTGTTTAGAATATAGGGGAGAGAAAAGGCCTAGCATGAAACAAGTGACGAGAGAGCTTCAGGAAATGATCACAATCAGCAAAGGCAAGCACATTGAAGTTGTCATTGATAGTTACGACACCCCACAACCTCTGCTTCCTCCATCTATAGACTTTCTTGGCACTACTTTATCGATTGGTCCATACAGCATGAGAAGTCAAGAAATGAAACGGTTGGTCAACGGTCAACAGTCCATCTAGACTGTTCGGTAGTTGATTTATGATAATTTGAAGATGTACGAGTTGCTTTTGTAATATAGGCTATATATGCAACAAAATTTTTAGAGATAGTGAGGGAACGCCTTCTTTTCTTCTATTGAAGCCCATTGTTGCTCGGTTATGGTGCTTTCCAAGATCTTTGACTCTAAGCAAGGTTACGTAGCATCAAAATATTCCACCATATTTTATTGGAATAGTGGCACTAAAAAAAAAGTGGCGTGGGTCTTTGTAGCATTTTGGCTTGTGTTAAATTGGTAGAAGGTAGGTTTTCAACCTTTGTTACAGTGTTAGCCAAGGTCGAAAATTTTGTAAAATTGAACTTGAACTAAATGAGGGAATGCCAACTCTGGTGTGGTAGGGGTTCCCTAAAGAATTCTACACTGGACTTCTTCGTAAATTGTTGATTTGAATTGCTTCTCTAAATGATCTTTTCGTGCTTCATAAAGTCAGATACATAGTGGTCGGGTCCGTCGAATTGGGCCCAAGCTCAATCGTAATAATCCACGGACCGATCGGTCGATCTCTTAAAAGACGAGTCTCACGCCCATTGGTTAACCCAAGTCCGATCCATGCTCTTCTCAGCTCATCCGCATGTAAGAGACTCCATGCACGTAAAAAACTTAACCCAGCAGATTCGTCCCATATATAAGATATAACTTTATCGTAACAAAGTGCGCATAATCATAACCTAGTTCTCTCGACTTTTCTGAATCGGCCTTCACCAAAGCCTGACTTGAACGTCGGAGAGGCTAATCGGGACACAACCCCCGGTGTGCCTTCCTTTATTTTGCAGGTACCTTCACGTCGCAATCATCCCATAAGACGGCCAGATCATGGATCCAAACGGCAACGTTCGTTCGTCGAATCCGCGGAACCAATTGACGCCACCGTGGGGCCCGACTTGAGGCACCACGCCCGTAAACTTGAATCGATCATGTGCGGCGACCAACCCTGATATAGCCGCTGTCACGGCTCTGGCGATGCAGCGCATGGGTTTGCAATTACCCACAACCCTGTCGCCTGCACCTCATGTTTCCCACACGGAATCTTCAGACTCGAATGATCAACCGCAACCTCATGCCTTGGAGCAAGAAGAACAGAGCGCGATTGTGGAGGATAGTGCTGCGGACAATACGCGTCCGAATCTCCAACACCGAACGGATGCAGATCCTCTTCTGCCTACACACACCTCCCCCACCCGAAAACAGATTGAGGAGGCGGCTGATCTGTTGATTAGCCAGACCTTGCAATCCCAGCCACCACAACAAAGCCACTGCATGAAGAAGTCGCACGACAGACCACTACGACCGACCGAAATGTCGGGCAACAAGATGACCGATCGTCTGAGTTCGTTAACATGATATTTGGTGAAAAGGCAGCGGGGGGATCCACTGCTAAAGGGAGAAAAAGATATGCCAAACAGGTCAACAGAGCCTCATCCACCAAAAGACCGAGGGAGAACGATGGGGTGATATCGTTCGACGAGTCTGACCTTGACGGTGTAAGCTGTCCTCACGATGACGCCCTCATTGTAAATTTGAACATGGACGGCTACGAGGTGAAGCGGGTGATTTAACTGTCATTTATGTTTTATTACACAAATAAAAATTTCACCAAATGATGATTACACAAATATTAATTTCAACTGTCATTTATGTTTTATTCCAATATTTAACTGAATTGCATGGGCTTAGCTTAATCTAGTAGGCTTACATCCAATGGTTTGCCAACTCATCTCAACTCATTGTAAACTCTCACCAAGTGAAAACGTAATTAAATGTATAAATATCGGCATATGATACCTCGATTTCTCAATCTTCACCTTGTTATTACTCTAATATCTAGCCATCGACACAGGATATCTCCGAGATTCAGGATATCTCGGTACTACTTCGGTACCTAGTTATCGACACAGGACATCCTTGAGACTCAAGATGCCCCTCTATTTGCTCCACTGACAAACACATAGCCACCACTCACTCATCTCTAAACAATCTATCAATCTAAGACAATCGAATACAGCTTACCTTAGGCAAGCCACTGATTCTCAATTTTCACTAATTATTCACAACTTATTATCCACCACTCTCTATTTAATTAACACATTTCTCATGATCTCAACAAGCAATACACCTAAAAAAAATATAACAATGAAACACCTTATACTACATTAATTATTTGATAATTAAAGTAAATATAATTCATGTATGTAATTATTAATCATTAATTTAGTTAGTGGCTAATTCAAAATAAATTTATTAATAAAAAATGATACTTAATTTTTAGAGTAAAGTTCAAGGTTATCCTTACATCGACTTGAATTCAACTAATCGAAAACCTCAATTACTCCTTAATTGGACTTTCAAACCTAGAAATTTTAAAATTCTATTAGACTAATTTATGAAAACTTTCTAACCTAATTACACTAATAATCCAACATTATTCTCTTTTCTAATTTAGTACACTAATGATCCAACATTATTCTCTTTTCTAATTTATTCTCAATTATAAAAATAATATCCTAAGTAACCTAACCCTATAATTACTAAAATACCCTTAACTAATTAAAAGTCCTATCTTATCCTCACTCATTTTCATTAGCACCAAAAATATCCTTTATGCAGATAAATTTCAGATTTACCCTTATTTTCAACACTTTCAATTATGTTCTTACATGCAACTTAAAATTTTAAAACAATGTCATCATCTTTACTCTCTCCACTACTCCCCTCTTCTCTTCTTTTACCAATTTTTAGCCCCATTTTCTCTATTTTTGTCCCTTTATACATCTTCAATTATTGTCTTAATCAACTATAACATGCAAACCAACTATAGACTAGTATAAGATGATCATAACAAATTTGTGTTTTTATACAACTTAATGGTTTGTGAGTTGGGCTGGGCTGTTGGGTAAGTGTTTAAATTAGCTTTGTGGGCTTTACAAAATGTCTATTTAGAAATAAGTGGAATAAAATTTGGTACAAGACTCATGTTTTAGAAGAAGAATAGAAGTTTAGGATAGTAATTGAAGTGTTGAATACCTGAGAAAGGGAATTTTTATTAAAGGAAAATTAGTTATTACTTGTTTGTGATTTGAAAAGAATAACTGATAATCTTTTATAACCAACTTCAAAGGTTTTAACATTCTCTCAAAGTAAAAATATTAGTACAGCCACAGGGGTTGAAATATCTGTAAATTTTAGGTACTTGATCTGGACGAGTATTCCAAGTTGCATTCATTATGAATTTTCCATAGTAATTTAACTTGATTGATGAATGGTCAACATTTCACCCAACTGCTTCGAGAAAAGGACTTAGAGTAATATCCATGCACTGCCTTTCTCAATCGAACGGGACTATTATTTTAATATCTATGTTAAGTCTTCCAAGTTCCAATCGAAGTGGACCATTATTTTGATATCTATGTCAAGTCTTCCAAGTCCACCAGTCATAGGCGCGTACTTGATTGGAGAATCGTTCAGCTTCATATATTATATTGTTGATAAAGTCAGTATAATCAAGGGTGTTAAATATGTAAAAAGAAAGAAAAATACTTAACGACTTAAGACTATCACAAATTCTTTCCAAATAAACACGCTCCAAATACATAAAGATATCGTTGTCTTAACGACTTAAGACTATCTCAAATTCTTTCCAAATAAACACGCTCCAGTTGCCTGATTCTTAACGACTTAAGTCTTCCTTGCCCCCACAATTGGTGTCTACGTAAACATAGGGTTAGTAGGACTGAGAAATAATTTAACTGGAAGTTCCTTTTCTTCCATTACCAAGTTTAGCTACTAGTGTTCTTTCTATCTTCCCTTTCACTTGGGACTGTATTGTTAATTATAATGAATCCTTTCACTGCTCCGGTATATGTCTAATTTTACCATATTCTCTCAATTTAGTTATTTAACTGGATAATCTTTACGCATTTATAATTTTAATTGTAAAGTTCGGTGATACTTAATTTTTGGGGAACGAGTTAATGATCTAGATTTCATTTCAAGACTCTTAATAATAAAATTTCATGTATATAAGGTTATTTCATACTCGAGTCAAGCAAAGGGTATATTTGTAAAATGCAAAAGAAAGACTTTTAATATACATTGACTGCTCTTATCTTGTATAAATATAATGTAAAAGTCGGAAAACCGCATCAGGAATTATAAGACAAGGAAAAAAAAGAAGAAGAAGAAAATATCCTTTAATCATGGCCATGTGCTTCCTTGTATTAGTGGTGGGAATTGTGCAGGCTTGTACCTTCTTGTTGCTGCCTACTACTCAAGCACTTGATCAGCTAGAAGCCTCACAATTAGCCATGCCAGGCTGCAAATCCCGTTGTGGTAGTGTAAACATACCGTATCCATTTGGGATGGACAGTCCCCGTTGTTACCTGAATGAAAATTTCATTATCAATTGCACAAACAACAGTTCCCCATTCCTATGGAATTCTAATATTCCGGTTACCAACATAACTACGTACGGCCAATTGAACGTTCACACCTACCATGCTGCGGAATGCTTCAACTCTTCCGGGAGGATAGAGGAGCTGTATAAGTGGCCACATCTCCAATTGTCAAAATTCAAAATCTCTAAAACCAACAAGTTCACTGTTATTGGTTGCGACAGTTATGGTTATCTACGTGGCACCCGCGGCGACAAAAATTACTCATCAGGCTGTATTACAACTTGTTATAATTCTTCGTTCATCGACACTTCATCTTGTTCCGGAAGTGGGTGCTGTCAGATGGAGATTCCTGATGGTCTCCAAAACGTAAATATCCAGTCATACAGTTTCTTTAATCATAACAAGACGCTGGATTTCAATCCCTGCACCTATGCCTTCATTGTAGACGATACATTCAAGTTCTCCACCAGGAGCGACTTGTTGAAAACTATTATTCCAACGTCTGAAAAGTTTCCAGTGGCTCTTAATTGGGCGATTGACGACGACAATTCGAGTTCTTCATTGTGTAAGGACAATTCTTTTAGAGAAAGCGCGCCAGACAACATGCAAGGATATATTTGCAGATGCAATCCTGGTTACCAAGGAAACCCATACCTCCCCCAAGGTTGCCAAGGTACGTGCTTTATTTGTTTTACACTCCCACTATGTTTATGTCAAGCTTTTCCAGGTGCAGATCGTCTCTCCTTTTCTTTGTTTTCAACTGTATTTCCTTCGTTGTTTTAACTTGACTTAAAATATTTTGGCTTCTAGATATTAATGAGTGCAAGAAACCAGAAAATGATTGCATAGACCAATATCATTGTCATAACACTCCGGGAAGCTATACCTGTTTCTGTCCCAAGGGCTACCATGGCGACGGAAAAAAACAAGGTCAAGGTTGTACTGCTAATGAACCAAAATGGAGGATGGCTGTAGTTGGTGAGTACATTTGCTAGCAATATTTAAAAATGTTTATTTCAGCTTTAACAACACTTAAAATTGTATGGTAATCCTTCCCGAGTCATCACATTTCTGCACGCAGGAGTGAGCGTGGCAATTTCGGCTCTACTAATGGTCTGCTCATTTTTCTACTGTGGAATCCAAAAAAGGAACATTAACAAACGCAAAGAGAAGTTCTTCATAGAAAATGGTGGCTTGGTTCTAAAACAACTTCTCTCCAATATTGAGGGATCAATGCAGAGAGCCAAAATTTTCACCGAAGACGAATTGAAGAAGGCAACAAATAACTTCGACAAAAATGAGATCATTGGCCAAGGAGGTTTTGGTACAGTTTACAAAGGTACATTAGATCAAACAATAATAGCTATCAAGATGTCTAAAGTCATAGATCCTGCTCAGATTGACCAATTTATCAACGAGATGATTGTTTTGTCACAAATCCATCATCCAAATGTGGTGAGACTCATAGGCTGCTGCTTAGAAACACCAGTTCCTTTATTGGTCTATGAATTCATCAGAAACAAGGATCTGAACTATCATTTACATGATGATGGCCTAGCGACTAGACTTTCATGGAAAATTCGTTTAAGAATTGCAGTGGAAACTGCAGGAGCACTTGCCCATATGCACTCTGATGCACCTATACATATCATCCACAGAGATGTGAAGTCTTCAAATATATTGTTGGATGACAATTTTACAGCAAAAGTGTCTGATTTTGGGATTTCAAGGCTGGTGCCTTTAGATCAAACTCAACTATCTACAGTAGTACAAGGAACGTGGGGATACATGGACCCTGAGTACTTCCAGTCAGGCTTGTTGAACGACAAGAGTGATGTTTATAGTTTCGGGGTGATTCTTGTCGAATTACTAACTGGAGAGAAAGCAGTTTCCACAACTAGGCCTGCAAATGACAAAAGTCTAGCAACATTTTTTACCTCTGCATTAAAAGATGATCGTTTGTTCCGAATTATCGATCAACGGGTGAAGAAAGATGGAGACCTTGAGCAGATTAAAAGTGTGGCTGAGCTCGCACAACGGTGTTTAAGATACAGGGGAGAGAAAAGGCCTAGCATGAAACAAGTGACAAGAGAGCTTCAGGAAATGATCACAGTCAATAAAGGCAAGCACATTGAACTTGTCATTGATAGTTACGATGCCACACATCCTCTGCTTCCTCCACCTACAGACTTTCTTGGCACTACTTTATCGATTGGACCTCGCAGCATGAGAAGTCAAGAAATGAAACAGTTGGTCAACGGTCGCTGATGGTGCTTCATTATACCAACTTGCCTTATCCAATTCTTTGTCCATCCAAATAGTTCGGCAGTTGATTTATGATAATTTGAAGATGTACGAGTTACTTTCATAATATAGGCTATATATACAACACAATTTTAAGAGATAGTGAGGGAACATCTTCTTTTCTTCTATTGAAGCCCATTGTTGCTCGGTTGATGGTGCTTTCCAAGATCTTTGGCTCCAAGCAAGGTTACGTAGCATCAGAATATTCCACCATACTTTATTAGAATAGTGGCACTAAAAAAAAGGTGACGTGCATCTCCATAGCATTTTGGCATGTGTTAAACTGGTAGAAGGTAGGTTTTCAACCTTTGTTGTATTGTTAGCCAAGGTTGAAAATTTTGTAAAATTGAACTTGAACCAAACGAGGGAATGTCAATTCTGGTGTGGTAGGGGTTTCCCTAAAGAATTCTACACAGGACTTCTGCGTAAACTGTTGATTTGAATTGTTTCTCTAAATGATCTTTTCGGGCTTTATAAAGTCAGATACATAGGCTAACATGTTCTCCCTTATGGGACTAATGCCCTATAATTCTAAACAACCTAAAACTAGGAGGCATTCCTAATGACCACGTCAACTTTTGCCTATCTTGGCAACAAACTATGATTGATTAGTGGGCCAAGCTAATGCCCATTTTCAAATAACATGTATATTCATTTCTCATGTGAATAATTTCATGCCTAAGTTTACTTCTTAGCCTAAGGTACTTTCCCAATGTCCACGAGATGCTGGCAGTAGGATTGATTTGCCAAATGCCAAATCAATAGTGATTTTGTTATAAGCTTTAAAATAATTTTGTAGCCAACAAAAGAAAGAAGAAAAACTCTGTTGTCCACATGCACATGCAAAAAGAAGAAAAACGAAGCCATTATCCACAGTTGGTTATATGCGACGAGGAGGGCTATAAATAAGCCTTCCCATATTGGTTTTAGAATCGTCTTACATTTTCTTTTTTTTTTCATTTTAATCTCTACAGTTTAAAGAGTGTTTTTCCTATTTCCTAAGAGAGTTAGTGTTTCTCCTTATAAAATAGAGAGAGGCTATAATTCTTAAATTTTTCATAGTGAAGTTTCTTCTTCTTGCCTATAGTTTTTACCTTGATTTGTTTGAGGGTTTTCAATGTAAAAATCTGTATGTTTATATCTTTATTACTATTCATTCAATCATATTTAGTTGCAAACCTGCTCTAATCCAGTCAATTTTTACAACAAGTGGTATTAGAGCGTGGTGAGAAAATTACAACGAATTTTTTATTACAATCCATTCAGTTTTTGGGTGACAACAGTGAAAATTGATGAATTGTAAAATAGTAACCAAGAAATGTGGCAATTGTAGCATGCATTTTTTACTATTCATAATTGTAGCAGTCACTGTAACAACTAGGGTACTATTCACATATATAGTACTATTCATATATACGAGTACTATTTACATGAAATAGTGAAAGCTAAGTTCTGTTCATGATAGAAGAAATGGTGGAAAAATTTGAGATTGAGAAGTTCAATGGGAGTAATTTCTTATTGTAAAAATTGAAGATGAAGGCTATCTTGAAAAAAGATAACTGTTTAGTAGCCATCAGCGAAAGGTTGACAACATTCATAGATGATAATGAGTAGAATGAGATGGACGGGAATGTTATTACAAATCTTTATCTAGCAGTAGCAGATGAGGTGTTATCAAGCATAGGGAAGAAGAAGATGACCAAGGAGATATGGGATCATCTCATTAAGCAGAAGTTATATGATGGTATAATTTGTACTATGAAGGAGTGCGGTATGTGGAGATCTTAAAGAAGAAGAGGTTTTTAAGTAGTAAGAAAAGAGAACTTGGTTTGCAAGGTTGAAAAAATCTTTGTATCATCTAAAACGGGCACCGAGGTGTTGGAATAAGAGATTTGATTCCTTCATTATCGGCCTTGGATACAATAGACTAAATGCAAACCCTTGTGCATATTCTAAGAGGTTTGGAAAATGACTTTATTATCTTATTGTTGTATGTAGATGACATATTAGTAGTAGGCCCTAATAAAGAATGTATGATATAATCGAAGGCTCATTTAGATAGGGAATTTGAAATGGACTTGGAACTAGCAAACAAGATTCTAGGGATGCAAATTTACTGAGACATAAGTAATAGGAAGATTTGGCTTTCTTAGAAGAATTATATGAAGAAGATCTTGCGATGCTTCAACATGCAAGATTGTAAGCCAATTTCTACCATACTTCCTGTTAGCTTCAAGTTATCCTCCAATATGAGTCCTAGCAATGAAGATGAGAGGATGAAGATGTTTCTAGTACCATATGTATTAGCAATGGAAAGTTTAATGTTCACCATGATTTGTACAAGACCAAACATTACATATTGCAATGAGAGTAGTTAGTCGGTACATAATGAATCATGGTAGAGAGCATTGGAATGCTATAAAGAGGGTCCTTGAAGATATTAAAGAGACCTCACATGTTGCATTGTGTTATGAGGTATCAAACTTTGGTGTTGATCCTTTTGCAGCCTGATAGAGACATGAGCATCATGGAAATGGCAAGGAAGAAAGAATGGTGTGAAGATCTTATTAACTTTTAATCGAATCTTTAAGTGGGATATTATTATTGTCGACGTCCCAAAGTCAACAAAAGGAGGAAGAAAAGCGTAGCATGTCCACATGTACCTGCAAAAAGAAGAAGAAAAATGAAGCCAGCCAGCTATGGACAATCTGTCCACAACTGGCTATACATGTCTGGGATGGCTATAAATAGGTCATTTTAGAATCATCCAAAATCTTCTCTTCTTCAATTTAATCTCCACAATTTATAGAGTGCTTCTCTTATTTCTTGAGAGAGTTAGTGTTTCTCCTTGTAAAATAGATAGAGGTTTTAAGTCCTAAATTTTTCATAGTGAAGTTTCTTCTTTTTACCCGTGGTTTTTATCTTGATTTGTTTGAGAGTTTTTCATGTAAAAATCTGTGTGTTTATTTCTTCTTTACTATCCCTCAATCTTATTTAGCTGTGAACATGCTCTAATGTGGTCAATTTTCATAACAATGTTGTAGCATGACATATATATATATATATATATATATTAAAGAGACTTTGATATAATCTATATTGAAAGGCTTTATGATAAGATGTAATTAGCTCATATTAATTAAACCTATCTCCTTTGTTTTGGGTTGATTTGGTTACTTACATAAAAATTTTGATATTTATTTTGTTCTAGGAGATGGAGATTAACCAAATTTTGTTTGAAATATCTAATTAAAGCATCATTTGTCAAAGCCAAAAAATTTGAAAAGATGAAGCAAAAAATTCTAGATTGTTGAAACTGATAAGACACAATCACACCTGGAGTCACCCATTAGGAAGTTTAGTTTAATTAAGAAACTTTATTTTCATTTCCACATCACCTTTAGAATATTTATTTACTACTATTTTATAGAGGGAAGAACATGATTGTTCTCAATTTTTTTTTGTTTTTTCTTCTATTTTTGTGTGGAAAAATAAACATGAGTGGCTAAATCTAATTTTTAATGATTCATGAGGAATTAAAACTCCATTTGTAACTTTGGAAGGTTTCGTTTTAAACCTGAATTTTATTTTTAATTCAAGTATTTCTTATTTCTTATTTTTCTACTTTATGAGTAATTAGTATAGATTGATCTAAAAAATTAATTTAATTTTAGTTATAAAAAATTAATTTAATTTTAGTTATTCTATTGCTATCAATGAATTTAATGATCCGTAATTATCATGAATGATTGGTACAAATTGAGAGTATGCTATTTATGTATTTGCATAGGTAACTTATGAAAATAAGAAAACTAAATTGAATAGTTATAGTTAGCTCAACTGCTTAATTTAAGGTTTAGTTTCTTTAATTAAGCTTACTACTAACATTTAATTATATAGAATACTATCATACCCATTCAATTAATTATTTGAATACTAGATTTGAATAAGTTAATTTTAAAAGTCGATTTATTATAGCTATCCTAATAGGTTTAAGACTGAATGCTTGAATTACGAAAATTTATTCCTTTTAGACCAATAATTAGAGTTATAATTAGATGAGATTCTTTTTCAAAAATTAGAGTTAGGTGAAATTTAATTTCTCAATTTATACTAAGTTGATTAATTTTGATTTCTTATTTATTTTATTTTATTAGTTAATTAATCATATCTCAATATTATGCCTTTTCAATTGAAATTAAGTAATTAATATTTAGTTCTTTTATGATTCTACCGATTTCACGACTACTAAAATAGTTTAGTAAATTAGAGATTTATTTCTAGGGTTTTGATAACTAGTTCACTTCACGAGAATTTCTATTTTATTATAAGTGAGTTGGCTATGGTAGAATGCTAATGGATCCAAGATTAATATCATGAGAACTTCTAAATCCCAACAATTTATTTAAGTGATTAAAAGCTAAGTTTAAAAGAAGACTTGAGGAGATCAATTTAAGTTTCCATACTATTCGTAATTCGTGTTCGATATATGTCATTTTTACATGTTGAATTTTACTAGAGTTCTATGTTTCTTTTTATTTCTTGAAGTATTGATTTGTTATTTTAATATAGGTTTGATCCATTTTTTAAAATTAAATACATGAGACCCTTTTACAAATTTATCGCATTCTTTTAATTTGCCTCATATATTTTAAAACTTTTCCTTTGATCCTTATGTAGCTTGAAAAGGTACTCGATGTCGCTTATTGTTATAAGATCTTTAAGTATAATGAACATATTTCAATATGGTAGCCTTTTTATCCCTCATTCGATTTAAAATTTTAAAAATAATTTCTTTTATTTTAAAACCTACATCTATCTCCTTAGATTTTAAAAATATTATGTAAATGAGTAAAAGATATACACTGCCACTATAGTTTAAGAAACTTTGAAAAAATCTCTCGTTTTTTAAATCAATGCATTTGAACATGAATGGAAAAAGTTAGTATGTTAGAACTTTTTAAGTGATTGATTTTTATAACTAGGTTGATTTCATGAGATTTGATGTTATTGTACCATTATTATATTGTTATGTGTTTGAGTTTTATGCTTTTTTGTGTTATAGTTTTGCTTGAGGACAGGTAAAAGCTCAAGTATGGGGATGCTTGATAAATGGTTAATTGACTATATTTATATGCCAATATTTACTGTGTTATGCTTATTATTTGATAATTTTATAGTATTTTTGGTAGTTATTTTTGCTTTAACTATGTTTTTAGGTGATAATTTCCTTTATGAACCAAAAGGAGAAGAATTTAGGTGAAATCGTGGCATAAAATGAAAGAATTGAAGTAAGAACATGTGGAGAATTGAAGATGTTGTTTATGGCCATGTGAAGATACACAACCGTGTATGTTGAAATACACGACCATGTATATTGCCTGTATAAGCTTCTATGATCGTGTAAAGTCATAATTTAGAGGGTATTTTGAGATACACAATCACCTACACAACCATGCAAGTGACTGTGCATATTCCAAAAACTCTAATTTTTATTATGAAAGGATGTTATTGAAGGCTACAACAGAGGTTCTGTATTAATGGTGATGTTTTAATTTTTTAGGATTTTTTGTTGGACCGCAAATTTTTGTTTTCTTGAAGTCATTAAGCATGAATTATTTTGATTTATGATTTATGGCATAGTTTGATTAATTGGAAATATTATGGAAAATTTGAATTTTTGAGATTAGTATGGAATAATGTTTATGGAAGAGTAAAATGTTTAAGGGCAAAATGGTCAAGGCACTTGAGTTAGAATGGTTTAGGCTAAGCATGGAGGGGCATTTTAGTCATTGCCCTATCTTGTAGGTTTAAGGACTTAAAGAAAAGAAAGAAAGGAAAAATAGAAGAGAAAGAAGAAGAAGAGGGTCGGCAGTGAGAGGAGAAGAAGAAGAGAAAAAGGGCAAGCTCAGTTTGTCGATTTTCAGAGGATCGAAGCATTCTTCAGGTTTGTTTAACTCTTCTACTCTTGTTTAGGTTGAATCTAACCTTAGTTTTGCTTAGAATGAGTAGAAATCGTTGGTTTAGGGTTTATGGTGAAGATTTGTAGGTTTGCATGGGTTGTTGTGTTTTTGATGTTTGTGGTGTTAGAATAAGTTCAGAATGATAGTATATGACTTGATTTATGGGTTGGATGTGTTGTAGTAGAAGAAGGGAAGGTTTTGAGGTTGATAATGGCGGATTCTAGGTTCGGGAAGACAAAGCTCCCGTCCGCACGCCGCGACATTGCGAGGCCACACATGACGAGCCGAGGCCAAGCCGCCATGACGTCTTGAGACCAGGCCATGGCCATGAACTGACTTCGTCGTCGCGGCGAGCCCAATTTTTTTCAGAATGGTTATTTTTAGTGTTTTGATCATATCTTTTGCTACAGAAGTCCTTTTGGGGTGATTTTAGAAGCGTTGTGAACTAGAGAGATAGATCTACAAGTCTTATGAAGTGATGAAGTGATGAATTAGTTTCTAAGAATATGGAATTTTGGATGGAAGTTAAGAATGGAACTTTTGTTTCAGCATGAATTATTGAATGGAATTTTGGTTCTTATTTTAGGAGAACAAGAAAGGCAAGAGGATCAAGAGGCTCAAGAGGAAACTCATTCCTAGGCAAGAATAAGCAAGGAAATCAGGTGGGTTCATGTTTATAATAGAGTAATTAAGTACTCATTGTTTAGTTCAAACCAAGCAAGATCTCATGCATTTACATTACATCATCCACGATCGCATTGCATACTACCATAAATGATTATATTCTGCATTGTAAATTGCATTCATGATTATTATCAAGATTTTCACAAAGGAGTGTTTCTCCTTTCACGAATACAAGTACATGAATTCAAGTTTTACGAAATACAAGACAAGCAAGATTACAAGCAAGTGCCAGTTTGGCAAACAAGTTTATAAGAACATGAATTATGCATACTTATGTGGGTTTGTGGTGTCCCTCACGATAGTCAAGTGCACATTGATTCATGAAAAGGCTTCTCCCGCCTGCCCGACTGTGGCACAGGGTTTCTCACAAGGATTCCCTCACGAAACTACGTCTACACATCAACATTTCGATAGCATGTGTAGTACGTCACGAACCTGGGACACACAAACCATCATGTTATGTGTTATGATTTGTTATGTGCCATGCATCATGATTTGTTCAAGAATCAAGCAATTTTTCAAGACAAAGACATATACATGGAAATATTATGGAAAATTTGAATTTTTGAGATTAGTATGGAATAATGTTTATGGAAGAGTAAAATGTTTAAGGGCAAAATGGTCAAGGCACTTGAGTTAGAATGGTTTAGGCTAAGCAAGGAGGGGCATTTTAGTCATTGCCCTATCTTGTAGGTTTAAGGACTTAAAGAAAAAAAAGAAAGGAAAAATAGAAGAGAAAGAAGAAGAAGAGGGTCGGCAGTGAGAGGAGAAGAAGAAGAGAAAAAGGGCAAGCTCGTTTTGTCGATTTTCAGAGGATCGAAGCATTCTTCAGGTTTGTTTAACTCTTCTACTCTTGTTTAGGTTGAATCTAACCTTAGTTTTGCTTGGAATGAGTAGAAATCGTTGGTTTAGGGTTTATGGTGAAGATTTGTAGGTTTCCTTGGGTTGTTGTGTTTTTGATGTTTGTGGTATTAGAATAAGTTCAAAATGATAGTATATGACTTGATTTATGGGTTGGATGTGTTGTAGTAGAAGAAGGGAAGGTTTTGAGGTTGATAATGGCGGATTCTAGGTTCGGGAAGATGAAGCTCCCGTCCGCACGTCATGACGTCTTGAGGCCAAGACGCCATGACGTCTTGAGTCCGCGCTTCTCGCGAAAGCACGGCCATTCGTCATGACGAGGCCCCCATGGCGAAGCACGGCCATTTCGTCACGACGAGCGGGCCTCGTCATGGTAGCTCAATTTTTTCAGAATGGTTATTTTTAGTGTTTTGATAATATCTTTTGCTACAGAAGTCCTTTTGGGGTGATTTTAGAAGCGTTGTGAGCTAGAGAGATAGATCTACAAGTCTTATGAAGTGATGAAGTGATGAATTAGTTTCTAAGAATATGGAATTTTGGATGGAAGTTAAGAATGGAACTTTTGTTTCAGCATGAATTATTGAATGGAATTTTGGTTCTTATTTTAGGAGAACAAGAAAGGCAAGAGGATCAAGAGGCTCAAGAGGAAACTCATTCCTAGGCAAGAATAAGCAAGGAAATCAGGTGGGTTCATGTTTATAATAGAGTAATTAAGTACTCATTGTTTAGTTTAAACCAAGCAAGATCTCATGCATTTACATTACATCATCCACGATCGCATTGCATACTACCATGAATGATTATATTCTGCATTGTAATTTGCATTCATGATTATTATCAAGATTTTCACAAAGGAGTGTTTCTCCTTTCACGAATACAAGTACATGAATTCAAGTTTTACGAAATACAAGACAAGCAAGATTACAAGCAAGTGCCAGTTTGGCAAACAAGTTTATAAGAACATGAATTATGCATACTTATGTGGGTTTGTGGTGTCCCTCACGATAGTCAAGTGCACATTGACTCATGAAAAGGCTTCTCCCGCCTGCCCGACTGTGGCACAGGGTTTCTCACAAGGATTCCCTCATGAAACTACGTTTACACATCAACATTTCGATGGCATGTGTAGTACGTCACGAACCCGGGACACCCAAACCATCATGTTATGTGTTATGATTTGTTATGTGCCATGCATCATGATTTGTTCAAGAATCAAGCATTTTTTCAAGACAAAGACATATACATGATCAATGACTATGATTTCAGCAAGTATCACGACAATGAGATATTTTGAATACTTTTGCTTATTGCTACATTATAAATATGTTCCCACGAGCTTTATAGCTCACCCCCTCTAATCTCCCCCATATAGGTGACGAGCCAGAGATCGAGTGAGTCACGAGTTACGGCAGCACTCCCATTTCATTTTGTTATGTTTGTTTGTTTTCAATGTTATATTTTTGGAAGTCAAGACTTTAGTTACATTTCAAGTATCATTGGTTCAAGAGTGTTTTAGATTTTTGGCTCTTGAATTCAAAGTTGTAAATTGTTTTGAGATATTATCTTTTGGAACATGAATTACGGATTTGGATATGTTTTAGAACATGAAAGTAAGTTTTGAGTTCATTCACGATGGGTCCATTGAACTTCCGATGGTCTCCTTTCTAAACTGTTACATTTGCATGTTTCGCCTTATTTATTTAAAGAAGGCACATTAATCTTCCGCGGGTCTTTTTCTAAATGTATAGTTAGCATGTTTCCCGCCACGCTCTCATGTCCGACGTTGGGCTTCGGCAGCGGGGTCCAACATTTTTCATATATAAGAAGATGAAAGGAATTATTATAAAGGGGTAAAAATCACCGAGTTAAAGTCCATTTAAACTAACCAGACTAAAAAGTCAAACTAATTTGCCAAGCCTACTTAAAATAAGAAAAACATAATGCAGTTAATGTGTAGACCAAGTTCTAATTGTTGTAGTAATAATAACCAAATGTGAATGGTCCCTTCAAGTTTTCCAAGTTAATTTAAATTTTTTGGTTACTTCTAATACAAAGTTAAGCTTTACTATTTTAAAATGGATTATATTTATCCTTTAGCATTTTAAAATAGACAATATTTAAAATCTTGATTTTATTCTATTAATTTTCTTCTAAACTTTTGTTAATTTACCATTAATATGTCTTACGAAGTATATCAACATATTAACCTAATACAATGCAATCACTCCTTCAATTTGACATGTTCATAATATATTACAATATATATATGCTCCTCAAATTATTCAAAATTAATTAAATGTAAAATTAAAATTAAGTTCTAAAAATTATATAAAAAAGTTTTGAAAATCAAGCCAACAGCCCATTTGCGAAGAGGATGACAATTTTTGTCTGGCCTGACTCGACTTGGCCCAACCTAATTTGAAACCAACAAGTTGACTCAAGTTAACTGAACTTAGAGTTGGACTCAGTTTCTTTTTAAAATTTTAGATTTTGGGCTGAATTTGAGTTTAGACTACCCAGTTCAATTTGGCCTGAAGATCAAATATGCCAAGTAAAATGATATAATTTTGATTAAAATGATGTGATTTTGAAATTTTAAATATAAAATAATAGGATTTAGCATAAACTTGATTGAACTTTGGACCTCTCAGGCCGACCAAATTCAAGTTTGGGTTGGGAGCTTCAGCCCTAATTGAGTTTTGGGTCCATCCTATACCCGAACATAAATTTTTGAGCCAAACTCATCCTTTGTGTATATTGAAACAAATTCTCATATCAACTCTGGCGATAACTCAAAATTGAATTTCCAATTTAGTTAAGGCAAGTATCATTGTAGAAATGGTTGCACTTCTTCGTTATTATATTATAAGCATTCCCTCTATATTGTTAGTCTACTAACGCCACCATTACTCCTCTTTCTGAGTGTCTAAGTTCCCATTCGAAAATTCCAGTCAATGAGTACTCATGAGCACTAAATGCACTTTCAACCCCATGAACTAAAGTGCAAGACCTCAAGCTTCACTTTTTGAGATTTTTCTTTTTAAAATATTTATGCTTATTGATGTTACGTACCTTAAAACATATGACATAAAGAACCCCAAGCTTCATAGGGATAAAACATCATTTATAGCCCAAAAAGTTTAAGAAAAGATTCAGGCCTAGAAGAAGACCAATAGTTGAGGTTTTGAGACAGTTGATGGAGATAAAATAGAAAACTCTACATTCACAAGACTTGGGAACCTAATTGTGTGAAAATTTTAGTACAATTTCATGTATTTTAGTGAGAGAGGGAACGCTTGAAACTATATTACCAATTATATTTTCTTTTTGCACATTCTCATCAACCAAACAACAACCTTGGAAAGCAGCAAATCCTATTGAATGTTTTTTTTAGTTAAGCATGATTTAGATAATTTTTGAGGTTTGGATGGATGAATTTTTTTGGGAGTAATTTTTATTTATTTATTTATTTATATCTAAGTTAGTGGAATTTATTTCATGGGTTAGTTGAGGTAAAGGTGGTAAATACATGCATAAAGGGGTATTTTGGGAAATTTACTTAAGGTTAAAAGCACTAAGGCATTAAAGGAAGGGCAAGGTAGACTTTTCTCATTCATTAAGAGTAAAATGGGAAAGGAAAGGTGTTGTTTTGTGTTTGAGAAGAAGAAAAACTTGGAATAGGTGAAGGAAGAAGTGAAATACAAAAATCAAAAGTGAGAAAGAGAGGTTTCGGTGAAGTTGAGAAAAGAATAGAGTTTTGGACTAGGTTTCATCTTTTCTTAGTCTTAAAGAGAGAATTTGAGGTTGCTCAAGAAGGGAAAAAGAAAGAGGAAGGGAGGAGCTTTCTTTAGAGTCAATAATCTCATAAATTGGTAAAGATTCAAGGTAAGTTTGATTTTTATACTTGGGTATATGGAAGGGGTTTTGGTTCATGAAGTTTAGGAAATACATCAGATTAAGCAATCTAGAGTCAATTTTAGTGAATGTGCTTTATGGGTTCTTAATTTGAATTCCTATTGAATGGGAATTTTTTCATTTATGAAGGAAATCAAGGAGGGGATGAAGAGAGGCAAGGGGGGCAAGAGGAAAGACATCCTTAAGCCAATTCCTAAGCAAGGAGGTGGGTTACGATTTTATAATTAAGTAATAGGCCATTAATGTTTTCTTTTGAATGATGGAAATACATGATTTCAACTATTTCATGAATGTACTTTATGACTATTTGGAAGGCTTTGAGAATGTGTTATGTGTTTGGTATGATCATATTGGGTTGATGAATTATGAAAAGATTGTGCAAGAGATTTTGAAAAGATGCTAATTTTGAAAAATCAAGTTTTGAAAATGTGCCATTTTGGGCAACAAGTTTACAAATTATGAAATGCATGTTCTGTGGGTTTGGTTTGGTCCATTCTGTATGTCAAGTGGACTTCGACTAAAGGTTACTCTCGCCTGCCTGCTAGTGGCATGGAGCTCCTTCATGGACTCTCTCATGTTTACGACTACATAAAACCACTATGTGGGATTGTGTTAGTTTGTTCTGTTCACGACTACACATGCCTATTTCATGGAAATGTGTTAGTTCATTCTGTTTATGGAGCTTCCAAATCATTTAAATGTGTTTATGTGTTCATGATATGTTGACAAGATTGATGCATACCTGGTCTGCATTATTGAGAATTTGGTTGAAGATTTGAGAAATATGTGTTTGGTGATTCAATTGTGAATTTTTGTTACAATGGAAATAAGTGTTTCAATAGTTTTGCTTGTTACTGGTTATAAATTTGTTACCTATGAGCTTTACGCTCACCCCCCCCATTTATTCCCATCTCTAGGTGATGAGCAAGAGATCGAGTAAACGAGAATCGAGGCATCACTCCAAAATTTGCACCTTTTTGTGTTTTAAACTAGATTTGTAATTACAATGCTTTAGTTGCATTTTGAGCAAATTACTGTTCATGTAACTCTTTGTATTTTGTCATTTTGAGATATTGATGTATTGTGGCTAAAAATGCCCACTAAAGTTTTGTAAAAAAACTCTTATATTTTGATGTTAATGAAGTATGTTTGTGTTTTGCCGATGATATGTCAAATTTGTTCATTGCATTTTTCAAGATTTCCATAAGGGTGAGAATTTATGTTCTGGATTCAAGGGAAATACTGTATTGATTTAGGCTGAACTGGATAAAGTTTTCTTCTTGAAAGTTGTAGATTATTTTTCCAACTTTCTAATGATATATAGTATGAAATTTTTGGACATTGGAATTGAAAGATATGATTATTTGAAGTTGGTGATGTTGCATAGGATGGAATTTCAAGACAGCTATTTTGTTTTGAAAATTTGACCCTTATAGAGGCAGAAAACTGTTTTTAAGTTCTTCATAAAAATTGTAGATCTTTCTTTTAACTTTCCATTGATATAAAGTTTGCAAAATTTGGAGTTCTAGATCAAAAGGTATGGAGTTTAGAAGTTGAGATGTCGAAAGAAGAAAAACAGGAGGAGAAAGTCGTGATCGCGACTTTACAGTGATGCGCGAAAAGTCACAATCGTGCATCGTCGACTTTTACGGCCGCGCTCTAGGTCGCGATCATGCACGATCGTGAGCTACAGGTTCACCCCCCAGCTGAACACATTTCACTCTTTTGATGATATCTTTGTTGTCTGACGTCCAAATGACCTGATTTTTAACACATTACTCTATCTCTCCACAAAAATTTATAGCTTTTTGTATTAAGTTTAAAAAGTTTGGTTAAATCAAAGTGAGGGGATCATTAGGAAGAATATGAGTTGGATATTTTTACTCAACATGCTTCAGTATTTTGGTGATATCTTGACCTGTAGAGCTCCAAATGTGATGATTCTTGTCCTTAAAGAAACTAGAGATATAGAGCCACAAATTATCTGATGGAATCGAATTTTAATTTATTCTATAAAACTTTCAATTTTAGGAGTGAACTTGAGAATAGTGTGCTGGTTTATTCTAAGAGCAGTCTAAAAATATTTGGGCTATAACTTTTAGATTTTTGCTCCAAATTGAATGATTTTACTGTTATTAGAAACTTAAGACAATAAGGAACAAATGTTTAGAAAAAGTCAGTTTTAAATTCTAGTTTATAGTTTCCCAAAATCTGTTCTGAAATAGAAGAATGAGTTTGCTCACGTTTTGTGACTCTGAATGTTGGGCTCTGGAAATGGGGTCCAACATTGTTTGGTATCAGAGCAACTAGGTTGAGGTTCAAGTGCAGGACTAGGTTTAGGAGTATTCTAGGTATGAAATGGGTAGTTTTGAACTACAAAATGAACATGCATTATTTTGAATGAATCACATGCATTGCTTTAAATGAACGACGTGCATTTTTGTATTATTTCACTTGATTTGAAAATTTTCATATGATTTAAATTGTTTTACGTGATTTGAAGTTGTTTTTACATGAAACATGAACTAAAGTTTTTCAATGGTTTTATATTGAAGGAGTGATTATACCGCCTCAAAAAAGAACTTGAGGAGCTACAACTCGATCTCACTCTCTCCAAGACAGCACGGATGAACCCTATGTTCCACAAGATGCGAGGACACATTCTTCTCCAGATTCCGAGGCACCTAGTGTAGCGCCCCCTTACCGTAGGGTACACATCGGGAAACCCAAAGGTCACTCCGATGCGTATCCCACGATAAAGGTGCACCACCAGAACATTTCCCTTAATAATCCACATGGCATCGCAATAATTTAAAACCATAACACAACACGATATCAGGAACCACTAAAT
Source organism: Erythroxylum novogranatense (assembly GCA_029891385.1). Taxonomy (NCBI): domain Eukaryota; kingdom Viridiplantae; phylum Streptophyta; class Magnoliopsida; order Malpighiales; family Erythroxylaceae; genus Erythroxylum; species Erythroxylum novogranatense. The sequence goes on from CM057225.1 coordinate 38,963,006, forward strand.
TTTTAAAATCATAATATAAATCACATAGAGTCATCCAATAACAGAATAGACAAGTCTATCAGTCTCCTGAACAAAACCAAAAAGGAAACTGATACAAGCATCTATCCTAAGTCATCCTCAAAAACCAACCCAGCTGACCGACCTGTGTGCCATCTCTTCTCTTGCCAGCAGCTCACACGGCAGGAAAAGACTATCTCCGGAGCTAGGGACTAATCTATCAGTCCTGAAAAATATATGCAATTTTTGGGTGAGTTTGCGAACTCAGTGAGAAACCATCATCGATGGTTCACTCAAATCATGCATTACGCAAATTGCGTCTGAGATAATCTGATAATATTCGATTAACGATATTATATAACAATTTCACATGAGTCTATAACGATTTCTGATGAGTTGTACAACAATTATACGATGTCGATGACAATATTACAAGAGCATAGAACGCTTTACGATATCACATCACAATTTACATAAATCATGGCATCACACATTCAATGTCGTCACACAATTTGGCAATTCAATCACCATATATATAATGCATATGAGACTCTTTCCGCTTATTCAAGATTGTGCCCAAGTGCTCGATCGATGTTCGATGGGGGATGCGTCGAGGATAAATCCCTCGAGGTCGAGGCGTCGATCGATGTTCGAGCTCGAGGCTCTTTTCGATGATAATAGCAACTTGGGTCACATTCTATTATCCGATCATGCATTTATGCATGCAATGCATGTTCAAGAATTCAAGATTCATGATTCAAAGTATGGCTATAAAAGCCCAAGATTGTGATTCTCGATAATATCTGATAATTCAGTCGATCTGATAATCCAATCCATCTGAATAGAAATATGTCATTTGATCACGTACATTTCAAAGAATCATGCAATTTCACATCCAATACAGTAGAGGCATACCATCCGGTCATGTATATTTCAGTAATCATACAGTTTCACATTTGGCAAGTAATTCACGTTGAGCATTTAAACAATCAAGAATTTGAGAAATCAGCTAGGTTACTCACCAGAACTCCGAAGCTCTTCGCTCGAAGTTCCAAAGAATGTCCGTGGAATGACGATCTAACGGCGCCTCTATAACAGTAAAATACAGTCCCATTACTAGATGCTCAATTAAAACGATTCCATAATGCATGTCTCAGTGAAATTATGTACAATGCATGTTCACGATTTTCCCGGCGCTAAAACCCAATTTATAACTCTTATATCCCATTCTAAGTCTTCGCTCAATCGAAAGGCAATAATTGATCAAATCCTAAAGTTCAGTTCAATTTCCTCAATTCAATATTTCCTATAACAGTTCCCTATAGCAATTCCATAACCATTAGGTCAAAACCTCTATTGAAAATCCCAGTTAAAACTCCAATTGTCTCAATTCAATATTTAGGTCACTCTATGAACCATAATTGACCTTAATCTTGATAAATCAATACCATTTAAATCAATTCTAATTCCTATAATTATCCTCAATTGTAGACCTCTTTCTCTAGATCATAAGGAATCGAGAATCACCCCAATCGGAGGTCTACACCATGAATTTTGCCCAATAATTTGAAATTAATTCAATGGAACAGTCCCCTTCGTCACGACCAAGAGGCCCTTGCCACGGCGTGAAATGGTCCGCTCATCGCGGCGTGAAACACGCTCGCCGCGGCGAACTATCCAATTCGGACGCGTCGCGAGGCGAAGAGGACTCGTCGCGGCGTCAATTAAATGACGCTCGCCGCGACGTCCTCTTCTCCTCATTGCGGCGAGCTAATTAAAATTGTTCATGGCGAGGCTCACAAGAAGTCGCGGCGTCACGACGAATCCTTCGCCTTCTCCGATCGCTTTCACTATTTCTCTCTATAAAACCACCATTAACTCTCCCAACTACTCAATAAACCATAATAAATGCCATAAATGCCTTAAAACTATCAATAACAACAATAAAGCCTTAATAACTTACCAATTGTAGATCAAAGCCCCAAATCACCGTAAACCCTAAATCCTTCAAAATCAACGATTAATCCACTCCAAATCCTTCTCAACCTTCAACAATCACAATAAATCACTTAGCCTAGCACAATAAGAAGGAAACATAAGGAGGAATCGAAGGATCTCACCGTTGGGAGAAATCGAAGATCACCGTAGAGGGAAAGAGGAATTGACAATGCCTTAGAAAATTTTCCCCCAAATTCTTTCAAACCTATCTATTTATAGACATAGGTCTCCAAATCAGTCCAAATTTCAGTCTCTAAATTTCAATAGCTCAACATTTTAATTCCTAAAATCACAAATCAATTCTTCCTATGCCATTTGCCAACAATTTGAACGAAATTGAATTCATCGGTTTCTAAGTCATTTTCCTATCCAACCCATAACTCTAAAAATTCCAGTAAAAATCCCCATAAATCCTCGAAAATATACCACACATGATCCTATGGTTCAATTTAAATTTTCGACCTCCACAATTCAATTCTCTCAGTATTATACAGTCAGTCGGTCTGTCACTCAATATTTCCGATCCAGGCATTTCCGCCCGAATTACTCGAAAATTTCTTATAAGCCACTATCAATTACCAATTACTCTTAAACTATTCTAAATCAGTCATTCGAGCCCAATTACTCTTAATTTCTCAGTCAATTCCCGATCTAACAAATTCCAGTTCACTATCCAATCCATTCACAATTCAAATAATTCAATACCATATTTACTATCGAATGCCGGAAATCATGAATGCATGTACCTATGAATAAATACATATGCAATAAACATGTTCCTCTATAATTAGAGGCCAGTAATATGTTCAGTCAGTGAATGCAATGAAACCTATCAGTCTGTCCTAATTTACCAAAATACCCTTGCTATCAGTAACGGGATGTTACAATTCACCCCTCCTAATAAAAAATTTCGTCCTCGAAATTTAATACTTGTCCAATCGAATAAATGAGGATACTGACTCCTCATATGCTCCTCAGTTTCCCATGTAGCTTCCTCAGTGGAGTGGTTCTTCCAAAGGACTTTCACCAATGGAATCACCCTGTTCCTCAGCTGCCTGACCCGTGATCCTATAATCCGTACCGGCTCCTCGACATAACTCATATCGCTGGCTATCTCAATCTCCTGAGCCGGAATCACATGCGTTGGGTCAGAACAGTACCGTCGGAGTATACTAACGTGAAATACATCATGCATATGGGACATCTCACTCGGTAATGCCACTCTGTAAGCCAACGGTCCTATCCTCTCAAGGATCTCATACGGACCGATATACTGAGGGCTCAACTTGCCCTTACGGCCAAATCTCAGTACTCCTTTCCAAGGAGACACTCGGAGGAACACTCTGTCACCTACACTGTACTCCATAACTCTCCGATGCTGATCCACATAGCTTTTCTGTCTGTCCTAAGCCGCCTTGATGCGACTCCTGATCAACTGTACCTTATCCACTATATCCTGAATCAGCTCGGGACCTTCAATCGATCTCATACCCTCTTCATCCCAATACAGTGGCGATCGACACGGCCTCCCATACAAGGCCTCATACGGTGCCATCCCAATACTACTCTGATACTGGTTATTATATGCAAACTCTATCGGTAAAAATCGATCCCATGATCCTCTCAACTCCAATACACACGCCAAGCATGTCCTCAGCAGTCTTAATCGTCCTCTCACTCATCCATCATCGAGGATGAAATGCAGATTGAAGTTCAACCTCGCACCCATAGCAATCAGTAGGCTCTTCCGAACCTCGAGGTGAACACAGGATCCTCGCGAGACTATCGATAATAGAACCCCATGCAACCGTACAATCTCTGCCACATACTTCTGGGCCAACAGATCGAGAGTATTACTCTCCCTCACTGGCAAGAAGTGAGCCGATTTAGTCAATCGGTCCACTATGACCCAGATAGCATGATGCTGCCTCGGTGTCCTAGGCAATCCCATAACAAAATCCATAGTAATTCGCTCCCATTTCCACTCCGGAATGGGCAACGAATGCAACTTACCCACTGGAGCCTGATGCTCAGCCTTAACCTGCTGGCACGTCAGACACCTGGACACATACTCTGCCACTAGCCTTTTCATACCAGGCCACCAGAAATGCTGTCTCAGAGTACGATACATCTTGGTCGTACCAGGATGCATCGCATAGGCAGCTACATGTGCCTCCTCTAGGATCTCTCGTCTCAAATCATCAATATCAGGCAAACACAGCCTCTTTCCCATCCATAAAGTCCCATCTCTCAACTTAAACTCTGAATTAGTACCGGCCTGGACTCTCTGAATCAGTCTCACTAACACTGGGTCTTGATCCTGAACTCTCCGGATCCTATCATGCAACATCGGCCTCAGCCTCAGAGTAGCAATCAGAGCTCCATCATGGCCCAAATCCATCTGTACATTAAGAGCTCTCAACTGAATCAGATCAGGTAACCTCGAAACCTGAACTTGAGCTGCACTACCATGCGATCTCCTACTCAGTGCATCGGCCACCACATTGGCCTTTCCTGGATGATACTCAATCGTGCAGTCATAGTCCTTCAGTAACTCTATCCATCTCCTCTGTCTCAGATTGAGCTCTCTCTGACTCAACAGATATCTGAGACTCTTATGATCAGTGAAGATCTGGAACGTCTCTCCATATAGATAATGTCTCCAGATCTTCAGAGCAAATACAACTGCTGCTAACTCCAAGTCATGTACTGGATAATTCACCTCGTGAGACCTCAACTGACTCGAGGCATAAGCCATCACTCTCCCATGCTGCATCAGTACACATCCCAATCCCTAATGCGAGGCATCACTGTAAACCACAAAGCCTCCAATCCCAGATGGAATGCCTAACACCGGTGCAGTAGTCAACTGATGTTTCAGCTCCTCAAAGCTCTTCTGGCACTCCTCAGACCATCTAAATGACACATTCTTCCTCAATAGCTTCGTCAAAGGGGCGGAGATCAACGAAAACCCTCGGCAACCTCCGTAATATCCGCCAATCTAGAAACTCCGCAACTCTGGCACACTCCTCGGAATCTCCCAACTCATAACTGCCTCTATCTTGTGAGGATCCACCTGGATACCCTCACCGGACACCACGTGCCCTAGAAATACAATCTCATCAAGCCAAAATTCACACTTAGTGAATTTGGCAAACAACTGCCTCTCTCTCATGACCTGCAGAACAATCCTCAGATGCTCAGTGTGCTCCTGTCTACTCCTCGAATAAACCAGTATATCATCAATAAACACTATCACAAACCGATCCAGGTAGGGCTGAAAAACTCTATTCATCAAAGCCATGAAGGCTGCCGGGGCATTAGTCAACCTAAACGGCATCACTAGGAACTCGAAATGCCCGTACCTACTTCGGAAGGCACTCTTAGGCACATCGGCCTCTGCAATCCTCAACTGATAATAATTTGATCGCAGATCTGACTTAGTGAACACCTGAGCTCCCTGTAACTGATCAAACAAATCATCGATCGTAGGCAGTGGATACTTATTCTTCACTGTTACCCGATTCAACTGCCTATAATCAATGCACAGTCTCAGAGTCCCGTCGTTCTTCTTCGCAAACAGTACCGGAGCTCCCCATGGCGAAACACTCAGTCTAATGAACCCCTTATCCAGTAGCTCCTGCAACTGAGCCTTAAGCTCTCTCAGTTCCACCGGTGCCATCCTATACGGAGGAATCGATATAGGGGCTGTACTGGGAATAAGATCAATCTCAAACTCGGTCTCCCGCTCTGGCGGCAATCCCGGTAACTCCTTGGGAAATACATCTAGAAATTCCCTGACTACGGGAACATACTGCAATCTCGGCTCGACTCTGGAATCCACTATGTGAGCCAGATAGGCCTCACAACCTCCCTGCATCAATCTCAGGGCACTCAAGAAGGATATCATCCTTGCTGGCACTGCCTGACTAACTCCTCGGAGCACAGCTCTAGGCTGACCAGGAGATTCCAATATAACCTCCTTGGTATAACAGTCCATGATAGCCCTATGCGAAGTCAACCACTCCATCCCCAATATCACGTCAATCTCCCTCAGAGTCAAAACGATCAGATCGGCACTCAAAACTGCTCGATCGATCTGAACCTGACATCCCATACAGACCTCTCCCAATACAGTCGTACTACCTAGAGGTGTACTCACCTCTAACCCATACTGTAACCTCTGCCTATCCCCATACAGTCTACATGCTAAATGCGGTGCAATGAAAGAATGAGTGGATCCAGGATCCAACAATGCATATGCTTCAAGACCAGAAATAAGAAGCATATCCGCAACAACATCCGGGGAATCCTGGGCCTCCTGCCGAGTCATGGCATAGATCCTAGCTCATGATCATTGCCTCACTGCTTGCTCGAGACCCTCCGATCTCATGCGGACCCTTCACTAGACCTCGGCCTCGGCCTCGACCTCTCCATCCTGATCCACCTCCACGGCTCGGCTGGACCGCGACATTGCTGCCTGATCTTCCAGTCATAGTAGACTGGGCTCCCAAAGTCTCTGGGAAGTTCCTCACTAGGTGGTCCATCGAACCACACCTCAAGCAGACTCCAGATAGCCATCGACACTCTCCACTGTGTCTCTTGCCACAATGCTCACATAAAGGAGCAGACTGCCCTGAAACTCTGGCACTGCCGCCACCACTAACAGTCTGTACCAATCTGCCCCTCTGCCCATGACCAGTCTGTCTAGCCCCTCCTGCAGATCTGAAGGGCCTACTCTGCCACTTGCTAAACCCTCTGCTAAGACCGCCTTGGCATCACATCGGATCTCTTAATCCTGGTCCCCGACCGCCTCATCCACGCTATTGTCTCAAGAAATGCTTCTATCCTCACTGCTGCAGCCCTCAACTCAATAAAACTGCCCATATCAGATCTCGCCAATAGGGTACGGATCTCCAGATTGAGTCCGCCCTCAAAATGCCGACACTTGTCAGCCTCAGAAGCCACCAGTGAAGAAGCATATACCACTAACTCGTTGAACCGCACCTCATAGTCGGCCACGGTCAACTGCCCCTATCTCAGCTCTAAGAACTCCTGTAACTTCATCTCTAGATAAATCTTGGGCATGAAATTGTCCTTGAACGTCCTCAGAAAATCATCCCATATCAGTGTGCAGGGCCTGGTGGTACTGCCCGGAACAGTCTTCCACCACTGATATGCAGGACCCTATAGCAGAGAAACCGCGTAGTCGAAACGCTCATCCGGGTCACAGTCCATCTGATTGAGGGCTCTCTCATTCCTCTCTAGCCATCCCTCAGCCTCCGCAGGGTCGGTACTGCCATAGAAATCAACCGCCCCCTGCTTACGCAATCGATCATATCTCCGTTCCCATCTCACAGGAACTCGAGGAGGTAACTCCTCTGAAAGAGGCATCGGGGACTCCCTACTAGCTCCTACCGATTCCAGGTCAGCTGGTTGTTTAACTCGTTCTCCAAGTATGGATGACCTAAAACAGACAAGAAATTCCGATCAGTTCCACTATTCTTACAGTGATTCCAGCTTAAAATTCACTATTCCCAAAAGATGCCAAACCATGCTCTGATACTACTTAATGTAGCGCCCCCTTACTATAGGGTACACATCGGGAAACCCGAAGGTCACTCCGATGCGTATCCCACGATAAAGGTGCACCATCAGAACATTTCCCTTAATAATCCACATGGCATCGCAATAATTTAAAACCATAACACAACACGATATCAGGAACCACTAAATTTTTAAAATCATAATATCAATCACATACAGTCATCCAATAACAGAATAGACAAGTCTATCAGTCTCCTGAACAAAACCAAAAAGGAAACTGATACAAGCATCTATCTTAAGTCATCCTAAAAAACTAACCCAGCTGACCGACCTGTGTGCCATCGCTTCTCTTACCTGCAGCTCGCACGGCAGGAAAAGACTATCTCCGGAGCTAGGGCCTAATCTATCAGTCCTGAAAAATATATGCAATTTTTGGGTGAGTTTGCGAACTCAGTGAGAAACCATCATCGATGGTTCACTCAAATCATGCATTACGCAAATTGCGTACAGCATAGTACAATAATATTCGATTAACAGTATTATATAACAATTTCACAGTAGTCTATAACAGTTTACAGTAGTTGTACAACAGTGTACAGTATCAGGGACAATATTACAGTAGCATAGAACAATTTACAGTATCACATCACAATTTACAGTAAATCATGGCATCACACAGTTCAGTAATCGTCACACAATTTGGCAATTCAATTAGTCATATATATAATGCATATGAGACTCTTTCCAGTTATTCAGTATTGTGCCCAAGTGCTCAGTCAGTGTTCAGTGGGGGATGCGTCAGGGATAAATCCCCTCGGGCTCGAGGCCCGATCAGTACAGTGTTCGAGCTCGAGGCTCTTTTCAGTGATAATAGCAACTTGGGTCACATTCCATTATCTGATCATGCATTTATGCATGCAATGCAGTGTTCAGTAATTCAAGATTCGATGATTCAAAGTATGGCTATAAAAGCCCGATATTGTGATTCTCGATAATATCTGATAATTCACCCATCTGATAATCCAATCCATCTGTGATGTAAATATGTCATTTGATCACGTACATTTTAGTAATCATGCAATTTCACAGTCCAATTCAATCTGAGAGGCATACCATCTCGTCATGTATATTTCAAGAATCATCAGATTTCACATTTGGAAAGTAATTCACGTTGAGCATTTAAACAATCGAGAATTTGAGAAACCAAATAGGTTACTCACCAGTAACTTCGAACTCGCTCGGAAGTTTCAGCAATGTCCGTGGAATGACGATCCAACAGCGCCTCTATAACAGTAAAATACAGTCCCATTACTAGATGCCCAATTAAAACGATTCAGTAATGCATATGTCTCAGTGAAATTATGTACAATGCATGTTCACGATTTTCCCGACGCTAAAACCCAATTTATAACTCTTATATCCCATTCTAAGTCTTCGCTCAATCAAAAGGCAATAATTGATCAAATCCTAAAGTTCAGTTCAATTTCTTTAGTTCAATATTTCCTATAACAGTTCCCTATAGCAATTCCATAACCATTAGGTCAAAACCTCTATTGAAAATCCCAGTTAAAACTCCAATTGTCTCAATTCAACATTTAGGTCACTCTATGAACCATAATTGACCTTAATCTTGATAAATCAATACCATTTAAATCAATTCTAATTCCTATAATTATCCTCAATTGTAGACCTCTTTCTCTAGATCATAAGGAATCGAGAATCACTCCAATTGGAGGTCTACACCATGAATTTTGCCCAATAATTTGAAATTAATTCAATGGAACAGTCCCCTTCACCGCAGCCAAGAGGCCCTTGCCACGGCGTGAAATGGTCCGCTCGCCGCCGCGAATAATCCAATTCGGGCGCGCCGCGAGGCGAAGAAGACTCGTCGCGGCGTCAATTAAATGACGCTCGCCACGACGTCCTCTTCTCCTCGTCATGGCGAGGCTTCTTGAAAATCGGCGTCTGACGAATCCTTCGTCTTCTCCGATCGTTTTCAGCTATTTCTCTCTCTATAAAACCACCATTAACTCTCCCAACTACTCAATAAACCATAATAAATGCCATAAATGCCTTAAAACTATCAATAACAACAATAAAGCCTTAATAACTTACCAATCGTAGATCAAAGCCCCAAATCACCGTAAACCCTAAATCCTTCAAAATCAACGATTAATCCACTCCAAATCCTTCTCAACCTTCAACAATCACAATAAATCACTTAGCCTAGCACAATAAGAAGGAAACATAAGGAGGAATCGAAGGATCTCACCGTTGGGAGAAATCGAAGATCACCGTAGAGGGGAAAGAGGAATTCGACAATGCCTTAGAAAATTTTCCCCCAAATTCTTTCAAACCTATCTATTTATAGACATAGGTCTCCAAATCAGTCCAAATTTCAGTCTCTAAATTTCAATAGCTCAACATTTTAATTCCTAAAATCACAAATCAATTCTTCCTATGCCATTTGCCAGTCAATTTTGGAACCGGAATTGAATTCATCAATTTCTAAGTCATTTTTCCGGTCCGAACCCATAACTCTAAAAATTCCAGTAAAAATCCCCATAAATCCTCGAAAATATACCACACATGATCCTATGGTTCAATTTCAATTTTTGACCTCCACAATTCAATTCTCTCAGTATTATACAGTCAGTCGATCTGTCACTCAATATTTCCGTTCCAGGCATTTTCGCCCGAATTACTCGAAAATTTCTTATAAGCCACTATCAATTACCAATTACTCTTAAACTATTCTAAATCAGTCATTCGAGCCCAATTACTCTTAATTTCTCAGTCAATTCCCGATCTAACAAATTCCAGTTCACTATCCAATCTATTCACAATTCAGTCAATTCAGTCAGTTCATATTTACTATCGAATGTCGGAAATCATGAATGCATGTACCTATGAATAAATACATATGCAATAAACATGTTCCTCTATAATTAGAGGCCAGTAATATGTTCAGTCAGTGAATGCAATGAAACCTATCAGGCAGTCCCAATTTACCAAAATACCCTTGCTATCAGTAACGGGATGTTACACCTAGTGTGCAATATGAGGTGCCTCCACCGCCTCCTCCTATGCCTAAAGCAAACCCCATGGATTCCTGATTCTTTCAGGCCTTTTCTCAGGCTTTCACTTATGCCATGAATCAAGGGTCTCAAGTTCTGATGCAAGCTCCAGTGGAGAGGAGTGGGTAGTACGATAAGCTCTGCAAGTATGGGGCTGTGGATTTTAATGGGACTACAAATCTGGAAGAGGTTGAAGCCTAGTTGAAGAGGATAGAGAGGTCCTGATTCAGATGAAGAGCTCAAATGAGCAGAAGTTAGATTATGCAGTCAGTTTACTACAGGGGATGCGCTCCATTGGTGGGAGTCAGTGCCCCACAATCAGGTGATACCATCAGTACTAACATGGAGAGACTTTTTGGAAGCTTTCAGGAGGAAGTACTTCTCAAGGGTTTATATCCAATAGAAGGCCAGGGAGTTCTTGAATCTCACACAGAGGGACATAAGTGTGAGTGATTATGAACCGAAGTTCACCTAGCTGTCTCGATATGCGGCCAACATTGTTGCTAATAAGGAGGATAAGTGTCCCAAATTTGAGAGAGAACTTCATTTAGGGATCAAGAACAAAGTCCTAATCCACAACTTCTGTGACTACCAGTAACTGGTAGATGCTGCACTCCAGGCCAAAAAACTGGAGAATATAAAGAATGAAGTTAGCAGGAAGAGGAAGAACAGGGAGCAATCTTCTAAGAAGAGAATGAGTGCTCTAATGCTTGGGAGGAGTTCAAGGAATCACCACGCATAGAGTGAAGTAGGAAGTAGTGGCCCTTCCAATAACAAGCATGCAATAGCAGTTTCAGGGTAAGCCTCAAATGTGGGAGGCACTGGAAGGGTGGAGAGGAGTAGGAACATGAACCCCCAATGTGAGCATTGTGGGAAGTTTCACAAGGGTGAGTGCTTCAAATTACTTGGAGCCTATTTTCGATGTGGGGAGAAAGGACACATGATCAAAGACTGTCCCTAGATACCGAAGCAAGAAGGGTCACAGTTGCAAGTTCCGAGGAGGGCTAAAAAAGTGGGGACTAGGCCAGTCACTGAGGTAGCCAGTTCTGCAGTGGCAAGGAAGGTTATTCCTCCAGGAAGGCTAAGGGGTCAGGCACAGGCCAGGGTATTTGTTATGACCAGTGAGGAAGTTGCAGCCGCACTAGAAGTTGTCACAGGTATGGCTCAGTTATTTAACTCTGTAGTATATTTGTTGATTGATTCTAGCTCCACACATTCTTTCATTTCTGCAAGTATGATTTTGCATGGTGTGAATTCAATGCCTTTGAATAGTCCTTTGCTTGTTAATACACCTTTAGGGAGGAATGTAGTAATCAGTGAAGTATATAAAAACTGTGAGCTCTTCATTGATGGTGCTAGACTGGTAGTGGATTTACTATCTCTAGACCTAAAAGGTTTAGATGTTATACTTGGAATGGATGTTATGGAAAAATATCATGCAAAATTAGATTGTGGCCTTAAACAGGTAGAGTTTAATCTTGGTAATGATGAGAAGGTGATCTTCAGAGGAGACAAAAGGACACCATCACCCAAGATTGTTTTGGCTTTGTTAGCAGACAGGATGATGAGGAAAAGGTGTGAAACCTTTTTGGCACATGTCGTGGAAACTGATGTGAATGAAGGGAAGTTAGAGGATTTTTCGGTTGTAAGGGAATTTTCCATCGATGAGGAAAATCGAGTTTGCCATCGACTTGATTGCTGGAATCGCTCCCATGTCTATACCACCCTATAGAATGGCTCCAGCTGAGCTGAAGGAGTTTAAGGAACAATTGGAAGAACTGTTAGAGAAGGTGTACATAAGACCGAGTTCGTCACTATAGAGAGTGCCAGTTCTGTTTGTTAAAAAGAAAGATGGAACGTGACGGATGTGTATTGACTATCGGAGACTTAACAGGGTGACAATTAAGAACAAGTATCCTCTGGCTTGGATTGATGATCTGTTTGAGCAGCTGTAGGAAACAAAGGTCTTTTCCAAGATTGGTCTCAGGTCAAGCCATCATCAGCTTAGAATCAAGGAGTCTGATGTAAACAAGACAACCTTTAGGACTCGTTATGGGCATTACGAGTTCCTAGTCATGCCTTTTGGTTTGACCAATGCTCCAGCTACATTCATGGATCTTATGAATCTAATAGTGAAGGGAAACATGAAGAACATCTCAGGATAGTACTACAGACACTGAGGGAGAGGGATCTTTATGCCAAAATCAACAAATATGAATTTTGGCTCCATGAGGTGGTATTCCTTGGACTTGTAATTTCTGAGAATAGGGTACTTGTTGATCCAAAGTGTTGGACCCTGATCTTAAAGTGGAAATTTAGAGTTATTACTTGAAATAAAATGAGTATTTATATATATAAATTGTGTTATAGATGTTATTGTGCCTTAATGAAATATGGATGATTATGAAATTAGAATGTGAATTAAGTATGGATGATGAGTAGAGAAACTTTAAGCATGAACCATGGTTATATATATATGTAAGATATTATGGAAAAGCAAGAGAGGAACTTGGTGAATGACAAGATGCTATTGAATCTAAGAAATCGTATGAATTGAGGTTGAGTGTTGGATGAATTCCAATGGCAAATTGAATTGTTCGAATGAGGTTGAAATAGAAGAAGTGAAATTGGGATGAGTGTTAAGTTTTTCATAAGGATAAAAATGTGTATGCTGATTCAAGGAAAATTCAGGAATAATTGAAATAGAATTGGCCAAAGTTTCCTTCTTTGAAGTTGTAGCTTGTTCTTTTATCTTTCCAACGATACCAAGTATGCAAGTTTTCAAGATTAGAGTCGAGATTTATGCTCATTGCAAATTAGGATGTCGTGGTAAATGAAATTCCCGAACCTTTGGAGTTTGTGAAGTGAATCTCGGACCCGAAAGAGTGGATTTTGGCAAGATTATGAGTATAGGAGAAGTTAGGATGGATTTAGGACCCTTTGGAGGGGTCTTGGAGGGTGAAATTTTGTTTCACCCGAAAGTTACTGATCTGCCGTGTGAATTTACACGTAGTATATTTTCCAAATAGCAGAACCCAATTTCACCCGAAGGTTACACGGCCTGACCGTGTGATTTCACACGGTCTGTGTGTTTTGGACCTCTTAAAGACATATGTTCAAATTGTCTTCTTCAATAAAGTTTTATCCCTAGATGTCTACTTTCTAACAGTCTAAAAACGAAGTCAATCCGACATCTATAGTGAGAGTTATGGAGTTTGCGCCAAAGTATGTTCGATCGGAATCAGAACATGAACATGTTGGGTTTGTTGGGCCATAACTCTTTTGTCCGACCTCTGATTGAGGTGATTCTTAAGGCGTTAGATGTCTAACATGTTTTTCTACCTCTTCATGAAAATTTTTATCATTTGGATTTAAATTGAATGAGTGTGATTGAAAGATATTGAGAGGTCGATTGGAAGAGCATAACGGAGTTATAGACATACGTTGGATTTTTAAGTATATCTTGAGCTATAGAGCTTCGATTGGAATGATTCTTACTTCAAAATGGTCTAGAGATATAGAGATTCATGTTTGGTTTTAGAGAAAGAAGATGAACCAATAATGACTAAGGTGATTTTCTTGGAATACGCTCACGTCTTACGATGCTCGGAACGATTTGTTTCCTTCTGATTTTACTATTTTCCTTCCTCATCCAACCTTGTCCAATCTTTTGCTTATATCTTTTCCGTCCAACATCCGATTGATTTGGTTTTTGAAGCGTTGGATCCCTAAGACAATTATCTACATTTTTAGGTGAAATTTGTATTTTTATGAGATTAAATTTAGGGATAATTAAGTTAATCAAAGTGAGTTGGATCATTTTCTGAACATGGTTCAGTCTTTTGTGAAATTCGGGATATGTGGAGATCCGATTGACTTGATTCTTGAGGCAAAATAAAATTGAGACATGGGGCTAAAACTCATATGAATTAATTAAATTTCAATTTAGCTCCTAAGATATTCAATTTCTGAATTGAATTTCGGATTAGTGTGCAGTCTTGGATTAGGAACATCTGAAAGTAATTTGGCTATAACTTTTGCTCTGATTATCCAAATGAGGTGATTCTTATTTGGATTAAATTAGAGAAATAGAGATACAATTGTTATGAAGAAATCGAGGTTAAATTTGTCCTTAGGAATGTTAATTTTTGGATGGAAATAACGTGCTGGAAAATGTTTTAGCATAAGACATGTCCGAATTGTTTTGAGCATAACTTTTGATGTAGAGCACCAAATTAAATGATTTTGGTGGATTTATGAAATTAAGACAATGAGAAACATTTCTCTAGAAGGAAGTTTCAGGAAATTCCTTCAAATTGATGATTAGAAACTTGTCCTAAAGTAAGCTTGAATTAAGAAGAGTATAGGGGCATATTGGGAAGTCCACTTAAAGAGGTAAGTTATGAGGCATAGATGGAGGGACAAAAGGGTCATTTGACCCTCATTTAATGACATGGCACTATAAATGAAGTGGCTATCGTTGTTGCCCAAAGAGGATGCACGATTAAGAGAGAAAGAAGGAAATAAAAGAGAGAAGGAATGAGAGAAGAGAGATAGCGACGGAGAAGAAGAAAAGAGAGGAAGTCTAGGGTTTGACATTTTGAGGGCTTCTAGAATGATTTTTGCATGGATTCTTGAGGAAAAAGGTGGAAAAGCTTGAAAGCTTCCTTTGGAACCCAAGAAAATTCGAAATTGGAGGAAAAATGAGGTAAGAGAAAATTTGGAGTTTTGAGTTTTTCTTGAAGTTTTGGTTTAGAATCATGAAAAATAGTATGGGTTTGTGGATTATGAAGTCAATTTTGGTGAATGGTTAGTTTAATTGGTTTAATTTGGGATGATGTTAATTAGGGTTATGCCCAATTTTAGTGATTTGAGGATTTTGGAAAATTGTGATTTAGATAGCTTGAATATATGATTGATTGATGTTTTCTAAACTCAATTTGAGAATTATGTCATTTATGATGTTGAAGTTGGGTTAATTTGATTTAGGAAAATTTCAATTGGAAGAAAGAAGGAAACAAGGGTCGAATTGAAGCTAGGGGCAAGCTATTAGCATCGATTTGAGGTGGGTAGTATGTTTATTTATTGAATTTTAAGCATAAACATGTGACTTTGAAAAATTATTGTTTATGTAAATGTTTGAAAAATTATGATTTCGAAGGATTAAATTCCTTATTTTAGAAATGATTTCAAGAAATTACAAGATTTAAGAAATTTATGGTTTTTGAATTATTTGACAAATTTGAAAAATGTGCACTATGAATATGTATATGTTTGATATATGTTTTCAAGAAATAAATTGCATTCATAGGTATGAATTTGATTGATATGTGATGAAATTGATGAGGTTAGATTGAATGTGAATTGCTATATGGTTTGATGTGATTTGTGTATGTGCATGTGTCGAGTACGACATCATTTGAAAAATCAAGATTTTGAAATATGCCTTCGAGCAATCCGAAATTTCGTTTTCGATTATGTGTTATGTGGGTTTGATCAGGTCCCATAAGTGGGATAAATGCACACTTGTCTATTTTTATAGCCTTCTCCCGGCTGCCCACTAGTCGCACTGGAGTTTCGATGTCGGACTCCCATAAGTCACAGCTACACCAGACCGCTATGCGAGAAGGTGTAGTACGTTCCGTTCACGGCTGCACAGGACCGCTATGCGGGAATGTGCAGTACGTTCTGTTTTGGACCGAACTAGTGTAACATCCCGTCACCGATAGGATGGGTACAGTAGTGTGCATTCATCATTTGGCATGGGCATGCATTCTTTTAGTTATGTATATTTGGTTAATTGGCAATTACTGCACTAGCATATGCGAGTACATGTATGACATATTCCCGACATAATTGTGTGAATTGGAAATTTGGAATAATTAGGTCAATTGAGTTTGAGAATTGAATTGGAGTGTATGATTGTGAGTTTTATAATTTTGAGGAATTACATAAATTGTTCCGGAATTTTCGGAGTAATAGGTCCGGATTGGAAAATTGATTTAATGATCGATTAATTGGATTTTCGGGTCTGAAATTGATCATCCGACGGCATAGAAAGATTAGAAATTTGATTTGAGAAATTAGGGTTAGAACCATTGGAATCCGGGAGAAATTGGAATCAGAAGTTGGATCTAGGTTGTTCGGTTTGGACTTGTGGCAATTAAATTGCCAAACAAGCCCTTAGCATTTTGGTTTAAAAACTTTAACCTTTGAAATTGCCTCCCACGACTTTTGCTTGATCTTCTCCTTTCCTCTTTGTGATTTCTTCTTGGAATTCCTACTTGATTCCTTCACATCGATTACTTCTTTCCTTTGTCCTTGAATCTCTTCCTTTGGCTTGGTGAAGAAAAGATGAAGATGGGTTTGATTATGAATGATTGCCGTGGATGTCGATGAGCTAGGGTTCGTATGATCGTTGGAGATTTGAGGCTTTTAATCAAGTAATCTGCTTCTTTCTTGATTTATATAGTTAGATTTGTTAATTGATTGAGTTAGTTTGATGATTTAACTTGAATATTTGAGGATTTGGCATTTAGGGTTTCCGATGGTTGTTTTTCGTTGATTTTGGTATGGAAATTTAGAGATAATAATTATTTGATGGAATTGAGGTTAGGAATTAGTTGTTTGTTGTATATTAAATTGTTTGGGAGTGTTTTGAAAGGAGAAAATTGGATTGGAAGTTTGCAGAAGTCGAAAAATCTGGAAAATCTAGGTTTTTGGGCGTTGCTGGGTTCGCACGCTGCGACGTGCGCGAAGAACACGCCGCGACGAGGAAGACAGCTCTGCACGTCGCGATGAGCGTGGATGGCGTGCTGCGACGAGCAGTTTGGTCCCGCACGTCGCGACGAGCGCGAAATGCGTGCCGCGGCGAGCGAGGTCGAGTTTCGTCGCGACGAACGCGGAACGCGCGCCGCGACGAGAAAGGGGGCTCGCCGCGGCGAGGAACGCAATTTCTGAAATTGATTTTTGAGAATTTTGAAATTGGGGATTTAGGAATTTGTGGATTCAATTGGTTACGGATTAAATTCAATTTGGAGATTATGAATTCGGGTTTAGAATTGATATTGGGAAGATTCGGATTAGTTTCGGAATGTCATAAACATGTCATGTACGCAATTGATTAGCTTCATGTGCATAATTGGCATCGGAAATTGGAATATTAGTATTAATTATATGTTTTGATTGTATAGAGGTGCCAGTGGAGCGTCGATCCTCCGACGTAGCTGAGACTTCCCGACATTAGCGCGGAAGTTCCAGGTGAGTAACCTAGTTGGTTTCTCAACCTTTATGTGTTTAATATTGTGCACGTATGCCATGTGGAGATAACGGAGGATTATATGTGTTTGTGTCTGATTGATTTTGGACCACAGGTGTCCGAAATATTGGAAATTTGATATTGAAGTATTATGTGTTATGTGTTTGACTGAAATTGGGATCGGACCGTGGGTGTCCGAAGTATTGGAATGTGATTGAAGTGCTATTTATGTGTACTGTTTGGAAATGCCTTAGTGAAATTGATTATGATTGAATGCCGGACTAAAGGTCCGAAGGAATGAAAATTGGATAATGAAATGTAAATTGAATGTGAATTGGGCATAGGATAAATTGGCAATTGGACATATGCATTCATGCATAAAGGCATGTTCAGATAATGATAGTTGTGACCTGAGTCACCACTGATACTGAAAAGAGCCTCGAGCTCGAAAGGGATTAGTGCATACCCAGAGGGCTCTCCTATCCCTACTGATGCGTGAAAAGTAGTGCATACCCAGAGGGCTCTCCTACTTCCTAAAACGCAATTACTGTTTACTGTGCCCGAAAAAGGGGCAGACGCGTTTGCATCCCTCGAGTAGGGGCGAACCAAAACCGTGAGGATGGTTCACCATGTCAAAGCGGACAATATCGAAGAGTGGAAGTGCATTCCCTGAGGGCTCTCCTCTCCCTAAGACGCGTCCATTGGATACCTGATGTGATGGTGGGTAGAGGTCGGGCTCTACATTAAAAACTGTTTAGGCGCTCGATCACAACGACAAAGTGAAAATGGAAAGTGTCACATGCGCATTGCATATGTATATGATTGACTGTGAAATGTGAAAATGAAAATGCATGTGATATTTCTGTAAATGCCATGATGTGATTATCTGTATATGCTCTGTATATGCATGAGTTGGGTGAACCATCGATGATGGTTTCTCACTGAGTTTGCAAACTCACCCAACATTGCAAATATTTTTTAGGGATCAAAGAGTACCCCGTTAGACACGGGAGTATGATTACCGCATTCAAGTCAGAGTAAAGGGTCGGGATCAGTGCACGTCTGCATTAGGGTTATTCTGTTTATGTGTGAATTTGTATTTCCGCAATCTAGTACATTTTATTTCAGTGGGTCCCAAATTGCTAAGGCCATATTTGTAATATGATTTCTAAAAGTGTTCAATATGGTTGCAGGCCTTTTTATGACTAGAATTGTGATATGATTGCAAGTGATTTCGAACTAGTGGACCAAATTGTTTATCGAATTTCGCGCAAGCGATTAATTTAAAAATGTTTTAAAAATGGTATACTGAGTTTTGAACTGAAGTCGAGTGTGGTAGCATACCATTCTTGTGTGGTGCGGACTCGGATATCACCCACGATATCGGGTTCGGGTCTTGCGGGAGTGGGATGCTACAACCAGACCATTTGATGTGTTATGTGTTTTGTTTTGTTTATAAGTGTAATGCATTGCATATTTTGAAAAATGTTTAAGAAATATGGATTTTGTTCATGAAATGTGAAAAATGTTAAAATTTTGAGAAATAAGAGATTTGCAAAAAAAAAATTATACTGAGAAACTTTTGAAATAAATGGCAAAAAGATTTTGCAAATATTTTCGCTTTTCTTTCAATTTATAAACATATTATCCACGAGCTTTTTAGCTTACCCCCCTTTCATCCCCATCTCCAGGTATTTGAGCAGGAGATCGGATGAAAGATTGTCAAGACTTATGTTCGATTTCGTTTATTTTGTGTTTTATGTATTTGGGATTCGTGGTAATAGTATATGGCTTGAATTGCCATAATGTGTTGTAGGTGTTTCTTTTGATGTATGAGAGTATGACATTATGTATAATTGATTTGATGTATATGAATGAGGAAATTATGTTAGGATTTGAGATCTATAATTGTAAATGATTTTGGAATTTGTATATGAAATTGTGTATGATTCTGGAATATATATTTATGATTGATTTGGGAATTAGATTGAATTATGAGATTGGTATATTGAATTGAGAATTATGGAAGTGTTAGGTATAGATTTGTGTTTGTTGGTGTCTTGGATTCCAGACGGGAGAGTCCGATGATTATGAGTTTGGTTTGGGAATTATAGAAGTGTATTTAAGTCATTTGCAGGTTAGGTCGTTGAAAATGCAGCCGTTATGTTGCCGAAATTTTGTTAGATAATAAGTTGAAAAAGAATAAAAATAAGAATTAGATGTTTAAAAGATGGATTATGGGATTTATATTATTGTGAAGAAGATTACTATGATTTGAGATGATTTTGAATGAGATCGACTAAAGATACAAGAAATGAAAAAGAAAGGAATAAGCAAAAGAAAAAGAACAAAATTTATACCTATTTCGGATTGGTTAGTCTTAGGGTTTCCAATGCGATCATGTTTCTCTGTTCTTTGTTTTTGGATGTCGGAATTTGTTTAAGTTAATAGATCCCTTTTATTCGATTCGAATTCGTGTTTGCTTTCTGATATGTATTCGACATTTGATTAGTATCCGATTTGTTATTCGATTCCGTTTGCGCTTTTTTTTCCGCTTTTGGTATTGGATTTTCCGTATGTTTTCGTTACTGCCTCTTCGTTTTTGTTTCATTTTTCGGTTGGGATCCGACCTCCGGATTGGGTCCCAACACAAAGAAAATTGAAGCAATGGTGAAGTGGCATGACCCAAGACAGTGACAGAAGTGAGGAGTTTTCTAGGTTTGGCAGGTTACTATAGGAGGTTTGTGGAGGGATTCTCCATGATTGTTGCTCCACTGACTAGGTTATTGAGAAAAAATCAGAAGTTTATCTGGAGTGATGAATGCCAGAAGAGCTTCAAGGAGCTTAAGCACAGATTGACAAGTGCTCCAATTATGACTTTGCCTATGGGAGATGAGGGTAATATAGTGTCTAGTGATGTTTCAAGAAAGGGTTTGGGTTATGTATTAATGCAAGGGGATAAGGTAATAGCATATGCCTCGTGACAGTTAAAGCCTTTTGATTTAAATTATCTGACCCATGATTTGGAATTGGCAGCTGTGATTTTTGCCTTGAAGATTTGGAAACATTATCTGTATGGGGTTCAGATGAGGATCTTTACTGACCATAAAAGTATCAAATACTTACTGAGTCAGAAAGAACTGAATTTGAGACAGAGAAGGTGGATTGAGTTGCTTAAGGATTATGATTTGTTGATTGAGTACCATCCAGGTAAGGCAAATGACGTGCCAGATGCCTTGAGTAGGAAATCATCAATAGCCTATGTTCAGGCAATTTATCTGTCGTTATTGGAAGAGATGACTAAGCTTAGGATGAGTTTGAAATAGGAGGAACTTGATTGTATTGTTGCTACCTTCAGAGTGAGATCGATACTCAGAGAGAAGGTTAGGGAGTTACAAGCATAAGATGCAAAAATGAGTAAGCTTCGAGAAGAAATTCAGAATGGCAAGAAATCTGAAGTGGTAATGAGGGAAGATGGATTTATAGTTGTAGGGAATAGGCTTTGTATTCCAAATGTCAAGGAGGGGAAGGATGAAATACTTGATGAGGCACACAATGCACCTTATGCCATGCACCAGGTAGCACTAGGATGTATAGACATCTAAAAGAGCATTTCTGGTGGAAAGGCATAAAGAGGGATATAGCAGAATATGCAAGTAAGTGTCTAATGTGTCAGCAAGTCAAGGCTGAACACCAGGCACCTTCAGGCAAGTTAAGGCCATTGTCCATTCCTGAGTGGAAGTGGTAAAGGGTGACAATGGATTTTCTGATGGGTTTGCCCAAAACTAGTAGGAAGCATGATGCCATATGGTTTATTGTTGATCGTTTGACGATGTCAGCCCATTTTCTAGCAATTAAACAAACTGATTCTCTGCATGTGCTAGCAAAGAAGTATATTGATGAGATTTTGAGACTGCATGGAATTCCCAACTCTATAGTTTCTGACAAAGATCCTCGGTTTACTTTGAGATTTTGGGGAAGCTTACAAGAGGCTCTGGGAATCAAGTTGAGTTTTAGTACTGCTTTTCACCCTCAAATAGATGGTCAATTTGAGAGGACCATTCGAACCCTTGAGGGAATGCTCAGGGCATATGTAATAGATTTCAAAGCAGCTTGGGATGAGCATTTGCCATTGGTTGAATTTTCTTATAATAATATAATAATTCGTACGATTCAAGCATTGAGATGGCTCCTTATAAAGAACTGTATGGGAGGAGATGTAGAACTCTGATATGCTGGGATGAAGAAGGAGAAAGAAAACTTATAGGACAAGAGCTGATTCAGATGACAGTTGACAAGGTCAAGTTAGTTAAGCAAAGGCTTAAAACGGCTCAGGATAGAATGAAAAGCTATACTGATGCACACTGGAAGAAAATGGAGTATAAAGTCTATGAAAAAGTCTTCCTTAAGACATCTCCTTGGAAAGGAGTCATGAGATTTGGCAAGAAGGGCCAGTTGAGCCTAAGATATGTGGGTCCTTATGAAATTTTTAAGAGGATTGGACCATTAGCCTATAGGTTGGCATTGCCACCGGAATTATCACAGATTCATAATGTCTTTCATGTTTCCATGTTGAGGAGATATAGATCAGATCCCTCTTACATTATTCAGACTGTTGAGGTTCAGTTGAGAGATGATTTGACTTATGAGGAGAGTCCAATGGAGATCTTGGATACTAAGGAAAAGGTCCTCAGGAACAAGTCAGTTCAACTAGTAAAAGTCTTGTGGAGACACCATTCTGTAGAAGAGGCCACTTGGGAGCCCTTTGAAGTCATGAAGGAGAAGTATCCATACTTCTTCAATGACTTACGTAAGAATTTCGAAGACGAAATTCTTTTAAGAGGGGAGAAATGTTGGCCCTTGAATGTTTTTTTAGTTAAGCATGATTTATATAATTTTTGAGGTTTGGATAGATGAAATTATTTTTGGGAGTAATTATTTATTTATTTATTTATGTCTAAGTTAGTGGAATTTATTTCATGGGTTAGTTGAAGTAAAGCTGGTAAATACATGCATAAAGGGGTATTTTGAGAAATTTACTTAAGGTTAAAAGCACTAAGCATTAAAGGAAGGGCAATGTGGACTTTTCTCATTAATTAAGAGTAAAATGGGAAATGAAAGGTGTTGTTTTGTGTTTGAGAAGAAGAAAAACGTGGAATAGGCGAAGGAAGAAGTGAAATACGAAAATCAAAAGTGAGAAAGAGAGGTTTCGGTGAATTTGAGAAAAGAATAGAGTTTTGGGCTAGGTTTCATCTTTTCTTAGTCTTAAAGAGAGAATTTGAGGTTGTTCAAGAAGGGAAAAAGAAAGAGGAAGGGAGGAGCTTTCTTTAGAACCAATAATCTCCTAAAATTTTGAAGATTCAAAGTAAGTTTGATTTTTATACTTGGGTATATGGAAGGGGCTTTGGTTCATGAAGTTTAGGAAATACATGAGTTTAAGCAATCTAGAGTCAATTTTAGTGAATGTGCTTTATGGGTTCTTAATTTGAATTTCTATTTAATGAGAATTTTGTCATTTATGAAAGAAATCAAGGAGGGGATCAAGAGAGGCAAGGGGAGCAAGAGGAAAGACATCCTTAAGCCAATTCTTAAGCAAGGATTTCAAGGTGGGTTACGGTTTTATAATTAAGTAATAGGCCATTAATGTTTTCTTTTGAATGATGGAAATAAATGATTTCAACTAATTCAAGAACGTACTTTATGGCTATTTTGAATGCTTTGAGAATGTGTTATGTGTTTGGTATGAGTATATTGGGTTGATGAATTATGAAAAGATTGTGCAAGTGATTTTGAAAAGATGCTAACTTTGAAAAATCAAGTTTTGAAAATGTGCCATTTTGGGCAACAAGTTTACAAATGATGAAATACATGTTATGTGGGTTTGGTTTGGTTCATTCTGTATGTCAAGTGCACATCGACTAAAGGCTTCTCCTGTTAGTAGTATGCTAGGCCAATGGATATTTGTGATTTATGTATTAACATTATGACTTGTTAATAATATATTATAAGGTATTCCTTTTATATATACATGTATGTCGTTTATGTAATGTGATTTACGTTCCATGAATAGTATTAAGCTTATGTCATCAAGTATGTGACTTAATAGTAAAACCATAAGCATTATCACACTATTCAAAACTGTCCCTGGTCGATCGTTATTGGTAGAACAATAATGAATCAAGGCTAGTATGTGTTCTGATTGATGATCACGTTTTACTTGTAGCGCCCCCTTACCGTAGGGTACACACTGGGACGCCCGTAGGTCATTCCGATACATATCCTACGACGAGGGTGCACTACGTTCGATCAATACTAGAATCCACATGGCATCAATACAATAAAACCGCAATAACAAAATCACTATATTTTAAAACCATAATGCTTGTTCTCATTTCGTAATATCAACCAGAAATATAGACCAGTTTACTAGCTCCCTACAATCTAAATACAATACTCCAAAAAGGAAACTGATACAAAAGTCTATACTATGCTATCTTCAAAATCAATCCCAACTGACCGACCTGTGTGCCATCGCTTCTCTTGCCATGCGCTCACACGACAGGAAAAGTCTAACTCTGGAGCTAGGAATCTAATCTATCAGTCCTGAAAAACAATATGCAATTTTGGGTGAGTTTGCGAACTCAATGAGAAACCATCATTGATGGTTCACTCAATTCATGCATTACGCAAATTGCGTACAGTACATCACAGTAACATTCAAAATCTCATATAGCAGTTTACAGAATATAAGCAATTCACATATCAGTTATCACAATTGTATCATGCAATGCATATGTGACTCTTTTCCAGTTTATTTTAGTGTTGTGACCAAGCGCTTATTCAGTGACAGTGATCAGTAGACGCGTTTAGGGAGTAGGAGAGCCCTCATGCAGGATGCACTAACTCCCCTCCTTATAAAAATTTCGTCCCGAAATTTCATACCTGTCTGATCAAATAGATGAGGATACTGGCTCCTCATATGCTCCTCAGTCTCCCATGTTGCTTCCTCAGATGAGTGGTTCTTCCAAAGAACCTTCACCAACGGAATCACCCTGTTTCTTAACTGCTTGACCCGTGATCCCACAATCTGTACTAGCTCCTCGACATAACTCAAATTATTGGCCACCTCTATCTCCTGAGCTGGAATCATATGAGTCGGGTCTGATCGGTACCGTCGGAGCATACTAACATGAAATACATCATGCAACTGGGACATCTCACTCGGCAATGCCAATCTATAAGCCAATGGTCCTATCCTTTCAAGGATCTCATAAGGACCAATATACCAAGGGCTCAACTTGCCCTTCCGGCCAAATCTCAGAACTCCTCTCCAAGGTGACACTCGGAGGAAAACTCTATCTCCCACTGCATACTCCATCTCTCGCCGATGCTGATCCACATGACTCGTCTGCCTATCCTGAGCCGCCTTGATGCGACTCCTGATCAGTTTCACTTTATCTACGGTATCCTGAATCAGCTCAGGACCCTCAATCGTCCTCATACCCTCTTCATCCCAATAAAGAGGCGATCTACACTGCCTCCCATACAGAGCCTCATACGGTGCCATCCCAATACTACTCTGATACTGGTTATTATATGCAAACTCGATCAGAGCCAAATGCTGATCCCATGCACCTCTGAACTCCAATACACAGGCTCGCAACATATCCTCAACAGTCTTCATCGTCCTCTCACTCTGCCCATCTGTTTGAGGATGAAAAGCTATACTGAAGTTCAATCGAGTACCCATAGTTGACTGCAAACTCCTCCAAAACCTCGAAGTAAACCTGGGATCCCTGTCTGAGACTATCGACAATGGAACCCCATGCAGCCGCACAATCTCTGCCACATACTTCTGGGCCAACTGATCGAGAGTATTGCTCTCCTTTACTGGCAAGAAGTGAGCCGATTTAGTCAACCGGTCCACTATGACCCAGATAGCATCATGCTGCCTCGGCGTCCTAGGCAACCCCATAATAAAGTCCATCGTAATTCGTTCCCATTTTCACTCCGGAATAGGCAACGAATGCAATTTTTCCACTAGAGCCTGGTGCTCAGCCTTAACCTACTGGCACGTCAAACACCTAGAAACAAACTCTGCCACCTGCCTCTTCATGCCTGGCCACCAGAAATGCAACTTAAGCGTATTATACATCTTGGTAGTACCAGGATGCATAGCATAGGCAGCCAAATGCGCCTCCTCCATAATCTCACGCCTCAGATCATCCACATCGGGAACACATAATCTCTGACCCATCCATAAAGTCCCATCTCTCAACTTAAACTCCGAATCCCGATCAGATCTCGCTCTCTCCATCAGTCTCACCATAAGAGGATCCCTATCCTGAACTCTCCTAATCCTGTCATGCAACATCGGCCTAAGCCTCAGAGTAGCAATCAGAACTCCATCCTGAGCCAAATCCATCTGCACATTCAGAGCTCTCAGCTGAATCAAACTAGGCAATCTCTCAATCTGAATCTGAGCTGCACTGATATGAGATCTCCTACTCAATGCATCGGCCACCACATTGGCCTTCCCTGGATGATACTCAATCGTGCAGTCATAATCCTTCAGTAGCTCAATCCATCTCCTCTGTCTCAGATTCAGCTCTCTCTGACTCAGCAAATACCTCAAACTCTTATAATCAGTGAAGATCTGGAACGTCTCCCCATACAAATAATGTCTCCAAATCTTCAGAGCAAATACAACTGCAGCTAACTCCAAATCGTGCACTGGATAATTTACCTCGTGAGACCTCAACTATCTCGAGGCATAAGCTATCACTCTGCTATGCTGCATCAATACACATCCCAGACCCTGATGCGAAGCATCACTGTACACCACATAGCCACCAATCCCTAATGGAATGCCTAACACCGGTGCAGTAGTCAGCCGATGTTTCAGCTCCTCAAAGTTCTTCTGGCACTCCTCAGTCCATCCGAACGGCACATTCTTCCTCAGCAACTTTGTCAGAGGGGCTGATATCAGCGAGAATCCCTCGACAAACCTCCGGTAATATCCGGCCAATCCTAGGAAACTCCGAACCTCAGATACATTCCTAGGAACCTCCCAATGCAGCACTGCCTCGACCTTGCGAGGATCCACCTGAATACCCTTACCAGACACTATGTGCCCCAGAAACACTACCTCATCAAGCCATAATTAATTGGCTCAATGGTAAGAGGCTTTAATGTAGGGTCCGTGAACTTTGGCCACGCGACCACCACAGTAGAGCCCGGCCTCTACCGCCATCACTCCAGGTATTGTCCTCTTTGGTCAAGGGTGAGCCATGACTCGAATGTTAAGAGGCGTTCACTTAAGTGCAACAAAACCTTGAGGTCTTGGGTTCGAGTCGTGGCTCACCCTTGACCAAAGAGGACAATACCTGGAGTGATGGCGGTAGAGGCCGGACTCTACTGTGGTGGTCGCGTGGCCAAAGTTCACGGACCCTACATTACTCATCATGGATATGAGTTATCAAATAAAAAACATAGATATATGTTAGAGAACATATGTTGGACCGACCCACAGAGAGAATACTACATGGTTTCATGTCATTAGTGATTCTCAATATGGTTTGACTTTCGTCCTTTGACCTGAAGTCATCATGGTTCCCTACATGAGGAATTCGGTGTTTTGACATTAGACGAAGTTATTCTTAACCGAATAACAAGTAGTCTTATGTTGGAAATCAAATGAATCATGTGGAGGGATGTGAATGACATAGATGGGATTTGTACCTCTCTTAAATGAGAGAGATATCATTTGGGCCTCTTGACAAGTATGACTGAAGAAATGCATGCCCGTGCTCAAATAGATTGATGAAGAGTCATCAATGTCATTTGTTATAATCAGTCAACTTGGGGATCAAGAAAGTATGATTAATCAAAGGTTGACATGTACCATGCCTTGTGATTAATCTTGATATCGTGTTACAAAGGGACTTAGTTTATAACCATGATTACAGGTTAAATCGGATTATCGATCCTCATTTGATTTGGGTAGTCATAATGTCTTGCTAGAGGCCACTTATGACTTATGGGCCGTGAAGTGTGATCAAGCCCATTGTCAACATCAAATGAGCCTACAGAGTCACACACAAAGAGTGATGTGAATTGGGCTTATTCTCTTAGGCCTAATTTATTAGGCATTGAATAAATATATATTGATATATTTATTGGGATAGATTGAATTAAGTTGTCGGGCTTTTATTATATGAGATATAATGGGCCGAAACTTATTGGGCTTTAATGGGATTATGTTTTCTCTATAAATAGAGAAACTTAGGTCTCATAAGTGTATGACACCATTGTGATACGAAACCCTAGCCACCATCTGAGAGAAAATTATGTGGCATTCGGAAAGAGTTTTAGGATGTGCTAGCACACGATAGCCGCAGCCCGGATCATGCATACTCGTGTGGATACCGGTAGAGGACATTCACGTGTAGCAGTGTCTACGAATCCAAAAAAGCAACCACCAATCGTTGTCAAAATTGTATTTTTTGCACATCATATATGTTTTTGGTTATACACCGTGTTGTGTTATGGTCTTTTCCACAGCGTATTGTGAATACTCGGGCCATATGCGATCCAACATCTCCTACCTGCCTGCTAGTGGTATGGAGCTCCTTCATGGACTCCCTCATGTTTACGACTACACAAAACCACTATGTGGGATTGTGTTAGTTTGTTCTATTCACGACTACACATGCCCATTTCATGGAAATGTGTTAGTTTGTTCTGTTTATGGACCTTCCAAACCATTTAGATATGTTTATGTTATCATGATACGTTGACAATATTGATGCATACCTGGTCTGCATTATTGAGAATTTGGTTGAAAATTTGAGAAATATGTGAAATTGTGAATTTTTGTTACAATGGAAATAAGTGTTTCAATGGTTTTGCTTAGTACTGGTTATAAAATTGTTACCCATGAGCTTTAAGCCCACCCCCATTCCTTCGCATCTCTAGGTGATGAGCAAGAAATCGAGTGAACGAGAATCGAGGCATCACTCTAAAATTTGCACCTTTTTGTGTTTTGAGCTAGATTTGTAACCACAATGCTTTAGTTGCATTTTGAGCAAATTACTGTTCATGTATCTCTTTGTATTTTGCAATTTTGAGATATTGATGTATTGTGGCTGAAAATGCCCACTAAAGCTTTGTAAAAAAACTCTTATATTTTGATGTTAATGAAGTATGTTTGTGTTTTGCCGATGATATGTCAAATTTGTTCACTGCATTTTTCAAGATTTCCATAAGGGTGAGAATTTATGTTCTGGCTTCGAGGGAAATACTATATTTATTTAGGTTGAATTGGATGAAGTTGTATCTTGAAAGTTGTAGATTATTTTTCCAGTTTTCCAATGATATATAGTATGAAATTTTTGGACATTGGAATTGAAAGATATGATTATTTGAAGTTGGTGATGTTGCATAGGATGGACTTTCAGGAAAACTATTTTGTTTTGAAGTTTCGACCTTTATAGAGGTAGAAATTGTTTTTTAAGTTCAGCATATAAGTTGTATATATTTCTTTTATCTTTCCATTGATATAAAGTTTGCAAAATTTGGAGTTCTGGATCAAAAGTTATAGAATTTAAAAGTTGAGATATCAAAAGAAGAAAAGCAGAAGGAGCGTGGCCGCGCTCCAAGTCGCGATCATGCTCGCGACCCTTAGGTTTCCCTCCCCCACATTCGAACATGTTTCACTCTTTTAATCATATCTTTGTCGTATGACCTTCAAATGAGCTGATTTTTGAAGCATTGGATTCCTAACATGTTACTTTATCTCTCCAAAAATATTTATAGCTTTTGGTATTAAGTTTAAAAAGTTTGGTTGAATCAAAGTGAGGGGATCGTTAGGAAGAATATGAGTTGGATATTTTTACTGAACATGCTTAAGTATTTTGGTGATATCTTGACCTGCAAAGCTAAAAAATGTGATGATTCTTGTCCCTAAATAAACTAGAGACATAGAGTCACAAATTATCGAAGGAATTGAATTTTAATTTAGTTTCTAAGACTTTCAATTTTGGTACTGAATTTGAGAATAATGTGCTGGTTTATTCTAAGAACAGTCTGAAAATGTTTGGGCTATAACTTTTAGATTTTTGCTCCAAATTAAATGATTTTAGTGTCATTAGAAACTTAAGACAATGAGGAAAAAATGTTCAGAAGAAGTCAGTTTGAAATTCCAGTTTATAGTTTCCCAAAATCTATTTTGAAATAGAAAAATGAGTTTGCTCACGTTTTGTGACTCTGAATGTTGGGCTCCGGAAACGGGATCCAACAGAAGCACAAGAAAACTACCATTAAACCGATCTACAACAGATGTAAATATAATCTTATCTTATAAAATATGTGATTTTTGTGGAATTGGTTAGGGTAAATGGACTGCTGGGTTCATTTTCAGAGGAATGCATTTTTGTGATTTTCAGTTTTAATTTTGGTTTTATATTTAATTAAAATTAAAAATATAAAATTATTATTTTGATATATTATATACACCAATTTAAGAAATGATGTGAAAAATTTACAAAATTAGAGTTGACCAATATATTCCATTTTAAAACATTAAGGCACTAATATGATGTGTTTTAGAATGTTAAAAATTAATAAATAATGAAAAAAATCAAATTATTCTTAACCAAATTTTAGAAGATGATTAACATCACTAATGATCTACTAAAAATTTTAAAAAGGGAAAACATATTTTGCATAATTGTGGTACACTTAAAGAAATATGTATTTTACTGACGGACAAAGTTATCGGTAAACGGAAGAATTCAGTCGGTACAATTAATTACCTACGGAATTCAACGACGGACAAGGACGTCGTTAAAATGGTTGTAGGTAAATTTAATGACAAACATTTTATAGGTGCTTCCGTTGGTAAAATATACCAACAGAACACGTGACAGACGAAACCGTCGGTAAAGTTTACCGATGAAAGTTTTCTGACGGTAATACAAAGTTAATATAATCACAAAGTTTTCATATTTAACGACGGAATATATGAAAATGTCGCACAAAAATCTAATTTAACGATGGATATGCCGATGGAACAAGTCACGGACGAAACCGTTGGCAAAGTTTACAAACGGAAGTTTTTTGACGGTAAACCAAAGTTAATATAATCGCAAAGTTTTCATATTTACCGACGGAATATATAAAACTGTCGCAAAAAATTCTTATTTACCGATGATGTTAGTTTTTTCATCGATAAATTAGATTGTTTTTTCGACAGTATTATATATTCCGTCAGTAATTAAAAGTAAGAATTTTTTTAAACAAATCTTGTATTAAATTTGATTTTATTATCTTATGATAAATACATAATTTCAAGAGTTATGAATTATCTGTGCATTATAAATTAATTTGTATAAATATATAATTTGTTTAATCGGAAAGTTAATTGATGATATAAAGTTAAAATTATCTTAATTGATTATAGAAACATTATAGTGTACATATAACTTATGTTTGTTATAAAAATATTACAACTATCATAACCTAATGTCGTGGTGATCACGGGTGCTCTGAGTTGCTAAGACTCTCCTTCAACTACTCCATCTCCTATCTCAGCTGAGCCATCTTCTCCATTTCCTATCTCATTTGAGCCATTTAATCCATCTGCTAATTCACGTGAGCCATCTGGTCCATCTGCTTTTTCATGTGAGCTATCTGGTCCGTCAATGTATGCACTGTGGCCCGAAGCTCGGTGACTTCATTGGTTTGCGTTTGTCTAGCAAACGTTGTTGTACTAGGCGTGGAGGATTGTGAATAACATGTATTCGTAAATGAACCTAGACTGAATGTCCTTCTACGACGATCCCTACTACCCACAGTATTAAGATACGTCTGAGTCTCATCAACAAGTTGTTCCTCATGAGACTGTCGCTGAATGGTTTGTTGTATTTGATCCTATTAGGAAGCAATGTTTACATTAGTAAGGGATTATTATTAAGAAATAATAATAATGCATTAATTTCACATGCATTCAGTTCTCTACATCGGCTATTGATGAATGTCACACCATCATGCTTCTTCATGTGAGTGTGCAAAAACAGCTGAGTTGGTGTAGGCGTGTTGCCCAATGACTTTTCCTACATGTATAACCTAAATTGTTAGATCTGAAATATATTTTATAAAAATTTTGGCATAGTTTTCTCTATTTTTATGATATTTCCCCTGTTGAACAAAGAAAATAACTCAACACAGCCATATATGGCACCAGACATTTATACCGTTATCATTATCTATAATACAACAAAGCAAAACATTTATGAAATAAGTGTGAAGTTTAGATACTTACATGTCTATGTGCATGCTCTTAGTGGGTTATTGATCCTCCCGTATATACGGGAAGACTCTCTCCTCCCGAGCCTCCACGTCTATTGGTAGAGTTATGCCCTGAGATGGATATTGCCTCAGGTGATGCCCAATACTCCTACCAACCACTCCATACTTGCTCCAAAATATAATGCAGTCGTGCATCAGCCTTGTGTGTTTTACCAATAAAGTCACAATAACGTGTATGAACTCGCTTCTCCCATACTTTATGTATAGTGGCGTCGAAACCAAAATCCCAGAAAAATGCTTTCTGAAATAAAACAGAAAAAATTAAACTACTATATATAATGTAATAATATTTATCTAATTAGTGTATATAAATCAATATAAAAAGAAAATAATCATTATTGTACCTTAAACTCCTGAAAATAAAATCTCTTTATGGCCTTAGAGATTTTCTTCCACACATAATCCTTTCTTTAAATGTAGAAGTCATATTTCTGGAACACGGCCCAGACGGAACAAACCTAATATAAGAAGTAATTTTATTCAATGAAACAACTAATAAACCTATAACTTAATTATAAATAAATAGTTTTAAAATTGATTTCACTTACAGCTAATTGAGAACTGTTATGTACTTTCTTCCATCAGGTTCCTTAGCTTCAGGATGGTGCACATCTCCTTCATCCAATAAAACAGTATTGGATGATATATGAGTTGGGGATGAGGATGGTGTAGCATGAGGAGCAGTAGGTGGTGCATCATCTGCAACTGTAGGCACTGGAGGAGGAGAAGGTGAGTCGATGCGAGCTGCAGACTGTGACAATCCACCTACATAGTAAGTTCCTCCAATGGGAACTCTAAACTTAGGTCGTTGTACCTCACGCCATCTCTTTGGTCCCATATTTTTACCTGAAATTCATTGTTTATTGAATTTTCTACAAATATAATAATTTGAATTCAATATTGTACACAGTATATGGAAAAGGAAATAAGGAAATTTGTTACATATCATATTCAAGTATAAACGACAAAAATGAAGGTTAACAATTGTTAAAGTTATTAAACAAGAACAATAACATCCCACATTCAATCGGACGTAGGTTAACGTCTAACTAGTAGGAAGTTGTTTAAGAAATTCTTATAGATACAACCATAAATCAACTTTAAAGCTTAGTCTAATGTATTGCATTGATAAATCACAATGATATAATTATTTTGTTTGATTCCATTTGATATGGGAGTTGGTAAAGGTAAATGAATCCCTGATGTCTGGATTCTTGAGAAGGGTCATGGCATGTTCAAACGCACCAATTGAAACAGTGAGACTTTTTCCACCAGGTGTAGGCTTTTGAACACCTTCTTGCAATAGTGTTTCCTCTATAGCTATACTTGCAGAGGAAACAGTGAATGAGTCGCTGCTCTTAGTATGGAAGACTAACTCTCCAGATGAACTACTAGCAGGAACAGATTTACCTAAAGTGTAATATGCTTTTGGATATTTACCAGTGCGGAATTTTTTTTATGTAATTCATTTCTTCTACAAAAAAGTTGCAAATCAGCTTTAGATTTTGCATTGTCTTTCGTCCTCCCTTCAATGTTCATAATTATATTGAACAAATTGTCAAAAATATTCTTATCAATATGCATCACATCTAGATTATGACGTATCATATTAGTTTTCCAATATGGAAAATCCCAAAAGATGCTTTGTTTTCTCCAACCAAAGTTTTGACTAATGCTTCTATTTACTTCATCAACTTCAAATTATGTTATTTTTAGTAAGCCTAATTCCTCAATCTCTTGCAAAATCTCTTCACCAGCTTTGATAGGAGGAGGAGGTGTTTTTACCATCCTATTCTTAATGAACTTATGTTTATTACATCTAAATGGGTGATTTGGTGGAAGAAATTTTTGTGATTGTCAAACCAACATATTTTTCCCCGTTTGGAAGATAAAACGCATCAGAATCATTGTCACAATAAGGACAAGCCAATTTTTCATCTTTGCTCCATCCAGATAACATGGAAAATGTTCAAAAATCCCTAATGGTCCACATCAAAGCCGCTCTCAACACAAAATTCTATTTCAGAGAGACATCATAGGTTTGAACACCATATTCCCTAAGATGCTGCAATTCAGATATCAATAGTTGTAAGAAAACATCAATTTTTTTGCTTCAGATTTGTGGGCCCTAGCATAATCATTATCAAGAACATATATGCCTCTTTCATACACATCTAAGAAGGTAAATTTTAAGAAGTAATTATGATTGGCCATGAAGAATATGGCTGGCCAAATTGAACAAAAGGTTGGAATCCATCAGTCGACAATCCCAACCTAACATTTTGATTTTCAACTAAAAACTCAAGAGGGGTGTCATTGAAATGTTTCCATGCTAGTGCATCTGATGGATGACTCATTACTCCATCTTCCTAATCGTGTTTAGCATGCCATCTTATGTGAGATGTTATAATCTCAGAAGCATAAAATCCTTGAAGTCTTGGAGTTAGCGGGAAATAATACATCCGCTTCTATAGTATTAATTTTTGTTTCATTGAACACTTTCTATGCTTAAACCTAAATTGACAACAAAATTTGCATTATTGTAATTCCATATCATGTCCCTAATACAACATACATCCCAATTTACAGCAATCAATCTTTTCAACAGGCAAACCAAGACACTTATAAGTTTTTTCATATTGTAAAAAATATCAACCATTGTATGATCAAGAGGCAATGATTCATTATACCATTTCAAAATTTTATCAAAATTATGGTCCAAAATATGCCCTTCAGACTTTATGTTCAATATTCAAGCATTTGAAGACAATTGGGTTATTGTCTCACAATTTGGCCACAATTCTTGATCAGCTGACTATAGTAAGTCAAAAAAAAATTTTGTTTGTGGGTTAGGTTCTTTAACATTTTCCATATTTGCTTCAAAGGTATAACAGCCCCATCATAAACCATTTACATGTATAGATTTTCAGCTCCATCCATATAATTTCTTCTAAATCCAATCTCCCCACCATACTCATTTAAGTTGACAGATGATTGTGCTTCATTATCCCTTGAGATATTAGAAATCAACGATTGTCTATATCGTGTCCACTCAAAATAATTGGAGACAAACCCTTTTCTTAGAAAATTCACATTAACTTAATTAATCATAAGGAAACATTTATGTTTGCACTTTTTACATGAACATCTGGTCTTTGGCCTATCCATATATGCAGGTTGAAAACATGCATAATGAATAAAAGCTTGAACCCCCTTAACAAATTCAGGATTAATGAAACTATTAGGGTTTAATCGTCTATACATCCAGGATCTATCCTAGAGACTCATTTCTAGAAAACTGTTAATTTAAAACAGTGAATCTATAGTTAGTATCATTCATGCTAGCCAAAGATAACATTACATCTAAGATAAGACTTGTGATTCAACATAAGAAGTTCTCGTTTTGACTTTTAGGGTCCTGATATTTTTCACTGATAAGTCTCATGAAAACAACGACAAAGTAGGTTATGGGTTCAGGTTTATTGGCTCACATCTAAAATATATTTAAACTGAATATCCAACATATATGTTTGATATCATATATGTCAAAAGACAATTATTGTTAAAAGTTATATATTAAATGGATATTAAATATGTACTAGTGCGTAATCAAATAAATATTCATAAAATATGAATACTTATTTGAATAAATTAATTTAACATATACAATTTAATTAAAAACAACTATGTCAAAATGCTCACATAAAAAGTAAATAGAGCCTCATCATTTAAGAGAGCATCAATGAAATAACGGATTCACATAATTAAGATAATTGGAGCAATAATATACGTTAAACTCGTCGGTTATAAATTCATACATAACTGAAGTTCATATAACAAACAAGTTTCAGTTCGTGCAACCTAAATTAAATCAGTTATGTAATATATTCAGATTTCTAGTTCAAACTGCAAAGAAATACCTACATTATACTAAGTTCAAAAAAACTTAGTAAAAGACAAAATCACTAACCTTAATGGACACGTAGAACGATCTTCCTAAAGTATGTGAGGAAGATGATGATGAACCTCGAATGACAAATATAGAAACTGCAAATTCGATTAAAATGTGTGAAAAATCATTGTTGACATGAGTAAAAAATTTAAGCAAATGAATATAATTTGAATACCTGCTAAAGCTTCTCTTCAATCTCCTTCGAAATAGAAATACTACCAACAAATGAGTTCGTACAACCAATAAGAAAAATTTTCACAGTTTAGAAGCATTCTAGATGAAGATATGCTAGCCTAATAACGGACATAAGCTAGATCACCATAAATGATTCAAATGCTTAAAACAAACATGACCAAAAAGAGAGACCAAAATATCAAATGCTTAAAATTCAAGCTTTCTAAACTAGTTGATTTTAAGATCTATTAAGCCAACCTAACTCATCAATACAAATTTTTAAGGTAAAAATAAATGGGAGAAAATTTTAAAGTACAACTATGAATCTTTTGATATGTTTAAAAAGTTTACAGATTTGGTTAAAAAAGAAAGTGGTTTTCAGATTAAAACTTTTAGAATTGATATAGGTGGAGAATATAATTTTAAGAGCTTTTCTAAACTGCAAAAAATTTATCACCCTCTTATAATCCTAAGATCTCCCTAATAAAATATAATAGCTAAAAGAAAGAATCAAACAATCCTAAATGTAGCGAGAAATAGGTTAAAAACCAAAATGATGCCTAAGGAGATATAGGCGGAAGTAGTTGTATGGGTGGTTTATCTTTTAAATTTTAGTCCTAAAAAGTGCTTGATATATGTCACTCCATAAGAAGCATAGAGAGGAGTGAAGCCTTTTGCATTATAATCAAGAGTGTTTAGGTCTATTATCTATCTTAATGTTCTAAAGAAAGGAAGGTCTAAACTTGATGATTGATGTAATTTGTTTTTATTATATATAATAAAAACTCAAAAGGGTACAAGTTTTTCAATCCAAGTAATGAAAATATTGTTATCAATACAGATGTTAAATTTAATGAAGCAAAATTTTAGGATTAAATCCCTCAAATAGAGGGATCTTATGATTTTTTCTATATTTTGAAGATTAAGAAGAAAATGAGGTAGTTTAAGATTCCAAAAAATATTTTTTTTCGTTAGTCTCACCAATCCCATCATCTTAAGCATCATCACCCACATCTTTACTAATAAGCATAAGACTATCGGGATATTAAAGACTTATCAAATTTTATGATAATGATATCTTATTCGCTACTTATAGATATTGTTTCTTTAAATTTTAAAGATGTTAATAAGAATGAGAAATGGATTCATACAATGAATGAAGAAATTCAAGCCATTAAAAAGAATGGTACTTGAGAATTTATTTCTAATATAAGAGATTATCAGGTAATTGGATTCAAACGAGTATAAAAAAATAGAAAACCCCGATGGTGAAGTTATGAGATACAAGGTAAAGCTTATAGTTAAAGAGTATAAGCAAAAACAAGGCATTGACTATAAAGAGGTGTTTGTGTATATTGCTCGCCTAGAAGCAATCTATCTATTAATATGTCTTACAGAAAAATCATTGAATAATTAATCAATGTCAACTCCAATTTCCTTAATGATTATTTATATAATGTCCTAGTATAGTTTGTATTGAGGTATGATATCCTGTATATTCAATAATAATATTCCAATTTTTACCTACCTGTAATAAATGGTGATGGTATTTTGTTAATTTATTACGGGTATTTGATTATTGTAATTTTTAATTTATTTTAACGCTTTTCTTAATAAAGGTGAAAGTCATGCTAAGAACTTCTACTTTAAAAGGATGGCTTTAATTTTATCTTAATATGTTTAAATCTTTTCCTAGTAGTACTTTTATAAGAAATGTGTCTTCACACTATTTAAAATCTAAAACCTTATTATACTTAATATTTGATAAAAGCTCAATAATCCTATCTTTAAAAAAAAGGGGTCTATTACATTATGTAATGATATTGCTAATATTAAAATTGGGACAACATCTCATATGCGTTCATTATTTTCATCTAAACTAAATTCTTCTTCTTCATGTATCTTAAGTGCTTTTAGTACATCACATTTTAATGACTCGATTATATGGTAATCATACTAACACTTAAATTGCACAAAATGGATTCACTCATGAGAGATATGTTGAAAATTTAGTAGTAAAAGTAGAGCTACTTCAAATAAGAGAATGTAGACTATGATTTTTTATGTATTGGTACCAAAAAGAAAGGCGATCCAAGCTTTAAACTCCTTATCTACGTATGATACATTAAGATGATATGTCTCCTTCACAATAAGATCATAAGTTAATACTAAGGAGCTCTTGTTTTATTTCAAAGATGTTTATGTAACATTTTACAAGGACTCTATTGAAAATTCGGCAGAATTTTCTCTATAAAATAGACATCCCCCTTTTCAAATAAGGGTTCCCCTGTTATAAAAATACACTTCTATATGAACTAATAGCCACAACTCAAATTGGGTCTCCAAACTATATGTCAATTCTCGATTCAGTCCCTTTTAAGTAATAATAATTATCATTAGTTTTAGAAAAAAAATAATTTGGATCAAGAAAAGATTTAATAAGAACACTTTATTGATGTATCTTTTAGAAAGTAATTTGATCCAAAAGTAATTCAATGTCCATCATTTAGTGCATTAAAACTTTTTTCACCAAAAAAATCAAACAAATATGCCAATGTGTAATATAGTTTCAGTATAGTTACATATACTTAATAACCATACCAACATGAATGAGAAAATAAGTTGTAGCGCCCCCTCTCCGTAGAGTATACACCGGGACGCCCGTAGGTCGTACCGATGTATAACCTACGATAAGGGTGCATTACGATTCGATCATTTCTATAAACCTCATGACATCAATATAATAAAGCAGTAAGATCACGTTCACTAAATTTTAAAACCAAAGAGTACTTCTCATTTCATTTCTTAAAATCATAAGTACACCATCAGTCATATTTACAGCTGTACAAACCCAAAATAACTAACACAACTCCTAGATAAGTCATCCACAAAATATCCCAAAAGATCCCCAGCTGACCGACCTGTGGGCCATGCTCCTCTCGCCGGCACTCACACAGCAGGAAAAGTCTCACTGACTGGAGCTAGGAGTCACACTATCGCTGTCCTGAAAAATTAGATGCAATGTTGGGTGAGTTTGCGAACTCAGTGAGAAACCATCATCGATGGTCCACCCAACTCATGCATATCCAGACAATCACAAAATACCGTACATATATCACAAATAGAAATCACATGCAGTCAATTTCACATTTATAAGGCGATAAGCCTTTCACACAATTCACATTTGAACATTCATATATGCAATGTGCAAGTGACTCTTTCATTTTCTTTCGTTGTTGTGACCGTGCGCTTGAGCTCATATACGTTGAGCCATTGGCTCTGAAAACATTGGGCTCAAAAGCCCTAATACATTGAGCATAAAGCTTTGAAAATCGTTGGGCATGAAACCCTATGCATTGAGCTTGAAGCTCTGGATACGGTGGTTACACCGGTCACAATTGCCTTTATCTGATCATACTGTTATGCATGTATGCACATGTCCAATTTACAATACATGCATCACACTAAAACTTCATATACCTAATTCTCACCATTTGGAACCAATTATGAACAATTTATACACAATTAACACTTCTATATCACATTTCAAATATTTCAACACCGTGGTCCAAATCAATCAAAACAAACACATAGAAT
This sequence comes from Erythroxylum novogranatense, assembly GCA_029891385.1. NCBI lineage: Eukaryota > Viridiplantae > Streptophyta > Magnoliopsida > Malpighiales > Erythroxylaceae > Erythroxylum > Erythroxylum novogranatense. The sequence continues at coordinate 39,002,976 of CM057225.1, forward strand.
CCATCCTTAACTCCACATGGCATAATTACATAGAATTTAAAAACATATAGGTTGAGAAACCAACTAGGTTACTCACCTCAGAACTTCCGAGCTACTGTCGGGAAGTCTCGCCTACGTCGGACAATCGACGGTCTACTGGGACCTCTAAAATAATCAAAACATAGATAACATTACTAATTGTATCAATTCCAATGTTCAATGATGCATATGAATCGAATAACGTACGTACTATACATGTTATGACATTCCCGACACTAATCCGAATTTCCCGATCTCAAGTTCTAAATCCCGAATTCATAATCTCCAAATTGAATTTAATCCATAATCAATTGAACCATCAAATTCCTAAATCCCAAAATTCAAAACCTCAAAAATTATATTTTCGAAAATTTGCCCTCCTCGCCGCGGCACCCACTCCCTCGCCACGGCGAACTCCTTCCTCAGCGCCGCCAAGGCACGACGATTACGCATTCGCCGCGACGCTGGTCAAGATTCTGCTTCGTCATGGGCGTCTTTGCGTTGCCTAGCTTCTGCGCGCTGCTCCGCCAAACGGGTGCGAACTAAACTGCTCATCGAGGCGCGCCATTCACGCTCGTCGCGACGTGCAGAGCTTTCTTGCTTTCACAAGGCGTGTTCTTCACAAGACGTCGCAACGTGCAATCGCAAAGAACGCCCGTAAAACCCGTATTCTCGATTTCACCTTCAATCCATCTATTTCAATTCTAAACACTCCAAAACAACTTAATATACTTAACCCAACTCATTCCTAAGTTTAGATCCACCAAATAACCATTATTCAACAATTACCCAAAAATCAAATTAACATTTTCCCTAACCCTACATTATTCGAAAATCTATAAATTCTCAAACAATTTTTACCTTAATCCAAATCTCAAGTCTAACTATTTAAAACATGAATAAGTAGGAACTTACTTGATTAAGCTTCTAATCCTTCCATATCACCAAGATCATCCAAATCTCAAGCCAAATCAACACCCACGACACCCACGGCAACAACAAACTCAAACCCAAATGTCATGTTCTCCAATTTCAAACCAAAGGAAGAGATCAAAGATGGAAGAAGAAAAAGCCAATCCAAGAGGAAGATTCACGATGATGGAAAAGAGGAAGAAGAATCAAGAGCTAACCTACGTTTTCTTTCAAAATGGAGGAGCATCGTGGAAGCAATTTTCAAAGATAAGAGCTTTATATATTAAATGATTCATAAGGCTTGTTTGGCAAATAAAATTGCCGCAAGACCAATCCGAACAACCTCGATCCGATTTCAAATTCTAATTTCTCCCGAATTCCAATGGCTAAACCCTAATTCCTCAAATCAAATTTCTAATCTGTCCGTGCCATTGGATAATCAATTTCGGAACCGGAAATCCACTTAACCAGTCATTAATCAATTTTTCGGTCCGGGCCTATTGCTCCGAAAATTCCAGAAAATTTTCTATAAATCCTCAAAAATAGAAAACTCATAATCATATACTCCAATTTCATAATTCAATTTCCTAACTTTCATTCTAACTCAATTTCAATTCTCGAGCCTACTTCAACCTAAATATCACGCATGCCCTAGTCATCTCTAAATTCAAATTATCCAAATCAAACTGGAAATATGTCATACATGCATGTACGTACGAATGCCAACACAATAATTACCAATTATACATAATTCAATAATGCATGCACATGCAAAAATATGTATGCAGTGAACTGTACCCATCCCATCGGTGACGGGATGTTACAATTCTCCCCTCCTAATAAAAATTTCATCCCGAAATTTCTTACCTGACTGATCGAACAAGTGAGGATACTGCCTCCTCATGTGCTCCTCAGTCTCCCAAGTTGCCTCCTCAGTCGAATGGTTCTTCCAAAGGACCTTTACCAATTGAATCACCCTAGATATCAACTACTTGACCCGCGATCCAATAATCCGCACTGGCTCCTCCACATAACTCAAATTACTGGCAACCTCAATCTCCTGAGCCGGAATCACATGGGTCGAGTCGGACCGATACCGTCTGAGCATACTCACTTGGAAGACGTCGTGCAACTGCGACATCTCACTCGGCAAAGCTAGCCGATAGGCCAAAGGTCCTATCCTCTCAAGGATCTCATAGGGACCAATGTACCTAGGGCTCAACTTGCCCTTCCGACCAAATCTCAGAACACCTCTCCACGGAGACACTCGGAGGAACACTCTATCACCCACAGCATACTCTATCTCTCTCCAATGTTGATCCACATAGTTCTTCTGTCTATCCTGAGCCGCCTTGATGCGACTCCGAATCAGCTGTACCTTATCCACTGTGTCCTGGATCAGCTCGGGACCCTCGAGTATCCTCATACCCTCTTCATCCCAGTAAAGAGGGGACCTACACTGCCTCCCATAAAGAGCCTCATACGGAGCCATCCCAATACTACTCTGATACTGATTGTTGTACGCGAACTCAATCAAAGCCAACATCGATCCCATGCACCTAACTCCAAAGACACGTGCTCTCAACATATCCTCAATATCAGATAGTCCTCTCACTCGCCCATCCGTTCGAGGATGAAACGTCAGGTCAAGTTCAATCTCGCCCCATAGCCGATCAGAACTCGCCCGTAACTTCAAGTAAACTCGATCCCTATCTGACACTATCGATACTGGGACCCCATGCAGTCGAACTATCTCTGCCACATACTTCTGGGCCAACTGATCGAGGGTATTACTCTCCCTCACTGGCAAGAAGTGAGCCGATTTAGTCAACCGGTCCACTATGACCCAGATAGCATCATGTTGCCTCGGCGTCCTGGGCAACCCCATAATGAAATCCATCGTAATATGTTCCCATTTCCACTCCGGAATAGGTAACGAATGCAATCTCCCAACTGGGGCCTGGTGCTCAGCCTTAACCTGTTGGCACGTCAAACACCGAGAAACAAACTCCGCTACATGCCTCTTCATACCTGGCCACCAGAAATGCAATTTAAGAGTGCGATACATCTTGGTGGCACCAGGATGCATGGCATAAGCAGCCAAATGAGCCTCCTCCAAAATCTCTCATCTCAGGTCCTCCACATCCGGAACACATAATCTCTGGCCCATCCAAAGAGTACCATCTCCCACCAAACTCGAGATACCATCCAGATCGACCATCAATCAATCTCACCAAAGACTGGATCCCGATTCAGATTCTCCTAATCCGATTATGCAATACTGGCCTGAGTCTCAAAGTCGCAATCAGAGCTCCATCCTGACTCAAATCCATCTGCACATCAAGAGATCTCAACTGAACTAAGCACGACAACCACGAAACCTGAATCTGAGCTGCACTACCATGCGATCTCCTACTCAATGCATCTGCCACCACATTGGCCTTCCCTGGGTGGTACTCAATAGTGCAGTCATAGTCCTTAAGCAGCTCTAACAATCTCCTCTGCCTCAGATTCAGCTCTCGCTGACTCAACAAGTACCTCAAGCTCTTATGATCAGTGAAGATCTGGAACGTCTCCCTATACAGATAATGTCTCCAGATCTTCAAAGCAAAGACAACGGCTGCTAACTCCAAATCATGCACAAGATAATTAATCTCATGGGATCTCAACTGTCTCGAAGCATATGCTATGACTCTCCCATGCTGCATCAGCACACAGCCTAAACCCTGCTGCGAAGCATCACTGAAGACCTCGAAACCTCCTGCTCCTGATGGCAGGGCTAACACCGGCGCCGTAGTCAACCGATGTATCAATTCCTCAAAACTCCTCTGGCACTCATCTGTCCAACTGAAGGCTACTCCCTTCCTCAGAAGTCTTGTCAAAGGGGCTGAGATCATAGAGAACCCCTCGACAAACCTCCAGTAATAACCTGCCAATCCGAGGAAACTCCTCAACTCTGACACGTTCCTCGGAATCTCCCAACTTCTCACTTCCTCGCTCTTGTGAGGATCCACCCGGATACCCTCACCAGACACAATGTGGCCTAGGAACACCACCTCATCCAGCCAAAATTCACACTTAGTGAATTTGGCATACAACTGTCTGTCTCTCATAATCTGTAACACTATCCTCAGATGCTCCGCATGCTCCTGTCTACGCCTCGAGTGCACTAGAATATCATCGATAAACACGATAACAAACTGATCCAGGTAGGGCTGAAAGACTCTATTCATCAAAGCCATTAAGACTGCCGGGGCATTAGTCAACCCGAACAGCATCACTAAGAACTCGAAATGCCCATACCTGCTCCTGAAAGCGCTCTTAGGTACATCGGCCTCTGCGATCCTCAACTGATAGTATCCGGATCTCAAATCCAACGTGGTAAACACCTGAGCTCCCTGCAACTGATCAAATAAATCATCGATCCTAGGCAGTGGGTACTTATTCTTAACTGTAACCCGATTAAGCTGCCTATAATCGATGCATAATCTCAAAGTCCCGTCCTTCTTCTTCATAAACAGCACTGGAGCTCCCAACGGCGAAACACTCTGCCTGATGAACCCCTTATCCAACAACTCCTGCAGCTGAGCCTTAAGCTCCCTCAGTTCCACCGGTGCCATCCTATACGGAGGTATCGATATAGGAACGGTACCTAGAACGAGGTCAATCTCAAAGTCTGTCTCCCGATCCGGCGGCAAACCCGGTAACTCCTCAAGAAACACATCTGGGAACTCCCTGATCACAGGGACATCCTGCAAACTCTGCTGCACTCTGGAATCCACCACATGCGCCAAATAGGCCTCACAACCACCTCGCATCAATCTCAGAGCACTCATGAATGAAATCATCCTGGCTGGCACTGCCTGACTAACACCTCGAAATATAGCCCTCGGCTGACCAGGAGACTCCAATACTACCTCCTTGGTATAACAATCCATAAGAGCCCTATGGGCAGTGAGCCAGTCCATCCCCAAAATCAAATCAATATCTCGAAGGGGCAACACAATCAGGTCTGCACTCAACTCCGACTGATCAATCATGATCGGACACCTCTTGCAGACCTCTCCCAAAACTGTAGTACTACCTAGAGGTGTACTCACCTCTAGCCCACACTGCAACATCTCCCTATCCACATGCAATCTACATGCCACATGCGGTGCAATAAAAGAATGCGTGGACCCTGGATCTATCAATGCATAAACCTCAATATCAGAGAGCAGAAGCAAACCTACAACCACATCGGGAGAATCCTGGGCCTCCTGCCTAGTCATGGCGTAGACCCTGGCTTGGGACTGTGGCCTGCTGCCTCGTCCCTCGCTCCTCACAAAGGAATCTCCGCCTCTACCTCGGGCTCTGCCTCGGCCCCTAAATCCAGGTCCACCGCTACGGCTCTGCTGCACCGTCGAACTACTACCTGCTCTCCCACTAGCAGCTGACTGAACTCCCAAATTCAGAGGACAACTCTGAATCATATGATCCATAGATCCACATGCTAAATAGGCTCCTGTCAATCTCCAGCACTCTCCACTGTGCCTCTTATCACAATGCACACATACTGGCAAGGCCTGTCCTGCCCCTCAGCCACTACTACTGCCACTACCAATCTGTCCAAATCTCCCTCTCTGCCCAGAACCCGACTGTCTAAATCCCCCTACCAATCTGAATCTGCTCTGGTGTCTGCTCAAGCTCCTACCAGAGCTACCTTGACTATCACTAGATCGCTTGCCTCCAGAGCCCTGACTAGTCTCAGCTCGGCTCTGTCTTAGAAGCTGCTCTATCCTCACGGCAGCTGCTCTCAACTCCACAAAGGTGCCCATATCTGACCGGGCTAACCTGGTACGAATCTCCAGATTAAGCCCTCCTCAATCTCCAAGCACCTATCACCCTTAGAGGCAATCGTAGCAGACGATATGTTGACAAATCATTGAACTCGACCTCATAATCGCCACCGACATCGACTCTGCCTCACCAAAGAACTCCTCCGATCTTCATTTCCAAATAGACCTTGGGCATGAAATTATCCCAAAGGCCCTAAAAAATTAGCCCAAGTCAACACACAAGCCTGGTGGAACTACCCGGACAGCCTTTCCACCACCGTGTTTGGACCTGCAAAGAAAGAAACAACATAATCGAAGCGCTCCTCAGGGTCACAATCCATCTAATCTAGGACCCGCTCGGTCCTCTCTAACCATATCTCAGCCTCAGCAGGGTCTGTGCTGCCATAAAAGTTCACAGCTCCCTGCTTACGCAGACGATCATACCTCCGCTCCCGTTTCATGGGAACTCTAGGAGGCTGCTCCTCGTACAAAGGCATTGAAGACTCCCTACTCGCTCCGACTGATCCTTGGTCAGCTGGTTGATCTACCTGATCACCAAAAATGGATGACCTACAATAAAACCACAATTCCGATCAACTTCTTACTTTTCTTACGAAATTCAAGCCTAAAATACACCATACCCAAAAGATGCCAAACCATGCTCTGATACCACCTAATGTAGCGCCCCCTCTCTGTAGAGTATACACCGGGACGCCCGTAGGTCGTACCGATGCATAACCTACGATGAGGGTGCACTACTATTCGATCATTTCTATAAACCTCATGGCATCAATATAATAAAGCAATAAGATCACGTTCACTAAATTTTAAAACCAAAGAGTACTTCTCATTTCATTTCTTAAAATCATAAGTACACCATCAGTCATATTTACAGCTGTACAAACCCAAAATAACTAACACAACTCCTAGATAAGTCATCCACAAAATATCCCAAAAGATCCCCAGCTGACCGACCTGTGGGTCATGCTCCTTACGCCGGCACTTACACAACAGGAAAAGTCTCACTGAATGGAGCTAGGAGTCACACTATCGCTGTCCTGAAAAATTAGATGCAATGTTGGGTGAGTTTGCGAACTCAGTGAGAAACCATCATCGATGGTTCACCCAACTCATGCATATCCAAACAATCACAAAATACCGTACATATATCACAAACAGAAATCACATGCAGTCAATTTCACATTTATAAGGCGATAAGCCTTTCACACAATTCACATTTGAACATTCATATATGCAATGTGCATGTGACTCTTTCATTTTCTTTCGTTGTTGTGACCGTGCGCCTGAGCTCATGTACGTTGAGCCATTGGCTCTGAAAACATTGGGCTAGAAAGCCCTAATACGTTGAGCATAAAGCTCTAAAAATTGTTGGGCACGAAATCCTATGCGTTGAGCTTGAAGCTCTGGATACGGTGGTTGCACCAGTCACAACTACCTTTATCTGATCATACTGTTATGCATGTATGCACATGTCCAATTTACAATACATGCATCACACTAAAAGTTCATATACCTAATTCTCACCATTTGGAACCAATTATGAACAATTTATACACAATTAACACTTCTATATCACAGTCCAAATATTTCGAACACCTGTGGTCCGAAATCAATCAAAACAAACACATAGAATCCATCCTTAACTCCACATGGAATAATTGAATAGAATTTAAACACATATAGGTTGAGAAACCAACTAGGTTACTCACCTCAGAACTTCCGAGCTACTGCCGGGAAGTCTCGCCTACGTCGGACAATCGGCGGTCTACTGGGACTTCTAAAATAATCAAAACATAGATAACATTACTAATTGTATCAATTCCAATGTTCAATGATGCATATGAATCGAATAATGTACGTACTATACATGTTATGACATTCCCGACACTAATCTAAATTTCCCGATCTCAAGTTCTAAATCTCGAATTCATAATCTCCAAATTGAATTTAATCCATAATCAATTGAACCATCAAATTCCTAAATCCCAAAATTCAAAACCTCAAAAATTATATTTTCGGAAATTTGCCCTTCTCGCCGAGGCGCCCACTCCCTCGCCGCGGCGAGCTCCTTCCTCAACGCCACAAGGCGACGATTACAAGACGTCGCGACGCTGGTCGATTCGCCGCCATGACGCTCCCAGCAGCTCGTCGTCACGGCTTTCGTTAGGTTCGCTTCGCCCGGCATGTAGCGTTCAGCGCTTCGTCGCGACGTGCGGAACCAAACTACTCGTCGCGACGTGCATAACTTTCTTGCTCGTCGCGGCGTGTTCTTCGTGCCTGTCGCGACGTGCAATCGCAGCAACGCCCAAAATTCTCATATTTCCGACCTTCAATCCATCTATTTCAATTCTAAACACTCCAGAACAACTTAATATACTTAACCCAACTCATTCCTAAGTTTAGATCCACCAAACAACCATTATTCAACAATTACCCAAAAATCAAATCAACATTTTCCCTAACCCTACATCATCCGAAAATCTATAAATTCTCAAACAATTTTTACCTTAATCCAAATCTCAAGTCTAACTATTTAAAACATGAATAAGTAGGAACTTACTTGATTAAGCTTCTAATCCTTCCATATCACCAAGATCATCCAAATCTCAAGCCAAATCAACACCCACGACACCCACGGCAACAACAAACTCAAACCCAAATGTCATGTTCTCCAATTTCAAGCCAAAGGAAGAGATCAAAGATGGAAGAAGAAAAAGCCAATCCAAGAGGAAGATTCACGATGATGGAAAAGAGGAAGAAGAATCAAGAGCTAACCTACGTTTTCTTTCAAAATGGAGGAGCATCGTGGAAGCAATTTTCAAAGATAAGAGCTTTATATATTAAATGATTCATAAGGCTTGTTTGGCAAATAAAATTGCCACAAGACCAATCCGAACAACCTCGATCAGATTTCAAATTCTAATTTCTCCCGAATTTCAATGGCTAAACCCTAATTCCTCAAATCAAATTTCTAATCTGTCCGTGCCATTGGATAATCAATTTCGGAACCAGAAATCCACTTAACCAGTCATTAATCAATTTTTCGGTCCGGGCCTATTGCTCCAAAAATTCCAGAAAAATTCCTATAAATCCTCAAAAATAGAAAACTCATAATCATATACTCCAATTTCATAATTCAATTTCCTAACTTTCATTCTAACTCAATTTCAATTCTCGAGCCTACTTCAACCTAAATATCATGCATGCCCTAGTCATCTCCAAATTCAAATTATCCAAATCAAACTGGAAATATGTCATACATGTATGTATGTACGAATGCCAATACAATAATTACCAATTATACATAATTCAATAATGCATGCACATGCAAAAATACGTATGCAGTGAACTGTACCCATCCCATCAGTGACAGTATGTTACATAAGTTGTAGTAACATATAATGATATCTTTATTATTTGATTGTTATTATCGGTCTTCGTTTCTCACTTGATGCTAAATTACAATAGAAAATTCCTTTATAAGATAAAAATCTTATACCTTCTTATGTCTTAAGATTACCTGTTTATATTTTGAAAATTCTTTTATATCATGAGACATGGAAATTAGACTTAATATTAACTTTGTATATGTCCCTATTGTAACACCCCACTCCCGCGCGACCCAAACCCGACATCGACGGTGATATCCGAGTTCGTGCCCGCAAGGGTGGCATGCTAGAACATTCGTTCAATAATCGGTACATTTTTTTACATAACAATATGTGCAGAAATCAATTCCCAAGTTGGGTCTTTATTCTATCATATTCAATTTCATTATACACAATTTCCAATAAAGACATACAATGCAGACGCGAACTGATCCCGACTTCTATCCTTCACTTGAATCCTGCTAATATACTCCCGTTGGCCTAACGAAGTATTCTTCTGATCCTGAAAAATAATTGCAAATTTTGGGTGAGTTTTGCGAACTCAGTGAGTGACCATCATTGATGGTCTGCTCAGTCATTGCAACAATAATATCAATATATATAACATATTTTCCCACTGTTGCCTAGTTGACCACAGTTCAAAATTTCACATATATATAAATTTTACTTCAATAAGCACTATTACAAGATTGCACATTCACACACTTTCCATCTATTAGCATTTTACTGTGATCGAGTGTGTAACTGTCCCATTGAAGGGCTCATTAGTATCTGTCCCTTATCCAATAGTGGATATAGGGCTCATTAATACATTGAGCCTGAGGCTCTAAATCACTCATGAGCTCCAAGCTCATCTTCACACGTTGAGTTAGAAGCTTTGATCGGTGGCAACTCTGGTAAACAACCATTATAATTCATACAATACAAGGCATATCACTATTCTCATAGTCTCACAGTTATAAAAATACCCCCTGATTGTTTTCACATCAGCAGATGGCAATTTGCAGTGCATTCAATCAACTATCAACTAAATCAAACAAAAGCAGTGTTGTGACCGAGCGCTTGTACTGTCCTTACAAGGGCACATTTATCGTTGAGCTATAGGCTCTAAAATTGTCTCCTTTTTGGGGCTCATTTATCATTGAGCTAAAAAGCTCTGAAACTGTCCCCTTTTGGGGCTCATTAATCGTTGAGCTAAAAAGCTCTGAAACTGTCCCCTTTTGGGGCTCATTAATCATTGAGCTAAAAAGCTCTGTTCGATGGCTGCTCCGATCACAACTATCAATTTTCTGTTCATGCATTCCTATATGAATTTCATATACCACGATTTATCACTTTATTTATGTATTCAATGACCACAATTATTTCCAAATTACCATAAACGGACAAATGGTTCACAATTTGTCACATGAAAAAGAAACACCATCACAGTTTCACTTTCCCATAACACTTCTATATCGTATCATAACAATACTTCGGACTTTCGGTCTGGAGTTCTGAATCGATCACAGTCCCACCATTATTCACCACAGTTTTACAAAGACAGAATTCTAAGCACATAATAATCGAGGTACCGTCTAGGTCACTCACCTCATATCCATGCTTGAATCTTATCCAAAGCCTCAATTTCTTCATTATTTCTTTCCTTCATCCATGTTAAAATTTCCTAAGCCACAATTACCCAAATTCAACATAAACACTAAAATTGAGCTTAGGAAACACAACCCTATACCAATCTTAAGCCATATGAACCAAACCCCTTCAAAATTTAACAAATCAAAAATTTCAATCTTACCTTGATTTTTCACCCATCAATGAATTTCTTGGCCTGGATGGAAGCTCTCATCATTCTCCACGTTTTTCTCTTCTTGAGCACCATGCAAATCCCTCTTGAAGAGCTTAGAAAAATCAATTCCTAGTTTACTCTTTCTTCTTTCTTCTACTCCCATCCGAAGGCCTCGACTCTTCTCTTTTCTTCTATTCTTTCTTTTCTTTTTTGCACAGTCCACTTGTTTTTATAGTACCATGTCATTTAATTAATGAGGAATGACCCATATGCCCCTCCATTTAAGCCTATAAACTTAACCCTTTAAGTGATGCTCCAAAAATGCCCTTCCTTTTTGCCTTAAAACTGACATCTTGGCCCCTTATTTTGATCAGGTAAATAAAACAATTTGATAAAACTTTCTTCTAGAGAGATGTTCCTCTATGTCTTATGAATCCATCGCTTCAAGAATCAGATCGATCGGAGCTCTAGATCTCAAAATATCTTAAAAATACTGAAGTCTGTTAGATATTTCGTTTGAACCAAAGCTAAATCAAGACTGAACACTACACGTAACTTCACTCCAGATGTTGAACATCTTAGAGGCTAAATTTCCATTCGAATCCTTCATATAAATCTATGTCTCTAGTTTCATTTGAAATAAGAATCCGATCTATTGGAGCTCTATAGCTCAAAATATCTCCAAAATACCGAAGTCTGTTCAGACCATTACAAAACCGAGACTGAACACTACACCTAACTTCCGTACAGACATTGAAAGTCTTAGAGGCCAAATTGTCGATCGGCTCCTTCATATAACTTGTAGATATATGTATCTAGTTTCATTTGAAACAAGAATCCGATCTATTGGAGCTCTATAGCTCAAAATATCTCCAAAATACTGAAGTCTGTTCAGACCATTACAAAACCGAGACTGAACACTACACCTAACTTTCTTCCAGAAATTGAAAGTCTTAGAGGCTAAATTGTCGATCGGCTCATTCATATAACTTGTAGATCTATGTCTCTAGTTTCATTTGAAACAAGAATCCGATCTATTGGAGCTTTATAGCTCAAAATAGCTCCAAAATACTGAACGATGTTTAGACTTTCTCCACAGGTCAGCTCACTATAATCGGGTCTATCTTTCTCCATTTAATGACAAAACCAATATATTTGATATAAAAAGAGATAAAAATTTCTTAGAAATCTAACGCTTCAAAAATCGGGTCAATCGAAGGTCAGACGAAGACGTTATGCTCAAAAGGGTGAAAGGAGGTCGGTCAACCGAAACATCGACAGAAATGCGGCTCGGCCAATTTGCCGAGCGGTGCGCGTGCAGATGCGCGAGCTCTTGCGCTGACGAGCTCTCGCACGGGCCGATCGGCCAACCTGACCAACCTTCCAACTAATAACGCTTATAACTTTTGACTTCGAACTCCGAATTTTACAAACTTGATACCGTTGGAAAGATAAAAGACAGATCTACGATTTTCATGAAGGACTTAACAACAATTTCGGTCTCTAAAAAGGTCAAAAAGTTCTTCAAACTGACTGATCGATCAGCTTCACACTAAACAGCATCAGAATTTCCAAAAATCATAACTTTTCATCCCCTTAGCCAAAAATTTCAAATTTTATATCAATAAAAAGAAAAAAAATAAATGCTACATCTTTCAGGAATAACTTATAAGCCAATTCCATCTCTAACCAAATCAAATTCGCAAACAAATGTTCAGCCCACCCCATTTATCCTCAACAGAAATCCAATCTTTCAAAATTCATAACTCCACATCCCCTTGGCAAAAATTTCGATGCCATATAGCAATAAAAAGCTTAGCCAATCTACTACAATTCTTAGGAGGACTTCGAGGCAAATTCCAACTCTAATTAGGTCTAATCCACCCATTAATGTGGCTGCCCTGTTAGGGTTTATGAAATCAGCATGTAACCTAAACCATAACAAAACTTTCCGAATTTATATCTTATAATTATCACATCCAAAATTCGCATAAAATACCTCATTAGAAAGCTACAAAAATCCTCTACAACTTTCCAGAATATCATTTGAGCCAATTTCACCCTTAACAATCCCAAATAAATATGAGAACCAAAAAGCACAAAACCTATGCCCTTAGAGCATTTGCACACTAAAACACAATTTGGCCTGAATTACCACCTGAACATTATCAGGCCATAACTTCCGATCTACACATCGAAAATATCATACTCAGTGGCGTTAGAAAGATAACACATAAATATTCAACTTTCAGTAATACCAATTTCACAAAATCTGTCTCCTTTATCCTAGAAAAATTCTCAAAGTTTCAGGTCGTCAATAATGGAACCAAGATCCGGATACTGTTCATCCAGCACACCCATCTCAACTTCCGAGTCAAATTCAAAGCTCTTCAAGCCACAATTGGCCATAAATTCCTTCATAGGAATTTTAGCCATACTTCTCAAGTGTAATTTAAAGTAAACCTCAAGTCAACAGCATAACTACATCGAAAGTTATAAATAAATACCTGAATCATGCACAAGTTCCATTTTCCAGATTTCATACTAAATCCTACTCCTTTCATGTAAACATCAATGCCACATCGATAAACATCCCATTTAGCCAAGAGATCAGCCACAAATTCATCAAGACACTTACTTGAGTAATAAAGCATAAATTTGGCAGCACACAACATACAATCTTCTTACTTGAATTTACCACTTATCTAACATTATTCAAACATCAAAACCAAATCCAAAACCAATCCAACATATGTTCAATCATTTAGCCTCACATAAACATGAACTTATACCCATACAATTATCTATTTAGCAACACAAACATACTACTTTCCCTCTTTCAACACCTTCTACCCATAAATTTTAGAAATTCACATTTCCTATCTTTTATACCTGGCAATTGTCAATGAATTCATGTACCACTTAAAGAGCCAGTAATCATTATGTAAAAGCATGTATGCGAATAAGATGCATGAACAAAACAAATGCATTTCCTTTGTCTCTCCTTGAGCGCACTTGTACAATATTTCAGGTCCTCACCCTTCATTTGGGGACGGGATGTTACAATTCTCACCCCTTAATAAATTTCATCCTCAAAATTTTTATTTGATTGATCACTACTGTTACTCTATTTGCCATATGTCTCTCCATTTCCCATACACTTCATCCCTCAATTTCTTATTTTTCGAAAGATCACAGTAGACAGACTCAATAAATCTTTCAGTCCCTTATTTGACTATCTCACGATTTTAACTATCTCACGATTTTAACTATCTCACTTGAATATTTCAGATTACACTCCAACTTTTTTTTCGTATGTTGAGGATCAGATCATTATTTCAACCTATTCACTTATCACATTTTATAAATCTAATACCTCTTTCACCAATATTACTAACTCATAATAAAATTTTTCATAACGACCAATTCATACAGTTTCATTGATACCTTTTTCCAATTTTGAGTACACCTTGCCAAGGTGTTACTCACAAAAACATTTCATCTCTTTTTCGACACTTCACTATACTTTGGTGCTAACACATTGACACTTATGTCCATTTCACTATAATAGGTGTTAATTCACTTAACTCATTTATCTTTCATATATCATTGGCTCTTATTTCAGATTCATCTCTCCCTTGACAATTCACTATTCTTTAGTGTTCACGCACTCAATTCGTATATTCACTTAACTATATTTCATCTGTCCGATTTTGATCCACCTCATCTAACCCATTCATCTTTCACAAGTCACTTTCCTTTGTCTCACTCATCGCACCATTGTATAGTCAATCAGAACTATACAACAAACTCATATTCCTGTGAACTCCAAAATATAAGCTTTAAACACTTCTCACTGTTGGAAATTCAAACATGTAACCACGTACTTCTCTAACAATTTCTTTGCTCAATCACTTTTGTCAGGTACACATATTTCTTATTTCCATCACCAAATATCCTTCTTCCGAGTTCACTCGAAAGTTCAGATTCACTAAGGGACTAACCATTTTGAATCCGTAACTCATAAACTTTCTTACCTCTTTCCAGTACAACTGAATCTAAAACTTCAATACACTAGTAAAACTTCATTTTGCCCCATATTCTACTTGCCATTTTGCACTCTTCATTGCCTTAAAGTTAAAAACCCCAATATCTGACTCTACTCTATTCATTTTAGAATTGTCTGTTCAATGTTTTAGACTACACTTTATCTTTACCAGTATAGAATTCATTTGTGCATGCCTTTCAAGCTCAACAATTTTCTCGAAACTATACAATTGGTACATTATAGAAATGCCTTAGCATATCTAATGTCTCCAAGACTTCAAACAATAGTACCGATACCACTTATCAAAATCAACTCACATTATACTGTTACAACATATTGTATCATACCTTCTGATGTGAAACTTCATCATACACTGCACAATCTCTAAATGATATGCTTATCATCAGTGTCAGATTCCTCAATTTTTCATATATCTCTTTTTACTTTTCAACACTTTCAAAATACCGTCTATGAGCATAGTCACCAATTGATACCATTTGCTTACATTACATAAATCTCTATCGGGGTACTGTTGATTTCAATAGACATCACTCAAATCTTTTCATTGAGTCCACATTGATTTTTTTTAATTCCCCTTTAGTTCACATCGACATATTCACATGCCTATTCATTCGTACTTGTACCTCCATACATTCCACTTCATTTGAGTATTTCACTTTGTGGGTTGGTATTATTTTTCTTAGATTCCATTTAAGATCTCCCAACATTTTTGTATCAAATGTTATAGAGACCTATTCTCTTCACGTTGCAATAGGATCACCTTAAATTGGAAATCCACTCACGTAGTTGGATACTTTACATTACCTTAAAACAAAATGCATAGAATCTCAGTAGTACATTTCACTTGCTATGCTTGAGTCTCCTCTTGAGATATAACTCCATTATTCACATTTAATTTAGTACTTACTTATTTTCGATTTGTTATTGTCATGACCACTATTAACTAGAATCGCCTATTCATCTTAACTCAATGTGGGAAATTCTTCTTTAAAAGAAGATTTCTTGCTACAATCATCGATACTGTTCACAAAATTATCATCAACCAACTATTTCCCATAATTGCATTTCACCCATTCGGAGTATCTCAAGAAGATCAATTTTAACTATACTCAATATCCCAATATGAGCACTTTTATGCCATAACTGTATGATCGGAACATCTTTTGCACTAAGGCTCTGTGAGGCACTAAACAATTTCTTTTACACTTATACTTTGGTATATATACCACCAACAATCATTGCATCACATATGATACATCATTTGAAATCTTAATATCCTCCCAAACGAGCACTATAAGTACTCTTGTGTCTTACTTTAACCCATTATAAACTTTGAACCATAGGAACTATGATTGGCACTTATTTAATAAGTTACCGATCTCTTCCTCGGTTATTTTCACATATATTTTCACATAAACTGTATTATTTCATTAATCGTGATGAACACAATATCTAATGTATACTCATAAAGGTGAATCAACCTAAACTTGCCAATTCTTTTCATATAGTACTATCATTGTTTCATTTTCCACTTGTCATTGAATTTCATTTCACACAGTTTTATTTCCATCTCAAACCATAATTCTTAGATCGATAATTCACACATCCCTTCTAAGTCCAAGCTGGACCCTTCAAGGTCATATCAACTTGGCTTACACACTTTAATCTCATCATTTCTACTTATCTCATTATATTTTTTTCCTCAAACAATCCATGATAGGGTATTCAAATTTATATCACATTCGAGGATATATCATCAAAACACAAAAAAAAATATTACATTCATTGATACAGTGTGTTCAACCAATCCAGAATATCTGATGTGTAATCATTAGAAATTTTCAGTCTTCATTTTCCTCTTTTCAAACTCTTAGCACCATATTTGCATAATCATTTTGGTTCAAAGCTCATGCTTTCATGATCATAACCACTTCACGATTTCATTTCTTTCCATCTATACACTGTAGTTTCCCTTTTTACTCATATGCTTATCTTCCTCAATCAATTCTCAATAACATACCTATTCACACCGATATCACCTCAAAGGATACATATCCCAATTGAGGTGAACCTTATTCCATCATATGATACTAGATACATTTCTTATTTCCCAATTATCCATGAAGCTCTATTTTCTCATAATCACCAATTTCCCGCTCCAACTCTTAAGGAAATGCTCATGCATGTGACTCATACTGGGGGATCAGTCGCAGTTGTCTGCTATGACATAATTACTATGCATATGCATATCACTTGACCCCTATTTCAAAATGCCCATGTAAGATTGTACTACTAGGCTCTGATACCACCTAATGTAACACCCCACTCCCGTGCGACCCAAACCTGACATCGACGGTAATATTCGAGTCCGTGCCCCCGAGGGTGGCGTGTTAGAACATTCATTCAGTAATGGGTACAATTTTTTTTTACATAAAAATATGTGTAGAAATCAATTCCCAAGTTGGGTCTTATTCAATCATATTCAATTTCATTATACATAATTTCCAATAGCCACTCGGGCCTATTTCCAAAATACAAATATGCACTTCAATACATAAATAAAGACATACAATGCAGACGTGAACTGATCCCGACTTCTATCCTTCACTTGAATCCTGCAAATATACTACCGTTGGCCTAACGGGGTATTCTTCTGAACCTGAAAAATAATTGCAAATTTTGGGTGAGTTTTGCGAACTCAGTGAGTGACCATCATTGATGGTCTGCTCAGTCATTGCAACAATAATATCAATATATATATATATAACATATTTTCCCACTGTTGCCTAGATGACCACAGTTCAAAATTTCACAAATATTTAAATTTTACTTCAATAAGCACTATTACAAGACTGCACATTCACACACTTTTCATCTATTAGCATTTTACTGTGACCAAGTGCCTAACTGTCCCATTGAAGGGCTCATTAGTATCTGTCCCTTATCCAATAGTGGATATAGGGCTCATTAATACATTGAGCTTGAGGCTCTAAATCACTCATGAGCTCCAAGCTCATCTTCACACGTTGAGTTAGAAGCTCTGATCAGTGGCAACTCTGGTCAACAGCCATTATAATTCATACAATACAAGGCATACCACTATTCTCATAGTCTCACAATTATAAAAATACCCCCTGACTGTTTTCACATCAGCAGATGGCAATTTGCAGTGCATTCAATCAACTATCAACTAAATCAAACAAAAGCGAGTTGGACTGAAAGCTTTCTTCGTCCCTACAAGGGCACATTTATCGTTGAGCTATAGGGTCTGAAACTGTTCCCTTTTTGGGGCTCATTTATCATTGAGCTAAAAAGCTCTGAAACTGCCCCCTTTTGGAGCTCATTAATCGTTGAGCTAAAAGCTCTGAAATTGTCCCCTTTTGGGGCTCATTAATCATTGAGCTAAAAAGCTCTGTTCGGTGGCTGCTCCGATCACAACTATCAATTTTCTGTTCATGCATTCCTATATGAATTTCATATACCACGATTTATCACTTTATTTATGTATTCAATGACCACAATTATTTCCAAATTACCATAAACGGAAAAATGGTTCACAGTTTGTCACATGAAAAAGAAACACCATCACAGTTTCACTTTCCCATAACACTTCTATATCATATCATAACAATACTACGGACTTTCGGTTTGGAGTTCTGAATCAATCTCAGTCCCACCATTATTCACCACAGTTTTATAAAGACAAAATTCTAAGCATATAATAATCCAGTTACCGTCTAGGTCACTCACCTCATATCCATGCTTGAATCTTATCCAAAGCCTCAATTTCTTCATTATTTCTTTCCTTCATCCATGTTAAAATTCCCTAAGCCACAATTACCCAAATTCAACATCACATACTGCATAAACACTAAAATTGAGCTTAGGAAACACAACCCTATACCAATCTTAAGCCATATGAACCAAACCCCTTCAAAATTTAACAAATCAAAAATTTCAATCTTCCCTTGATTTTTCACCCATAAATAAATTTCTTGTCTTGGATGGAAGCTCTCATCATCCTCCACGTTTTCTCTTCTTGAGCACCATGCAAATCCCTCTTGAAGAGTTTAGAAAAATCAATTCCTAGTTTACTCTTTCTTCTTTCTTCTACTCCCATCCGAAGGCTCTCGACTCTTCTCTTTTCTTCTATTCTTTCTTTTCTGTTTTGCACAGTCCACTTGCTTTTATAGTACCATGTCATTTAATGAATGAGGAATGACCTATATGCCCCTCCATTTAAGCCTATAAACTTAACCCTTTAAGTGATGCTCCAAAAATGCCCTTCCTTTTTGCGTTAAAACCGACATCTTGGCCCCTTATTTCGATCAGGTAAATAAAAAAATTTGATAAAAATTTCTTCTAGATAGATGTTCCTATATGTCTTATGAATCCATCACTTCAAGAATCAGATCGATTGTAGCTCTATATCTCAGAATATCTCAAAAATACTGAAGTCTGTTAGATATTTCGTTTGAACCAAAGCTAAATCAAGACTGAACACTACACGTAACTTCAATCCAGATGTTGAACATCTTAGAGACTAAATTTCTGATCAGCTCCTTCAAATAAATCTATGTCTCTAGTTTCATTTGAAACAAGAATCCGATCTATTGGAGCTCTATAGCTCAAAATATCTCCAAAATACCGAAGTCTGCTCAGACCATTACAAAACTGAGACTGAACACTACACCTAACTTCCGTGCAGAAATTGAAAGTCTTAGAGGCCAAATTGTCAATCAGCTACACCATATAACTTGTAGATCTATGTCTCCAGTTTCATTTGAAACAAGAATCCGATCTATTGGAGCTCTATAGCTCAAAATATCTCCAAAATACTGAAGTTTGTTCAGACCATTACAAAACCGAGACTGAACACAAAACCTAACTTCTGTCCAGAAATTGAAAGTCTTATAGGCTAAATTGTTGATCGGCTCCTTCATATAACTTGTATATCTATGTCTCTAATTTCATTTGAAACAAGAATCCGATCTATTGGAGCTCTATAGCTCAAAATATCTCTAAAATACTGAACGATATTTAGACTTTTTTCACAAGTCAGCTCACTATAATCGGGTCGATCTTTCTCCATTTAATGACAAAACCGGTCTATTTGGTATGAAAAGATATAAAAATGTCTTAGAAATCTAACGCTTTAAAAGTCGGGTTGATCGGAGGTCGGACGAAGAAGTTATGCTCAAAAGGGTGAAAGGAGGTCGGTTAGACGAAACATCGACAGAAATGCGGCTCGGCTTCACACTAAACAGCATCAAAAATTCCAAAATTCATAACTTTTCATCCCCTTAGCAAAAAATTTCAAAATTTATATCAATAGAAAGAGCAAAAAAAATGCTACATCTTTCAGGATAACTTAGAAGCCAATTCCATCTCTAACTAAATCAAATTCGCAAACAAAGGTTGAGCCTACACAATTTATCCTCAATAGAAATCCAATCTTTCAAAATTCATAACTCCACATCCCCTTGGCAAAAATTTCGATACCATATAGCAATAAAAAGCTTAGGCAATCTACTACAATTCTCAGGCAGGACTTCAAGGCAAATTCCAACTCTAATTAGGTCTAATCCACCCATTAATATGGCTGCCCTGTTAGGGTTTATGAAATCAGCATGTAACCTAAACCATAACAAAATTTTTTGAATTCATATCTTATAATTCTCACATCCAAAATTCGCATAAAATACCTCATTAGAAAGCTACAAGAATCCTCTACAACTTTCCAGAATTTCATTTGAGCCAATTTCACCCTTAACAATCCCAAATAAATATCAGAATACAAAAAGCACAAAACCTATGCCCTTAGAGCATTTGCACACTAAAACACAATTTGGGCTGAATTACCACCTGAACATTATCAGGCCATAACTTGCGATCTACACATCGAAAAATATCATACTCAGTGGCTTTAAAAAGATAACACATAAATATTAAACTTTCAATAATACCAATTTCACAAAATATGTCTCCTTTATCTTAGAAAAATTCTCAAAGTTTCAGGTCGTCAATAATGAAACCAAGATCCGGATACTGTTCATCCAGCACACCCATCTCAACTTCCGAGCGAAATTCAAAGCTCTTCAAGACACAATTGGCCAGAACTTCATTCATAGGAGTTTTAGCCATACGTCTCAAGTGTAATTTAAAGCAAACCTCAACTCAACAGCATAACTACATCAAAAGTTATAAACAAATACCTGAAGCATGCACAAGTTCTATTTTCCAGATTTCATACTAAATCCTACTCCTTTCATGTAAACATCAATGCCACATCGATAAACATCCCATTTAGCCAAGAGATCAGCCACAAATTCATCAAGACACTTACTTGAGTAATAAAACACAAATTTGGCAACACACAACATACAATCTTCTTACTTGAATTTACCACTTATCTAATATTATTCAAACATCAAAACCAAATCCAAAACCAATCCAACATATGTTCAATCATTTAGCCTCACATAAACATGAACTTATACCCATACAATTATCTATTTAGCAACACAAACATACTATTTTTTTGTTCCAACAAGAAAATGACATTGTTTGGTTTTTAAATAACAAAACGTTCCGTCAGGATGAAAACGACATCATTTGGTTTCAAGCCAAACAACGTCATTTGGTTACTGGTTAAGGTTTAAACGTTTAAACCTTCAAAACAAAACGGAACAAAACGATGCTATTTTGTTCAAAAAGTGAAGAGGTTCTTAAGTTAACCAAAATAACGTCATTTTAAAGCAAACGAAACGACGTCGTTTTTGTAGAGTTGAAAGTTAACGATTTACAACGATATTTATCGACGAAAGTTAGCAACAAAAATTTATACCACCACTAAATGTTAAATTTCCAAAAAACATTATTGACACATATAGTATTTCCATCGGTAATTACCGACATTTTATTTTTGTTTTGTAAAATTCTGTCGCTATTTTGTTATTTTCTTGTAGTGGTGCAGGAAGTTATTTATTATTAGAGTATATTCAATTAAAATAAGTTAATCACTCTGTAACATCCCACCCCCTACGGGAAGGGTAGAATAGTAATTTAGCAAAGGATGAGAGTGACTGGGACTAATTAGGATTGTTCATGCATACTGGTCTTTGTGAATAGTAAATTTTTGCACATGAAAAATAATTGTACATGCATTCATGACATTCCCGGTATTTGTGCCTAAATGGAATTTGGTTGTGAATAACGTGGTAATTGTGTTTAAAAAATTATTTTGAGTACGTCTTTGTGTGTTTTATATTTTACGGAACTTTTAGAAATTTTTTCTGAAATTTTCCGGAGCAAATTCTCGGACCAAAAATCGCCAAATGGAGAACCGGTTGATTTTCGGTATCGAAAATTTTTGTCCAATGGCACTATAATATTGGGTACATTATTTTGGTATTAAAATTAGGGCCATTGGAATTGAATGGGTCAAAGATTCATTTCATTAGGGTTCAATACAAAGTTTTTGTCTTATCTTTATTTTCTCTTTTCTTCAAGATGACACTTGTCCTTAATGAGTTAATGCTTTTGTCTTATGCTTACTTATTTCCTCTCTCGGTTTTGCTTTGTTTAAAGCATGAAAAGAGAAAGTTTGAGGGCTTAATTCATTCCCATCCGAAAACCCTCTTCATGTTTACCTCTCCATCGATTTTTTTTCCTCTCCTTCTTTAAGTGTTACTTCTTCCACCGTTAAGAGCCTCGCATGCATCCAAGCTATTTTCTTTTCATGATGATGATACACATGCATGGTGTTAGAAGAGAGTGGAGAAGTTGTTGAGTAAGAGTATTAATTAAAGAATTGAAGAGATTGAAGTTGAAAGCTTGAAAGTAGGTAAGCATTGAATTATGTTCTTTTCTTAGTAGTTTGATGCATTAATTGGGAACTATGGTTCATTAAATATGATTTATGATGCATTAATGTCATGAAAATTATATTTTAAATTGTTGGGTATAAGGTTATGTTTGAGTATGACTTGAGAAAGTTAGCATGAATGATGTGTTTTAACTTGGTTTAGCTTGATTTTGGATTGATTTTGATGAATATTCTTGCATGGAAATGAAGAGTTAAGTGCTGCCAAATTTTTTCTCTTGGCCTAAGTGAAAGTAGTGACAATCTAGTGGCTGATTTCTTGTCTGTTTGGATGCTTATTGATGTGTTATTGGCATTGGAAGTGATAGAATCTAAGTTTAGTAACAAAGCTGGAAAATTGATTTTTGTACCTATTGCACTGTTTTGATCATAACTAATTGTGTGGTTATGCAAATGAGGTGAGGTTTGGACCAAATGAAATTTTAGTTGATTGGATAAGATTTCTTGTGAAATAGGTGTTGTCCAATTGTAGCCTTAAGAGGTTGAATTTTGGCTTGGAAAGTTACTGTTGTGGACTGTGTGAACAGTAACCGAATGAGATGACCTAAACTTTTGATGATTTTTCTAGATTAATTTAGAATGAATTGGTGAAAATAGTCTTCATGAAAGTTGACGCCTATCATGTTAGCTTTCCATTGCAACTGATTTTGAAATTTTTATATATGTGTGTTGGGAGATATGAATTGTTGACTATTGACTGGTTATGTGCATTTGGGTGAAACCTAGCCATAAGTGTAGGTTTTGTGAGCATTGTGTTTGGAAGCAAATTTAGAGATTTATGTGATTTGAATTGGCTCAAGTGATCTTCTGGAAATTTGTAGAGGAAAAAATTAGCTTGAAAATGGAATATAGCATGCTATTTTTGGATATCATATTTGGGAGTAATGAATTTGCAAAAACTGAACCTAAGTTAGGTTATTGATCACGATCGTAAGGATCACTTGCATGGCTGTTTTGAGCTTGTTAGAGATGGAATTGGCTTTTAAGCTCTGCATGAAAATGGAAGTATGATGTTTTATATTTCTAGTTATATAAGGTAGTGATTTGTTTTGACATTTTTTAAAGGAGTTATGCTTTTTAGAAAATTGATGTTTTGTCAGGTCAAATGTAGAGGCAGCATCATTCAATGAATTTTTTGACCTACTTAGCAATTGAATTTGATTTCATGTTGTTCTTGAAAGTTGTAGGTCACATTCTGATATTGCATTTGGCATAAATCTTGTAATTTGTAGCAAAGGGAATGAGAAATTATGGAT
Source organism: Erythroxylum novogranatense (assembly GCA_029891385.1). Taxonomy (NCBI): domain Eukaryota; kingdom Viridiplantae; phylum Streptophyta; class Magnoliopsida; order Malpighiales; family Erythroxylaceae; genus Erythroxylum; species Erythroxylum novogranatense. The sequence continues at coordinate 39,027,129 of CM057225.1, forward strand.
TTTACAAAATATTGCACTGTTTTGACAAAATGTTGCACTGTTTTGAGAGGCATTGTGAAGGCAGTAACTTTGATTGCATTTTGTGTCCTTTGAGGTGAAATTTGCTTTTATGTCCTTCATAAAACTTGTAGATCTCTCTTTTCTCTATGAAATAGATATCAATTGTGTCCAAATTGGAGTTCGGAGTAGGGAGTTATGACCTAGACAAGTTGGCATGTCGGAAGCAATTGTTTCAGATCTGTCATTTTAATAGAACTAGTCGACTAGGATTCTTAGACCAGTCGACTAGGACATTATAGTAGGGCTAGTCGACTAGGATTCTCAGACCAGTCGACTAGGACATGCATTTCTCCACTATTTTGCCTATATCTTTGTCATCCAACCTCCGATTGACCTGATTCTTGAGGCATCGGATTCGTAGAATATTGAATTTCATTTTATGAGAAATTGGAAATTTTTGGATGGAAAATTGACGTGTGTCTGGGTAATGGTTCTTTGGTCACTGTTTTATTTATTTTTGGACCTATAGAGGTCCGAACTGAGTAATTTCAGTACCGTTCGATTTCTAATGCTTAGACGAAATTTTATGAAGGAAAATTTTAGATTTTGGTCGGGAATATCATGAACATGCATTGTGCACCTTCTAATTGTTACATGTGCATTCTTAAAAATTTCTGAGTGGACAATTGATAATGTTTGCATACTATAACTGTTCTAGAGGCACAATTGGGACGTCGATCCACCGATATCACTGAAACTTCCAGATATTAGCTCGGAAGTGCAGGTGAGTAACCTAGATGGTTCATTCAATTATTATATGTCCAATGTGGGGAATAATGGAGGGATTAAGATTGTGTTTTTGTTTATGCCTGGATTCCGGACAGATGGTCTGATGAATTGGGAGATCTGACATAGAAGTGTCTCTGTTTGTGATTCTGTGAGCTGACTTGCTTCTACTGTGTGATCAATTGTGATTGGTAGAATTGTGCTATATGAATACATTGTGAATTGTTTGCTATTACTGTGATATATTGTGATCAACTGCTTGCTATATCGTGTTTCATTTCATTGCCTCTACTGTGGCAGACTGTGTTATACGAACTGTTAAATTGGGCATGTGCATTTCATACACAAATGCATAAACGGATAATAACAACAGTTGTGACCAGAGTCGCCACTGGTACTGAAAAAGAGCCTCGAGCTCGAAGGGAGATAGTGCATACCTAGAGGGCTCTCCTACTCCCTAGACGCGTCTATTGTATACTGTTACTGTTTAAGCGCTCGGTCACAACACTATAATAAAATGGGAAATTGTCACATATGCATTGCATATATACTTGACTGACTACTTGAAATGGGAAAAAGGCATGAGTGCCTTATTCAATTGCGATTTGCTTGTATGTAATGATATGGTACTTCTAACTGTGTTATTGCAAACTAAACTATGATTGCTTGTGTGCTGTGTTATTACTGTGACATGATTAAGTGAAGCATGAATTGGGCGAACCATCAATGATGGTTCCTCACTGAGTTCTCAAAACTCACCCAAAATTTGCATCTATTTTTCAGGCCTTGAAGAGTACCCCGCTAGACACGGGAGTATGCCTACTGCAGGTAAGGTAAAGATAGAGGTCGGGATCAGTTCGAGTCTGCGTTAGTGTTCCGTCAAAAAAATTATTTTTTGTGAAATCGCCGTAAAAGAATGCTTTGTATTTATAGTGAGCCCAATTTGGGTTATGGCTTTTTGCTCAGTAAATGGCTATTGTAAATTATTGTTGACTGTTTGTAATAACTGAAAATGCTTCCTTTTATCGTGGGCTCCAGTTGTCTTCTGTTTTTCGCGTGAATGAATGTTTTAAAATACCAATATAAATATTTATACTAAGTTTCGTCTTACTGACTGATGTAGCACGCCACCCTCGCGGGGCACGGACTCGGATATCACCAACGATGTCAAGTTCGAGTCACGAGGGAGTGGGGTGTTACATTTAGGTGGTATTAGATCCCAGAAGTACAAATTTTTCTGGGCACAGTCTAAAACATAGGTTAAGTTGCATGCATTTGAGTCGTGTCGTTGCAGACCATGGCAACTGATCCCTATTCTGAGTCACACGAGTATAAATCCTACGTGTGAACTTGTGTTAAGTGATTAAGTGTGAGAAAAGTGAGAATGTATCAGAATGTGAGCCCATGAAAGTGTATGAGTAATTAGGAACGGGAAAAAAGGAAAAATGGATAAGGATAGCTATAGTGTACTGTGGTTATAAACCTTCGAATGTGATATAAGTACGATTACATCGGCATGGGCTGATTGAGGAAAGAAAGGATATCAAAATGAAGAAGGGGATTTTAAAGTGTCAATAGTAAGTTGAAAGAAAACGAAAAGTTCTATAATTTGGAGAGGTCAACTTTAGACATGAGAAGCATAATGGTTAACGTATGCCTATGTGAGATTCAAAGTTCAAGATGATGAGGTAATGAGAGTGTTGACTTGTATTTTCGACGAAATGGGGATAATTGGAACTGCGTAAAAAGTACATGGTTCGATCAGGCAGATATGGATCCACTACATTTGTGTCAATGTATCTCATAGATGATGATAGCGAGATTGTACTGAGATCGATATTGTACCGTAACGATTTACCTATAAATGAAAGAGCGAAGTGACTATAAGGTTAGGAAGAAGTAGAAATGGTGAGATGAAAGTGTACAGATGAACTGAAATGGACTCGTGAAACGGGTATGATCATGAACGCTTGAAATTGGGACCAAAATGGTTATGCGAAGTTTATGCTAAGAGTTTATAAGGGATATTCGAAGAAAAGTAAGACTGGAAATTTCTACTGATTGCGCATCAGAAATTTTGGATTGGTTGACTATATAGATATATGGTAAATGGATGGATAAATAGATAAAGATGCAATGACTGTAATATGTTGTTGTGTTTTGGTGATATGTCTGCGAATATGCTATAAATGTGCATACCCTATCCTGGATTGAGTGAGGAAAATAAAGAGATAAGTAGCAAAAATGAGATTAAAGTGTATAAGCCAAGTGGATAAAGGTCAAGCTTGCACGTAAATGATATGGGAATAAAATTATGTGAAATACAGTTCAATGAAAAGTGGAAAATGAAACAATAATAGTGGTATAGGAAAAAAGTTGTCGAGTTGAGGGTAATTCACCTTTGTGAGTATACCTTTGATAGTGAAACAATTGAGCTTATGTGTGAAAATAATAGAGGAAGCGATCGGTGATTTAGCGAATAAGTGCTAATCATAGTTCCTATAGGTCAAGGAATTTAGAATGTTCGTTTGGGAAGAAAGTACAATTTCTAATGATGCATCATGTGTGACGAATTTGAGGAAAGAAGAAGGATACGCTTATGGCATAGTTCCTCTATTCGCGGATTGGCATAAATGGAAAGGAGTTTTGGGAAATCCTGAGTAGTATAAGCTACTAATTAGTTTCTGGATGAGACGAAGTGACATTTGGTAGAAAAGAATTAGTTGATGAGAATTTCGTGAACGGTATCAAGGGTTATAGCAAGATGAGTTACCAGTGGTCATGACGGGAACAAATTGAAAATAAGTATGTACGAAATCAAAAGTGAATTGGAGTCATGTCTCAAGAGGAGACTCAGGAATAACAAGTGGAATACTCCTGAGGTTATAGGTATTGTGAAAGAACTTGTTTAGTGCCTCACAGAACCCGAGTGCAAAGGATGTTTCGATCAAATCATAGCATAAAATTGTTCGTAGTGAGATAATAAGTATCGTTGACATTGATTTCCGCGAGATACTGTGAAAAATGTTGGAAGATCGTAAATTGGATCTAAGAATAAAATAATACCAAACCATAAAACAAAATACGCAAAGGGAACGTAAGGTATGGAAATACAGAGAATGAATAGGCATTGCCATATGTCGATGTGCATTAACAGAAATCGGATGAAAAGAGAAACTTAGTATAGACAAGAAGTTCCAAGGGGAAACTGAAAATGACATGAAGTAATGTTACCTTCATTAAGGGATTGAAAATAAAGAAATCATGGATAAATAATTAAAATAATAATAATAATAATAAAAATTGAGTAATGTCTGTTGAAGTTGACAATACCCCAATAGAGATTGATGCGAGGTAAACAAATGGTATCAACTGATGACTATAATCATAGATGAATGTGTTTGAAAGTGTTGCAAAGTAAAAAGAGCTATATGAAGACTTGAAGAATCTGACACTGATAAGCATACCCTTAGAGATTGCACAGTGTGTGATGAAGTGTCATCTCAAAAGGGAGGAGACAATATGTTAGAACGGTATAAGATGAATTGAGTTGATTTTGATAAATGGTATTGGTACTATAATCGAAATTATTTAAATCCTTGGAGACCTTAGATATGCTAGACATCCCTATAAGGTATACATCATGTAAACTTGAGCAAATTATGGAGTTTGAACAACATACACAAATGAATACTATATTGGTAAAGGGAGAATGTAGTCTCACATAGTGAACAGGAAAATTTGAAATGAACAGACCAATAGCAGATATTGGGGTTTCCGAAACTAGGACAATGACGAAGGCAAAATGTCAAGTAGAATATGAGGTAAAATGAAGTGTTACTAGAGCATTGAAGTTTTTAGATTTAGTTTTGCTGGACAGAGGTAAATTTCTAGCAAGAAAGTTGAAGAGTTCAGGAGTCAAAGTGGTGAGTCCCGTAATGAGTCGGAACGTTCGAGTGAAATCGGAAGAACGATATGGGGTGATTCGAAGAAGAAGCATGTGTACCCGACAAAAGTGATTGAGCAAAAAAAAAAAAAATTGAACAATCGAAGCTACACATCCTAGTAGTATTACGTGAAGCGTGTAGACGGGTATAAAATGAACTAATTATTTGTTTGAATTCCCTGTTGGAAAAGTGCTTAAGTGTTTTGGGCTTCATAAGATTATAACCTGGTTATATAGTCCTGATTGACTATAGGGATAACTAGGGTGATCACAAGAAGGGATTGTACACTCTTGTATTCCACGGAAAAGTGACTAACGAGAGTCAAAGAACACAATGGATTGGAATACGGAAAGTGACTGAGGAAAGCTGAATGGGTTAGATGAGGTGGAACCGGATCGGACAATTGAAATATAGTAAAATGCATATACGAATAGAGTGCGTGAACACTAAAGAACAGTGAATTGTCAAAGGAGAGATGAATCTAACCTAAAAGTCAAAGAGATATAAAGGCTAAACGGGTTAGGTGAATTAACACCGTTTATAGCACCGGTTATAGCAAAATAGACATAAGTGTCACTGTGTTAGTACCAAAGGAAAGGGAAGTGGCAAAGACGAGATGAAGAGTTTTATTGTAAGTATCACCTTGGTAAAGTGTACTCAGAATTGGCAAAAAGGGTATCAATGAAGCATGAATTAATCTGTATGTTACAGGTGAAAAAGGCTTGATAAAACTTGATAAGTGCATAGGTTCGGAAATAATGATCTACTTTAAAATAAACTGAGATAGTTGAGATAGCCAAATACGAGACTGAAAGACTTATTGAGTCTGTCTATTGTGATCTTATGGAAAATAAGTCATTGAGTGATGAAGTGTACGGGACATGTAGGGACATGTGACCAATGATCAGTTTCTTTCATATTGAATCATCGATTGAGAATTTCGCGGACGAAATTTTTATTAGAAAGGGGGAGTTGTAACATCCCACCCCCTACGGGAAGGGTAGAATAGTAATTTAGCAAAGGATCAAAGTGACTGGGACTAATTAGGATTGTTCATGCATATTGGTCTTTGTGAATAGTAAATTTTTGCACATGAAAAATAACTGTACATGCATTCATGACATTCCCGGTATTTGTGCCTAAATGGAATTTGGTTGTGAATAACGTGGTAATTGTGTTTAAAAAATTATTTTGAGTACGTCTTTGTGTGTTTTATATTTTACGGGATTTTTAGGAATTTTTCTGGAATTTTTCGGAACAAATTCCCGGATCGATAAAATCACCAAGTGGCGAACCGGTTGATTTTCGGTATCGAAAATTTTTGTCAAATGGCACTATAATATTGGGTACATTATTTTGGTATTGAAATTAGGGTCATTGGAATTGAATGGGTCAAAGATTCATTTCATTAGGGTTCAATACGAAGTTTTTGTCTTATCTTTATTTTGTCTTTTCTTCAAGATGACACTTATCCTTAATGAGTTAATGCTTTTGTCTAATGCTTACTTATTTCCTCTCTTGGTTTTGTTTTGTTTAAAGCATGAAAAGAGCAAGTTTGAGGGTTTAATTCATTCCCATCCGAAAACCCTCTTCATGTTTACCTCTCCATCGATTTTTTTTCTCTCCTTCTTTAAGTGTTACTTCTTCCACCGTTAAGAGCCTCGCATGCATCCAAGCTATCTTTTTTTCATGATGATGATACACATGCATGGTGTTAGAAGAGAGTGGAGAAGTTGTTGAGTTAAAGTATTAATTAAAGAATTGAAGAGATTGAAGTTGAAAGCTTGAAAGTAGGTAAGCATTGAATTATGTTCTTTTCTTAGTAGTTTGATGCATTAATTGGGAACTATTGTTCATTAAATATGATTTATGATGCATTAATGTCATGAAAATTATAGTTTAAATTGTTGGATATAAGGTTATGTTTGAGTATGACTTGAGGAAGTTAGAATGATGTGTTTTAACTTGGTTTAGCTTGATTTTGGATTGATTTTGATGATTATTCTTGCATGGAAATGAAGAGTTAAGTGCTGCCAAATTTTGTCTATTGGCCTAAGTGAAAGTAGTGACGATCTAGTGGCTGATTTCTTGTCCGTTTGGATGCTTATTGATGTGTTATTGGCATTGGAAGTGATAGGATCTAAGTTTAGTAACAAAGCTGGAAAATTGATTTTTGTACCTATTGCACTTTTTTGATCATAACTAATTGTGTGGTTATGCAAATGAGGTGAGGTTTGGACCAAATGAACCTTTAGTTGATTGGATAAGATTTCTTTTGAAATAGGTGTTGTCTAATTGTAGCCTTAAGAGGTTGAAGTTTGGCTTGGAAAGTTGCTGTTGTGGACTGTGTGAAAAGTAACCGAATGAGATGACCTAAATTTTTTTATGGTTTTTCTAGATGAATTTAGAATGAATTGGTGAAAATGGTCTGCATGAAATTTGAAGCATATCATGTTAGCTTTCCATTGCCACTGAGTTTGCAATTTTTCGATATGTGTATTGGGAGTTATGAATTGTTGACTATTGACTGGTTATGTGCATTTGGGTGAAATCTAGCCATAAGTGTAGGTTTTGTGAGCATTGTGCTTGGAATCAAATTTAGAGCTTCCTGTGATATGAATTGGCTCAAGTGAGCTTCTGGAAATTTGTAGAGGAAACAATTAGCTTCAAAATGGAATATAGCATGCTATTTTTGGATATCAGATTTGGGAGTAATGAATTTACAAAAACTGAACCTAAGTTAGGTTATCGACTGCTGATCAGGGCAGTCACTTGTATGGCAGTTTTGAGCTTGTTAGAGATGAAATTGGCTTTTAAGCTCTTCACTAAAATGGAAGTATGGTGTTTTATCTTTCCATTGATATAAGGTAGTGATTTGTTTTGACATTTTTGCAAGGAGTTATGCTTTATAGAAAATTGGTGTTCTGTCAGGTCAAATGTAGAGGCAGCATCATTCAATGAATTGTTTGACCTACTTAGCAATTGAATTTGATTTCATGTTATTCTTGAAAGTTGTAGGTCACATTCTGATATTGCATTTGGAATAAATCTTGTAATTTTTACCATAGGGAATGAGAAATTATGGATTTTACAAAAAATTGCACTGTTTTGACAAAATGTTGCACTGTTTTGAGAGGCATTGTGAAGGCAGTAACTTTGATTGCATTTTTGACACCCTTAGAGCTGAAATTGGCTTTTGTGTCCTTCATAAAAGTTGTAGAGCTCTCTTTTCGCTATGAAATAGAGACCAATTTTGTCCAAATTGGAGTTCAGAGTAGGGAGTTATGACCTACACAAGTTGGCATGTTGGAGGCAATAGTTTCAGATCTGTCATTTTAATAGAACTAGTCGACTAGGATTCTTAGACCAGTCGACTAGGACATTATAGTAGGGCTAGTCGACTAGGATTCTCAGACCAGTCGACTAGGACATGCATTTATCTACTATTTTGCCTATATCTTTGTCATCCGACCTCCGATTGACCTGATTCTTGAGGCATCGGATTCGTAGAATATTGAATTTCATTTTATGAGAAATTGGAAATTTTTGGACGAAAAATTGACGTGTGTCCGGGTAATGGTTCTTTAGTCACTATTTTATTTATTTTTGGACCTATAGAGGTCCGAATTGAGTAATTTCAGTACCGTTCGATTTCAAATGCTTAGACAGAATTTTATGAAGGAAAATTTTGGATTTTGGCCGGGAATATCTTGAACATGCATTGTGCACCTTCTAATTTTTACATGTGTATTCTTAAATATTTCTGAGTGGACAATTGATAATGTTTACATACTATAACTGTTCTAGAGGCACATTTGGGACGTCAATCCACCGATGTCACTGAAACTTCCAGGTATTAGCTCGGAAGTGCAGGTGAGTAACCTAGATGGTTCATTCAATTATTATATGTCCAATGTGAGGAATAATGGAGGGATTAAGATTGTGTTTTTTTATGCCTGGATTCCGGACAGATGGTCTAATGAATTCGGAAATCTGACATAGAAGTGTCTCTGTTTGTGATTCTGTGAGCTGACTTGCTTCTACTGTGTGATCAATTGTGATTGGTAGAATTGTGTTATATGAATACATTGTGAATTGTTTGCTATTACTGTATTGTGATCAACTGCTTGCTATACCGTGTTTCATTTCATTGCCTCTACTGTGGCAGACTGTGTTATATGGACTGCTAAATTGGGCATGTGCATTTCATACACAAATGCATAAACGGATAATAACAACAGTTGTGACCAGAGTCGCCACTGGTACTGAAAAAGAGCCTCGAGCTTGAAGGGAGATAGTGCATACCCAGAGGGCTCTCCTACTCCCTAGACGCGTCTATTGTATACTGTTACTGTTTAAGCGCTCAGTCACAACACTGCAATAAAATGGGAAAGTATCACATATGCATTGCATATATACTTGACTGACTACTTGAAATGGGAAAAAGGCGTGAGTGCCTTATTCAATTGCGATTTGCTTGCATGTAATGATATGGTACTTCTAACTGTGTTATTGCCAACTAAACTATGATTGCTTGTGTGATGTGTTATTACTGTGATGTGATTAAGTGATGCATGAATTGGGCGAACCATCGATGATGGTTCCTCACTGAGTTCGCAAAACTCACCCAAAATTTGCATCTATTTTTCAGGCCTTGAAGAGTACCCCGCTAGACACGGGAGTATGCCTACTACAGGCAAGGGAAAGATAGAGGTCGGGATCAGTTAGAGTCTGCATTAGTGTTCCGTCAAAGAAATTGTTTTTTGTGAAATCGCCGTAAAAGAATGCTCTGTATTTATAGTGAGCCCAATTTGGGTTATGGCTTTTTGCGCAGTAAATGGCTATTGTAAATTATTGTTGACTGTTTGTAATAACTGAAAATGCTTCCTTTTACCGTGGGCTCCAGTTGTCTTCTGTTTTCCGCGTGAATGATAGTTTTAAAATACCAATATAAATATTTATACTGAGTTTCGTCTGACTGACTGATGTAGTAAGCCACCCTCGCGGGGCACGGACTCGGATATCACCAACGATGTCAAGTTTGGGTCACGCGGGAGTGGGGTGTTACATTTAGGTGGTATCAGAGCCCAGAAGTACGAATTTTTCTGGGCACAATCTGAAACATAGGTTAAGTTGCATGCATTTGAGTCGTGTCGTTGCAGACCATGGCAACTGATCCCTAGTCTGAGTCGCACGAATATAAATCCTACATGTGAACTTGTGTTAAGTGATTAAGTGTGAGAAAAGTGAGAATGTATCAGAATGTGAGCCCATGAAATTGTATGAGTAATTAGGAACGGGAAAAAAGGAAAAATGGATAAGGATAGCTATAGTGTACTGTGGTTATAAACCTTCGAATGTGATATAAGTACGATTACGTTGGCATGGGCTGATTGAGGAAAGAAAGGATATCAAAATGAAGAAGGGGATTTTAAAGTGTCAATAGTAAGTTGAAAGAAAACGAAAAGTTCTATAATTTGGAGAGGTCAACTTTAGACATGAGAAGCATAATGGTTAACGTATGCCTAGGTGAGATTCATAATTTGAGATGATGAGGTAATGAGAGTGTTGACTTGTATTTTCGACGAAATGGGGATAATTGGAACTGCGTAAAAAGTACATTGTTGGGCCCCGACTCGTAATAAGCATACTTAAATTATGTTGAGGCATGTTTAAATTATTTTGAGGTTTTAGTTTGATAATTTTAAACTTGATTGGAATAAATTGAGGATTTTATTGCTTAAGATATGATTATTAAATGAAGAAATTAGGAAATTAGGTTTATTGAGAATTATTATTTTATGATGTCTTGTGAGTAATAAAAGAATTATATGCATTAAGAGTGTTAAGAGTTATTGGAATTTAATTAGAAGAAGATGGTATTGGTTTATAAAGATGGGCTTTGTAATTATTTTTATATATTAAGGAATGAAGAAGAATTGGGCTCTTATTTGAGGTTTAGATTAATGAATTTGGGATTTTAGTGCTTAAGTAAGAATTATTAATTGAAGGAATTGAGTTAAATTAGAATTTGATTTTGGTACTAGACTTGAAAAGAATAAAATGGTGTTAGGATAAATTTGGATGATGATATATGGTTATATATCTTTTAGCCCTTTTAAATTGTAGTTAAATGAAGGAGAATGAAGTAATTGGGCTAGGTCCATTAGCTAGTAGTTGATTATTTATTAAATGAAAAAGAAAGGGAGCATTTGGGCTTTTAAGTGGGAGCTCACGAAATTTCAAATTGGAAGGAGGGAAAGTTTAAAATTGGTGAAAGTTATAAGGAGGGAAAGATAGAATTGGGCTTAAGTGGGCTTAACACTTAAGTTAATTAGTTGACAAAGTAAACAAGATTAAAAGAAGGAAGCTTGGGCTTAATTACTTAATGAGGCCCACAATTTTAGGGTTTTAGTTATGAAGGCATGAGGTTATTTAAATAAAAGAAAAGAATGAATAAAGAGACAAATGGCTAAGGCTTTAGTGATACTACGTAGTTTTGTTGTTGGGAGGGCTTAGTTTTTTTTTAAGTTAAGAGTTAAATGTTAAGTCCCTTAAGAGTAAAAGAAGAGCATGAAGGGTCGTGTGGGTTAAGAGCATGAAAGTCTCATGTTTTTGGAGAGAAGCCACCGAAACTTGAAAGAAGAGAATAGCTAGAAGGAGGTTTCAAAATGCAAGGAAGAGAGGAGAAGGGAGACTTTCGGCCATGCTAGGAGAAGAAGGAGAAAAGAAGAAGAAGAAGAAGAAGGAGAGAAGGATTTTCGTGGGTTTCTTCTAGGTAAGATGAGTTTCAAAATTTGATGGTGTTCTAGTTAGGTTTTGTGTGTTTCTCGCCCAAAGAGTAGATTGAAGAGATGTTTATGACAAAATGAGGAAAAGGGAGTTGAGTTTGTGGGTTGAAAAATCTGATTTCGTGGGTAATGTTTTAGGTATGAGATTTGCAAATTTTTGTGGGTTAGTTAGCTAAGTTTTGATGCTAATGAGTGAGTTAAATTATGGGTGAAGTGTTGTTGAAGGAATTTCATGTTTTCCCTTTAGTTTTAAAATTTCAGCATAGCTTATGTTTGGTTAATTCATGGATTTTGCTAAGGTTTTTGCCTTTATGCTTACATATGAAGTTTTGAAGAGGAAATATGAAGGAAAGGAAAGATTATGTAAGTTGAAATGGAAGTTGTTGTATTCTTTGAAAATTTCCAGCAAGTGTGTCTTTTGTTCATTCATGGTTTTATGGTTCTAATTTGGTTTTTCATGCTTACCAAGGGTGGTTGAAAGAGTAAGTGATGAGGGTCAAGTTTCCATGAAAGTTTAGCAAAAATTCAGGTTTGTCATGGGTTGATAGATTTCGAATTTTGTTAAATTATTATAAGTTATGACGTTAATAGTTAAGTGAAGGTATGGGTAGGATGATATGGAAGCTAAATCATGTTTTTACCTTTGGCTGGAAAATTTCAGCATAGGTATTATTTGGTCATTCATGGTTTAAGTTAAGATTTGTTGCCTTTCTTGCTCAAATGATAATTTGAAGAGATAGATATGGAGAAAGGGAAGGTTGGATTAAGTTCAATGTAAGTTGTTCAGTTCCTAATAAAAATTCCAGCATGAGTATCTTTTGGAAATTCATGGTTTTATAGATGAGTTTTGATTGGTATAGCTTAAACAAGGGTATAGGTAAAGTGGAAAAAGGGTTAAATCAAGATTTCTTTTAAAATTTCAGCATGGTTGGTTTTGTTAAGTATGATGATTGATGATGATTGGGTTAGGAAAGAATGGGAAAAGAGAAGAGACTTGATGTTTGGAAATTTTCAGCTTTGCGTATGGCTTAGGTTTTGAGAATTTGCAAAATTTGGGATTGGATTTGAAGGGGGTTTTGAGTTGGTATGGCCTAGGGAAGGTATAAGAAGGGTTAGGTAAGGCTACGTCGATTTATTTTCAAGTTTCGTTAGTTTCGTAAAATTTCAGCATAGGTGTTGATTGGTAATTAGGCTAATTATGTGTTGATGAAGGGTATTATGCCTTGGTTAAGGTTAATTAATGTAATTGGAGATATAAGGAAGATTAGATCAGCTTAAATGTGAGTTTTTCATATTTGTTTAAAATTCCAGCACCTTGTTCTTTTATTAATTAGCCTTATTATGATTAATTTAAGGTCAACTGCGACGTTTGGAATTTGAGGAGGGTCAAACAAATCCGTTGGGGCAAGTTAACCCAATTCCTAGCCAACGAAGTCAAGGTGGGTGACTTTTTAATCATTAAGTATTAGGCTATGATTTGTTGATTTGTAAATTTTGAATGAAATAGTGGTTGTGATTGTGTAAGTATGTGTTATGTGCTTTTGGTGTATATATATGTAAAGGTTTGTAAAATTGGTTGTTAAATGATAAAGTGTCGAATATGCGGTTAGAGATTATATGAATGTGACTTGTTTCAATGGCCAATTGTGGCAAATCCTTAGGAATGATTGAATGTATGGCAATTATGTGGAAACTTGATAGAAAATGAGTTTGGAATATTGATTGAAAATGAGAAAATGAGTATGTAATTTAGAATGAATGTATAATGTGAATATGTGGGTTTGTAGTGATCCCTCTCGATTAGCAAGCGCAAGACTTGTCATAGGCTTCACTACCGCCCGCTAAAGGGCATAGGAGTTCAAAATGACTCCCCTCATTCACTGGCTACACATGGTCGCTTGTCAAACATGTAGTAAATCTCTGTTAGGATCACTCGCACCATCATGTTGTGCTTTTGTGGTGTCATATGTGATACTTGATGTTTTTGTAACTGTTTTGTTTATGAAGTTAATGCATATTGATTTGAATATTGAATTATTGATGTATGGATTAGCTTATGCTTAATTATTAGATTGTTACCCACGGAGCCGTCGTGCTCACCCCCCCTTATCTCCCTCCTCAGGTTTTGAGCAAGAAATCGAGTTCCGCATCGAGATTGAAACAAATTCGATGCATTTTGCTTTTGAAGTTATGTTTGTTAAAGAAAGGCATTAGTTTATTCTTTATTCGTTATTTTTTGTTAAATTGGTTGAAATCGGGCTAAATGCCCTTTGATGAGTTGTATTGGTTTATTGTTATGTAAATCATAAGGTTTTGAAGTTCCAAACATACTTTATATAAATATATCCTTTACTATTTGAAGTTCAAATGTAATGTATAAGTTAATGTATGGTTGTATGATTTGGATTGGAGTTGTAAAAGTTAGCATGAGATTGAAATGCTTTATGGATTGAAAAGTTTAGAAACTTAAGAATGAGTTGCTGCCTTTGAATTGGAGTATGGGTTGTGCTATTGAAAATAGAAGATAGAAGTGGTTTTATGCAGGTTGGAGCTTGGATGGTTAGATTAAGATTTTGGCTAGATCTATTTTTAGGGGAGGTGCTGTCCAAATTTTCCTAAATTTGGGCAGCAACTTCGATTAGGTTTTAGACCTCCGAAATGATTGATTTGGAAAAAGGGTATTTCTTAAGGTTGATAGAGCTTGTCAAAATCTTCAAAACAGTATAAAGTGGGTTAATTTCCGACTTAGGATGAAAAAGTTATGAGGGTCGGAATTTCGCTGGTTACTATTCATATGGTCAAAAGCACTATTCATTTGGTAAGTTGCTAGAAAGCAACTTTGAACCTTCTAAAGAACCGAGCTAAGTTTTTAAGTATGAAAATGGAGTTAAGATGAAAAAAAAATATATATATATATTTATCGGGATTTTTTTTGGATTAGTCGAGGTTTTCTAAGGAATCATGTATGCGTATGAGGAAATCTGTATGAAGCATACTTAAATTATGTTGAGGCATGTTTAAATTATTTTGAGGTTTTAGTTTGATAATTTTAAACTATGTGATACTTGATGTTTTTGTAACTGTTTTGTTTATGAAGTTAATGCATATTGATTTGAATATTGAATTATTGATGTATGGATTAGCTTATGCTTAATTATTAGATTGTTACCCACGGAGCCGTCGTGCTCACCCCCCCTTATCTCCCTCCTCAGGTTTTGAGCAAGAAATCGAGTTCCGCATCGAGATTGAAACAAATTCGATGCATTTTGCTTTTGAAGTTATGTTTGTTAAAGAAAGGCATTAGTTTATTCTTTATTCGTTATTTTTTTGTTAAATTGGTTGAAATCGGGCTAAATGCCCTTTGATGAGTTGTATTGGTTTATTGTTATGTAAATCATAAGGTTTTGAAGTTCCAAACATACTTTATATAAATATATCCTTTACTATTTGAAGTTCAAATGTAATGTATAAGTTAATGTATGGTTGTATGATTTGGATTGGAGTTGTAAAAGTTAGCATGAGATTGAAATGCTTTATGGATTGAAAAGTTCAGAAACTTAAGAATGAGTTGCTGCCTTTGAATTGGAGTATGGGTTGTGCTATTGAAAATAGAAGATAGAAGTGGTTTTATGCAGGTTGGAGCTTGGATGGTTAGATTAAGATTTTGGCTAGATCTATTTTTAGGGGAGGTGCTGTCCAAATTTTCCTAAATTTGGGCAGCAACTTCGATTAGGTTTTAGACCTCCGAAATGATTGATTTGGAAAAAGGGTATTTCTTAAGGTTGATAGAGCTTGTCAAAATCTTCAAAACAGTATAAAGTGGGTTAATTTCCGACTTAGGATGAAAAAGTTATGAGGGTCGGAATTTCGCTGGTTACTATTCATATGGTCAAAAGCACTATTCATTTGGTAAGTTGCTAGAAAGCAACTTTGAACCTTCTAAAGAACCGAGCTAAGTTTTTAAGTATGAAAATGGAGTTAAGATGAAAAAAATATATATATATATTTATCGGGATTTTTTTTGGATTAGTCGAGGTTTTCTAAGGAATCATGTATGCGTATGAGGAAATCTGTATGAATAGTTGGGTTCCGGAAACGGGATCCAACATATATGGTATCAGAGAGCCCAGTACTATGGTCTTACTGGGCACATAAGATTGATGAGAGTGTATAAGGATAAAAATTGAATTTGTGAGAATGTCAGAGACCAGTATTATAATCTTACATGGGCTATAGGTTTGTTAAGATTAACTTTGGAAGTCTGTGCTAAGTGATTGATTTAGATGACGAGAATGGTGATTTATGGGCAATCTTTCGGATATGTGTCTATCGCGAAAGCGAGAAAAGAGTGGTGTTCGATAGAGTTTATGGTAAGGAAAGTTATAGATTTTTAGCAATAAGAAATATAGCGTAGTCTGCTAGCAATAAGAATTGTGAAATAGTCTGCTATGATTCAGTTTGGGATTCTGGTAGTGAATAGGGGAAACAGAAATTTTGTGGTGCATACGTACTTGAATTAATATGGATGTGAAAAGGGTTTCATGGATCGATTAAGTTTGTACAAAATTTTTGAAGTAAGTTAAGCGAAGTCAGATGGTGTTATATTAAGAATGAGAAATAAAAGAACAAATCAAGAATGAATATGAACTGAATTGAAAGTGAATTTTGGAGCCTTATCCCTAGTGGGGACTTGAGCATAAGAGATGAAGTATGTATATGAGATCTAACTTAGATTTTTGATGAATGCATCACCAGCAGTCATAATGTGTTATTTGTGAGAATCATTTGAAGAATTAGGTAAACAAGTGAGTAAATGATTGATTGATTTAAGTGAGTCTATTGATTGAGATCAATTGAAAGAAAGTAATTGAGTGACGAAGTTAATTGAACGAATAAATTACTTGATGATTGTCGGTAGGAATTTCGAGGACTAAATTCTTTTAAGAGGGGAGAAATGTTGGGCCCTCACTAAGTAATAAGCATACTTAAATTATGTTGAGGCATGTTTAAATTATTTTGAGGTTTTAGTTTGATAATTTTAAACTTGATTGGAATAAATTGAGGATTTTATTGCTTAAGATATGATTATTAAATGAAGAAATTAGGAAATTAGGTTTATTGAGAATTATTATTTTATGATGTCTTGTGAGTAATAAAAGAATTATATGCATTAAGAGTGTTAAGAGTTATTGGAATTTAATTAGAAGAAGATGGTATTGGTTTATAAAGATGGGCTTTGTAATTATTTTTATATATTAAGGAATGAAGAAGAATTGGGCTCTTATTTGAGGTTTAGATTAATGAATTTGGGATTTTAGTGCTTAAGTAAGAATTATTAATTGAAGGAATTGAGTTAAATTAGAATTTGATTTTGGTACTAGACTTGAAAAGAATAAAATGGTGTTAGGATAAATTTGGATGATGATATATGGTTATATATCTTTTAGCCCTTTTAAATTGTAGTTAAATGAAGGAGAATGAAGTAATTGGGCTAGGTCCATTAGCTAGTAGTTGATTATTTATTAAATGAAAAAGAAAGGGAGCATTTGGGCTTGTAAGTGGGAGCCCACGAAATTTCAAATTGGAAGGAGGGAAAGTTTAAAATTGGTGAAAGTTATAAGGAGGGAAAGATAGAATTGGGCTTAAGTGGGCTTAACACTTAAGTTAATTAGTTGACAAAGTAAACAAGATTAAAAGAAGGAAGCTTGGGCTTAATTACTTAATGAGGCCCACAATTTTAGGGTTTTAGTTATGAAGGCATGAGGTTATTTAAATAAAAGAAAAGAATGAATAAAGAGACAAATGGCTAAGGCTTTAGTGATACTACGTAGTTTTGTTGTTGGGAGGGCTTAGTTTTTTTAAGTTAAGAGTTAAATGTTAAGTCCCTTAAGAGTAAAAGAAGAGCATGAAGGGTCGTGTGGGTTAAGAGCATGAAAGTCTCATGTTTTGGAGAGAAGCCACGAAACTTGAAAGAAGAGAATAGCTAGAAGGAGGTTTCAAAATGCAAGGAAGAGAGGAGAAGGGAGACTTTCGGCCATGCTAGGAGAAGAAGGAGAAAAGAAGAAGAAGAAGAAGAAGGAGAGAAGGATTTTCGTGGGTTTCTTCTAGGTAAGATGAGTTTCAAAATTTGATGGTGTTCTAGTTAGGTTTGTGTGTTTCTCGCCCAAAGAGTAGATTGAAGAGATGTTTATGACAAAATGAGGAAAAGGGAGTTGAGTTTGTGGGTTGAAAATCTGATTTCGTGGGTAATGTTTTAGGTATGAGATTTGCAAATTTTGTGGGTTAGTTAGCTAAGTTTTGATGCTAATGAGTGAGTTAAATTATGGGTGAAGTGTTGTTGAAGGAATTTCATGTTTTCCTTTAGTTTTAAAATTTCAGCATAGCTTATGTTTGGTTAATTCATGGATTTTGCTAAGGTTTTGCCTTTATGCTTACATATGAAGTTTTGAAGAGGAAATATGAAGGAAAGGAAAGATTATGTAAGTTGAAATGGAAGTTGTTGTATTCTTTGAAAATTTCCAGCAAGTGTGTCTTTTGTTCATTCATGGTTTTATGGTTCTAATTTGGTTTTTCATGCTTACCAAGGGTGGTTGAAAGAGTAAGTGATGAGGGTCAAGTTTCCATGAAAGTTTAGCAAAATTCAGGTTTGTCATGGGTTGATAGATTTCAATTTTGTTAAATTATTATAAGTTATGACGTTAATAGTTAAGTGAAGGTATGGGTAGGATGATATGGAAGCTAAATCATGTTTTACCTTTGGCTGGAAAATTTCAGCATAGGTATTATTTGGTCATTCATGGTTTAAGTTAAGATTTGTTGCCTTTCTTGCTCAAATGATAATTTGAAGAGATAGATATGGAGAAAGGGAAGGTTGGATTAAGTTCAATGTAAGTTGTTCAGTTCCTAATAAAAATTCCAGCATGAGTATCTTTTGGAAATTCATGGTTTTATAGATGAGTTTTGATTGGTATAGCTTAAACAAGGGTATAGGTAAAGTGGAAAAAGGGTTAAATCAAGATTTCTTTTAAAATTTCAGCATGGTTGGTTTTGTTAAGTATGATGATTGATGATGATTGGGTTAGGAAAGAATGGGAAAGAGAAGAGACTTGATGTTTGGAAATTTTCAGCTTTGCGTATGGCTTAGGTTTTGAGAATTTGCAAAATTTGGGATTGGATTTGAAGGGGGTTTTGAGTTGGTATGGCCTAGGGAAGGTATAAGAAGGGTTAGGTAAGGCTACGTCGATTTATTTTCAAGTTTCGTTAGTTTCGTAAAATTTCAGCATAGGTGTTGATTGGTAATTAGGCTAATTATGTGTTGATGAAGGGTATTATGCCTTGGTTAAGGTTAATTAATGTAATTGGAGATATAAGGAAGATTAGATCAGCTTAAATGTGAGTTTTTCATATTTGTTTAAAATTCCAGCACCTTGTTCTTTTATTAATTAGCCTTATTATGATTAATTTAAGGTCAACTGCGACGTTTGGAATTTGAGGAGGGTCAAACAAATCCGTTGGGGCAAGTTAACCCAATTCCTAGCCAACGAAGTCAAGGTGGGTGACTTTTTAATCATTAAGTATTAGGCTATGATTTGTTGATTTGTAAATTTTGAATGAAATAGTGGTTGTGATTGTGTAAGTATGTGTTATGTGCTTTTTGGTGTATATATATGTGTAAAGGTTTGTAAAATTGGTTGTTAAATGATAAAGTGTCGAATATGCGAAGTTAGAGATTATATGAATGTGACTTGTTTCAATGGCCAATTGTGGCAAATCCTTAGGAATGATTGAATGTATGGCAATTATGTGGAAACTTGATAGAAAATGAGTTTGGAATATTGATTGAAAATGAGAAAATGAGTATGTAATTTAGAATGAATGTATAATGTGAATATGTGGGTTTGTAGTGATCCCCTCTGATTAGCAAGTGCGCACTTGTCATAGGCTTCGCCCGCCTGCCCGCTAGTGGCATAGGAGTTCTGAAAACAGACTCCCCTCTGTTCACGGCTACACATGGTCGCTTGTCGAACATGTGTAGTACGTCCTGTTAGGATCACTCAGACCATCTGTGTTGTGCTTTTGTGGTGTCATATGTGATACTTGATGTTTTTGTAACTGTTTTGTTTATGAAGTTAATGCATATTGATTTGAATATTGAATTATTGATGTATGGATTAGCTTATGCTTAATTATTAGATTGTTACCCACGGAGCCGTCGTGCTCACCCCCCCTTATCTCCCTCCTCAGGTTTTGAGCAAGAAATCGAGTTCCGCATCGAGATTGAAACAAATTCGATGCATTTTGCTTTTGAAGTTATGTTTGTTAAAGAAAGGCATTAGTTTATTCTTTATTCGTTATTTTTTGTTAAATTGGTTGAAATCGGGCTAAATGCCCTTTGATGAGTTGTATTGGTTTATTGTTATGTAAATCATAAGGTTTTGAAGTTCCAAACATACTTTATATAAATATATCCTTTACTATTTGAAGTTCAAATGTAATGTATAAGTTAATGTATGGTTGTATGATTTGGATTGGAGTTGTAAAAGTTAGCATGAGATTGAAATGCTTTATGGATTGAAAAGTTTAGAAACTTAAGAATGAGTTGCTGCCTTTGAATTGGAGTATGGGTTGTGCTATTGAAAATAGAAGATAGAAGTGGTTTTATGCAGGTTGGAGCTTGGATGGTTAGATTAAGATTTTGGCTAGATCTATTTTAGGGAGGTGCTGTCCAAATTTTCCTAAATTTGGGCAGCAACTTCGATTAGGTTTTAGACCTCGAAATGATTGATTTGGAAAAGGGTATTTCTTAAGGTTGATAGAGCTTGTCAAAATCTTCAAAACAGTATAAAGTGGGTTAATTTCCGACTTAGGATGAAAAAGTTATGAGGGTCGGAATTTCGCTAGTTACTATTCATATGGTCAAAAGCACTATTCATTTGGTAAGTTGCTAGAAAGCAACTTTGAACCTTCTAAAGAACCGAGCTAAGTTTTTAAGTATGAAAATGGAGTTAAGATGAAAAAAAAAATATATATATATTTATCGGGATTTTTTTTGGATTAGTCGAGGTTTTCTAAGGAATCATGTATGCGTATGAGGAAATCTGTATGAATAGTTGGGTTCCGGAAACGGGATCCAACATACATGGTTCGATCAGGCAGATATGGATCCACTACATTTGTGTCAATGTATCTCATAGATGATGATAGCGAGATTGTACTGAGATCGATATTGTACCGTAACGATCTACCTATAAATGAAAGAGCGAAGTGACTATAAGGTTAGGAAGAAGTAGAAATAGTGAGACGAAAGTGTACAGATGAACTGAAATGGACTCGTGAAACGGGTATGATCATGAACGCATGAGTTTGGGACCAAAATGGTTATGCGAAGTTTATGCTAAGAGTTTATAAGGGATATTCGAAGAAAAGTAAGATCGAAATTTCTCTTGATTGCAGATCGAAAATTTTGGATTGGTTGACTATATAGATATATAGTAAATGGATGGATAAACAGATAAAGATGCAATGACTGTAATATGTTGTTGTGTTTTGGTGATATGTCTGCGAATATGCTATAAATGTGCATACCCTATCCTGGATTGAGAGAGGAAAATAAAGAGATAAGTAGCAAAAATGAGATTAAAGTGTATAAGCCAAGTGGATAAAGGTCAAGCTTGCACGTAAATGATATGGGAATAAAATTATGTGAAATACAGTTCAATGACAAGTGGAAAATGAAACAATAATAGTGGTATAGGAAAAAAGTTGTCGAGTTGAGGGTAATTCACCTTTGTGAGTATACCTTTGATAGTGAAACAATTGAGCTTATGTGTGGAAATAATAGAGGAAGCGATCGGTGATTTAGCGAATAAGTGTTAATCATAGTTCCTATAGGTCAAGGAATTTAGAATGTTTTTTTGGGAAGAAAGTACAATTTCTAATGATGCATCATGTGTGACGAATTTGAGGAAAGAAGAAGGATACACTTATGGCATAGTTCCTCTATTCGCGGATTGGCACAAACGGAAAGGAGTTTTGGGGAATCCTGAGTAGTATAAGCTACTAATTAGTTTCTGGATGAGGCGAAGTGAAATTTGGTACAAAAGAATTAGTTGATGAGAATTTCGTGAATGGTATCAAGGGTTGTAGCAAGATGAGTTACTAGTGGTCATGACGGGAACAAATTGAAAATAAGTATGTACGAAATCAAAAGTGAATTGGAGTAATGTCTCAAGAGGAGACTCAGGAATAACAAGTGGAATACTCCTGAGGTTATAGGTATTGTGAAAGAACTTGTTTAGTGCCTCACAAAACCCGAGTGCAAAGGATGTTTCGATCAAATCATAGCATAAAATTGTTTGTAGTGAGATAATAAGTATCGTTGACATTGATTTCCGCGAGATACTGTGAAAAATGTTGGGAGATCATAAATTGGATCTAAGAATAAAATAATACCAAACCATAAAGCAAAATACGCAAATGGAACGTAAGGTATGGAAATACAGAGAATGAATAGGCATTGGCATATGTCGATGTGCATTAACAGAAATCGAATGAAAAGAGAAACTTAGTAGAGACAAGAAGTTCCAAGGGGAAACTGAAAATGACATGAAGTAATGTTACCTTCATTAAGGGATTGAAAATATAGAAATCATGGATAAATAATAATAATAATAATAATAATAATAATTGAGTAATGTCTGTTGAAGTCGACAATACCCCAATAGAGATTGATGTGAGGTAAACAAATGGTATCAACTGATGACTATAATCATAGATGAATGTGTTTGAAAGTGTTGCAAAGTAAAAAGAGCTATATGAAGACTTGAAGAATCTGACACTGATAAGCATACCCTTAAAGATTGCACAGTGTGTGATGAAGTGTCATCTCAAAAGGGAGGAGACAATATGTTAGAACGGTATAAGATGAATTGATTTGATTTTGATAAATGGTATTGGTACTATAATCGAAATTGTTTAAAGCCTTGGAGACCTTAGATATGCTAGACATCCCTATAAGGTATACATCATGTAAACTTGAGCAAATTATGGAGTTTGAACAACATACACAAATGAATACTATATTGGTAAAGGGAGAATGTAGTCTCACATAGTGAATAGGAAAATTTGAAATGAACAGACCAATAGCAGATATTGGGGTTTCCGAAACTAGGACAATGACGAAGGCAAAATGTCAAGTTGAATATGAGGTAAAATGAAGTGTTACTAGAGCATTGAAGTTTTTAGATTTAGTTTTGCTGGACAGAGGTAAATTTCTAGCAAGAAAGTTGAAGAGTTCAGGAGTCAAAGTGGTGAGTCCCGTAATGAGTCGGAACGTTCGAGTGAAATCGGAAGAACGATATGGGGTGATTCGAAGAAGAAGCATGTGTACCCGACAAAAGTGATTGAGCAAAATAAAAATAAAAATTGAACAATCAAAGCTAGACATCCTAGTAGGATTACGTGAAGCGTGTAGACGGGTATAAAACGAACTGATTATTTGTTTGAATTCCCCGTTGGAAAAGTGCTTAAGTGTTTTGGGCTTCATAAGATTATAACCTGGTTATATAGTCCTGATTGACTATAGGGATAACTAGGGTGATCACAAGAAGGGATTGTACACTCTTGTATTCCACGGAAAAGTGACTAACGAGAGTCAAAGAACACAATGGATTGGAATACGGAAAGTGACTGAGGAAAACTGAATGGGTTAGATGAGGTGGAACTGGATCGGACAATTGAAATATAGTAAACTGCATATACGAATAGAGTGCGTGAACACTAAAGAACAGTGAATTGTCAAAGGAGAGATGAATCTGACCTAAAAGTCAATGAGATATAAAGGCTAAACGGGTTAGGTGAATTAACACCGTTTATAGCACCGGTTATAGCAAAATAGACATAAGTGTCACTGTGTTAGTACCAAAGGAAATAGAAGTGGCAAAGACGAGATGAAGAGTTTTATTGTAAGTATCACCTTAGTAAAATGTACTCAGAATTGGCAAAAAGGGTATCAACGAAGCATGAATTAATCTACATGTTACAGGTGAAAAAGGCTTGATAAAACTTGATAAGTGCATAGGTTCGGAAATAATGATCTACTTTAAAATAAACTGAGATAGTTGAGATAGCCAAATACGTGACTGAAAGACTCATTGAGTCTGTCTACTGTGATCTTTCGGAAAATAAGTCATTGAGTGATGAAGTGTATGGGACATGTGACCAATGATCAGTTTCTCTCATATTGAATCATCGACTGAGAATTTCGCGGACGAAATTTTTATTAGAAAGGGGGAGTTGTAACATCCCACCCCCTACGGGAAGGGTAGAATAGTAATTTAGCAAAGGATGAAAGTGACTGGGACTAATTAGGATTGTTCATGCATACTGGTTTTTGTGAATAGTAAATTTTTGCAAATGAAAAATAACTGTACATGCATTCATGACATTCCCGGTATTTGTGCCCAAATGGAATTTGGTTGTGAATAATGTGGTAATTGTGTTTTAAAATTTATTTTGAGTACGTCTTTGTGTGTTTTATATTTTACGAGATTTTTAGGAATTTTTCTGAAATTTTCTGGAGCAAATTCCCGGACCGAAAAAATCACCAAGTGGCAAACCGGTTGATTTTCGGTATCGAAAATTTTTGTCAAATGGCACTATAATATTGGGTACATTATTTTGGTATTGAAATTAGGGCCATTGGAATTGAATGGGTCAAAGATTCATTTCATTAGGGTTCAATACAAAGTTTTTGTCTTATCTTTATTTTGTCTTTTCTTCAAGATGACACTTGTCCTTAATGAGTTAATGCTTTTGTCTTATGCTTACTTATTTCCTCTCTTGGTTTTGCTTTGTTTAAAGCATGAAAAGAGCAAGTTTGAGGGTTTAATTCATTCCCATCTGAAAACCCTCTTCATGTTTACCTCTCCATCGATTTTTTTTCTCTCCTTCTTTAAGTGTTACTTCTTCCACCGTTAAGAGCCTCGCATGCATCCAAGCTATTTTCTTTTCATGATGATGATACACATGCATGGTGTTAGAAGAGAGTGGAGAAGTTGTTGAGTTAGAGTATTAATTAAAGAATTGAAGAGATTGAAGTTGAAAGCTTGAAAGTAGGTGAGCATTGAATTATGTTCTTTTCTTAGTAGTTTGATGCATTAATTGGGAACTATGGTTCATTAAATATGATTTATGATGCATTAATGTCATGAAAATTATAGTTTAAATTGTTGGGTATAAGGTTATGTTTGAGTATGACTTGAGGAAGTTAGCATGAATGATGTGTTTTAACTTGGTTTAGCTTGATTTTGGATTGATTTTAATGATTATTCTTGCATGGAAATGAAGAGTTAAGTTCTGCCAAATTTTGTCTCTTGGCCTAAGTGAAAGTAGTGATGATCTAGTGGCTGATTTCTTGTCCGTTTGGATGCTTATTGATGTGTTATTGGCATTGGAAGTGATAGGATCTAAGTTTAGTAACAAAGCTGGAAAATTGATTTTTGTACCTATTGCACTGTTTTGATCATAACTAATTGTGTGGTTATTAAAATGAGGTGAGGTTTGGACCAAATGAAACTATAGTTGATTGGCTAGGATTTCTTGTGAAATAGGTGATGTCTAATTGTAGCCTTAAGAGGTTGAATTTTGGCTTGGAAAGTTACTGTTGTGGACTGTGTGAACAGTAACTGAATGAGATGACCTAAACTTTTGATGATTTTTCTAGATTAATTTAGAATGAATTGGTGAAAATGGTCTGCATGAAAGTTGAAGCATAACATGTTAGCTTTCCATTTCAACTGAGTTTGCAATTTTTCGATATGTGTATTGGGAGTTATGAATTGTTGACTATTGACTGGTTATGTGCATTTGGGTGAAACCTAGCCATAAGTGTAGGTTTTGTGAGCATTGTGCTTGGAAGCAACTTTAGAGATTTCTGTGATTTGAATTGGCTCAAGTGATCTTCTTGAAATTTTTAGAGGAAACAATTAGCTTGAAAATGGCATATAGCATGATATTTTTGGATATCCGATTTGGGAGTAATGAATTTGCAAAAATTGAACCTAAGTTAGGTTATTGACTGCTGATCAGGGCAGTCGCTTGCATGGCTATTTTGAGCTTGTTAGAGATGGAATTGGCTTTTAAGCTCTACATTAAAATGGAATTATGGTGTTTTATCTTTCCATTGATATAAGGTAGTGATTTGTTTTGACATTTTTGCAAGGAGTTATGCTTTTTAGAAAATTGGTGTTCTGTCAGGTCAAATGTAGAGGCAAAATCATTCAATGAATTGTTTGACCTACTTAACAATTGCATTTGATTTCATGTTGTTCTTGAAAGTTGTAGGTCACATTCTGATATTGCATTTGGCATAAATATTGAAATTTTTAGCAAAGGGAATGAGAAATTATGGATTTTACAAAATATTGCACTGTTTTGACAAAATGTTGCACTGTTTTGAGAGGCATTGTAAAGGCGGTAACTTTGATTGCATTTTTGACACCCTTAGAGGTGAAATTGGCTTTTGTGTCCTTCATAAAACTTGTAGAGCTCTCTTTTCGCTATGAAATAGACACCAATTTTGTCCAAATTGGAGTTCGGAGTAGGGAGCTATGACCTAGACAAGTTGGCATGTCGGAGGCAATTGTTTCAGATCTGTCATTTTAATAGAACTAGTCGACTAGGATTCTTAGACCAGTCGACTAGGACATTATAGTAGGGCTAGTCGACTAGGATTCTCAGACCAGTCGACTAGGACATGCATTTCTCCACTATTTTTTCTATATCTTTGTCATCCGACCTTCGATTGACCTGATTCTTGAGGCATCGGATTCCTAGAATATTGAATTTCATTTTATGAGAAATTGGGAATTTTTGGACAAAAAATTGACGTGTGTCCGGGTAATGGTTCTTTGGTCACTGTTTTATTTATTTTTGGACCTATAGAGGTCCGAATTGAGTAATTTCAGTACTGTAACATCTCGTTACCGATGTAATGGGTATATCGGTAATTTGGATCGGGTCAGGATTGAGTATAGGCAAATGTTGGATTGCACATGCATTATAGCTTATAAATTCATGGTAAATAATTAGTGATTGCATAAGCATATGTATGTACATACATGTATGACAATTTCCCGATTAAATTGTGTAAATATTGAAATTTTGGTTATAATAGTACAGATCAGGTTTTGAATAGAGAATTGGAATGAAATCGAATTTAGAGGATTGGAAATTGAAATTGGAGTGTAGGATTGTATGTTTCCTATTTTTGTGAATTTATAGAAAATTTTCTGGAATTTTTCGAGTGTTGGGTCTGGACTGGAAATTTGACTTAGTGACCGATTAAATTGAATTATGGTTCCGAGATTGATTGAAAATTGGCAGGAGATAATTGGAGTTATGATTTTAGGAGTTATTATTCATAGTTATTGGAATTAGGGAGAAATTAGAATGAGAAATTGGATTGAGGATGTTCGGATCGGACTTGTGACAATTAGATTTGCCAAACAAACCCTAAATCCCTTGGTATATAATTCAAAGCCTTTGAAATTGTTTCTTACGACACTTCCATTGCTTCTTTCTTCTTCTCCTTCGTGATTCTTCCTTATGGAGATTTGAGGTTTCTAATCAAGTAAGTCTCTGCTTCTTTATGCCTTAAGCCGTTTAATTTGATCATTGATTTGAGTAATTCATTGTTTAGAAATTTATGAGTTTCGGAGAATAGAGTTTTTGAGAATTTCGTTGGTTTTGATTTGGGTATTTGATGAATAATGAGTTTATGATGAATAAGAGTTTAGAAATGAATTGAGTGTATTGTATTAAGTTAATTGGGAGTGATTTGAAATGAATTGGGTGAATTTATATCAGAAGATCAGAAGAATTTCTGGGTTTCAGGATGTGATTATGGGTTCGCACGTCACGACGTGTGATGAACACGCCGCGGCGAGCCACCCCTTTTAGCACGTCGCGAAGAATAAATTAATTTACGCCGCGACGAGCAGAATATTGTCGCACGTCGCGACGAGCGGGCTTGGTCTGCACGTCACGACGAGCAGCAGCGCACGTCGCGACGAGTACAAGATTTTACGCCGCGGCGAGAGGCGAGCAGGCGTGGATTCGTCGCGGCGAGGGACCTTATTTTCTGAAAATGAAATTTAAGTGTTTTTAAGATGATTGTTACAAGTAATGAGTTTGAGGTTTTGATTTCAAATGAATTGATTCCTTAGTGATTAAATGGAATTTAGAGTCTAAGAATTTTGAATTGATAAGATGGAAATTCGGAATTGAATTCGATGATTATCGAAATCGAGTTGCGAACGAATAGTGATTTTATTGGAGTGTGACTTGATAGAGTTGGAATCTAGTCAATCGAATTATGATATTTGGAATTGTTATGAGAATGAGCGAAAGAGATCAAATTGGGAAAATTCGGAAATAGGATCGGAAATGTCATAACATGTATAGTACGCAATCTGTTTGATACATGTGCATAATTGATTATTGAAATTATGCAATTAGTAATGTTAGATTATTCGATTGTTTGATTATTATAGAGGCACCGCTGGAGCAATTCCATGGATATGCTGGGACTTCCAGGCTGTAGCTCGGAAGTGCAGGTGAGTAACCTAGTTGGTTTCTCAAATTCCTAAATGTTTAAATGCTCTATGTGAATTACTTGCCAATGTGATTTACATGATTACTGAAACGTATTGGATTGAATTGCATGCTTTTCTTGTCTTGAATGGGCGATACATGACATCGAGAATCGTAATATCGGGCTTTATAGCCATATGACTGAGAACTGTAAAACTTGGCTTTTATAGCCATATCACTGAATTACTGAACACTGCATTGCATGCACAAATGCATGATCAGATAATGGACATATGACCCAAGTTGCTGCTATTATCACTGAAAAGAGCCTCGAGCTCTCACATCAGTCTTGACAGGCCTCGAGCAGGGGAGAAATCCACAGCGTGTCCCCACCGAATCTTGATGAGCACTTGGGCACAACATTGAATAAATGGAAAAAAGTCACATATGCATTGCATACACATGAGTAACTGTTATGTGACGATTACTGAATTATATGATGGCATGATTTACTGTAGATTGTTATATGATACTGCAGACTGTGATAGACTATTGTAAACTATTATATGCTACTGCAAACTGTGATAGACTACTGTAAATTGCTATATGATAATTGAATGTCACTGTGCTATGCTGTACGCAATATGCGTAATGCATGATTTGAGTGAACCATCGATGATGGTTTCTCACTGAGTTCGCAAACTCACCCAAAATTGCATATATTTTTCAGGACTGATAGTTTAGACCCCTAGCTCCGGAGATAGTCTTTTCCTGCCGTGCGAGCTGCTGGCAAGAGAAACGATGGCACACAGGTCGGTCAGCTGGGTTGAACTTTTGAGGATGACTTAGGATAGACGCTTGTATCAGTTTCCTTTTTGGTTTTGTTTAGGGGACTGATAGACTTGTCTATTCTGCTACTGGATGACTATATTAAGATTCAATTATGGTTTTAAAAATTTAGTGATTTCTGATATATTGTGGTTTATTTATTGCGATGCCATGTGGATTATTAGTCGGATTTATCAGTAGTGCACCTTTATCGTAGGTTACGTGTCGGAGCGACCTTCGGGCGTCCCGATGTGTACCCTACGGTGAGGGGGGCGCTACAAGTACCGTTTGATTTCTAATGCTTAGACGGAATTTTATGAAGGAAAATTTTGGATTTTGGCCGGGAATATCATGAACATGCATTGTGCACCTTCTAATTGTTACATGTGCATTCTTAAATATTTATGAGTGGACAATTGATAATGTTTACATACTATAACTGTTCTAGAGGCACATTTGGGACGTCGATCCACCGATGTCATTGAAACTTCCAGGTATTATCTCGAAAGTGCAGGTGAGTAACCTAGATGGTTCATTCAATTATTATATGTCCAATGTGGGGAATAATGGAGGGATTAAGATTGTGTTTTTGTTTATGCCTGGATTCCGGACAGATGGTCCGATGAATTGGGAGATCTGACATAGAAGTGTCTCTGTTTGTGATTCTGTGAGCTAACTTGCTTCTACTGTGTGATCAATTGTGATTGGTAGAATTGTGCTATATGAATACATTGTGAATTGTTTGCTATTACTGTGATATATTGTGATCAACTGCTTGCTATACCGTGTTTCATTTCATTGCCTCTACTGTGCCAGACTGTGTTATATGGACTGTTAAATTGGGCATGTGCATTTCATACACAAATGCATAAACTGATAATAACAACAGTTGTGACCAGAGTCGCCACTGGTACTGAAAAAGAGCCTGGAGCTCGAAGGGAGATAGTGCATACACAGAGGGCTCTCCTACTCCCTAGACGCGTCTACTGTATGCTGTTACTATTTAAGCGCTCGGTCACAACACTACAATAAAATGGGAAAGTGTCACATATGCATTGCATATATACTTGACTGACTACTTGAAATGGGAAAAAGGAATGAGTGCCTTATTCAATTGTGATTTGCTTGTATGTAATGATATGGTA
This sequence comes from Erythroxylum novogranatense, assembly GCA_029891385.1. Taxonomy (NCBI): domain Eukaryota; kingdom Viridiplantae; phylum Streptophyta; class Magnoliopsida; order Malpighiales; family Erythroxylaceae; genus Erythroxylum; species Erythroxylum novogranatense. Next base: position 39,057,219 of record CM057225.1, read on the forward strand.
CTTCTAACTGTGTTATTGCAAACTAAACTGTGATTGCTTGAGTGCTGTGTTATTACTGTGACGTGATTAAGTGGTGCATGAATTGGGCGAACCATCGATGATGGTTCCTCACTGAGTTCGCAAAACTCACACAAATTTTACATCCATTTTTCAGGCCTTGAAGAGTACCCCGCTAGACACGGGAGTATGCCTACTGCAGGCAAGGGAAAGATAGAGGTCGGGATCAGTTCGAGTTTGCATTAGTGTTCCGTAAAAAAAAATGTTTTTTGTGAAATCGCCGTAAAAGAATGCTCTGTATTTATAGTGAGCCCAATTTGGGTTATGGCTTTTTGCGCAGTAAATGGCTATTGTAAATTATTGTTGACTGTTTGTAATAACTGAAAATGCTTCCTTTTACCGTGGGCTCCAGTTGTCTTCTGTTTTCCGCGTGAATGAATGTTTTAAAATACCAATATAAATATTTATACTGAGTTTCGTCTGACTGACTGATGTATCGCGGGACACGGACTCAGATATCACCAACGATGTCGAGTTCGGGTCACGCGGGAGTGGGGTGTTACACACACTTTACAAAGTTATTTTTTTAAATTCTTTATTACATTAAATGGTATTTTTTATAATCAATTTAATAGTCAAAATATCAAAATAAATATTTTTACTTAGTAAAATCTCTTCAGGTTAAATGGATACAATTCAACCTATCTTTATTTTTACATACAAGAAGTAAATATTAAAAACTTATATGTCAATATATAAAACTTGAAAATTTTCTTCATCTAATTTTATTATTTTTATTGTAGAACTCCATAAATTATATTAAATGAATTTTATGGTTAAAAATATTTTTAAAAATGTTAAATAAATAAATAAATTTTAAAATTTTATTAGTGAATGCTTAAACTATTAATTCTGAGTTCAATAAAGAAGACTCTCAAGTTTGAAAGCATTGGTTTCAATTCTTTCTAAGAGATGACTCATTAAGAAAGCTAAAAAGCAATTATTGAAAATGCCGCAAGATCAATGATAGATGGCAGCTAAATATAGATATATATCCTGATCCCTTAAGTTGGTTATATTAGTCTTCAAATAGATGCTTATTGTCTTAAACTAATATGGGTTAGTACTGTAATTTTTAGAATGTAGGAGGACTAACCTGCAAAAAAAAAACCCAACCAACCCAACGTTCACACTCTCTTCTTAACCGACGTTGAAATTATTATTGAATTCTAGAATAATTAGGTATGTGATTATAACTTTATGTATGTTTTGTGATTTATGAATGGAATTTAAGACTTGGATGTGTTTTGTGAAATTTGAAAAATAATTGGGTGTGTTTATTAAGTTATGTATGTTTTTGGGTATTGTAATGTTTTCATGTTATTTCTATCTTGTTCGACATTTGTTACATAAAATATTGAACATTTATAATGTTAGTGTTCTGTTGATCATCTTAACTTTGTTTTCACATAAACTAATATGCAATCAAATTAAATAACACGATAATGTTATTCTATTGCTTTATTATCATATGTAATAATCATTTCCTTCTTTTTTATTTTAAATGAAAATTAACATTAAAAGTTGGAGCCAAAATTTATTAGCATATGCTATAAGATTTCTATATCTCACTCAAATGTAAAAATATTCCAAGACTTGGGAATTTTTTAATCCTTCATGTTTACCAACCATCACCTTGCATGGAAATTAAAGATGGAGCCATGATGTTTCAAATTTCAAATTTCCAATTTCAAAGTTTCCATTTGTTGGCCTTGCACAGTTTTTGTATTTTTCACTTCAATACATAAACACATCTTGATGTGGGTAAACCCCCACTAGCATCTCGCATTTATCCTATTTATGTTAGCACTCTAAAATAATATTAAAAATAATAATATTACAACAATGATCAATGAGTAGTTGCAGAATATATCTTTAGATGACACATTTTTTGCCTTCTTTTTGTTCATATTCGAATGTTGGAAATCGTTAGAAATTGAAATTGCTTAAGTATGTTTTGTAATGGTTAAATTAAAATTGTTGAACATTGTTAGAAATAGACATTGTTTATGTATGTTTTGTGATTATTGAAAATTGAAATTGTTTATGTATGTTTTTTATTGTTGGAAATGGAAATTCTTTATATATGTTTTGTGATGTTTGAATTGACATTGTTCGAAATTGTTGGAAATGAAATTACTAGAAATGTAAATTGTTTATGTATATTTTGTAACGGTTGAATTGAAATTGTTCGAAATTGTTGGAAATGGAAAGTGTATATGTATTTTTTTTGTAACGGTTAAATTGAAATTGTTCGAAATTGTTATAAATGAAAATTGTTTATATATGTTCTGGGATTGTTGGAAATAGAAATTGTTTATATATGTTTTGTGTAATTATGTACGTTTTTTACTTATGGTAAATTGCGTTGAATTATCAAATTAGTAGTGGAAGTTCATTTGTTGGTTTTTGTGATGATTGTGTAAATGTTGAAGGTGGTAGTGGTAGTGTTTCATCTCAAGCTCAGCAAAAAGTAAATGTTACACCTAGACCTGATGTTAAGAAAAGTAGAAGGTAGGTGACTAGTTTTTTGGCATCACGAACAACTTTTGGAACTCAACCTTCAATTATTAATGCCATGCAATTAAGAGATTGGGCTCACAATGTAGATATGGCAATAGCTAGATGATGGTATGATACAGGTGCATTATTCAATGCTTCCCAATCTTACAATTATCAGCTTATGGTCGATTCTATAACCTCTTGTAGTTCAAGTACAAAGCTTCTTCTATTGATGAATTAAGAGGTAAACTTTTCAGTTGCTAAGTTTCTGAAATTATAAGTTATTTGAAAGAAAGAAGAGTGGATTGAGCTACTTATGAGTATTTAATCATGTGTGATGGTTGGACAAATAGGAGACATGAGCCTATTATTAATTTTTAGTTTATTTTATAAATGGCTCAATATTTTTAAAGTCTATTGATGCATCTGGCCTTATTAGGAATATTGATACTTTGTTTGAGATATTCGATGAAGATGTGAATGAAGAAGGGCCAGAAAATATTTTTCAGTTCATTATTGACAATGATTTCACTTATAAAGTGGCATGAAGAAGATTACAAAATAAGTACAATTCTTTTCTTTTATTTCTTGTGTTGCACATTGCATTGACCTAAAGCTGGAGAACATAGGAGATCCTAAGTATTTTACTATTATTGATGAGACTATACAAAAAGCCAAAAAGATGACTATGTTCATCTATAATCATGCATAGATGTTGAATTTAATGAGAAACTAATTTAACCATAGTAGGATTTTGTGTCATCTTGTTGTGATAAGATTTGAAACAAATTTCTTATCACTTCAGTCTTTTGTTACGATGAAGAAAGAGTTAAGACAAATGTTTACAAGTGATAATTGAGTTGCATCTCAGCATGTTGAGTCTAATGTTGCATTGAAGGTTTCAAAATGATATTAGAAGATAGAGAATTTTGGTCTCAATGTCAATTTATTGTCCAAGTTTGTGAGCCTGTGGTGAGGGTGCTTCGTTTGGTTAATAGTGAAGAAAAGACAACAATAAGTTTTTTTTAATGTCATAGGGAGGGCGAAGGAAGTAATCAAGGTCAATCTGAAACATAGACTTTCTTTGTACACATCGTATCTTGTAGTCATCGATGAGAGATAAGAAAGACAACTTTCTTCTCCGTTGTTTGTAACGGTGGTATTTTTGAATCCTAGTATCTACTTCATATCAAATTTTAGAAAGAAAGCTGAAGTTAGTAGGATAATGCTATTAACTATTACAACAATTGTTGGCTATGACATGATGCAAGATCTCTTGAGCTTACAAATGGAGGTTTATAAGCAGTCTTCTGGGGATTTGGAATGCAAATTGTTATTCAACAAAAAGCAAAACTTTTTCCAGGTATTAGTTGTTTCCTTTGTCTTATTTGTTGAAAATTAATTATCATTTTATTTTGTTTATAACGCTACTTTTGTTATTTTACAACTTACATTTTTTAGTGGGATCAATTCAGAACTGGTGTTCCAGAATTGCAAAGGTTTACAATTCAGATTTTAAGTCAATGTATGAGTGCAACAAGCTATGAATGGAACTAGAGTAGATTTGAATTAATTCATCTCAAGAAAAGGAATAGATTGGAGCACACGAGAATGATGTTGGATCGGAAAAACAAAGCATGCTATATTTGGAGAAACGGTAGATTTCAAAACTTTTAAGAAATCATTACTTGCAGCGGAAGCAACAAATCCAAATCATAATGCTAATCCATACATGATATGGTATAAGGATAATAAAGCATAAACAAGATTAGGAGTATTACTAACTCCTTTGCTACAGCTTTAAATCCTCGCTGTGCTATCCTCTCCTTCTTCTTGTATCCAAATCCTTTGCCTTCGAATCTTTTCCTTTAGCAATCTACTTTCTCCTTCTTGTTGTATCCTCAACCAATTAGATTTACCACTTGTTCTTCATGGACAATTAGGTTAACAAAATCCTTTGGCGAGAAAGGAGAAGAAATGTTTGGAGGAGATTTTTTTAGAAGAAGAAGAACCAAAAATGAAACTCTTTCAATTGGTATTTTCGGTTCTACCTTGAATGAAAGGAGAGAAGGTGTCAAGAACATGTAAGATGCCTTTATTTACCTCCCAATTTTGGTTATGCATGAATGGAAGAAGAGAGAGGCATCCAATGCATCACTTCTTTCATTAATCAATCATAAAATTGCCAATAAATGAGACTCTCTTCATTTATCTTTAAAATGGCTATATGAAAAGACTATAACCTAAAATTTAATAACCAATTTCGGTTTTGGCAAGAAGAAAGAAGAAAGATGGTCCATCTAATGTACATCTTTCATCTTTAATCTAATGAATGCAAATAGGTTACATGTTAACATTAAAAGATAACCATTAAACAATTTAATGGTAAGTTCATAACTCCATTTAATGATGATAAACCATAATAAAGACCATCTTTATTTTAGCATTTTAATGTCAAATGTGCAGCCCATTTTGGTTTAATGTAATTAATTGGATTAATTATATTAAAACAATTTTTTTAAAAGGAGAACTAGCAATTTCAGTTTTTCCAAGATTAAATGTACAGCTCCAAAATCTAGCCCATTTCTAAATGTACATTTGTATTTCTAATTAACCATTAATTAGACCAAGCCTAATATTCAATTATGGGCTTCTAAAACCTCCATTTATATTTCTTACTTAGCTTGATAACCTTCCTTAAAGTCAAGTGGGAAATCTTATTGGACTTTGATAATTCAAGCTCCAAAAGGCTCATAATTAATTCAATCTCATTAGAATTAATTCTAGCTTATTAACTAAATGTCATTCCACTAAAGACAATTAGTTGAACTCTTGAATTATTAAATATTATGAGAATACATATTTTATGTCCAATTGTCAACCCTATTTAGAACCTTATTATAGCCATCTGCACAATAAAGGATAAAATTACCGTTTTGCCCTTATGTTGGTTTTTCCTTCTAAATCTCCCGTTTTACATTATATGGTGATTAACACACAAGATCTCATCTTGGTGTCAAGACTTGATGGGTAGCTAGTCCATCAAACTACTGGCGCCAGTTTAATCACCAAATCTCCTTAAAACATCTAGAAGTGATGATAGCACTATAAACTCTTTATCTGAGTTAATGTTTCCTGATACATGTTTCAATTAATAATTCCAACATGCAGACACTGGATTAATACTCTGTAAAAATCCATTCCAATCATATCAAGAATTATGATGAAACATATATGAGTTCACCACTCATCAAGATTATGGTTCATAATAAGCGAATGCTTAAGTTGTATGTTTTAAGATTAAAGTAACGGCCCACTTTATTCTTGAAAACATACTTGATTCCAGATTTATTTAATAGTGCCATTATCGATAGTCTACTACTATCATGATATGAAACTCATCATTCCCTTTAAGTAAACTCCTTTACTTATATGGAGATAAATCGCAATACTACAGTCTAAACCATAATCAAGTGACCAACTTGATTATTCAACTGTGAATCAATTAATTCAGATTCTAATAATATACATGTTTCCCATACATCTCTATATATATGTGTATTACTTATAAAAGAATCTTGGTATCTTTTGACCAGATATATAATGCTCACACAGATAAAACCAAACACTTTTGTTTTATTAATAATAAATATTTTCATTACAAAACTGTAACTGAAGAAGATAAAGTTACATGTAAATACACTTGCTTTCCAGGGCACTATATTTACATAACTCCAACAATCTCCCACTTACTCTAAAGCAAGTTTGACATATCCCTCATTCACATCCCTTCTAGGTGACCCTCAAAGCTCTTTTGAGTCAATGTTTTTGTGAACGGATCAGCAAGGTTTTTCTCTGTGGGAATCTTTACCACATCCACCTCTCCATGTTGTATTATCTCCCTTATGAGATAACACTTTCGCTCAATATGTTTGGCATCTTTGTGGTTCCGAGGTTCTTTAGAATTAGGCACTGCCCCACTATTATCACAATAAAGTGTAATGGCTTTTTCTGCCTCTGGAACTACCTCCAAATCATTTAGAAACTTTCGAGCCGATCGCTTCCTTTCTTTGCTTCACAAGCAGCAACATACTCAGCCTCCATAGTCGAATCAGCAATACAAGATTGCTTGACACTCCTCCAAACTATGGCTCCATCTCCTAAAGTAAATATAGAACCAGAAGTTGATTTCCTTGAATCAACATCTGATTGGAAATTAGAGTCTGTATATCCTGTCGAAATAAGATTACTTCCTGAGTAAACAAGCATTATGTTTTTCGTCCTACGAAGATACTTAAGTATACACTTAACCACAGTCCAATGCTCCATTCCTAGATTGGACTGAAATTTGCTTACCAGTCCCACTGCGTAATAGATATCTGGTCTAGTGCAAAGCTTTGCATACATCAAACTACCAACTACCGAAGCATACGAAATGTTACGCATGCGTTCAACCTCCTCTTGGTTTTTAGGTGCTTGTTCCTTTGAAAGTTTGATTCCATGTCTAGTAGGAGTGAAACCCCTCTTGGAATCTTGCATGGCAAACTTTTTGAGCATATTCTCCGTGTAGGTTAATTGAGACAAAGCTATTTTTTTGTTCTTACGATCCCTTATAAGTTTGATCCCTAGAACATAGTTAGCCTCTCTCAAATCCTTCATCGAAAACTGTTCGTTCAGCCATCCCTTAATCGAGCAGATAACATTCCCACATCATTCCTAATGAGCAGAATGTCATCAACATACAGGATTAGGAAAGTAACCTTACCTTCTTGTATTCTCTTATAAACACAAGGCTTATCTAGGTTTTGTATGAACCTATAGGTTTTGATAGCCTTATCAAACCTAATGTTCCAAGACCTAGATGCTTGCTTAAGTCCATAAATGGACCTTTGCAACTTACAAACCTTATGCTCATTACTTGGCTCAATGAATCCTTCTGGTTGGGCCATATAAATGGTCTCCTCAAGATCCCCATTAAGAAATACGATCTTGACATCCATTTTCCATATTTCATAATTGAAATAGGCTATTATGGCCAAAAGAATCCCGATAGACTTAAGCATGGCAACCAGAGAAAAAGTCTCCTCATAGTCTATACCCTCTTTTTGAGTATAGCCTTTAGCTACCAATCTAGCTTTAAAGGTCTCTACCTTTCCATCCGATCCCCTTTTCCTTTTGTCGATCCATTTACACCCTATGGCTTTTAGACCTGGTGGTAGATCTACAAGGACTCATACTTCATTAGTATACATGGAATCTATTTCTGATTCCATTGCCTTGAGCCATTTTCCTACATCAACATCATTAATAGCCTGTGTATATGTAATGGGATCTATTTCTTCTTGGTCTGAGATGGCAATTAAGCCTTCTCCTAGATCCAGATACCTATATGACTGTCTCACAACTCTCCCACTACGTCTAGGCACAACTTGATTTTCAGGTTGCATTTTCGATTCAACTCTTGAATCCATTTCGACATTTTGTTCTGTCATATCCAAAACAACTCTTGGTTTGGATGACACAGCTAACTCCTTTAGTACTATTTCACTTCTTACTTTGTGATTTCTCACAAACTCTTCCTCTAAGAAGGTCGCATTTGCCGACATAAATACCTTCCTTTCCTGAGGACTATAAAAATAGTACCCTGGAGTTCCAATAGGATATCCTACAAATAAACATACTTTTGACCTTGGTTCCATCTTTGTGGATTCAGGCTTTAGAACATGGGTTGGACAACCCCAAGTCCTTAAGTTCCTCAATGAAGGCACTCGGCCAGTCCATAACTCCCTAGGTGTTTTAGGCACTGATTTGGATGGAGCAAAGTTAAGAAGATATGTTGTCGTTTGTATGGCATATCCCCAAAACGATTCTAGAAGGCTAGCATAGGATATCATTGATCTTACCATTTCCAATAGAGTTCTATTTCTCCTCTCTACTACACCATTCTGTTGAGGTGTTCGAGGAGTTCACAAATTGGAAACAATTCCATTGTCAATTAAATATTGCTGGAACTCTCCAGATAAGTACTCACCACCTCGATCTGATTGAAGTTGTTTTAATGGCTTGCCAAGTTGCTTCTCAGCTTCAGCCTTGAATTCTTTGAACTTTTCAAAGGATTCACTCTTTTTATGCATCAAATACAAATAGCCATGTCTTGAGTAATCATCAATAAAAGTTATGAAGTATTTGTAACCTCTAGCTTGTACATTCATGGGGCCACACACATCAGTATGTACCAGGTCCAACGTGGATTTAGATCTGTTTCCTTTAGAAGGAAATAAGGCTTTGGTCATTTTTCCTTCAATACAAGATTCACAAGGGGGTAATGGATCATTATCCAACCCCATAAGGATCCCATCCTTTACTAATCTGTCAAGTTTTTTATGATAAATATGACCCATTCTTAAGTGCCACAGATACTTTGAATTAATGTTAGAGATATTAAAATTTCTTGGTTTTATCAATTCTGTGGTGTTTAGTGAGCCTTTCATAGGTTCTATAAAAAAACAATCCCTGTTTAGTTATCGCATCACAAATAAAATCCTTATTCTCATATATTGAAAAAACCTTTACAAAATATAAGGAATAACTAGATTTTATTAGATAAAAAATAGAAACCATGTTCCTTATAATCATAAGCATGTAATAAACATCCTCCAAATATAACCTATGACCACTAGGAAAATCCAAGATAACTACTCCCACTGATTCTGCTGAAACATAGGAGCCATCTGCTATCTTGACTTGAAACTAGCCTTTAGGCAGTCTTCTCCTTTGCTGGAACCCCTACAACGAATTACAAACATGGTTAGTTGCTCTTGAATCTAATATCCAAGAAGTAGATAAATCTACCACATTTCTAATTCCTAAGAAACTTAGGAAACCCATACCTTGTTTGCTTTTGAGGGACTTTAGGTAGACTGGACCGTTTCTTTTCCAGTGACCCATCTCATCACAGTGGAAACACTTTCCTTTAATGTTCTCTTTGGCCTTCTTTTTCATGGGTTTGGCCTTGACCCCTGTTTGGGCCTTCTTTTTCATTGAACCCTTCTTCTTTTCCTTTCCCTTACCTTTGGGCTTAGAAGAAGAAGCTACATTAGCTTCTGGCCCATGAGCTTTAATATTTAATATCTCCTCCGTGTTCTGGAGGGTATTCATCAACTCACTCAAGGTGTAATCCTTATTGTTGAGCTCATAGTCCAACTTAAACTGCTTAAAAGAAGAGTTTAAGCTATTGATAATCATAGTCATATGCGTGTCCGCATCCATATCTGCCCCAAGCATCACAGCCTCAGTGACCGGAGAGATTACCTTCATCATGTAATCCCTTACCGGTTCACCAAGTTTTTGTCTAAGATTATGAAAGGTTTGGATAGCTTTCACTCTTGCAGACCTAGTCCTCACACCAAACATCTCATGTAGGTGATGGAACATTGCACCATAAGTTTTCATACAAGTAATGTGCTTTTGCAACATGCCCCTGACAGAAGCCAGAATATAACACTTAGTAGTCTTGTCAGCATTCTACCAGCGCTCATGTTGTTGGACTTGCTCAGGAGTTGAAGCTTCACCCGGAGGTGTAGGCTCACTTTCAGTTAACACCCATGAAATAAGTTCATATTGAAGAACAATGTCAAGGTTACGTCTCCATTCATTAAAATTGTCTCCATTTTCCAATTTGTTATTAGTCAAGAGCAAGGTGAGAGGATTCATTTTGTAGTTGATTATGTCTAAAAATATAAATTATTAAAATATGAGCATACTAGTCAGCAATTAATGGAACTTTGTATAAAATCATGATGTATGTATGCATGATGATAGATTTAACAAAACTTAAAAAAATAAAACCTTATACGACAGTTATTTTTCTTATCTATAATAGACTAAGTGACGGTGGGCCATCTTATCCATTAAAAGAAAAACTGGGACCTTCCCACTCAAAAAACTACCAAGCATCTCATGCTTAATTTTTTAAGAAGCGTCTTAATTTGGTCCATACTTTTACCAACAGAGCTATGGTAGGCAGTTTATTGATAAAGAATGTTGAGTGTTTAACCATTTGATTTATACACAAAAGATACTTGCAAAGCATGCCTCGGTGGGAGGTCACATTTGCTATTAATAAGTGGACTTATCCGTAAGGAGACCCAAACCATGCAAGATCTAGGATCCATGCCCTCTGATGGGGAGTAACACTTCACCACATGCAAATGGGCCATCATTTGGAGACCGCGGACTCTCACATGAGCATCCTCTCCCACTCAATCTTTTTGGGTTTTAAGTTTAAAAACAAAGCATGCTATATTTGGAGAAACGGTAGATTTCAAAACTTTTAAGAAATCATTACTTGCAGCGGAAGCAACAAATCCAAATCATCAAGCTAATCCATACATGATATGGTATAAGGATAATAAAACATAAACAAGATCAGGAGTATTACCGACTCCTTTGCTACAGCTTTAAATCCTCGCTGCGCTATCCTCTCCTTCTTCTTGTATCCAAATCCTTTCCCTTTAAATCTTTTCCTTTAGCAATCTACTTTCTCCTTGTTGTTGTATCCTCAAGCAATTAGATTTACCACTTATTCTTCAAGGATAATTAGGTTAACATAATCATTTGGTGGGAGAGGAGAAGAAATGTTTGGAGGATATTTTCTTAGAAGAACAAGAACCAAAAATGAAACTCTTTCAATTGGTATTTTCGATTCTACCTTGCATGAAAGGAGAGAAGGTGTCAAGAACATGCAAGATATATTTATTTACCTCCCAATTTCAGTTATGCATGAATGGAAGAAGAGAGAGGCATCCAATGCATCACTTCTTTCATTAATCAATCATAAAATTGCTAATAAATGAGACACCCTTCATTTATCTTTAAAATGGCTATATGAAAAGACTATAACCTAAAATTGAATAACCAATTTTGGTTTTGGCAAGAAGAAAGAAGGAAGATGGTCCATCTAATGTATATCTTTCATCTTTAATCTAATGAATGCAAATAGGTTACATGCTAACATTAAAAGATAACCATTAAACCATTTAATGGTAAGTTCATAACTCCATTTAATGATGATAAACCATATTAAAGACCATCTTTATTTTAGCATTTTAATGTCAAATGTGCAGCTGCACATTTAATCTAGGAAAAATTGAAATTGCTACCTCTCCTTTTTAAAAAAAATGTTTTAATATAATTAATCAAATTAATTACATTAAACCAAAATCTAGCCCATTTCTAAATGTACATTTGGGCTTCTAATTAACCATTAATTAGACCAAGCTCAATATTCAATTATGGGCTTCTAAAACCTCCATTTATATTTCTTACTTAGCTTGATAACTTTCCTTAAAGTCAAGTGGAGAATCTTATTGGACTTTGATAATTCAAGCTCCAATAAGCCCATAATTAATTCAATCTCATTAGAATTAATTATAGATTATTAACTAAATGTCATTCCACTAAAGATAATTAGTTGAACTCTTGAATTATTAAATATTATGAGAATACATATTTTATGTCCAATTGTAAACCCTATTTAAAACCTTATTATAGCCATCCGCACAACAAAGGATAAAATTACTGTTTTGCCCTTATGTTGGTTTTTCCTTCTAGATCTCACATTTTACATTATATGGTGACTAACACACAAGATCTCATCTTGGTGTCAAGACTTGATGGGTAGCTAGTCCATCAAACTACTGGCGCCAGTTTAATCACCAAATCTCCTTAAAACATCTAAAAGTGATGATAGCACTATAAACTCTTTATTTGAGTGAATGTTCCCTGATACATGTTTCAATTAATAATTCCAACATGTAGGCACTAGATTAATACTCTGTAAAAATCCATTCCAATCATATCAAGAATTATAATGAAACATATATGAGTTCACCACTCATCAAGATTATGGTTCATAATAAGCGAATGCTTAAGTTATATGTTTTAAGATTAAAGTAACGACCCACTTTATTCTTGAAAACATACTTGATTCCATATTCATTTAATAATGCCATTATCAATAGTCTACTACTATCATGATATGAAATTCATCATTCCCTTTAAGTAAATTCCTTTACTTATATGGAGATAAATCGCAACACTACAGTCTAAACCATAATCAAATGGGACCAACTTGATTATTCAACTGTGAATCAATTAATTCAGATTCTAATAATATACATGTTTCTCATACATCTGTATGTATATGTATATTACTTACAAAAGAATCTTGGTACCTTTTGACCAGATATATAACACTCACACAGATAAAACCAAACTCCTTTGTTTTATTAATAATAAATATTTTCATTACAAAACTGTGAATGAAGAAGATAAAGTTACATGTAAATACACTTGCTTTCCAAGAAACTATATTTACATAACTCCAACAAATGAATGACTTAGTTTTTGTTTGTTATTATTTAAAACTTTAAAAAAGGTATGCTATTATCATTATTAATTTTGATATAATTTTTTATAACTGCATAATAATTAAATTTTATTATTTACTAGGATTTTAATAGCAAAAGTAGTTTAACAGATCCGATTTCCATTGATAATATCAATCTTTTGGAGAATTGGGTTTATGAGAAACCAAGTTTGGTAGATGTGATTGACTTAGAAGATAATCTTGGATGGGAAATCATTAACATGTCATTTGGTGCATTGAATTTGAATAGTATTGATAATGAGACACCTCTTAATGATGAGGATTTTGTACTAAATGATATTTGAGGTCAATGCAAATATAGTGGGTATCCTCCTATAGACGATTGAATGAAGTTACAAATTTTTGTATTTCCTCTTCTTTTAATTTTACTTGTATTTTATGTATATGTTAAATTCTATATATGTAATGTAACTGTAAATGTTTTTGTTTCAAATTTCACTTTTACTTGGTTGTTTCTTTATCACAAACTCTTGTCATAAATTATAATAGTTTGAGAGTTAAAGATAGTTATTGTTCTTTTTATTGGATATTTAGATGTAATTATTATTTATTATATGATGAAATTGTAATATTTTAAATACTCTGTATTGTTTTTAATTTTATATTTGTATGTTGATTGTCTTTTCATATTAATTGTAATATTTATTTATATGTAAAATATCTAAAATTATTGTTATTTCATATTAATTGTGGTTATTATTTATTACTATGATTTTTAGAAATATGGTTGATTTAAACTTATAAAGTTTATAATACAATTGTCTGAATGACAATGAACAATTTTGCAATTTTTAAAAAAATATAGAAGCGATTTTATAAATTTAAAAGTTACTCAAAATAGTACCTAATATTGACCGATATCGGTATAGTATTGTACCAGATATGACACCAAATTCGATACGGTATTCGCAACTTTGATATTACCAATTATAAATTAAAATAGTTACAATCTATAAAATGCAAAGTTAATTATTTTCTATTACACCTTTTTATGCTAGAAGGGAATAGTTCATGAAATTAAAAACAAAAGGAAATTCTGAAATTAATGATTTAAGTAAAATTTGGACTTCACAAGGAATGGCAATCAATCTTTTGTGAATAGAGTGGCTATTGGGCCTGGGTCCCGTTTCCTATCCCGAGGAGACCGCTCGGGAGAAAGGGGTCGAAAACATTCAATTTTATAGGATCAGCAGCGAGAAAAAGGCGGGTTCGCCGCGGAGACAAAATGCTCGTAGCAGCGGATGCCTCGCAGGAGATGGTTCGCCACGGCGAGCTCTCATGGGACACGCCGCGGCGAAAGACCTGTTGGATCGGAAAAAGAAAGCATGCTTAGTATGGAGAAACGATAGATTTCAAAACTTTTTAAGAAATCATCTTGCAGCGGAAGCAATATATCCAAATCAACATGCTAATCCATACATGATATGGTATAAGGATAATAAAACCAAGAACAAGATAAAAGGAATTACCGACTCCTTCGCCATGACTTTAAATCCTCATTGCTATCCTCTCCTTCTTATATCCAAATCCTTTGCCTTTGAGTCTTTTCCTTTAGCAATCTATCTTCTTCCTTGTTGTAGTATCCTTAACCAATTAGATTTACCACTTGTTCTTCAAGGACAACTAGGTTAACAAAATCCTTTGGTGGGAAAGGAGAAGAAATATTTGGAGGAGATTTTCTTAGAAGAAGAAGAACCAAAATTGAAACTCTTTCAATTCTTTCACTTAGGAATTTCGGTTCTACCTTGCATGAAAGGAGAGAATGTCTAAAACCATGCAAGAACCCTTTCTTACATCTCAATTTCGAAATATGCATGAATGGAAAAAGTGACAGGCATCCAATGCATCACTTACATTAATCACTCATCAAATAGCCAATAAATGAGACTTACTTCATTTATCTTTAAAATGGCTATTTGAAAAGACCATAACCTATAATTGAATACCCATTTTGGTTTTGGCAAGAAGAAAGAAGGAAGATGGTCCATCTAATGCACATCTTTCATCTTTAATCTAATGAATGCAAATAGGTTACATGCCAACATTAAAAGCCAACCATTAAACCATTTAATGGTAAGTTCATAACTCCATTTAATAATGATGAACCATAATAAAGACCATCTTTATTTAGTATTTTAATGTCAAATGTGGTTACACATCTAACCTAACACAATTTCGAAATTGCTTCTTCTCCATTTAAAAATTTTTTAATATAATTAATCTAATCAATTACATTAAACCAAAACAAGCCCATTTCTAAATGAACATATGGGCTTCCAATTAACCATTAATTAGTATAAGCCCATCATTCAATTATGGACTTCTAAAGCCTCCAAACTACTTCTTACTTAGCTTGATAACCTTCCTTAAAGCCAAGTGGGAATCTTATTGAACTTTGATAATTCAAGCTCCAATAAGCCCGAAATAATTCAATCTCATTGGAATTAATTCTAGCTTATTAACTAAATGTCATTCCACTAAAGACAATTAGTTGAACTCTTGAATTATTAAATATTATGAGAATATGTCCAATTGCAAACCCTATTTAGAACCTTATTATAGCCATCCGCACAACAAAGGGTAAAATTACCGTTTTGCCCTTATGTTGGTTTTTCCTTCTAGATCTCTCATTTTACTTTATATGGTGATTAACACATAAGATCTCATCTTAGTGTTAAGACTTGATGGGTAGCTAGTCCATCAAACTCTCGCGCCAGCTTTAATCATCAAATCTCCTTAAAACATCTGAAGAGATGATAACACTATAAACTCTTTATTTGAGTGAATGTTCCACGATACATGTTTCAATTAATAATTCCAACATGCGCACACTAGATTAATACCTGTAAAAATCTATTCCGATCATATCAAGAATTATAATGAAACACATATGAGTTCACCACTCATCAAGATTGTGGTTCATAATAGCGAATGCTTAAGTTGTATGTTTTAAGATTAAAGTAACGCCCACTTTATTCTTGAAAACATACTTGATTCAATTCATTTAATAGTGCCATTATCGATAGTCTACTACTATCATGATATGAAACTCATCATTCCCTTTAAGTAAACTCCTTTACTTATATGGAGATAAATCGCAACACTACGCCTAAACCATAATCAAACGACCAACTTGATTATTCAACTGTGAATCAATTAATTGATTCTAATAATATACATGTTTCCCATACATCTCTATGTATATGTATATTACTTACAAATGAATCTTGGTACCTTATGGCCGATATATAATGCTCATACAGATAAAACTAAACTCTTTTGTTTTATTAATAATAAATATTTTCATTACAAAACTGCAATCAAGAAGATAAAGTTACATGTAAATACACTTGCTCTCGAGGGCACTATATTTACATAACTCCAACAATCTCCACTTTCCTAAAGCAAGTTTGACATATCCTTCATTCCCATCCCTTCTAGGTGACCCTCAAAGCTCTTTTGAATCAAAGTCTTTGTGAGCGGATCAGAAAGTTTTTGCTCTGTAGAATCTTTACCACATCCACTTCTCCACGTTGTATTATCTCCCTTATGAGATGATACTTTCGCTCAATGTGTTTGGCAGCTTTGTGGTTCCGAGGTTCTTTAGAATTAGCCACTGCCCCACTATTATCACAATAAAGTGTAATGGCTTTTTCTGCCTCTGGAACTACCTCCAAATCATTTAGGAACTTTCGGAGCCAGACTGCTTCCTTTGTTGCTTCACAAGCAGCAACATACTCAGCCTCCATAGTCGAATCAGCAATACAAGATTGCTTGACACTCCTCCAAACTATGGCTCCACCTCCTAAGGTAAATATAGAACCAGAAGTTGATTTCCTTGAATCAACATCTGATTGGAAATCAGAATCCGTATATCCTGTCGGAATAAGATTACTTCCAGAGTAAACAAGCATTGAGTTCTTCGTCCTACGAAGATACTTAAGTATACACTTAACCGCATCCAATGTTCCATTCTGGATTGGATGAAATCGCTACCGATCTCATCTGCGTAATGATATCCGGTCTAGTGCACAAGATTGCATACATCAAACTACCAACCGCCAAGCATATGGAATGTTACGCATGCGTTCAACCTCCTCTTGGGTTTTAGGTGCTTGTTCCTTTGAAAGTTTGATTCCATGTCTAGTAGGGTGAAACCCCTCTTGGAATCTTGCATGGCGAACTTATTGAGCATATTCTCAATGTAGGTTAGTTGAGACAAAACTATCTTCTTGTTCTTACGATCCTTATAAGTTTGATCCCTAGAACATAGGTAGCCTCTCCCAAATCCTTCATTGAAAATGCTTCATTCACCATCCTTAATCGCAGATAACATTCCCACATCATTCCCAATGAGCGTAATGTCATCAACATACGAGATTAGGAAAGTAACCTTACCTTCTTGTATTCTTTTGTAAACACAAGGCTCATCTAGGTTTTGTATGAACCCATAGGTTTTGATAGCCTTATCAAACCTAATGTTCCAAGACCTAGATGCTTGCTAAAGTCCATAAATGGACCTTTGCAACTTACAAACCTTATGCTCATTACCTAGCTCAATGAATCCTTCCGGTTGGGCCATATAAATGGTCTCCTCAAGATCTCCATTCGAAATGCGATCTTGACATCCATTTGCCATATTTTATAATCGAAATAGTCTTATGGCCAAAAGAATCTGATGGACTTAAGCATGGCAACCGGAGAAAAAGTCTCCTCGTAGTCTATACCCTCCTTTTGAGTATAGCCTTTAGCTACCAATCTAGCTTTAAAGGTCTCTACCTTTCTATCCGATCCCCTTTTCCTTTTGTAAATCCATTTACACCCTATGGTTTTTAGACCTGGTGGTAGATCTACAAGGACCCAGACTTCATTAGTATACATAGAATCTATTTCCGATTCCATTGCCTTGAGCCATTTTCCTACATCAACATCATTAATAGCCTGTGTATACGTAACGGGATCTGTTTCTTCTTGGTCTGAGATGGCAATTAAGCCTTCTCCTAAACCCAGATACCTATCTGGTTGTCTCACAACCCTCCCACTACGTCTAGGCACATCTTGATGTTCAGGTTGCACTTCTGATTCAACTCTTGAATCCATTTCGACATCTTGTTATGTCATATCCAAAACAACTCTTGGTTTGGATGAAATTGCTAACTCCTTTAGTACCACTTCACTTCTTCCTTTGTGATTTCTCACAAACTCTTCCTCTAAGAATTTTGCATTTGTCGACACAAATACCTTCCTATCATGAGGACTGTAAAAATAGTACCCTCGAGTTCCCGTAGGATATCCTACAAACAAACATACTTCTGACCTTGGTTCCATCTTTGTGGATTCAGGCTTTAGAACATGGGCTGGACAGCCCCAAGTCCTCAAGTGCCTCAATGAAGGCACTCGGCCAGTCCACAACTCCCTAGATGTTTTAGGCACCGATTTGGATGGAGCAAAGTTAAGAAGATATGTTGCCGTTTGTATGGCATATCCCCATAACGATTCTGGAAGGCTAGCATAGGACATCATTGATCTTACCATTTCCAATAGAGTTCTATTTCTCCTCTCTGCTACACCATTTTGTTGAGGTGTACGAGGAGCTGACAAATTGGAAACAATTCCATTGTCAATTAAATATTGCTGAAACTCTCCAGATAAATACTCACCACCTCGATCTGATCGAAGTTGTTTTAATGGCTTGCCAAGTTGCTTCTCAACTTCAGCTTTGAATTCTTTGAACTTTTCAAAAGATTCACTCTTTTTATGCATCAAATACAAATAGCCATGCCTTGAGTAATCATCTATAAAAGTTATGAAATATCCATAACCTCCTCTAGCTTGTACATTCATGGGCCCACACACATCAGTATGTACCATGTCCAATGTGGATTCAAATCTGTTTCCTTTAGAAGGAAATGAGACTTTTGTCATTTTTCCTTCAATACAAGATTCACAGTGGGTAATGGATCACTATCCAAGCCATAAGGATCCCATCCTTTACTAGCTTGTCAAGTCTTTTCGATTGATATGACCCATCCTTAGATGCCACAGATACTTTGAATTAATGCTAGAGATATTGGATTGTCTTGGTTTTATCAATTACGTGGTGTTTAGTGAGCCTTTCATAGGTTATATAAAAACAATCCTGTTTAATTATCGCTTCACAAATAAAATCCTTATTCTCATATATTGAAACAACCTTTTCAAAATATAAGGAATAGCGATTTTATTTGACAAAAAAAATCATGTTCCTTACAATCATTGGCATGTAATAAACATCTTCCAGATATAACCTATGACCACTAGGAAAGTCCAAGATAACTACTCCCACCGATTCTCGCTGAAACATAGGAACCATTTGCTATCTTAACTTGAAACGGCCTTTAGGAAGTCTTTTCCTTTCTTTGGAACCCTACGAAAGAATTACAAACATGGTTAGTGGCTCCAGAATCTAATATCCAAGAAGTAGATAAATCGCCACATTTCTAATTCCTAACAAACTTAGGAAGCCCATACCTTGTTTGCTTTTGAGGGACTCTAGGTAGACTAGAAAGTTTCTTTTCCATGGCCCATCTCATCACAAAGGAAACACTTTCCTTTGATGTTCTCTTTGGCCTTCTTTTCATGGGTTTGGCCTTGACCCTATTTGGGCCTTCTTTTCATTGGACCCTTCTTCTTTCCTTGCCCTTACCCTTGCGCTTAGAAAAAGAAGCTACATTAGCTTCTGGCCCATGAGCCTTAATATTCAATATTTCCTCCGTGCTCTGAAGGGTATTCATCAACTCACTCAAGGTGTAATCCTTGCTGTTGAGCTCATAGTCCAACTTAAACTGCTGAAAAGAAGAGTTTAAGCTATTGATGATCATAATCATCTGCGTGTCCGCATCCATATCCGCCCCAAGCATCTCAGCCTCAGTGACCGCAGAGATTACCTTTATCATGTAATCCCGCACCGGTTCACCAGGTTTCTGTCTGAGATTATGAAAGGTTTGGATAGCTTTCACTCTTGCAGACCTAGTCCTCACACCAAACATCTCATGTAGGTGATGGACCATTGCACTAGCAGTTTTCATACAAGCAATTTGCTTTTGCAACATGCCGTTGACAGAAACCAGAATATAACACTTAGTAGTCTTGTCGACGTTCCGCCAACGCCATGTTGTTGGACTTGCTCAGAGTTGCATCTCTACTTAGAGGTGTAGGCTCATTTTCGTTAACACCCATGAAATACGTTCATATTGAAGAACAATGTCAAGGTTACGTCTCCATTCATTAAACTTGTCTCCATTTTCCAATTTGTTATTAGTCAAGAAGCGGGGTGGCGGATTCATTTTGTGGTTGATTATGTCGAAAATATAAATTATTAAAACATGAGCATACTAGTCAACAATTTATGGAACTTTGTATAAAATCATGATGCATGTATGCATGATGATAGATTTAACAAAACTTAAAAATCAAAACATTATCTGACGGTTATTTTTCTTATCTATAACAGACTAAGTGACGGTGGGCCATCTTATCTATTAAAAGAAAACTAGGACCCTCCCACTCAAAAACTACCAAGCATCTCATGCTCAATTTTTAAGAAGCGTCTTAATTTGGTCCATACTTTTACCAACAGAGCTACGGTGGGCGGTTTATTGATAAAAATGTTGAGTGTATAACCATTTGATTCATTCACTAAAGATACCTACAAATCATGCCTCAGTGGGAGGTCACATTTGCTATCATTAAGTGGACTTATCCTTAAGGAGACCCAAACTATGCAAGATCTAGGATCCATGCCCTCCGATGGGGAGTAACACTTCACCACATGCAAGCGGGCCATCATTTGGAGACCGTGGACTCTCACAGAGCATCCTCTCCCACTCAATCTTTTGGGCTTTAAGTTTTAAATACCATCTTGTCTAGATGCAATTTATTATCCATCCTATATTGTTTCATTATATATCTCATACATAATGAATGCATGGCAAGGCCTAGGGTTGGCAATTTTCTAAATGACATGCAATCACATAATATCACATATTACAAGCATTCATTTCTCCATTCATCACATGAACTAATAAAGCCACTTTTGATTGTCCATCCTAGAAACATAAAATAATTACAAGCCTTTTAGGCCCAAAATATGCTTCTTCATCTTGGATCTTCCGCTTCGAACTCTTCGCTAACATGATCCGGCCCATTCGGTAAACAAAATGTAATGACATTTATGAAACTAGAATTTTGTCATTTTGAAAAATAAAATTCCAGCACTAGATCTTTAGAAAAACAAATCTTTGTTTTGACAAAAAAATTCTGACACTTGTTTTATTAAAACCGAAACTCATTTCATGAAAATTAAACACAGCACTTAGTATTTTAACAAAACCGAAATTGGATTCTTTGAAACAAAAAACCAGCACTTGTTTTCCAATCATAACTGAAATATGATTCATTGAAACAAAAATTCCAGCAACTTAGTTTTCACAAAACTTATGCCAAAACACAAAAGGATACACCGAAAATTTTACCTTTCCATTTCTTCAATCCATGGCTGCTCCTTCTTCATCATTACATCAATTTGTACATTACAAAATAAAAAAAATAGAAAAAAAGAAACCAAGGAGGAAACATGGTGATGATAGACCACCCTCCTTATTACAACCAAATGAAGAAATCTTACAAGATAAAATTTAACTTCTATGGACAACCAAAAGAGCAACATACACCATATATATTTCTATCACATAAAAATATGTAGTATACATAAAAAGATTGCCAACCCATGCATCCACCATATAGGAACCGAAATCATGCATGAAAAACCGGCTCTGATACCAATTGTTGGATCGGAAAAAGAAAGCATGCTTAGTATGGAGAAACGATAGATTTCAAAACTTTTTAAGAAATCATCTTGCAGCGGAAGCAATATATCCAAATCAACATGCTAATCCATACATGATATGGTATAAGGATAATAAAACCAAGAACAAGATAAAAGGAATTACCGACTCCTTATTCGACTTTAAATCCTCATTGCTATCCTCTCCTTCTTATATCCAAATCCTTTGCCTTTGAGTCTTTTCCTTTAGCAATCTATCTTCTTCCTTGTTGTAGTATCCTCAACCAATTAGATTTACCACTTGTTCTTCAAGGACAACTAGGTTAACAAAATCCTTTGGTGGGAAAGGAGAAGAAATATTTGGAGGAGATTTTCTTAGAAGAAGAAGAACCAAAATTGAAACTCTTTCAATTCTTTCACTTAGGAATTTCGGTTCTACCTTGCATGAAAGGAGAGAGTGTCTAAAAACCATGCAAGAACCCTTTCTTACATCTCAATTTTGAAATATGCATGAATGGAAAAAGTGAGAGGCATCCAATGCATCACTTCTTACATTAATCACTCATCAAATAGCCAATAAATGAGACTTACTTCATTTATCTTTAAAAATGGCTATTTGAAAAGACCATAACCTATAATTGAATACCCATTTCGGTTTTGGCAAGAAGAAAGAAGGAATATGGTCCATCTAATGCACATCTTTCATCTTTAATCTAATGAATGCAAATAGGTTACATGCCAACATTAAAAGCCAACCATTAAACCATTTAATGGTAAGTTCATAACTCCATTTAATAATGATGAACCATAATAAAGACCATCTTTATTTAGTATTTTAATTTCAAATGTGTGGTTACACATCTAACCTAACACAATTTCGAAATTGCTTCTTCTCCATTTAAATTTTTTTTTTAATATAATTAATCTAATCAATTACATTAAACCAAAACAAGCCCATTTCTAAATGAACATATAGGCTTCCAATTAACCATTAATTAGTATAAGCCCATCATTCAATTATGGACTTCTAAAGCCTCCAAACTACTTCTTACTTAGCTTGATAACCTTCCTTAAAGCCAAGTGGGGAATCTTATTGAACTTTGATAATTCAAGCTCCAATAAGCCCAGAAATAATTCAATCTCATTGGAATTAATTCTAGCTTATTAACTAAATGTCATTCCACTAAAGACAATTAGTTGAACTCTTGAATTATTAAATATTATGAGAATATGTCCAATTGCAAACCCTATTTAGAACCTTATTATAGCCATCCGCACAACAAAGGGTAAAATTACCGTTTTGCCCTTATGTTGGTTTTCCTTCTAGATCTCTCATTTTACTTTATATGGTGATTAACACATAAGATCTCATCTTAGTGTTAAGACTTGATGGTAGCTAATCCATCAAAGCATCTGGCGCCATTTAATCACCAAATCTCCTTAAAACATCTAGAAGAGATGATAACACTATAAACTCTTTATTTGAGTGAATGTTCCTCGACACATGTTTCAATTAATAATTCCAACATGCGAACCTTTGGATTAATACCTGTAAAAATCCATTCCGATCATATAAAGAATTATAATGAAACACATATGAGTTCACCACTCATCAAGATTGTGGTTCATAATAGCGAATGCTTAAGTTGTATGTTTTAAGATTAAAGTAACGGCCCATTTTATTCTTGAAAACATACTTGATTCCAATTCATTCAATAGTGCCATTATCGATAGTCTACTACTATCATGATATGAAACTCATCATTCCCTTTAAGTAAACTCCTTTACTTATATGGAGATAAATCGCAACACTACTGATCTAAACCATAATCAAACGACCAACTTGATTATTCAACTGTGAATCAATTAATTGATTCTAATAATATACATGTTTCCCATACATCTCTATGTATATGTATATTACTTACAAATGAATCTTGGTACCTTATGACCAGATATATAATGCTCATACAGATAAAACCAAACTCTTTTGTTTTATTAATAATAAATATTTTCATTACAAAGCATGGCGAAGAAGATAAAGTTACATGTAAATACACTTGCTTTCCAGGGCACTATATTTACATAACTCCAACAAGACCAGCATCCACGCCACAACGAACTCCCACGGGAAGCACTGCGATGAATGACTGGCTCGCCGCGGCGAGCTCCCAATTTTTGAAACCCGGCTCCAACATTTACACATTCCATACTAACATATGCACATTAATTCTAACTAAAAGTTAAACACACACATATACAAAAGGAACTTCAATTCTTTATGTCATTACAATTTTCCAATAGATGGAACAAACCTTGCTAACATAGCACAATACATAACAAAGCGTAAAACAAAATACATAAGGATGCTCAATTTTGATATGCTTAATAAGCTATCCAAAACAATCACTAACTTAGTGCAAAGATCTCTAACTATTGCGGAGTTTTTCGATGCCTTGCAAGGATCAACTATCGTCTTGAGTCGCACATGAGGAGGGAAAAATAATGGGTTGAGCTACACAGCTCAGTGGCTAACATATTTATAGCCATCGGTAACTAGCACAATTTCAAGAATATGTATGTATATATGTATAGCAGTTCTAGCACTCACACTATCTTCAAGCTATTTACACATCCATCACATTTGATTCAACTCACAAAACATTTCATAACATTTAACACTTAATATGCTTCATAATAAACAGTTAAATTATGTAATGCACATCACACGACACGAGGGTTCCATGAAACATAATGAGGAAACCGAAGTTTACCCCATGAACAGAATGAATCCATTTCGGAGCTCATATGCCACAGCGGGCAGCCGGGAGAAGGCTCTTGTTATCGTGCACGTGACGAACAAAATGGTTCCACTCTCACCCAAACAATAGCACATAATCATGCTCAGAATCATTTTATCAGATGATATGCTTTCATGCTTTTCATATATACAGAATTCCATGACCGAAATTGAGGCATAACATGATCAAAATCAAATTTTACTTATATCAAATCTCATGCTTCTTTCAAGGTATACGAAATCAAAATCATTCAAATCTTATAACAATCATTCTCAAACAATTAACCACATATTCAATCAAAATGTCATGCATCTCACAATGCATAACATACAACATATATTCACACATAGGCAAGAATTTGCCTAATCACACAATAACTATAAATACATCACCCACCTAATTCTGCTTGAAATCCAAGCTCAAGATTGCCTTTATTCTCGCTCTTCGGTAAGGTTTGCTTGATTTCCTAAACGCAAACAATTTCTCAATCAATCCACATTCAAAGAAAATTCATAAGGCTTTAATAATCAAAACGCGAAAATTGAATTATAACTCTTTCAAAACTAGATTTCGGGTCAACTTTTCCATGATCTTTATGATCAGAGAAATGAAGACATTTGGTAACACTTCCTTCTATAAAAATGTTCTTCATTGTCGTAAGTTTCTAACAACCCCAAACTCATTCCATTTGGTTCAGAAACATGGAAGTTATACCCCAATCATGTTGGGACTAACCTTATGCTAAAACTATAATCTATACTTAACTTCCATCCAAAATTTGATATCTTTATAGACTGAATCAGAACTTAATTTCTTCATAAAACTTGTATCCCTATGTCTCTAGTTTACAAATAATCAAAAATCACCTCATTTAGACATCTACAAAAAACGTTATGCCCAAAATACAAAAGCATGTCTGTGCAGGAAAATGGCCTCTCGCCGGGGCGAGAAAGCTGGAGCGCGCTGCGACATGCGCAAGAGCAGGCTGTGACGTGCGAGGCCAAAATCCTCCCGAAAACCTATTTTTCCACATTCTTCAACTATAAACTTCTCATCTTTCAAATCTAACTCAACTTAACCCTAAATCATCATTCCTAATTCATTTCTAAACTCATTCCAACCTAAAATCAATTACAAACACAATAAAAATCAAAAACCCTAGAAGATCATAACATTTTCATACACCATTCATTAACAACTCCCTACACAAATTCAACCCCATTTTTCACTCCTAATTGTCACTAAATAAGGTTCATTCATCCAATTAATGCTTATACTTACTTGGAGAAGCTTCAAATTCTTCAATTTCTCCAAAACCCTAGCTTGGCTTTCTTCTCTTCTTCTTTTCTCCTCACACCCACGATGCTTCTTTTCTCCCTAACAAGCCAACTATTCCTTCTTCTAATTTACTCTCTTAATGATTGCAAAATGACCCTTATGCCCTTCCACTTATGCCTTATAACTTAAAGGATTAGGTGATCTACCAAAATTACCTCTTATGCATTCTTACTATATTTATACTTTAACTCCATCAATTCAAACAATAATTCCTCCTAACATTAACATGCTAATTACTCCAAAATAATAAATCTAACAAGACCTCAAAATAAAATTAAATCATGCTTAATAAAAATAATTCGGGGTCCAACAGTGGCCACCATCAATCAGTTATCATCTTCCACATGATTGGCCAAGGAAAAGGGAAAGGCCATGTTTTAATTTTTAGAATGAATAGAAGCAAGTAATTGATGTATATTACGTGCAAACAGAGTTGGGTTCTATTTTAACGGCCTCACTTATCAGTTTGAATTTTTAGGTTAAATAGTATTTTTAATGTGGTATCGTAACTTTATCTGTTGAATTCAAATTAAATCATTCTTTTAATGAATTTATAATATAATATATTTATAAATAGATTTAAAGCATATTAGATTTGTCCACACTTAGATATAAGGGACTACTCTTTAGTCTCCTCAAGTAATTCCAAACCATACTTCCCATGGCAGATCATTATTACAGCGGACGCCGGAGCAAAGCTTAAGAAATATTGAAAAATAATAAATTGAAAAAAAAATTATTCTTGTCTGACTTTAATATATTTTTTACAAGGAAAATAAACTGAAAGTCAAAACAAGCTAACTATCGTAGGGATCTGCAGTATAAAACTCCCGGTTTATCTCGATACATGAGCTCCATAACTATCCACGGGGGTTTTTAGAGAACATATAATCCAGGACTAACTGCAGTTGCTATTGAGGCTATGTTGTTTGCGCATTGGTTTCCTTCGTGATGAACTTGTTGAAATAGCACCTCCCACTCTTGTTGGAGAAATTCACGAATACCTGTCACCAAAAAATTATCATTAGTAAAAACTTTAGTGGAAGAGGACAGAATTTTTATAACTTCCAGGGAGTCCATTCCTACTATGATTCGTCGATATCCCAGAGTTCAAGACAGGGTAAGTCCTGAGTGAATGCCCCAAAGCTCTACAGTTAGCGGCGAGCCTCAGCCAATGTGGTGAAAAAGCCTCCCGCACCACTGACTGTGGCAGTCTCTAAGAATTCCCCCAACAGTAGCAGTGTTTATCCCTTGTTTTACAGTGCCATTAGTATTTAACTTGACCCAATCTACTAGCGGTTTTGTCTATCCAAATAGACTCCCCATGGGTAAGCCCACTGAGGGGAGCACATAACTTTCCATTGTCCTTGCCCGAATAATCCAATCTACGTACTCCATAACTGTCCGGTTGTCGTCTGCTGGCCAGGTGAAGTTAGATTCAAAAATACTTTTGTTTCACCAATGCCATAAAAACCAGTAGGCTACTCTGAAAATAGATTCCCAGTCTATCTGTTGCGTCTAAGCATGCTTCGTGAGGTTTAATTTTACCCATGACCCCTTATCTTGAAGGAAGAAATCTTTACCCACCAGAGCCGGGGGAAAAGCTTCCCAAAAAAAATTTACTCGTGGGCAATCTCTCGTGACATGTAGAGTAGATTCCTCTTGGCCACAGATGTGGTAGCTACTATCAGTAGTGAGATGGCGAGTCAGTCTTTGCTGATTGGTCAGCAGTTTTCCGTTAGTCATCAACCACAGGAAAGCCCATATGCGTTGGGGTACAGGCCATTTCCAAATTAGATCCTAGAAATTATTATGCTCCTCGGTGGTATTCCCTGCCAGTAAACTATAGACTGACTCCACTGAGAACCATCCATGCGCTATTAATCCCCACTATAATGTATCTTCGGCTGTATTATCTACAAAAGTGTGGACCTCCGTGATATCCAAACAGACAATGGAGGGGATGTATTATTGAAACATATTCCAATTCCAAGTGCGATCCTCATTCTTGAAGTCCGCAATAGTAGCATATAAGATGCTCTCGAGAATTGGGGAGGTCGCCACTGAGATAAGAGGTCCCTAGTCTTGTAACCAATTATCCCACCAGAATAGAATTCTCTTGCCATTACCTTGTGTCCATTTTAAACCTTGGCGAACGACAAACCAAGTTGCAGACATGCCCCACCAAACGCTCGAAGCCCTGACCCTATCGATAGTAGGGGGGATATGATATAGGTCTATGTGGTATTTAGCTCGTATGATCTTGACCTATAAAGCTTGAGGCTGGGTAATCACTGCCCAGTCCAATTTAGCCAATAAAGTGTCATTGGAAGGGCGAATACATTTAATGCCTAGAACCCTGGCTTTTTTAGGCTTGCACACCGTTTCCTAATTAGCTAGATTCATTTTCCTGTGATCTTCCTTGGAGTTCCAAACAAAATTCTACATGATTCGTTCCAAGTCATCACACAACTACTGCGGGAGTCGAACTGTTTGCATCGTATAAGTGGGAAGCGTCGAAATTACAGATTGGGTAAGTGTAACTCTGTCTGCTAGAGACAGTACTCTTGCCCTCCATCCTGCCAGTTTCGTACGAGCCTTATCTAGGATATATTGATACGTTTGTCTATATGTCCTCTCATGTAACAGCAGGACTCCTAGATATTTCCCAAGATTAGTTGTACTAGCAATGTGTAGGTTGTGACTGAGCCTACGCGTAAGAGAAGGGGAAACATTATTTGAGAAGTAGATCCAAGTTTTGTCAGTATTCACTTTCTAACTTAAAATATGACATGCGCCACTACATATTATCATCGCCATTATTAACATTTTATAGACCTAAAGTACAAAAATAGCGTCAATAAAGTGAGAATATATAAATATGCAAACTTTACAAGCATATTATTTTATTAAAGAGGTTACCTTAAGCCTCTTATTATCACACAATTAAAGAATCTAATTAGTTGAATTAATTTAAGATTTAGAGAACAACTAAAAAAATCAAATGAAAATTATGTAAAGAAAAAAATGCCTCATTTTGTTGTCTATGAGTCTTAAGTGTGAACTAGGTCCTATTTTGTCTCATTTTGCTTTTACGAGGATCAAGAGTAGATCTTATGAGAATCAAGAGTAGGCCTTATTTTATTCTTCATGAGAATGGGCCATAGGTAAGTGCCCTTTCTACTTTTGTCTGCATATTATAAATAATAATCTAACAAATATTTCAAAGAATCCAACTCATTAATCTTAAACTGGTCATGAAGATATAGCTTTGCAGGACTAATGGTTGCTTAATTGTTGCTATAATAATGTCATTAACTCACGTAACCAGCAGGATAACAGAAGCTTTTCATTCTTTACCTTACCAATAGAGAAAATTT
This sequence comes from Erythroxylum novogranatense, assembly GCA_029891385.1. Classification (NCBI taxonomy): domain Eukaryota; kingdom Viridiplantae; phylum Streptophyta; class Magnoliopsida; order Malpighiales; family Erythroxylaceae; genus Erythroxylum; species Erythroxylum novogranatense. The sequence goes on from CM057225.1 coordinate 39,086,571, forward strand.
TGATGTTGCTTGATATATAAATTATATATTATTTTATTAAATTAATTTTATATATTAAATTAAAATTGTGATCATGTCTGATTACGTGTAAAATGAAATGGAATGTGAGAAAAAACAATTCTAAAAAATAATTCAAAATTTTTATAAAATAGAAAATAATTAAAATTCAAAATTTTGAATTATTTTCATTATTTTGCAATAAATTATTATATTTATATAATTATTATATATAGAAATAATTAGAATATAATAAAGATATATAAAAATTAAAATGGATAAAATATAAACAAAAGGCTCAATTAAATAAACTACAACTGTACAATATGAAAATGGACTATTTTGTAATTTTTAAAAAATTCAGGGACTATTTTATAAATTTAAAAATTACAAAGCAGTATTTCGGTATTAATCGATATCGATGCAGTACCATACTAGAACCTAATTCGATATCAAATCTGGTACGGTATTCGTAACATTGCATGTAATTGTTCAAAAAGCCAATTGACGCTGAAGTAATGATAATGTTGTCATAATTATTTTCTACAAATAAGTAAATTTAATTTTAATTTTGTAATTTTATTATAACAATTAATTATAATGTAAATGTAAAAATGTTATTATCTAAGTACAATGAATTTATTTCAACTATTATTATTATGTGTTTAATAAATCATTATATTTCTTTTAATATGATTTTAAAAAATGCATGTATTAAGTTTATAATATAATATTTTTAAACTTATAATGTTTTATAAATTATGTAGAAAACTCTTAATTGATGTAGTTATTGTACTTTTAGTTATTGTTCAATTTTTTACTTATATAGTTGTATAAATATTGTTGACTTTTCATATTATATCTATTATTAAATAATCATTGTAAGATTTTATATTTTTATTACACATATTAAAAGAAATTAATTAATATCATTATTACTCTTAACATTTAAATTTTTTATTTTATTTTCATATTTACACCATATAAACATTATGCATATATATATTTATATTAATCTTAAAATGAATTAATCAGTTTATTAATCCTAATGTATCAATTCCAAAAGAATACATAAGTAATTGAGTTATAAAACAAATACGCATAGTATATTATTATTGAAAATAACTATTATTTTATTAAAACTAGAATATGTTTTATAAATACTTTTGATATGTTTTTATAAATTATTATTTTATTACTTTTGAAGTTCTTTTACTTTTTAAAAATCATTATATTCTAATTAATCTAAATTAATATTCATAATTTTTCTCCTTTTAAATTCTAATATTAAAAGTTTCATTCCTAAGTCACTCTAATTAAAAGTTTGTTAGGAGTAATGATATAAGTTTTACTTTAAATCCTTCTCATCCTTACAGTGTTATAAGCATACCATATTTCATAAAATTTATAAAATTTTCACCATTTTCTTTTAATATGTATATTATATTACAACTTTAAATTATAAAACATATAATTATGATATAATAAAGTTATTAATTTATCGAATATTAAGTTACAAAATATTTATATCTTTTATTTAACCACTTAATATTTCATTTGAATAAAACTATAAGTCATTAAATGAAAGCGTAACATCATTAACTTCATAATGTTTTAGGTAATATGCTAGGTATAATGAGCTAAATATTAACAAAATTTCTGTTAAAAATCATTAAGTTAGGTTTAGCTTGAAGGGTGCTACATACATTTGCATATCATTAATGAGAAAATACATTTTAAAATTAAAATCTTGAGATGTATTTATTGGTATGACTAATTAGGAATTTTAATTCGTTGATTAGAAATTTGTATGAAAACTCATTAAGTTAATAGTTATCGTTAAGATTTTCAATTCAATTAATTACAAATTTTAATTTTACTCAAATAATTTTAATTATTATAGGAGAATTAATAAACCAAATTCATTAACTATATAAAATTTTGTTGTACACAAATGATTATCTAAATCATTTTCAAGAAATGATACAATTTATAAAATTAAGATAATATCATTATGGATAAATTGGAGAGTGGAGATTGAGAGCACATCATCTAATTGACTAATTGTATTTGTTGGTAAGATCGTCAACAGTTTGGATCCAATCATCTGTATATGCAAACATTGTATTTAGTAATATAATATTAAAATAAAAGAATATTTAGTAATGTAATATTAAATAAAAATAAAAATAAAAATACCTTCATCTTCATCTATTTGATCAAAATAACCTTCAATTGGTCGATTAATTTCACCAGTCCTCTCCGTGTTAATACTTGTCACTGTAGGAAAATAAAAAACACAAAATTACGTAAGATAATATAAAGATAGATAAAATAAATATATTAAAAAGAAAAGAATTTACTATCAATATCTTTAGTCTTTCACCAACTTTGAGCACACATAAGGGCTTCCACAATGAGATAATGAAGTCGACCACGATGAGAAGTGATGACTCGACCATTGGTACTAAATGCAGACTCTAAAGCAATGGTGGATGATGGAATAGCTAATAAGTCCTATGCAGTGACTTGCAAGATCAGATAATTATGTGCAGACATCTTCCTCCATGACAATATATCAAACGACTCACCTTCAGTTTTAGGAACACAATTTCCCAAAAAATATTTATCTATCCATCGTATTGTAAGAAATCCTAACCCTTTTCTCATTCAAAAATTTTGAAAGATAATCTTTCAATAATGGGTCAGAAGAAAAGGTCAAATTTGAAACTAAAGTCAGAGTTGAACTGCGCGCAGCATTACGAAGATCTCGATCATAAGTTTGTTATATTCTCACTTTATAATCATTAAACAATTGATACCATAATTTTTTCATGGTATATAGACACTCTTGAGCTTCACCAGTGTACAATGCATTATAAATATATTCAACCCCGTCCATCTTATATCTCGGGTCTAACACATATAGCATTGCAACAATATCTTGAACCTTAGACCAATAAGAATTAAATTTCTCCGTCATTCGCTCTGCCATATTCTGAATCACTACATTAGAGTCAAACATTCACAATGATAAAATATGCTTCACATTGGACATATTGTTAAAGATATAGTGCGAAGTTGGATATTTTGTTCCTAATTTGAAAAACCAAATGAGTCAGATGGCAGTGAGGCTCAATCGCCTAGAATCGTAAAGTGGAGGAAAATTATCATCCCAACTTGAGGTAAACCTAAAGATTGTCAGCATTATAACCCTGAGGGGTGGAAAGGAGATTGAGGGGTCCTAAGAGAACCCCTTCAAGGATTGCTATCGAGGAAGATATTGAGAAGGAATTGGAAAAGGAAGAAAATCTATTATCGAGTACGAAGGTAAATTTCGAAAGTCCCAATATTATTAAAACTAACCATCCACCTTTTCTAAGTAGATTGACAAGACTAAACAAGGAGGAGACGGACAAAGAGATATCGGAGACTTTCTAAAAGGTAGAAGTCAATATATCTTTGCTCGAGACAATCAAGCAAGTACCAAGGCACGCCAAATTTCTTAAAGAACTGTGTACATATAAGAGGAAACTGAGAGGTGATGAGAAAGTGATGATGAGTGAGAATGTGTCGATGGTATTCAGAAAGAAGACGCCTCCAAAATGCGAGAATCCAGGTATGTTTACCATTCCTTGCAAAATTAGTAATACTGTGACTAATAGAGCTATGTTTTATTTGGGTGCTTCTATTAACGCGATGCCTCGTACAATTTATGCTTCTTTAAATTTGGGTCCATTGAAAGAAATGAGTGTAATCATACAACTAGCTGACCACACTAATGCTTATCATGATGGTGTGGATGAGGATGTTTTGGTGCAGGTAAATTAGTTATTGTTTCCTGCAGATATCTATGTTGTGGATATGAATGATGACACCTCATGTAATCCAATTCCTATCTTGTTGGAGAGACTGTGTCTTAATATGGCTCAAACTAAGATAGATGTTCATGAGGTCACCCTCATAATGGAATTTGATGGGGATATGATTCATGTCAATATTTTTTATATCATGAAACTTCCTCTTGATGATCATTGTGTTTTTTCTGTTAATATGATTGATCCTTTGGTTGAGGAAATGTTTAAATAAAGTTGCAAGGAACATTTGGAAACGGTTTTAATCGAGGATATGGAAGTAGAAGCCAACACTGATGTTGAGATGGGAGAAGAGCTTATGGAAATGCTAGCAATCTTGGACTCATTGGAAAGCTCTTTAAAAAGGTATGCTTTGGCTACTATAGACTTCCTAAAGCTCCCCATAATTTGTTACCTTCTAATATGAAGGCACCATCATTTGAATTGAAGTCACTTCCTACACATCTGAAGTATGCCTATTCGGGAGATAAGCAGACTCTCCCCATTATCATTTTTGGTGGAGTTAACTTCAAGTCAAGAGGAGAGGCTGGTTCGAATGCTGAGATAGAATAAGAAGGCCATTGGGTGGACTATCATAGATATTCAAAGGATAAGCCCTTCCATATGTATGTATTGCATTTTGTTGGAGGAGGATGCAAAATCCACAAGGCAAATTCAGTATAGGCTTAATCCTCCAATGATGGAAGTTGTGAAAAAGAGGTGTTTAAGCTTCTCGATGTTGGGGTTATCTACCCAATTTTCAACAGCAAGTGGGTAAGTCCTATCTAGGTGGTTTCAAAGAAGCCTGGAGTCACTGTTGTGACAAACCAAGAAGGTGAGTTGGTTCTCACCCGAGTGCAAACCAAGTGGCGAGTATGTATTGTACTACTCATAAAGACCACATTCCCCTATCTTTTATTGATCAGATGCTTGAGAGATTGGCTGGTTATGATTACTATTGCTTTTTAAATGGCTTTTCAAATTAACTTCAGATCTCGATCGAACCGAAAGATCAGGAGAAGACCATATTTACATGCCCATTTGGTATGTTTGCCTACTAAAGGATGCCATTCGGATTATGTAACACACCCGCCATATTCCAAAGGTGTACGGTAAGCAGTTTTTTCGAATAGATTGAGAAGATTATCAAGATATTCATGGATGATTTTACTATGTATGGATCTTCTTTTGATGAATGTCTTGAGAATCTTGCCATTATATTGGAACAATGAATAGAAACTAATTTTGTGTTGAAATGGGAAAAATGTTATTTTATGGTGGATCAAGGTATAGTTTTAGGTCATATGATATCTACTAAGGGTATTACAGTAAACAAGTCCAAAGTTGATCTTATTTTTTCTTTACGTTGCCCCTTTATTGTAAGAGAAGTGCATTCTTTTATTAGGCATACAGGTTTTTACCGAAGGTTCATTAAGGATTTTTTGAAGATAGCTGCACCACTATGCAAGCTTCTTCAATAAGATGTCTCATTTGAGTTTGACAAGAAGTGCAAGGAATCATTTAACAAACTTAAGGAGCTTCTGATATCCCCACCAGTGATTCAATCACCAGATTGGAACCTCCCCTTCTAGATCATGTATGATGCGAGCGATTATGCAATGGGGGTGGTTCTAGGACAAATAGTGGGAAAAGCTTTGGATGCCATTTACTATGCTTCAAAGACTTTAAATCCAGCACAATTGAATTATTCCACTACTGAAAAAGAACTGTTATCTATAGTTTTTTCTTTGAAAAATTTTTGATCATATTTGCTTGGTGCTAAAATGATTGTTTATTCTGACCATCCAACATTACGATGCTCGCTGACAAAGAAAGAAGCAAAACCGAGACTAATCAGAAGGATTTTCCTCCTTTAAGAATTCGATTTGCAAATCAGAGATACAAAAGGGGTAGAAAACGTGGTAGCGGACCATCTTAGACTTTTGATAAAGAAATAAGATGATATCCCTCTATGAGAAACCTTTTTGGATGAGCAATTATTTTTTTCCAGTGCGACACCACCATGGTATATAGATATTGTCAATTTTTAGTTACTAACGAATTACTTGTTAATTTGTCAAAGGTTCAAAAGGATAAGTTATGGAGTGAATCAAAGTATTACGTATGGGATGATCCATATCTTTGGAGGCATTGCACAGATCAAGTTATTAAGAGGTGTGTACCAAAAAATGAATCATCATTAATTTTATCCTTCTACCATTCATATGTTATAGAGGACATTTTGGAGTGAAAAGGATAGCTCCTAAAGTTCTAGAGAGTGGCTTCTTTTGGCCAAAATTGTTCAGAGATGCATATACCTTCTATAAATCCTGTGATAGATGCCAACGGTCAGGTAACTTGTCCTGTAAAGATCAATTGCCACAAACTCCTTTGTTTTTTTGTGAAAATTTTGACATTTGGGGTATTAATTTTATTGGACCTTTCCCTTCGTCTTTTAGCTTTTCTTATATTTTGCTTACGATTAATTATGTTTCTAAATGGGTGGAAGAGAAAGCCACTAGGACTAAGTTATTGCAGGTTTTGTTAAGGCTAACATTCTTTTTAGGCTCGGGATACCAAAAGCCATCGTTAGCTACAGAGGAACCCCCTTCTACAATAGTGCGGTAGAAGCAATGTTTAGAAAATATTACATTAAGTACAAAGTTTCTACTGCTTCCAATCTCCAAACAAACGGCCAAGATGAAGTCTCAAATCCAGAAATCAAGTTAATCTTGGAGAAAATTGTGCAGCCCCATAAGAAAGATTGGAGTGTAAGACTAAAAGATGCACTATGGGCCTCCAAGATGGCTTATAAAACACCAATTGGGATGTTTCCATATAGGCTAGTGATTGAAGCCATGTCATCTTCCGGTGGAATTACAACATAAGGAATATTAGGCCATCAGAAGATGCAACATGAACTTGGATGATGCAGGAGTGCATAAAAAGTTGCAGCTTCAAGAGTTGGAAGAGATGAGGAATGAGTCATATCAAAATGTAGTGATATATAAGGAAAAGACGAAAGCTTTTCACGATAAGATGATTTTGAGGAAAAGCTTATCGGTGGGCCAAAAAGTGTTACTAGATCATTCCAAACTCAAACTCTTTCCAGGTAAGTTGCGTTCCTATTAGGTTGGTCCGTTTGTTATCACACGTGCCTTTTTTTGGGTGCGGTGGAGATACGGAGCCTTAAAACTGACAAGACGTTCAAAGTGAATGGTCATTGCTTAAAGACGTATTATGAGGGCTTCTAAATGGAGGATTAGAGGTGTTGATACTAGAGGATGTAACTGGTATCACTAATACACGCTACTGGTGGTCGAGCCAACAATGTCAAACAAAGACACTACTTGGAAGACAACCTAAAGGAGTTAATTTCTATCTTTTACATTTTCACTTTTGTTATTTTTGTTAACTGCTCCATTTCTTGCATTTGATTTTACATTGAGGACAATGTAAGTTTTAAAGGTAGGGGTAGGGTATATTAGTTTTTATGCAAAATTTTGAGCTTAATTTTAATGTTTTGCTCAAGGATGGCCAAAAGCTAAGTGTGGGAAAAATTGATAGTGCTTAATTGATTATGAAATTATTCCATAACACTTAGTGATTATTGATATGAAATTGCTTAAGATACTCACTTCGACTTATATATGATTTTCGGCTCAATTTAGAAGCAAAGAACTTGAAGTGAGTCGAAAGCATGACATTTTGGTCATTTTTTGAAGATTAATTTTCACTTGTTTTCTTGGAATAAGAAGAAGAAAATTAAAAAACAAGAAGAATACAAGAAAAATGAAAGCACAAAATGCAAAGAACGTGAACTACATGATTATGCATGCAATTTTACATGCAATTTATGTTAATTTAATGGCAATGCAATAAGTTAATTAATGGACAATGTATAAGGGAACGTCCATGGAGCTAAGGTGCAGCAGTGGAGCATGAAACGCAGTAGTATGAAGGGAAGATACTACTAGGAAGAACCAAAACACAGAGCATAAGGTGGATTAAAACGAGAAACAAAACGACGAAGTAGTGTAGATCACTTTGACAAAACGCAGACGATGTTTGTGTCTCTGTATTTCATGCAGACATCTTGTGGGAACGTAGACACATTTCACAAAGATGATGTCTGTGAAACGCATACGTGGAAGACTTCAATATATGTTTTGCTTAAAACACATTGTAGCAACAGAGTGAGGTTTTAATAAGTGAGACGTGTATAGTAAGAGGGACCTATATTGTTAATTTGTCAAATCAGTGAACAGTATAGAGAAACTTGCAACATAAAAGAGGAGTGCCTATAGGGGTTTTGATTAGGGTCAATTTTCATGGTGTTGAACTATTTTTTTAAGAGACCCATAGATGGCTAAACGTCCTGATGCCAGTTCGGAGGTGATATTAACGCCGATGAACCAGGTTGAGTGTATTTCACCGATTTTGTTGTTTCTTTCTCTCATTAGAAATTAATTGTGTTATCCTATGTTAATTGATGTAGGTTTTTTGTATGGATAATCGGATTTTCATTATTGTTTAGTTATTTGCGTATAAACCCATTGGGTATTGTGAAAAGATGATTTTAATGCATTCATTAAATCGTTTATTTACAAACTCATTGCTAGAATTTCAATATAATAAATTCATATGTAGCGACTAATGATTCATAATCATTAGGAATAACATGATATAGGTTAAATGACGTATCGTATGTGGTTGTTGCCTTAATTAATCGATTTCTTAATTCGTAGTGCTACTACCTAATTAAATCTAGAGATCGTATCCTAGGTTATTCGATAGTTAGGTTTAATTAACAATCGTATTTTGATTAAACATTACCTAAGAGAAAACTTGGGTTAATTATTAACCGACGATTGGTAGTTGCTAGAAAAGGTTTGAGAATAACAAATTAATGAAATATGTTTGATTAAGGTATAGGCCAAGATTGAACCAAAGAACTGGGTCTCTACTGAATTCTCCATTTTTATCATTTTTTGCATATTTTTTATATTTTGTTTACATTAGATTAGTTTTATTTTATTTTCTTATCTCAAAATTCAAAACCCCCTAAACCTAAACAATAATTAATTTCATTTCAATAACTTTATACACACTCTCTATGCGATCAACCTAGACTCACCACTGCTATAGTAGTAGTCTAGTTATTTTATTTTGAGTAACGTTACGGCGCATTGTCAAGGCTCTTATTTTCATATTTATCATTCCTTATTTTTGAACATACATACTTCTTTTTTTAGGAAAATGAATTTATTTAAAATTTGAAATCTTGTTGTGCTTCCCTATGAAATGAAAGGAATGTTCAAGCTGAAAAAAAACTATGTTGGATCTTTCTTAAAACATAATCTAAAACTAGATCTTTCTTATCTAAAGAAATCTAAAGATTACTGTAGGAAAGTGGTTTGGTAATTAAGCCTTCCTGAATACATTTTTGCTCTTTCATCTATTTAAAAAAACCTCTTTAAGGATCTACTAAGGGAATGTAGGAGGAATGCTATTAGAAACTTGTTCTTTTTCTTTTTTCACAAATAGGAAATTCGTATCAAACCAATGACCATATCCATGATCCAGACATTATTCTAAAATAACCCCAATCTTTTCCAGGTTTCTTTAATGATTGTTGGTTGAGTCGCACAATCAATGTGTCACCCTAAAAAAATTATGAGGTTGTCCTTTTTATTCTTTTTGGCCCTTTAACTGAAATATAAGATTTATCGGGTTAAAGAAGCAAACCTTCCCACCATTAAATTAAACATGATAAAAAACATCCAAATGATCCCTCACTAAAAAGATTTTTAATGTTGAAGCTACTAACAGTTACTACTGAGTATCAAGTGACATTGATAGGAATCAGAATAGATTTTTCCATAATAACAGGCTTCTTAGGAAAATCATCCTTATCAAATGATTTATGTTGATCACTGAATGAGGTCTAAGATTTATCAAGGAAAAGTTATCCAATGTCTCAACAATAACAGTGAAGGGAGCTTATACAGACTTCATCTTTTTATTACAATTTGGTAATTATAAAGTTTTAGAAAATAAAAATGAAAATTTCATTCAAAATTGTCTCAATTTTGTAAACTGAAGAAATTAATAATAAAACCCAAAAAGACACTGAAATACAATTAAGAGATTCTGTCTGGTCACAATTAGAAATATCAATTTATTACATCAAATATATTTAAAATAATTTGCTTCTAAATAGGAATCAAAGCATTAAAGAGGCTAAAAATTAATAATATCGTTGGCACCAACATAGAATCCTCTAACATCCACTAAACAAAATCTTATAAGCAGACACCAAATATTTGGTACATGCTTACTAGAGTGTTCATGGGCAATCATAATAGCATAGCTATGATGGGTCATGTTCATGGACTATAGGTCACGGGTCATGTTCATGGACTATAGGGATATACGTTGTTGATCACGGGTCATGTTCATGGACTATAGGTCAGTACATGTTGGTGTTCATATGTTTACAAAATTTTCATATGGACGATTAGATGTCTGACTATGTTAGCCACATCAATAACAAACTAATAAAACTGACTTTTTGACTTAAGTCATAAAGGTCTTGGAATGTTGGTCACTTCAATGAAAATTTATAAGGTTTAGCACTACAATGAAAAAAATCTAAAAGAGTTTGACACTATAGAATATGTTATCTCTTTTTGAATAATATGTTAATTAGAAGAATTCTTCGTAATGATTTGTTGGGTCATAGCAAGATTCTTAATGACCTTTGGGTCCTTCTGAAAGATTTTAATATTCATATTTTTCATCTAAAACACAAGAGCATCATATGAAATGGTTGTAAGAAATGAAAGATTGTGGGAATTTCCTGACTAGCTTCTCTTTGATTGAACTCAAAACTACCCCTACTTCACATGGTGCAAAAAAAATATGGTTGGAATTTAATATGGAGGAAGCTCAACAGAGTGCTTGTAAATCTTGATTGGTTACATTCTCAAGCCACATAAAAGGTATTTGACTCACTTTAGATTCAACAATTATTTAGATAGACATGAAGGGTTTGAATATATTCTTGCCAATTATTGGAATCACAAATTAACGGGCCTACTCAATTGATCAAATGCTACACAAAACCTAGACCAATCAAAATTAATATGAAATCCTAGAAAAAAATTAGGTTATGGAAATACGAAGACTTAGGTTTTGACCATAAAGGATACTTAATTTAAAAGTTGCCAACAAGATCTAGATAAGGATTTAGACAATCTAACTCTCTAAGCACAAAAAAAAAGTCCAATTTTTATACCTATGTATCTATAATCCACTATCATTTCTCTCTCACAAGGAAAAGTCGTAATCTTTAAATCAAGGGGAGGGATGTTAATACTTAATACCAATTACTTCCATAAAATGATGATGACATGGAAAGACTTCGATTCTATTACCAGTATCAAAGATACATTAGGTTTCATTATCTCTAACTTGAAATTACTAAGTTATTTTCTCACAATCACTAAAAAGTCTTGCTAGGTGCTAGGATAACTACTTGAACTGGTAATCTAGATCTTATACGCTTGTCCTCAAGTGGGAAATGAACTTAGGATTATGATTTTATCTCCAGTTACGGTTAAAGATGTAAGAAATGTTACCTTTACCCTAATCAGGATTCAGGACAAAGCTTCAAGTCCAGATGGATTGAATGGAAATTTTTTTAATAGAAATTAGGTTTTTTAATAGAAATTATTGTATTCTAGACTAATCCCCAAATGTTTCAATCCTTCTACTTTCCATGCTTAAAGTCTAATATCGTGTTGTAACTTTTTCTATAAAATCATTACTAAGTTGTTAACAAACAGATCATAGAAGAAAAAACTCAACTTTAACATTAGAAACTCACGTAATACCTTCATATATGGAAAAAAAAATAGTAAACATTATTCCGAGGTGTTAAATGTATTTGGTTTCTCAGAAAAATTCATCACCTAATTTATGCCCGTATGCATTACAACAACTTCTTACTCGATTATAGTGAATGGAGATCTTTTCGAGGCGCCAAAGGGGCTTAGAAAAGGAGATTTGCCTGGAGTTCTTAAGTTTCTTGAACTTAATTGAATTATGTGACTTGAATTCGCCGTCACCGGACAAGATCCACGCTCAAAATAACAAGTTTATAATTTGGGGATGATTTCACTCAATATTTTCTCTCAGACAAAATTATTGTAGCGACCCCTATGTTATACGAAAGTAGCTAATTAAACCCTGAGATATAAAATGTTACTCTATTAATCTTATGTTTTCATTTTCTTTGCAAAAAATCCTAATCGTATTGTTGTTCCTCCACGCTTGAGAACGTGAGTTAATAAAATTTTAACTCAGGATTTTTTTTACTAATTTTTATATGTCAAGATTTTTTTAGCAACTTTTGAATAACACAGAGTTATTAAGCCAATAAATTCTTTTCTCTTATGTCTTTCCAATTTTGAATCTGTTTCGGGATTTGCTTTTGCTGTTAGCAGAGATTAAAAGGTCATCCTCATCTGTCTCAGGAACTGCACATAATTTTTGAATTTCGTCTTGGCACCTAACCTTTAGAATACTTATTGCGACTTTTCTTAATTACCAAGAGACTAATATGGATTGTACGTCACTTATTCCATATGTTCTTGAGAAAATAGATACTTGGGCAACGAAGAGTCTCTCGTATGCAGGTGCATAAACTCTCATCCAACCAGTCATTAATTCACCATAAGTATTATGGGCTAGTCATCTTCTTACTCCATTTTTCACCATAAGATTGATCAAAAGATTATTGAAAAACTTCTTCTGGAATGAGAATAAAGGTAACTCGGAAGGCAATTGGGAAAATTCTCTATTTTTCTACCGAATCCTAACTATTAGTGATTCTCCACTATGTGGACTGTGAGGTGGAGAGGAATGTGTAAAAAAAAGAGTGTAGGGATTAAGAGATCATTTACAAAATTCTTTATCTTGGAATGAGAATAAAGGTAAATCGGATGGAGGTAAAATCAAACGGGAAAATTCTTTATTTTTTCAAAGAATCCTAACTATTACAGTTATTCTCCACTGTGTGGATTGTGAGGAGGAGATGACTGTATAGAAGAAAGATTCAAACCTTACACCTTGCTAAACGCATTTAAACAATCTTTGTCGATTAAATGCGTGCATACTGAACATTTCAATAACAATTGCTACTGGCAAACTACCCTGGTAATTCAGTGATCTGGACTTGGAAAAGATCATTGAAGATTAGGACATTAATTAATCAAGGACAAAATAAAGCACTAGAGTAACTGTTGCTCTTCGTACTTCTGGTATGATAATTAGCACAACCCCGGATGTACTCATAGCTTGCAGTCTTTGAAATCTTACATAGACGGTCTTCCTACTAATTTTAAAGTTGAAGCAATTATAAGGAATAATTCATGGTGTTGGCCAACTAGTTCAAATGATCAAGAATCATATCAAGATCCTTCAACCTTAGTGCTTGGCACAGCCTAGTATGATTTCCAGACCATACTCCTACATTCAATTTCATCCTTTGGTTAACTTGCAACCAGAAACTCGACAGAAAGACAAATTCTACTTCATAAAGCTCTCCTTGATGGGGTGCTTGTTTTGCTCAGAACCATTGGAAACGTTCAGCCATACTTCCTTTGATCGTCTATTGGTAACTACTCTTACGGTTGAGCTATTCAGCATATATAATAGGAATTCTCTTATCTTCTAATAGCAATTGATTAATACCCTGAGCTGGCCCGAAAATTTATGTTTCTATAAATGGTGATGCCTTCTTTTACAAACTCTTGTTTAATTGCTTGATTTAATTAATCTGGTTTGATTAGAAGTGAAGATGCTCTATCATCCTTGAGGCATATTATTAGAATGCCAAGGAAATCTGTTTGATCAAGAAGGTTATGATCGATTCTCTTAGACCTTTCAAATACATTGAGAGAATCAACAGGATTCAAGAGAAAAAACTGGAAATGAAGACATTGTATATCAATCATCTGTAACTGTTTAAGAAAATAAATACTAATGACAAGAAATGATGTAATCTCCTTGTTTTCGCACTGACGTCACTAAGAGTTCGTCACCCAAAATTCGCTCTCCGACCGAATGTGCGTTAACACTGCCTTTCCCTCACATTCACTATCCCACGTACATATATTATATATATATATAAGAGCCCGGAACACATGAGCACAACACGTTTACACTTTTATATAAATATGCAGAGTGAGGAAGAAAAGAGATTGAAGGAGAAGCGGCAAGATGGTGATGAATGAGGAGGAGCAGTCATTCAGTAATGCCCCAAGAGAACAAGTATTGGTGTTCAAAGAAAAGGATGGAAGTTTATTTCCAACGGAAAGAGTGTCAGTGAAGAAGAAGATTTTTTATAAGGCTGTTGAACTTTTTAAAAAGTGCAAGGTTCCTAAGCTCATATGCTATAAGGTAAAATCTTGGAAGCATGATAATGCATAAATAGCCTTTACTCAGTGGTCGATTGATGCATTATCAATATGGTTAAAGTGTGTGTCAAAGCATTTTATAGAAAGAGAGTTGTTATATATAAGTTACTAAACAATAAATCTTCCTTAATTAATTACTCTCCCATGTATCATATGAAACTGATTAAGGTTGTCACCAAGGGTGTCCCTTTTACCTTGTTCGTATACAAAGTTGATCGGATCAATTTATATGGGCATTAGAAGTACCTTTTCAAGAGGACAGTATATATGCTAAGGTAGGTGGGAGGACGTGCCAATCATCAAACGTAACATTAAATTCTAGTTTGATTTTGGACATTGTTTAGGTTCGGAATCAAATGAATAATTTGTTCTGAAGTTTTAAATTGTAAATTATGGAGTTTACAAATTATTATAAGAACTATACTTAGCATAATTACAATTGCGTAACTAAACTGAAATCCTATACACATATACATATACATATACACACTATAGAATCCTATATATATATATATATATGGAAGGCAATGAACTTTGTTAGCGACCCACACATCGTCTGTCCACGATTGGTCAGGGCTAACATTAGACAACCTCAACTAAAATATCATCAACTGTAGATTTGGCTACTATATTTAAGCAAATTCGTCAATGGCGCCTGAAGCATCTCCGTTACCAAATTACGACAAAGCCCAAATCTAGCGTACACCATGGCCAAAGTCAGAATCCGAGGATAAAGTAACAACGGTAAAGGCGGAAAAAAAAAAACCAATGATGGTGGCAGCCAATACTATGACAAAGGAAGGATGTCTCTTAAATGCTCTTTTTTTTTTTTTTGAGAAAGTAAGATTTGTAAATATATTATGTACAATGAAGGTAAGTTACAAAAGGATCACACTTTGGAAAGCACCTCTCCAAAGACTATCTTTTATCTCCACATTCTACACTTCAGCTTACTTAATAACTAGCAAAATGAAATTACAATATTGAGTTGGAAAACAAAGTTTCTAAATTCTCCATGAAGACACTAGTGTGCTGTTGCATTTTCTTGCAAATTGATTAATGATAAATTGGTCCCTTATGGTTGCTATTGTTAAGGCTATCATAGTGCTTAATTCTTCTCCTTACTTGTGAATCCTTTGGAATTTCTTTCTTTCCATGTCTCCTACAAATAGGTATCCATTGCCACCAAATATGTTTTCTTATCCTCCTTAGGTCTTGGATTCGCTAGTATCTATTGGAAAATGTCAACTAAACTAGCATAGTTGATATCCCAATATCATAGTTCAATGATCCTCTTTACAATTCGCTTGGAGATTCTACACTGGAAAAATAGATGATCTCTAATTTCATTCTCTAACTTACATAAAACACGGGTTGTGGGTCAGGATAAATATCTTAGTCTATCCATTAAGTTGAGCATGTTTAACGTTGATAACCATAACAGAAAACTAACACTTTACTTAAGACTGCTATTCCAAACCCATTATGCTCCATTTTACCTTTCATCCAATTCCTTGGATCAATTCCTTATTTTTACTATTTGTTAAGCACGCCATAGGTATGTTAAGCGAAAGATAAATATCCTCATTTTCAAGATTTAAAATTTAGATTGTTTTATTATTCCTCATCACTTTTTGAAATAGTGCCCAATTTGCATTTTCCGTAAGAACCTACACTTTGGCTTTTCTGAGGAAGAGTCGAGTGAGTTGACCTTACATAGTGATTCTATATAAGAGCACCTTGACTATTCTAATTATCAAACCATAAAGAGGCTTTCTCTCCTTTCCCTACTTTATAAGTGACATTTGGTTCCACTAAGTTTCTTAACTTCAGCAGTTGGTTAAAGAATCAAGAAGGAGAGGCTTTTGGAACCATAGCCCAAAGGCCATTTCCTTTAAGAGTATAACTGTGCAACCACTTGATCTATAATGATTCCTTGTCTATTAAGATTCTCCATAGCCTTTTTAGCATAAGAATGTTCACTACAACAAAAGAGATATTTGGCGTCGTTTTTTAAATGTCGTAGAAGCCAATAAGACGTCGTCTATTAAAACGTCACAATAGATGTCGTAGATAGTGGTGTAGGTAATAGGTTTCTGCGATATTTGATAGAAGACGTCGTAGAATGCTTAGCTATTCTGCGACGTTCATAAAGACGTCAGGAAAGAGGTGTATATTTCGCGACGTTTGGAGATAACGTCAGGAATTGTTTGTGTTTTAATGACGTTTGGAAGACGTCGCATAAAATAAATATTCTGCAACATCTGATTCAACAAACGTCGCGGATTGTAAAGTATTTATTAAATACAATTTTACCGAAAATTAATTTATTTAAAATAATTTTGGTAAATTTTGTTATTAATGTTTTAATATAAATTAGAATTTCTTGATTTGTTTTATTGATCTGAATATTGGAATAATTTATAATTTAATCAAATTTAATTATTAAATTTTCAATTTTCAATTTTCAAAATCAAATTTAATTGAATAAATTTGATTTGTAATTAGGTTTTATTTAAATTTGTTTTAAATTTCATAAAATAATTTTATTTAATTATTTGCTAATTTAAAATTAAACTAAATATTAAAATAATATTTATTTAATAACTATTAAATATTATTTATGAAATAATTTTTTTATAATTCATCAATTTTTGAATATATAATCAATTTTAATAATTATTCATGTATAACAAGAATTGAATACATGCAAACAATTTATTAATTAAAATAAACAAAACGTCATAAGTGTTTAATATATCAATATGAGTACATGTTAATTTACTCTAAACGAACATTATGTGTAGAACATAAAAGTTTCAATCGATCCTGCATTTTTTTAAAATTGTTTAGTCAAATTATCGACTTGAGACTACAATCCCTGATTAGCCTTCTTTGATTCTTCTAATTCGTCTCGAAATCTCTTTCTGATCGAAGTATTCCCTTGTGATTGTGGCCCAATTCTCATGCCAACAATGTAATCTGATCTAGTGCCTAGGACTTTGTCTCACACTTCATCCACTATCATCGGATGATTTTGTTCTATTGAATGTGTCATTTCATGACACATTAATTCCTGGAAAAGCAAGAATTAATTACATACACATTCTTATTTAACAAATATTTGTAAATGAACTATGTACTCACCCATTTTGCTTTGTTTTCGGCAGTTGTCCATTGATCTTTACTTTCATCATAATGAGTGTGATACCATAGCTTCATCCGGTTATACTCTTCTCCGTCCCTGTCATTCTGTTGAAAAAAAATTACAAGTAATTCTTTTCATAAATTTTTAAATGGAAATCAAAGTAAAATATAATTAAAAAGATAGTAACTCACAATCTCATGTCGTATCGCTACAAAGGTCTTGGAGCCAGAGTTTGGTCGACATTTCACCTAACTTCTAGCCAGTTTGGCTTTTCGACTTTTTTCCTAATCATACACGTAGCAAAATCTATTATAACGTCTATAAATCACAAATCATAAATACTAAAATATAATTAGTTATCAAAAAAGTTGTGAAATAAAGTTTTTTTTATCAAATAAAAATTAACCTTTGTAGCTGATTGCTCCTAATACTCACATAAATCCATCCACTCTGCCAGTGTGACATTATGCGGCTTCGGATCCTTTCCGTGCTTGGTAAAATGCCTTTTAAAATTATACATTTGATCTTTAGACCTTAAAGTAAGAAACCTCTTCACAGTAACATGTATTTCGTTGTCAGTCTTCATTCCCTTGACTTCCAACTTTTGCTGCAAAAAATTATAAGTTATTGGTCAACGTTTTAAACAAATGGAAAACACGTACAAATTGGATTGGTTTAGAATACTTACATCTAACTTATCAAATGTAATGTCCAATTCCTCATTAGTAATTTTTGAAAATTTTGTTCTTACAGGAAAAGAATTTCGGGATATCAAACCAATCTCACTCGATAATTTGGCAGACTATACGGAGTTGGTTAGTCGTCCTTTAGCAAGGGAGATCTCTATCTCCAATCTTTTACCTATCGCCTTATTAATCTTTGCTAATCCGTGTCCTTTCGTAACACCCCTTGTTTTTTTTGCATCAGTTGTGGATCCTAAAATAGCAAAAGAATAATTTATAGTTAGCATATAACAATGTTGATAAATCTAATTAATGTTAAGATTATACCTGCAGCGCTTGCAGAAGAGGAGCCCACACTGGAAGGAATAGTGTGATTTACTGGTGTCTGATAATTAGAAACTGGAGGCATTTTTTCAGAAGTTGACGGAGAGCTAATATTGCGTCGCATTTTCAAAATTTGTTCATACTTATCTCTAGGATGAATGCTAGGCATAGAATTGACTTCTCTTGGTGTTGCAGTACGGTCAGAAAGTACACGTGTGTGAGCTTGTGCCTGTGTAGGTGTAGGTGCATGTGCAGGTGTCTGATCTTGTGGTTGTGCACGAGCATAGGGCTCATTAGTTGCACTTCCAATTAGCTGACGATACCGCGACTGCAGTTGTGTAGGTACTAAGGTACTTGGTGCAACCTTATTCTTCTTCTTGGGTAGACCAAGTCTCATGTGATTCATCTGCATTCACATCGACATTAGTGCATAAATCCTATGTCATTCACATCGACATCATTGTAAGTAAATTAAACATGTTATGTACCTATGTCATTAACCAAAAATTCATAAATACATAAAAGTCATTCCATATATTACCTGCTATATGGAGTAATTAAGAGATAGATGATTGTGTCTTACTATGTATCTGAATACAATCTGCAAAAACAATAGTTGAAAACAAGAATATAAGAAAACAAGAAACTGATTTTTAATGAAAAGCTTGATGATTGGGAATGTATACAATGTGATGCCTATACCCTTGCCATGTATAAAAGAAACACATGATTGAGAATTTAAGGATTAACTATTCATTGGCATTACACACATTTAGAAGACAATAATATGTATCAGCTTAATATCTATTGTTCTGTTAAAATGACACTGTTGCATTCACTTTTAACATTGATGCATTATAGTTATGAACTTATATTTGGGACCTAACAAGTATAGCTTTCTGATTCTATGTTCTTTCTCGTTATAGTTAAGAACTTATATCCTTCTCAACAGACTCTATTCATAAAACTAGCTTTCCAAAGCACAAGCCTAATCCTTCATCCTTAAATCCCATAAGCTGAAAAAAAAATCTAAGAGATTCACAAATAAATCATACTCGGAGATATTTATTATACCTGCCTCATGATCAATTGGTGGTCTACGTCAACATAGGGTTAGTAGTACTGAGAAATAATCAAACTAAGTTCTTAACTGGAAGTTCCTTTTCTTCCATAACCAAGTTTAGCTACTAGTGTTCTTTCTCTTCCCTTTTACTTTTCTTAAGAAAATCCTAATTTTGAAAACTCTTGTTAATTATAATGAATCCTTTCACTACTTCTTTATATGTCTAATAAAATTGATTTTTAACGATCTAAATTTCATTTAAAGACTCTTAATAATAAAATTATATGTATATAAGATTATTTCATATTCGAGTCTAGTAAATGGTCTATTTGTAAAATGTTAAAAAGGACTTCGTATAATTGATGTAATATATGTTGACTCCTCTCGTCTTGTATAAATGTAATGTAAAAGTCGGGAAACCACATCAGGAATTACAAGACCTGGAAAAAAACCTTTAATCATAGCCATGTGCTTCCTTGTATTAGTGGTGGGAATTGTGCAGGCTTGTACCTTCTTGTTGCTGCCTACTACTCAAGCATTTGATCAGCCAGAAGCCTCACAATTAGCCATGCCGGGCTGCAACTCCAGTTGTGGTAACGTAAGCATACCGTACCCATTTGGGATGAACAGTCCCCGTTGTTACCTGAATGAAAATTTCATTATCAATTGCACAAACAACAGTTCCCCATCCCTATGGAATTCTAATATTACTGTTACCAACATAACTACGGACGGCCAATTGAACGTTCTCACCTACCGTGCTGCGAGTTGCTTCAACTATTCCGGGAAGATAGAGGAGCTGTCTAAGCCGGCATATCTCAAATTGTCAAAATTCAAAATCTCTAAAACCAACAAGTTCACTGTTATTGGTTGCAACAGTTACGGTTATCTACGTGGTATCCGCGGCGACAAAAATTACTCATCAGGCTGTATTACGACTTGTTATAATTCTACGTTCATCGACACTTCATCTTGTTCCGGGAGTGGGTGCTGTCAGATGGAGATTCCTGATGGTCTCCAAAACGTAAATATCTACTCCCACAGTTTCTTTAATCATAACACGACGCTGGATTTCAATCCCTCCACGTATGCCTTCACTGTAGACGAAACATTCAAGTTCTCCACCAGCGACTTGAAAAATATTCCAACGTCTAGAAGGTTTCCAGTAGCGCTTAATTGGGCGATTGACTACGACAATTTGAGTTCTCCATTGGGAAACTATACCTGTTCCTGTCCCAAGGGTTCACATTTTTTACATTCAAATGATAATCACAATTTATATTAAAAAATATCATACATACGTAAAATAAAGGATAATATAGAGTATCTAAAATATTACAATTTTATCTTATATAAATAATATTATGTTAGAATATCAAATAAAAGAATAATAAATATCTATAACTTTTAAATACTACAATGTACAACAAGAATTCATACTAAAAAACAACAAACTAAACTTGAAACAAAAACGTTTATAGTTATTATATATATATATATATATATATATATATATATATATATATATATATATATATATATATATAAGTAAAATTAGAAAAGAGGAGAAATAAAACCTATAACATCATTCTAATTCCAAAGAGAATATCATTTTATTATTAAAACTCGTAAATTTTATAAAAATAACAATTACCATTTTAAAAATCAAGTTATAGGTAATTAATATATCACTGAAATCTGGAGAGTTTAAATTCTTATTAGTAATTATTATCTAAAAGTTTATTACATAATTATATTGAAACCTTTTCTTTGTACAAATTTGAAATAAATTAAAGTACTAGATATTTTCTTTATTTTTGTGATGAATGAATGCAAGTATTTTGAAATAAAAATAAAGATAAATGAAGATACACTTGTTCATCCTCTAAACACATTATTTATAAATTAAATTTTATTATAAATTTTCCATAATTAAAATTTAATCGAGCTTAAAATTTTAAAAGATAAAATTCTCATACAAATACATTCTACATATAAAATTTCAATTTTCACACAAACACACACAAAAAATTTTTGTATTAATATGATTGAAAGTATGAGTAAAGTACTAATTTCTTATTTTTAGTATTCCTAAAAGAATTTAAATATAATTATGATATTTGAAGAGAAATTCACAAGAGTCACATTGTTCCAAGCATAAGCATAGGCAAACCAACAAGTTTTTTTCTTGACTGCTATGGAAAATTGCATTTTGACAAACTTTTTTAAAGATAAACTGATATTGGTTCTGCCGGATTTTGGCTGAACTGTACGTTGCCGTTTGGACCTATGAGCTGGTTGCTTTTTGTGATTAATTCGACGTGAAGATACCTGCAAAACAAAGAAGGCACGTCGGGGGTTGTGTCTCGATTAGCCCCTCCGACGCTCAAGTCAATATTTTTGTGAAGGTGAGGTTGATCAATGCAGTGAAAAGCTAGGTTTTGATTGTGTACCTCTGTTATGGGAGAATTATACCTTATATAGGGGATAGACGCTAGGGTTAAACCTTTACGTGTTTGCATGGGAGTCTCTTACATGCGGATGGGCTGAGAAGAGCATGGATCGGGCTTGGGCCTGTCGTAGCCGTTGGGTTTGAGACTTGTTCTATGAAGAATGGACCGATCGGCCCAAGAGTTATCTTGACTGGGTCCGGGCCCAGCATCGCCAACCCGACCATAAGCCTCCTTACTCCTCGAGTCTGAGCGAAGAGAAGGGTCGAATGAGTATGTAGAGGTTTATAGCTCGTACTTAGGACGGCTCGTGATTGGGGCGATCGGTCAGAAATTGAGATATGGCTCGTTTGTAGGTCGGCTCGTGAAGTAATCGATCGGTCGGGCATTGTTGTTGTAGCTCGGTCACGGGAAAGCTCGGGCGGTCCCGATCGATCAGATACCAACCGATTATGCATGACTGCTCGGATGCCGACCGGTTGGCGTAGCTTCGCTCGTTATCGGGATCGATCATTGTGCCCCGGTGATCGGCCTCGCCCTTGTTGCTTGTTGACGACTTATGGTGGTCGGATGGTCATCATTGGCAGACGTGTGAAGGTGCTTGGAGCATTTATTGTTTGACGGCGCACGTCCTTTAATAGCTGTTCAGAATCTGAAACGTATCGTCCTTGTAACCGTTGTACAGCTGCCTCGTGCGTCTCTTCGACTGACGCGCCCTTTCGGATTTCGGACAACCCTAATTTCCATGGCTCAGATCATGCTGTGTGTCCAAGCATAGCTCGGATTTTCTCCACGTGTTATACTTTGATTGGATGGCTCGTCCGAGTGCCTCCCTATAAATGTTTAGGGTCGACGAACCATTTGGTTTTCTTCACGCTTATTTCCTTCTTGCATACGCTTCTGCTTTCGTTCGTTCTTTCTTGCTCCCAGTTTTCGGAAACTTCATTCAATCGTTGTTCGATTTCCCTTTCTCCATCCGACAAAGAGGTACGTCCTTCCTCCTCTAAAGTTCTTTTCAAGAGCTCTTTTCTTGGTAATCATATCAATGGGTAGTTCTAGAAGTACGGTAGGAGATACCGGAGGAAGTGTCGACGAAGGAAAGAAGGGATGGGTTGGTTGTGGAGGCGGTACCGAGAGGTGAATTGAAGATGAGGTTGGGGGAACTGCAGCGACTGATTATTAGATGTAACATTCCTTCGTCCTGGGGGCCTAGGCTGGCCATCGGAACCGAACGGATCTTCAGCAATCTGAGCAGGTATTTTGTTGTATCTGAGAGCTTTTTCTCTGTTGGCGGCATGAGGCTTCCGTACGCTTCGATTATTGACGAAGTGTGCGCCGCCTATGAGCTAATGCCGAGTCAGATCCCCCCAAATGGCTGGAGGTTTATTAATGGTTTGACTCTTCTATGTCATCAATTCGGTTGTCCTCCGTCAGTTGACATCCTCTGCCACTTCTTAAGAATAGGTCAGAGCCCCATAATTAGGGCTGGGATTCCTCATTTTCAATACAGGGATGCCCGGTATCGCCCGGATGGAACTCCCGGGAAAGTCACTTCTTGTTGGGCCCCAAAATTTTGTTTTCTTGAAGTTATTAAGTATGAATTAATTTGATTTATGATTTATGGTATAGTTTGATTTTATTGAGAATATTCATGGAAAATTTGGATTTAATTGAGTTTAGTGTGGAATAAGTATTTATGAAAGAGTAGAAATGGTTGAGGGCAAAATGGACAAGCCACCCAAGGGTAAGAGGTTTTAGGCTTAACTTGAAGGGCATTTTAGTCATTGCTTTTTCTTGTGGGTTAAAGGAGTTAAATAGAAAGAAGAGAAAAGAAGAAGAAGAGAAGGTCGTTGGGAGAGGAGAAAGAAGAGGGAGAAGAAGAGGAATCTAAGTTTTGATGTTTCCGACAGATTCGAAGCATCCTTAAGGTAAGTTATACTCTTCTACTCTTGTTTAGGTTGAATCTAAGCTTAGTATTGTTTGGTTTGAGTAGAAATCGATGGTTTAGGATTTGGGGTGAACTTTGGTAGATTTGCTTGGATTTTGTGTTTATGTTGATGATTGTGAGTTAGAATGAGGTTAGAATGACAGAATATGACTTGATTCATGAGTTAGATGTGTTGTAGTTGAGAAATGGAAGGATTTAAGGTTTGAAAAATGGCGAAAACTGGTTCTGGAGATGAAGCTCCGCCCGCATGTCGCGACGAGCTTCAAGACGCACGTCGCGACGTGCAGAAGACCGCACGTCGCGACGTGCGTTCGAATTTAGAATAACTCGCCGCGACGTGCATGCGTTTTAAGGGCATAAGACGCACGCAGACGTGCGTGCCGACCACTCGTCACGGCCAAATAAGTAGCTCTCGTCATGGCGAGGCCAATTTTTCAACAAGTTGATTTTTAGTGTTTTGCTCATATCTTTTGGTACAGAAGTCCTTTTGGGGTGATTTTAGAGGCGTAGTGAACTAGAGAAATAGATCTACAAGTGTTGTGAAGAGATGAATTGATGAATCAATTCCTAAGAATATGAAATTTGAGGCGGAAGTTAGGAATGATATTATGGTTTCAGCATGAGTTTTGAATAAGATTTTGGTTCTTATTTTAGGAGATCAAGAGGCAAGAGGATCAAGAGGCTCTAGAGGAAACTCATTCTAGGCAAGAACAAGCAAGGAAATCAGGTGGGTTCATGTTTATAATAAAGTAATTAAGTACTCATTGTTTAGTTCAAATCAAGCAAGATCTCATGCATATACATTACATCATCCACGATCGCATTGCATACTATCATGAATGATTATATTCTGCATTGTGATTTGCATTCATGATTATTATCAAGATTTTCACAAAGGAGTGTTCTCCTTTTACGAATACAAGTGCATGAAATCAAGTTTCTGAAATACATGACAAGCAAGATTACAAGCAAGTTTACAAGCAAGTGCCATTTTGGCAACAAGTTTATAAGAACATGCTTATATGGGTTTGTGGTGTCCCTCACGATAGTCAAGTGCACATTGACTCATGAAAAGGCTTCTCCCTTTGCCTGATCAGTAGTATGGGGTTTCCCACAAGGATTTCCCTCACGAAACTACGTCTACACATCAACATTTCGATGGCATGTGTAGTACGTCACGAACTCGGGACACCCAAACCATCATGTTATGTGTTATGTGTTATTATGTGACATGCATCATGATTTATTCAAGAATCAAGCATTTTCAAGAAACGATACATGCACGTTCAATTGATATGATTTCAATAAGTATCACGGCAATGAGATATTTTGAATACTTTTGCTTATTACTATATTATAGATGTGTTCCCACGAGCTTTATAGCTCACCCCCTCTAATCTCTCCCATTCAGGTGACGAGCCAGAGATCGAGTGAATCACGAGTACGGCAGCACTCCAGTTTCTTTTGTCTATTTTCAATGTTATATTGTTGAATGGCAAGACTTTGATTACATTTCAAGTATTAAGGGTTCAAGAGTGTTTTGTATTTTTGGCTCTTGAACTCATGGATTGTATTTGGGTTGTGATATTCTAAAAGCTTTATGAAACTCATCTTTTGGAGCATGAATTATGGTTATGTTTGTTTTAAGAGCATGAAAGTTTCACGATGGGTCCGTTGAACTTCCGATGGGTTCAAAACTCATCTTTTGATTAATGAATTATGCATGTGTTGGTTTTCACTTCAATGAAAGCAAGTTTCAAGTTTGGTTTCCAGCAGGCCCATTAACTTTCCGCGGGTCTTTTCCTTAAATGTAAAAATAGCATGTTTCACGCCACGCTCTCACGACCGATGTTGGGCTCCAGCAGCGGGATCCAACACTTCTTGGCGTACGAAGTACTTTTTTGTGAAGCCCCCAGGAACCTCCTTCGAAGCTCGACCGTGGAGGTACCCTCTAACCGAGCAATAGAATGACGTGTCGACCATATCTCTTGGTAGAGAGGAGTGGGAGGTGGTCGGCCGTATAAAAGAGCTCGGCAGATACGACTTTATTCGGCTCATGCAGGGGTACTTCAGGGGAGTCTCGACCAATTCATTTATCACTGACCCCCCTCCTCGAATTAGCGGGCTAGGAGAGGAGTCCGTCCCGTCCGGTTGACTCCTCGTGATTGAGCTAATTGTTGTATTTTTGAGCCTTGGTTTCATTTTCTAACTTAATTTATCGTTATGCAGCCATGGTGAGAATGGAAGATTCTCCCTCCCGGGCCTCCAAGTCGAAGAAGTAGGTTGTACAAAAGAAAGGGACGGAGACGGGGACTGGCGATGACGCCGCTTTGTCTATGGGGTTGGGCTCGTCCGTAGTGTCGACGGATGTTCCACCTGTCGGGGGCCGACCTTCTGATTAGGGATCATTGCCAGTTGTACCGGTCGGCGCGGGCCAGGTAGTCCTAGTAGAGGAGGAGGAGGAGGATGCGGGTCCTCCTCTTAAGAGGAAAAGGTTGGTTCGACTGGGGGATCTACCGTCCGGTCCGACAAGTCGAGCCGGGACTGGAAAAGGGAAGAAGGGCAAGGGGAAGGTGCAAGCCGCAAATCCCGGGCAGTGGGAGTCTGCCCTCAAGTTAGCTAAGAATGCCACAATCGGGGACCTCGAAGTGTCCCGTTACATTGCTGAGAGGATTACTCCTTTGTGGGACGGCGATTCATAGAAGAAGAGTAACTTGGAGCTAGGGTCTCAGCTCGTTCGTCTCGGTGTGCGGAGTGCGATGACGGCCTTCACAGTGCTACAGCATTTGGAGACTCTGGACCAGGAAATCCAGGACCTCCATGATAAGGTGAAGGCTTTGAAGGGCGAGCGTTCGGAGGTGAAGGAGGGGAGAGACCTCCTCCAGGCTCAAAACGCATCCTTGGAGGAGGAAAAGAAATCCCAGGAGAGGGAGGTGGGCACTTTGTTGGCTCGACTGGCCAAGGGAGAGGAGGAGAAGGACGAATGGAGGAAGACCGTGAGGGCGAAGCGGGAGTCTAACAAGAAACTCCACCAAGAATGCCGCTCCGCAGTGGAGGGTAGGGACAGAGCCGAGGAGACCCTGCGGGAGGTGCGGCGTTCTATGAGGATGCAACGGGTCGAGGCGATTAAGCGATGGAAACGGCGGTTTCTGTTCGAGGAGAGTTTAGAGCTCGCCTGCGACATAACCCTCTCGGTTCTGAGGAGGGGCCACGAACTCTACGCTCCTAGGGGGTCGGTGTGCCCTTCATTCGAGGAGTATGCCGAGCCGCTTCTTCATGCGGCTTTTGGGCTTTCTTTAGAGGAAGTCAGGGAAAAGGCCGAAGGAGAACGGGACGCCATTACGAACGAAGAGCTGGATCTCAGCTCCGATGAAGAAGAGTTTCCCTACGAAGATATTCCTCCAGTCGCTCCCCCGGGTCCTGCTCCTATTCCCGTTGTGTCGCTCTCCGAAGGGGAAGAGCCTCCTTGCGAGGATATTCCTCCAGTTGCTCCCCCGGGTCTTGCTCCTTAAGCTACTTGTTGTTCCCCTTCTCCCGAATTCTAGAGCTCACTTGGTCGGGCTTGTGGCCAGGGTGAATTTAATATGACTGAAAATTTTTAGTTATATTTCATTTTGTCGAAGTCATTTTTTCGAAGTCAATTTTCGTGCTTATGTGCTTTGTTTCGGACGTATAGTAGGGTTAGGTGTTACTCGTGGTCGACCAAGCCGAGGTCCCAAGGATCTTGTCTTGACGACCGATTGACCGTAGTCGATCTATGGAGATACCGAGTGAGGTCCCAAGGATCTTGTCCTGGAGACCGATCGGCCGTAATCGATCTATGGAATCTGAGCGAGGTCCCAGGATCTTGTCTGGCGACCGATCGACCGTAATCGATCTATGGAGATACCGGCGAGGTCCCAAGGATCTTGTCTGGCGACCGATCGACCGTAGTCGATCTATGGAATACCGGCGAGGTCCCGAGGATCTTGTCTGGCGACCGTCGGCCGTAGTCGATCTATGGAATCTTGGCGAGGTCCCAGGATCTTATCTGGCGACCGATCGACCGTAGTCGATCTATGGAATCTGGCGAGGTCCCAGGATCTTGTCTGGCGACCGATCGATCGTAGTCGATCTATGGAATACCGGCGAGGTCCCAGGATCTTGTCTGACGACCGATCGGCCGTAGTCGATCTATGGAATCCGGCGAGTCCCAAGGATCTTGTCTGGCGACCGATCGGCCGTAGTCGATCTATGGAATACCGAGCGAGTCTCAAGGATCTTGTCTGGCGACCGATCGGCCGTAGTCGATCTATGGAATCTGGCGAGGTCCCAAGGATCTTGTCTGGCGACCGATCGGCCGTAGTCGATCTATGGAATACTGAAGGGACCGATCGACCATAGTCGATCTATGGAATCTGGCGAGGTCCCAGGATCTTGTCTGGCGACCGATCGATCGTAGTCGATCTATGGAGATCTGGCGAGGTCCCAAGGATCTTGTCTGGCGACCGATCGATCGTAGTCGATCTATGGAATCTGCGAGCGAGGTCCCAGGATCTTGTCTGGCGACCAATCGGCCGTAGTCGATCTATGGAATACCGGCGAGGTCCCAGGATCCGGCGAGGTCCCAGATCTTGTCTGGCGACCGATCGATCGTAGTCGATCTATGGAGATACCAGGCGAGGTCCCAAGGATCTTATCTGGCGACCGATCGATAGTAGTCGATCTATGGAATACCGAGCGAGGTCCCAAGGATCTTGTCTGGCGGCCGATCGACCGTAATCGATCTATGGAGATACCAAGCGAGGTCTAAGGATCTTGTCTGGCGACCGATCGATCAGTAGTCGATCTATGGAATCTGAGAGAGGTCCCAAGGATCTTGTCTTGGCGACCGATCGGCCGTAGTCGATCTATGGAATCTGAGGCGATGATTGATCGATTTTTACTCTTTGCCACAATGGAATTTTTATCGCCAAGAAATCAAAACCCTTTATTGATGATAACGAGGCGTGGGCGTTAAAAACCTGCTGACCGGGACGGGAAAAAGGTACCTGAAGTGTTGTACAAAGACATTGTTGAACTAACATTAATCAAAATAAGACTTATCTATTGGTAGAACGCCTTTAGGTTTCGGGAGTTCCACGGCCTTGGTAGAATTTTCCCTTTCGCATCACGTAAGATGTAAGAACCGTGCACGACCTGCTTAATCACTCGATAAGGTCCTTCCCACGTTTGTCCGAGCTTTCTAGGATGCTTCCCAGTCGTCTCGGCCTTTCGTAGGACGTAACCACCTACCTTTACATCGCTCGACTTGACCCTTTTATTGTAGAATTTGGTCGCCTTTTGCCTGATGACTTCCGAACGAGCGGCTGCCCTTTCTCTATCCTCACCGAGGAGAACGAGTTCCGCTTTGCGGGCTTCATCATTCCGCTCTTCTTCATAGCCCGACAACCTTTGATTATGCAATGCCACCTCTACTGGGACTAGGGCTTCTGCTTCAAAGGTCATCCTGAACGGTGTTTCCCCTGTGGTTCCGTTCGGTGTGGTTCTGTATGCCCACAACACTTCGTTTAGTTCTTCCACCCAGGTCTTTCGGCCATCTAGGCGCTTCTTGAGGGCACTCATTATCTTTTTGTTGGCGTTCTCCGCAAGTCCATTGCTTTGGGGATGAGCTACCGAAGTCAACTGTAGTTTGATTTTTAGTCGGTCGCAGAAGTCTCTGAATTTGTCATTATCGAATTGCCGACCGTTATCTGTAACCAACATCATAGGCATCCCGAAGTGACATAATATATTTTTCTTTACAAAACTTTCTACTTTCCCCTCGGTGATTGTAGCGACCGACTCCGCATCTACCCACTTAGTGAAGTATTCCACTGCCATTATCAGAAATTTCTTTTGTCCGAGACCGAGAGGGAAGGGCCCCAGTATATCCATTCCCCATTGAGCGAAAGGAATAGGGTGACTCACGATTTGCATCCTCTCGGTCGGCTGATGAGATAGGCTGCTATTTCTCTGGCAAGCCTCACATCGGTCGACCTTCTCTTGGCAGTCTTTTCTCATTGTCAGTCAGTAGTACCCCTGTCTGATCAATCTGTGAGCCAACATTCTGCATCCTACATGATTTCCGCACATCCCTTCGTGGACCTCAGCCATTGCCTGCTCGGCTTCTTCTTCGTTCAAGCATCGAAACAGCGGCTAGTCGTAAGACCGCTTATATAGAGTACCATTAACGACTGTATACTTGGCTGCCTTTATTCTTAGTTTCTTGGCCTCTGATGCATCTTCTGGTTGTTTTCCTTCTAAAAGGTACTGCGCAATTGGTTCCGTCCAACCCGACCGACCGGTACTTATGTTGTGAACTTCCTCGACTTTTTGAATGCTAGGCCGGCCCAGTCGTTCGATTAGAACATTGTTTATTGCATCACGGTTGGAAGCCATTTTGGAGAGCGCATTCGCTTTAGCATTTTGAGCTCGTTCTATTCTGCTGATCGAGTACTGTTCGAAATTCCTCAACTCACCTTTACCGACTCGGTACCTGATCATGTTGTTCCCCTTGGCCTCATACTGCCCGGTGACTTGGCCGACCACTACTTGGCTATCACTATACACCTTCAGATGCTTTATTTCCATCTCCCTAGCCAGCTGGAGGCCGGCTATCAGGGCCTCGTATTCTGCTTCGTTATTGGAGACCTTGAACTCGAGCCGAAGGGAATATTCCACATTTTCTTCATGGTGTGGGCTGATCAGCACTACTCCTGCTCCGCATCCCTCGGCATTGGACGACCCGTCAACAAACAAGTTTCAGGCAGGGAGCTGCTCGTCCTTCGAGCTTGGTTGGCTCATCTCTGCGATGAAATCTGCCAACACCTGCGCTTTGATGGTCGTGCGGGGTTTGTATTGTATGTCGAACTCCCCCAGCTCTACCGCCCACTTTATTAGTCGACCCGAAGTTTCGAGCTTTTGAAGGCATTGCCTGAGGGGTTGGTCGGTCCATACCTCAATGGTATGACTTTGGAAGTAAGGCCTTAGCTTCCTGGCTTCCATTATCAAGGAGAGGGCTAGTTTTTCTATGGGCGATATCGCGCGTTTCGGTCCGGTCAATACTTTCTTGGCGTAGTAAATAGGGTGTTGTTCGCTTCCTCCGATCGAATAAGTACTGCATGATAGACCCTCCGTGTACCGCCAAGTATAAGATCAGTTCTCCCCTCTACCGAAGCTTTGCGGGATAAAGCGGAATTGGACAAGTATTGCTTTAAGTGTTGAAAAGCTTTCTCGCATTCGTCCGGCCATTGGAATTGGGTTACGTTCGCCTTCCTCAAAATTTTGAAAAATGGGAGGCACTTGTCTCCTAATCTGGAGATGAACCTGCTTAGAGAGACTATCCGACCGGTCAACACCTGCACTTCTTTTAAGCATTTGGGTGAGGGCATTTGGATGATGGTTTCGATCTTCTCTGGATTAGCCTCAATCCCGCGTTGAGTGATCATAAACCCTAGGAATTTTCCGGATGCCACCCCGAAAACACATTTTTTCGGGTTCAGCTTCATCTGAAATTTATTCAGGGTTTGGAAAACCTCCTTGAGATCTTCCACATGCTCCATGGCCGTCTTACTTTTGACCACCATATCATCCACATACGCTTCCACCGACCGGCCGATCTGTTTCTTAAAGACTTCCATGACGAGTTGTTGATAGGTCGCCCCCGCGTTCTTCAAGTCAAAAGGCATTACTTGATAGCAATATGTGCCTTGATCGGTTATGAAGGCGGTCTTTTCTTCGTCTTCCAGACTCATTTGAATCTGGTGATAGCCCGAGAAAGCGTCCAGGAAGCTGAAAAGTTCATGCCCTGAGGTAGAGTCTACCAGCTGGTCGATCTTGGGCAATGAAAAACTATCCTTTGGACATGCTTTGTTCAAATCAGTGAAATCTATACACATTCTCCACTTCCCGTTCTTCTTTTTCACTAAAACCACATTGGCGAGCCACTCAGGGTACTTGACTTCTCGGATGAACCCGGCCTCGAATAACTTCTCTACTTCTTTCTCGATCACCTCCTGTCGCTCCTTCTTGTGCCATCGCTTCTTCATGCGATCGAACATGTAGTCGTGCGAATTCGAGGGAGTCGTGCCTTAACCGATCGAGAAATTCGGGCATGTCGCTCGGCACCCAGCGAAGACCGATATATTTTCACGGAAAATCAGTGATTTCTTTAACTAGGTCGTCTTCTGACTCGGAGCCTAGGTTTGTGTATTTAGAAGGGTTAAACCGTCCATCCGACCATTGTGTTTCTTCCATCGGGTTCATCCTATCCATGTCCTCGTCGGCTCTCACATCAAGGGCTCGTCGGGACCACCGCCTGTCTAATGTCTTCGTTTACGCTAAATAACATTCCTAGCAATTCTCTGTTAGCCCGACAACACCGACTCCGTGGGGTGTCGGAACTTCATAACTTGGTAGTAGGTGGAGCAGCCGTCTGAGGGCATTTTGAGTAGCCCTTGATTATTGCATTGTCGCCTTGAAACTTTATGACCGAGAACTCGGCGTCCCTTTCTATTTGACATGACTTTTGTCCGAACTTCACTTTCAAGTGCACCCAAGTGAGACGGATAGTCCGAGGCCCGTTCGCCTTTGATGGGACCGTCTGTAGGTAGTAGTCGGTCTTGGTACCTTCATCCGCCAAGGCCTCATAGTACAACAAGTCGACCGAGCGCCGTATCAATCATCACCGCTTCACCTCGTAACCGTCCATGTTCAAATTTACCACGAGTGCATCATCATGAGGGCAACTTACTCCATCGAGGTCGGACTCATCGAATGATATCGTCCGTCGTTCTCCTCGACTTTTGGTGGATGAGTCCTGCCGACTGTTTGGCGTATCTTTTCTCCTTTAGTGATGGATCCTCCTACTGCATTTCTACCGAATATCATGTTAATGACCCCAGTCGGTCGGTCGTCTTATTGCTCGGTGTTTCGGTCATTTCTTTCCCTCAATTGCCCTCTCTCTTCCCTTCGATTATTTGTGGTCGCATTCTGCCTCCCCCCATCATTCCTGTCATTTCGCCTCGAGGCGATGCGCCATTGTCTTGCCGACCGGCTGCGGCGATTATCTGATCGTCATTTTGTTCGTGCCTCACGAATCGGCCTAACCTTCCCTTTTGTATGAGGAATTCGATTTCTCTTTTCAACTGCCAACAATCTTCCGTATCATGGCCGACCTCTTTGTAGAAACGGCAATATAAATTGGGGTTCCTATCCTTGTAGGGGGTTTTCATTTTATTGGGTTCTCGGATAGTTTTCCCATCAGCTTTCATGGCCGCCAGAACTTCTGCATATTGCCTGTTGAGCGGGGTGAACTCCTGTTGATTTCCCTGTCGATCGGTCGGCCTTCTACAGCTCGAATGGCCTTTTTGCCGCTTGTGCGAATTGCTCGCCCTATCGTTTGGCGAGCGATCATCCATCCGATGCCTCGTATTTTACAGCACTTCTTCAAGCTGAATATACCTATCCGCCCTATTTCTTATTTCCTGAACGGATCGGGGTTGATCGAGGGCTAACGACTTCTTGAACTCCTCATCCCTCGTATTATTCATAAGCGCGGCCAACATGGACGAGCAAGTAAGGTCGAGGACCTCGACTGCTTCGTTATTGAATCGAGTGATGAATTCCCGCAAGCTTTCATTCCTTCCTTGGGTAAGTTACATCACCTCAAAAGCTGTCTTCTGCGGCCGCTTACTAGTGGCGAATTGGTTCAGGAATAACAACCTGAAATCTTCGAAGTATGTGATACATGTTAGGCCCCGAATTTTTTTTATGATGTCATTAAGCATGGATTGTGATAATTATGTGTTTATGGCTTAGTTTGATTAATTTGAGAATATTAGTGGATAATTGCGGTTTATTTGAGTTTAATGTGGTATAAATGGATATTATAGGGTAAAAGTTTATGAGGGCATTTTGGTCTTGGCACGTAAGATTTTAAGACTTAAGGCTTAAATGAAAGGGCAAAATGGACATTGCACAATTAAGTAGGATTAAAAAGAAAGAGAAGGAAAATAGAAGAAGAGAAAAGAAGAGAAAAGAGAAGAAGAAGAAGAGGAAAGCCGTCGGTGGAGAAGAGAAGAGAGGAGAAGAGGGATTTCGTTCTTTGAGGATTTCCGACAGTTTGAAGCTATTGTCAAGTAAGTTTCGCTTTGTTTAATCTTGTTTTGGTTGGATTAAACTTAAAGATAGGTTGGTTATAGCAGAATCGATGGTTTTAGGGTTTGAAAGTGGGAAATGGCTAAATTTCGTGGGATTAGGCGTTTATGTCTGATTTTGAGTTGTTAATGGGTTAGAAATGTAGTATAAGGCATGATCTAAGGCTTATGTGTGTTCTATTTGAGTTTGGGAAAGGATTGAAGTTGGAAAATGCCAGAAATCGGGTTTCGGAGTCGAGCTCCAGACCCGCACGCCGCGACGTGCGTATGAACACGCCGCGACGTGGAGTTCGTCGCAACGTATAATAATTAAATTAAATCATGACGAAGGGAAGCGTTCATGCGACGTGTGAAGGAGGCACGCCGTGACGTGTAAGTGAAGCGTTCTTCGTGACGTGCGTGAGGGGCGACGTCGCAACGTGCGAATGGGGTGACATCGCGACGAGCAACTCTTTCGCCGCGACAAGCGGGGCTTCGCCGCGGCGAGCCCCTGCTTCCAGCAAAGAGAAATTTGGATATTTTTGGGCATATCTTTTGATGTAGGTGTCTAAATGAGGTGATTTTGGACTCGTTGTGAGCTAGAAATAAAGGACTACAAGTTTTATGAAGAAAAGAAGTTTTAATTCAGTCTTTAAGATTCTCAAATTTAGGTCGGGAGTTGAGGATAGATTCTTGTGTCAACATAAGAATAGTCTCAATATGTTTTGTGGTGTAACTTTCTGGTTTTGAACCTAATTGAATGATTTTGAGGTCAATAGAAACGTAAGGCAATGGGGACTTTTATGGAAAAAGTGACCCGAAGGTGGGGAGTTTTGGCAAAGTTTGAGTTTGTTTAGAATTTATCTTAGTGATTATGCAATAATTGGATCCTTAATTTGTATTCCTATTTGAATAGGAATTTGGCATGTGACAAAGGGAATCAAGGAAAGCAAGAGGATAAAAGGAGAGACATCGATAAGCAATGGAATTCGTGGGTTTCATGTTTATAATTTAGTAATGAGCCACTAAAGTTTACTCCCAAAACAAGAATGATTTCAATTACTTCATAAATATCGTTTTGTTTCTATTGAATGATTTGAAAAATTTCTACATATTTCAGTATATGAACTTTTCTGATGAATTTCAAAATAAAGATTGAAATGCATTGAAATGCTTTATATTATGCCTTGAAAAATTCGTGGCATTTTGTATATTCGGAAAAGAAAGAAAGAGCATGAAAAGCATGAAAGCTTTGAAAAATAAGAACATGCTTTGAGCATGGAACGATTCGTTATGTGCTTTGTTTGGGTAAGAGAGTTACGGATGGAGTCACGTGCACATCGACGTATAGCCTTCTCCCGGCTGCCCGCTTGAGGCCACAAGATCCTTGAGAAATCGGATTTACGGATTAAACTTCGGTTTATCCAGATCGTTACTACGGAACTCTCGAGCCATTTGGTTGTGCATTGCATCGATGAATTGTCAAGTATGTGCATAAATTGAGCATTTGTATTGATAATTGAATGAACATATTGTGTTGATGTGATAACATTTTTCACTATGAAATGACACTTTTCAAATATGAGTTTGAACTCAATATTTAGGATTTGACCGAGAATTTGGGAGCAAAGTGTTTTATGAATTGATTATGACTTTTGTATAACAAACAAACTTTTCAACGTTTTTTCTTGTTCTTTGCTATAAACCTGTTACCCACGAGCTATAAGCTCACCCCCCTTCATTCCCATCCACAGGTGATGAGAAGAAGATCGGGTGAAGGGAAGTGAAGGTTTTCGATTTGTATATGTATTTATGTTGTATTGTTTAAGTTAGATTGGTATTGAGAATTTTGGGAACTGTATATTTTTGTATATTCGGATTTTGATAGTAATATTGTATTGTGGCTTGGAATGCTATAGAGCTTGATCAGATTGAGTGGAAATGTGGTATTCTGGAGAAAGTTATGGATTGGATATGAATATGTTTGATTGTGATTTATTGTTGATTTTATTTTATGGAAAAAGAGAACATCGAATGGTATGAGACTTTAAGCTTCACGATTTCTTTGGATTGCGCCACGCTTATGGTTCAACGGTTGGACTTGAGGCGGGGCTCATCATGTATAATGTGAGCAAGAAAGGATTTCAAGGAACCGCGCTTGATGATGATATGTGTGCCAAGGTTGGATCGCATTTGCGATATCAAAGCAAGAAGATGAATCGAGAAACTTCATGAGTACGATATCGTCATAAGGTAATCGTTATAGAGTTGGGCTCGAAAGCGGGTCCAACATTTGTGGTATCGAGCCCAGCATTATGATCTTGCATGGGTGCTTATGTTTGTAAAGTGTCTGAATGGCTGGTGAGAATGTGATTTTGCTGTGGAGGAATTTTCATGAATTACGTGAGGAACCAAGGTGCTTGTTTGATTTAGATTGACAAGAATGTTGATTCATTTGAGGAATGTGTTACGAAATTTGAGATTTGAATTTCATGATGAATTGGGGTAAGTTGATGTTGAATCTCCATGCGTGAGATAAAAGTTTGAACGATGGGATGAAGAATGTGGAAGATCAATAGGTTGAGTATGAAATGATGATTGGTCCATATGGGATTCCTTACGAAATGGGATCATTAGCTAGTGAACTGTGTTAAGGAATCTTGAGTGGTGGATATGATTTGTGGTGGATGGGTAAACGGGACTGATAATGATTCAAGGCAATTGTTTTGGAGGATGTAGTATGGAACATGACGACAATATTGTACTGTGGTGTTATGTTTTCGAAAGTGATATAGATATGGATTGTTTGAGACATATAGGGATATGAGTATACACGATGAGATTAGAGTGTTCAAGTAGAGTGCAATGGAAGCATAACTTTGTTATGATCTTAAGACGAGGAAATTTGAAACCGAAATGGCTGTTTGATAAGGCGACAAGAGTGATGATCTGCAGTACGAGGACATTGGTGGAATTGAGGTCAGAAGTTCATGATGATTATGCATCGACAATTTCGAATTTATTGAGGATCTACATGTGGAAGATGAAACGAATAGAGGGAAATGAAGTAGACATAAATGACCTTATATGAGACGAATGAAATGATATGTAGTATGGGGAAAATCGCAAATGTGTATAAGATCATGCATGAATGAGATTGAGGAAAAAGAATAAAGAACTCCACTTCGTAGAAGGACGCGAGGATTTCTGAAAGGATTAGTTGCATCCGACTCTCTGACAAGAGAGGAGAGTACTGATGAATCGGTAGCCCTGTGAAAGAATGAAGCTTTTGTAGGGCAAAGAAGTGAGCCTTATGCACTCAATATGGTAATGGATCCATGATGAAATGATATAGTATAAGAAAAAGTGAATTTTGGAAAAACTAGCATAAAATCTGTGTTAGTATGTTCGATAAGGAGCGAACTGTTGTCAAGGTCAAGGTATTAATTGTGTAAGATAAATGGCATGACTTTGACGATGCCCAGCCAAGCATATGTGATAGTTAGTATGTTCGTTACTCCTTTGAGTTTTGAGTGACTTGGACATTATCACCGTATGAGGATGAGAAAAGTTGGTATTCTCAAGGGATTAAAGGTAACTGATGATGTGATGATGATAGTAAGTGATTGATAAAGATTAGTTTGAATAGAATGGGTGGTATATATGATAGTAGCAAGAAATTCTCGTTTGAAGAAGAACTTCACTAAGTTCGATTAAGCAGATTAGATAGTTTATATAGAGAATGATCAATGAAAGAACTGATCAGAAAGGAATATGTAATGATTTGAAAGTGAGTATTGGAATTCTATTCCAGCGGAGACTCAAGTAAAAGAGG
This sequence comes from Erythroxylum novogranatense, assembly GCA_029891385.1. Taxonomy (NCBI): domain Eukaryota; kingdom Viridiplantae; phylum Streptophyta; class Magnoliopsida; order Malpighiales; family Erythroxylaceae; genus Erythroxylum; species Erythroxylum novogranatense. The sequence goes on from CM057225.1 coordinate 39,124,514, forward strand.
TAGAAGATACTACTGAGAAGGTATGTATTTTTGATTTGATGTAAAGGATCTGACTATGAGGGTGGATTCCTAAAAGTGAGGAGTCATTAATTGCCAATATGAGGAGTATATAAGTTCACGTTATGTTCTGGGTAAGTATGTTTGGGAATTGCAAGTTTATCCGATGAAGGCGTGATAAGCTCAGGAAGCTCAGATAGCAAGTAAACTAGAGTGTATGGAGGAACGATCATAAATGAGTAGACGTTAGAATACATCAATGTGAATTATGAGGAAATCTAAAGAATGGAGAAAATCAGTCAAGAAAGGTAAGACAATTGGGAATTGGAAAATAACAAGAGGTGATATTATCTCATGGAGGAATCAGTTAATTGAGAAATTGTTAGAACCAATAGTGGACATATGGAGTTTTGACAATATTTGCTCAAGTTATTATTGAAGATTAAAGTGATCCAAGTGAAGTTTCATGATATGTTAAGTGTATTCGAAGAGTTGAGAAGAATAGCTTGATTACTTGTGGTGAAATGAGTAAATCGTATGTGGGACGAAGGTAAAAAAATTTTTGAGGAATTATATTACCGATATTCTTTATATCATCTGGACTTGGAAATTCAGTTGTATGGCATATCAGGATGGTTGCATAAGAGATTAGAATAAGATTCAAAGCAGTAAAGTGAAGTGAATTAGGTATGCATGGAGACTATTGAAACCTCATAAGTTGAGTGTTGATACATGAATTGAACAGTGTTGCTATAATGATTGCTTGAAAGCTGGAGACATTATATGTACAGAAATATTTTGATTGTGTGTAAAGTATACAAATTGTGAACAGCCAGACTAAGACAATGGGTCATGCTGAGGAAATGAGAGCAAAAATGATAAAGCTAATGTTGTAATCAGATGTATTGCATAGAGAATTCAGATGGCAGTGAAGTATGAATTCAGATATAGAGGTTATCCGATGTAGTGCGATAAAGAGTCTGAATGGAATCGAATTCAGGGCAAAAGGATGTGCCATTAGTCACGGAAAATGTAAGATTAGTTTTACATGAACAAAGTGCAAATTGAGGATTCAGGAATTGTGAACCTTATCAAGAAATTGAAAACGAATGTGCATTTTGAGCTCAGTAGGAAAAAGGATACCGGTGATTGAGATAAGTAGTATGTGTCCCGGCAGGGATGATTGAGCAAAGAGGCTGTCAGAAAAGTATAAGTGGTGATTTAAGCTATACGTCCTAGAATGTCAAGTGACGGAAAGTTTGAATTGTCGACGATTTTAACTATCGGAGACATGCTTCAAGTTTATAGTTTGGAGTTCATATGGACATGAGACCAAGGTATGATTCTATTTGACCTTAAGCATCACAATCGTTGTCATCGTGATTGTAATCGAACTTCGTATGAGGAGTTTGATGATAGAAAGAGTCATCGCTTTAGATTATGTTGAGTAAAGCCATTGAAGACTAGAATTGGAGATGCTATGGACAGTAATATCTGATGATTCAAGAAAGATGGATGAATTAGGTGGATCCGTGTTAAGGACATGGAAAGCAAGTGAGATAATCGTAAGGGTTAAAGGTGCGATACTAAGTGATGTGAATTAGCAAGTGAAAGATGATTTGTCTCGAGAGTATCACCTTCGTGGTGTGCTCATAGGGTACAGGTGTGTTCAAGTTATGACAAAGGATTTGCTAAGCCCAATATGATTGGATGCATGAAATGATTATGAGTTAGTGCTTCTGACAAGAGATGTCTTGGATTCGAAATGTGATATTCGTGAGTATGTTAAGGAAATATTGATATGATATGGTATTGGTTTTATCGACACAGAAAGTGGAAAAAGTGTAAGAGATCTGAAGAATACTGAGGAACGAGTTAAGACAGAAACTGGTCAAATAAGGGGTTGAAAGACCGAGTGAGTCTGTTGACCACGGTCAGTTGGAAGAAAGAATTAGAGTAATGAAGTTTGATGAGAACTGCGGGAACATCCTCGCACTCTGCTCGATCGATAAAATTTCGAGGAAAAATTTCTTTTAAGAGGGGAGAAATGTTAGGCCCCGATTTTTTTTTATGATGTCATTAAGCATGGATTGTGATAATTATGTGTTTATGGCTTAGTTTGATTAATTTGAGAATATTAGTGGATAATTGCGGTTTATTTGAGTTTAATGTGGTATAAATTGATATTATAGGGTAAAAGTTTATGAGGGCATTTTGGTCTTGGCACGTAAGATTTTAAGACTTAAGGCTTAAATGAAAGGGCAAAATGGACATTGCATAATTAAGTAGGATTAAAAAGAAAGAGAAGGAAAATAGAAGAAGAGAAAAGAAGAGAAAAGAGAAGAAGAAGAAGAGGAAAGCCGTCGGTGGAGAAGAGAAGAGAGGAGAAGAGGGATTTCGTTCTTTGAGGATTTCCGACAGTTTGAAGCTATTGCCAGGTAAGTTTCGCTTTGTTTAATCTTGTTTTGGTTGGATTAAACTTAAAGATAGGTTGGTTATAGCAGAATCGATGGTTTTAGGGTTTGAAAGTGGGAAATGGCTAAATTTCGTGGGATTAGGCGTTTATGTCTGATTTTGAGTTGCTAATGGGTTAGAAATGTAGTATAAGGCATGATCTAAGGCTTATGTGTGTTGTATTTGAGTTTGGAAAAGGATTGAAGTTGGAAAATGCCAGAAATCGAGTTTCGGAGTCGAGCTCCAGACCCGCAAGCCGCGACGTGCGTATGAACACGTCGCGACGTGGAGTTCGTCGCAACGTATAATAATTAAATTCGTCGCGACGAGTGGGGAAGAGTTCGCCGCGACGTGTGAAGGAGGCACGCCGCGACGTGTAAGTGAAGCGTTCGTCGCGACGTGCGTGAGGGGCGACGTCGCGACGTGCGAATGGGGTGACGTCGCGATGAGCGACCCTTCGCATGACAATGCGGGCTTCGCCATGGCGAGCCCTCGCTTCAAAGAAAGAGAAATTTGGATATTTTTGGGCATATCTTTTGATGTAGGTGTCTAAATGAGGTGATTTTGGACTCGTTGTGAGCTAGAAATAAAGGACTACAAGTTTATGAAGAAAAGAAGTTTTAATTCAGTCTTTAAGATTCTCAAATTTAGGTCGGGAGTTGAGGATAGATTCTTGTGTCAACATAAGAATAGTCTCAATATGTTTTGTGGTATAACTTTCGGGTTTTGAACCTAATTGAATGATTTTGAGGTCAATAGAAACGTAAGGCAATGGGGACTTTATGGTAAAAGTGACCAAGGTGGGGACTTTGGCAAAGTTTGAGTTTGTTTAGAATTTATCTTAGTGATTATGCAATAATTGGATCCTTAATTTGTATTCCTATTTGAATAGGAATTTGGCATGTGACAAAGGGAATCAAGGAAAGCAAGAGGATAAAAGGAGAGACATCGATAAGCAATGGAATTCGTGGGTTTCATGTTTATAATTTAGTAATGAGCCACTAAAGTTTACTCCCAAAATAAGAATGATTTCAATTACTTCATAAATATCGTTTTGTTTCTATTGAATGATTTGCAAAATTTCTACATATTTCAGCATATGAACTTTTCTGATGAATTTCAAAATAAAGATTGAAATGCATTGAAATGCTTTATGTTATGCCTTGAAAAATTCGTGGCATTTTGTATATTCGGAAAAGAAAGAAAGAGCATGAAAAGCATGAAAGCTTTGAAAAATAAGAACATGCTTTGAGCATTGAACGATTCGTTATGTGCTTTGTTTGGGTAAGAGAGTTACGGATGGAATCACGTGCACGTCGACGTATAGCCTTCTCCCTGCTGCCCGCTTGAGGCCACGAGATCCTTGAGAAATCGGACTCGTTTTGTTTACGGATTAAACTTCGGTTTATTTGGATCGTTACTACGGAACTCTCGAGCCATTTGGTTGTGCATTGCATCGATGAATTGTCAAGTATGTGCATAAATTGAGCATTTGTATTGATAATTGAATGAACATATTGTGTTGATGTGATAACATTTTTCACTATGAAATGACACTTTTCAAATATGAGTTTGAACTCAAGATTTGGTTTGACCGAGAATTTGGGAGCAAAGTGTTTTATGAATTGATTATGACTTTTGTATAACAAACAAACTTTTCAACGGTTTTCTTGTTCTTTGCTATAAACCTGTTACCCATTTAGTTATAAGCTCACCCCTTCATTCCCATCCACAGTGATGAGAAGAAGATCGGTGAAGGAAGTGAAGGTTTTCGATTTGTATATGTATCTATGTTGTATTGTTTAAGTTAGATTGGTATTGAGAATTTTGGAAGCTGTATATTTTGTATATTGATTTTGATAGTAATATTGTATTGTGGCTTGGAATGCCATAGAGCTTGATCGATTTAGTGGAAATGTGGTATTCGGAGAAAGTTATGGATTGGATATGAATATGTTTGATTGTGATTTATTGTTGATTTTATTTTATGGAAAAAGAGAACATCGAATGGTATGAGACTTTAAGCTTCACGATTTCTTTGGATTGCGCCACGCTTATGGTTCAACGGTTGGACTTCGAGAGCGGGGCTCATCATGTATGGTAGCAGAGCAAGAAAGGATTTCAAGGAACCGCGCTTCAGTATGATGATATGTGTGCTAAGGTTGGATCGCATTTGCAATATCAAAGCAAGAAGATGAATCAGGAAACTTCATCGGAGTACGATATCGTCATAAGGTAATCGTTATAGAGTTGGGCTCTGGAAACGGAGTCCAACAATACAGCCTGGGGGTAAGTTGTTGAACCATCGCCTAGCTCCCTCTTGGAAGGCCGTGCAGAAAGCCTTACATTGGATAGCGTCCGGAACACAATGTAGATTCATCATGGACTGGAAATGCTGCAGATAATCCAGGGGGTCGATCTTCCCAGTGTATTTCTCGGGGGTCAGTATTTTTGTGCCGGGTGCCGGGAGGCTATCCAAGATTTTCGGAGTGAAGGGAGAGCTGTACTGCGACGTCAGGCGATCTGGACGGAAACTCATAGCTGCGTTAATCCGATCGTCCACGATTTTTTCTAGGGCTTCGGTTGGGCGATGATCGGTCGTCATGCTGGTTTGTCGGGCGGCTTGCCGTGCAGACGGCTGCTGTTGCGCTGGTTGAGACTGCAAAATTTGGCGGATCAACAGATCAGCAGCTTCCTCGATCTGTTTTCGGGTCAGGGTAGTGTGTACAGTCGGAAGAGGATCTGCACCCGGTCGGAGTTGGATATTCGGGTGCGTATTGAGCGCGGCGTTATCCTCCAAAGCTACGCTCTGTTCTTCTTGTTCCAAGGTTTGAGGCTGTGGTTGATCGTTAGGATCTGAGGATTCCGTGCGTGAAACATGTGGTACAGGCGGCAGAGTTGTAGGTAGCTGAAAACCTATGCGTTGCATCGCCAGAGCCGCGACAGCGGCTATATCAGGGTTCGTCGCCGCCGCCTGACTTATCTGTGTGTTTCTGGACGTGGTACCCGGAAGTCGGGCCCCACGGTGGGCGCCAATTGGTTCTGCCAATTTTGGCTGAACTGTACGTTGCCGTTTGGATCCATGAGCTGGTTGCTTTTTGTGATTAATCCGACGTGAAGATACCTGCAAAACAAAGAAGGCACGTCGGGAGTTGTGTCCCGATTAGCCCCTCCGACGCTCAAGTCAATATTTTTGTGAAGGTGAGGTTGATCAATGCAGCGAAAAGCTAGGTTTTGATTGCGTACCTCTGTTATGGGGGAATTATATCTTATATAGGGGATGAACGCTAGGGTTAAACCTTTACGTGTTTGCATGGGAGTCTCTTACATGCGGATGGGCTGAGATGAGCATGGATCGGGCTTGGGCCTGTCGTAGCCGTTGGGTTCGAGATTTGTTCTATGAAGAATGGACCGATCCGCCCAAGGGTTGTCTTGACTGGGTCTGGGCCCAGCATCGCCGACCCGACCAGATATTAATAATTAAAGAAGTATAAAGGGTTTACGGAAAAAAAAAAGAAAGGTGAAGATGTGTGCTGTTAGAGTTTCTTTAGCTTTAGTTTTAGCTTTTTCTTTTTTCAATTTAGTTCATAAGTTTTTTAAAATTTCAATTCAATCCAAAAAAATCTTGGTATTTTGGATACAATTGATACTAACTGATACCAACCAATATTTATAACCGATACGACACTTAACGATACCCATAATTGATTCTGATCAATACCATCCAATACTGAAACGGTAATTAACAATACCCATAACCATGCTATAACTAGAGAGTTTAGTCAGCCTCCAATGCATATGGCATCAGGTAAATGCAGGTATAGAATGGTACCCAAACCCATGTTTTAACGAGATAGTCTAGTAAGCCTCCAATGCATATGTCATAAGGTAAATGGCCTGTAAGTTTATATTCCAACAATAAAAGTAAGCCTCCAATGCATATGTCATAAGGTAAATGGCCTGTAAGTTTATATTCCAACAATAAAAAAGTTATCAATTGTGTGAAATTGTTCATGTTGTAGGGGAGAGGACCGGAGAAAAATTCCACAGAGAAAACAAATTTAGTATAAAGCCAAGCAAAAGAGAGATGGTACAAACGCAAGAAACCCAAAACCCAAATCCCCAAATTTGCAAAGACATTGACACCTGACAAGACACTCAAAAGCAAGGAAGCGAATGAGGGCCGGGCTCGGGTGCCTTGTACTAGTATTTGGGAGGTTATTTGGAAATGGAATGACCCTCAACGGATTTGGTCGTTCCTTTGGCTAGTGGCCAAACATAAACGCGACGTGTTGCTTTGGATAGTAGCTGCTCCTTCTGCGGGCAGAAAGAGACCACGATTCATGTAGTGAGGGATTGTCCGAGGGTGTGGGCCTTCTGGAGACAATTTCCTAGCGAGGTAGTGAATACCGACTTCTTCCAGTTTGATGAGACATCGTGGTTGCAGACTAATCTCACGAGGGTTGTTCCGGTTCATCGGGCCATGTGGGCCACTTTCTTTGGCGTCGCCTGCTGGTTTTTTTAGAAATGGCACAATAACTTCATTTTTGATCCCGGCTTTGTTTGGCCGGAGGAGGGGTCCCATATCACCCTAGCTTATGTCGCCTGGATTGAGCGTGCCAGGCTACTGGAACACCGAGTGTTCCCCGCTCAAGGTGTCCCGGTGGGTACTCCTGTGGGCTGGACCACGCCCCCGAAGGGGTGGATGAAACTTAATATAGACGGGGCGGTGAACCCAGCCACTTTTACGGCTCCTATCGGGGGGTTACTTAGGGATTGCCATGGCCACTGGTGTAGCGGATTCCAGCATAAGCTAGTTAGGTGCTCGCCTTTAGCGGCTGAGCTTTGGGAGATTTTCACTGGCCTTTTGCTGGCTTGGGACTTGGGGCATCGGAGGGTGATTGTCGAGGTGGACTCTACTGAGGTCATTACTCTCCTTTCTCATCCTCACAGTATGTTCACTTAGTTTCCTTTTTTATTGTCAGGTACCCGGGAGCTCTTATGGAAGCTTTGGGAGGTTCGTATCCAACATGTTGTCAGGGAAGGAAATTAGTGTGTCGACCATTTGGCGACCTTTGTCAACGTTCTACGTCCGAGTTTGCATGCCCTCCAGGAGCCGCCCTTTGGAGTCCAGGAGTTGCTCTACCGGGATGGGCAAGCGGTGACTTTTGCTCGTACAATGCGTTAATTTAGTCTAGTCTGTCCCTTTGTACTAAAAAAAAAAAGCAAGGAAGCGAAAAGGGCTTTGTTAATATGACACTGAGTTGGAGAACAAAGCGGTGGTGGTGGGATGAGTTAGTGGTGCCGCTAGTGCAGTTTTTGAACTAAAAATAAATAAATTATAGAGTAATTATAAAATTGATGATGAATTATTATTATTATAAATTAAAATTTTCATTATAATTTATTATATTAATTTATTTAAAAAAGTATCTGTAATTATCTATTTAATGAAATAAGATTAGCAGTTACACGAACATAATTAACTATATGCGAGTTGAAAATGAAGGATATCTTAGAAAAAATAGTGTCAAAAACTATTTTATTTAGCCCACAGTACATCCATATATACGACAGTATGAAAATGTAAAGATAAGACATAATTAAAACCATCTTCTGTCTTTTCACGATACCCTCCTCTCCCAATTGACCCCTGATCATAAATACTGAAAAGTCAAGTATCGCAGTTTTATGGTGTAGGGACTCCACGCGGTCTACAGGAAATCCAATCAAGTAAGACGAGATTTGAAAATTAAATCTAATTTAATTTTTATAAATAAATAAATACAATTATTTTACATCAATTATAGAATAAAAATATAAAATAGAATTTAAGATTTCGAATGCAAAAGATACAAAAAAAAAACAATGGAAGAAATTGCAGAGTGGACTTGAGCTTATCTAAATATGCAAAGATAATGGTATTTTTTGTTAATTTTCGTAAAACCACATAAATAAAGATTTACACCTTCAGTCGCAAAAAATTAAATCAATCTCATAATAAAATACTACATAAAGAAGTAAAAACTAAAAAGAAACTAACAAAAGAAAAGAGGCCAATAAATTGTTATAATCATGACATCAATAGTTTGTACCACTTCATGTACATATAGAAATATCATTAAGTAAATTATACTTGAATATATATTAATTTTATTAAATAAATATATTATAATTAACAAATAAATATACCTTTCTTATCAAATATTTATTCAAGAAAATTTTTGTTAGAAAAATAGTCTTCATACTTGTATTAATATCAAAAAGGACAATATAAGATCATGAATAGTTGCTAAAATTATAAGAGTAAAAAACTAATACATCATATATAGAGTTTACATTGAACATTTTCAACACCTAACTAACTTCAGGTATACATTAAGACTTTTATAGTCTTAGGAAGAAGTTGACTATAATGAGAACTCACTATCCAACAACTAGTACTAAAATTGAACTTCGAAGCAATAATAAATACTAAAATTGTTAAGAGATCTCATACAATTGCTTGCATGATTGAATAATTACCTCCATATGACTTCCACCATGATAATTTTTCAAATTACCCGTTATTAAGTAAGACCATGATATTTGCTTCCAAATATTTATCCAACTCTATCTTACAGCAAGAAGTCTCCCAAAAAATCTTTTCGTTTTGATGAATTCTTGAAATTGGGAAGTCAAACTTTTATTTGTTTTATAGGCAATAAATGGAGATGAATCAAATTGTTAACTACAACAATCTTGACCTTTGTTTATTCTTAATTGATAATTATTAAACAAATTATACTAGAATTATTTAATAATATCAATATATGCTTCCACCTTATAACTAAAATACTTTTGATAAAAAGCGATGTAACTCTCTATCTTATGTCTTTGGTTTAACATAGAAATAACTATCACAATAAGCCCTATCATAAACCAATAAGCCTTGAATTTCTCTATCATTTACTTTGTTGTGATTTGAATCACCTCATTGGAATAAAAAATCTAACCAGATAATGTTCGTTTAATCTTACATATGCAGTTAAAGAAATGTATGAAGTTGGATATTTTATTCCTAAGAACAACTTAGTAACATTATGAAATAACACCAATTTTGCATAAATTACTTTAGCTAATTCTCGTAGCTCTTCTATAGTAAGCAAGTATAATGAGAATCTCTTTATCTTAACCTAAAGAATACCTCAATATACTTGGTTGCTGACTATAGCATTTTGAATATTGAGTTCGATCCATTAAGACAATTTAAAGCCAACTTCTTTGTGCACATAATATATAGTTATCACGTAGTTTTTTTATAAAAAATTTAAACTCTTTTGGCATACTGCGGTATTCCAATTTCCCTCAACCTTTTCCTTTATCACCTTTAACTCGTCCTTCGCTATCAAATTTATGACATGTATAAAATAATGCACATAAAATAATTCCTCATCCATTACTAAGCTCCAACTCACACCTTATTCTTCTCCTTTTCGATCATATCTTCATTTATGATACAATAGTATTTATAGTTGAGAGCTTAATGTTGATGTTTCGATCAATAAATCACTAAGCCAATATAGAGTTTAACGTAATATACAACATTAACAAATAAATAAATCTACTATTTTAAAATATAAATAAGTATTAATTATAACATAATCAATAAACACATGACAACAAAATTAAAGAATATTATTTGCCTTAAGAATCAACTGTATAAGTCTAGTAATTGTAAACTTAATATGTTATCACCATCGTATAGTCCTTTTAGTTTTTGATTGTCCACATATCCTATGTGATGACTATTCGTTCATGAATACTATACAATATCTTTAATATCAATTTTTTTTATCTTGGTATTCAATGTAATATGTTGTCACCGTCATATAATACTTCTTTTAGTTTTCGACCGTCCACGTATTTGATGTGATGACTACTCGTTCATGAATACTCTACAATATCTTTAATATCAATTTTTTATTTTTCTATATCTTGAAGATGTCTTTCTTCAAAGAATCATAGAGTTGGGATCATAAAGGTTGGTTAAAGTGAAGAGAGCAACCTTGAAGTTTGGTGTAACATCCCATTATCTACAGGGATGTTATAATTGTAAATATGAGTGATTAGTGAGAGTTTAGAATTGCAATTCTTGTTCATGCATCATATGACATATGCATACAAGTGAATAGTGAAATGTTGTACATTAAAATGATTGTACATGCATTCATTGACATTCCAGTACAATTGTTTATAAATGTGATTGTTCTCCAATGGAATGACTCGATTCCTCAACTACTTGATCCGAGATCCCACTATCTTGATCGACTCCTCAACATAGGTTAAATTACTAGCAACCTCAATCTCCTGAGTTGGTATCACATGTATCGGATGCGATCGATGTCTTCAGAGCATACTCACATAAAACACATTATGCAATTGATACATCTCATTCGATCAAGCCCACTTGTAGGCCAAAGGTCCTTCCTTTCGATGATTTCATAAGGACTAATATACATAGGACTTAACTTTCCCTTTTTACTAAATCTCAAAACTCCCCTCCAAGGTGACACTCTCACGAATACTCTATCTTCCACATTATACACCATATCACGTCAGTGTTGATCCACATAACTCTTCTTTTGTATTAGGTTTTGATGATGTACATGTTAGGAGGGTTGGAAAAACACAATATAGACTTTCGGTTTTATGCAATGAAATGAGGAAAAAGTTGGCTTTTAAAATATTTTGATTTTATATTGATGCTTCATAGGTGAATAAAGATATGATGCTAGGTGAAGTGAATGTAGTGATCAAATGTAACGCGCCATTATCGTAGGATATGCACCGAAATTAACTCTGGGCATCCTGGTTTGTACCTTGTAGTAAGGAGGTGCTACATTTGGCCTATTGATAATAAAGAGTGGTTCCTCATCACCAATGATCATCTTGACTAGCAAATACTTTGATCTATTGTAGACATAACTTGTGGAAGCCGTTTCACTCTTCTTTTTCATTAGGGTAAGAGTACAAATTGTTTGAATTTCTGATACCATCTTTATAGGACTCTGTAAGTCTCTTCAAAGAATAGGTTTTATCTTCAAAATCCTCATATGGAAATACTTGCATTCATGTTTTTCAACTCCAACACATGATCTAGTCTTGATGATATGATTCCAAACATTACTTCTTAAATCCAAAGGAACATTACCTTCAGCCTAAGTTGTTTCTTCACTTTGTATATTACTAAGTATCAAAGTAGAACTCTCTATTGTGTTGCTTTAAGTTGTTGAAGGATTATGCTCATCCATGTGAAATAATTATAAATAAGGTAAAAGTTAAGAACATAAACTATATGATATAGAACAAATAGAAATCAGAAATTCAAATAAAGCTTAAAAAGCATAATAAGAAGAAAATAGAGCTCAACATAACAAAGTAAGAGAAAAATAAAAAACTTAGAAGAAAACATAAGGCAATAAACTCAACATTTGATTGCCAAAATCATTATATAAAACTACTAACCCTTATTAATTTACATTACTAGTATTTATGCATAATAGGAAGGCTACAGATTAACTAAAGAGTTGTTAGGAAATCAGGTGGGGATTCAATCCGAACCGCAGCGAAATAATCACAAAATTTTCGTGACTTTTGATTTTCCAAAAATCAAGTTCTTTTTGATTCTATGAAATGATTAACATGAATTATAATAAAGCAGAAATTTAACTTTATGCATCCTTCGAACCGATTTCGAAACCGATTCATCTCAACCACTGTAGCCGTAAAAATATCTGGCCTTTAACATTATCCACAAAACAGGATGAGAGAACTTTCTAACTTTTATAGAGAGGAATAAGCATGAAGTGCTAGCTCTTTAGAGCTCAAGCCCATTTATAATAAGCTTTGGATGTTTTAGTAATTTAATTAAAATTAAATATTAATTTCAATTAAACGTTAATTGGATTTACAAATAATTCTAATTAAATACCAATTATGCCTAAATGAGATTCAATATCTTATATTGATTCTTATTTATTAAATATCTCATATTTAATCATAAAGTTTCTCAAACTTTATAATCAAGTCTAACTTAATTAAATCAACTTTTCCTCTCTAACCCATTCTATATGTGAGAATCATTAGGTTTCCAAATATGTTGGCAATGATTATAAATTATAATTCTAATTCATAATTAGAATTAGAAAATTAAAACTCCTTTAATTTATCTTTAATTCTCTAATTAAACAATTTATAATCATAGGTCAAGATTGGAGTTTAGCAACACATTATGAGAACCCAAATATTTAGGAATGTCAAAGTGGTTTTGACTAACCTTTATGTGCATGATTTTTTTTCATATAATTCAATCTTTTCATTATAAAACGCGTTCCAATTAGACATAGAGCATGGAATTAATGTATACTCTATTTTGAGTCTAATTATATTAGTTCTCTGCCATTAGCTATTGATTTAATTAATGATATTTGTAAATTATTTACAAAATATCATTCCACCTTGACCAAGGATTTCCTGAATCAATATTAATTGAGAATAACAAAACATTCTGTACTTTAGGGTGATGAATCTTTTCTTGATCATTCAACTATCTCCATATAGTTAATACTACATCCAATGACTACCCATTTATTGACCTCTGATAAAATGAATCATAATTAGTATCAAAACATAACAATCCCCATACAAGATAACTTCAATGACCTCAAGTCAAAGGATCACTTACACAATCATCACAATGAGAATTTCATAGACATACAAGTAATGTTCCAAATAGATTTCTCATATCGGGTCTATTTAGTGAACTTGTTCTCTAGCAAGCACCCATATGTTTGTTTAAGTATCTTTATACTTTATCCCTTAAGATCGACTACTTCTTTCATAAGGAAAAACAAAACATGTGTTAGTCTTTTTACATTCTATTAATGTCCAATCTTAATAGAACAATGATTAGGAACATTTAGGAATTATACATAAATGCAATATAAATCTCATAATTATATCTCATTATAATTTCATTTGCAATGTAAAATTATCCCATGGACTTTATCATATACATCTAAACATGTACAAGATAAAGAATGCCTTCTAAATAATTTGTCACTAAACTACAACCAAAGTGATTGGTTGTAGGGCATAAACCAAAAATCTCCCACTTACACTAAGCCAATTGTTTAAGTATCTTATACCATTTCACTATATGAAGATTGTTCTACTACTGGATTAATGAGAAAATTCTACATGATTCTCTATAGTGAACACTTGCTTAAGTCTTACAACTACTATCTTAATTATCATTATAATTAAGAACATTTGCTTAAACACATTCTTGGATCTTTGATGAGACATTAGCTCCTTATGCATGCCCAATGGCTCTAATGTTCTCTAGTACATTACTATCTTGAACAATGCAATAAAACTCTATCAAGTTCACTAAAGAACTTGTTGATCTAATTAATCATTTCCACTAAATGAAAAATGCGTTATGGCTCAATTAACAACGATTACTACATTAGAGCCTTTCCAATCTTAAATGATATTGTTTTAAGTAAATAAACCATAGTTAGGATTTAATTCTAAAGTTATATCTTTATCATCTTGAACTGAAATATCAACTTATACATAGAGTAATGAATATCTTTAATACTTCACAAGTATATGATATTTTAAATACTAAACATCTTTAATACATTATCTATGCATTTGGACTTATAATAAGTTAACAATGTCTAATATATCCTATAGATCTAATTCCCATAATTAAGTTGTTACCTTTCCATATCCAATAAGAGTTTTCTTGGATAATTATATGTTCAAAAATTGAAAGTTAGAACTGTTGTTCTCTATGAGCAATAAGTCTCCATATATTCCCACTTAAGAGAATAACTATACTGCCACTAACCTTCTTGTAGATATGATAATTCACAGTCATCTTAAAAAAAAAACTCTTTGAATTCATTATGAAAGTGAATCTTTCAATATCTCATAGTCTTTCAACTATACATCAAATGTATCATTAAAGGCATTAGTTCCAATTAGATGTATAGCCATGAGATTCGAACCTTTTAAATTCCTTCTTACTCCCACTACTTATCTTGAGAAACATTCTCATATAAGGATACATTAAAACAAACAATTTGTTCATTAGGTCTGTAAGATTATATCCAACCTTTTAGATATCTCATAACTCTTTATTTACTCAATTTAGTTCTAAACTAAATGGATAATATATGTACTTCAACTAAACATCACATTATTGAATTATTAACTTTGAATCTTTAAAAAACCTAACATTTCATATCTAATGTGAAATCTAGCTAATTGATTCAACTGGAACTATAGAAGTTAAATTATTGTACTAGGCATCGCTATAGAAGAAATAATGTTGCATCCTACAATATTTGTATGTAACTCCTTACATAAATCCATACAAGGATATGTGTATCCTTTCACCAAAGGTTGATATGATTATTCTTCAACTTTACAAGTTTCACAAGTTCCATACGATTCATAATCAAAAGGATACATTTATCCTTGTATGTAACTTTATGATTCTTGTTCTGCTGATTTAACCAACATGGAATAAAATGATTGTCTCGGTTATCTAACCTTTTATTCTTATCATTTATGTAAGCATATGTCTCCTTTGATCCAATACATATACAAACTATTTTCATAAACTTGGATCAATTTATTTTACTTAACAATCTATTTCTTATCATGCTTTGAACATTACAATAATGTTGAAGCGAAATTTAGTATCAAACACACATAAACATGAACTAGAAATTAATATGATCTCTATCATATCACATATATAGACAAGAAAAATCATGCAATCATTTTCGTCTAATGACAACTATTATCATATTGTTGCTAAGCCTTTAATTATAACCCATAATTATGTTTTTAGTAAGCTAAATTAGGTGGAACAATTTCATCAAGGTACTATACCTTTTAGCTCTACTCAATGCAACCTTTTACATCTTACTATTATGGTATTGACTTACATCTTACATGTTATCATCAAAGTATACATTTTTGTCATCTTTATGATTTTGACATATCTCTAAAATTTTGTCACCGAATCCTTAATAGTGATTATAACACAATAACATAATGGACATACAATTTTCTATCTAACTTTTAAGAACTCTTCTTAAACATATCCTATATCCAAGAACTTGAGTTCACTAACTTCGTATCAACTATACTAAATAAGGTAAATTCCACTAAGAGCATAATATAAGTGTAAGGAAAAGCAAGTCATCAATTATATGCCATGACTACCAATTAAGATTAGGACTTTAATCATACATTTGGTTACTCCCACTATTTTATTCGAAATAATATCCCTCACTACTATTCATAAAGATTACTTTAATCTCTTTAGTGGGCTAGGATCCCATTCAAATATAGTTGACCTTGAGTTTACTCAACAAACCAACTATATTTCAATTAGGTAGATAACAATTTTATCAATCACAACTCATGTGACTCCTAGATCTGTTAGGTGACAATTCTTGCCAAAATATATCTTATATATTGTTTCTAACCTTGCCTCTAAATTCATGTGATCATGAGTTTTCTCATCCAATTCACACAAATTTAGTTAGGTAGAACCCACTATCATAAGATTAAATATATTCGGGTTAAACGGGCCTTGATTTTACTCAACAGGCCTTACAATAAACAGAATTCTAGTTTATTCTTATAACAATGGAAGGCAACAATTACGTTCTTAACGTGTATTTAACATTTTAATGAGGGATTTTAATTTCATTCATCTCATCAAAGATAAATTGCATGTAAAATATCACACATATAAAACTTACAATTTATTATGCATCCTATAAATATATTAACCATATAAATAAATTATGCAACATATGCACTCATAATTAAGTTCTATGCATAAAATATCAAGCTTTGTATGAATCTAGTTATTGATCTTCATAATCTAAAATAACATTTGCAACTCCTTAAAAATTAAATTAGATTAAAACATTGATTCCTAAATAAATTAAATTCCTATTCGATAGAAATTTAATTTGATTTGAAAACAATTTTCAAATCTAATTGAAAACTATGTCTAGTTATCTTGACTCTTTTGATAAAATTTAATTGAAAACAATTTTCAATAAATTGTACTTCTTACTTATTATAATTTAGAAAAATTCTTTTCAAAATTATATAAGTAAAACATTCTTTTTTTTTTATAAATCGAACGCTTTATACAAATAATAGAATATATGTACAGACTTGAGATTTTGAGTCCAAAATCTCTTAACCAGAAGAGTTTAAAGGAAAGTTCACATCATTTTCCACCCAGAAGAAAGAAGAAGAAGATAAGAACTTGAAGCTAACAAATCTGACAACTAACCCAAGAGATTAAACCCAAATCCATTAGCACTCTCAATCAACAATAAAATAGCATATTAGATGTAAGATGGTTCCCTTTTGCTGGCTGAAAATATCTGGATTTCCTATTCCCCTTGCAATGTCGGTAGAGTGGAACCATGACCAACTTGTGAAGGAAGAGAATGGTTTGCCCTTCATGTGTAGGACAGCGCGGGCTGGTTAGCTCTTTTTGGACTGAACTTACACCTGACTGCATCACCTACATGTAAAACATGAGAAATAAATTGAAACACAAAAATATTACCTTCTCTCAATGTTTAAGCTAAGGTGCTCCATAACTTGAAAGTTCACACGCATAGAGAGATTCCTTCCATCCATGGCTTCATCTTTAAAGGTTCGATTGTTTCTTTAAGCCCACAGGTTATAAACAGTAACAAAAAGAATAATGAGGAAGGAATTAATGTCACATGTTCTGGTGGAGGCTAGTTGGGAGAACCATAATAATATGGATTGAAAATTTGTAAGATGAGGTAAGTGGATATGAAAATGGCTAAGGCATTGAAACCAAATTGTCTTAGAAAAAGGGCATTCAAAGAATAAGTGGTCAATAGTCTCAAAGTCAGCTACACACAAGGAACACCTATTAGGAGTATGAAGATATTTTAATTTTTCCCTTGTTGGAAATTTATGCAAAAATGCTAACCAGAAAATGAACGAGTACCTCAGACTATTCTTGTTATGCCAAACAAGTTTGTACCAAGGGACTGTTTGAACTAGAGGTCTCAAGAAGATATAAGCAGACCATAAAAAAATTCCTAAGTTTCATCTCGATTTCCTTAGTAATGGAGGTGGGGAGGATGAAGAGGCTAGACCAATAGACCTTAAATGAGGAAAGGACCGAAATAACTAATTGCACTTGACCAGCATAAGAAAGAAATTTGTGTCCATTTGTTTATTCTGGAATCAATTTTATCCAGTAGTGGTAAACAATCCCTCCTAGATAACCTACCTGTAAGTAGAGGGACTCCTAGGTAACGAATAGGAAGTTGCCCTCTTTTCAGACTAGACAGGTTTTCTATTTGTTGGGCCATTGACTCCATCTCTGGAGACACAAAGAATTGACTCTTAGAGGGGTTCTTACTCGTACTAGAAAATTTGGAAAAGGTACGTAAGCAAACAAGTAAAGTCTGAATCGAATCCAAATCACCATGGCAAAATATAAGGGCATCATCAACAAACAGAAGATGAGTAAGTTTGAGGGCTTTACATCTCTAATGATAAGAAAAAGAACTACTGTCACCTATGCAAACAGTAAGACTCCTAGAGAAGGCCTCTATACAGAGAATAAAAAGTAAAGGGGATAAAGGATCCCCTTGTCTTAAGCCTGATTTCCCTAGGAAAAAAGTGGAAGGGGACCCATTGATCAATACCGCATAGGCAGGGGAGGTAATACATTCTCTAACCCATCCAATGAACTGGGGAGGACAACCAATAACTACTAGAACATTAAGTAAGAAATCCCACTAGATCGAGTCGTATGCTTTTTGTAAGTCCACATTGAAAGCACATCTCCTATGGTTATTGGCTAGGTGATAGTTTTTGATAACCTCTTGAGCTAATAAGATATTATCCCCTATAAGACGATTCCTAATGAAGGCACTTTGGTTTGGGCTGATGATGGAGGAGATGACATCTTTAAGCCTATTAGCTATGATTTTAGAAATCATCTTATAAATAAAATTACAGCATGCTATAGGCCTATAATCCCCGACTGTGGAGGGGGTTTCTACTTTAGGGACTAGAATGATAAACGTAGAATTGATCTCTTTGAGGAATCTCCCATGATGGAAGATATCTTGAATAGCCCTAGAGACATCCCTCCCAACTATATGCAATGTATGTTTAAAGAACACACCATTGAACCCATCTGGACCTGGAGACTTATTAGGAGTAAAAGAATTGAGCACCTCTGTAATCTCTTGGTGTTGGACCCCGAACTTTGATTGGACGTCAAAATCGTTAAACAAGGAAATTAGTGTGGTATTTGGGTAATATTGCTAATGATGTTGGGGGTTAATGTATGAAATGAGCGTTCTCAGTATACATGCATTATGGGTAACATCTTATTAATTGAAAAAAGTGAATTTGTATAGTTACTATTTATGTAACTTCTTTGAAATTTCAATAAATGAGACTTCGATTTATTGAGGCTAGAAATGCCCGCAAAAGCTTGTAAGAACCATTTATCGTGTTTTGCAAATGATTGTTCAAGTATGACTTGCATTGAATTAAAAATGTGTCATAAGTTGTGTAAATGAACTTTGTGTGATATGTGGTTGCTTTCAAAAATTTATTCTAAAGTATGTATTTTGTGGCTTATGGATGATTTGAGAAATGGCTTAATGTTTGTCATAAGAATGTGTTGAATGAATTGTATATGGAGGATTTAAGTATGGAAAGAATGAGTATTTTGTATATGTATTATGTTATAGATTAAGTTGTGAAGATTGAATCGTGCTTGAAGTAGATTGACGAAGAGTATTGTGGTAGTGAGGAAAATGTGAAATCAAGATGGAAAGAATGGATTGGTCTTGATGACTTTGAGGCTTTAAAGAGATATGTATATGTTATGAAATGTCGAGTGAATATTATGAGTTAATGAAAGTTAAAATGAATGAGTTGATTAAGATGATTGAAATGGAAGTTGAAAGGTAGGAAATAAAGATTGAAAGAGTGAGAATTGGAAGAATTAGTGAAGGTGTGAAAATATGAAGAATTATGAAAGTTTGACTTTTGGGGATGAATAGTTGACTTTTGATTTAAGTGAAATTTGATAAAATGATATTCATGAACATGTAGTGCTTGTTGAGGGCTTTCGGTAGCCATAAAGTTTGCGAATTTTCGATATCGGGCTAGAAGTTATGATAGATTGAAGTTTTGATGTTGTTTAGGTGATTGAAAACCGAGACGATGTACTGTAGCAAAACCAGCTGATAGGAAAAGTGGACGCTACAGAATGTAGGAGATAGAATCAGCCTTTGTAGTCTTCATGAGAGTTATAGATCTAGATGTCTAATTTCTAACCGTCCAAGAATGAAGTCATTTCGACACCTATAGAGAAAGTTATGGCATTTGCGCCAAAACATGTCTGATAGAAATCAGATGATGGAAAAACCAGCTGATAGAAAAACCAGCTGAAGCAAAAGCAGACGATATGGACTTGATATCGATAGATTTAGACAAAATTTCCTTCTTGAAAGTTGTAGATCTCTCTTTTCTCTATGAGATAGATACCAAGTTTGTCCAATTTGGATATCGGAGTCAAAAGATATGATCTATATAAGTGGACATGTGCTGAATAGAAAAACCAGCTGATAGGAAAACCAGAAGATGCAAAAATCAGACGAAAGATTAATTGAGACATTTGACCCTTTTAGAGACTGAGTTTGGATTTAAGTTCGTCATGAACATTGTAGATCAGTCTTTTCTCTATGACATAGACATCAATTTTGTCCAATTTGGAGTTCGGAGTTAAAAGCTATAAGCGTTTGAAGTTTGGAGGAAAAAATCAGCTGATGGAAATCAGCTGATCCAAAAATCAGCTGATGGAAAAGTCAGACGAAGGAAATCAGACGATGAACAGTAAATCAGACGATAGAAAATCAGACGATAAACAGTAAGTCAGACGATAGAAAATTAGACGATGAACAGTAAATCAGACGATAGAAAATCAGACGATGAACAGTAAAAGCAGATGGAAGGAAAATCAGATGGAAGGAAAAAGAAGATGGAAGGAAAAACAGATGGAAGGAAAATCAGATGGAAGGAAAAAGCAGATGGAAGGAAAAGCAGATGGAAGGAAAATCAGATGGAAGGAAAAAGCAGATGGAAGGAAAATCAGATGGAAGGAAAAGCGGATGGAAGGAAAACAGTCTGCACACAGATCATTATTTTGAGGATATATGGAGCTACAGAGCTCGGATTAAGGTGATTCAAATTGGAGATTAAACTAGAGTTATAAGGCTACAACTTTGATGAAGAACCCCGATCAAGATGGAGCCTCTAAGACTGTCGGATTTTGGAATGAAACTCGGTGTAGTGTGCAGTCTCGATTTTATGCAGATGCGATAGTATTTTGGCCATAACTTCTTCGTTTTAGATCCGAATTAAGCGCGGTTTGTTGCGTTGGATTCGTATGATCGAGGGGAACATTGTGAAGAAGAAATTATTGTAAAATTCCTTTATTTACCTGATCGGAATTTGGAGCCAAGATATCAACTTTTAAGGGCAATTTTGGAAGAACACTTAAAGAGTTAAGTTAGTAGGCTTATAAGGAGGGGCATGAGAGTATTTCCTCATTAATTAAATGACATGGCATGTGGCTGTAGTATAAATAGAGGAGAAGCAGGCTGTGGTCGTGAGAGTTAGAGAAACAGAATAAAGAGAAACAAAAGAAAGAAAGAAAGAAGAGAGAAAAGAGAAGAGTGGGTTCGGTGAAAAGAGAAAAGAAAAGACAGCAACTAGGGTTCGATTTTGTGAGCTTTCCAGGAGGATTTCGAACATGCTCCAAGAGGGAAAAAGATGAAGGATGAAGAGAGCTCTAGGATGAGCTAAGAAAATCCGAAAATGGTGAAGAGTGAGGTAAAAGCCGATTTTCAAGCTTCAAGCTTTTTCTTAGAATTTTTGGTGTAGAATCATGGAAAATATTATGGTTTTATGGATTATGAAATTAGTTGTGACGTCTATGCTAAGATGGTGGTTTAATTTTGGATTAATGTGAGTTAGGGTTTATGCCTAATTTTGGAAATTGGGGCTTTTGTAAATTGATGCCTTAGATAGCTTGGAAATATGTTAGAATTGGGTTTCCTATAGTAAATTTTGAGGGTTATGGTATTTATGATGATGAATTTGGATGATTTCGGTCTAGGAAATTTCAAAGTGGGCGAAAGAAAGAAGCTTGGAGAAATTAGAGCTTTGGACAAGTTCTAGCATGGATTCGAGTGGGTATCCGTTTATAATAGAATTTATAAACCATTACCGCTTTCTTTAAACAAAGAGATTTTCTGACTTAAATTGCATCATAATTGTTGCATCATTGCATAAATGATTTGAAAAATCATTTTGATTCGATACATGAAATTTTGATGAATTGCAAAATACATTGTGTTATGCCTTGAAAGACTTCATGGTCAGTATATTCGGAAAAGAGCATTTGATAAATTGATTTGAGCATTATATGTGCTTTTGTGTGGGCAAGAGAGTAACGTTGTGATGGTCTCGTGCGTAGACAAAAATAATGTGATAGCCTTCTCCGGTTGCCCGCCAGGGCTTACGAGATCCGAAAAATGGACTCGTCGTGATTACGGTAAACTTCGGTTTCCGTCGTGTTTATGGAACTCTCAGCCATTTGTGTGTGCATTGCTTACGTGAATTGCCAAGTTGATGCATTCATGTCTTGTGACCTATGGATTTGTGGCTGAAAGCCTAAGGCGATATCTGATTTGTAAAACGTGATTTTGATTACTGAAGAAAAGAACTTCTTCAAAATGTGCTTTACGGATTTCAAAGAAATGTTTTCTAAGACCGTAAAAGAAAAGATTTCAAGAGTTTTGCTTATTGTTTTGTTATAAACTATTACCCATTGAGCGTAAGCTCACCCCCCTCATTACCATCCACAGGTAATGAGAAGAAGATCTGGTGAGCGAAAAAGAGGGATTTTTGTATCTTTGTATTTGCATTCGGATTTTTATATTGTGATTGTATTATGGCTTGTAAGGCCATTAAAATCTGTATATGATTATGGGATGAGATTATGTAAGTGAAATATGGTTAGTATTATGAATGTGAATTATGATCATGACTTGAGATATGACCGAGAATTATGGAAGTGTTTAGATATAGGATTGTAAATGTGTATGATGGGATTCCGGACAGGAGGTCCGAAGATTTGTGTGATGTGTTGGAAATATTGAAGTGCTTTCATGTATGGATTTGTGTATGGATATGATATGGAAATTAGGTATGAATGGCATAAGATGGATTGACGAAATTCAAATATTTGGTAATAAGCGAAATTGGGATAAAGAGAGATATGATTGTAGCGAATGATAAAATGTTTTCGAATGCGAACGTGATATGATCGAATATGAAGGATTCAAAGGATTGAGGAATTGATGAAATATAAATTGGAAATTGAAACTACTTTGAACAATGTGTAAATGAAAAAAAAAATGAAGCGATATTAGTTAAACTGCGATTCGTTCGTTATGAGTTGGGTTCCGAAAACGGGTCCCAACATTTATAATATCGAGCGTCGATATTATGATCTTACATGGCGCATGTGTATCGTTAGGCATAAGAAATTGTGAAAAGTTTGAGGTGATAGATCTAATAGGAAAAATGATGATACTCGATATGAGAAAAGGAAGTTGTGGATAAGTAGAGGCAATTATGGTGAATCTGGATTCAATGCCATTATATTGGAAGTGTCGAAAGTCTTTGGTTGAGAATTTGAGTCTCGGATCGTTAAGTTGACGTCCTTAACGGTCAGATGATTTAGACCTCGATCAGAGTACTTATCGACATTCCTTTTGATGGTAATCGTTCGCATTAAGAAGAGATTAGTGGAATTGAGGTCAAAATTTCATGATGAATATGTATCGATAATTTGAATTGGATAAGAAATAAAGGAGTAATGTGCCACCGTAACAGGATACGAGGAGTTTTGCAAGGATCGATTATACGATTTCGCACCATAAAGGAGAACGGATGAGTATAGAATAAGTCATATGTGTGAACTGTTGCTAAATGTTTGGACTATGAGAGACAATAGGAAGAAGGGTATTTTGTTAGAATATAAGGCAATGAAAGTGTGGCTAATTGGAAATAAGAATTTTAGTGGTCCGATATGTTAGACATGAATTCAAGATTTATGGATATGTCGGTGACTTCGTAATGGAATTATCTGCGGTAAGTGTTTGAATCGATATGGATATATCATTACTCGCAGAAATTGAATAAAAGGTAGTATGCAAGCAAAGTGGAACCGGTGGGGAAGCGAGATAAGTTAGTGTATGACTAGAGAATGCAGGTCTTCCTTGACCATGAGTGGGATTATAAGCTCTTACCCCGATTCAACAATGGAATTTGGTAATTCTTCCATAGTCCAGAGGACAAGGATCCCTGGTGTGGATCAACCAGGTTGCTTCAGAAAGGAACCGATAAACGCAAGGGAGGGAAGTTTGAAATGAGATGATAGATTTCTAGGAGTTGTGATGTGAATCTCATACTCCTTTTGGATCGACTTCTGTAAATAGTGGACTCGAAATAAATTTTGAAGAGTAGCAACCGATTATTGAGAGTGCATCTTGGATCTTGTGATTGAGTATATGAGATCTATTTTCAGATATAGCTTATGGAGTCATCTTTGATCCCTTGAGTTAAGTTATGAAATGAATCGAGAACTGAGATAAAGTATGGTATAGATGATTTTCTTTGGAAAGGTAATCTGCGATGGGCGAAAAATTTGAATAGAGGTGATATTCGAGAGGTTATTGAAATTAGTATGATTGGTATATCGAGTAGCATAAGATATGAATTGGTGACATGCTTTGAGATATAAGAGTAAACGAATGTGTCTCTTATATCATAGGGTTTGATCGTAAAGGCTATTGGATTAAGCAAATCGATGCTTTATTTCAAGGATGATCAATGAAAGGACAAGTCAAGAAATAAATATGTAATAACTCGACAGTAAGTATTGGAGTCCTGTCTCTAATGGAGACTCAAGTAAAAGGGGTGGAATAAACTGCTGAGAAGGTATGCATTTCGTTTGATGTAAAGAGAAGTATGCTGTGTAAGTATGTTTCGGAGACTCAAGTATGCCTTATTGAATGTGTTTCAATCACAAGCAGTTAAGTGTGCAGTTGAGCTGCAATGTGGACAGAAGTTTGTATGAATGAGCAAACATGAAAATAAGCCAAGGGAGGTATGAGGAAATTCAAGGAATGGAAACAATCATTCGAAAAAGAATGTCAATTGGAAAATTGAAAAGAAAGTGTGATAATGTACCTTAATGAGGAATCGGTTATTTAAGGAATTGCGAGGACTAATCAAGAAGCACACGGAATATGATAATAATTGAGGGTGTTAACCAAAGGGACCGATAACACAATAATATTGGAGACCGAAGTGATCAAAGAGTAGATGATGTATTAAAAGTATTCGACGAATTGAGAGACTAGTCGGAACACGTGAGGAAAAACGTATGAAACTTATGATAAATGGAAGGAAGGAGAATTTTGAAGAATGATTTTAATGAAAATCAACTGCATGAATTTGGAAAGTTTGTCGTATGCACTGATATTGTATAAGAGATTTGGATAAAATCTAATGGAGCATAATGAAGTGATTGCATATGTGCGGAGCAACTAAGGTCCTATGAGTTAAGGAGTTGATACATGTTTAAGAGCTGCTACACTAATGATTGCTTTAAAGTTTGGAGACAGTATGAATAAAAGAACATCTTGGAAGTATTTATGCAAGTACAGATCGTAAAAGCGGAGACAATCATTGAATTGAGAGCATGGAATAGGAATACAAAAAGATTTTGATTGTATGAATGAGAAATTCCTATTAAGGCTAAGTATTTTGTCAAATGCATAAACAGAAAATCGATATCGAGGTTATTGGAACCAAAAGCAAAAAGGAAGCATAACATGTGGGGGCTTGATGCGTCCAATTAAGGATCAAGAAATTGTGAATTGTTTTGAGAGGTTGAAAACAGATCTGAAGTTTGAGTTCGAATAGAAAGAGGGCTATATGGTGATTGTAATAAGAAGAATGTGAAATTAATAATGATGGTTGAGAAAGGAGAATTTGCTAAGCCGATATGAATTAGTTCGTATGGAGTCTTATGAGATAGTGTTCTTGACAAAAGATGTCCGGATTCGAAATGCGAATATGCGATTATGTTTCGGAAATATATGATATTGGTATTATTGTTACAAGAAGTTGAAAGTTGTGAGTGATCTGAACACGAATGAGGAAGCAGTCCAGAAAGTGATGTAAATTTCGAGGACGAAATTCTTTTAAGGAGGGGAGAATTGTTGGACCCCGAACTTTGATTGGACGTCAAAATCGTTAAACAAGGAAATTAGTGTGGTATTTGGGTAATATTGCTAATGATGTTGGGGGTTAATGTATGAAATGAGCGTTCTCAGTATACATGCATTATGGGTAACATCTTATTAATTGAAAAAAGTGAATTTGTATAGTTACTATTTATGTAACTTCTTTGAAATTTCAATAAATGATACTTCGATTTATTGAGGCTAGAAATGCCCGCAAAAGCTTGTAAGAACCTTTTATCGTGTTTTGCAAATGATTGTTCAAGTATGACTTGCATTGAATTAAAAATGTGTCATAAGTTGCGTAAATGAACTTTGTGTGATATGTGGTTGCTTTCAAAAATTTATTCTAAAGTATGTATTTTGTGGCTTATGGATGATTTGAGAAATGGCTTAATGTTTGTCATAAGAATGTGTTGAATGAATTGTATATGGAGGATTTAAGTATGAAAAGAATGAGTATTTTGTATATGTATTATGTTATAGATTAATTTGTGAAGATTGAATCGTGCTTGAAGTAGATTGGACGAAGAGTATTGTGGTAGTGAGGAAAAATGTGAAATCAAGATGGAAAGAATGGATTGGTCTTGATGACTTTGAGGCTTTAAAGAGATATGTATATGTTATGAAATGTCGAGTGAATATTATGAGTTAATGAAAGTTAAAATGAATGAGTTGATTAAGATGATTGAAATGGAAGTTGAAAGGTAGGAAATAAAGATTGAAAGAGTGAGAATTGGAAGAATTAGTGAAGGTGTGAAAATATGAAGAATTATGAAAGTTTGACTTTTGGGGATGAATAGTTGACTTTTGATTTAAGTGAAATTTGATAAAATGATATTCATGAACATGTAGTGCTTGTTGAGGGCTTTCGGTAGCCATAAAGTTTGCGAATTTTCGATATCGGGCTAGAAGTTATGATAGATTGAAGTTTTGATGTTGTTTAGGTGATTGAAAACCAGACGATGTACTGTAGCAAAACCAGCTGATAGGAAAAGTGGACGCTACAGAATGTAGGAGATAGAATCAGCCTTTGTAGTCTTCATGAGAGTTATAGATCTAGATGTCTACTTTCTAACCGTCCAAGAATGAAGTCATTTCGACACCTATAGAGAAAGTTATGGCATTTGCGCCAAAACATGTCTGATAGAAATCAGATGATGGAAAAACCAGCTGATAGAAAAACCAGCTGAAGCAAAAGCAGACGATATGGACTTGATATCGATAGATTTAGACAAAATTTCCTTCTTGAAAGTTGTAGATCTCTCTTTTCTCTATGAGATAGATACCAAGTTTGTCCAATTTGGATATCGGAGTCAAAAGATATGATCTATATAAGTGGACATGTGCTGAATAGAAAAACCAGCTGATAGGAAAACCAGAAGATGCAAAAATCAGACGAAAGATTAATTGAGACATTTGACCCTTTTAGAGACTGAGTTTGGATTTAAGTTCTTCATGAACATTGTAGATCAGTCTTTTCTCTATGACATAGAAATCAATTTTGTCCAATTTGGAGTTCGGAGTTAAAAGCTATAAGCGTTTGAAGTTTGGAGGAAAAAATCAGCTGATGGAAATCAGCTGATCCAAAAATCAGCTGATGCAAAATCAGCTGATGGAAAAGTCAGACGAAGGAAATCAGACGATGAACAGTAAATCAGACGATAGAAAATCAGACGATGAACAATAAGTCGACGATAGAAAATCGAGGCGATGAACGATAAATCGATTTATGAACGATAAAAGCGAGATGGAAGGAAAATCGATGGAAGGAAAAGCGGATGGAAGGAAAAGCGGATGGAAGGAAAATCAGATGGAAGGAAAAAGCAGATGGAAGGAAAAGCAGATGGAAGGAAAATCAGATGGAAGGAAAAAGCAGATGGAAGGAAAATCAGATGGAAGGAAAAGCGGATGGAAGGAAAATAGTCTGCACACAGATCAGTATTTTGAGGATATATTTAGCTACAGAGCTCGGATTAAGGTGATTCAAATTGGAGATTAAACTAGAGTTATAAGGCTACAACTTTGATGAAGAACCCCGATCAAGATGGAGCCTCTAAGACTGTCGGATTTTGGAATGAAACTCGGTGTAGTGTGCAGTCTCGATTTTGTGCAGGTGCGATAGTATTTTGGCCATAACTTCTTCGTTTTAGATCCAAATTAAGCGCGGTTTGTTGCGTTGGATTCGTATGATCGAGGGGAACATTGTGAAGAAGAAATTATTGTAAAATTCCTTTATTTATCTGATCGGAATTTGGAGCCAAGATATCAACTTTTAAGGGCAATTTTGGAAGAACACTTAAAGAGTTAAGTTAGTAGGCTTATAAGGAGGGGCATGAGAGTCTTTCCTCATTCATTAAATGACATGGCATGTGGCTGTAGTATAAATAGAGGAGAAGCAGGCTGTGGTTGTGAGAGTTAGAGAAACAGAATAAAGAGAAACAAAAGAAAGAAAGAAAGAAGAGAGAAAAGAGAAGAGTGGGTTCGGTGAAAAGAGAAAAGAAAAGACAGCAGCTAGGGTTCGATTTTGTGAGCTTTCCAGGAGGATTTCGAACATGCTCCAAGAGGGAAAAAGATGAAGGATGAAGAGAGCTCTAGGATGAGCTAAGAAAATTCGAAAATGGTGAAGAGTGAGGTAAAAGCCGATTTTCAAGCTTCAAGCTTTTTCTTAGAATTTTTGGTGTAGAATCATGGAAAATATTATGGTTTTATGGATTATGAAATTAGTTGTGACGTCTATGCTAAGATGGTGGTTTAATTTTGGATTAATGTGAGTTAGGGTTTATGCCCAATTTTGGAAATTGGGGCTTTTGTAAATTGATGCCTTAGATAGCTTGGAAATATGTTGGAATTGGGTTTCCTATAGTAAATTTTGAGGGTTATGGTATTTATGATGATGAATTTGGATGATTTCGGTCTAGAAAATTTCAAAGTGGGCGAAAGAAAGAAGCTTGGAGAAATTAGAGCTTTGGACAAGTTCTAGCATGGATTCGAGGTGGGTATCCGTTTATAATAGAATTTATAAGCCATTACCGCTTTCTTTAAACAAAGAGATTTTCTGACTTAAATTGCATCATAATTGTTGCATCATTGCATAAATGATTTGAAAATCATTTTGATTCGATACATGAAATTTTGATGAATTGCAAAATACATTGTGTTATGCCTTGAAAGACTTCATGGTCATGTATATTCGAAAAGAGCATTTGATAAATTGATTTGAGCATTATATGTGCTTTTGTGTGGGCAAGAGAGTAACGTTGTGATGGTCTCGCACGAGACAAAAATAATGTGATAGCCTTCTCCGGCTGCCCGCTTGTGGCTTACGAGATCCAAAAATGGACTCGTCGTGATTACGGTAAACTTGGTTTCCGTCGTGTTTATGGAACTCTCTAGCCATTTGTGTGTGCATTGCTTACGTGAATTGCCAAGTTGATGCATTCATGTCTTGTGACCTATGGATTTGTGGCTGAAAGCCTAAGGCGATATCTGATTTGTAAAACGTGATTTTGATTACAAGAAGAAAAGAACTTCTTCAAAATGTGCTTTACTGATTTCAAAGAAATGTTTTCTAAGACCAGAAAAGAAAAAGATTTCAAGAGTTTTGCTTATTGTTTTGTTATAAACTATTACCCATTGAGCGTAAGCTCACCCCCCTCATTACCATCCACAGGTAATGAGAAGAAGATCTGTGAGCGAAAAGAGGAATTTTGTATCTTTGTATTTGCATTCGGATTTTTATATTGTGATTGTATTATGGCTTGTAAGGCCATTAAAATTTGTATATGATTATGGGATGGGATTATGTAAGTGAAATATGGTTAGTATTATGAATGTGAATTATGATCATGACTTGAGATATGACCGAGAATTATGGAAGTGTTTAGATATAGGATTGTAAATGTGTATGATGGGATTCCGGACAGGAGGTCCGAAGATTTGTGTGATGTGTTGGAAATATTGAAGTGCTTTCATGTATAGATTTGTGTATGGATATGATATGGAAATTAGGTATGAATGGCATAAGATGGATTGACGAAATTCAAATATTTGGTAATAAGCGAAATTGGGATAAAGAGAGATATGATTGTAGCGAATGATAAAATGTTTTCGAATGCGAACGCGATATGATCGAATATGAAGGATTCAAAGGATTGAGGAATTGATGAAATACAAATTGGAAATTGAAACTACTTTGAACAATGTGTAAATGAAAAAAAAAATGAAGCGATATTAGTTAAGCTGCGATTCGTTCGTTATGAGTTGGGTTCCGAAAACGGGTCCCAACACTTGGGTTGAGACTTTAGTGATTAGTTTATTAAGGAAAGGCTCTGAAATCCTATTAGCAAAACACTTATCCACAAACTCTTTTGATGAAGGGAGGATCTTACATACCCCAATAGTGCTTCAAAAGAATTCTAAGAAAAGGTTTTGAATCTTTTCCACTTTAACAATTCTACTGCCATTTGATCCTATCACTACAACAATAGGACCCCTTCTGCGTTGTTTTTTTAACGTCGCAGAAACCATTAAAACATCGGTGAAACACTTTTACGACGTCTATTGAGACGTCACAAAAAACGTCGTAAATGTTAGGGTAGGCAATAGGTATCCACGACGTCTTATGAAAGACGTCGTGGAAGGGACAAATATTCTGCGACGTTGAGGAGGACGTTAGGGAAGCTTGGGATATTTGGCGATGTCTGAAGGGAACTTCACAGAATTTGTAGTTCTAACGACGTCTAGAAGACGTCGTAGAAAGGGCATAATTTGCGACGTCTGACTCAGAAGACGTTGCAGATAGTAGGATAAAAAATAAATAAAATTATTTATAATTATTTAAGAAAATTTTGTTGATAATGATTTAAAATAAATTATAAATTATAAATTAGTTTTAATTTATTCGAATATAGGAATAATTTAATAATTAATAAATTTTAATTATTAATTATTAAATTTTCCCAAAAATTAATTTAATAAATTTGAATTATAATAACCTTTTTAATTATAATTTGTGTTAAATTATATGGTAGTTTAATATTTAAAAATATTAAAATATGATATATTTAATTAATATTAAATATTATAGATGAACTAAAATTGTTTAATAATACATCAATTTTTGAATATATCATTAATTTAAATAATTATTCATGTGTAACAAGAATTGAATACATGCAAACAACTTATTATTTAACTGCAATTCCCAAACATGTCATAATACAATAATTAAAATAAAGAAAACGTTATAAGTGTTTAATATATCAATATGTGTACATATTTAGTCTAAACGAACATTATGTGTAGAACATAAAAGTTCCAAAAGTTTTTTTTGTTGTTCGACTTCGGAAGTTAATCGATCCTGTATTTCTTTAAATTGTTTAGTCAATTCATCGACTTGAGATTGTAACCCCTGATTAGCCCTCTTTGACTCCTGTAATTCGTCTCGAAGTCTTTTTCTAACAAAAGTTCTCCCTTGTGGTCGAGGCTCAATTCCCATGCCAACAATGTAATCTGATCTAGTGCCCAAGACTTTGTCGTACACTTCATCCACTATCATCGGATCACCTTGTTCTATTGAATGTGTTAGTTCATGACACATTAATTCCTGGAAAAGTAAGAATTAATTACATACACATTCTCATTTAACAAATATTTATAAATGAACTATGTACTAACCCATTTTGCTTTGCTTTCAGCAGTTGTCCATTGATCTTTTCTTTCATCATAATGAGTATGATACCATAGCTTCATTCGATCACACTCTTCTCCATCCCTGTCACTCTGTTGTAAAAAAATATATGATTACTAATTCATTTTTAAAATTTTTAAATTTCAATCAAAGTAAAATATAAGTAAAAAGATAATAACTCACAATCTCATATTGGATGGCTACAAAGGCCTTGGAACCAGAGTTTGGTCGACATTTGACCTGACTCCTAGCCAATTTTGCTTTTTGACTTTTATCCTAAGCATAAATGAAGCAAAATCCATGATAACATCTATAAATCACAATTTGTAAAAACAAAAATATAAAATAAAGTTTTTGTAAAATTTTTTTTTACCTTAGTAGCTGATTGCTCCCAATACTCGCATAAATCCATCCACTCCGCCACTGTGACACTATGCGGCTTAACATCCTTTCCGTGCTTGGTAAAATGCTTTCTTAAATTATACCTTTGATCTTTAGACCTTAAAGCAAGAAACCTCTTCACAGCAGCATGTACTTCATTGTCAGTCCTCATTCCCTTGACTTCCAACTTTTGCTGCAAAAAATTATAAATTATCTGTCAACGCTTTAAGAAAATGGAAAAGACCTACAAATTGGATTGGTTTAGAATACTTACGTCTAACTTATCAAATGCAATGTCCAATTCCTCATTAGTAATTTTGGAAAATTTTGTTCTTACAAGCAAAGAAGTTCGGGAAACCACACCAATCTCACTCGATAATTTGGCAGACTATACGGAGTTTGTTGGTCATCCTTCAGTAGGGGAGATCTCTATCTCCAATCTTTTACCTATTGCCTTATTTATCTTTGCTAATCTGTTTCCTTTTATGGCACCCCGTGTTCTTTTTGCATTAGCTGTGGATCCTAAAATAGCAAAGGAATAATTTATAATTAGCATATAAAAATGTTGATAAAATTAATTAATCTTAATAATTAATCGTGAGATCATACCTGCAGTGCTTGCAAAAGATGTGCCCATAGTGTGATTAATATTGTGATTTACTAGTGTCGGATAATTAGAAGCTGGAGGCATCTCTTGAGAAGTTAACGGAGAACTAATATTGCGTCGCATGTTTAAAATTTTTTCATACTTATCTCTAGGATGAATACTAGGCACAGATGTGACTTCTATTGGTGTTGTAGTTCGCTTAGAAGGTGCACAGGTGTGAGCTTGTGCCTGTGTAGGTGCTAGTGCAAGTGTTTCAAGTTGTGGTTGTGTACGAGCACGTTGCTCATTCGCTGCACTTCCAATTAGTTGACGGTACCGCGATTGCAGTTGTGTAGGTACCAAGGTACTTGGTGCAACCTTATTCTTCTTCTTGGGTAGACCAGGTCCCATAGGATTCACCTGCATTCACATCGACATTAGTGCATAAATGCCTTTTTCTCATTACATCCATCACTTTAATATCTTATAAATGATGTCTCTAATGCAATATCCATCAATAAGCAAATTAAACATTTTATTTACATAAATGATCAAGTTATTTAGCATAAGCATTTGCACAGTTATTCCAAGAATGAAAGCATGTGCACACATAATTCCAAGGATAAGAGCTTCTACACAATTGGCCATAGCTTAGTTAATAACTTCAGCATGATGGATGGATGGATGGATGTTGTTATGTTTTGGAGAAGTATATGTGAGATTTAAGGTATAAACTTCGAGCATTTTTAGTTTATGATGTATGTTTATAATTTCAAAGAAACATGATCTATTAAAAGAAACATTTTTAGTTTGATTCCAGAAATATCAATCAATTGCTCAAGAGCAATACCTATTATTCAGATAAGACTTCTTTTAAATCTGATTAGAGCAAGACAGTTGCTATTATTCAGATAAGAGCAACAACCACAAGCATATCCAATCAATTTGATAAGACTTCTTTTATTGCAATGCA
Organism: Erythroxylum novogranatense; assembly: GCA_029891385.1. Classification (NCBI taxonomy): domain Eukaryota; kingdom Viridiplantae; phylum Streptophyta; class Magnoliopsida; order Malpighiales; family Erythroxylaceae; genus Erythroxylum; species Erythroxylum novogranatense. The sequence continues at coordinate 39,158,086 of CM057225.1, forward strand.
TAAATACTATGAGCATAAGCAAGACAGATATATATTCTTATTGCAATGCATTAATAACCATTTTTCCAAAAAACATGAGACATTACAGGTAGGGGTGTTCATGGTAGGGTAACCTGACCCGTTCATAAGTAACCTGAACCTGAACCTGAATGTCAGGTTCGGCAATTTCACGAACCTGAACCTGAACCTAAACCTAAAGAACCTATAGGATTGGTTAACCTATTTTTAGGTTCGGTTCTTAGGGTAACCAGAACCTATTCATATCAGTATATATGATAAAAATTATTAAAAAAAATGGTGAAAAATACAAATTATTCATAAAAGTATGCATATCAAATCCATCAAAGATTAATCCAATATGTTAAACCAAAACAAAGTAAAAATAAGCCAAACAATGTCTTATAAAAGATCCATACTTGAAAAAAAGATAAAATATTAAACAATTATTCTTTGAATAGAATGGTAGGATGATTCACTGTTATACATGAAGTCACATCTATAGAAAATAAAAAATAAAAAGAGTTAGACTTTTTATTTCTTTTTAATTGAAAAAAGAATTTTTTATTTATTTGTATATTAAAACAAGGTAAAGTAAATTAGATTGTCTGATTCAATTTGTTCAAGTTTTTCAAGTCTCTCTTCCACGTAAAGAGGAGCCTGTGATTTTCTCAACCAATCTTGTCTACAAACAAGAGTCTCCACCATCTTTGGAGTAAGAGAGCTACGAAATGAATCAAGCACTTGACCTCTTGTACTAAAAAGTGACTTTCGAGATGCAATAGTGAGGAACAATTGCTCTACTAGATCTCATTGATTAAATTAATAATAAAACTATTCTTCTAACATTATTAAATCTTATTTTATCATGTTAAAATAAATAATAATAATAATAATAATAAACTAATAAGCACAAAAGTATCATTCTTCTTATTGCAACTTAGTGTAGAAAATGCAATTAATATCATAGTTAAAACTTCAAATATTATATTATAAAAAGCGCAATTTGTATAAAAAATACAATCCCATAGTCTATTACTAAATCAACTCATTTTCATTCGTTTCTAATAAATAAAACTATGTTTTTATTTGTACAAGACAACATTATTATATTCTTATTATTTTTTAGCAACTATATTATATATTTTAAAAATCAATATTTCTTGCTAGTTTAATGTTTATAATATCTCATGAATATCTAAACTAATATATGTGCCTTAAAAACTAAAATTGTAGGATTTTTAATAAATGTGTTTTACACATTAATTTCTTTAATTAATCTCTAAACGATTATATTATTTTAGTCAATGAATATTTTTATTAATAGTTTAATAATTCGATCAATAACTTTGACACATATTAATTACTATTTAAAGTAGAAGTATTGAATGTTATGCATTAGTTGTTACTTATAATAGCAATGTTTAATATTAACATTTAATAACATAGAAGTAAAGTAGTTTTTTTTTCCTTTTCTTTTTTTCATTCAAAATTAATATAGTAAATACTAGTGAATTTATTATTATTGATATCCTCTTAAATTGTATATAAATATATGATTTTTTTAAGGTATTTCAGGTTCAGGTTTAAACCTAAACCTATAAATAAGGTTCGGTTCGGTTAATTGCTATAGGTGCGGTTTAGGTTCGGTTAACCTAAAACCACAAGTTAGAAACCTGAACTTGATTTTGCAGGTTCGGTTCGAATCGAACCTAAACTCGGGTTCGGTTAACCTTATTTACAGGTTTGGTTCATGAGGTTCAGGTCCGGTTCACAGGTTCGCGGGTTTTTTTGAACACCCCTAATTACAGGCATGCTAGTTATTGAAGTAGTTATGGAATTTTTCTTAAGTTGTAAAATGTTGAAGGAAACAGAGCTACATTAGTGGAGGAATTGGCACTGATAAGTGGCAATCTCATGTCATGTCCAGAAACTATGATTTCAGTAATAGTTTGGCTAATTGTATTAAAATTAAAACTTGAAGGAGTTCAATGGTGACTAGCATGGATCAAAATAAGATGCTGACTAGATGAGAAGTTTGAAAAATGCATTTTAATTGGTTATTGCATTGAATCCAAAGCATATAGACTCTATAACCCTTCTAGTAGGTGTAGGAAAATCCCGGTGTGAGCATCACATGCCCACGGTGCGGAAAACAAAAATTTTTATTCCGGGACCTTCCCGAAAGCCAGGATCCATGTGTATATATAACAAACTCAAACCAAACGACCAAAAGAGACCGTCTTTAACGGTATCCACGCAGAGATCGGAAAACCTAACCAGGACAAACCCTTTGACCCGGGAATAGCTAGAACAAATTAAAGACTGCTAGATCTTACCTTTGTTCTGGAGAGCTTGGAGAATGATGGAGGAGAAGATGAAGAAACTTGAAGAAGATGGAAGCTTGATCGTGAGCTTAAAGAGGAAGAAACTCTTTCTTCAATTTTTCTTAAAGCCAACGATGATTATCATCTTAAGAACAAAGAAAAGACTCTTTCTTTTCTTCTTATACCATAAGCCAACGACCATCTCTCTTCCACCTTCCTTATTTTGTCTTTTTGTCATTTAATGAAAGTGATGACTAAGCATGTAACTAGAAACTTCTTCCTTCCTCTCCTTCCATCCACGTATTTGACATATATATATATATATTAATTAATTATTTAATTAATTAATCATATATATATGTATATATATTGCTGAAGTGGTCCAGTCACACTGGGGTCGGTCCTACCGGGTCCCGGTAGGGAAAAATCACCGGAGACCTATTTCAGCAATGTCAATGTCGCGATCTCATCGGGACATATCTCGATCTCATCGGGATCCATTTAATCCTATTGCTCTCCATATATTGGAACTCAGTCCAAAACTATTTTACAAATTCTCCGAGACACTCTTATCGTGTGACCCATTAGGTTCCGTTTATGTTGGCCACTTAGATTAACACTTAATCTAAGCAAGTCATGGCGGTATCTAGCAACACATCATGACCCCCAATTGACGAAAAGTAATTGGTTTGACGAATGAACATATATTCATCGGGAACCATATCACGAACCTTTCCATGACAATTACCATGCAATTAGTCCTTTCACCATGCTATACCCCACTTGGTTATGAGTATGGGCAATGTGTCAACTCTTACTAGACCGACTAAGTCAAATCTAGTCAAGTGATTTCAGTTCTTGTCACGGGACTCATTACTTTATATGTCATCAAGACACTCTTCACGACATACATACTCCGCCAGAGATTTCTAAGTAATGACCCCGACAAGAGGCCATGGTATCATCTTCGCTATCACGAAATGGTGAATCCTCTATTGGCTACTCAATTACCTTCGAATACCTCAAACTGTACCCAAGCACCACCCTATGAGCGACCTCTGTAAGGCAACAAGGAATGGAGTCAAAGCACAAAATCGGTATCCAAGATATCCTTGAGCACCTCAAGTCTAAGGATACTTGCACCATTCTATGATGAGATTATCACCGACATTAGAATAGGACATCCATGTGATGATCTCATGGCGGGTCATCCAATGTACTTACTACCTCTAGTAAGCATCCACATCTCAACCCTAAATATCGCATATTTACAATTTACGAGATCCTTTGCTTAATCAAATCAAGGAGCTTGAGATGTGCTAGTCTTTCGGATTCTGATGTCCAGCCTCAATAATCCTATGACTAGGATAATTTGAATCTCGACATAATTGCACATGATAGGAATCTCTGAAGTATGATCACATCATAATTTCCTTCATGCTATGTCATATATCATGGACTTCATTAATATGATTACAGAACAATATCAGTTCATAAATAATGAACAACAAATTAATGAAATATGCCTTTCTTTATTTCTTTATAAAGAATGTACACAAATTTGTACAAAATGCGCTAAAGGCGATTGCCTTCAGGGCACTACTCTAACAATCTCCCACTTGACCTAAAGCCAATCGCCTTGATATCTAATACCATAGGCGAGTACATAAGAATCAAAGTTCTTCTGTGACAATGGCTTCGTTGACGGATCAACAATATTCTGCTCTGTGGGGATTCTCTCTATCTGCACATCACCTCGACCAATGATCTCCCTAATCAGGTGATATCTGCGGAGTACGTGTTTGGATCGTTGATGAGACCTTGGTTCTTTCGCCTGTGCAATAGCTCCATTGTTGTCACAATACAACTGTATGGGCCCATCACTGCTAGGAACCACACCAAGTTCAGTAATGAACTTCTTGATCCAAACTGCTTCCTTTGCTGCTTCTGAAGCAGCAATGTACTCTGCCTCGGTTGTTGAATCGGCAGTGGTCTCTTGTTTGGAACTCTTCCAACTAACTCACCTGCCGTTCAATGTGAATACATAACCTGATTGGGATTTGAAATCATCCTTATCAGATTGAAAACTGACATCTGTATACCCGCTCACCTGGAGATCTCCATCCCCATATATCAAGAAAACATCCTTAGTTCTTCGCAAGTACTTAAGGATATTCTTGACAGCTGCCCAGTGACCCTCACCAGGTTCCGATTGGTATCTGCTCGTAACACTTAGAGCATATGATACATCGGGTCTTGTACATAGCATAACATACATGATAGATCCTACTGCAGATGCATACGGGATCATATTCATGCGCATCCTCTCATCTTGTGTCTTAGGACACATAGATTTCGAGAGTGTTATCCCATGAGTCACGGGAAGGTACCCTTTCTTGGATTGCTCCATGCTAAACCTCTTTAGCATCTTGTCTATATACGTTGATTGTGAAAGACCAAGCAACCTTTTTGATCTATCTCTATAGATCCTTATCCCAAGGATATAAGTTGCTTCACCAAGGTCTTTCATGGCAAATTGTTTGGACAACCAAATCTTGACTGATTGTAGCATAGAGACATCGTTTCCTAGTAATAATATGTCATCCACATATAGCACAAGGAATACGATTGCAGTCCCATTAACCTTCTTATACACACAGTACTCATCCGGATTTTGTGAGAAACCAAACTTTTTGATTACCTCATCAAAACGGATATTCCAACTCCTGGAAGCTTGTTTCAATCCATAGATGGATTTCTGAAACTTGCATACCTTTTCGCCATCATAGGAGGTGAAGCCCTCAGGTTGTGTCATATACACATCCTCAGCTAGATTTCCATTGAGGAAAGCTTTCTTCACATCCATTTGCCATATCTCATAATCATAATGAGTGGCAATGGCTAGGAGTATCCTAATGGATTTAAGCATTGCTACTGGGCTGAAGGTTTCGTCATAGTCAACTCCTTGTCTTTGACGAAAACCTTTAGCCACAAGCCTTGCTTTATAGGTAATCACATTACCATCCATGTCGGTTTTCTTCTTGAAAACCCATTTACACCCTATGGGTTTTATTCCTTGGTGCCTCGACCAAAGTCCATACTTGGTTTTCATACATGGAATCCATTTCGCCTTCATGGCATGAAGCCATTTCTCGACTCAAACTCTTGTAACCTCTTCGTAGTAGCGTGCTCATCATCTTCTATGAGCAATCGTCATTCTGTTCATTCACGAAATCCATATCTCTCGTGAATAGATCGTATCCTCGTGACTTCGAACTTCGTGTGTTGTAGAAGGTTGAATCTGTTACTTCATACATATGAGTTACGCTTTGAGTTCGAGCGATTGATCTGCGTCTGTTCGACTTCTTGAACTTCTTCAAGTTCAATTTTGCTCCCACCGTCTTCTTGTAAAAGAAACTCTTTCTCTAAAAGACAGCATGCTTTGAAACAAACACCTTTTGTTCAAAGTGAGTAGAATTGATATCCCATTGTTTCTTTAGGATATCCTACGAACAAACACTTGTCAGATTTTGCATCAAGTTTATCTGACTGTGTCCACTTCACATAAGCTGGACAGTCCCAAACTTTCAAATGAGTAAGATAGGGTCTTTTGTTAATCCACATCTCATATGGAGTAACATCAACTGTCTTTGATGGAACTCTGTTTAACAAGTAAACAGCTGTCTCGATTGCATACCTCCAAAGGATTTTGGTAACTTTGCAAAGCCCATCATTGATCGTACCATGTCTAACAAGGTTCGATTTCTCCTTTCTGCCACACCATTATGCTTGTGGTGTGTAAGGAGGAGTCCATTGAGATAAAATCCCATTATCTCTGAGATAATCCAAAAACTCTTGGTCTAAGTATTCCCCACCACGATCAGATCGTAATGTCTTGATACTTTTCCCAAGTTGGTTTTCTACTTCATTTCTGAATTGTTTGAACTTTTCAAATGCTTGATTTGTATCTCATCGAATCTGGTACCCATATCGAGAATAATCATCGATAAAGGTAATGAAGTAAAGGTAACCACTTCTAGCATGGATGGACATCGGACCACATACATCTGAATGTATTAGGTCTAATACGTCAGTCGCTCGTTCACCCCTTCCCTTAAAGGGTAACTTAGTCATCTTGCCTAATAAACAAGATTCACATGTGTCATATGATTCATAATCAAATGACCTAAACTACCACTCTTATGGAGCTTAGCTATCGTCTCTCATTTATATGGCCAATGCGACAATGCCATAAGTAAGTTGATTTTAAATTATCTCGTTTATGTCTTTTCGTGTCATTGACATTCATAATTGGATGTGACATATCTAATATGTAAATCCCATTGCATAAAGTACCAGTACCATAAAGCATTCCATTCAAACTAATAGAACAACCATTGTTACTAAAAGTCAAATGGAAACCAAATTCTATTTAGACAAAGCAATGTATAATATGTTCTTTGTTAATACAGTACAATATAACATTCATCCAATTTGATTACAAGCCCGGTGGGGAGTGACAAAAGTAAGTGCCTCGGCTAATGCAAAGAACTCTTGCTTCATTTCCCACACGCAGTCTACCTCTCCCTTTATGAAATGCTCATCGTCCACGAGGCCTTGCATATCATTGCATATGTGTGAGCCACAACCGGTATCTAATACCCATATGTTATGATCAGAAATAGTATTAATCTCAATGACAAACATACTTGAAGAAGTCTAGGCATCTGATGCCTTCTTCTACTTCAGTTCTTTCAGATAGACTTTCTGATTTAAGCTTCGGTGGCGGTCTTGCCTGATGGAAGCAAGTTCCTTTTGGTGCAGTCTCTTTGGTTTTCTTCTTGGCTGTACTTCCTATTTTTTGATCTTCATCAGAAGCTTCACCAGCAGGTGGATCAGGAAGTGAAACATCTAGGACAAATCCTAGTTCCTCAGACCTGAGAATAATTCTCAGATTTCTTAGCCAATCAAGAAAATTTAGTCCAGTTAATTTGTTGGAGTCCATAAGTGAGCGCAAGTTCACACAGGAAGTCATCTTCAATCAACCTAAAGGGATAGAGAGAAAGAATGTTAGAATAGAATTAAATGCATGATCATAAGGACTTGCATGACATGCATATGGCTCCCACTAGTTTGAAAGAATCCATTACCCTCATAACGAATCCAAGAAAAATTATGACATAATGTCCTAGTGGGTCGATATCCGACATTCCTAAAAATGACCTTGGGTTTGCCCAACAAGCCACCTTAGTTCAATCGGTAGGTATCGGTCATACCAATTGCATCATAGATAGATATCCGACATTCCTAAAATGACCTTGGGTTTGCCCAACAAGCCACCTTAGTTCAATCGGCAGGTATCAATCATACCATTTCTATCTTAGGTGCAACTATCGACTAGTGCTATCAACTTTTGATGTATACACACACATTGGGTCATCAACTCTTGATGCGTGCACATCTAATGTACACTACCCAATTTTGCCTCTGTCCACATTGACCTTGAGTTTACTCAACAAATCAACGCTTCTAGTGAAAACTGACCCATTAATCCGAAAATCTTATTTTCATAGTTCGAACATATCCGTATAGAGTGAGCTTGGGTTTACCCAACAACCCAACTCTATAAGAACTCTGGTTCTCCCCATATCAATGGAAGGCATTAGTTTTCATATGATTTGAGGGTTTTCAGGTCTCATCTTATTCTTCTCCAAGCCGTAGGATTATAGTCACCATGACTATATGGAATGATTTAGGGCATTTGATCAATCACATTGAGTCTATACCTAAAATCATCCATCATCCCACCTTTGCATGTTGTAAGTCGACTTGTATATGTATAAGTCGAGTTATGGCTCTGTATAAGTCGACTTATGCATGTGTAAGTCGACTTATGCAATGTACTGCGTCTGAGTCGACTTGTACCATTGTGTGAAGTCGACTTATTAAATCTACGATTACCTACCGAACAAGTCGAGTTATGGACATATAAGTCGACTTATCCATTGTGGAATTGCTATCTAATCGGCTAATTTCTCAATCCATGTAGTTCAAATTCACAATACCAAGTCTAATACACTTTAACTTGATGTACCAATGAAACACTTTCATTGTTGCTCACCATATATAGTTAAAACTATACATGAAGAACTTGAAATCGATGAATACACTATTATTCACTTAGATTTCCAAATAATTTGTGAATATCAAATTATCACCCTAAGTATCTCTAGGTAGTGTAAAATTTATCAAGACTACTTCGGCACTTGTCACAAAATTTGTGACGGCCAAAATAATCAAGATAAGGGAATATACTAACGAGACGCTAATGAGACACATTTGACATCCGAAAATTGTTTGGAAACCTAATTTCAAGAAATTCAATTTGGAAAGCATAAAACATCAATATAAGACATTTTTAATCACATTAAAAATGATCAAAGGCATTGGAATAGAAAACTACACATTTTCTCATTCCAAACAAAACAGCTCCAGCAACTTTCTCAAAACTGCCAAGTTCTATGTTTTGCTTGAAAGACCCATTGAAACAATTTCAATAAATTCTGAGAAAATTACTAAGGTTACTACATGTTCACAACATGATCCATGAATTTTTTCGGGATTTATTTCCAACAAAAACCCATCCAATCTCAGCAACAAAACCAATGTAGAATCTGTGTTCCTCAACACAGCTATTCCTAGAAGTACACAATAAATTCTCAAATAAATATTAAATCACCTCGAAAACATTTTTCCATCCACATAGACATTGATAAACATATTAGGGACATGTAGGTGAAAGAAAATCCGAAAAAAAAAAATTTCTATAATTTATTCTCGAATTTATATGCATGCCTGTTCATAGAATGTGCACAAAGACAGCAACCAGAACATTAGGGGATAAATTAGCAAAACCATATCAAATCATATTGATAAATTCCAAGTTTCCACAGATACATGCAACAACATCTTGTGAACATATCTGGGCAAGAAAATTTCGAAAACTATATCTCTATACTGAATTCGAAATTCACATATACAACATGCATCATCATCACAAGCCATAGGCAACTCCGACCTAGTCATGGTTTCTTCGTTATATACGACACAAGTGGCTCTGATACCACTGTAGGAAAATACCGGTGTGAGCATCACATGCCCACGGTGCGGAAAACAAAAATTTTTGTTCCGGGACCTTCCCGAAAGCCAGGATCCAAACGACCAAAAGAGACCGTCTTTAACGGTATCCACGCAGAGATCGGAAAACCTAACCAGGACAAACCCTTTGACCCGGGAATAGCTAGAACAAATTAAAGACTGCTAGATCTTACCTTTGTTCTGGAGAGCTTGGAGAATGATGGAGGAGAAGATGAAGAAACTTGAAGAAGATGGAAGCTTGATCGTGAGCTTAAAGAGGAAGAAACTCTTTCTTCAATTTTTCTTAAAGCCAACGATGATTATCATCTTAAGAACAAAGAAAAGACTCTTTCTTTTCTTCTTATACCATAAGCCAACGACCATCTCTCTTCCACCTTCCTTATTTTGTCTTTTTGTCATTTAATGAAAGTGATGACTAAGCATGTAACTAGAAACTTCTTCCTTCCTCTCCTTCCATCCACGTATTTGACATATATATATATATATTAATTAATTAATCATATATATATGTATATATATTGCTGAAGTGGTCCAGTCACACTAGGGTCAGTCCTACCAGGTCCCGGTAGGGAAAAATCACCGGAGACCTATTTCAGCAATGTCAATGTCGCGATCTCATCGGGACATATCTCGATCTCATCGGGATCCATTTAATCCTATTGCTCTCCATATATTGGAACTCTGTCCAAAACTATTTTACAAATTCTCTGAGACACTCTTATACGTGTGACCCATTAGGTTCCCGGTTATGTTGGCCACTTAGATTAACACTTAATCTAAGCAAGTCATGAGCGGTATTTAGCAACACATCATGACCCCCAATTGACCGAAAAGTAATTGGTTTGACGAATGAACATATATTCATCAGGAACCATATCACGAACCTTTCCATAGACAATTACCATGCAATTCGTCCTTTCACCATGCTATACCCCACTTGGTTATGAGTATGGGTAATGTGTCAACTCTTACTAGACTGACTAAGTCAAATCTAGTCCAAGTGATTTCAGTTCTTGTCCTGGGAGTCATTACTTTATATGTCACTGAAGACACTCTTCACGACATACATACTCCGGCCAGAGATTTCTAAGTAATGACCCTGACAAGAGGCCATGGGTATCATCTTCTGCTATCACAGAAGTGGTGAATCCTCTATTGGCTACTCAATTACCTTCGAATACCTCAAACTGTACCCAAGCACCACCCTATGAGCGACCTCTGTAAGGCAACAAGGAATGGAGTCAAAGCACAGAATCAGTATCCAAGATATCCTTGAGCACCTCAAGTCTAAGGATACTTGCACCATTGCTATGATGAGATTATCACTGACATTAGAATAGGACATCCATGTGATGATCTCATGGCAGGTCATCCAATGTACTTACTACCTCTAGTAAGCATCCACATCTCAACCCTAAATATCTCATATTTACAATTTCTGAGATCCACTGCTTGATCAAATCAAGGAGCTTGAGATGTGCTAGTCTTTCCGGATTACCGATGTCCAGTCTCAATAATCCTATGACTAGGGATAATTTAGATACTGACATAATTGCACATGATATGAATCTCAGTAGTATGATCACATCATAATTTCCTTCATGCTATGTCATATATCATGGACTTCATTAATTTGATTACAGATCAATATCAGTTCATAAATAATGAACAACAAATTAATGAAATATGCCTTTCTTTATTTCTTTATAAAGAATGTACACAAATTTGTACAAAATGCGCTAAAGGCGATTGTCTTCAGGGCACTACTCTAACAGTAGGAAGGTGATCATTTGTAGGAATGTTATATTAACTAAAGAAGCTAGCTAGAACTGTAGCAACAACTCATTTGCAGGTGATTTAAACCAACTCATAACAGCATTCTAAGTTTAGAAATGGAACAGTGACCTACTCGTAGCATTCTACTAGGGTTGTGTATCTGTTGGACTCTGCTGCCTCTAGTTTGTAACATAGTTCATTTTATTTATATAACATGTAATTGTTTAAATAAAAATTGCAACTTAAGGTTGCCTGGTCCATTGACTTCTTGTCGACAGAAGTTATAGTGTAGATTAAGAAAATGCTCTTCAGAATAATATTATTATGATCATAAACTTTCGTCCAGGTTAATTTAAGTACAAGGTTTTCTAACAAGGGAATCATAGTGCTGACAAGTCTGTCTTCTTGATTCTTTTCATATCTAAATATATTTAGTGGTGTTCTTTGTTAATGATGAAATTTACATTAATGATGCGTTACTAAGCTGCTTTTACTTATGCCTATCCAATTCCATTTCACTTGAACTAAAGCATGTATGCTACACATATCAGATAAGGTTAAAAAAATTTCAGTGCCACAATTGCAAAAACTGTGAGCATATGAAGGTAGATTATTGGGCCAAAGAAAAGAAAGACAGTTTTCCAGAAGACAGTGAAGAAGTAAGTAACCTGTTTATGGCTCATTATGACTCTAAGTAATTAATCTAGTTGTATACTGTTGTGGAGAAAACTGAGTAATAATGCATCAAATGAATGTTTTGAAACTTTTTTAACCTTTGGAGTGCTTACGGCCACTTATATTTTCAATTATTTACCTAGTTGAGTATTGAACTTCAAATTTCCTTTTAAAGTGTGTTGAAAAATACTTGATTCATACTTTTTCAAAAGATTACTTAAGTTTGTTTGAAGATGATCAAGAGATTTAGTTATTATGACTTACATATAAATAATCATGTAATAAGTGAGTTTCTAATTACTGCAAATGTTATTATACATTTTATCGATAACTTAAAATGAGGTTTATCTACATACATATATAAATGGGAGATTGAAGTCTAAACTTTAGATTCATATTGTTGTCCTCTACATAATTATAAATGACAGTTTTTAACTAAAAGAACATGTAAGCTAATTAAGTCTAGACTTTATAGAGGCTAATTGTATTAAAATTAAAACTTGAAGGAGTTAAGAAATGTTGATGATAAAACGGCTCTAATTCATTTTATCATTAACGTAAAATGAGGATTATCTACATACATATATAAATGGGAGATTAAAGTCTAAACTTTACATTAATATTGTTATTCAAAATGAATAAATGATAGTATATATGCACAAGACTACAAGGTGTGGAAAATTCAGCCAAACTATATATGCTAAACAAACATTTAAGTTCAATCTCAGTTCAATCAAAGACCATTCAAAGGAAAGCCAACAACAAACATGAACTCCAAAATAAAACAATAACATAGAAGGTTAATTACCTTTAGAATTTTCTCCACTGCTAATGACACCACAACTGATTGATCTTTTGAACCTATAGGAATAACAGTTATATGCATTGTTAAAGTTATAAGTTGAGACGGCGAAAAGGCTATAGGAACGAAATTCGTTATCATATAATGCAACTATATGAAGTGAAGAGAGTGACATAAATATTGGTGGCATCAAACACTGCATATAAGTTCAGTGAGAAGTTGAAGAAGAAGGGTTATGAAGTCCTCTACATGGTTGATGCTATTGATGAGTTTTTTCACCTACTCTTTTTAGCCTACCTAATCAGCTTGTTATATGATTCAGTTCGTATTAGTAGTGGACACCACGTACAAAGTTAACTGATTTCAAAACAAGACTCGAATATATGGTTCACATCATATTTACTTACTACTTACCTTAAGAATGTGGTTAAGCAATGAAGATAAAACAACAAAGGTGCATAATAAGAATTTATTCATCATCGTCATCGGTGGACTCCTCGAATACAATATCACATTCATTTTCACTACTGCTTATCTCTAAGTCATCCAAATCATCATTCAAACGTTGCTTAGAATTCAATACGAAATTATTTATTACATCAATAGCAATATCTTTGCGATCTAAGAACTCTAAGGTACATTCCTCAACTTCCACTGGAGCTTCAAAGGACTCCTCCTCATCATTTGCATCTTCTTCATTACCATGCAATGGGATATCATACGCACGTCTAACTTCACATTCTTGCACAATCCGCCAATTTGAACCCAGTAACAAATCTTCCACAAAGAAAACTTGTTTTGCTTGGTTTGCCAAAATAAATGGGTCATCCTTGAACCAAAACTTCGTAACGTTGATTCTTTTTAGAATGTCGTTGACCCTCATATTCAAATTTCCAAGATCGTACCATTTGCATTTGAAAAGCACAACACCTTTTCCTCTGACATATTCAAGCTTGATAATATCTGTCAGCATCCCATAAAATGTAATATTATCTTCCCCATAATTTCCTAACACTACAACACCACTATTTTGTGTAATCCTTCGCATATCACGGGCTTCAGTGCAAAATCGCATGCCATTTGTATTGCATACAGTATACTTTTGGACCAAACTATGAGGTCCACATGCTAATGCATACAAAGACTCAAACATATTTCCTTCACGGGAGCTAGATATTGTCGTCATCTATAAAAAGAAATGAAAATTAGTTAATACTATATAATTGTTAGTCAACACCATGTACAAACTATCTTCTCACCCGATGCTTTAACCATGAAAAAAATTGTTCTCTATGTCTCCTGTCAACATGCAATGGACTTTGTTGCCTCAGCTCATCCATGTGCTCACTATGGGTCATCATAAAGGTGTTCAAAATTATATTAGTTATCTCTACTTATGACATATATAAATTTCACAAAAGGTTAGAAAAAATTACTCAATAAAGGGCCTAATCTCATGAAAATTCATAAGCACATACCAATGTGCAATCTGTAGCTCATTTGTAGGAAGAACAACTATTTTGCTAGCACCAATCGACTTACATTGTTAGATGAATACCGAAATGTCACTACCATCAACCATATCATTGTTTCTCTCTGGTACGTTGAAGTTTGTTTCAATTCCTTTTAAATACATTAAACAGAATGTCATGCACTCTTTAACAACATACGTCTCTGCAATTGACCCTTCTGGGCGTGCTTTATTTCTAACAAATCCCTTTAGTGTACCCAGGAACCTTAACAAATGATTAACCATAATTAGAAAGGCCACTATTTACTGTCATGTTAAAAGTAATAGGATCAATTTAAATAATACCTCTCAATTGGATACATCCATCTATACACAACCGGTCCACCAAGTAAGGCTTCTTTTGGCAAATGAATAGCCAAATGTACCATCACATCAAAAAACGCCGGCGGGTATATCATTTCAAGTTTGCATAAGATTAAAGTAATCTCATGATACATCTTCTGTACATCATCCTTATTCAAACTTCGTTTACAAATTCGACGAAAGAAGTCCCCCAACTCCATTAAAACACCTGTCACATCTTTGTTCAAGATAGAATGCATGCCTAATGGAAGAATGCTTTGTAACAATATATGGCAATCATGAGACTTCAGTCTAGTAATCTTCCTTTCATCAACATTAACACATCTAGATATATTCGATGCGTAACCATCTGGAAACTTCACCTGCTTTACAAACTCACAAAACCTCTTCTTCTCATCGACAGACATGGTATAGCATGCTGGAGGTTTTCCCACAATAGTTCCATCCGCTGCTCTTATCAAGTGTAATTCTTTTCGAATATTCATATCTTCCAAATCAAGCCGAGCCTTGATTGTATCTTTGGTTTTACCTTCAACATTCATCAAAGTACCAAGGATATTGTCACAAATATTCTTTTCTATATGCATGACATCAAGGTTATGCCTTAATCTTAACCTATGCTAATATGGTAGTTCAAAAAGAATACTTTTTTTATTCCAATTAAACTCTCGTTCCAATCTCCTTCTCCTCTTATTGCTGGGGTGCTCCTATAACATATATTCTGTATATGACATAATTGTGCCACCACATCATCTCCATCAGGTAAGTTAGGTATAGGCCGATGATCACTCTTGCCATCAAATTTCTTGCTTCTTCTCCATGGATGATCATTAGGTAGAAAACGACGGTGGCCTAAGTAACCAATCTTACTTCTTAACTTACAAGAAGGAATGTCCTTGTTACAAACAGGGCATGCCTTATAGCCTTTTGTGCTCCACCCAGAAACAGTACCATAGGCTGGGAAGTCATTAATAGTCCACATTAAAGATGCATACAATTGAAAATTCTCTCCTTTGGAAACATCAAAAACATCAAAACCATCCTCCCATAACTTCTTTAACTCATCTACTAGTGGTCTCATATAGACGTCAATGTCTCTACCGATCGCTTTCGGACCGGGAATAACCAACGATAGCATAAAGAATGACTCATCCATACACATCCATGGGGGTAAATTGTATGCTAAGAGAACAACAGGCCACACGCTATATGAAACAGAAAAATTGCCATGTGGATTGAAGCCATCTGTTGCTAAGCCTAGTCTAACATTACGTGGTTCTCTAGCAAACTCAGGATATAGCTCATCAAAGCTCTTCCATGCCTCTCCATCAGAAGGATGAATCATCTTATTACTATCACCTTTAGGCCTATCATTATGCCATGTCATTTGTTTAGTGGTCTTACTTGACATGAATAATCGTTGTAATTTGGATGTTAATGGAAAGTACCGCAATACTTTATGTGGTATCTTCTTAACCCTGCCATCGTTAATTCTCCATCTTGATGATCCACACTGGGGACAACTTTCCAAGTCCCCATACTCTTTCCAATATAGGAAACAATCGTACTTACATGCATGTATTGACACATAACCTAAGCCTAGGCTCCGTAGATATTGATTTGCTTCATAATAGGACTTCGGCAAATATTTACAATTAGGTGATACATCCTTCAGCAGAGCAAGTAACATGTCAAATGACTTATTGCTCCACTTGTTGTATACTTTCAAATGAAGCAACTTTATTAAAAACGACAACTTGGAATAATTCGTGCATCCCGGGTACAACTCTTCAGCAACTTTACTTAAAAATTCATGAAAGCCACCCATAATAGAATCTTCAATGCCTGTACGAGGACTCCGTCCGTCTTGATTAATTGGACAATCATTTAAGAAAGTACACACATCATCAAGCAAAGCTTGCATCCCATCATCCTCATCATCACCATCACCTTCATTCATATCAATGCCCGTCCCGTCTATGTCTACATTTGCAGCATCAAGCCTTTCTTCCCTAGAGATAAATCTATATTTTGACGGTTCACCATGTGAAACCCAGCGGGTGTATGATTGGTCCATGCCGAATTGCATTAAATGTTCAAAACATTCGTCTGAGACCTCTTATAACAATTCATGCAACGTGCTACACGGGCATGAAATGTCACACTCTTTCTCCTTTTTCCAGCCACAAAATTCATAAACATCCTCACTCCATCAATGTAGTCACGGAAATCGACGACTTTGCTCATCCAACTCTTGTCCATAGCAACAAATACCTATTTATTAAATATAAGAATGTGAACATTATATTATGTTAGTAGCGAAGGATCTGCAAAGGTTTACTACGTTCCTAAATGAAGTAGTAGAAAACCTAATTGTTAAAGTAGTACCGATTGACATTTATGATTGACAATGGGCTACTAATCGATGTCCCATAATTATTAGGTTAGGATTTAAGAAATCTAACTACCTATGAGATTCATAGATAAAAAAAAGCATAAACCATTGTTTAACAACTTGGAAAATTTAAAAGAAGCAAGATTTTGAATCATACATATTCGAAGCTAACAGTAATAAACTATTTGGAGAACTAAGGAGAGAGTAATAAAAAATAGTCATAAAACAAATTAAGCAAAATATGACTTTTCATTTCTCTATTTATGTTTGAATGCAGGATCCTCACTTTAGCAGAATTCCATATAACAAAATATGGCATCTCATATTGTAACACCCCACACCCATATGACCCAAACTCGACATCAATGGTGATATCCGAATCCGTGCCCTGCGAGGGTGGCGTGCTACATCACTCAGTCAAAACTCAGTACAATTTTTTTTTTACTTTAATACATACACACACACATTATAATTTATGCGGAAGACAACTTACATAAAATATTCAATGGCTTCGGGGCCCTTTTCATAAATACAATTTATTTCAGTCTGTTGATTTTACAAATTGACCTAATCTTAATATAAAATTTAAGAAAATAATAAAATACATTAATGAAGACGCGAACTGATCCCGACCACTCCTCTATTTCAGTTACCAGCAGATGTCATACGCCCGTTGCCTAACGGGGTATTCTTCTGAGCCCTGAAAAATAATTACAAATTTTGGGTGAGTTTTGCGAATTCAGTGAGGAACCATCATCGATGGTTCTCTCAATTCATGTAACACATCAATTCACATATCATATATTTTCGCATTGTTACATATTTAAGCACATTGCACAATTGCACTTGAAAATAGACAATGTGCCACATTTCATTCGCTGAAACATCTATAACCAATTGAATTCGTAAAACATGCAAACATAAGACAGTTATTTCCCAATTCACATTCAGAAATTACCACAGAATCACAAGGCAGTTAGCCTTTCATTCATTCAAAGAAGTGCAATCCAATGCATATGTAATGTGCATGTGACCTTTTCCAATTTATTTCGGTGTTGTGACCGAGCGCCTAAACTGTCCTAATATGGACGCATTAATCGGTGAGCCTGAGGCTCTGAACTGTCCCAGCATGGGAGCATTAATTGGTGAGCCTGTGGCTTTGAATCAGTGTGGGCTCAAGGCCCAATACGTTGAGCTTTTAGCTCTCGTTGGCTGCTCCAGTCATAACTGCCATTATCTGATCATGCATTCATGTATGAAATGCATATGTCCCAATTTAACAGTAATTGTATCACAATTCATCCACATGTCATAATTAGGCAGTAACTGTATCACAATCCATTCAAGTATTACAATTTATCACATCAGAGACACGTAAGTCACAAATTCACAAATAGATAACACTTCTATGTCATAATCTCCCACATATATCGGACACCTTCGATCCGGAATATAGGCATAAACAAACGCAACATTCCTACCATTATTCTCCACAGTGTTATAAGTGCAAAATATAAACAAATTATAATTGAGGAACCATCTAGGTTACTCACCTTTACTTCCGAAGCTAAAGCCTGGAAGTCTCGGCAACATCTGTGAATTGACGTTTCAAAAGCATCTCTAAAACAGTCCAAATATCCAAACATTACCAAATTGGCAATCAGAAATATTGAATAAGGCACATGTAGCGATTAAAATGAGTACAATGCATGTTCGTGACATTCCCGGCCCTATTGCACAATTTCCCGTCACCAAATTTTCCTCTAAAAAATTAGAAACCCATTGACACCCGAATCACCTAATTTGGACCTCTATAGGTCCAATTATGAATAAAATACGAATCAGAAAAATTATTTCCCGGACCCCTCACTTCGACCTAACCGATCCCCGTCAATTTCAGCTCTAAAAATTTCCAATTTCACAAATAATCAAATAATAATTAAATAAATAAATAAAAAGAAAATAATAATATATATATACAGTCGCCCTCGCGAGGACACTGTGATGTCCTCGGCCTTGCGGGGGCGAGACGTCGCCCTCGCGAGGTACGAATCTCTGCAATTGTTTTTTTTTTCTAAAATTTTCTCAAAACCCTTTTTAAACCTTCCCTCTTTCCATAATTCATAACTTTTTGCATAGACATTGAAAAATCACAAACTTGGTCTCATTGGAAATATCATGAAAAATCCTACAAGTTTCATGAAGAATGAAAAATCCAATTTCACCTCTAAGGGTGTCAAAAATTCACTCAAAACTTCTGCCAAATTACAAAATTGCCACAACAGAACAACATTTTTCCAAAAATCATAACTTTTCATCCTCATTGTTGAAAATTCCAAATTTTATATCAATAAAAAGAGAAAAACAAATGCTACATCTTTCATGAACAAACTGAAAGCCAATTCCATCATTAAACAACTCAATTTCTCAATCAAACCTTCAGCCTATCCAAATCATTCTCAACAGAAGCCCAATCTTTCAAAATTCATAACTTTCCAACCCATTATTGAGAAATTACATACCATATCGCAACAAAAAGCTTGGACAATGAACTACAATTCTCAAGAAGAACTTAGCACCCAATTCCATCTCTAACTAGGTTAAAATCTCCCATTATTGTGGCTGTCCAAGAAAACATCATTTAACCTAAACCATAACAAATCTTTACAAATTTATGACTAAAAATCCTTACCTCCAAAATTCACAAAAAAATACCTCATTAGAAAGCTACAACAATCCTCTACAACCTCTCAGAAGGTCACTTTAGCTAATTTTACAACTAATAGTTCCAAATAAATACCAGAACATAAATAGCACCAAAACATGTTCACTTAGAGCATTGCACACCAAAACACAATTTGGACTGAATTAACATTTGGACATTAACAGACCATAACTTTCAATCTACACATCAAATAAATTCATACTTAGTGGCATTAGAAAGCTAACACAAAAATCTTCAACTTTCATGAAGACCAAAATAACAAATTCAATCCAATTCAATCCTAAAAAATCATCAAAGTTTCAGGTCACAAAGTTCGGATACTGTTCACACAGCACCTACCAATTCACTTTGCATGCCAAAATTAAAATCCTTAAGGTCAGCATTGGACAAAACTTCCTTCATATGAAATCTAGCCATACATATTATTTTTAATTTAAAACAAACCTCAGCTCAATTGAACAACCATATCAAAAGTTATGAGCCAAAATCTGAAACCTACATAAGGTAACATTTTCCAGATTTCATATCCAACTCAACTTATTTCATTCTAACACCAATCCTACATCAATAAGCATCCAATTTAGTCTCCAATTCAGTCCCAAGTTCATCTAAACATTCACTGGAATAAAAAGGTACCAATTGGCAGCACACAACACAAAATGTTCTTACTTGAATTCTCCAGTCATCTACCATCATTCTAACATCAAATCCAATCAAAAACCAATTCAAAACATAGTCATCATTCATCCTCACACATCCATACACTTATACCCAAACAATCCTACCATTATCTTTATGAATTAATGCACAATTAATCCCCATAAATGCTTCTAATTACCAAATGAAAGAATATAAAACATAAATCTTACCTATCAAGCTTCAAATCCTTCAATTTTTCAAAAGATCTCACAATCCTCTCTACACTCCACCACCCACTGTAGCGCCCCCTCACCGTAGGGGTACATATCGGGAAATCCGAAGGTCGCTCCGACACGTATCCCACAATAAGGGTGCACTACCAGAACATTATCCAATAATATCCACATGGCATCGCAATAAGTAAAAACATAAAATATTACAATAGCAGAAATCAGAAAATTTGAATCCCAAAATAATAATCATCTGGTACAGTCATCCAATGTCAGAATAGACAAGTCTATCAGTCTCCTAACAAAACCAAAAAGGAAACTGATACAAGCATCTATCCTAAGTCATCCTCAAAAGCTAACCCAGCTGACCGACCTGTGTGCCATCGCGTCCCTTGCGGCTACTTCGCATGCGGCGGAAGGAATATCTTGAGCTAGAGTCTACTCTATCATCCCGAAAAATAGGTTGCAATTTTGGGTGAGTTTGCGAACTCGATGAGAAACCATCATCGATGGTTCACTCAAATCATGCATTACGCAAATTAAATGCGTACAAAGACGACACAAGATAATATCAATTAACGGTATTATATACGATTATACGATTCTATAATAGTTTACAACAATGAGCGATGTCGATGGCAATAATACAAGATGGCGTAGAAACGATTTACAACATCGCATCACAATATCTGATAAATCATGACATCACACGATTCGAGAATCATCGCACAATTTAGCAGCTTCAATCACCATGTATATAATGCATATGAGACTCTTTCCGCTTATTGATATTGTGCCCAAGTGCTCGATCAATGTTCGATGGGGGCGCGTCGAAATTTCTCCCCAAAAGCCCCACGATGCGATGTTCGAGCTCGAGGCTCTTTTTCAGTGATAATAGCAACTTGGGACACGTCCATTATCTGATCATGCATTTATGCATGCAGTGCAATGTTCAGTAATTCAGTATTCAGTGATTCAGTCAATTTACAGTATATGGCTATAAAGCCCAGTATATCAGTTCCCAGTATCATGCAGTGATCCAGTTCAGTTACAGTAAAGCATGCAATTCAATCCAATAAATTTCAGTAATCATGAAATAGTCTAGTCCAATTCAGTAGTAGCATGCAATTCGATCCTAATCACGTCAGTAATCATACAGTTCACCTTTGCAAGTAATTCATACAGAGCATATAAACAATCAGGAATTTGAGAAACCAACTAGGTTACTCACCTGTAACTTCCGAGCTACTGCCTGGAAGTCCCAGCAATATCCGTGGAACGACGGTCCAACGGTGCCTCTATAACAGTAAAATATAAACCATTACTAATTGCCCAATTAAACAGTTCAATAATGCATATGTCTCAATGGAATGATGTACGATGCATGTTCACGATTTTCCGGTGCTAAATCCCAATTTTGGTACATTAACTCAATCCTATCTCTCTGTTCAATTGATCGACAATTATTTGATCCATTCTTAAAATCTAGTCAATTTTCTTCAATTCATACTTCGTATAACAATTCCCTATTCATTGGGTTGAAACTTCTATTGAAATTTCCAATTAAAACTCCAATAGTCTCAATTTGACATTTAGGTCATACTATGCACCATAATCGACCCAATTCCTTATAATTCAATTTCATTTAGATCAATTCAAATTCCTACACTTATCCTCAATTATAGACCTCTTTCCCTAGTTCATAACAAATCTAGAATCGCCTCAATCGGAGGTCTACACCAAAAGTTATACCCAATAAATCAATTTAATCCAATGGAACAGTCCCTTACGCCATGGCCTTGAGCAAGCTTCGTCGCCACGGCGAACGACGCCCTTAGCGCTCATGAGACGGAGAAACACGTCATGGCGTCCCACGCAAGCTTCGCCGCGTGACGAATATAAATTAAATCGCCGTCGGGGCTCAAGTGCGGTCGCGGCGTCACGACGATCCTCTTCGTCTTCTCCGTCGTTTTCCTCATTAACTCCTCCATTAAAACACTCCAACCACTCAAATCTACCCTAAAAAATGCCATAAATGCAGTAGAGTCCATTAATAACAACATAAATGCCATAAAACTTACCAAATCACAGATCGATCCATAATCTCCCAAAACCACCGTAACCCTAAAAATCCTTCAAAACCCACGATCAAACACTCTCCAAGCTTCTACCCTTCACCAATCACCATAGACAAGTTAGACTAACACAATAAGGAAGAAGCCATAAGAAGAAATCGAAGGATCTCACCGTTGGAAGAAGAATCGAATCACCGTAGAGGGAGAGAAGAAGAAACGAAATGCCTTAGGAAAATAATCCCAATTTTTCCAAACCTAGCTATTTATAGCATAGTCTCCAAATCACCCAAATTTCAGGTCTCTAAATTTCAATAACTCATCATATTTATTTCTTAACAGTATAAATCCTAATTTTTCCATCACCATTGGACAGTTCTTTCAAGATTATACTGATCAATCGATCGATCGCCCAAATATTTCCGGTTCGGGCGATTTCTCCCGAATTTCCCAGAAATTTCCTATAATCCACTATCAAATACCACCACTCGTAACCAATATTAAATCAATCATTTGAACCCAAAACTCAAATTTCTCAATTAATCATATTCCAGTCAGTTCAGTCAGTTCACAATTTGATCAGTTCACAAACCAGTCACTTAACCAATTTCAATTCACAATTAAATACCGAAAAATCATGAATGCATGTACCTATGAATATATGCATATCACGATAAACCAGTTCCTCTATAATTAGAGGCCATAGCATACTCGATCGATAAATACAATAAACCGATCGATCGATCCCCGATATTACCATTTTACCACTAGCGACGATAATGGGATGTTACACCCATGGCAACTATCATCACAAGGCTTAGGTTTTGATTTATATGAGAATAAAGGAGGAGCAAGCAATTAACAAAGAAGAGCCTTGGTTTTGGTGAAGAAAAGTAGCAATTTTACAAGGAGGCAACCCACGAAGGAGGAAACCAAAGAAGAAGAAGAGGAAAAGAAGTAGCTACGGATGGGAAAGCAAATTCACTTTAAAAGCATCCTTCACTCTCTCAAAAGTAGAATGTCGTGGAAGCTAAAGGTAGGTTACTTAAATTACACTTAAGACTAAGTAGGCAAGTGACACGTGTCACTTGCCACTTGTCTTGTTTTTAAGGAATCATTTATTTCTTTTCCACTGACAATTTAATTTCTAGTCCAATTTCTCTCCACATTCCAATGGCTCATATCGAAAATTCCTAAAATCATGTTGTAATTTTTCCAGTGCCATTGGACAGTCATTTCTAGTACCGGAAACCAGTAAGTGCGCCATTTGGCAATTTTTCCGGTCCTGGAATTTTCCCTGAAAAATTTCAGAAAAATTTCTAAAAATTCCCAAAAATGAAAAACACACAAAAATCCACTCCAATTCAATTTTCGAGCACAAATAACACATTTTTCACAATAAATACACATGCCGGGAAATGTCATGAATGCATGTACAATCATGTGCATATAGAAAAATTACAAGTTATGCATATATAGAGGCCATATTATGCATGAATATGCCGAGACCAGTTTACACACTCATAACTCGTCCCAAATTACCATTTTACCTTTCCCATCAGTGATGGGATGTTACACATATAGCAAATTCAATAGCTATAGTATGAATGCAAACAAAACAATTAACAATCCAACAATTTTATACTTATAATTTAGCATACCTGGTTCTTGTTTTCCAATAGCTCCTCCAGTTATCTTCTACTCACACTTGCAAATAGTATCTGTCATAAAGCACGAAAAATTAAGAGATTATATTCTGATATTAAAGAACTATTCGAATAACTATATTTCATAATATTACTTACACCAAAGTATGTATTAAAGTAGGAATGGACCAAGACTTAGCTAAAACATTAAACTTAAAGATGACAAAAAGGAAACGATCCTTCATTATATCACCCTAATCATTATCTATTAACTTCAATTGCACCCTCTATTCTCACAAATCTGATGGTCATAAAAACTTTAAGTAGCTAAACAATTGCACCCTCTATTCTCACGAATCTTATGTGCCATTTGAATTTTGGATGATTAAAGGCTTAAGTTATCTTTCAAGCTCTTTTGGGAAACCGATTTGTATGGTCTCATAAGCTATAAATATGAAGAGAATATGTTTAACAAAAATCTGCGTTAAGATTGAAAAAAATGGAGAAAAGGGGATACAAGTTCCCAATTATGAAACTTGGACATGATAGGGAACTCAAGAATATAGAAAGACCCTTAACCTTTCCATGAACACTAAATCTTGCAATTAAGAGGCAGCCATCGGGAATCTTTTCAAAGCAGTTGCCATGATGAATTGTTAGGGTTAAACTTGATGGAAGTTGAGAACTCTTTTGTTATCACTGAAATGCAAATGGAAATTGAAACTAATAGCCTGATTTTAAAGCAGAAAATTCTTGGACAAGTGAGAATTGTGGATACTAAAGCTATAAGTACTTCAACAGTGGAAGAGAATGAGGTCAAACACGATGCTCAGCTAAAAAGTGTGACTTCACCATAGAATTCTGCTTCCAATCAGTACGGAAAATCAGAAGCAAATGAAATCTTATGATTCAAATTGGATTTTTCTTGCTGTTGTGAGTCGTATGTTAGGCGATTATGTTATTCTGAAGTGAAAGAAATCAAAACAAGTTAACAAAAAATATTTAAATGACTCTTATGTGGACTAATTGACCAGTAAGATTGGAACTCGAAATTTAGACTAATTGTACATATTGCACTGATTTTAAATACTATGAGTACAACAGTTAGGTTAATGTCTCACCAAATAGCTGATAACTACTCAAACTTGTTTGAAAAGCACATGAACAACTAAAATTTTTCGTTATTCAGTCTGGTGCATGGAGTTGGCTTTCATGTCTTGCAAGTCACAAATATTTCTGTTATGTTTATATTATAGTCTCATCTAATCTTAGCTTCTCAGTCTGCAGTCTACTTCTATCAAGAATGCACTCATAATTGGCCACCTATATTAGATACTTCACGGGTAGCTTGCTTCTGTATAGAATTCTTCAAAACAAAAACAAGCAAAAACATGTTGGATTCCACTCTTTAGTATTTAGTGTACTAATTCACTAAGGCAGGCACCTTCTGGTATGCTTCTCTTTTCATTATGAAATGTACTGTATGGATTAGTACCAGAACAACATAAAGGTTTTACATACTAAATGATTGCTACATGCCTTGAACCAGGAAATAGCAAAATGATTTAGGAGCCTAGTGATCTTTTATTAGACCAAAGTAAAATGCCAACCAACTGAAATTCGAACAATATATTTCTTAATTTCAGTATCATTCTATGTTTGAAGGAAACCAAAAGACAATGAACATATTAAAATAGAAGAAGAAAGAAGAAATCGGCATTTTATGGAATACAGATTAGTTGGAACATAGAGGGATTCGTGTGAGATTCCTCTAACATCATTGTTTCTTCTAAGGTATCATAACTGCAAGTATCAGTTACTTTTTAGCCAATTACATACTTATTTACTTTAAAAGCATATACATTGTTGAGCATATCACATCGGATACGGTACAATCACAAATTGGAAACAATATCAAGATGTTAACAAAAGAAGAAACGAACAGTGGTGAATCAAGCCTGGATAGATGAATTCTCAATATCCTTTGCACATTTTGGAGAAAATTCATTATCTGATCACTCATTTATACATATACAATACCTTACCTATACAATTATACAAGGAATGCCTTTCAGGTTCTTGAACATGTTCACTTAACAAGATGGCTTCCTTGAGCTAGTACAAATAAGCTAGAATAAGCCAATGGAAGGCCATAAAGCTTACTAGCTGATGTAGAAACTTAGAAACGTGAAACTAGCACTCAAAAGCTTTTTCAATTCCCATTATAAACAGGTCTTAGAGACCAAGCTGAAACTTCAGGAGGCACATTAGGAATGCTATAATCATCCTTATAACATCTTGTTAAGGCAGTAGGAAACCCAAACTTGAGATTATATTGCAAACTAAAAGGAATGACAGTCAATAATATGTTTGAAATGAATGAGACTCAATCTAATCTATAGATCTTTCCTTTTAAACTATCAAACAACATCATAGATGAAAGATTCAGATTGTGGATCTGATTTGATGACCTTCTAAGCAGTCTTAAACCTAGAATAAACCCTCCACTTCAATCGACTCAATAAAGAACAATTTAGCCAACATTAATCGTAACCAAAATCGTTGAACTACTTACCTCAACCAACACTCCAACTGTAGACGACAGAAGGACGTCAACTCGTGAAGCAACTTCTAACAATTCCAAGGGCAGTGGCTCGAGGGAGAGGGAAGGTGGCACGACGGAGAGCTAAACGTGGGAGAGAGATGAAGCTAGCTTTTTTTTCATTTACCAGAAATTACACGACGTCGTCTCATCGGCTTGGAGGGCGGGAGTTGAAAATAAAAAAAAACGACGTCGTGTTGTACTGGTGGGCCAAACGGGAGAATGATTTTTAGCTAGCCTTTCCTGACGTCTAACTCTCCCCAACGTCGAGCTAAGTTTTTTGCGACATCTAACTAACCAAACGACGCTAAACACTTAGTTTTTCCATGACGTCTGCATACAACGTCGTTGAATCTTGGCTCCTTTCGTGACGTTTGGGAATACGTCACAAAATCCTCCTACATTTCATGGCGTCTACTGGGAAGACGAAGCGAAATGCATGTTTTTGTTGTAGTGTATGATCGAGTGAATGTTGTTTTTGTTTCTATTTTACATGAGAGAATGATGAAAAAAGTTTGTATTATGATCCCCCTCTTTGAGCCACTTAATACGGGAAGCTTGTTTGTAAAGTGACTCCTGATCATTTAAAGCTCTAATCAGGTTATTAATGGCTTCAGTTTCCCTCTCTACCAAGAAAGGGCAGCTAGGAAATTGTCTTTTTTGAACTTGAATTTGGTTAAAGGATGTTTGGCATTGCTCAACCTTTGCATGTACATCACCTACTTTACTCGAATTAATCCCTTTGAGGGTCTGCCTTACTATTTTAAGTTTGGTCACTACACAGAACATAGGGGTGCCTGAAACTGGACTATTCCCTCTTTTACGACCTGAAGGAATGTAGGTTGAGAAACAAGGAAGTTAGAAAACCTAAAAGGCGTAGGTCTCTTTGGTTTATCCGAAGGAGACCTAATCACTATAGGAGAGTGATCAGAAATGTTTGGATTAAGGATAACCCCATAAGAGCTAGGAAACCTAGCACTCTAGGCAGCATTGACAAGCATTCTATCTAACTTCCTAGCAACAAAGAGCTCACCCCTTTGCTTGTTAGTCCAGGTGAACTTTGGGCCACTAGAGTTAAGATCAAATAGGGAACAAGACTCTATATAGTGCCTAAAGTCACACATTCTAGGGGGAGGTGAAGGACTAATAGGGTAAGTCTCATGAGTGAACAAAACAACATTAAAATCCCCAGCTAATATCCAAGGATGATCGCCTATCGAGTGGTGTAGAAGTTCCAGATTAGACCAAATATTTTTCCTATGATTGGGGCTATTCGACCCATACACACAGGTTACAAAGAAAACTAAAGAGCTATTGATGGGAGAAATCTCTAAGTGGACCAGTTGATCACTAGTGAATCTAGGAATACACATCAAACAGTTAGGATTCTAAGCAACTACTATCCTTGCATTATGACCAAAATCTAAGTTACCAAAGGAATTCCATCGAGGAAACAACAAAGAGCACACTTTACTCAGCATAAGGATAGACTTAATACGAGTTTTAGTCAAGCATACAAAAGAAACGGACATGCTCTTAATCAAAGCACGCACATCTAATTGCTTCTTAGAGTTATTAATACCCCTAACATTCTAAAAAACTAAATCCATAGTAGCTAAAACACAACAAACCCTCTACTTTTGTTTCCTCCTAGTTTTCCTATTCTTTCTCATAGTGTATTCCCCCTTTGCCCCCTCTAAATTCCCTGGACTCTGATCAGGAATCAATTCCAAATTAGAAGGAGACATATGGTTACCTACTTCGCTTATATCGTGGATCTCAGCAACCTTTAGGTTTCCAATTGGTTCATCTAGCTTCTAGAGTTGACAATGGGTCTCAAAACCCCTGGAAGAGCTACTGTCCTTGTCATTGATCATAACCATTTCATTTACTAGCCCCTTCTTGGTGATCCTCGACCCTCCCCTTGTGCAATTTGGGTTCCAGAGTTCATAAGCTCCAGAGGCAAATCAGTGAATTGAACATCATCAATTTCCTTGCTAGTCTTCTGCTGTGGTTGTGACTCTTCTGGCAGGGGGTCCTTCCCCTTTACCAATTCCTGATGTCAACCCGATTCAAACATCCTTCCAGTAGGAATCCACTCTCTTTTCTGTTGCTGATTCTCTGGCTGCCATTCATATTCAACCACAATTTCCTTAAAAGATAGTTTCCCCTCTTCATTATAGTTAGCTAACTAAAAAGAAGAGGGCCATTGTTTACCCAACTCCACCTCCACACACATCCGAGCATAAAGAATCCGAGACATCTTGGCTTTTGGTGTGTCCATTAATACGGGGTTGCCCACTGCATTGGTTATTCTTCCTAAGCCCTCGGTATTCCAGTATTCCACTGGGATATTATAAAATTTTGTCTAAACAGAAGTTACACGAACTGCTTCCTGCTCCCCTCTATTTAAACTCCATCTTTGTAGGAAAAGGGGTTTACCTTGAATATGCTAAGGCCCCTTTTCCATAACTACATTCATCCCTTCCTCGGAGTCAAACTTGAAGAAAAAATTATTCGTACCAATAATAAGCATCTCATTCAATTCAAATACTAACCAAGATTTGGATTAAGCCCCTGAATGACTGGGTAGGCAGGGTGTTTGCCTAAGAAAAAAACAATAAGGGCATACCGAAACTGAGCTGCTCCCTTTTACGCTAGCTCTCGAGGAGGGATAACCATTATTCATTCGTCCTTGGTCTCTGGAGGATAGAAAGTTAAAGTCTTCACTATGGAGTGGTCCACCTAGGCATCAGCAACTACCAATTTCCATGATCTAGGTTTAGGAGGTTGAGGGTTGGTAATCAGTGTGGGGTCAGTGGCCGAGGAATTTTTGGGCGGAGAAGAAGTGCATGGAAAGGGAATGTTTGGGTATGTGTTTTGGTTTTAGGAGCTAGGTTTTTCGTGGTGGGGGAAGTCACAAGTGGAGAAGAAGAAGCAAATGGAGCTAGAGGAGTTCGAGGAAGAGGTGAGGTAGAAGAAGACGCCATAAGGAAGGAAGGAACTCACGCTGTGAATCTCGCAAGTTCTGGGGCACGCTCGCTGACACTCGCTATCGCTCACATTAGAAAACTATTTCTAATCTAACTTCGAAATTATTTTTACTTAATTAGAAAACCATTTTCTAAAATTAAAAGGAAACTACTTTCAAAATTAAATAAAACACTGTTAAATTTAATTAAGAAAGTCCCTTGTATTATTTATTTAGAGTTTGATTACTTAATAAATTAGAAAACCTTTCTTTAATAAATTAGAAAACTATTTTTCAAAAATATTAAAGAAAACTCCATTTCTTGATAAATAATCAAGATAACATCATTTCGATAAATCAAGAAACCTATTATTTATAAATAAAGAAACAATTTCTAAATAAATAAAATAATAATTCTCTAAACAAATAAAATTTAAGAATTTAATTTATCTCAATCAAATTGAAATAAATAATTTAATTAAGAAACATCTTTCTTAATTATTTAAGAAAACAATTTTCTCAATTTTAAGGAGTCCAATTAATTAATTTCAATCTAATTGAAACTAACTAATCCTTATTTTAGAAACTATTTTCTAATTAATTAACTTCAATCTAATTGAAAGTAATTAATTCTAATTTTAGAAACTACTTTTCTAAAATTAATTAAGAATCAATATAATTATTAATCTTAATCAAATTAAGAAAAATAATTACCTTTGGAATTGATTTTGAATTTTAAAACAATTTTAAAATTATGTTTAGAATTTAATTAAATTAAGAATACATTATTACTAATTTAAGTAATTCCTTTTTAAGTTTAAGTCATACTTAAACTTGTAACCAAACAAATCCAAAACTAGATTTGGAATACCTTATTCCAACATCCAAACAACCCTTATTCAAATATTAGAATATCTTTATCCTTATTACCAAACACTTTTTATTCCAACCCTTGGAATAACTCTATACTTGTAACCAAACACGTCTACATTAGTCTCAAACCCTAAGCTCAAAGAAGCTTGCTACCGTTGCCATCTCCACGGACTCCAGTCTGCGCCGCCGTCTACTTTTCATGGGGCACCGCTTTAGATATACAAACAAGTAAAACGTTAGATGAAAGAGTCGAACGTTTCGACCTTAGGGTTAACAGCCCCTTCATGCGTATTCACGTATGCTTAACGCTTACGTGTTTCCAAAACCCATTCAATGGTCAGACTACAACGCAACACACCACTTACTTATGACTTGAATGAAGATGATTGCATCCTTTGCCATAGGCTAATGAGAGCTGTCGGTGATGAGTTCTGTTGTGATAGACAACAACGTCCATATGCTTGCCAGTAATGCTACACGTTCCATTGATTCCTCATAGTAGAGCTCTTAACAAGTGAATGGCAGAGGATGAGGGTGATGCAGAACATGCAAAGGTAAAAGAAAGTATACGATGATGAGGATGCAAATTATAAGATTCAGATGTTAAACATCTTTCAAATTATTAATCAATAACCTATTGGGTTTATTCGGTTTTAATCTGAAACCCTTTTCAGATTTAAGTCACAAACTTTTTTGTGATTCAATTCCAAAAATTGTAACCAATAACAAATCAATCAATTTAATCAAATTATAAAAACAAAAACTGCTCTGATGCCACTATTGAGAAATCGGGTCGGGATTCGATCCAAATTGTAGTGAAATAATCACAAAATTTTTTCGTGACTTTTGATTGCTTAAAAATCAAGATCTATTTAATTCTACAAAATGATTAACACGAATCATAATAAAGTGGAAATTTAATTCGTACCTTATTCTAAAGCTTGATCTTTATCTTGATGCATCATTTGAACCATTTCTGAAACCGATTTGTCTCAACCGTTATAAATTTTGCAGTGTCCAGGTCTCCAACTAAGATCCATAAAATAGGTTGAGAGGCTACGTAACTTTTACAGAGAGTGTTAGCGTGAAGACTAATTTCTGATAGAACTCAAGCCTATTTATAATAAGCTTGGGATGTTTTAGTAATTTAATTGAAATTAAGTATTAATTTCAATTAAACTTTAATTGGAATTACAAATAATTCTAATTAAATACCAATTATGCTCAGATAAGATTCAATATCTTATATTGATCCTTATTTATTAAATATCTCATATTTAATTATAAATTTTCTCAAACTTTATTATCAAGTCCAACTTGATTAAATCAACTTTGCTCTCTCCAGCCCATTCTATATGTGAGACCCATTAGGTTCTCAAATATGTTGACAATGATTATAAATTATAATTATAATTCATAATTAGAATTAGATAAATTAAAACTCCTTTTAATTTATCTTTAATTCTCTAATTAAACAATTTATAATCATAGATCAAGAATGGCGTCTAACAACGCATCATGACTACCTAAATATTCAGGAATGTCAAAGTGGTTTTGACTAACCTTTCCATACATGATTTTGCCATATAATTCAATCCTTTCATCATACAATGTTCCAATTAGACGTAGAGCATGGAATTAATGCCTACTCTATTTTAAGTCCAATTATATTTGCTATTGATTCAATTAATGATATTTGTAAATTGTTTACAAAATATTATTCAACCTTGGCCGAGGATTTTTCAACTCAATATTAATTGAGAACAACAAAATATTCTCCCTAATTACTTTAGGATGATGAATCATATTTGATCATTGAACTATCTCCATATAGTTCATGCTACATCCAATGATTACCCATTTAACAACCTTTGATAAAATAGATCACAAGTAGTATCAAAATATAACAATCCCCATACAGGATAATTTTAATGACCTCAAGTCAAAGAATTATTTATACAATCATCACAATGAGAATTCTATAGTCATACAAGTAATATTCCAAGTGGATTTCTCATATCAAATTTGTTAAGTGAACTTGTTCTCTAGCAAACACCCATATGTTTGTTTAAGTATCTCTATACTTTAGCCTATAAGATCGACTACTTCCTTCATAAGGAAAAACAAAGCATGTGTTAGTCTTTTTACGTTCTATTAATCTCCAATCATAATAGAACAATAACTAGGAACATTTAGAAATAATACATAAATGCAATATAAATCTCATAATTATAATCTCATTAGAATTTCATTTGCAATGTAAAATTATCCCACGGACTTTATCATATACATCTAAACATGTACAAGATAAACAATGTCTTTTAAATAATTTGTCACTAAATTACAACCAAAGTGATTGGTTGTAGGATATAAACCAACAAGAGTATGTTAAGGAATGCTTGTATGTGGTTAGTGAAAACTATGTTTAACTAGTTTCTCTTAGCTAGTTTATTGATCCTAGAATCAATTATTTGTCACTATAATAGATTATCTACTAAACCATTATCTTTAGGCAAGTTTCAAAATGCTAGTATAATTATGATGTCTTTCATCTTTTCGAATGGATGAAAAAGAAACAAAAAATGTGATTTTTTTAAAATTAAAGATTTCATTTTCAAATCCCAAACTTAGGCATGATTACATTGGTAAGACATAGTGTGAACCATAAAATGAACCATTTAACAAATGTAACTAATGAAAAATAGCCCCATAAACTCAGTTCCAAAAGGATTGTGGTTTTGTGATCATGATTTTCAATATTTTGGTTAAATCATTATGACATAACAACTTAATATTGTATATGTAGAATCTCAAAACAAAAATTGAGAAAATTTTGTTTCTTGTAAAAATAGTTATGTTAGAATTGATATGTTTACTAAACTTATGATTTAAAATCGATGTTAAAGATTGCACAAAGTAAAAGATATTAGGAAATCTGAAAATTATAAGGTATAACAAATTTAGAACTTGAAAGAAGTTTTTCATTTATTTCTACACATCCATATATTGTAGGCAATCTATATTAACTCTAGCATTTGCACATGAAACAATGAAACAAAGGAAAAAAATAACAATAGCAAAAGATAAAACAGGGCACACATTATATACATCGACAATTCTCTAGATCTTATAAAAATAGGTCACTCATATAATAATATACTAAACAAGTTAACAACTGTACTAAGGTATTTATAAAATGTATGTTTATGTATTTTCTAAACACCTAAGTTAGCTAATTTAGAGACATGTCTAGACATGATAAGGTATCTCTTTACCACTCACCCTTCTCATGAAAAGAAAAACTTGGAAAAGATAAAAAATTGAAACTTCTTTAGGCAAAAAGACACTAAGCTAAAATCTATGACCAAAAATTCTAAATTTGACTTACAGCATCAAAAGTCACAAGTAAAAAGTAATCCTTAACAATCCTTAAGACTTAAATGTAGCTCAAACCAACCAAAAAATAAAACCAATAAGATTACAAAACAACTAAATTGCAATTTAGATAAACTCAAAATCAATGTTATATAAATAAAGAACACAAGATCACATAATTATAGAATTCAACTAAAAAACAAAAGCATGTAGAAAATGAAATAAAAACAATACTTATCCTAGTTTGGTTGGCTAGAGATTAATTTCTTGTTCTTTTTCTGACTCTAAAAACTAAAAGAGAAAGTGGGATGATGGGACTGTAGGAAAATCCCGGGAGGTACATCACATGTACCGGCAGCGGAAAACAAAAATTTTTGTTCCTGGGACTTTCCCAATCCAGGATCCGTGTATTGGTATGAAGACATCAACCTAAATAGCCAAAGAGACTATCTCTAAAGGTGATCCACGCAGAGATCGAGAAAATCTAACCGGATCAAACCCTTTGACCGGGAATAGCTAGAACAGATTAAAGCTGCTAGAGCCTACCTCATCACGGAGAGCTTGGATCAACGTTGGAAGAAGCTTGCTTGGAGAAGACAAGAAGATGAAGAGTCGATGGTGAGAAGATAAGAGAGAGGAAAAACTCTTTTTCCTTCAACCCTTTTACTTCCTCTCAAAGCCACGATGATGATCTTCCAAAGCCATAAGAAAAAACTCTTTTTCCTTCCTTCTTATTATATCATCCACGATCATCCACACTCTTCATCTTTCATGCTTTTGTCATTTAGTCATTAAATGACTTGATGACTAAGCATGAAAATGGAACATTCTCCATTCTTCCTCCCTTTCCACGTTACAAGCATGGCTTAAATATATATATAATTAATTAATTAATTACTTAATTAATCAATTAATATATAATTGCTAAGGTCGATCAAACTGGGTCGGTCCTACCGACTACCGAGCCCCGATCTTGGCGCCTTGAGACCTTTCTTAGCAATATCGATGTCGCGATCTCATCGGGACATATCCCGATCCCATTGGGATCCATTTAATCTAATGCTCTCCATAATGGAACTCGTCCAATAACTATTTTATGATTCTCTGAAACACTCTTATCGTGTGACCCTTTAGGCTCCGGTTATGTTGGCCACTTAGATTAACAATTAATCTGAGCAAGTCATGAGCGGTATCTAGCAACACATCATGACCCCGATTGACCGGAAAGTAATCGGTTTGATGTATTCATCACGAACCGATCACGAACCCTTCCATGACAATTACCGTGCAATTCATCCTTTCACCATCCTATACCCCACTTGGTTATGAGTATGGTCAAAATGTCAACTCTCACTAGATCGAGTCTAGCCCAGTGATATCGGTTCTCGTCACAGGACTCATTACTTTATATGTCAATGAAGACACTCTTCATGACATACATGCTGGCCAACCTTAGTAATGATCCCAACAAGAGGCCATGGGTATCTCTTTTGCTAATCCAGAAGTGGTGAATCCTTTATTGGCTACTCAATTATCTTCGAATACCTCAAGCTGTACCCAAGCACCACCCTATGAGTTACCTCTGGAAGGCAACAAGGAATGGAGTCAAAGCACGGATCAAGATATCAAGATATCCTCGAGTACCTCAAGTCTAAGGATACTTGCACCATTGCTATGATGAGATTATCAACGACACTTAGATAAGATATCCATGTGATGATCTCATGGCGGGTCATCCAATGAACTTACTACCGCTAGTAAGCATCCACATGTCAATTCTAAATATCTCATATTTACAGTTTCTGAGATCCACCGCTTGATCCAATCAAGGAATATGACATGTGCTAGTCTATCCGGATTAATGATGTCCGGTCTCATTAATCCTATGACTAGGAGAATTCGACATCTTGACATAATTGCACATGATAGGAATCTCGGGAGTATGAACACATCATAATTTCCTTCATGCTATGTCATATATCATGGACTTCATTAATTCGATTAAAGATCAATCAATTCATAAACAATGTTTATGAATATCAAATTAATGAATAATGCCTTTTCTTTATTTATTCATAAAGTCCCACACGACTTTGAATAAAAGCGCTAAAGGGATTGCCTTTAGGCACAAATAAACAATACCGACCTTGAACAAGTCGACTTATCCAATGAACAAGTCGACTTATCGATGCGAACATGTGTAAGTCGACTTACACATGGTACAAGTCGACTTATCACTTACAAATCTCCCACTTGACCTAAAGCCAATCGCCTTAGTATCTAATACCATAAGCGAGTCCATGAGAATCACAATTCTCCGTGACAATGGCTTTGTCAACGAACAACAACACTTTGCTCGTGGAATTCTCTCTATCGGATATCATCTCGACTAATGATCTCCCGAATCGGTAATCGAGTTCGGATCGTCGATAAGACCTTGGTTCCTCTGCTGCAAGACTAGCCCCATTGTATCACAATACAATCCTATGGGCCCATCACGCCTAGGGACGGATCAAGTTCGATAATGAACTTCGATCCAAACCGCTTCCTTTGCGCATCTCATGCGGCAATGTACTCTGCCTCGGTTGATGAATCAGCAGTCCTCTCTTGTTTGGAACTTTTCCAATTGACCGCCACGCTATTCAGTGTGAATGTATATAACCTGATTGTGATTCAGAATCATCCTTATCAGATTAAATACTTGCATCTGAATGCCCGCTCACTTGGAGATTTCCATCTCCATAGATCAAGAAAACATCCTTAGTGCTTCGCAAGTACTTGAGGATATTCTTGACTACCACCCAGTGACCCTCACCAGGATCCGATTGGTATCTGCTCGTAACACTTAGAGCATACGATACATCGGGCCTCGTACATAGCATTGTTCCATGCTAAACCTCTTTAGCATCTCATCTATGTACGATGATTGTGAAAGACCAAGCAACATTTTGATTTATCTCTATAAATCTATATCCCTAGGATATAAGTTGCTTCACCAAGGTCTTTCATCGCAAATTGATTGGACAACCAAATTTTAACTGATTGCAGCATAGAGACATCGTTTCCTAGTAACAGTATGTCATCTACATACAACACAAGGAATACGATTGCAGTCCCATTAACCTTCTTATACACACAATGATCATCCGGATTTTGTGAGAAATCAAACTCTTTGATTGACTCATCAAAACGGATAATCCAACTCCTGGATGCTTGCTTCAATCCAAACATGGATTTCTGAAGCTTGCATACCTTTTCGCCATTATAGGAGGTGAAGTCCTCTGGTTGTGTCATATACACATCCTCGGGAAGATTTCCATTCAGGAAAGCTGTCTTCACATCCATTTGCCATATCTCATAATCATAATGAGTGGCAATGGCTAGGAGTATCCTAATGGATTTAAGCATTGCTACGGGGCTGAAGGTTTTGTCATAGTCAACTCTTTATGCGTGATTTAAATCCTTTAACCGAAGCATTGCTTTATAGGTAATCAAATTACCATCCATGTTGGTTTTCTTCGAAAACTCCTTTGCACCCTGTGGGTTTTATCCTTCGTGTGTAACAACCAAAGTCCATACTTGGTTTTCATACATGGAATCCATTTGATTTCATGGCACAAAGCCATGTTCCGACTCAACTTTTCGTAACTCGTTCATAGGTAGTAGGCGCATCATCTCATATGAGCAATACGCCATTCTGCTTCACTTACAAGAAATTCATATCTCTCTAGAACAAAGGCGTATCCTACTTAACCTACTGAAATTCGTGTGTAGTAGAAGGTTGAACTGTTACCTCATCTATATGAGTTCTGATTTGATTGACGATTGATCTATGTTTGTTCGAGCATCTTGAACTTCTCCAAGTTCAACTTTGCTCCCATTGTCCTCTTGTAAAAGAAACTCTTTCTTTAAGAAAACAGCATGCTTGGAAACAAACAACTTTTGTTCCTCGGAAGGTAGAATTGATATTCCACGAACAAACACTTATCGATTTTGCATCAAGCTAATCGACCGTGTCCGCTTCACATAAGCGGACAACCCCAAACTTTCAGATGAGAAAGATAGGGCTTTCGGTTAGTCCATATCTCCATATGGAGTAACCACAATCGCTTTTAATGGAACTCTGCTTAGCAAGTAAACAAATTGTCTCAAGCGCATATTCCCAAAATGCGTAAAACCTATCATCAATCGCACCAAGTCTAATAAGGTTCGATTTCTCCTTTCACCACACCATTGTCTTTGCGGCGTGTAAGGTGGAGTATACGAGATAAAATCCCATTATCTACGAGATAATCAAAACTATTGGTCTAAGCATTTTCCACCACGATCAGATCGTAATGTATTCATACTTTTACCAAGTTAGTTTTCTACTTCATTTCTGAATTGTTTGAACTTTTCAAACGCTTCAGATTTGTATCTCTACAGATACAGGTACCCATATCGTGAATAATCACCGATAAAAGTAATGAAGTAAAAACAACCACTTATGGCATGGATGGACATCGGACCACATACATCCAAATATATTAGGTCTAATATTCCATTCATTTGTTCACCCTTTCCTTTAAAGGATAACTTAGTCATCTTGCCTAATAAACAAGATTCGCACGTGTCATATGATTCATAATCAAATGACCCTAAACATCCACTCTTATGGAGCTTAGCAATGCGTGTCTCATTTATTTGGCCGCCGACAATGCCATAAGTAAGTTGATTTTAAATTATCTCGATTATGTCTTTTCGCCATTGACATTCGAATCGGATATGACATATCTAATATGTCAATTCAATTGCATAATGTACCAATAGCATAGAGCCTTCCATTCAACTAATAGAACAACCATTGCTACTAAAAGTCCAATGGAAATCACTCTATTTAAACATAAAACATACAATATGTTATTTGTTTAAAACATGTACAAAATGTCAATCATCCAATTTGAATATAAGCCCACTAGGGAGGAACAAGACATAAGTGTCACGGCTAATGTAGCAACTCTTCTGCATTACCTACACGAAGGTCTAGTTCTCCTTGAATGAGCTTTCTCGTCCCCGAGGCCCCATATCATTTCATATGTATGAGCCACATCCGTATCAAATAACGATATGTTTGGATCAGAATAGTATTAACCTCAATGACAAACATAATTGAAGGAGTAGAGGCATCGATGCCTTCTCTCGCTTCAAGGACTCGAATAGATTTTACGGTTTAGCCTCCAAAGGCGGTCTTGCCACAATGAAAGCAAAATCCTTTTGGGCGCTTTCTTTTTTTTCCTCGATGGCACTTCCATTTGGTTTCTTGGCCCTTTTCTTCTTTGAATTAGAAGAAGAAGCATCCACCATTAGCACTTGCTTGCTATCCTTCTTGATAGCTCCTTTCAAATTGTATCTTGAAAGATTGATCATTCGAGAATTGTTGTGGATATTTGGTTTATCCGATAGTTTATCACAAACCGTGAATAACCATCGACAATCCAACTAGAATTAAGTCTCTATTTAACTCATAATCCATTACAAATCCTAAGACGGCCAATCTCTCAATATAGCCATTCATCTTCGGGCATACCGCATGCCAGATATCCACGAGCCATCTTTAATGGTGAAGAGAAGCCTTGAGGTCTCGAACCTTTCGCATCGAAACTTACTCATCAAACAGCTCCCTAAGATGAAATACTATAGAGTGGCGTCCATGGACTCGTCTTGCTCCTGCAGCTCTAGTGACATCGAGGCAAGCATAAAGCAAGTATCCATATCATCGTCCTTTAGATGCTTACAATATGCTTTCGATCCTTATCGAAGCATCGACAAGAAAAGCAATCGGAAGTGGAACATCTAGGGCGATCCCGTTCCTCGGATCTAAGAACAATTCTCGATTCCTTAGCCAATCAAGAAAATTCAGTCCGAATAGAGAGCAAAATTCACCTTGAAGACTTCTTCAATCAACCTAGCGCGATAGAGAGAGGAATGATAGAATAGAAATGCCTGCATGATCATAAGGACTTGCATGACATGCATATGGCTCCCACTAGTTTCCTAGAATCCATAACCCTTTTTACGAATCCAGAGAAACAAAGTGACATAATGTCCTAGTGGGTCGATATCCGACATTGCTAAGAGTGACCTTGGGTTTACCCAACAAGCCACAACTTAGGTCAATCGGTAGGTATCGGTCATACCAATTGTATCATCAATAACCGACATTAAGAATGACCTTGGGTTTACCCAACAAGCTACCTTATGTCTCGGGAGGTATCAGATATACCAATTACATCTTAGACACAACTATCGATCAGTGCTATCAACTTGTTGATGTATGCACTTACATTGGGTATCAACTCTTTGATGCGCATACATCGATGTATGCTACCCAATTTCGCCTCATCACGTTGACCTTGAGTTTACTCAACAAACCAACGCTTCCAGTGAAAACCAACCCATTAATCTGAAAATCTTATTTTCATGGTTCGAACATATTCGTATAGAGTGAGCTTGGGTTTACCCAACAACCCAACCCTATAAGAACTCTGGTTCTTACCATATTAATGGAAGGCGTTAGTTTTCATATACCGAGGAGGGATTTCGAGTCTCATCTACTTCTTCTCCAAGCTGTAGGATTATAGTCACCATGACTATATGATATGATTTAGGGCATTTCATCAATCACATTGAGTCTATACCTAAAATCATCCATCATCCCACCTATGCATGCCACAAGTCGACTTATGCTTCTGCTCACACACAAGTCGACTTGTATGACACAAGTCGACTTATGTCATCTGCCCATGAACAAGTCGACTTACAAGGTACTACAAGTCGACTTATACTGAGATCTTGAACAAGTCGACTTATTCTATCCACAAGTCGACTTATCCAAAAATCTTGAACAAGTCGACTTATACCATATACAAGTCGACTTATTCAGGGAATTTTGCTAAAATCTCTAATCGGCTAATTCCTCAATCAATACAATTCCAATTCTCAACACCATCATACCTTGGGTAATATCTGTGAATTGATGCCTCAATGAACACTTCATTGATTCATGAATGCCTTAAATAGTCAAACTATATGAAAAGCTTGAAATGAGTCAAAACTCATTAATTTCCAAATAATTTAGGAACACCCTAATTATCAACCTAAGCATCTCTAGCTAGCACATACATTATCAAATTTACTTCAGCACATGCCATAAAAAATATGACGGTCAAAAAAAACAAGATAATGCAAGATACTACCGAGACGCTAATGTGATCAATTCGGCATTCAAATATTCTTGGAAAAGCAACTTCAAGCAATTCAGTTTGGCAATCATATTACATCAAGATAACACATTTTTAATCACATTAAAAATGGTTCAAGGCATTGGAACTGAAAAAGCACACTCAATCAAGCCAAGCAAAACAGTCCCAACAATTTTCACAAAACTGTCCAGTTCTGTACATTGCTCGAAATGATCAATGAAACAATTTCAATAAATCATGAGAAAATTATATAGGTTAGTAAAGGTTCAGAAAATGCTACATGAATTTTTTCAGGATTTTATGCCATCAAAAACTCAGTCAACCTAAATAACAAAACCGATTCAAAATCTGTGTTCATCAGCACAGCAATTCCCAACAGCATAGAATAAATTCGTGAATAAATATCCAATCACCTTGAAATCCAATTTCCATGCTCACAGACATTCACCAACATCTTAGAGACATGTAGGTGAAGGAAAATCCGAAAAACCATTGTTCTATAATTTATTCTCGATTTTATACTCATGCCTGTTCCAGAATCGTTTCACAAAACAGCATCTGTAACCTTAGGGAATTAATTAGCAAAACTATATCAAATCAAATCGATAAATTCTGAAAATTCATAGACATATTCTCTAACATGTTATGAACAATTCTGGGCAGAAAAATTTCGAAAAAATATCACAATATCAATTCGAAATCTGAACAGATAGCATGCATCAACAGAAAATTCCATTAGGGTTTCTGATCTCGCTTAGGTTTTAGCTTCATACAGATACCGGCGCCTCGATACCACCGTAGGAAAATCCCGGGAGGTACATCACATGTACCGGCAGCGGAAAACAAAAATTTTTTGTTCCCAGGACTTTCCCGAATCCCAGGATCCAGGTATCGGTATGAAGACATCAACCTAAATAGCCAAAAGAGACTATCTTTAAAGGTGATCCACGCAGAGATCAGAAAATCTAACCGGATCAAACCCCTTTGATCCGGGAATAGCTAGAACAGATTAAAGCCTGCTAGAGCCTACCTCTGTCCTGGAGAGCTTGGATCAACGTTGGAAGAAGCTTGCTTGGAGAAGACAAGAAGATGAAGAGTCGATGGTGAGAAGATAAGAGAGAGGAAAAACTCTTTTTCCTTCAACCCTTTTACTTCCTCTCAAAGCCACGATGATGATCTTCCAAAGCCATAAGAAAAAACTCTTTTTCCTTCCTTCTTATTATATCATCCACGATCATCCACACTCTTCATCTTTCATGCTTTTGTCATTTAGTCATTAAATGACTTGATGACTAAGCATGAAAATGGAACATTCTCCATTCTTCCTCCCTTTCCACGTTACAAGCATGGCTTAAATATATAATTAATTAATTAATTAATTACTTAATTAATCAATTAATATATAATTGCTAAGGTCCAGTCCAACTGGGGTCGGTCCTACCGGCCTACCGGGCCCCGGTACTGAAAACGCCCCGGAGACCTTTCTTAGCAATATCGATGTCGCGATCTCATCGGGACATATCCCGATCCCATTGGGATCCATTTAATCCTAATGCTCTCCATAATTGGAACTCTGTCCAATAACTATTTTACAGATTCTCTGAAACACTCTTATGCGTGTGACCCTTTAGGCTCCCGGTTATGTTGGCCACTTAGATTAACAATTAATCTGAGCAAGTCATGAGCGGTAT
The DNA here is from genome assembly GCA_029891385.1 of Erythroxylum novogranatense. Lineage (NCBI taxonomy): Eukaryota > Viridiplantae > Streptophyta > Magnoliopsida > Malpighiales > Erythroxylaceae > Erythroxylum > Erythroxylum novogranatense. Next base: position 39,201,115 of record CM057225.1, read on the forward strand.
CTAGCAACACATCATGACCCCCAATTGACCGGAAAGTAATCGGTTTGATGTATTCATCACGAACCGGATCACGAACCCTTCCATAGACAATTACCGTGCAATTCGTCCTTTCACCATCCTATACCCCACTTGGTTATGAGTATGGTCAAAGTGTCAACTCTCACTAGACTGAGTCTAGCCCAAGTGATATCAGTTCTCGTCCTGGGACTCATTACTTTATATGTCAATGAAGACACTCTTCATGACATACATGCTGGCCAGCCTTAGTAATGATCCCGACAAGAGGCCATGGGTATCTCTTCTGCTAATCCAGAAGTGGTGAATCCTTTATTGGCTACTCAATTATCTTGAATACCTCAAGTCGCACTCCAAGCACCACCCTATGAGTTACCTCTCGAAGGCAACAAGGAATGGAGTCAAAGCACGTGATCAAGATTCAAGATATCCTCGAGTACCTCAAGTCTAAGGATACTTGCACCATTGCTATGATGAGATTATCATCGACACTTAGATAAGATATCCATGTGATGATCTCATGGCAGGTCATCCAATGAACTTACTACCGCTAGTAAGCATCCACATGTCAATTCTAAATATCTCATATTTACAGTTTCTGAGATCCACTGCTTGATCCAATCAAGGAATATGACATGTGCTAGTCTATCCGGATTAATGATGTCCAGTCTCATTAATCCTATGACTAGGAGAATTAAACATCTTGACATAATTGCACATGATAGGAATCTCAGGAGTATGAACACATCATAATTTCCTTCATGCTATGTCATATATCATGGACTTCATTAATTCGATTAAAGATCCAATCAATTCATAAACAATGTTTATGAATATCAAATTAATGAATAATGCCTTTTCTTTATTTATTCATAAAGTCTGCACACGACTTTGAATAAAACGCGCTAAAGGGGATTGCCTTTAGGGCACAAATAAACAGTACCGACCTTGAACAAGTCGACTTATCCAATGAACAAGTCGACTTATCGGTACCGAACATGTGTGAGTCGACTTACACATAGTACAAGTCGACTTATCACTTACAGGGACATATAAGAGAGTGAGAGAAAGGAAAAGAAAAATGAAAAAAAAAAGAAGAGCGTCGGGAGGAGAGGAGAAGATTGTGCTATACTTGAATGAAAATGATGGAAGAGGAGAGTATTACTTTTAAAAATGATTGCGTTTTGTTTATTGACATAATGATATCATTTCAATAATATAATAGATAGTGTTCGAACTTTTGGTCTTATTAGATCATGAAATCTAAGTTTGAGCACAACTTGAAACCATAAAAAAAAAGAGAGTTCAAACCCAATTTAAAACTTAGCCAATTTAAGTTAATGTTGTTTCACCATTAAAAGAGTGTCGAAAGTATAAATAAAACCATCATTCAAAAGAAAGGAGGGAATTCTTAGAGAGCAGGAAAAATCCTCTAGTGCTGGCGGCAGTGAGCTTTTATGAGTGTTAAGACTTAAATAGAATGTCATCTTTTGACCTAAAATAGTTTCTCAGCTTTAAGGAGTACAGTTGTAGAGTTTTAAGAGTTAATCATTTAGTTGTTTGTTTTAACATTAATATTTCATTTAATTTGCATTTTTAAGTATCTTGAATATATTAATTCATAATAAAGTTCGAAGGTTTAAATTAGTTGTGTATGATTATTGCATATGTTTATTGTCCTTGATTTTTAGATCAATGCATTGTGTACGACATATTAAAATACTATAACTGAAAGAACAAATCACTAAAAAAGGAATTACATAGAAATGCATAGAGGAAATGATTGGTTACTTATGTTATACAAGGGAGATCTCTTTTTAATAAAATTTAAAATAAGTATAATAAATGCGTGAAGCTCCCAAAATTAACCAAATAGTTCCCAAAATAAACCATAAACTATCAAATTCCTCATTAGTTTCAAAAGAGAAGATTGTTTGTCAGATACAAAAGTATTTTAACATGACTACCCGAGTGGTCATATTCAAACATTTATACAATCAAATATCTTTACACAATTAAACTGCTAGCCCCACCTAATATCCACTCTGTCAATCACATACACTGGGGTTATCGATAATCACTGGATCTCCTAAAAAAATAATGACAAGTGGTGAGCTGCCAACTCAGTGAGGATAACCGACTTTACCCTTAAAACCAACCAACACAATAATTAATTATAACACTTAGAATCATACATATATACACAACAATCCTCAGTCTAATCTAAACAGTTAACAAATATCTCAAAATTTTCATTAAATGATGATTACATAAATATTAATTTCATCTTCCATTTATGTTTTATTCCAATATTTAACTGAATTGCTTGGGCCCAACTTAACCTAGTAGGCTTACATCCAATAGTTTGTTAGCTCATCTCAACTCATTGTAAACTCTCACCAAGTGGAAATGTAATTAAATGTATAAATATTGGCATAGGATATCTTGATTTCTCAATCTTCACCCTGGTACTACTCTAGTACTAGCCATCGACACAGGACATCCTCGAGACTCAAGATATCCTAGTACCACTTCAGTAACTAGTCATCAGTATAGGACATCCTCAAGACACAAGATGGCCCAATATCCACTCCATAGATAAATATCTAGCCACTGCTCACTCATCTATAAACAACCTATCAATCTAAAACCATCGAATGTAGCCTATCCTAAGCAAGCCACTGATTTTCAGTTTTCACTAATTATTCACAACTTATTATCCACCAGTCTCTATTTAATTAACACATTTTTTTGTGAACTTAACAAGCAATACACCTCAGAAAGTATAACATTGAAATAGCTTATACTACATTAATTATTTAATAATTAAAGTAAACATAATTCATGTATGTAATTATTAATCATTAATTTAATTAGTGACTAATTCAAAATATAATTTATTAATAATAAAGGTACTTAATTTTAAGAGTAAAGTTTAAGGTTATCCTTACCTCGATTTCAATTCAACTAATTGATACTCCCAATTAGTCCTTAATCGGACTTTCAAACCTATAATTTTAAAATTATATTAGAATAATTTACAAAAATTTCTAACCCAATTACACTAATAATCCAACATTATTCTCAATTATAAAATAATATCCTAACTAGCCTAACCCCTATAATTACTAAAATACCCTTAACTAATTAAAAGTCCTATCTTATCCTCACATCATTTTCATTAACACCAAAAATTTCCTTTATGCAAATAAATTCCATATTTACCCTATATTTTCTACACTTTCTATTATGCCCTTACATGCAACTTAAAATTTTAAAATAATGTCATCATCTTCAAACTATCCACTACTCCTCTCTCGTCTTCTTTTATGATTTTCAGCCCCCATTTTCTCTACTTTTATCCCTTCATGCAACTTCAATTATTGTCCCAATAAACCATAACATGCAAATCAACTATAGACAATTGTAGGACACTACAAGAAAAATGTCGTTTTTCAACATATATTATCGACAGAAAACCTAAATATTCCGTCGATAAGACAATTTAGCGACGAAATTTATTGACAGAACAAGGTGTCATATAAATGGCCGTAGGTAATAATTTTCAACAAATAATAGAATGCTCGTCAATATATATACTGGCGGACAATTTATGTAACCGTCAATGAATATATTGATAGTTGTTTATGCGGTCGACCGTTGGTAAATTTTCGATGGACAAAATTTGTCCGTGGGAAGATTTACAGACGGTATTGGTTATTTCGTCAATAAGTTTAGTATAACATTACCGACAATTATGTTTGTTCTATCGGTGAGTATACCGAGTAAACCTATCGGTAAAGTTGGTGATGAAATCCTATTAGAGTAGTACCTTAAAGGCAATCCCCTTTAGCACATTTTGTACAAAGTTATGTACATATTTTATTTTCAATAATAAAGAAAGGCATATTTCATTAATTTGGTGTTCATTAGTTATAAATTGATATTGATCTATAAGCAAATTAATGAAGTCCATGGTATATGACATAGCATAAAGGAAATCATGATGTAATCATACTATTGAGATTTCTATTATGTGTAATTATGTCAGTATCTAAATTATCCCTAGTCATAGGACTAATGAGATTGGACTTCATTAACCCGAATAGACTAACTTATGTCAAACTCCTTGATTCCATCAAGCAGTAGATCTCAAAAATTGTAAACATGAGATATTTAGAGTTGAGATGTGGATGTTTACTATAGGTAATAAGTACAATGGCTAACCCACCGTGAGATCATTATATGGATGTCCTATTCTAATGTTAGTGATAATCTCATCATAGTAATGGTGTAAGTATCTTTAGACTTTAGGCACCCAAGGATATCTTAGACACTAATTATATGCTTTGACTCCATTCCTTGTTGCCTTGTAGAGGTTACTCATAGGGTGGTGATTACGTACAACTTAAGATATTTGAAGGTAATTGAGTATCCAATAGAGGATTCACCATTTTTGTGATAGTAGAAGATGATACCAATAGTCTCTTATCGGGGTCATTACTTGAAAATCTCTAGCTGGAGTACATGTGTCATGAAGAATGTCTTCATTGACATATAGAGTAATGAGTCCTAGGACAAGAAATGATATCACTTGGACTAGATAGATGTAGTTAGTCTAGTTAGAGTTGACACTTTGCCCATACTCATAACCATGTAGGGTACAGTATCGTAAAAGGACGAATCGTATAACAAATATCTATGGCAGAGTTTGTGAGATGGTTCGTGATGAGAAAGAGTTCAATTGTCAAATCATTTACTTTTCGATCAATCGGGGATCATGATATGTTGCTAAACACCACTCATGAGTTGCTTAGATTAGGTGTTAATCCAAGTGACCAACATAACTAGAAACCTAATGGGTCACACGCATAAGAGTGATTCGGAGGATTCATAAAATGGTTTTAGATAAAGATTCATTATATGGAAAGTAATAGAACTAAATGGATCCCGATGAGATCGTGACATCGATACTGTTGAAACAGGTCTCCAGTGTTTTTCCACACTTGGAACCTGGTAGGACCTACCCCAGTGTGACTGGACCACCTCAGCATTTATGTGTTTGTGTGTATATATATATATATATATGTATATATAGGTGTGTGCAACGTGGAAGATGAGATTCTTCTTTCATAATTTGCATTTATTGCCTTTAAATGGTAAAAAAAACACTAAAAGATAAAAAAACAAAAAACTAGAAAGGAAGGATAATGATCGTGAGATGAATGTTTTTAACAAATTTAGAAATAATCTTTCAAGCCATTCTTCTAAGCTTTATCATCTTCTTCCTCTCCTTCACGTTGCTCTCCATAAAATAAAGAAGAGAGCTAGCACTCTTTTCTTTGTTCTAGCCATTTTTAGATCAAAGAGTTTGATTCAGATAGTTTCTCTAATCTTTGTATGGATACCGTTAGAGACAATCTGTTTTGGTCATTGTAAATGCCATGAATTATATATATGTTATGAACATGTATGTGAATTGGGAATATTTAGCTAGGTTTTATGGTAGTTCCTTATATAGGCATATAGATCTTAAACTTTGGGAAACTCCTGCAATAATTTTTTTTATTTTCCGTACTATGTGTTTATGATTCACGCACTGGGATTTTCCTACAATGGTAACAAAACCACTTGTGTCCCGTATAAAGGAGAAACTATAACATGTGTGATGCTGCCAATTAGCTGTGACAGTTGTGCATTCTGATTGTGTTGAATTCAAAATCAGTATAGAGATATTGTTTTCAAAAATTTCTTGACCAGATTTGCTCATGAGATGTTTTTGAATATGTTTGTGGAAAGAAAAAATTTATCATTGTTATTTGATATGTTTTTGCTAATTAATTCCCTACTATTCTAGTTGGTGTGTTTATGCACATTACAAGAACAAACATGTTTGCAAATTCTAGAATAAATTTTAGAAAATTTGTTTTTGGTGTTGGACCCCGATTTTTCAGTGGAATTTACAAATAATAAATGATATAAAATAAGTGTTTTATATAAGTATTATGGATAGATGTATTTATGCTTTAAGGAATTTTATGAGAAAAGATATATTGGATTTTGATGTTTTTGATAATTGTGGAGATTTGTATGAGTTATGAAAAGTTAAAGTGAATAAGAAGATTGAAATGGAAGTTGGAAATCAAGAAATAAAGAGAAAAAGTGTGCAAATTTGAAGAATTAAGAAAGTTGACTTTTGAAGATAGAAAGATTGACTTGAGAGTTGACTTTTTAATTTAGGTAGAATTTGAGAAAATGATCTTCAGAAAACTTGTAGATTATGTTGAGAGCTTTCTGTCGCCATAAATTTTGCAATTTTTAGATATCGGGAGTGAAAGTTACAGTTAGTCAAAGTTAAGGTTATGTTACTTTGACTTTGAAATGGTTTTACGTGTCGTATGGTACATGCTGTGTTTTGAGAAAAAATTATGGACTATATGTTCTAAATTAAGTTTATTAGTCTTCATAAAAGTCATAGAAGATTTTCCAAGCTTTACAATGATGTATATTATGCAATAAGTGGATGGGAGAATTGGGAGTTATGAAATTTAGAAATTTGTATGTGTTATAGGTTGACCTATATTATGGCTGAAACTTTGACTAAGAAATTGACCTAGTTAGAGGTTGAATTAGCCTTTAAGTTCTTCATGAAAGTTGAATATTTTTATTTGATCTTTAGTTTGATATAAATTATAGAATTATTAAATCATGGAATAATAAGATAAGATTTTTGCAAGTTTCTGTTATGGTTTTAGCATGATTATTTGAGGACAGAACTTTTGTTTGGAAAATTGGCTTCCTTAGAGGTCAAATTGATTTTTCTGTCCTTCATGAAAGTTGTAGGTGACTTTTTGATATTCACTTTGATATAAAATATGATATGTTTGGACTTTGGGTTTAAAAGATAGAAATTTACAAAGTTGACAATTGTTTAGGGATACATTAAATAGGGGCAGTATCTTGGATTAGATTTTTGACCCCTTTAGAGATAAAATTGATTTTTGAGTTCTTCATAGAAGTTGTATAGCCTCTTTCAAGCTTTATATAGAGACCAAATTTGTTTTATTTGGAGTTTGGAATAAAAAAATATGAATTATGGAAGTTTCAGATTTTTTCATTAAAAAAAATCAAAAATGAAAAATCCTAAGGGGCCGCTCGCCCTTGCGAACGCTCGCGAGGGCGAGCCAGCCCATTTGCTAGCCCTCGGGCGAGGGCAAGTGAGGGCTCACATGATGCGAGCCGCTTGCGCACGCCCGGTGCGGCATCGTTTCATCGCCCTCGCACGATGCCGTTTCACCTATTTTCTTCTCTACGCGTGCGCGCTTCAGCCAGACGATGTTATTTTGCTTCCTCCTATGTGACGCCGTTTTGTTTTTCCTCTCTTCAGCGCACTGCCCTTCGGTCTTCGCGCGACGCCGTTTTCTCTTGCGTATTTATGCGACGTCGTTTTGATTTCCTTTGGTTATTTCCTACCTCATCTGACCTTTGTCCAATCTTTCTCTTATATCTTTTCCATCCGACATCCGATTGACTTAGTTTTTGAAGCGTTGGATTTATAAGAGAATTATCTACATCCTCATAGGAAATTTTTATTTTTATGAGATTAAATTAAGGATGATTAATTTAATCGAAGTTAGTTGGAGAAAGTTTCTGAACATGGTTCAGTCATTGGCAAAATTCGGGATCTGTGGAGATTCGATTGAGGTGATTCTTGAGGAAAAATAAAATTGAGACATGGGGCTACAAATCATATGAAGAAAGTAAATTTCAATTTAGCCCCTAAGACTTTCAATTTCTGACTTGAAGTTTGGATTAGTGTGCAGTCTTGGATTAGAGAAATCTGAACGTATTTTGGCCATAACTTTTGCTCTAGTAATCTAAATGAGGTGATTCTTATTTGGATTAAACTAGAGAAATAAGGTTACAATTGTTATGAAGAAATTGAGTTTTAATTTTGTCCTTATGAATGTCAATTTTTGGATGGAAATAACGTGCTGAAAAATGATTTAGCATAAGACATATCCAAACTCTTTGGAGCATAACTTTTGATATAGTACTCCAAATTGAATGATTCTGGTGGCGTTACGAAATTAAGACAATATGGAAAAAATTTTGTAGAAGGAAGTTTTGGCTAATTCCTTCAAATTGATGATTAGAAAGTTGTCCAAAAGTAAGCATGACTTAAAGTAAAGTTTAGGGGCAATTTTGGAACACCACTTAAAGAGTTAGGGATTTAGCCTTACATGGAGGGGCATTATGGTCATTTACCATTCATTAAATGACATGGCACTATAAATTAAAGGGGCTATCGTTTTCCTTAAAGGGAGATGCCGAAACTTATGAGAGAAGAAGAAGAAAATGAGAAGAGAGGAGAATGAGAGCTTCAGATGAGGGGAAGAAAAGAGAAGAAAAGGAGAAGCTTAGGGATTTTGAAGTTTTAAGGCTTCTAGCATGATTTTTGTATGGATTCTAGATGGAAAACGTGGAAGAAGGTGAAAGCTTCCTATAAAGCTTGGAAATTTCGAAAATGGAGGAGAAATGAGGTCAGAGAAAATTTTGAGTTTTGAGTTTTTCTTAAATTTTTGGTTTAGAATCATGAAAAATGGTATGGGTTTGTGGATTACGAAGTCAATTTTGGTGAATGCTTAGTTTAATTGGTTCAATTTTGGATAATTGTGAATTAGGGTTTATGCCCAATTTTTATGATTTGGGGATTTTGGAAGTTTATGATTTAGATAGTTTGAATATATGTGGAGTTAGTGTTTTCTAAGCTCAATTTGAGAAATTATGATTTTTATGATGTTAAATTTGGGTGAATTGGTTTAGGAAAATTTAAATTGGAAGAAAGAAAGAAGCAAGGGTCAAATTAAAGCTAGGGACAAGCTTCTAGCATCGATTCGAGGTGGGTAGTATGTTTATTTATTGAATTTTAAGCTAAATATGTATTTGTGAAAAATCAAGAAAGTGAAAGAACGGATTTTCGAATTTTATTGTTTCCAAATGATTTTGAAAAATTGTTACAAAGGTTAAATTCATGGTTTTCAATGCTTTTGATAAATTGATGAAATTTTTGAAATTTTATTATTTATGGATGATTTGATCAATTATGAAAATTGTTCATTCATTGATTTTGAATGATTTGATAAAGTTGAAATTTTTGTTCAAATATTGTGTTTGAATGTGTTAATAATTCCTGAAATTCATAAATTTTCAATGTTGATAAATTATGAAAATTGCATTCCTTGTTGTGAATGATTGCACATTGAATTATTTGAAATTGTGACATTTGTGAGTGACTTTATGTTTAAATATGACCTTACATGAAAGATTGAAATTTCAAAATATGCCTTCGAGCACTCCGAATTTTTGAGTATGATTATGTGTTATGTGGGTTTGGTTAGGTCCCATAAGTGGGACAAGTGCGCATTTATCTGTTTTTAAGTCTTCTCTCGGCTGCCCTCTAATGGCACTAGAGTTCCGATCTCGGACTCCCATAAGTCACGGCTACATCGGACCGTGATGCGAGAAGGTATAGTACGTTCTGTTCACGGCTGCACAGGATTGCTATGCGGGAATGTGCAGTACGTTCTGTTTTGGACCGAACCAAACTATTTGATGTGTTATGTGTTTTTGTTTTGTTTATATCTGTGTGCATTCATATTTGGAGTTTGTTTATGAATTGTGAAAGTTTGAGAAATTTGTGATTTGAGAAAGTGGATTTCAATCATGAAATTTTAGAAATTGTTATAATTGTTTTGGAAAATGAAAGTTGAAAACAATAAGCTTTTGATGAATTTCAGATTGTAAAATGTTTTTGAATGAAAAATGAGTTTTGGAAAAATGTTTTTTCTTATGGTTCAATTTATAAACTTATTATCCACGAGCTTTGTGCTCACCCCCCTTTCATCCCCATCTCCAGGTTTCGAACAGGAGATCGGATGGAAGAAAGTCAAGCCATCTGCCCGTTTTGCATTTTGTATTTTCGTATATTTGGATTTTGGGTTTCTGGATTGTGAATGGCTCGGAAAGCCATTAGGGTTTTGTAAGAGATTAATTTATGGTATGTATGGAATGTGAAATTGTATAAGAGCTTGTGTATGTTTATGATATGATTGGAAATTGCATATGATTGATTTTGAAATATGGATGATTCTGATTTAGGATTGAGGCTTATTGAAGTGTTTTAGAAGTAGGATTGCGTTTGTCTATGCTAAAATCCCGGACGGAGCGTCTGGTGGATTTTGATGATTGTATGATTGATTGGGATATATTTTAGAAGTGTGTTTTAAACACTTTGCAGGTTTGGGTTAGTCAAAATGCAACCGTTATGCTGCTGAAATTTTGTTAGATAATAAGTTGAAAAAGAATAAAAATAAGAATTAGATGTTTAAAAGACGGATTATGGGACTTATATGATTGTTAAGAAGAATTATATGAATTGAGTTTTGATTGAGGTTAAATTTCCAAAGGGAAAATTGTATTGATTTGTATGAGTTTGAATGAAATGGAAAAAAAGAAAAAAAATCATACCAGATTGGATTAATTTAGTCTTAAGGTTTCCAACGCAATGTTTTCCAAAGTGCATGTTTTCGGATGTCGGATCCGCTTTCGCTTTGTCTCCACTTTATAATTTGATTCGATTCATGATTTCATTCGTTTTCGATTTCGTTTCTGCATTTTGTTATTCGATTTTTCGATTCAATTCGTTTTGATTTTCTTCCGCCACTTTGTTCTTCGCTTTGTGATTTTGTTTGTATGCTTTGACTTTTGCCTTATGTTCTGTTCTTTCGAATTCAATTTCGTTCGTTTTTTTATTCGTTTTCCGTTTTTCCGGTTGGGGTCCGGTTCTGAGATCGGATCCCAACATTTGAGATTTTATTTCACCAAACTCTTTCTAAGATGAGAAAGAATTTATAAATGTCTATGAATATGGAAAAATGTTTTTGAGGTGATTGAATATTTATTTGAGAATTTCTTGTGTTCTGTTGGGAATGTCTGTGTTAAGGAACACATTTTTTGGATTGGCTTGGTTGGGTTGGTTGAGTTTTTCTTGGAAATAAATTTTGAAAAATGTGTGGAACATTTTGTGAGCAGGTATATAGGCTCTCTAATTTTTTTAACATTTATTGAAATTGTTTTAATGACATTTTCAAGCAAAAGACAGAGGGGGACAATTTTGAGAAAACTACTACACCTGGTTTGTTTGAAGTGTTGACTATGTGTTTTTTGGTTTCAATGCTTCCAATATTTTTTATGTGATTAGAAATATGTTAATTTGATGTTGTATGCATGTCAAGTTGATTTTCTTAAAATTGGGTTTCTAAAAAATTTTCGATGTCAAATATGTCATATTAGCATCTCGTTGGTATATTTGGTTGTCTTGATTATTTTGGCCATCACATGTTATGTGACAACTGTCGAAGTGTTTTTGATGAAGTGGAGACTACCTAGAGATACTTAGGGTGATAGTTTGATTTTCTCAAATTATTTGAAAATCTAAGAGAATAATATTATATTAATTTATTTTGAGTATTTCATATCTAGTATGAGTAGATATGGCAAACATAATACAATTAAAGTTTTTAATTGGTACATCAGAGTAGAGGGTATTACATTTGTTATATTAGTATTTTTAGTTTTAATTGAAAATATTTGAATTGAGAAATTAGTCGATGCCAACATTAGAAAGCAATTTGGTTCAAGAGTTGAATCGAACTTCAAATCTTTAGATGCATAACGCGTCACAACCTATATAGGAAAACCTTGTGAGATGATTGCATTAAAGAATGCATGGGGTTGGTTAGGTGGGATGATGAATGATTATGTATATAGATTCAATATGATTGATGAAATGTCATAAATTATTCCATATAATCATTGAGACTATAATCGTACGACTTAGATGAGACCAGAGTATGAAATCCCTCACATATACTATGAAAACTAATGCATTCCATTATTATGGGGAGAACTAGAATTCTTTTAGAGTTAGGTTGTTGGGTAAACCCATGTCCACTCTATACGAATATGTTCAAACCATGGAAATAAGATTTTCAGATTAATGGGTCCATTTTCACTATAAGCGTTGATTTGATGAGTAAACTCACGGTTAACCCAAGGTCATTCTTAGTAATGTCAGATATCGATGCACTGGTACACTTTGTCATAATTTTTCTTGGATTCATAGTGAGGGCTATGGATTCTTTGGAGCTAGTAGGAGCCTTATGCATGTCATGCAAGTCCTAATGATCATGCATGCATTTATATTATAACATTCTTTCTCTCTTCATAGTTAGGTTGATTGAAGATGTCTTTTAGTGTGAATTAGTGCTCACTTATGGATTCTAATAAATTAATTGGAGCCAATTTTCTTGATTGCTTGAGAAATCTGAGTATTGTTATAAAAAATGAGGAGCTAGGCTATGTCCTAGACGTTCCACTTCTTGATCCACCTACTGTTGATGATTCTGATGAAGATCAGAAAGCATATCATAAGCATCTCAAAGATAGTGACTTCGCTACCTGTATTATGCTAGCTTTATATCACCAGGGATGCAGAAGCATCATGAGTCCATGGATGTTAATACCATAGTGTTTCATCTTAGAGAGCTTTTTGATGAGAAAGCTCAGTATGAAAGGTTTGAGACCTCAAGGTTGCTCTTTATGACTAAGACGACTTCGGGGACATCTGTAATGCAGTATACACTAAAGATGAATGGTTATATTGAGAGGTTGGCCATCTTGGGTTTTGTTATGAACTATGAATTAAGTGTTGGCTTAATTATGGTTGGATTATCTTATAGTTATTCACAGCTTGTGTTGAATTATCTGTAACATCCCATTACTAGAGGGAAGGGTAGGATGGTTAATGTGAGTAATGAGAGTAGAGATGCACTTCCATGTTCATGCAAGATATGTCATACACTTACACATAAATAGTGAATATATTTACACATGAAAATAATTGTACATGCATTCATCAATAATTCTGGGTATAATTGGAATGATTTGAAAATCTTGAATGTTATTACATTGAAAATTTTATGAATTAGTGAAATTTTGATATTTCGAATTTTGGTGGGAAATATTGTATTTGTATACGTTGGTGAAGTTATGGAGTATTGAGAAAAATATATTTATAGTAAGGAACAAGAAATAAATTAAATAAAGATTTGGAGATAGTTGGGTTGTAAAGATGATTGTTGTATTGGAAAGAGGGGAACTAAATGGAGTTAGTTTCCAAAGAAACTAAGTTAGAGTTTGATCATTAAGAAAGTGACATGTGTCACTTAGACCTTGTACTCTAGATAGAAGTAGGTCACTATTCTTTGAGAGTTGACAGGTTAAGTCTTGTCCAAGTCCCTTTTTATTATCATCTTTCTAAAACTTCTCTCTTCGAAAAAAAAATAGAGTGTTCCAGCAAAATATCTTCTAAGGAACTTCTGTGTTCTTCCTTTCTTTCACCAACCTTACTTTTCCATTTGTGTCATCTACTCTAAGGAAAAACCAGAAGCTATTCATTTCAGTCAGTGAAGTACGAAAATTTGGTGGAGATTAGGGCTTGTAGATTTTGGAGTTTTCAGCAGGTAAGTGTTAGAGAAATCCCTTGCAGTCAAGGATTTGTGAAATAACGTTGATAAATTACTGTCATTTGCATGGAAAATGTACTTTATGTGTTTGTTCTTAAATGCTGGGTAGTTTGGGAGAAAAAAATTCAGTTATAGTGTTAAATTAGTTTTTGAGAAAACTTTTGGTGTTTGATGACGTAAAGTGTTGAAAGTTAGAAAGTCTGGAAAATTTCTCACTGAGTATGTTTCCGTATTTTAGCCATAACATTTTCTTTGGTTGTCCAAACGAGATGATTCTAGATTCTGATTAAACTAGGAATATATGGCTACAATTCGTATGAAGACATCGAATTTCAGTTCTGTCTTTAAGAATCTCAAAAGTTGTCACGAAGTTGAGAACTGGGTGCAGGATGTTGAGAGTTGAACAAAAATTCATGTTAACACTTCAGGAGGAAATTTGGACCTGATTTAGATAGATTCTGGCAAAGTTGCCTTCTTGACAGTTGTATATAATTCTTTTATCTTTCCAACGGTATAAAGTTTGTAAATTTTGGACATCTTAGTCAAAAGTTATGCATCTTATAAGTGGAGACGTTTTGGATGCAAAAAAACAGAAGCATAAAAGTAGACGCACGAAAGCAGACGCATGAAAGCAGACGCATGAAAGCAGATGCATGAAAATAGACGCATAAAAGTAGACGCATAAAAGCAGATGCATGAAAACAGATGCATAAAAGAAGACGCATGAAAACAGACGCATAAAAGTAGACGCAGAAACGCAGACGCAGAAACTGAGACGTAAAAACAAGTTGTACTCTTTTGGTCATATCTTCTTGTCTAGACCTCCAAATGACCTAATTTTTTAATCATTGGATTCCTAACACATTTATTTATCTCTACACAAAAATTTATGGTCTTTGGCATTAAATTGGAAATGATTGACTGAATCAAAGTAAGGGTAACGGTGGAAGGAGTATGAATTGGATATTTTACTGAATGTATTTCAGTATTTTGATGATATCTTGGTCTATAGGATTCCAATTGAGGTGATCCTTGATTTTTAGTAAACTAGAGTAATAGGGATACAAATTATATGAAGGAGCTAAATCTTGATACGGTCTCTAAGGTGTTCAATTTTTGGATGGAAGTCGGATGTAATACACTGTTTTGGAGAGGAACAGTCCAAAAATATTTGAGGCACATCTTTGAACATACTGAACCTAATTGAGTGATTTTTGGGGTTAATGGAAAGATAAAAGATAGAGAAACACTTTTCTAAGAGAAAGTAGGCTCGAATTATGCAAGTTTTGCCTTCTAATTAAACATGAACAGTGGACCCGAAAGTTAGAGTTTGGGGAAAGATCTGAAATGGTTCGTTGGACTACGAAATTGGATTCAAATGGTTTATGGAGGTTTAAATCCCACAGAATGAGGCTAGTTAAGTGAGTTTTGATAGTTGAATGTCTTGTGATGGAATTGATGGATTGATAACCAAGATAGTCATGAATATGCATTGTACATATTTCATCTTATTCATGTGCATTATTAAACACTTATGATTGTTCAAATTATGATATATGTATATTTTATTTGTTATAGAGGAGCCTCTGGAACGTCAACCTCCAGACCCTGCTAGATATTCCAGGCTTTAGCTTCTGGAGAAACTTGTGAGTAACCTAGTTGGTTCCTCAATCTTTATGTGTTAAATTTGATGAACTTATGCCATGAGGAGATGAATGGAGGGTTATGTGTGTGTTTGCTTTTGATTGACTTCGGACCACAGGTGTCCGAAGTATTGGGACTTTGATATTAAAGTGTTATTTGGGTGTAACTGTTTGTGATTGCTTCAATGAAATGAACTGTGAATGATCATGTTTGAAATCTCGGACCCAATGTCCGAGCGATGGGGTGATTTGATATTGAAGCAAAACTGCTTATGAATGTGAAAGCTATTATGACTGAAATACCGGACAAAAAGTTCGAAGGAATGGGAATTGGATAATAAAATGTAAATTGACTGTAAATGTAAATTGGGACATGTGCATTCATGCATAAAGGCATGATCAGATAATGGCAGTTGTGACCGGAGCAGCCAACGTATTACAGAGCTTTAAGCTCAACGCACAGGGCTTCGTGCCCAACGTATTTCAGAGCTTTAAGCTCAACGCACAGGGCTTCGCGCCCACCGTATCAAGGCATTCAGGCCCAACATATTCAAAGCCACAGGCTCAACACAATATGCCCGTCACTGGGACAGTTTCAGGCGCACGGTCACAACAACGTAATGAAAATGAAAAGTGTCACATGTGCATTGCATATACAAATGACTGAATATTAATTGTGTTAAAGGCGAAACGCCTAAAATGGCTGAAATAGAATGCATGTGATATTTCTTAATGCGCTAATATATGATATTCTGTGAATTGTGTGAATATGCATGAGTTGAGTGAACCATCGATGATGGTTTTTCACTGAGTTCGCAAACTCACCCAACATTGCAAATATTTTTTTCAGGGATCGACAAGTACCTCGTTAGATAAATGGGAGTATGATTACTGCAAGAGAGTCAGAGTTTGAAGTCGGGATCAGTTTCACGTCTGCATTTGAGTCATTCTGATTTATATGTAAATTTGTATTTTTGCAGATTAGTACTGTTATTGCAGAGGGCCCCAATTGATTAATGTTGTATTGTAATATGATTGCTAAAATAGTATTTTGAATGAAAATATTTTCGTATCGCGGGCCCAAATTGTTTACTAATATACGCACACTCGATTGTTTAAAAAAAAGTCTTATTGAGTTTCTGAATGGATTTGACTGCTCTAGCATATCCCCTCGTGAGGCATGGGCTCAGATATCACCCACGATATCGGGTTTGGGTCTTGCTAGAGTGGGATGCTACATTATCGAATGAAGCAAATCTCCATGACAGTCCCTGAGTTGATCAATCTGTTCAAGACAGCAAAGCAAGCTATCAAAAAGAATAGCAAGCTAGTGCTAGTGGTGGAGTCTTCTTCTTCTGGTTCAAAGAAAAATAACCTAAAGAAGGAAAGGTCTAAGAAACCAAAAGGAAGTGTAGCCAAAAAGAAACTTAAAGAGACTGCATTGAA
The DNA here is from genome assembly GCA_029891385.1 of Erythroxylum novogranatense. Classification (NCBI taxonomy): domain Eukaryota; kingdom Viridiplantae; phylum Streptophyta; class Magnoliopsida; order Malpighiales; family Erythroxylaceae; genus Erythroxylum; species Erythroxylum novogranatense. The sequence continues at coordinate 39,217,808 of CM057225.1, forward strand.
AGGAATTTGCTTCCATTTTGGCAAGACTAGCCACTAAAAACGAAATTGTAAAGTCTATCTAAAGGCCTTGAAGAAGAAATACGCATCAGATGCCTCGGCTCCTTCAGGTATGTTTGTCATTGATATTAATAATGTTTCTAATCATAACATGTGGGTATTAGATACTAGTTGTGGCTCACATATATGCAATGATATGCAGGGCCTTAGGGATAGTAGACAACTCATAAATGGAGAACTGGACTTGCATATGGGCAATTGAGAGATAGTTACTGCATTAGCCGTAGGCATTTATTTTTTGTCACTGCCTAGTGGGCTTGTGATTGAACTGGATTATTATTATTTTGTACCTGTTTTAATAAACCACATATTGTATGTTTCTTATTTAAATAAAGTTGGTTACCATTTGAATTTCAATAGCAATGGTTGTTCTATTAGTTTGAATGGAATACTTTATGGTACTGGTACATTATGTAATAGAATTTACAGATTAGAAATGTCACATCCAATTATGAATGTCAATGACACAAAAAGATGTAAACAAGATAATTTAAAATCAGCTTACTCATGGCATTGTTGCCTTGGCCATATAAATGAGAGACATATAGCTAAGCTTCACAAGAGTGGTAGCTAAAGGTTACCTGATTATGAATCATATGACATGTGTGAATCTTGTTTATAAGGCAAGATGACCAAGTTTCCTTTAAGGGAAAGGGTGAATGACCAACTACAGTATTAGACCTAATACATTCAGATGTATGTGATTCGGTGTCCATCTATGCTATAAGTGACTTTCAATATTTCATTGCCTTTATCGATGACTATTCTCGATATAGGTATCTATATCTGCTGAGATACAAATATGATGCATTTGAAAAGTTGAAACAATTTAGAAATGAAGTAGAAAACTAACTTAGGAAAGGTATCAAAACACTACAATCCGATCGAGGTGGCGAATACTTAGACCAAGAATTTTTAGATTATCTCATAGATAATGGGATTTTATCTCAATGGACTCCACCTTACACACAATGACATAATGGTGTGGCCAAAAGGAGAAACCGAACCTTGTTAGACATAGTATAGTTAATGATGGTCTTTGCAAATTTATCAAAATTCTTTTGGGGGTATGCACACGAGGCAACTATTTATTTTTAAATAGAGTTCCATCAATGATGATTGATGTTACTCCATGTGAGATGTGGACTAACAAAAAACCCTATCTTTTTCATTTGAAAGTTTGGGGTTATCCGACTTATGTGAAGTGGATAGAGTCAAATAAATTTGATGCAAAATCTGACAAGTGTTTGCTTGTGGGATATTCTAAAGAAACAATGGGATATAAAGTTTACCTTACTAAGGAACAAAAAGTGTTTGTTTCAAAGCATACTGTCTTTTTAGAGAAAGAGTTTCTTTTAAAAGAAGACAATGGGAACAAAATTGTACTTGAAAAAACTCAAGATTCTCGAATAGACACGGATTAATTGCCTCAACTGAGACTGTGACTCATACAGTTTAAGTAATAGTTAAACCTTCTTCAACACAGGAAGTTTGTAGGTCACGTAGGATACACTCTGTTCCCAAGAGATGGATTTCTCGTGACTGAATAGAATGACGTATTGCTCATAGAAGATAATGAGCCTACTGCCTATGAAGATGTTCTGAAGAGTTTACAGTTTGAGAAATGGCTTAGAGCTATAAAAGCATAAGTAAATTCCATGTAGAGTACATTGTTTCTTTAGAATTGAGGTAAAGTACATTGTTACTTCAGACGTAGCAAAGGAAGCATTTTGGATCAAGAAGTTCATTATTGAACTTGGTGTGGTTCCTAGCTATGATGGGTCCATACAGTTGTATTGTGACAACAATAGGGCTATTGCGCAAGTAAAGGAACCAAGGTCTCATCAAAGATCCAAGCATATACTCTACATATATCATCTGAATAGAGAGATCATTAGTCGAGGTGATGTACAAATTGAGAGAATTCCCGTCGAGCATAATATTACTGATTTGTTGATGAAACCATTGTCACATAATAACTTTGATTCTTATGTACTCACCGATGGTATTAGATACCAAGGCGATTAGCTTTAACTCAAGTGGGAGATCTGTTAGAGTAGTGCCTTAAAGGCAATCACCTTGCATTTTGTACAAATTTGTGTACAAACTTTATTTTCAATAATAAAGAAAGACATATTTCATTATTTTGGTGTTCATTATTTATGAATTGATATTGATCTATAGGCAAATTAATGAAGTCCATGATATATGACATAGCATAAAGGAAATCATTATGTGATCATACTATTGAGATTCCTATCATGTGCAATTATGTTAGTATCTTAATTATCCCTAGTTATAGGATTAATAAGATTAGACATCGTTAATCCGAATATACTAGCACATGTCAAACTCTTTGATTTAATCAAGCAGTAAATCTTAAAAACTGTGAACATGAGATATTTAGAGTTGAGATGTTGATCCTTACTAGAGGTAATAAGTACATTGGATGACCTACCATGAGATCATCACATGGATTTCCTATTCTAATGTCAGTGATAATCTCATCATAGCAATGGTTCAAGTACCCTTAGACTTGAGGTACTCAAGGATATCTTAGATACTGATTTTGTGCTTTGACTCCATTCTTTGTTGCCTTGTAGAGGTCGCTCATAGGGTGGTGATTAGGTACAAATTTAGGTATTCGAAGGTAATTGAGTAGCCAAAAGAGGATTCACCACTTCTATGATAGCAGAAGATGATACCGACGACCTCTTGTCAGGGTCATTACTTAAAAATCTCTGGCCGAAGTACATATGTCATGAAGAATGTCTTCATTGACATATAGAGTAATAAGTCCTAGGACGAGAACTGATATCACTTAGACTAGATTTGACATAGTTAGTATAGTGAGAGTTGACACTTTGCACATACCCATAACCAAGTGGGGTATAGCATGGTGAAAGGATGAATTGAATAACAATTGTCTATAGGAGGGTTCGTGAGATAGTTTGCAATGAGCACATGTTCATTCGTCAAACCACTTACTTTATGTTCAATTGGGTTCATAATGTGTTGCTAGATGCTGCTCATGACTTGTTGGATTAATTTTTAATCTAAATGGCCAACATAACCCGAAACCTAATGGGTCACATGCATAAGAGTGATTATGAGGATTCATAAAATGGTTCTTGGATAGAGATTCATTATATGAAGAGCAATAGAACTAAATGGATCCCGATGAGATCAGGATAACTTTATCATCTTCTTCCTCTCCTTCACATTGCTATCATAGAACAAAGAAGAGAGCTAGCACTCTTTTCTTTGTTCTAGCTATTTCCAAATCAAAGAGTTTGATTCGGTTAGTTTCTCCGATCTTTGTGAGGATACTGTTGGGGTTTGTTTTGGTCGTTATAGTTTGTGACAACTAGACGAGTAAAAGATTGAAGAACGAAGGAGACTACACACAAGGTACATAGTTATTAAATGAATGAGTGATTTGTGTAAATGCCATGAATTCCTGTATATATATATATATGTTACGAACATGGATGTGTGTTGGGAATATTCAACTAGGTTTTATGATAGTTATTTGTATAAGCACATAGATCCTGGACTTCGGGAAAGTCCTAAAACAAATTTTTTGTTTTCCACACCGCATTTATATGATGCACGTACTGGGATTTTCCTATAATTCCATCTGTTACTTACTGTCATTATTACCAACAATTTGTTATTTTCAATCAATAAATTAACAAAAAATTTTAAAAATCCTGTCATTAAATTTTATTTGATGATCTTCTGGTTGATGCATAATTTAAACAGTTATGAATCATCTGTGCATACTATTTTGATGTGTTTATATATTTAATTTATTTAAACAGAAAGTTGATTAATGATATGAAGTTAAAATTATCTTAATTGATAATAAAAACATTAAATTGTACATAATAAGTATTTGTAATTCAAATGAAATGACTACAAGTACACTATTGATTTGGTGACCGTGGATGCTCTGATTTCTGCTATGAGGTGATCCCCTCTCTTTCAACTCATCCATCTCATTACAGAGATGTGTTATGTACTCCATCGATTGTTGCAACTGAGTTGTCAATATCTGCACTGTGCTCCGAAGTTCATGGACTTCATTAGTTGTGGACCGCCTTCTAGATGTTGCTGTATTGGACATGGAGGATTGTGAATAACATGTGTTCACAAATGAACCTAAGCTGAATATCCTTCCACGATAGTCAGTACCACCCACTGCATGAAGATAAGTTTGAGTCTCATCAACATCTTCAAACTGCTGAGACTTTCGTTGAATGCTTTCTTATATTTGGTCATATTAGAGGCAATGTTTATGTTAGTAATTGATAATTATTAAGCATTAATATTAAACTATAAATTTCACATACATTTAGTTCTCTACATCGAGTGTTGACGAATGTCACACTGTCATACTTGTTAGTGTGAGTGTGCAAAAAAAGCTGACAGGATGTAGGCCTCATGCTTATATTTTTTTCCTGCATAAGAATAAAATGATATAAGTGAATTAGAATTTATAAAAATTTTGGCAGAGTTTTCTCTATTTTTATGATATTTACCCCTCGTTGAAAAAGGAAAATAACTCAACAAAACAACCATATATGACATTAGACATTTCTAACATTATCATTCTCCATAATACACATATTTTCATTCCAAAATCCACACATTCATTTAAATTGAAATACAGCAAAGTGAAAAATCATAATATAAATGATAAGTGTAAATACTTACAAGTCTCTCTGCATGCTCGTGGTGGGTAATAGATCATCCCGTATATACGAGAAGACTCTCTTCCTCTGGTCCTCCACGTCTGTTGGTAAAATTATACTCTGAAATGGACATTGCCTCAAGTGATGTTCAATACTGCTAGTAACGACTCCATATTTGTTCAGAAATATAAGGCGATCGTATACCAGCCTTGTGTATCGCACCATCAAAATCTCGATCACGTTTACATGCTCATCTCTCCCATACTTTATAAATGACTACATCAAATTCAGAATTCCAAAAAAATTGTTTCTGAAATAAAAAGAAAAAAATTTGATAAATACTTATAATGTAATACTAATTATTTAATTAATGTATAAAAATAAATTAAAGAATAATATTGTTCTTTACCTTAAACTTTTAATAATACAATTACTTTGTGACCTGAGAGATATTCTTCCATACATAATGTTGGACCCCGATCTTTTAGTGGAATTTAAAAATATTAAATGTATGAAATGAGTGTTTTTGTATATGTATTGTGTTATAGATGCTTTTGTGCTTTAAGGAAATTGATGAGAAAAGAATTGATTGGTTTTGATGACTTTGATATTTGAGTAGATCTGTATGGATTATGAAAGTTAAAGTGAATGAGTTGATTGAAATGGAAGTTGAAAAGCAAGAAATAAATAGTAAAAGTATGAGAATTTGGATAATTAAGAAAGTTTGACTTTTTGGGGATAAATAGAAGCAAATTTGACTTTTTGGGCTGAAATCTTTGTGAATTTTTCTGGCTTGATCTAGACAGATTTTGATCAAATGATCTTCATGAAAATTGTAGCTTTTGTTGAAAGCTTTCTATCGCCTTAAAGTATGACATTTTTTGGTATCGGGATTGAAAGTTATGATTATTCAAAATTAAGTGTATTTTGCTTTGCTTTGGAAAAATGTCCATTAAGTGTAGGATTGTGTACTATGCTTTAAGGCAAATTCTGGACTGATATGTTTTAAATTGGAGTAAGCGGTCTACATGAAAGTTATAGAGAATTTGCATAGATTTTAAATGATGTATATGATGTTATTTTTGATTGTGGAAATTGGAAGATGTGAAATTTGGAAGTTTGGATGTTGTTTTAGGATGACAAATTCTGGCAGAAACTTCGATTGAAAAATTGACTTAGCTAGAGGTTAAAATTGCTTTTATGTTCTTTATGAAAGTTTTAGATTATGTTTTGATATTTCCATTGATGTAAAGTATGGAAATTTTGGGCTATGAAATAGGAAATTATGATTTTTACAAGTTGCTGTTACTGTTTGGGAAGAGTATTAGTGGACAGAAACTTTGAAGTACCCTTAGAGGCCAAATTGATTTTTCTTTCCTTCATGAAAGTTGTAGATTGCATTTTGATCTTTTCATTGATATAAAATATGACATGTTTGGACCTTGTAGTTGAAAGTTAGAAATTTTAGAAATTGTGATACTGGTTAGGGTGACATAAATGTGGACGGAAACTTTGATTAGGATTTTGACCCCTTTAGAGACGGAATTGGTTTTTAAGTCCTTTAAGGAAATTGTATAACTTTCTTTTATCTTTCCATTGATACCAAATTTGAAAAAATTTGGAGTTCTGAATCACAAGTTATGAATTTTAGAATTTGGAAGGTCGGAAGAAGAGAAGAAGAAGCGACCCGCTCGGTCGCTCCCGCTCGGTCACTCTGTCAAGTGACCGCTCAGTCATTCCCACTCGGTCGCCCTGGCGAGCGACTCGTTCATTAGTGCGAGTTATCTTTTGGCCATATCTTTTCCGTCTGACATTCAATCGACTTGATTTTTGAAGTGTTGGATTTCTAAGACATCTCTCTACCTGTCCATGGAAAATTGTGGATTTTTGAGATTAAATTGAGGATGATTGATTTAATCAAAGCGACTTGGAAATTTTTTTAAACATGGTTCAGTATTTTGGTAAATTCTTGATCTGTGGAGATCCGATTGAATTGATTCTTATTGCAAAATAAAATATAGATATGGGGCTACAAGTTATCTGAAGGAAGTAAATTTTAATTTAGCCCCTAAGACTTCCAATTTCTGAATTGAAGTCGGGTTCAGTGTTCAGTCTTGGATTAGTAAGAGCTGAATGTATTTTGGCCATAACTTTTGCTCTAGTCATCCAAATGAGGTGATTCTTGATTTGGATTAAACTAGAGAAATAGGGTTACAAATGTTTTGAAGGACTCGAGTTTCAATTTAGTCATTAAGAATGTCAAATGTTGGATGGAAGTAAAGTGATGGAAAATGTTTTAGCATAGGCATAGTCCGAAATGTTTGAGGTGTAACTTTTGGAGTAGTGTACCAAATTAAATGATTTTGGTGGAGTTATGAAATTGAGACTATGGGGAACATTTCTCTAGAAGGAAGGTTTAGCAAACTCCTTCAATTTGATGATTAGAAAAATATCCTAAGTTAATCATGACTTAATGTTATTTGTGACTTTGATTTATTTTATGATTTTGAGGACTTAATTAGCATGTTAATGTGAAAAATTAACATGTTAAATTGGGTAAGATCATATGGCATAAGTTTATTGGATTAAATTAAATTAAAGTGTTAAAAGTGCTTTAAGGGAAAAATTGGAAGAATACTTAAGGTTTTAAAGTATTAGGCATATATGGAAGGTTAAAGTAGTCTTTTTGCATTCATTAAATGGCAAGTGATGTGGTTGTCGTTTAAGAGGAAGGGAATGCACAAAAATTGGAAGAAATAAAGGAAAAGAAGAGAAAGAAAGAAAACAAGTTTCGGTGGAGAAGGGAGAAAGAAGAAAGAAGTGACTAGGGTTTCGATTTTCTTGAGTTTCAAGCAAGATTTTTAAGTGGATCCAAGAGGGAAAAAGGTGGAAGAAGATGAGAGCTCCAAGATGAGACAAGAAATTTCAGATTTGGAGAAGATTAAAGTAAGAGACGATTTTTGATCTTTGAAATTTTAATGAGATTTTGGTTTAGATAGCTTAATAATGGTATGGGTTTGTGATCTCTAAAGTCAATTTTGGAGATTGCAAGGTTTAAATTGCTCAATTTTGGATGTTTATTAATTAATGATTTTTGTCATAAATTAGGGAATTTGAGTGAAGCATTGGAGAAATTGAGGCTTTGGACAAGTTTCAAGTACGGAATTAAGGTGGGTACCATGTTTATATTTTGAATTATAAGCCATGTAAATATTTTCGAAAAATTAAGAAAGAAAGTATCGAATTTTATTGTTTCCGAATGTTTTTGGAAAATGGTTACAAGTTTTAAATGATTTGATAAATTAAGAAAATTTGTGAAATTCATTATTTATGAATGAAGTGATAAATTATGAAAATTGTTGCATTCCTTGTTTATGAATGATTGTGCATTTGATATATGAATTTGTGTGAAATATGTGACATTATGTATGACATTGTGTTTGAATGATTTGAAAAACTGTTGTGCAAATTTTGGTTGGAATTGTGAATGAAAATTTGTTTGATATGAAAACTAAGTTTTCGAATTGTGCCTTCGGGCAATCCGATTTTTCAAGTGTGAAATGTGTTATGTGGGTTTGGTTAGGTCCCATAAGAGAGTCAAGTGCACTTGTCTAGGCTTCGCCTACCTGCCCGCTAGTGACATTGGAGCTCTATTAAGGACTCCCATAAATTCATGGCTACACCGGACCGCTATGTAGGAAGGTGTAGTACGTTCTGTTCACGGCTGTTAGCGATCTAGAAGGGGGGTTGAATAGATCTTTAAATCTTTTTGAAATTCTACAATAAAATCAGAAGTTAATTCACACAAAAACAATTTAAACAAATTTAAATGAAAAGAGTAGGGAAGAAGATCAAACACAGTTTTTATAGAGGTTCGGTGCTAAGACCTACGTCCTCTACCTAAGCTCCCACTTAGGATTTTGCAAACCACTTTAATGCACAATTTGTAGTTCAGTGTGAACTATTATAATACCGCTTGATTTCCGGCTCAAGCTACCTTCACACTTGATTTGTCTTCCGGTACAAATCCTACCAATACCACTTGATTTTCGGCTCAAGCTACCTTTACAAATGATTTGTCTTCCGGCACAAATCCTACCAACACCACTTGATTTCCGGTTCAAGCTACCTCACACGTGACCTTTCACTAGTCACTCAAATTGTAAGAGAAATAAGATAAAGTTTGAAGAACAAAGCTCAATACAATGATGTAACAAGATAAGAGCAATAGTGAGCAGAATATGGAGCAATAATGGAGTCTTTTGCTTGTAGAACTTCTCTCCTATTTTTCCTTGATCATCCACTCTTATACTTGAAGAAAAATAGTTGTTGGAAGCCTTTCTAGCTGTTGTATAATTGTTGTGACCGTTTCTTAACATCCTCCATTCCATTTGTAGCTAATTGAACCGTTGGAATTAATGTGCTGTACCCATAAGTCGACTTGTCGAGTTGTATAAGTCGACTTGTGACCATAAGTCGACTTGTCGAGTTGTATAAGTCGACTTGTGACAATATTTTACGTAAAATTTCATCTCCGCTCTTCTATAAGTCGACTTGTGATGTGTAAGTCGACTTATGATGTGTAAGTCGACTTGTGGTCCTCGATAAGTCGACTTATGTATGATTAGTCGACTTGTGTTGTCCCAACCTGACAGATCTTCATATATTAGTTGACTTATACTGTTCGGATCTTGATGTATAAGTCGACTTATGCTGTGCAAGTCGACTTATGTTGCCTTCAACGGTAACATCCAACCAAATCTTCTATAATCCTCATGATTTATTCCATTTTCACTTATAAGGAAACTCCCATCTTGATTCTTCAATGATTAAACACTTGCCCATCTTGATTTGTACAATTCTTTCATTGAATATCAATCCCAAAATACCTGAAACAATTTCTTAACCAATTCTATACATTTTATTATTATCAAAACATAAGTGGGATTTAATTTGTCAACAACCATTGGTCCAACAATCTCCCCCTTTTTGATAATGACAAAACACTTAGAAATTGTTTAAGAAATGAAAACAAAGAAACATTGATCAAGGTTTTTATACCTTGTCATTTTGGTTAGAAGTCTCCCCCTCAATCATATAAATCATTGAATTTAATAACCTTGTAAGATCAAATTCATAAAAGTAATTTGAAATCATGATAGATAAAATTAAAGACAATCATCACATACTCCCCCTTAATCAAGTAACTAAAGAATATCCAATTTCTCATTTTTCTCCCCCTTTTTGTCATAATCAAAACAACTAATACAAACCAACAATAGATGAAATATCGCAATCACATTAAATAGAGAAGCAAGTCATCAAACACAAATAGTCTCAAGTAGCAAGCAAATACAAATAATATGAAATGTTGGTCTTGGCTAGATAAAAAAACCATCATGGTGGAGAAACATCATCATGAATAAATCTCAAAAGTAGAAGAGAATATGTTTTCGGAGATTTTGGAAAAAAAAGAATTTTTAAAGAAGACCCAGATAACTTATATTCGACTGGCAGTTCATAAGCAAACAAAAAGAAAATGCAAAGTCATTACATAACATAACAATCCAACAATGGAACCCGTGTAAACATAAGTCGACTTGTTTTACCTCCATAAGTCGACTTATCGACCCTCATAAGTCGATTTGTCGATTTTTATAAGTCGACTTATCCTGAAATTTCTTCATTTCCATAGTGTTGTGTACATCATAGGTCGGTTTATTGACCCACACAAGTCAACTTGTTAGCAAACTTGTCACCAATTAGTCGACATCCACTATCAATGTACCATGTGCTTGGTTGATCTTCATTCCTTCCTTGTACCTACAACTGAAACATCCTTTCTTCTCATTGGTACCCAAGCCATCTTGGGTCCATTTTGGTTAGTCATATAAACCACATTAGGAGGTGTTGTACCTTTTACCACCCAGATTTTCTTAACCTTAACACATCTCCTAATACTTTTACATGCAGTTTCTATATGATCATCTTTCAAGCATCTAGCACATTGAGCAACTTTTCCGTCCTTGGTAAATTTGGAAATTAAAGAACAATCTCTATTATAAAGATCATATCCCAAACCATGTTTAGAAATAGAATATCTTTGTAAAGACAACATCTCTTCAAACTTTGCATTTCTACTAACAAATTTTTCATCCACATAAGAAAACTCCTTTCTAAGTCTACCAAGTTCATTAGTAAGATTTTCTTTTTCAACAAGACATGCAGAATGATCTTCCTTAAGACAATCTAAATCATCAATCGTCTCATGTAAAGCATTATTTTCAGCAACTAGTTCTCTTATATTCTTTCTCAATTTCTTGTTTATCTTAATAGCTTCTTCAAAATCAATTTGTAAAGCAGTAAAAGAATCTCTAAGTTCTTGATCTGAGATTATTACCTCATCCTCATCATCACTTGTCAAGAAGCTATCTGCCATAAGAGCAAGGTTGTTTTCATCATTACTTTGATATGCTTCCTCATCATCACTCCACGTGGCTATAAGGCTAGCTTTCTTTTTCCCTTTGTCATACTTGTCATTTTTCTGAAGATTTGAACTCTTCTTTTCTTCATAGCCTTTAGACCTTCTTTCTACAGTATACTTCTTCGTTTCTCCATTTCTTCCGCCACTTAATTCTTTTCTCCTATTTTTGAGCAGTCCTTTGAACTTTCTCAAATTTCTGGCGTACATTGATATTTCTTCATCATCTTCTTCTTCATCTATTTCTTTGTCACTTTCATCAAGAGAAGAAACATTAGCTTTTAAAGCAATTGACTTTTGTGACTTACCTCTTCCTCCTCTTGATTTTAGAATGATCTCATAGTTGATGAGAGATCCCACCAAGGCGTTGAATTCCAAGTGATTGAGATCCTTGGATTCCATAATAGCGGTGACTTGTGAATCCCATTCTTTCGGTAGAGAGCGAAGAATCTTCTTCACCTTCTCGCTATCCGTCATATGCTTTCCAAGGTTTCCTAATTCATTTCTGATTTCTGCAAAACGATCAAGCATAGTGGAAATAGACTCACCTTCCTTCATGACAAACATTTCATAGTCATGGAGAAGCATGTTAATCTTTGTCTCTCGAACTTGATTGGTTCCTTCATGAGTGATGCGTAGTCTTTCCCACATTTCTTTAGCACTGGTACAAGAGTTTACTCGATTTCTTTCTTCAACCGTGAGAGCGCAATATATCAACTTCATAGCTTTCGCGTTGATGTAGGCTTGCTTCCAGTCATTGTCGTCGTATTCCAGCTCTGTTTTTAACTCACCATTTTCTTTCAACGGTGGTTGTGGACCGAAGATAATGATCTTCCAATATTCTACTCCCTCGCTTATAATGTGATACTTCATAGGATTTTTCCAAGAAGAATAATTAGTACCATTAAATAAAGGAGGGCGATAATTTGTGTTACCTACTTCTGCTAGTTTGTTGTGTGCCATCCCTGGATACTCCTGCTCTGATACCAATTGTTAGTGATCTAGAAGGGGGGTTGAATAGATCTTTAAATCTTTTTGAAATTCTACAATAAAATCAGAAGTTAATTCACACAAAAACAATTTAAACAAATTTAAATGAAAAGAGTAGGGAAGAAGATCAAACACAGTTTTTATAGAGGTTCGGTGTTAAGACCTACGTCCTCTACCTAAGCTCCCACTTAGGATTTTGCAAACCACTTTATTGCACACTTTGTAGTTCAGTGTGAACTCTTATAATACCGCTTGATTTCCGGCTCAAGCTACCTTTACACTTGATTTATCTTCCGGCACAAATCCTACCAATACCATTTTATTTCCGGCTCAAGCTACCTTTACAAATGATTTGTCTTCCGACACAAATCCTACCAACACCACTTGATTTCCAGCTCAAGCTACCTCACACGTGACCTTTCACTAGCCACTCAAATTGTAAGAGAAATAAGATAAATTTTGAAGAACAAAGCTCAATACAATGATGTAACAAGATAAGAGCAATAGTGAGCAGAATATGAAGCAATAGTGGAGTCTTTTTCTTGTAGAACTTCTCTCCTATTTTTCCTTGATCATCCACTCTTATACTTGAAGAAAAATAGCTGTTGGAAGCCTTTCTAGCCGTTGTATAATTGTTGTGACCGTTCCTTAACATCCTCCTTTCCATTTGTAGCTAATTGGACTGTTGGAATTAATGTGTTGTACCCATAAGTCGACTTGTCGAGTTGTATAAGTCGACTTGTGACAACATTTTACGTAAAATTGCATCTCCACTGTTCTATAAGTCGACTTGTGATGTGTAAGTCGACTTGTGGTCCTCGATAATTCGACTTATGTATGATTAGTCGACTTGTGTTGTCTCAATCTGACAGATCTTCATATATTAGTCGACTTATGATGTACTAGTCGACTTATGCTATTCGGATCTTGATGTATAAGTCGACTTATGTTGTGCAAGTCGACTTATGTTGCCTTCAACGGTAACATCCAACCAAATCTTCTATAATCCTCATGATTTATTCCATTTTCACTTATAAGGAAACTCCCATCTTGATTTTTCAATGATTAAACACTTGCCCATCTTGATTTGTACAATTCTTTCATTGAATATCAATCCCAAAATACCTGAAACAATTTCTTAACCAATTCTATACATTTTATTATTATCAAAACATAAGTGGGATTTAATTTGTCAACCACCATTGGTCCAACAACGGCTGCACAGGGCCGCTTTGCAGAAATGTACAGTACGTTCTGTTTCTGAACCAACCCAAACCAAATTCTGATATGTTATGTGCTTATGTGTGTTATACTGTGATGCATTACATGATTTGAAAATTGTTCATGAATTTTGAAAGAAATGGAGATTTACATAATTTGAAATGGTTCATGAAGTTTGAAAAGTTGAGAATTTTGAGAAATAAGCAATTGATAGTTCAACTGTGAATTTTTTATAAAATGACAAAAGATTTAAAAAGATGATTTTTTTGCTTATTTTTCGATTTATAAACATATTATCCACAAGCTGTAAAGCTCACCCCCTTTCATCCCCATCTCCAGGTTTCAAGAAGGAGATCGGATGAAAGAAAGTCAAGACGTTCGTCCGTTATGGTTGTTTATGTGGTTTGTGAAGTTCGATTTTTGTAAGAATAAGATTTTAGACTTTTGTGAAGGATTCTAGAATTATTATATTCTTATGTGTTTTCGGATTTTGGAATTGATGTTGTATCGTGGCTTAAAGATGCCACTTTTGCTCGGTGATGTATTTTCTTTGGATGATGTAAATGAATTATGGATGTGTATATAGAATAAAAAAGTGAATTATGGTTTTGTATATAACTTGCATATGATTATGAATGGGATTGATTTTGTTTGGATTTCAGACAAGAGGTCCGATGATTCTGGTTATTGATTGAGAATTATTGAAGTGTTATAGGTATAGAAATGTGTTTGTTTGTGTTGGGATTCCAGATAGGAGGTCCGATGAATTGTGTTGATTGAGCTGAAATTATAGAAGTGCTTATTTGTGTATGAATTGTTAAATTTCATTTAGAAATTGGTATTGTTTTGAAACGTGGGCACGCTTTTGAACAAATTGTGAATGATGAAAAAAAATTTTACACCGATTCGGATTGGTTTAGACCGAGTGTGTCTTGAGATTCCAAAGTTAGTTTTCCTAAGTATGCGTTCACGGATGTTAGAATTTGAATATTCAATTGATTGATCGTTTTGTTTTCTTTGTTTCCAAGATATGTAAATCCGTTCCTTCGATTCCGCTTTATGATTTTCTGAGCCTTTGGATTTTCTATGGCTCCTTAAGATTTCAATTTCATTTTGTTTCTTTCGCTTTCCGATCCGAATTGTGTTTCAGGTTTGTTTTGGCCCACTTTCGTTTAGGATCCATTCTTGGTTTCGCTTTCTATTTTCTGTTTTTACGGTTGGGGTCCGGTTTTAAAAATTGGGTCCCAACACATAACCCTCAACATCAATCTTCTCCTTGAATTTGGATGTCATGTTTCTTGAGCACGATCTTGACAAAATCAATCTAATATAAAACAAATAATTTTCTACCTTTTTAAAATTTAAACCTATAACTTAATTATAAACATATAGTGTTTCAAGTATTTTCACTTACAGATTATTAATAATTGTGATGTAAGTTCTTTCATCAGGTCCCTTAGCTCTAAGTTGACAATTGCCTCCTTCATTTGCATTGTTTACCTCTGATTTCTCTATCGTTATAAGGGTAGTGGATAATGTAGGGGTGATGGATGGTGTAGCAGCAGATACGAAAGGTGATGTCTCATCTATAACTATAGTAACTAGAGGCGGAGAAGGTGATTCAGTTCCAGCTACAGAATGTGATACTTCAGCTGGACAGTAAGTAGCTTCAAATTGTTGTCTAAACCTTGGTTGCATTATATTCTGTTTTCTCTTTGGTGACATATTTCAACCTGAAATTCATATTTGATTGAATTTTCTAGAAATATAACAATTTGAATTCAATATGTTACACAATATATTGAAAAGGAAATAATTGATTCGTTGAATATAATATTCAATTACAAATACAAATAATCGCTATGCTCTTCAGATGAAATTTCAACATATTCATTAGAGGGATCATTATCGTCACATATGACAGATGCATTTACTTCATAAACATTTTCCTGAAACGCTTCACTTTCAATTCTCTGTTCTCCTTTTCCATATGATTCAAAAACACCTTTAAGTTTAACTTTTCAAATGGCCAACCAATTTGACTTATCTCATCGTAATCTAGGAAAAGAGACATAATACACCTAGATCGCTTGCATTGCCATCACGAAAGGTTCAAATTGTCTAAATCTTCTTTGCTGGTTGATTTCAACTAAATTGTATCGACTATGCAATTTTGTACTAACATTTAGAGTTGGATCAAACCGGTCATACTTAAATATCACACTTCTCTTTATTGGCAATGCAGGGTACTTAACTTCAAATATCTCAATAATTTTACGATAGTAATCCATCAATTCTCCCTATATGCAAACTCCACTATTTATTGTTGCTATGTTATGACTATGATATTCTGTTTGATATTTGTATTCATTAATGAAATACATCAGATAGAATTTAACAGTTCATAAAGGTTCCTTCGCAATATCATATATGAACTTGTTCTCTATTGGATTTTCAAAGGCCTACACAAAATAAATTATCATATTAAATAGTATAATGTCATTTAAACACTTAAATCTTATAATTCAATCATTTCAATATGTGTAAGTGAAAACTTACATATTTCTCGAACCATCGAGGAAAGTATCTTCCAACTTCTTTATTGATACCATCCTGTGTTTTGTTGGGCATTAGCACACGTAACAATTCCTCGTATAATCTAAAAACATTACTATATATTTCAATTATAAATAACACTAAATTTCATAACCCAAATCATCAATTTCAACTTACTTCACAAAAGGTTAAACCTTTTAACAGTTCAATAAAATATAACTATGGACAGTCTCAATTTCATCCTCTGTTAACATTCTTCTTGTTGAACGTCCATATGTTTACCTAGGATATGAGAAAATGTACAAGTTACCATCAACGTCACTTGTTCCTCTCCTATCGTCATTATGAAGAATTTTTCTTTCTATTGTGTGAACATGTGGCTCAAAATAATGTGAACAAAATGTGTTATCTTCCTCTAGTAAATAAGCATTACATATCGAATCTTCAACTCTAGCCTTGTTTTTGACATTTTTCTTCAAGTGATGAAAACACCTATATTAGCGAATAGGGTTATTACAATTTAGTTGTTAAAACATGTTATTACTTCAATTACAATCATTTTTGTTGAATTACCTCTCAAACAGATACATCTATCAATATTGAACTGGACTGGCTAGTTTAACCTTATATGCTAAATGCATAGGTAGATGCTCTATATAGTTAAAGAAGTATGGAGAAAAAATCCTTTCTAACTTGCACAAAATTACTGGAATTTCCCTTTCTAGTTTTTCTATTTCAGCCACCTTGATTTCAAATGATGTTAAACTTTTGAAAAATAAACTTAATTTTATTATTACTTCCCAAACTTTATTCAGTAGCAACTTTCGAAATGCAATTGGAATTAGCCTTTGCATAAACACATGACAATCATGAAATTTCATCCCAAAAAATTTGTACTTCCTTATGTCCGTACGCCTTACCAAGTTTGAAACCAAATCATCGGGAAACTTTAGACTTTTTAACCATTCACACAATACTTCCTTTTTTTTTTTTTTCTAAAGTGTAACATGCTTTTGGATATTTACTGGTATGAAGATCTTTATGTAACTCATTCCTTCTATAAAAAAGTTTCATATCAGCTCATGATTTTGTATTGTCTTTTATCATCCCTTCAATGTTCATTATGGTATTGAACAAATTGTCAAAAATATTTTTTTCAATATTCATCATATCTAGATTATGACGTATTAAATTAGTTTTCCAATATAACAAATCCTAAAAGATGCTTCATTTTCTCCAACTAAAGTTTTTATTAATGCTTGTATTAACTTCACCAGCTTCAAATTCTATAACTTTCAATAAGCCTAATTCTTTAATATCCTGCAATATCTCTTCACCAACTTTATGATAGGGAGGAGGTGTTTTTACCATAATATACTTAATGAACTTTTGTTTATTGCATCTAAATGGATGATCTGGAGGAAGAAATTTCCTGTAGTTGTCAAATTAATATGTTTTGCACCCGTTTGGAAGATAAAACATATCAGAACTATTACCACAATAAGGACAAGCCAATTTCCCTGTTGTGCTCCATCCAGACAATATGGAATATGCCAGAAATCACTAATGGTCCACATGAAAGCCGCTCCCAACATAAAATTTTGTTTCAAAGACACATCATATGTCTCAACACCATATTCCCAAAGATGCTACAATTCAGATATCAACGGTTATAAGAATGCATTAATTTTAAGCTTTGGATTTGTAGGCTCTGGCATAATCACTATCAAGAACATATATGCCTCTTTGATACATATTTATGGAGGAAAATTATAAGGAGTAATTATGATTAGTCATGATAAATATTGCTGGTCGAATTGACCAAAAGGTTGGAATCCATCCATCAATATCCTAACCTAACAATTCGACTTTCAGCTATAAACTTATAATGGATATCATTGAAATGTTTCCATGCCAGTACATCTGATGGATGACTCATGATTCCATCTTCCTGTTCATGTTCACTATGCCATTTCATGTGAGATGTAGTAACATCATAAGCATATAGTATTTGAAGTCTCGGAGTTAGCAGGAAATAATACATCCACTTCCAAGGTACTAATTTCTATTTCATATAACACTTTCTAGGCTTGAACCTAGATTGACCATAAAATTTTCACTCTTGTAATTCAATATCATCTCCCTAATATATCATACATCCCAAATTGCTACAATCAATCCTTTCAACAGGCAAACTAAGACCCCTAATAAGTTTCTTCATATTGAAAAAAACTATAAATCATTGTATGATCAGGAGGCAATGATTAATTATACCATCCAAGAATTATATCAAAACTACAATTAGAAATATGCCCTTTAGACTTTATGTTCAATATTCAAGCAATTGAAGACGATTGAGTCATTGTCTCACAATTTGGCCATAATTCTTGGTCAGTTGAGTGTAGTAAGTCAAAAACCTATTTTCTATGTGGGTTTGGTTCATTTTCAAGATTTTCTATATTTTCTTGAAAGTTATAATCGACTGCATCATAAGTCATTTACATGTAAGGATTTTCATTTGCATCCACATTATTTGTTATAAATCCAATCCCCTCTTTAAACTCATTTAAGTTCATTTATTATTGTACTTTATTACCCCTTGAGGTGCTACAAATCAATGTTCACCATGTCGTGTCTACTCAAAATAATTTGGGACAAACTCTTTTCTCAACAAATGCCTATTCACTTCATCAATAGGAAGGAAACAAATGTGTTTGCACTTTACATAGATATCTGATCTTTGGGCCATCCATATATGCAGGTTGAGAACATGTATAATGAATAAAAGCTTCAACTCCCTCAACAAAATTAGGATTAATGAAACCATCAACCATTAATCGTTTATACATCCAAGATCTATCAACTTTACTCGTTTATGAAAAATTGTTAATATCAAACAATGATTCCATAGTTTGTATCCTTCATGTTCCCCAAAGCTTACAAAACTTCTAAACTTTACACAGTATCCCCTAAGTATTAACCAATTTAATTAAGCACCTACAATTGATTTCAAAACTATTATACGTGACATTGTTTACACCTATGAATCAAGAAAACAAGTTCCTGTTGTGACTCTTAGGCTCGTGGAATTTTTCACCGATAAACCTCACAGAAGCTACATCATGGGTTATAGGTTAAGGTTTATGGGTTAAGATCAAAAGTTAATTAATAAATGAATGGATTTTGAGTTCCTCTTTTATATTTTTGGCAACTATCTTGTTTGTATTCTCAAATATCACAAAATTATTTATAAAATTCAAGTCGAAATAAAAATATTTTTGACTACTTTAATTTTTAATTTTGTTGAAAATAATTATTAATTAAAATATAATTATATTAAAAATAAATATGTTTTAAATATCAATTGAAATGAGTATATTATTTAATTTTTAAATTAATTAAATTATAAATTATTATACACTGATTAATTATTTATTTAATAAGCTTCTTGTATTAATAACCTTGATTCAATTATTATAAAATATTTTATCTTTTCTTATAATACAATTTGTCAAATTCCTTATTATCATGCCAAATATTTATTAACTGAAAATCTTTTTGGTTTCCAATCATATATGTTAGATGAGATTCCAAAGACGCATTTAAGGATGTGAAAGGTAAAGCAACAGCTGCTTGCTTTGTTACAGGAACCTTGCAATTATTGGCGTGAGTTGATCTATTAGTAACGTTGTATAGAAGTTAAATGCATTTATTCTTAAATTTTGTATAGTACTCAATGTTTTAATAAAGCGAGATAATTTAAATATTTTTAAGTTATTAATTAAAATTAATAAATTAAAATTATATAAATATATTATTAATTACTTAAAATGAATTACTTAATTTTATAAAGTTGGAATTTTCAATTGAATGGTTTATATATTACTATTGAAATTTAAAATAAATGTTAGAAGTTTGATATTTTACCTAAATTAATTATGTACTAGTAACAAATATAATAAGTAAAGATAAGAATATGAATAATTTGATTAATAAATTATTGTAACATTAAAAATTATCTAATAATAATAATAATATGAATAAGAATAATAAGAATAATAAAAAAATTAATAATAATAAGAATAACTTAATAATAATAATAATAATAAGATAAAATTGATAAATTTAATAATAAGTAGAAAATTTATAATAATATTCAATAATAATAAGAATAACAAGATTTTGTTTTAGGAGGGGTATTTCTGGAAGTTGCTTATTTGTTTTGTTTCTATCATAGGAATAAGAAATCTTGTCTTCTAGTTTTGGAAGGAACAAAAAATTTATATTTCTGTGACCTAGAGTCAGAACAAAAATAAGTTAAGTCAGCAACCAAATACTGCGAGGTACAGGATTTTTGTGTTTTGTTATCTATCTCCACCAACGGAGACAATAACCATACACAAGGATAAGAAACTATATCCTTCTTCACTTCTCATCCTCGTGTCTTTAGCATAGAGCCTATCTTCTTACAAAGCCTAGTCTTCACTTTGTATTCACATCATTTCATGTTATTTAATGTAACACTTTATCCAAGTCTTTTCTTCATGTCATGACAGAGACTTTATCAAAGATAAAGCCTAATCTTCACCTAATTTATTATCTTCATAATAGTTTTAAGTTATAAGAACAACTTAAACTATGGCTTCAAAGCCTTTTCCACATTAAATGATGTGAAGATTAGCAAACTTAAACATTAAATTTGATATATATTAAAAATAGAAACATGATAATAAAACTAAACATATTTTTATTTTCAGTTTTTTATTAGAAATCTCAACCAAACAGGTTTTTGTTTTCAATTTTTATATTACAAATCTCAACCAAACAGGTTGTCATTTTTTTTAGAAAAAACAGAAACCAAAAACAGAAAATAAAAACTAAAAATAACAACAGAATAATAAAAGTGGAACCAAACGGCCCCTTAACTAATTAATAATTTAGCATTAATAAATTTACTTGTTTATATTACTCGCAAAAATTTTAAGAAGAACTAAAAAGATTTTTCTTGAGCACCCTTAGCCTCCAAATTTACTCTAACCACCGACTATACATGAAAGCAAAAGAAAATCCTTAAATGATATGTTGTACATCTTCAATATCTCACATTTTATAAAAAAAAGTTACATAGGAAATCCTGAAGTAAGCTAGATAGGAAATCCTAAAAGCTAGAATGAAGTTCCAATTGATAGAATCAAAAGCTTTGAAATAAATAATCTTCATATTTTAAGTTAAGTGTTTTTTTATAGTCGTTTATGGACTTAGATCATCTCATCATGATTTTAAAACCTCAAAATTTATCAAACTAATTCATAATTATGCTATATATTGTCATATTAGCATAAATGAGTGATGCAACACCTAATATGAAGTATATGTAAAATGACAATTTAGGAACTATAAAAATGTTAAAATGTATGGATTTGGCATAAAAGACTTGGACATACAAGCATGGACCTTATCTCTAACCTCAACTCTAAATAACTTTTCAATAAATTCCAAGGGTAAATTTAATAAGGAAAAGATTTATGGAGCTTTCTAAATAGGAAACAATCCAAAATCTCTTTCAAGAGTAAAAAGTTGATAACTTCCACTATACTTTCGCAACTACTTCATATGTATTTATTTAGACCAGCTAGAGTTGCTAGTCTAAGTGGTAAATTTTATGTTTTTATCATAGTTGATGACTTTAGTAGATTTACTGGTGTTTTATTCTTCGCTAAAAAAGATGAATGCTTAGGGAATTTCTTAAATTTGTAAAGAGGGCTTAAAATGAAAAAAAATTCTTTATTAGATCTATTAGGAGTGACCATAGCAGGAAGTTCGAGAATGAAATATTTGAAACCTTTTTATAAGGATAATGATATCTTTCATAATTTTTCTAATAGAAGATCCCTTAATAAAATGGGCTTGTTGAGAGGAAAAATAAGACTTTGTAAGAAATAGTTAAGACTGTGATAAATGAGTATGATCTCCCTATATATTTTTGGGTAAAAATTATGGCTACAACATGTTACAGTTTAAACAGAGTCTATATAGGATCAACTTGGATAAAACCCTTTATGAGATTTGGAATAAGAAAAAGCCAAAAATTGGTTACTTTAAAGTTTTTAGATATAAATGCCACATTTTGAATACTAAAGATAACTTAAAAAGTTTGATTCAAATGTGGATAAAGGAATTTTTTTAGCTATTCCTTAACTAACAAAGTATACAAGGTATTTAATAGGAAGATTTTTATTATTAAAGAGTCTTTACATATTATGTTTGATGAATCTAACCCTATTGTATCTAAGAAAGTTCTTAAAGATGATGATGTAGGTATATCTAAGGAGTTAGAGCAATTAGTCCTTAAAGAAACAAAAGTGCTCACCAACACACCTCTCATGAGCATCGAACCAAATGAGGGAGAAAAGAAGGATGAGAAGCTCCTAAAAGTTTGGAAATTTAAGAAGAATCATCCTCTAAATTAAATTCTAAGTGATGTTCAACAAGAGTAATCGCTAGATATCATCTTATAGACTTATCTCCTCTTGCTTTCATTTCTCACATTAAACCTTCTAAAAGAAACTCTTAGTGATGAAAGTTGGGATCTTGCTATGAATGAGGAGTTAAACTAATTTGAGATGAGTAAGATGTGGACTTTAGTACCTAGACCTAGAGATCATCAAATCATAGGTACCAAGTGGGTCTTAAATACAAATTAGATGAAACAAGTACCATTATAAGAAATAAAGCTATATTGGTGGTAAAGGGGTATAATCAAGAGGAGGGCATAGAAATTGAGAAAAAATTTGTTCTAGTGGCTAAGTTAGAAGCTATTAGGCTCTTATTTACATTTGTTTCCTATATGAAGTTCAAATTATTTAAGATATATGTTAAAAGTGTTTTTATAAATTTTTTATTTAAGAAGAAGTTTATGTTGATCAACCTTTCAGGTTTGAAAAACATAATGCACTTAACTATATTTACAAACTTTCAAAGGCTCTATATGAGTTAAAACAAGCTCTTAGGGCTTTGTATGATAAGTTAGGTGCATTTAAAAAAATGATTTCTTTATAAGTAAGTTGACACTACATTCTTTACTAAAACATACAAGCATGATATTTTAAATGTTTAAATTTATATTGAAATGACATTATTTTTGGTGCCACTAATAAAAGTATATGGAAAGATTTGTCCAAACTTATAAGTAAGAAATTTGAAAAGTATGTTAGGAGAGTTTAGCTTCTTTCTTGAACTCCAAATTAAGTAAAAAAAGGAAGGTATCAAATTAAGCAAAGAACCATAAAAAATTACTCAAATGCTTCATAATAGATCAAGCTAAACCATAAAGGGCATCTACAAGCATCACAACAAAATTGAATAAAAATGAATAAGTGGTTGTTGTGCACAAATCCTATAGCATAGACAACAACTTTGAGACTATGGAATGGACCTTACTAAGATACCTATTAAGTGTCATAATATTGGTGTCATTTATCTTATTAAAAACCTCATTCAACACTCTATAAGCAAGCATATAGAAATTAAATACCATTTTATTAGAAATCATGTAAAAAAAAAGGGATATTAAATTAGAATTAATGGATACACAACATTAATTGGCTAACATTTTTACTGAAACAATGAGTGAGATTAGATTTTGCAAAATTAAAAGAGAATTAGGGATGATTGTTGGAACTTGTTTTGGTAAATGATTCTATTAATGTTTTTATTTATCTTGATCAAAATTTTCATGATTTATTATGTGATTTAATATTTAAATTTAAGTTTTATGGTTGATTTTAGAGTTAACAAGACATACAGGTCAACTAATACCTTAGTGTGCTCAACTAGTGTTCTCAAACATCCATTGTTCTTACTCTCCAGTGAGTTAGCTATTGTTTGATTTCTTAATTAGTCAATTATATAGTCACATGTGTAGTAATATCATAGTATATCTATTTAACATTCAAACTCCTCCTATATTGATGCATTAACAAAACCATAGTCCTCAATCCATAATGTCATTTGTAAGACAACTCAACCAATATCCTATATTATAGTTCCTTAAAACCCTAAAATCATTAATTTATCAATCCCATCACAAAACAAATATACATAAAGAAAAATAAAAAAATCAAACCAAAAATGGGGTGAGAACATGAAAAGTAAATAGAACTTAATAAATTCAAAGAGTATCAATGAAATAACTTATTGATAAAATTTTGATATTTGGAACTATAATTCAAATTCATCCTATATTAATTCATTGATAAACCCATTTTAAGAATGTAACAACCAAACACAACCAATAAGAAAATGTATTAATGATAGAGATTAACAATACTTAAAATTTAAAGCTAATAATTTAGATTAACAATACATAAAATTTAGATTAACAATACTTAAAATTTAAAGCCACAAACCTAAGTTCATACCACAAAAGATTGGTGCAGGTTATTTATATTAAAAATGCAGCAAGTTCAAATGGGAGGTTCAAACTACAAACAAATGCCCAATTTAAATCAAGTACACAAAAACCTAATAAATGACAAAACCCACTTACCTCAACCAACATGCAGAAGAAGGAACTGAAGCATGTGAAGGAAGAAGATGACGGAACTAGAGTGAGCTGATGGTCAAATAAGATAACCAAAACAAAGAAAAGAAGACAATGACAATCAAAGCAGTACACAAAACACAGTAACAAACAAAACTTAACGATGTCCTAAAAAACAATCAAAGAAAAAAATGTTACCTCAACGGACGATTAAAGAAAGATGACCATGATGACATGTGATGGGTGAGCGACGACGAGGAGAAAAGGGCAAGCAACGACGATGACCCACAATGATGAGTGACGACGAGGAGAAAAGATGGTGAAAACAGGAAGGAGAAAATGAAGGGAAAGGTTTAGGATAGGTTTAACCCCGAGCAAAAACGACGTCCACTACAAAAAAAGAAGACAATTTGCGACGTTTGACTGAGGAAACGTCGCAGATTGTATAACCTTATGGTGACGTTTTTGAAACGTCAGTAAAAGGCTAAGGTTTCTGTGACGTTGTATTAAAACGACGCGGAAAGGATGTACCAATTGAGACGTTGTACAATTAAAACGTGGTCAAATACATATTACGACTTTATTATGAACTAAACGTCGGGGAAGAGTTAGTAAAGAAATCAGAACTCGGTCATTTAACTAATACGACTAACATGCATTAGGTTCAACTGGTTTTGAGAATTTCCCTCCCACACTCACAGATCACTCTCTGCGCTCCCTCAACGAAAGCAAACGCCTTCAAATCTCGTGTCAGTGTCGCTGTCGTTGCTCCTCCACGCGTGTTGATTCCTAAGGTACACATTCCGATGCCCACTGCTGTTATTTCTTCGTGTTTGATTTGGTAAAGGTTAAAGTTGGTGTTTAATTTGGAACTGAAGGTACCCATAGATTTCTCCGCTTGCTGCAGTTCGGAGGCCTTAAGCTTCGCTTCCTTTCATCCTCTTCTTCCTGGTCTCACTCGGTGGCCATCATTTATTCTTGTCTGGGCGATCGTCGTGAGGTCAAGAAACCGCCACTGAAGGTGATTCCGGATTTTAATTTTATGGGTTTATTTTTTTCTATCGTCTTCGAGTCTGTTTCTGGTGGGTCAATCTCTTTCTGTTGTACTACCGTCTAAGTTACTATTCAATGATTATATATAAAGTTGATGTTAATTAGATGCATTCTCTTGTTGAATGTTCAATTCCATTGAGTTACTTCAACGCAGTTCTCTTTGAATCTATTTGGTGAATGTTTCTATAAGTAGATTTTTTGGCGTGATCTCTTCAAGCTTAATGTTGATTTTGTTATTAATGTAATGGTTTCCATGTGTCTGATACTCTTGTTCTTTGATTTCCAGCAACTTATTGAAAATCTTGACACAGATCTTCAATATGCAATTTGAGAAATGTGAATCTGTTTTAAGTAAATTATGGGAATCTATTATACCTATAAGGATTTCTTTTAGCTTACAATGATGTTGATATAGGTGAATGGGTATTATCTCAAGGATTAGGCAAATAATAGTTTCTTAAAATGCTGAGATGGAAAGAGTGAGTCAATGAAAAAAAGATGGAACGTTGAGTTCTAAACTCAGTTACTGATAACGAAGAGGGAAATGTGTGTTTAGATTCTGTAGTTCTATTATTAGATGAATTCCTTATTGTAATGTTTCAAACATTTCTAAATTCACCTGTATGTAATAATGTACGCAACATAAATTCACCTATTGAGTTTTTCTTTCTCTTTAATGCTTTGTTTACCTTTATGATTTCTTTCATGGGATTGTTCAGTCGTGGATTCAATTATCTGTTATGTGATTTTGTGTTTGATGGTTTTGGTACGTTCTTGGTTGTATCATGCCGTATGTTACTGATCATGGGTTTCTATTTAATTCGGTTCATATTAGTAAAGATGAGGATTGGGATTGGTTTAGGAAGCAAGGGTGATGGAGTATTGATCATACTGTATAACTTTTACTGATAAGAAAGAGTTTACTCTTTTGGTTAAGAGTTAACTTGAAATGTTTCCCTACTGATCACACAAATAAGCATGCTTTTCTTTTGCTCTTCCTATCCTTTGATCAGTAACATTCGCGTATGCATATCTTGTTAAATTCTCGGTAGATGTTTGATTGTTGATGCCACAATTATACTGATAACATTATTTTGTTTTATTGATCCTACTATTATCCCTTTTTACTGATTCTAGGTAATATGTATTAGTAAATTGTGCATAACTGAATACCTATTTCTCGGTCTTCATGCGCTAGTATTCTTTTATACAATGCTTGATATAATTTCTCTTTATATAATGTGATTGAAGTTTAGCTATTAAAATTGTAGGTGGATGTGGTTCAATTTTATAATCATTGACTGAGAGCATTGCACGTTTGTTGCTTTTTGTATACTTTCAATTTTCAATCCTTGCATGTTTACTTAGATTTCATTTTTAACGTAATCATCCTGCCACAACACATACAAGCACATGAAGAGGTTTTTTATTTGACATTCTTTTATATCCGAATCTCATGTCTTCCATAGATGGAACAAGGTTGACCGTGAATATTTATGATATTCGGTTTGATGTTCAAATTTGGTAGAAATCAAAGCTTAATTCATTGATTAAACCAAATTTCAATTATTTGATGTCTGAGATTGAATTGGTCTCCCATTTCACATTGAGCATTCAACATTGACAGAGGAGAGTCATAGGGTAAGTACTTGGAATTTCTCTTGTTATGTGTAAAATTGAATATGGGTTAAGCACGTGCAATTTCTATGTTTATATTGCTCAACAACTTTATGTTCTCATTGCCTTTGCATTTATGTGAGTATTGTTCTTACATTGTTAAAATATATTTCTATTAGATAATATGATTATATTATCGCGTATGGAGTGAACAGAGAATGTCATGGCGGATAATGTCATTGAAGTAATCTTGGAGTGTTCATTTGACATCATTCCTTCTTATTTGTACACATATCTACTACTCTAAAATATACATTATTTCCTACTTTAGAGATTTGAGCTTTTGGAAGCCTAATTTCCTTTTCTCTTTTTCCTTTTCTCTATGTTTGTCTACCTTATTTCTTTATTGCCTACCTCTCCTTTTATGATAGGTTCTTTAGCCCTTACTTCATTTTCCTTTTCATCCAAATATTTACCCTAAATCTTTACTTGATAATTTCATTATTTCTTTGCGTACTACTCCCAGTTATTATGTTTAGTATCTTATTTTTTAATAGCTCTAAATTCTAACTTTGCTAGTAGAAGTCCTTGCCCTCCCTTCTTTCTCCTCTTAGTTTCCCTCCAATTATGCCTAACTAGCTCGCTTTCATTTATTTGACTCTTTTGTTTTTCTTGACCTATAAAGCACCTTATCCTCTTACCTTTGCTAATCTAAACCTTAACCTTTATAATAAATCTTAGAATATTGTATTAGTGATGTTGGTTTCCTGACATCTTCTCACTAAATTTCATACCTTCACAAGTTAAAATGTTGAATTTATAATCTCCCAATTTTAAATTGTCGATAAAGGAGCCTTCATGCTTAAAAATTACTTGTAGATATCTTGCTAGAATGAAACTAATAGTATTTGGAATTAATTTAGTCTCTAAGATGTTCTTATTAATGACAACAATGTACTTTTGTTAAACTTCAAATCTAATGAAGGTTTAAATTCTATTTTAGAATTGGTTCATGAAACAATAATGAGAGGTTCTTTTCTTAAAAAATTGAAAGTTGGTTTCATTCTAGTAAACAATTGCCTCTGCCCTAATTTGGACAAATTTCCACAATATGTTTTTAGAATATTAGAATATGATGGACTAAACCATATTGCTATCTAAATGGGTAAATATTTTTACTTAGATGAGATAATGAGTTTTTTCTCCATTATAATGTTCTCCTAATATAGTTATAGAAGAGTTTTTTCTCCATTATATAGTTCTCCTAATATAGTTATAGAAGAGTTTTTTCTCCATTATGAAGAAGATGAGATCAATTTAACTAGTGAGAAATCTAATTGTGTGGTTGATAGTGGTTCAACCACCCATGTCATTCTAAGATGAATCTTTTTTCCTATACTAATTATATTTTCAGTGATGTGCATATGAGAAATAATGGAGTGGCTTAGGATATTGGCATTAAAGATGTGCATATTAATGCTAACAACGATAACAAGTTCTTATTAAAGAATGCGAAGCATGTCCTAGATGTTAAGTGGAATTTGATTTTTATTAGATGACTTAATAATAGTGGGTACATCAATATCTTTGGTAATGGTTAGTAGAAGTTAAAAATGGGAGTCTTATTATGGCTCATTTGATGTGTATTACAAAGCATTGGGTATTTAACATTAAAGGAATCCTCCTAAGACTTTGTTGTTGAAAAGAAATTAGTTAGAATATGTATTGTGTTTTTTGAAGATCAAATAAGATTTTGACAAGTTTACAAATAATCAAATCAATCTTTTTTTAATTCATCTGGTTAAAGAATCAAATCATACTAATGGTGATATCCATAATGATATAGTGGATATAGGTGTTCTGATAAATAGTAATGATATAGTTGAAGTGGAAGGTTAGAAGGTTATATGACCTTTAAAACCTATAGATACAATTGTGATTCTTGTGAGGAGATTTAGTAGGATGAAAAATAATTCAGGTAGGTATTCTGTAGAAAAATATGTGATGCTCACTACTGCTAGATAACTTGTGAGTTTCAAAGAGGTTTGAATAATAAATGGGTTTTCGAACTAAAGAATGAAGAGAAGAGTTTATAGCCTAGATACAAGGTAAGACTAGTTATAAAGAGTTTCAATTTGAAAGAGAGAATTGATTTCAACAAGATTTTCTCTCTTATAGGATAACATAAAGTTTGTATACTTTAAAATAAGCATTGACACAATAGTAAAGCAATAGTGAGACTGCTTTCTGTTATAGTTGCCAAGTTAGAAATGTTAGAGTAGTGCCCTAAAGGCAATCGCCTTTAGCGCATTTTGTACAAAGTTGTGTACATACTTTATGAATAAATAAAGAAAGGCATATTTCATTAACTTGCTGTTCATTATTTATAAATGGATATTGATCAATAAGCAAATTAATGAAGTCCATGATATATGACATAGCATGAAGGAAATTGTGATGTGATCATACTACTGAGATTCCTATCATGTGCAATTATGTCAGTATCTAAATTATCCCTAGTCATAGGATTACTGAGACTGGACATCGGTAATCCGGAGAGACTAGTACATCTCAAGCTCCTTGATTTGATCAAGCAGTGGATCTCAGAAGCTGTAAATATGAGATATTTAGGGTTGAGATGTGGATGCTGTAAGTACAAGTCGACTTGTACTACTGATAAGTCGACTTGTTCTTGAAAAGTACCGATAAGTCGACTTGTACATTGGATAAGTCGACTTATTTAAGGACGGTACTGTTTATTTGTGCCCTAAAGGCAATCCCCTTTAGCGCGTTTTATTCACAGTCGTATGCAGACTAAATGAATAAATAAAGAAAAGGCATAATTCATTAATTTGATGTTCATGAACATTGTTTATGAATTGATTGGATCTTTAATCAGATTAATGAAGTCCATGATATATGCCATAGCATGAAGGAAATTATGATGTGATCATACTATCGAGATTCCTATCATGTGCAATTGTGTCAATATCTAAATTCTCCTAGTCAAAGGATTAATGAGACTGGACATCATTAATCCGGATAGACTAGCACATGTCATATTCCTTGATTGGATCAAGCAGTGGATCTCAGAAACTGTAAATATGACATATTTAGAATTGACATGTGGATGCTTACTAGCGGTAGTAAGTTCATTGGATGACTGCCATGAGATCATCACATGGATATCTTATCTAGTGTCGGTGATAATCTCATCATAGCAATGGTGCAAGTATCCTTAGACTTGAGGTACTCAAGGATATCTTGAATCTTGATCCCGTACTGACTCCATTCCTTGTTGCCTTCGGAGGTAACTCATAGGGTGGTGCTTGGGTGCAGCTTGAGGTATTCAAGATAATTGAGTAGCCAATAAAGGATTCACCACTTCTGGATTAGCAGAAGAGATACCCATGGCCTCTTGTCAGGATCATTACTTGTAAATCTCTGGCCAGAGTGAATATGTCATGGAGAGTGTCTTCATGGACATATAGAGTAATGAGTCCTAGGACGAGAACTGTTATCACTTGGGCTAGACTCAGTCTAGTGAGAGTTGACACTTTGACCATACTCATAACCAAGTGGGGTATAGGATGGTGAAAGGACAAATTGCACGGTAATTGTCTATGGAAGGGTTTGTGATCCGGTTCGTGATGAATACATCAAACCGATTACTTTTCGGTCAATTGGGGGTCATGATGTGTTACTAGATACCGCTCATGACTTGCTCAGATTAATTGTTAATCTAAGTGGCCAACATAACCGGAAGCCTAAAGGGTCACACGCTTAAGAGTGTTTCAGAGAATCTGTAAAATAGTAATTGGACAGAGTTCCAATTATGGAGAGCTTTAGGATTAAATGGATCCCAATGGGATTGGGATATGTCCCGATGAGATCGCGACATCAGTATTGCTAAGAAAGG
This sequence comes from Erythroxylum novogranatense, assembly GCA_029891385.1. NCBI lineage: Eukaryota > Viridiplantae > Streptophyta > Magnoliopsida > Malpighiales > Erythroxylaceae > Erythroxylum > Erythroxylum novogranatense. Next base: position 39,248,941 of record CM057225.1, read on the forward strand.
TTTTCGGAGCTGTTTCAGCACCGGGGCCCGATAGGCCGGTAGGACCGACCCCAGTTGGACTGGACCTTAGCAACTATATATTAATTGATTAATTAATTAATTAATATATATATATATATATAAATATATGATGAAACGTGGAAGTGGAGGAAAGGAAGCTTCATCTTTAAGTTTTACTTTATATATATATATATATATATATATATAAAGAAGAAAAACGTGGAGCTCTCTCCACCTTTAGTTTGTTAAGTCTTCATAAAGACTAAAAAGACTAATATATAAAGAGGAAGAGAGATGATCATCGTGACTTTAAGAAAGGAAGAAGGAAAATGGTTTTCCTTCTCATCTCATAGCACCATCGATTCTCTCTTCTCCAAGGCAAGATTCCAACGTCTTCTCAAGCTCTCCAGGACAGAGATAGGGTCTAGCAGCCTTTAATCTGTTCTAGTTATTCCCGGGTCAAAGGGGTTTGATTCGGTTAGGTTTTCTGATCTCTGCGTGGATCACCTTTAGAGATAGTCTCTTTTGGCTATTTAGGTTTATGTCTTCATACGGATACCTGGATCCTGGGTTTGGGAAGGTCCCGGGAACAAAAATTTTTTTTTTCCGCTGCCTGTACATGTGATGTACCTCCCGGGATTTTCCTACAGTGGTATCAGAGCGTCTGGTATCCCGTATGAAGCTAAAACCTAAGCTAGATCAGAAACCCTAAGTGCTGTTGATGTTGATGCATGTGTACTGCCCAGATTTCGAATTGCTATACAGATAGGTTATTCGAAATTTTTCTGCACAGAAATGTTCATAACATGTTAGAGAATATGTCTATGAATTTTCAGAATTTATCGATTTGATTTGATATAGTTTTGCTAATTAATTCCCTAAGGTTACAGATGCTGTTTTGTGAAACGATTCTGGAACAGGCAGTAGTATAAAATCGAGAATAAATTCTAGAAAAATCGTTTTCTGGATTTTCCTTCACCTACATCTCTCTAAGATGTTTGTGAATGTCTGTGAGCATGGAAATTGGATTTCAAGGTGATTGGATATTTATTCACGAATTTATTCTATGCTGTTGGGAATTGCTGTGCTGATGAACACAGATTTTGAATCGGTTTTGTTATTTAGGTTGACTGAGTTTTTGATGGACTAAAATCCTGAAAAACTTCATGTAGCATTTTCTGAACATGTAGTAACCTATATAAGTTTCTCATGATTTATTGAAATTGTTTCATTGATCATTTCAAGCAATGTACAGAACTGGACAGTTTTGGTGAAAATTGTTGAGACTGTTTTGCTTGGCTTGATTGAGTGTGCTTTTTCAGTTCCAATGCCTTGCACCATTTTTAATGTGATTAAAAATGTGTTATCTTGATGTAGTATGATTGCCAAACTGAATTGCTTGAATTTGTTTATCCTATAATTTTTGAATGCCGAATTGGTCACATTAGCATCTCGTTAGTATATTGCATTATCTTGTTTGTTTTGACCGTCATATTTTTTATGGCATGTGCTGAAATAAATTTGATAATGTATATGCTAGCTAGAGATGCTTAGGATGATAATTTGGGTGTTCCTAAATTGTTTGGACATTAATGAGTTTTGACTCATTTCAAGTTTTTCATATAGTTTGACTATTTAAGGCTTTCATGGTTCAATGAATTATTCATTGATACATCAAATTTATCAGATATTACCTTAGGTATGTAGGTGTTGTGAATTGGAATTGGACTGATTGAGGAATTAGCCGATTAGAGATTTTAGCAAAATTACCTGGATAAGTCGACTTGTGCATGAAATAAGTCGACTTGTTCAAGGTTTTTGGGATAAGTCGACTTGTCTATAGAATAAGTCGACTTGTTCAGGATCTCAGAATAAGTCGACTTGTAGTACCTTATAAGTCGACTTGTTCATGGGCAGGTGACATAAGTCGACTTGTGTTATACAAGTCGACTTGTGTGTGGGCAGAAGCATAAGTCGACTTGCATTTGATGAAAGTCGACTTGTGGCATGCTCAGGTTGGATGATGGATGATTATAAGGATTGATTCAATACGATTGATGAAACCTAAATCATTCCATATAGTCCTGGCGACTATAATCCTTAAGCTTGGAGTCTAGAGACCCGAAATCCCTCCTCGGTATATGAAAACTAACGCCTTCCATTAATATAGTAAGAACCAGAGTTCTTATAGGGATGGGTTGTTGAGCTAACCTCAAGCTCACTCTATACGAATATGTTCAAACCATGAAAATAAGATTTTCGGATTAATGGGTCGGTTTTCCTAGAAGCGTTGATTTGTTGAGCTAACCTCAAGGTCAATGTGGACAGAGGCGAAGTTGGGTAGCATACATTAGATGTATGCGCATCAAAGAGTTGATACCCAATGAAGTGCATACATCAACAAGTTGATAGCACTGATCGATAGTTGTGTCTAAGATGTAATTGGTATATCTGATACCTCCCGAGACATAAGGTGGCTTGTTGAGCTAACCTCAAGGTCATTCTTAATGTCGGTTATCGATGATGCAATTGGTATGACTGATACCTACCGATTGACCTAAGTTGTGGCTTGTTGGGCAAACCCAAGGTCACTCTTAGCAATGTCGGATATCGACCCACTAGGACATTATGTCACATTGTTTCTTTGGATTCGTAAAGAGGGTTATGGATTCTAGGAAACTAGTGGGAGCCATATGCATGTCATGCAAGTCCTTATGATCATGCAGGCATTTCTATTCTATCATTCCTTCTCTCTATCGTGCTAGGTTGATTGAAGAAGTCTTTCAGTGTGAATTTACGCTCTCCTTTCTGGACCGATTTTCTTGATTGGCTAAGGAATCTGAGAATTGTTCTCAGATCTGAGGAACTGGGATACGTCCTAGATGTTCCACTTCCAGATGCACCTGCTGCCAATGCTTCTGATAAGGATCAGAAAGCATATCGTAAGCATCTAAAGGACAGTGATATGGATACTTGCATTATGCTTGTCTCGATGTCACTAGAGCTGCAGAAGCAGCACGAGTCTATGGATGCTCACTCTATAGTATTTCATCTTATGGAGCTGTTTGATGAGTAAGCTCGGTCTGAAAGGTTCAAGACCTCGAGGCTTCTCTCCATCATTAAAGATGGCTCCAGGACAATCGCTATGCAAGATACCCGAAGATGAATGGCTATATTGAGAGATTGGCCGTCTTAGGATTTGTAATGGATTATGAGTTAAGTCGAGACTTAATTCTGGTTGGATTGTCTGATGGTTATTCACAGTTAGTGTTAAACTATCGGATAAATCAAATATCCACAACAATTCCTGAGTTGATCAATCTGCCACGACAATGACGAAAGGAGCTATCAAGATAGATAGCAAGTGCTAATGGTGGATGTTTCTTCTTCTAGTTCAAAGAAGAAAAAGGCCAAGAAACCAAAGGGAAGTGCCATCAAGGAAAAACCAAAGAAACTGTCCCAAAAGGATTTTGCTTTCATTGTGGCAAGTCTAGCCACCAGAGGCTAAATCAGAAAATCTATCTCGAGTCCTTGAAGCGAAGAAGGCATCGATGCCTCTACTTCTTCAAATATGTTTGTCATTGAGGTTAATACTATTCTGATCCAAACATATCGGTATTTGATACCGGATGTGGCTCATACATATGAAATGATATGCAGGGCCTCAGGGACAGTAGAAAGTTCATAAAAGGAGAACTGGACTTTCGTGCAGGTAATGAAGCAAGTGTTGCTACATTAGCCGTAAGCCCTTATGTCTTGTCACTCCCTGGTGAGCTTATATTCAAATTGGATGATTATCATTTTGTACCCGTTTTAAACAAAGAACATATTGTATGTTTTATGTTTAATTAGAGCTGATTTCCATTTGACTTTTAGAAGCAATGGTTGTTCTATTAGTTCGAATGGAATGCTCTATGGTACTGGTACATTATGCAATAGAAATGACATATTAGATATGTCATATCCAGTTATGAATGTCAATGACGCGGAAAGACATAATTGAGATAATTTAAAATCAACTTACTTATGGCATTGTCAGCTTGGCAATATAAATGAGACACGCATCGCTAAGCTCCATAAGAGTGGATGTTTAGGGTCATTTGATTATGAATCATATGACACATGCGAATCTTGTTTATTAGGCAAGATGACTAAATTATCCTTTTAAGGAAAGGGTGAACGAGTGAATGGAATATTAGACCTAATACATTCGGATGTATGTGGTCCGATGTCCATCCATGCCAGAAGTGGTTGTTTTTTACTTCATTACTTTTATCGGTGATTATTCACGATATAGGTATCTGTATCTAATGAGATACAAATCTGAACTATTTGAATAGTTCAAATAATTCAGAGATGAAGTAGAAAACTAACTTGGTAAAAGTATGAAGACATTACGATCTGATCGTGGTGGAAAATACTTACACCAACAGTTTTGGATTATCTCAGAGATCATGAGATTTTATCTCAGTGCACTCCACCTTGCACGCCGCAGCACAATGGTGTGGCTGAAAGGAGAAATCGAACCTTGTTAGACATGGTGCGATTGATGATAGGTTTTACACGCTTTGGGAATATGCGCTTGAGACAATTTGCTTACTTGCTAAACGAGTTCCATCAAAGACGATTGTGTATACTCCATATGGAGATATGGACTAACGAAAATCCTATCTTTCTCATCTGAAAGTATGGGGTTGTCACCGCTTCGTGAAGCGGACACAGTCAGATTAGCTTGATGCAAAGCTGACAAGTGTTTGTTCGTGGAATATCAATTCTACCTTGCTGAGGAACAAAAGTTGTTTGTTTCCAAGCATGCTGTTTTCTTAGAGAAAGAGTTTCTTCTGTAAGAGGACAGTGGGAGCAAAGTTGAACTTGGAAAAGTTCAAAATGCTCGAAAAAACACAAATCAACTGCCTGAACCTGAAACTGTCACTCATATAGATGAGGTAACAGTTCAACCTTCTACTACCCACAAATTTCGTAGGTTAAGTAGGATACGCACTGTTCCCGAGAGATATGAATTTCTCGTAAGTGAACAGAATGACGTATTACTCATAAGAGATGATGAGCCTACTACCTATGAACAGGTTCTGAAAAGTTCAGAGTCTGAGAAATGGCTTTAAGCCAGAAATCTGAAATGGATTCCATGTATGAAAACCAAATATGGACTTTGGTTGTTACACCTGAAGGGATAAAACCCACAGGGTGCAAAGAGGTTTTAGAAGAAAACCAACATGGATGGTAATCTGATTACCTATGAAGCGAGGCTAATGGCCAAAGGATATCGTCAAAGACAAGGAGTTGACTATGACGAAACCTTTAGCCATGTAGCAATGCTTAAATCCATTAGGATACTCCTAGCCATTGCCGCTCATTATGATTATGAGAATTGGCAAATAGATGTGAAGATAGCTTTCCTGAGAGGAAATCTACCCGAGGATGTGTATGACACAACCTGAGGGCTTCACTTCCATCGATGGAGAAAAGGTATGCAAGCTTCAGAAATCCATGTATGGATTGACGCAAGCATCCAGGAGTTGGAATGTCCGTTTTGACGAGTTAATCAAAGAGTTTGGTTTCTCATAAAATTCGGATGTTCATTGTGTGCATAAGAAGGTTAATGGGATTGCAATCGTATTCCTTGTGTTGTATGTAGATGACATACTGTTACTCGGAAACGATGTCTCTATGCTGCAATCAGTTAAAATTTGGTTGTCCAAACAATTTGCCTTGAAAGACCTTGGTAAAGCAACTTATATCCTTGGGATATAGATTTATGCAGATAGATCAAAGGTTGCTTGGTTTTTCACAAGCATCGTACATAGATGAGATGCTAAAGAGGTTTAGCATGAAAGATGCTATGTACGAGGCCCGATGTATCGTATGCTCTAAGTGTTACGAGAAGATACCAATCGGATCCTGGTGAGGGTCACTAGGTGAATGTCAAGAATATCCTCAAGTACTTGCGAAGCACTAAGGATGTTTTCTTGATGTTTGGAGATGGAAATCTCCAAGTGAGCGGGCATTCAGATGCCAGTATTAAATATGATAAGGATGATTCTGAATCACAATCAGGTTATATACATTCACACTGAATAGCGTCGCGGTCAGTTGAAAGAATTCCAAACAAGAGAGGACTGCTGATTCAACAACCGAGGCAGAGTACCTGTCGCATGAGATGTGCAAAGGAAGCAGTTTGGATCAAGAAGTTCATTACTGAACTTGATCTAGTCCCTAGCTGTGATGGGCCCATAGGATTGTATTGTGATACAATGGGGCTAATGCACAGGCAAAGGAACCAAGGTCTTATCGACGATCCGAACTCGTACTTCGCCGATTCGGGAGATCATTAGTCGAGATGATATCTTGATAGAGAGAATTCCCACGAGCAAAGTGTTGTTGTTCCATTGACAAAGCCATTGTCACGGAGAATTGTGATTCTCATGGACTCGCTTATGGTATTAGATACTAAGGCGATTGGCTTTAGGTCAAGTGGGAGATTTATAAGTACAAGTCGACTTGTACTCGATAAGTCGACTTGTTCTTGAAAATGCGATAAGTCGACTTGTACATTGGATAAGTCGACTTATTTAAGAACGGATCGTTTCATTTGTGCCCCAAAGGCAATCCCTTTAGCGTTTTATTCACGATGCGTATCGGTGAATGAATAAATAAAGAAAAGGCATAATTCATTAATTTGATGTTCATGAACATTGTTTATGAATTGATTGGATCTTTAATCGATTAATGAAGTCCATGATATATGACATAGCATGAAGGAAATTATGATGTGATCATACTATCGAGATTCCTATCATGTGCAATTGTGTCAAGATATCTAAATTCTCCTAGTCAAAGGATTAATGAGACCGACATCATTAATCCGGATAGACTAGCACATGTCATATTCCTTGATTGGATCAAGCGGTGGATCTCGAAACCGTAAATATGAGATATTTAGAATTGACATGTGGATGCTTACTAGCGGTAGTAAGTTCATTGGATGACCCGCCATGAGATCATCACATGGATATCTTATCTAGTGTCGTGATAATCTCATCATAGCAATGGTGCAAGTATCCTTAGACTTGAGGTACTCAAGGATATCTTGAATCTTGATCCCGTACTGACTTCATTCCTTGTTGCCTTCGGAGGTAACTCATAGGGTGGTGCTTGGGTGCGGCTTGAGGTATTCAAGATAATTCAAGAGCCAATAAAGGATTCACCACTTACGGATTAGCGAAAGAGATACCCATGGCCTCTTGTCGGATCATTACTTGTAAATCTCGGCGGAGTGAATATGTCATGGAGAGTGTCTTCATGGACATATAGAGTAATGAGTCCTAGGGCGAGAACTGTTATCACTGGGCTAGACTCGGTCTAGTGAGAGTTGACACTTTGACTATACTCATAACCAAGTGGGGTATAGGATGGTGAAAGGACAAATTGCACTAATTGTCATGGAAGGGTTTGTGATCCGGTTCGTGATGAATACATCAAACCGATTACTTTCCGGTCAATTGGGGTCATGATGTGTTGCTAGATACCGCTCATGACTTGCTCGATTAATTGTTAATCTAAGTGGCCAACATAACCTAAGTCTAAAGGGTCACACGCTTAAGAGTGTTTCGAAAATCAGAAAATAGTAATTGGACGAGTTCCAATTATGGAGAGCTTTAGGATTAAATGGATCCCAATGGATTGGGATATGTCCCGATGAGATCGCGACATCGAGATTGCTAAGAAAGGTTTTGAGTTTGTTTAAAGATCGGGCCCTGAGGCTTCAGTAGGGCCAGGCCCTGCTGGATGGACCTTAGCAACTATATATTAATTGATTAATTAATTAATTAATATATATATATATATAAAATATATGATGAAACGTGGAAGTGGAGGAAAGGAAGCTTCATCTTTAAGTTTTACTTTATATATATATATATATATATAAAGAAGAAAACGTGGAGCTCTCTCCACCTTTAGTTTGTTAAGTCTTCTTAAAGACTAAAAGACTAATATATAAAGAGGAAGAGAGATGATCATCGTGACTTTAAGAAAGGAAGAAGGAAAATGGTTTTCCTTCTCATCTCATAAAGACCATCGATTCTCTCTTCTCAAGGCAAGATTCCAACGTCTTCTCAAGCTCTCCGGATGAGGTAGGTCTAGCACCTTTAATCTGTTTCTAGCTATTCCCGGATCAAAGGGGTTTGACTCGGTTAGGTTTTCGATCTCTGCGTGGATCACCTTTAGAGATAGTCTCTTTTGGCTATTTAGGTTTATGTCTTCATACGGATACTGGATCCTGGGTTCGGGAAGGTCCCGGGAACAAAAATTTTTGTTTTCCGCTGCCTGTACATGTGATGTACCTCCCGGGATTTTCCTACAGATGCTTACTAGAGGTAGTAAGTACATTGAATGACCTGCTATGAGATTATCACATGGATGTCCTATTCTAATGTCAGTGATAATCTCATCATAGCAATGGTGCAAGTATCCTTAGACTTGAGGTGCTCAAGGATATCTTGGATACTAATTATGTGCTTTGACTCCATTCCTTGTTGCCTTACAGAGGTCGCTCATAGGGTGGTGATTGGGTACAGTTTGAGGTATTCGAAGGTAATTGAGTAGCCAATAGAGGATTCACCACTTCTGTGATAGCAGAAGATGATACCCATAGCCTCTTGTCAGGGTCATTACTTGGAAGTCTCTGGCTGGAGCATATATGTCATGAAGAATGTCTTCATTGACATATAAAGTAATGAGTCCCAGGACAAGAACTGAAATCACTTGGACTAGATTTGACGTAGTCAGTCTAGTAAGAGTTGACACATTGCCCATACTCATAACCAAGTGGGGTATAGCATGGTGAAAGGACGAATTGCACGGTAATTGTCTATGGAAAGGTTTGTGATATGGTTCATGATGAATACATGTTCATTCGTCAAACCAATTACTTTCCGGTCAATTGGGGTCATGATGTGTTGCTAGATACCGCTCATGACTTGCTCGGATTAAGTGTTAATCTAAGTGGCCAACATAACCGGGAACCTAATGGATCACATGCATAAGAGTGTCTCGGAGAATTCGTAAAATAGTTTTGGACAGAGTTCCAATATATGGAGAGCAAAAGTATTAAATGGATCCCGATGAGATCGAGATATGTCCCGATGAGATCGCGACATCGATATTGCTGAGAAAGGTTTTCAGGGGGTTTTCCCATACGGGACCCGTAGAGGCGGTAGGACCAACCAGTGTGGATCGACCACTTCAGCATTTATATATATATATATTAATTAATTAATTAATTAATTAATTAATTAATATATATATATATGTGACCAACGTGTAAGATGGAGAAGGAAGCTTATCTTTTAACTTTATTATATATATATATATATATATATATATATATATATATATATATATATATATATGGCTAACGTGGACAAGCCTCCACCATAAGCTTTAATATGTCTTTCAAAGGTTATAAGACATATGGAAAGGCAAGAAAGAAAGGTGATGATCGTGGGATAGAAGATTGGATTTGAGAAATCCTAAGCTTTTTCATCTTTCATCAAGTTCTCTTCTTCACCAAGCTTTTCCATTCATCTTCTCCATCGTTGGTTTTCAAGCTCTCCAAGAACAAGGTAAGATCTAGCAGTCTTCAACTTGTTCTAGCTATTCCCGGGTCAAAGGGTTTGTCCCGGTTAGGTTTTTCGATCTCTGCGTGGATACCGTTAGAGACGGTCTCCTTTGGCCGTTATGGTTTGAGTTTGTTGTATAGACACATAAATCCTGGCTTTTGGGAAGGTCCCGGAACAAAAATTTTTGTTTTCCACACCGTGGGCATGTGATGCTCACACCGGCATTTTCCTACAGTGGTATCAGAGCCACTTGTGTCGTATATAACGAAGAAACCATGACTAGGTCGGAGTTGCCTATTGCTTGTGACGATGATGCATGTTGATTGTGTGAATTTCGAATTCAGTGTAGAAATATTGTTTTCGAAATTTTCTTGCCCAAATATGTTCACAAGATGTTGTTGCATATGTATGTGGAAGCTCGGAATTTATCAATGTGATTTGATATGGTTTTGCTAATTTATTCCCCTATGTTCTGGTTGCTGTCTTTGTGCACATTCAATGAACAGGCATGCTTATAAATTCGAGAATAAATTGTAGAAATTTTTTTTTTCGTATTTGCTTTCACCGACATGTCTCTAAGATGTTTATGAATGTCTATGAGAATTGAAAAATGTTTTCAAGGTGATTTACTATTTATTTGAGAATTTATTCTGTGCTGATGGGAATAACTGTGTTGAGGAACACAGATTCTACATTGGCTTTTTTGCTGAGTTTGGTTGAGTTTTTTATGGAAATAAATCCTAAAAATATTCATGGAACATTTTTTGAACATTTTTTAACCTCTGTAATTTTCTCATAATTTATTGAAATTTTTTCAATGAGTTTTTCAAGCAAAACACAGAGCTTGGCAGTTTTGAGAAAGTTGCTGGAGCTGTTTTGTTTGGAATGATAAATTGTGTATTTCTCAATTCCAATGCCTTGGATCATTTTTACTGTGATTAAAAATGTGTTATATTGATGTTGTATGCTTTCCAAATTGAATTTATTTAAATTGGGTTTCCAAATATTTTTCGGATGCCAAATGTGTCACATTAGCGTCTCGTTAGTGCATTTCGTTGTCTTGATTATTTTGGCCGTCACAAATTTTGTGACCAGTGCCGAAGTAATCTTGATAAAGTTTAGACTACCTAGAGATACTTAGGGTGATAGTTTGATATTCTCAAATTATTTGGAAATCTAAATGAATAAGAGTGTATTCATCAATTTCAAGTTTTTCATGTATAGTTTGACTATATATGGTAAGCATGGAACAATGAAAGTGTTTCATTGATACATCATAATAAAGGATATTACACTTGGTATTGTGAATTGGAACTGCACGGATTGAGAAATTAGTCGATTAGATAGCTATTCCACATGGATAAGTCGACTTACACATATACAAGTCGACTTGTCCGTGCACTGTAGACGCATAAGTCGACTTGCACAATGGTACAAGTCGACTTGTTCGTGCACAGCTGCATAAGTCGACTTACACATGCATAAGTCGACTTACACACTAGCATAAGTCGACTTATACATACACAAGTCGACTTACAACATGCAAAGGTGGGATGTTGGATGATTTTAGGTATAGACTCAATGTGATTGATGAAATACCCTAAATCATTCCATATAGTCATGGTGACTATAATCCTACGGCTTGGAGGAGAAGAAGATGAGACCTGAAAACCCTCACACATCATATGAAAACCAACGCCGTCCATTAATATGGGGAGAACCAAAGTTTTTATAGAGTTGGGTTGTTGGGTAAACCCAAGCTCACTCTATACGGATATGTTCGAACCATGAAAATAAGATTTTCGGATTAATGGGTCGGTTTTCACTAGAAGCGTTGATTTGTTGAGTAAACTCAAGGTCAACGTGGACAGAGGCAAAATTGGGCAGTGTGCATCAGATGTACGCGCATCAAGAGTTGATAACCCAATGTGTGTGCATACATCACGAGTTGATAGCACTAGTCGATAGTTGCATCTATGAAGCAAATGGTATGACCGATACCTGCCGATAGATCTAAGGTGACTTGTTGGGTAAACCCAAGGTCATTTTAGTAATGTCGGATATCTATGATGCAATTGGTATGACCGATACCTACCGATTGACCTAAGGTGGCTTGTTGGGTAAACTCAAGGTCATTTTAGTAATGTCGGATATCGACCCACTATGACATTTTGTCATAATGTTTCTTGGATTCGTACTGAGGGTTATGGATTCTTTGAAACTAGTGGGAGCAATATGCATGTCATGCAAGTCCTTATGATCATGCATGTAATTCTATTCTAACATTCTTTCTCTCTTTTCCCTATAGGTTATCAAGATGACTTCCAGATGAACTTGCGCCGCTTATGGACTCCAACAAATTAATCTGGACCTAACTTTCTAGATTGGTGAGAAATCGAGAATTGTTCTCGTGTCGAGGAACTGGATATGTCCTAGATGTTCCACTTCCCGATCCACTGCTGCGATGCTTCGATGAGGATCGAAAGCATATCGTAAGCATCTTAAAGACGGTGACATGGCTACCGCATTATGCTTGCCTCGATGTCACCAGAGTCTGCGAAGCGGCGTGAGTCTATGGATGCTAATACCATAGTGTTTCATCTTAGGGAACTGCTTGATGAGTAAGCTCGGTCTCGAAGGTTCGAGACCTCGAGGCTACTCTTCACTACTAAGATGACTCGTGTTCATCTGCATGCAAGATGATGCAAGATGAATGGGTATATCGAGAGGTTGGCCGTCTTAGGTTTTGTTATGGATTATGAATTAAGTGTTGACTTAATTTAGTTGGATTGTCGATAGTTATTCACGGTTTGTGTTAAACTATCGGATGGACCAAATATCCACGACAATCCTCGAGTTGATCAATCTATTCAAGACAATGAGCAATCTATCAAAAGGATAGTAAGGCGGTCTTGTGGTGGACTCTTCTTCCGGTTCAAAGAAAAGAAATCAAGAAGAAAAGGTCTAAGAAACCAAAAGGAAGTGCAACCAAAAGAAAACCAAAGAAACGCACTAAAGGAACTTGCTTCCATCAGGGCAAGATTGGCCACCGGCTTAAACAGAAAGTCTATCTCGAAGAATTGAAGCGTAAGAAGGCATCGATGCCTCGCCTTCTTCATGTATGTTTGTCATTGAGGTTAATATCGCTTCGACCATAACATATGGGTATTAGATACCGGTTGTGGCTCACACATATGCAATGATATGCAGACCCTCGGGACACGAGATGCGACTCATGAAAGGAGAGATAGACTGCGTGTAGGAAATGGAGCAAGAGTTCTTTGCATTAGCCGTAGGCACTTATTTTTTGTCACTCCCCAGTGGGCTTGTAATTAAATTGGATGAATGCTATTTTGTACATGTGTTAACAAAGAACATATTGTCTGTTTCTTGTTTAAATAGAGCTGGTTTCCATTTGACTTTTAGTAACAATGGTTGTTCAATTTGTTTGAATGGAATGCTCTATGGCACTGGTACATTATGCAATGGAATTTAGATATTAGATATGTCACATCCAATTATGAATGTCAATGACACGAAAAGACGTAAACAAGATAATTTAAAATCAACATACTTATGGCATTGTCGCATTGGCCATATAAATGAGAGACGCATAGCTAAGCCCCATAAGAGTGGAAGTTTAGGGTCATTTGATTATGAATCATATGACACATGTGAATCTTGTTTATTAGGCAAGATGACTAAGTTACCCTTTAAGGGAAAGGGTGAACGAGCGACTGGAGGATTAGACCTAATACACTCAGATGTATGTGGTCCAATGTCCATCCATGCTAGAAGTGGTTTTCTTTACTTCATTATCTTTATCGATGATTATTCTCGATATGGGTACCTGTATCTGATGAGACCTCAAGGCTACTCTTCACTACTAAGATGACTCCAGGTTCATCTGCAGTGCAGTATGCATTGAAGATGAATGGGTATATTGAGAGGTTAGCGGTCTTATGTTTTGTTATGGATTATGAATTAAGTGTTGACTTAATTCTAGTTGGATTGTCTGATAGTTATTCACAGTTTGTGTTAAACTATCGGATGAACCAAATATCCACGACAATCCCCGAGTTGATCAATCACTTCAAGACAATGAGCAAGCTATCAAGAAGGATAGCAAGCAAGTGCTTATGGTGGCATCCTCTTCTTCTGGTTCAAAGAAAAAGAATCTAAAGAAGAAAAGGTCTAAGAAACTGAAAGGAAGTCTAGCCAAGAAGAAAACCAAAGAAACTGCACCAAAAGAAACTTGCTTCCATCAGGCAAGACCGCCACCTAAGCGGAACTATAAAGTCTATCTGGAAGAATTGAAGCGTAAGAAGGCATCGATGCCTCGACTTCTTCGTATGTTTGTCATCGAGGTTAATCTGCTTCGACCATAACATATGGGTATTAGATACGGTTGTGGCTCACACATATGTAATGATATGCAGGCCTCTCGGATGAGATGAGCGACTCATGAAGGAGAACTAGACTGCGTGTGGGAAAAAGAGCAAGAGTTGCTGCATTAGCCGTAGGTACTTACTTTTGTCACTCCCCACCGGGCTTGTAATTAAATTGGATGAATGTTATTTTGTACCAGTATTAACAAAGAACATATTATGCATTTCTTGTTTAAATAGAATGGTTTCCATTTGACTTTTAGTAACAATGGTTGTTCTATTAGTTTGAATGGAATGCTTTATGGTACCGTACATTATGCAATGGAATTTACATATTAGATATGTCACATCCAATTATGAATGTCAATGACACGAAAAGACATAAACGAGATAATTTAAAATCAACTTACTTATGGCATTGTCGCTTGGCCATATAAATGAGAGACGATAGCTAAGCTCCATAAGAGTGGTAGTTTAGGTCATTTGATTATGAATCATATGACACATGCGAATCTTGTTTATTAGGCAAGATGACTAAATTACCCTTTAAGGAAAAGGGTGAACGAGCGACTGGAGTATTAGACCTAATACATTCAGATGTATGTGGTCTGATGTCCATCCATGCCAGAAGTGGTTGCCTTTACTTCATTACCTTTATCGATGATTATTCTTGATATGGGTACCAGATCGATGAGATACAAATTTGAAGCATTTGAAAAGTTCAAACAATTCAGAAATGAAGTAGAAAACCAACTTGGGAAAAGTATCAAGACATTACGATCAGATCGTGGTGGGGAATACTTAGACCAAGAGTTTTGGATTATCTCGAGATAATGGGATTTTATCTCAATGGACTCCTCCTTACACACCACAGCATAATGGTGTGGCAGAAAGGAGAAATCGAACCTTGTTAGACATGGTACGATCAATGATGGTCTTTGCAAAGCTACCAAAATCCTTTTGGGGGTATGCACTTGAGACAGCTGTTTACTTGCTAAACAGAGTTCCATCAAAGACAGTTGATGTTACTTCATATGAGATGTGGACTAACAAAAGACCCTATCTTACTCATTTGAAAGTTTGGGGTTGTCCTGCTTATGTGAAGTGGACACAGTCAGATAAACTTGATGCAAAGTCTGACAAGTGTTTGTTCGTAGGATATCCTAAAGAAACATTAGGATATCAATTATACCATGCTGAGGAACAAAAGGTGTTTATTTCGAAGCATGCTGTCTTTTTAGAGAAAGATTTTCTTTTACAAGAAGACAGTGGGAGCAAAATTGAGCTTGAAGAAGTTCAAGATGCTCGAATGACGCAGATCAATCGCTCAACTCAAACTGTGACTCATACGATGAAGTAACAGATTCAACCTTCTACAACACACGGTTCAGAGGTCACGAAGATACGCCTGTTCCCGAGAGATATGGATTTCTCGTGAATGAACAGAATGACGTATTGCTCATAGAAGATGATGAGCCTACCACCTATGAAGAGGTTCTGAAGAGTTCAGAGTCTGAGAAATGACTTCAAGCTATGAAGGCTGTAATGGATTCCATGTATGAAAACCAAGTATGGACTTTGGTTGAGGCACCCGAAGGAATCAAACCCATAGGGTGCAAATGAGTTTTCAAAAAGAAAACCAACATGGATGGTAATGTAATTACCTATAAAGCAAGGCTTGTGGCTAAAGGTTTTGGTCAAAGACAAGGAGTTGACTACGACGAGACCTTCAGCCCAGTAGCAATGCTTAAATCCATTAGAATACTCCTAGCCATTGCCACTCATTATGATTATGAGATATGGCAAATGGATGTGAAGACAGCTTTCCTAAATGGAAATCTAGCTGAGGATGTGTATATGACATAACCTGAGGGCTTCACCTCCTATGATGGCGAAAAGGTATGCAAGCTTCAGAAATCCATCTATGGATTGAAACAAGCATCCAGGAGTTGGAATATCCGTTTTGATGAGGTAATCAAAGAGTTTGGTTTCTCACAAAATCCGGATGAACACTGTGTGTATAAGAAGGTTAATGGGACTGCAATTGTATTCCTTGTGCTGTATGTAGATGACATATTATTGCTAGGAAACGATGTCTCGATGCTACAATCAGTCAAGATTTGGTTGTCCAAACAATTTGCCATGAAAGACCTTCGTGAAGCAACTTATATCCTTGGGATAAGAATTTATAGAGATAGATAAAAAAGGTTGCTTGGTCTTTCACAATCAATGTACATAGACAAGATGCTAAAAAGGTTTAGCATGGAGCAATCCAAGAGAGGCTACCTTCCCGTGACTCATGGGATAACACTCTCGAAATCTATGTGTCCTAAGACACAAGATGAGAGGATACGCATGAATATGATCCTGTATGCATATGCGGTAAGATCTATCATGTATGCTATGCTATGTACAAGACCCGATGTATCATATGCTCTAAGTGTTACGAGCAGATACCAATCGGATCCTGGTGAGGGTCACTAGGTGGCTGCCAAGTATATCCTCAAGTACTTGCGAAGGACTAAGGATGTTTTCTTGATATATGGAGATGGAGATCTCAAAGTGAGCGGGTATACAAATTCCAGTTTTCAATCTGATAAGGATGATTCCAAATCCCAATCAGGTTACATATTCACACTGAATGGCGGGGCAGTTAGTTGGAAGAGTTCCAAACAAGAGACAACTGTCGATTCAACGATCGAGGTAGAGTACATTGCTGCTTCAGAAGCAGCAAAGGAAGCAGTTTGGATCAAGAAGTTCATTACTGAACTTGGTGTGGTTCCTAGCTGTGATGGGCCCATGCAGTTGTATTGTGACAACAATGGGGCTATTGCGCAGGCGAAAGAACCAAGGTCTCATCAACGATCCAAACACGTACTCCGCAGATATCATCTGATCAGGGAGATCATTGGACGAGGTGATGTCCAGATCGAGAGAATTCCCACCAAGCAGAATATTGCAGATCCGTTGACAAAGCCATTATCATAAAAGAGTTTTGATTCCCATATACTCGCCTATGGTGATTGGCTTTAGGTCAAGTGGGAGATTGTTAGAGTAGTGCCCTGAAGGCAATCGCCTTTAGCGCATTTTGTACAAATTTGTGTACATACTTTATGAATAAATAAAGAAAGGCATATTTCATTAACTTGTTGTTCATTATTTATGAATGGATATTGATCAATAAGCAAATTAATGAAGTCCATGATATATGACATAGCATGAAGGAAATTGTGATGTGATCATATTACTGAGATTCCTATCATGTGCAATTATGTCAGTATCTAAATTATCCCTAGTCATAGGATTACTGAGACTGGACATCGGTAATCCAGAGAGACTAGTACATCTCAAGCTCCTTGATTTGATCAAGCAGTGGATCTCAGAAGTTGTAAATATGAGATATTTAGGGTTGAGATGTGGATGCTTACTAGAGGTAGTAAGTACATTGGATGACCTACTATGAGATCATCACATGGATGTCCTATTCTAATGTCAGTGATAATCTCATCATAGCAATGGTGCAAGTATCCTTAGACTTGAGGTGCTCAAGGATATCTTGGATACTGATTATGTGCTTTGACTCCATTCCTTGTTGCCTTACAGAGGTCGCTCATAGGGTGGTGATTGGGTACAGTTTGAGGTATTCGAAGGTAATTGAGTAGCCAATAGAGGATTCACCACTTCTATGATAGCAGAAGATGATACCCATGGCCTCTTGTCAGGGTCATTACTTGGAAGTTTCTGGCCGGAGCATATATGTCATGAAGAATGTCTTCATTGACATAAAAGTAATGAGTCCCAGGACAAGAACTGAAATCACTGGACTAGATTTGACGTAGTCGATCTAGTAAGAGTTGACACATTGCCCATACTCATAACCAAGTGGGGTATAGCATGGTGAAAGGACGAATTGCACGGTAATTGTCTATGGAAAGGTTTGTGATATGGTTCATGATGAATACATGTTCATTCTTCAAACCAATTACTTTCCGGTCAATTGGGGGTCATGATGTGTTGCTAGATACCGCTCATGACTTGCTCGGATTAAGTGTTAATCTAAGTGGCCAACATAACCGGGAACCTAATAGGTCACATGCATAAGAGTGTCTCGGAGAATTCGTAAAATAGTTTTGGACAAAGTTTCAATATATGGAGAGCAAAAGGATTAAATGGATCCCGATGAGATCGAGATATGTCCCGATGAGATCGCGACATCGATATTGCTGAGAAAGGTTTTCAGGGGGTTTTTTCATACCGGGACCCGGTAGGCCAGTAGAATCGACCCCAGTGTGACTGGACCACTTCAGCATTTATATATATATATATAATTAATTAATTAAGTAAGTAATTAATTAATATATATATATATATATGTGACCAACATGTAAGATGGAGAAGGAAGCTTATCTTTTTAACT
Source organism: Erythroxylum novogranatense (assembly GCA_029891385.1). Classification (NCBI taxonomy): domain Eukaryota; kingdom Viridiplantae; phylum Streptophyta; class Magnoliopsida; order Malpighiales; family Erythroxylaceae; genus Erythroxylum; species Erythroxylum novogranatense. Next base: position 39,267,387 of record CM057225.1, read on the forward strand.
TTATTATATATATATATATATATATATATATATAATGGCTAACGTGGACAAGCCTCCACCATAAGCTTTAATATGTCTTTCAAAGGTTATAAGACATATGGAAAGGCAAGAAAGAAAGGTGATGATCATGGGATAGAAGATTGGATTTGAGAAATCCTAAGATTTTTCATCTTTCATCAAGTTCTCTTCTTCACCAAGCTTTTCCATTCATCTTCTCCATCGTTGGTTTTCAAGCTCTCCAAGAACAAGGTAAGATCTAGCAGTCTTCAACTTGTTCTAGCTATTCCCGGGTCAAAGGGTTTGTCCCGGTTAGGTTTTCCGATCTCTGCGTGGATACCGTTAGAGACGGTCTCCTTTGGCCGTTATGGTTTGAGTTTGTTGTATAGACACATGGACCCTGGCTTTCGGGAAGGTTCCGGAATAAAAATTTTTGTTTTCCGTACCGTGGGCATGTGATGCTCACACCGGGATTTTCCTACAAAAAAGTGGTACTAAAGCAACAGTGAGACTGCTTTTTCTTACAAAGTGGTACTAAATGTCCTGTGTAAAGCAACAGTGTAATTGAATGTTATAATTGCTTTCTGTTATAGTTGCAACTATACACTTGAGGCTACTGTTGGCTCTTTTTCTTTCAAAGTGGTACTAAATGAAGAAGTTCACTTTGTGTTTAGCTCTACCCTATCATGAATGACTTCTTGCTGTGTCATTACTTTGAAGAGTACACTGTGACTTCATTGCTATTATGGAATAATTGAAATATTCTTTAAAGAACTTGTGCCTTTGATGTCAAGGATCAAAATGATAGAAAACTATATTATCTTTTTAGAAATGTAGTGATGGTTGATTCTATCTAATTGGTTAGTAAAGAAGTTGATAGTAACTCCATCATTTGAAGTGAAATTGAAACCGATTGGTTCGAATATTATCATTACTATCAATGTCATTATACAACAATCCATTTTCAGTTTATTAATCCATTTTCATATTCACAATGTCATTATACAACAATGCTGATTGGTTCGAATATTATCATTACTATCAATGTCATTATACAACAATCCATTTTCGTTTATATTCGTGATTAAAACTTTAGCTTCTTAGTTTTTACTAAGTTTTATCTTCTAACTGTGAATCGTCTAAGTTATCAGTTTATCTTCTAACATTTTGTAGTTGCATTTCAAGTGAACACTGGAAATGCATTTGGTTTTGAACTTTGAAATCTATTCTCAATTATGATGCAGGTAATTCACATGGCACCAGGTCAACCCAAGAAGAAGAATAAGGCTGCACCAAGTAGCATCGTACCGACAAAATTGCAGTCGCGTTACCGTCAGCTTCTTGGGAATGCAGTTAATGTGTCATCTTCTTGTACACAACCACAAAACCCAACACCTGCACCTTGTCAGCCTACTCCAACACCGAACAAAGTCACACATGCTTGTTCTCAGCCTACTCCAATACTGAGAGAAGTCACACGTGCACCTTCTCAGCCTACTCCAACACCGAGAGAAGTCACACGTGCACCTTCTCAGCCTATTCCAACATCAAGAGAAGTCACACCTTCTTAACCTATTATTCATCCTAGAGATAAATATGAACAAATTATGAATCAGCGTCGCAACATTAGTTCTCCATCAACGACTCAAGAGATGCCTCCAACTTTGGCTTATCAGACACTAGTAAATCAAACAATTACATCCACTGTGGGTTCTTCTTCTGCAAGCACTGCAGGTTTGATCTTTCTCAAAACATTGGTGAAATTTATTAACTTTACTTATTTTGCTTATCTAACCAATTAAGAGTATGTTATATGCTTTTTTCTTTGCTAATTTAGGATCGACGACTGATGCAAGAAAAACAAGGGGTCTTATAAAAGGACAAGGATTGGCAAAGATTAACAAGGCCATAGGTAAGAGATTGGAGATCGAGATCTCCCCAAATGAAGGACGACCAACCAACTCCGTACAATCTGCCAAATTTTCGAGTGAGATTAGTCTGGTATCCCGAACTTCCTTACCTGTTAAAACAAAATTTTCTAAAATTACAAATGAGGAATTGGATATTTCATTTGACAAGTTAGACGTAAGTATTCTAAACCAATCTAATTTCTATGTATTTTTCATATGCTCAGGACATTGACCAATAATTTATAATTTTGTGCAAAAAAAAGTTGGAAATAAAGGAATGAGGACCCACAACGAAGTACATGCTATCGTGAAGAAGTTTCTTGCGCTAAGGTCCAAAGATCAAAGATATATTTTAAAAGCATTTTACCAAGACGGAAAGGATGTTAAGCGGAAAGTGTCACAGTGGCAGAGTGGATGGACTTATGCGAATATTGGGAGCAATCAGCTACAAAGGTTAGTTCATTTGATCACTACTATTTTTACAACTTATTATATTTTAGTATTTATGATTTATGATTTATAGATTTTATAATACATTTTCTTAACGTGTGCGATTAGGAAAAAAGTTAAAAAGCAAAAGTTGCTAGGAGTCAGGTCAAATGTCGACCAAACTCTGACTCTAAGGCCTTTGTAGCCATACGACATGAGATTGTGAGTTATTATCTTTTTAATTATATTTTCTTTTATTGACATTTCAAATTTTATAATGAATATTACTATTTATATATTTCTATACAACAGTGTGAGAGAGAGAAGAGTGTGACCGGATGAAGTTATGGTATCACACTCATTATGATGAAAGAAAAGATCAATGGACAACTCCTGAATGCAAAGAAAAATAGGTGAGTACATAGTTTATTTATAAATATTTCTTAAATCACATTGTGTATGTAATTAATTCTTTACTTTTTCAGGACTTAATGTGTCATGAATTGACACATTCAACTGAACAAGGTCATCCGATGACAGTGGACGAAGTCTGCGACAAAGTCCTGAGCACTAGAACTAATTACATTGTTGGTATGGAAATGGGGCCTCGACCACAAGGGAAGACTTCAGTCAAAAAGAGACTTCGAGACGAATTAGCGGAGTCCAAGAAGGTTAATGAGGGCTTACAGTCTAAAGTCGATGAATTGACCATAAAATTTGAAAAAATGCAGGATAAATTGGAACTCATATGTTCTACACATAATATTCGCGTTGATTAGATAAGTATTCATACTAATATATTAGACACTTATGACATATTGTTCATTTTAATTACTATATTATGACATGTTTGGGATTTTAAATTATATAATTTATTGTCTACATCTATTAAATTCTTGTTATATATTATTGATCATTAGCAAATCCATGATGTACTCAACAAATTGATAAATGACTAAATAAAAAATTTAATATTTTTCCCAATAATTAATTATTCAATTAGAATAATACTTATTAAATAAATCGATTTAATATTTTTCCCAATAATTAATTATTCAATTAGAATAATCATTTCATTAAATTTTTATTTTAAAATCATATCATTCTCACTATTCTTAATAATTTTATTTAATTATATGTCATTTAAATTTAATTATAGAAAATTTATAATTTATTTTAAAATAAATTAAATTAATTTATCATCTGTGACGCAGGTACGAATGCTTTCTACGACGTCTAGAAGACGTCGCAGATTTCCAGACTTTCTACGTCTTCTAGAAGACGTCGAAGAATGTAAGGCTCTCTACGACGTCTAGAAGACGTCGCAGATTGACAGTTATTCAACGACGTTCAACAGAAGTCGCAGATTGACATGCTTTCTACGACGTCTAGTACACGTCGTAGAAAGTTATGTTGTTTCCACGACGTTTAAGTCAAACGTCGCTCATTCGCTTAAGCTTTTTCGACGTTTCCCTAAACGTCGAAAAATAACCCAGGCTTCCTCGACGTTTTCGAAAAAATGTTGATAAAATTGTTTGCTTACTCCCCTTCAACGACGTTTGGTGCGACGTTTTTAAAAACGTCACAAAAAATTTTGCCCGACGTTTTTCAAGCATTTGCGACGTTTATAAAACGGCGCAAATTGGGTATTTTCCTTGTAGTGGTCATTTGGTATTAAATCAAATAATGTTGTTTTCTATTTATTTAAAAAAATTAAGCTGAAGCTAATGACGGAGTGCTTAGATCGTCAGAACATCACCGATAGAATACATTACGTCAATAAACCCCAATGCTTGATTATTGAACCCAGCATTTATGTGTCAATTTATCGATGGAGCGGTTATACCGTCAGAACATAGATCCATCGGTAAATCCCCAACTATAGTTTATTGCAACAATCATTTCCGCCTAATTTACCAATGAGTATGACTTTTTCGTCGCTATATTCCGTTGGAAAATTTTGTGATGGTTTTGTTGGTGTTTATTTGCATTTCCAAATTTGTGTTTCTATACAACTTAATGGTTTTTGGGTTGAGCTGGGCTGTTGGGTAAGTTTTTAACTTAGCTTTGTGGGCTTTACAAAATGTTATTTTGGAAATTACGTGGAATAATATCTTACTTAGATATGCCAAAGTTATGGAATAAAATTTGGTACAAGACTCATCTTTTAGAAGAAGAATAGAAGTTTAGGATAGTAATTGAAGTGTTGAATACCTGGGAACAGGAATTTTTATTAAAGAAAAATTAGTTGTTACTTGTTTGTTATTTGAAAAGAATAACGGATAATCTTTTATAACCAACTGCAAAGGTTTTAATATTCACTCAAAGTAAAAGTATTAGCATAGCCACAGGGGTTGAAATATCTGTAAATTTTAGGTAATTTATCTGGACGAGTATTCCAAGTTGCATTCGTTATGAAATTTCCATAGTAATTTTGATTGATGAATGGTCTGCATTTCAGCAGTCATAGGCGCTTATTTGATCGGAGAATCATTCAACTTTATATATTATATTGTTGATAAAGTCAAGTGTAATCAGGGGTGTTAAATATGTGGAAAGAAGAAAAATACTTAAAGATGTCGTTGTCTTAACGACTAGTCTTAAGTTAAGACTATCTCAAACTCTTTCCATAAACACGCTCCAGTTGAGTGTTCTAATAAAATTTGACTTTTAATAACTTTACCATAAAAGATGATGCCCATTTACGCGTTTATAATTTTATTTGTAAAGTTAGTTGATTAACCATTGTACATAATTTTTGTTGAATGAGTTAACGATCTAGATTTCATTTTAAATAGGAATGTTATAAAAAGTCATATATATTGACTCCTCTCGTATATATTATAAAATGACTAATCTACGAAAGATTTTAAATAGGAAGGTTATAAAAAGTCATATATATTGACTCCTCTCGTCTTGTATGAATGTAATGTAAAAGTCGGAAAACCACATCAGGAATTATAAGACAAGGAAAAAAACCTTGAATCATAGCCATGTGGTTCCTTGTATTAGTGGTGGGAATTGTGCAGGCTTGTACCTTCTTGTTGCTGCCTACTACTCAAGCACTTGATCAGCTAGAAGCCTCACAATTAGCCATGCTGGGCTGCAACTCCAGTTGTGGTAGCGTAAGCATACCGTACCCATTTGGGATGAACAGTCCCCGCTGTTACCTGAATAAAAATTTCATTATCAATTGCACAAACAACAGTTCCCCATTCCTATGGAATTCTAATATTCAGGTTACCAACATAACTACGGACGGCCAATTGAACGTTCTCACCTACCGTGCTGCGAGTTGCTTCAACTATTCCGGGAAGATAGAGGAGCTGTCTAAGCCGGCATATCTCAAATTGTCAAAATTCAAAATCTCTAAAACCAACAAGTTCACTGTTATTGGTTGCAACAGTTACGGTTATCTACGTGGTATCCGCGGCGACAAAAATTACTCATCAGGCTGTATTACGACTTGTTATAATTCTACGTTCATCGACACTTCATCTTGCTCCGGAAGTGGGTGCTGTCAGATGGAGATTCCTGATGGTCTCCGACACGTAAATATCCAGTCATACCGTTTCTCGAATTATAGCAGGACGCTGGATTTCAATCCCTGCACTTATGCCTTCATTGTAGACGATACATTCAAGTTCTCCCCCAGCGACTTGAAAAATATTCCAACGTCTAGAAGGTTTCCAGTAGCGCTTAATTGGGCGATTGACTACGACAATTCGAGTTCTTCATTGTGTAGCGACCATTCTTCTAGGGTGAACAACAAGGAAGGATATATTTGCATATGCAATCCTGGTTACGAAGGAAACCCATACCTCCCCCAAGGTTGCCAAGGTACGTGCTTTATTTATTTTAATCTCCCACTATGTTTATTTCAAGCTTTTCCAGGTGCAGAACGTGTCTTCTTTTCTTTGTTTTCAACTGTATTTCCTTGGTTGTTTTAACTTGACTTGAAAAATTTTGGCTTCTAGATATTAAAGAGTGCGAGAAACCAGAACTGAATGATTGTATATACCAAGAGCTTTGTCATGACACTCCAGGAAACTATACCTGTTCCTGTCCCGAGGGTTACCATGGAGATGGAAGAAAACAAGGTCAACGCTGTACTGCTAACGAACCAATATGGAGGATGGCTGTAGTTGGTGAGTACATTTGCTAGCAATATTTTAAAATGTTTATTTTAGCTTTAACAAAACTTAAATTGTATGGTAATCCTTCCCGAGACATCACATTTCTGCACGCAGGAGTGAGCGTGGCAATTTCGGCTCTACTAATGGTCTGCTCATTTTTCTACTGTGGAATCCAAAAAAGGAACATTAACAAACGCAAAGAGAAGTTCTTCATAGAAAATGGTGGCTTGGTTCTAAAACAACTTCTCTCCAATATTGAGGGATCAATGCAGAGAGCCAAAATTTTCACCGAAGACGAATTGAAGAAGGCAACAAATAACTTCGACAAAAATGAGATCATTGGCCAAGGAGGTTTTGGTACAGTTTACAAAGGTACATTAGATCAAACAATAATAGCTATCAAGATGTCTAAAGTCATAGATCCTGCTCAGATTGACCAATTTATCAACGAGATGATTGTTTTGTCACAAATCAATCATCCAAATGTGGTGAGACTCATAGGCTGCTGCTTAGAAACACCAGTTCCTTTATTGGTCTATGAATTCATCAGAAACAAGGATCTGAACTATCATTTACATGATGATGGCCTAGCAACTAGACTTTCATGGAAATTTCGTTTAAGAATTGCGTTGGAAACTGCAGGGGCACTTGCCCATATGCACTCTGATGCACCTATACATATCATCCACAGAGATGTGAAGTCTTCAAATATATTATTGGATGACAATTATACAGCAAAAGTGTCCGATTTTGGGATTTCAAGACTGGTACCTTTAGATCAAACTCAGCTATCTACAGTAGTACAAGGAACGTGGGGATACATGGACCCTGAGTACTTCCAATCAGGCTTGTTGAATGACAAGAGTGATGTTTATAGTTTCGGGGTAATTCTCGTCGAATTACTAACTGGAGAGAAAGCAGTTTCCTCAACTAGGACTGCAAATGACAAAAGTCTAGCAACATTTTTTACTTATGCATTAAAAGATGATCGTTTGTTCCAAATTATTGATCAACGGGTGAAGAAAGAGGGAGACCCTGAGCAGATTAAAGGTGTAGCCGAGCTTGCAAAACGTTGTTTAAGATACAGGGGAGAGAAAAGGCCTAGCATGAAACAAGTGACAAAAGAGCTTCAAGAAATGATCACAGTCAGCCAAGGCAAGCACATTGAAGTTTTCATTGATAGTTACGATGCGACACAACCTCTGCTGCCTCCACCAATAGACTTTCTTGACGCTACTTCATCGATTGGACCTCACAGTATGAGAAGTCAAGAAATGACACAGTTGGTCAATGGTCGTTGATGGTGCTTCATTATACAAACTTCCCTGATCCAATTCTTTGTCCATCCAGACAGTTTCACTAGTTGATTTATGATAATTTGAAGATATACGAGTTAATTTTGTGATATAGGCTATATATGCAACAAATGTTTAAGAGATAGTGAGGGAACACCTTCTTTTCTTCTATTGAAGCTCATTGTTGCTCGGTTGATGGTGCTTTCCAAAATCTTTGGCTCCAAGCCAGGTTACGTAGCATCAGAATATTCCACAATACTTTATTGGAATAGTGGCACTAAAAAATGTGGTGTGGCTCTCCATAGCATTCTGGTATGTGTTAAACTGGTAGAAGGTAGGTTTTTAACCTCTGTTGTATTGTTAGCCAAGATTGAAAATTTTGTAAAATTGAACTTGAACCAATGAGGGAATGCCAATTCTGGTGTGGTAGGGGTTCCCTAAAGATCTCTACAACGGACTTCTTTGTAAACTATTGATTTGAATTGCTTCTCTAAATGATCTTTTTGTGCTTTATAAAGTCAGATACTTATTCTAGCGTGTTCTCCCTTATGGGAATAATGCTCTAGAATTTTGAACAACCTAAAACTTGAAGGTATTCCTAATGCCCACTTCAACTTTTGCCTATCTTGACAATCCCTACAATCCCAATGTCCACGAGATCCTGTCAATAGGATTGATTTGCCAAATGCCAAATCCAGAGTGATTTTGCTATAAGTTTTAAAATCATTTGGACATGCAGAAAGAAGAAAAACAAAGCCATTGTCCATAGCTGGTTATACACGTATGGGAGGGCTATAAATTGGCCTTCCCATATTGGTTTTAGAATCATCTCAAATTTTCTCTTTTTCAGTTTAATCTCTATAGTTTAAAAAGTGTTTCTCCTATTTTCTAAGAGAGTTAGTGTTTCTCCTAATAAAATAGAGAGAAGTTGTAATTCCTAAATTTTTCATAGTAAAGTTTCTTCTTCTTGCCCATAGTTTTCACCTTGATTTGTTTGGGGGCTTTTTACATAAAAATTTGTATGTTTATTTCTTCATTGCTATTCATTCAATCTTATTTAACTGTGAAACTACTCTCATCCAATTAATTTTCACAACAAGTGGTATCAAAGCGTGATGAGAAAATGATGACAAATTTTTTGGTACAATGCGTTCAATTTTTTGGTGACAACAGTGAAAATTGATGAATTGTAAAATAGTAACCAAGAAAGGTGGCAACTATAACATCCATTTTTTTACGATTTATAATTGTAGCAGTCATTGTAGCAATTGGGGTACTATTCATTTATACAATACTATTCATACGTACGGGAACTATTCACATGAAATAGTGAGAGCTAATTTCTGTTCATGATAGAAGCAATGGTGGAAAATTTTGAGATTGAGAAGGTCAATGGGAGTAATTTCTTATCATAAAAATTGAAGACGAAGGCTATCTTGAGAAAAGATAACTGCTTGGTGGCCATCAACGAAAGGCCAACAACATTCATAGATGATAATGAGTGGAATGAGATGGACGGGAATGTTATCGTAAATCTTTATCTAGCATTAACAGACGAGGTGTTGTCAAGCATAGAGAAAAAGAAGACGACAAAGGAGATATGAGATCATCTCATTAAGCTGAAGTTACATGATGGTACAAGTTGTACTATCCAAGGAGTGCGGCATATGGAGATCTTGAAGAAGAGATTTATATGCTCTAACTAGGAGCTTTTTAAGAAGCAAGAAAAAAGAACTTGGTTTTCAGGTTGAAAAAATATTTATATGGTCTAAAGTGGGCATTGAGGTGTTGGAACAAGAAATTTGATTCCTTCATTATCAGTCTTGGATATAGCAGACTAAATATAGACCCTTGTGCATATTTCAAAAGGTTTGGTGAAAATGACTTTACTATGTTACTTCTATATGTAGACTATATGTTGGCAACAGGACCTAACAAAGAATGTATGATAGAATTGAAGGCTCATTTGGCTAGGGAATTTGAAATGAAGGACTTGGAACTAGCAAACAAGATTTTAGGGATGTAGATTCACTGAGACAGAAGTGATAAGAAGATTTGGCTTTCTTAAAAAAATTTCATAAAGAAGATCTTGCAACACTTCAGCATGCAAGATTGTAAGCCAATTTCTATCTCACTTCTAGTTAACTTCAAGTTATCCTCCAACATGAGTCCTAGCAGTGAAGATGAAAGGATGAAGATGTTTAAAGTATCATATGCATTAGCCGTGGGAAGCTTAATGTTCGTTATGATTTGTATAAGACCAAACATTGCATATGCAATGAGAGTAGTTATAAGGTGAATCATGGTAGAGAGCATTAGAATGCTATAAAGAGGGTCCTTGAAGATATTAAAGAGAACTCAGGTGTTGCATTATGTTATGAGAGATCAAAATTTTGTGTCGATCCTCTTACAGCCTGATGGAGATATGAGCAACATGGAAATGGGAAGGAAGAAAGAATGGTTTGAAGATCTTATTAAGTTTTAATCAAATCTTTAAGTGGGACATTGTTATTGCCGACTTCCCAAAGTCAACAAAGTAAGGAAGAAAAACTTAGCATGTCCACATGCACAAGTAAAAAAAAAAAAAAGAAAAACAAAGCTAGCCAGCTATTGATAGATATACACATCTGGTGTAACATCCCCTCTCCTTTAGGAAGGGTATTTTGGTAATTAGGATGGGTTCGGGATATTTAATTATATCTCGGCATGCGCATACAGCATATAGTCTCTATAATTACTGACGGGTTGCACATGCACATAGTATACATGCATTCATGACATTTTCCTACTTAGGTTGAAATTGAACTCTTGTGTGAAATTAATGGGGTAATTGAGTTTGGAAAATTATTTGGACTGTGCCATAAATCGTTTTACATTTTAGGGATTTTAGGAATTTTCTGGATTTTTCCGAGACAATTCTCGATCGTAAAATCGCCAAGTGGCGAATCGGTCAATTCTCAGAGCGAAATCGCTACCAAAGGGCACGATAATAGTGGGTATATTATTTTGGGACTGAAAGTAGGGTCATTTGAGTTTAATGGAGTAAAATTTTGGACTGGATTATTAAATGACTATTTTGACTTTTCAAATACAAAGTAACCAATGGTATTTTGCCATTTATAAAGTGACAATAAATGCTTCTTCATTATTGTTCTCGGATGAGTGTGTTTAAAGGATGAAGAGATAAATTGTTTAGGCTTTTCTATAGCCATCCAAAACACAAAACTTCACTCTTCTTGAAAACCATCGATTTTTGCTTTCCTTTTCTCCATTTTTCTCCATAGCTTTAAGCTCATTTCTTTGGTCTCATCAAAGCTAGATGATGAGTATGGTATATACTTGAGAAGGAAAAGGTGGTAGCTTGGTATAAAGGTTAGAAGGTAAAAGTTGGAAGTAGAAGCTTTGAAGGAGAATTGTGTTAGGTAAGTTTCATTTAAGTATTTGAGTTTAATGATGTCTTTCATATGGATTAAATGCCATGATAGTGTGGGGTAGTTAATAAATGGGTTTAAAGCATGTATTAGGTTTAGGTAGGCATTAAAGTGATGGTTATTATGATTTGATGAAAAAGGGATGAGGCTAGGTGAAGATGCATTGAAGTTAATGTTATAGTTTGATTTTTGGATTGAATAGGGATAATTAATTGAGTATTTGAATTGAGGAATTTAGTGCTGCCAATTTTTCAGTGTTAGCCCTAATATATGTATGATGGTATTAATATTTAATTTGTATTTATTTTGATGTTTAGTGATGTGAAAAAGATATTGGAAGTGTTTGAACTAAGGTTAACATTGAATCTGGAAAATGAGATTTGTAATAGATGTTACTGTTTTATTCATAACTTATTGTGTAGAAATGCAAATGAGGTAAGGTTAGTGGCCACTGAAACTTTGGGATGTTGGCTTTAATTTAGTGTGAAATAGGTGTTGTTGAATTTCAATGATAGAAGGGTGAATGTTTGCATGGAAAGTTACTGTTCCATTGCCTGTGAACAGTAACCGCAACCATGACATCTGAGTTTTGTTGATTTGTATGAATTTATTGAGATGGAATTAGGGAAAATGGTCTTCATGGAAGTTGTAGTATATTTGATTATCTTTCCATTGCTATTGATCTTGCTATTTTTGGAATTGTGTGTTGGGAGATATGAATTGATTACTAATGGCTGGTTTTGAGCATTTTGGATGAAACCTAGTTTAAGTGTGATTTTGTGAGTTTACTGATTTGAGGCAATTTTAACATTTTATGTGGACTGAAGTGGTGTGAGTGAGCTTCTGAAAAGTTGTAGAGGAAGAGATTATCTTGAAATTGATATTTGGTATGTAATTTTTAGAAGTCAGAATTGGGAGATATGATTTTCAAAACTGATCCTACATTAGGTTATGAATGGCTGATGACAACAGAAACTTCCATAACAGTTTTCAAATTGTTAGAGATCGAATTGGATGTTGAGTTCTTCATCAAAATTGAAGTTTGAGATGTTATCTTTTCAGGGATATAAAGTTCTGAATTTATTGACTTGTATAATGGAAGTTATGCTTCTTGTAAGATTACTGCCCAAAGTGAAGGATTTCAGGGACAGTAACATTAGATGAATTAATTGACTTGGTTTGCAATAGAATTTGATTTTGGGTTGTTCATGAAAGTTGTTGAGGACATTGTGAACTTGTTGACCATATTTTTGTGGTAATTTATTACTGAAGAATCAGTGAGTTATGACATTGTAAATGTACTGCCCTGTGTTGATGAAAAGTTAGTAGGCAGAAGGTTTGATAGGTTATTTGATACCCTTAGGGTTGGATTTGATTTTTTTGGTCTTCTTGAGAGTTGTAGAGCTTTGCATAAGCTTTCCAATGAGGTATAGTGGGTATTTTTCTGAATTGTGTGCTAAAAGTTAGAGTGGATGGAAATCAAGATTTGAAATCTGGAAAAAAAAAAAGGGCGAGGTAGCGGTGAAACTTCGCCGCTCATGAGGCGACGTTTAGCCTCGCGGGCGAGATTTAGTGGCTGGTCGCGAGGCGACGCCTCGCCTCGATGACGAAGTGAGGCGATTTCGCCTCGAGACGGCGTCTCGCCCATGAGTGAGCGTTCGATATATATATGTATTTTTTTTATTTTTTTGATTATTATTTGATATTAAATGGTACAATTGTTCTTTGTCAATTTCTTTCCGTCCGACATCCGATTGACCTGATTCCAGAGGCATCGGATTCGTTGAATATTTAATTTCATTTTCTGAGAAATCGGGAATTTTAGGCGGAATTTGACGTAGCCCCTATCGATGGAACTTGTAAACACTGCTTTTTTTAATTGGGGACCTATAGAGGTCCGAATTGCACCGTCGGCGCCTATGGATTTCTAATTTTCATAGAATTTTATTATGGGAAATATTGGATTAGGGCGGGATTGCCATGAACATGCATTATATACATTTCTTGATTTCATGTGCATTATTTAATCATTTACACCAATGGTAATAGTTATTCATTTAATTTGTTATAGAGGCTCCAGTGGACCATCGTTCCACGAATTGGCGAGACTTCCGGTGTTAGCGTGGAAGTTATTAGGTGAGTAACCTAGTTGGTTATTCAATCTATGTGTTAATCTGTGAATTGATTGCCTACGGGAATACATGAATTATTGTTGTGACTGGCGCCTACGGGATTACATGAATTATAAGCGTGATTGATTGCCCTACGGGGATTATGTGGTATTCTTGTTGTGAATTTACATGAGGTAACTGTTTAATTGAATTGAATATTGACCGTGAAATACCATGTTTACTGTTGTGAAACATGTGCATTCATGCACAAATACATCACACTGTTAAAAGGAAAATTGTGAACCGAGGCGCCACTGTACTGAACCGAGCCTAGAGCTAGATATACTGAACCGAGCCTCGAGCTCGACGGGAGATAATTCTCCCTGCACGCGTCTATCTTGATCATTTGTTATGCGCTCGGTCACAATCTCGAAATGAATCTGGAAAAAGAGTCACATGTGCATTGCATCTTGGATTCTATATCGACAATATTTTTAATCGCTGGTGTATATTTACCGTCTCGTGGTGTAATTATTCTGTGATCGTATTCATGTTGTGTTTTGTATAATTCTGCGTGTATCTTGTTTCATGCTTATATGATGCATGAATTGGGAGAACCATCGATGATGGTTTCTCGTTGAGTTCGCAAACTCACCCAAAATTGCAACTTATTTTTCGGGCCTAGCATAGACAGATAGCTCCCTCGGACCATTTGTAGAGCCAGTATCTGATGGATTGGCGAGAAAAGCAATGGCTCAAAGGTCGGTCACCGGGCTTTCTTTTGAGACCGATAGTTAGATCTGGTTATTATACAAGACAAGATGTGAAACATGTGTAACTTAAAAATCTTGTGATTGTGAATTATTAAGTTTTGAATGAATGAAATGGAATCTAATTTGGTTTTAAAAGTAGCGGTTTCTTATTCTTGTCTTACGATTGTGATGCCATGAGGAGTGTAGTAGTTGTTGTCGGTAGTGGTCTCTTGTCGTAGGATATGTATCGGAATGACCTCTGGCGTTACGGTGGATACCTATGGTAAGGGGCGCTACATTTAGTGGTATCGAGCATGGTTTGGCATCTTTTGGGAATAGTAACAATATAGGTATGAATCGGATGGAACTATTGAAACCGATCGAATTTTTGTTTTGTTTTAGGTCTTGATCTAGGTGATCGGGTTGAGCGACCAAATGACCAGGATCCGTGGGAGCAAGTAGGAGTCTTCTATGCCTCGACGAGGAGTTGCCTCCTCGAGTTCCGTGAGGCGGAAAGGAGGTATGACTTCTTTGCATGGCAAGGGTATATGAATTTTATGGCGAGATGACTCGTAGAAGGCCGAGGATGGTTGGAGAGGACAGAGAGTCTTCGACCAGATGGATCGCGAACGATGAGAGGTTCGATTATGCGATATCAACATTGCGGGCCCACATATAAGTGGTGGAAGATCGTGCGAGCGGTACCACCGTGCCTTGCTTCTTGTCGTGGGCTGATTTTCGAGGGCCTTGAGGATAATTATATGCCCAAGGTCTATCTTGACATGAAGATGCAGAATTTCTCGGCTCAAGCGAGGACGGATGTCGGTGGCGAGTATGAAGTGAAATTTAATGAGTGATAGATTATGCTCTTGTGATGGTCCCGTGAGGCCGATAAGTGCTTGGAGGTTCGAGAATGGCCTCAACACCGAGATCCGTATCGAGTTGGCTTGGTCGGACATGGGTACATTCATTGAGTTGAAATTGCTTCTTGATTAAGTGGAAGCGGTGATGAGACAGAGACAGTGAGATTGGGTCTCGGGTAAGCGCCCGATGATAGTCGAGGCGCTCTGGCGGGAGCTTTAGTAAGCGCCGAGCGGGACTTTCAGTCTCTCCGGAGGTTCGAGACGATCTGGATTTGGGCGAGGGGAGATTTGGATCGTTGGTAGTGGTAGTGGCGAGGGCTCGGGCGATTTCTCCAGTGTGCCCGCATTGTGATAGAAGACACGATGGGGAGTGTTGGTGGCTTCTTGGGGCTTGTTTGAGGTGCGGCTCGACCGAGCATCAGTCGAGGATTGCCTGATACATTGAGAGTTCAACTTCTTTGGTAGTGGGACGAGTCGGGAGTAGTATGGTGTCTGTGAGTAGTAGAGTGGGTGGATCCGGACGGAGGGCCGAGGTAGAGGCCGTGGTAGAGTGAGGGTCCTTTGTGAGAACCGAGGGTCGGGCACCACCACGCCCGAGCAGTGTATGCCATGACGCGGCAGGAGGCTCGAGATTCCCCGATGTTGTAGCCGGTATGCTTCTCCTTTCGATATTGAGGCATTTGCATTCTTTGGATCCCGGATCCACGCATTCTTTATTGCACCTCATATGGCATGTAGATTGCATGGGGATAGGGAGATGTTACGGTATGGGCTGAGGTGAGTACACCTCTGGTACTACTATTGCATTGGGAGAGGTCTGCAGGGATGCTCGATTGATTGATCAGCGAAGATTGAGGCGCACCTTATAGTGTTGCCTCCGAGAGATCGATGTCATTCAGGGATGGATTGGCTTCTCGCTCATAGGGCTATCATGGACTGCTATACCAAGGAGGTTGTTTTGGAGTCTCCCGTCGCCTAGAAGCGGTGTTCGAGGAGTTAGCCGAGCGAAGGCCACTGGATGATCTCTTTCCTTAGTGCCACGAGGTTGATGCGGGGAGGTTGTGAGGCCTATCTGGCTCATGTGATTGACACCGAATTGAGCGAGGCTTCGGGATATTCCGTGGTTAGGGAATTTCCATGTGTTTCTGATGAGTTCTGGGTTTGCCACCGGATCGGAGAGACGAGTTTACCATTGACCTCGTTCAGTACCGCTCCTATATCTATACCTCCATATAGGATGGCACCTGTGGGCCGAGGGAGTTGAAGGTTCGATTCTTTGGAGTTCTTTGGAGAAGGGGTTCATTAGACCTAGTGTTTCACCATGGGGAGCTCCAGTTTTGTTTGTGAAGAAAAAGGATGGGACTTTGAGGCTGTGCATCGATTATAGGCAGCTGAATCGGGTGACAGTAAAGAACAAGTACCCACTGCCTAGGATCGATGACTTATTTGATCAGTTGCAGGGAGCTCAGGTGTTTACCAAGTTAGATCTGCGATCTGGTTACTATCAGTTGAAGATTGCAGAGGCCGATGTGCCTAAGAGTGCTTTTAGGAGCAGGTATGGCATTTCGAGTTTCTAGTGATGCCGTTTGGGTTGACAAATGCCCCGGCAGCTTTTATGGCCTTGATGAATAAGGTATTTCAGCCTACTGGATCGGTTTGTTATAGTTTTCATTGATGACATCCTAGTGTATTCGAGGGATAGAGCAGAGCATAGTGAGCATTTGAGGATTGTGTTACGATTTATGAGGAGAGATAGTTGTTCGCCAAATTCAGCAAATGTGAATTTTGGTGGATCGGTGATCTTTTGGGGCATATAGTGATCGGAGAGGTATTCGTGTAGATCCGAGTAAGGTTGAGGCGGTCTTTGAAATGGGAAGCTCCTAGGAATGTGCTGGAGATTGGAGTTTCTCGGATTGGTGGTTATTACCGGAGGTTTGTCGAGGGTTTTCATTGATCTCACCCTCGACAAAACTTCGAGGAAGAATGTGCCATTCGGATGGACCGAGGAGTGTCGGAAGAGCTTTGAGGAGTGAAACATCGGTTGACTCTTGCCGGTGTTGGCTATTCCATCTGGGACTGGAGGATTTGAGGTGTACAGCGATGCATCACATCAGGGATTGGGATGTGTTCTGATGCAGCATGGTAGAGTCATTGCCTATGCCTCGAGACAGTTGAGGATTCATGAGGTAAACTATCCTGTTCATGATTTGGAGTTAAGCTGCGATCGATTTGCATTGAAGATTTGGAGGCATTACCTGTATGGTGAGACCTTTCAAATCTTTACTGACCATAAGAGTTTGAGATACCTACTGAGCCAGAGAGAGTTGAATTTGAGACAGAGGAGGTGGCTTGAGTTGTTGAAGGATTACGACTGTACTATTGAGTATCACCGGAAAAGCTAATGTGGTGGCGGATGCTCGAGTAGAAAGTCACATACGAGTGATCTGCTGATTCGAGCAATGAGATTGCCTAATTTGATTCAATTGAGAGCTTTGAATGTGCAGATGAATTTGGAGCAGGATGGAGTATTATTGGCTACATTGAAATTGAGACCGATGCTACTGGACAGGATCAGGAAAATTCAAGATAAGGATCCTGTTATGGTGAGACTGATTGAGAAAGTGAAAGCTGATTCGAGATCTGAGTTTGATGTGAGAGATGAGACTCTATGGATAGGGCAGAGACTTTGTGTGCCTGATGTAGATGGTCTGAGGCGAGAGATACTGGAGGAGGCTCACATGGCCACATATGCTATGCATCCTGGTACTACCAAGATGTATAACACCCTTAAGCAACATTTCTGGTGGCCTGGTATGAAGAAGCAGGTAGCTGAGTATGTGTCCAGGTGTTTGACGTGCCAGCAAGTTAAAGCTGAGCACCAAGCTCCAGTAGGGAAGCTTCATTCGTTGCCTATTCCGGAGTGGAAATGGGAATGGATCACCATGGATTTCATTATGGGGTTGCCTAGGACGCCGAGGCAGCATGATGCTATCTGGGTCATAGTGGACCGGTTAACTAAATCGGCTCATTTCTTGGCAGTGAGGGAGAATAATACTATGGATCAGTTGGCCCAGAAGTATGTGGCGGAGATAGTGAGACTGCACGGGGTTCCAGTGTCGATCGTGTCTGACAGGGATCCCAGATTTACTTCGAGGTTCTGGCAGAGTTTGCAGTCTGCTATGGGTACTAGGTTGAACTTCAGTACAGCGTTTCATCCTCAGACAGATGGGCAGAGTGAGAGGACGATTAAGACTGTTGAGGATATGCTTCGGGCATGTGTATTGGAGTTCAGAGGAGCATGGGATCAGTACTTGGCCTTGATAGAGTTTGCATATAACAATCACTATCATAGTAGCATCGGGATGGCTCCATATGAGGCACTGTATGGACGACCGTGTAGATCGCCTTTGTATTGGGACGAAGAGGGAGTAAGGATGATTGAGGGGCCTGAGTTGATTCAGGATACTGTTGATAAAGTGAAACTGATTCGGAGTCGCATTAAGGCGGCTCAGGATAGACAGAAGAGCTATGTTGATCAGCATAGGAGGGACATTGAGTATAATGTGGGCGACAAAGTGTTCTTACGGGTGTCACCGTGGCGTGGTGTACTGAGATTTGGGAGAAAGGGGAAGTTAAGCCCTAGGTACATTGGTCCATATGAGATCACTGAGAGGATCGGACCTTTGGCCTACAGGCTAGCTTTACCGAGTGAGATGTCTCAGTTACATGACGTCTTCCATGTGAGTATGCTCCGCAGATATCGGTCGGATCCGACACATGTGATACCGGCTCAGGAGATTGAGGTTTCGATGTCGAGTTATGTGGAGGACCCGATTCAGATTATCGGGTCTCAGGTGAAACAATTGAGGAATAAGAGTATTCCACTGGTGAAGGTTCTCTGGAGGAACCATTCGACTGAGGAGGCTACTTGGGAGACCGAGGAGCATATGAGGAGACAGTATCCTCATCTTTTCGACCAGTCAGGTAAGAATTTCGAGGACGAAATTTTTGTTAGGAGGGGAGAATTGTAACATCCCCTCTCCTTTAGGAAGGGTATTTTGGTAATTAGGATGGGTTCGGGATATTTAATTATATCTCGGCATGCGCATACAGCATATAGTCTCTATAATTACTGACGGGTTGCACATGCACATAGTATACATGCATTCATGACATTTTCCGGCTTAGGGTTGAAATTGAACTCTTGTGTGAAATTAATGGGGTAATTGAGTTTGGAAAATTATTTGGACTGTGCCATAAATCGTTTTACATTTTTAGGGATTTTTAGGAATTTTTCTGAATTTTTCCGGAGACAATTCCTGGACCGGTAAAATCACCAAGTGGCGAATCGGTCAATTCTCGGTAGCAGAAATCGCTACCCAGTGGCACAGTAATAGTGGGTATATTATTTTGGGACTGAAAGTAGGGTCATTTGAGTTTAATGGAGTAAAATTTTGGACTGGATTATTAAATGACTATTTTGACTTTTCAAATACAAAGTAACCAATGGTATTTTGCCATTTATAAAGTGACAATAAATGCTTCTTCATTATTGTTCTCGGATGAGTGTGTTTAAAGGATGAAGAGATAAATTGTTTAGGCTTTTCTATAGCCATCCGAAACACAAAACTTCACTCTTCTTGAAAACCATCGATTTTTGCTTTCCTTTTCTCCATTTTCTCCATAGCTTTAAGCTCATTTCTTTGGTCTCATCAAAGCTAGATGATGAGTATGGTATATACTTGAGAAGGAAAAGGTGGTAGCTTGGTATAAAGGTTAGAAGGTAAAAGTTGGAAGTAGAAGCTTTGAAGGAGAATTGTGTTAGGTAAGTTTCATTTAAGTATTTGAGTTTAATGATGTCTTTCATATGGATTAAATGCCATGATAGTGTGGGGTAGTTAATAAATGGGTTTAAAGCATGTATTAGGTTTAGGTAGGCATTAAAGTGATGGTTATTATGATTTGATGAAAAAGGGATGAGGCTAGGTGAAGATGCATTGAAGTTAATGTTATAGTTTGATTTTGGATTGAATAGGGATAATTAATTGAGTATTTGAATTGAGGAATTTAGTGCTGCCAATTTTTCAGTGTTAGCCCTAATATATGTATGATGGTATTAATATTTAATTTGTATTTATTTTGATGTTTAGTGATGTGAAAAGATATTGGAAGTGTTTGAACTAAGGTTAACATTGAATCTGGAAAATGAGATTTGTAATAGATGTTACTGTTTTATTCATAACTTATTGTGTAGAAATGCAAATGAGGTAAGGTTAGTGGCCACTGAAACTTTGGGATGTTGGCTTTAATTTAGTGTGAAATAGGTGTTGTTGAATTTCAATGATAGAAGGGTGAATTTTTGCATGGAAAGTTACTGTTCCATTGCCTGTGAACAGTAACCGCAACCATGACATCTGCGTTTTGTTGATTTGTATGAATTTATTGAGATGGAATTAGGGAAAATGGTCTTCATGGAAGTTGTAGTATATTTGATTATCTTTCCATTGCTACTGATCTTGCTATTTTTGGAATTGTGTGTTGGGAGATATGAATTGATTACTAATGGCTGGTTTTGAGCATTTTGGATGAAACCTAGTTTAAGTGTGATTTTGTGAGTTTACTGATTTGAGGCAATTTTAACATTTTATGTGGACTGAAGTGGTGTGAGTGAGCTTCTGAAAAGTTGTAGAGGAAGAGATTATCTTGAAATTGATATTTGGTATGTAATTTTAGAAGTCAGAATTGGGAGATATGATTTTCAAAACTGATCCTACATTAGGTTATGAATGGCTGATGACAACAGAAACTTCCATAACAGTTTTCAAATTGTTAGAGATCGAATTGGATGTTGAGTGCTTCATGAAAATTGAAGTTTGAGATGTTATCTTTTCAGGGATATAAAGTTCTGAATTTATTGACTTGTATAATGGAAGTTATGCTTCTTGTAAAATTACTGCCCAAAGTGAAGGATTTCAGGGACAGTAACATTAGATGAATTAATTGACTTGGTTTGCAATAGAATTTGATTTTGGGTTGTTCATGAAAGTTGTTGAGGACATTGTGAACTTGTTGACCATATTTTTGTGGTAATTTATTACTGAAGAATCAGTGAGTTATGACATTGTAAATGTACTGCCCTGTGTTGATGAAAAGTTAGTAGGCAGAAGGTTTGATAGGTTATTTGATACCCTTAGGGTTGGATTTGATTTTTTTGGTCTTCTTGAGAGTTGTAGAGCTTTGCATAAGCTTTCCAATGAGGTATAGTGGGTATTTTTCTGAATTGTGTGCTAAAAGTTAGAGTGGATGGAAATCAAGATTTGAAATCTGGAAAAAAAAAGGGCGAGGTAGCAGTGGAAACTCGCCGCCTCGCGAGGGCGACGTTTCGCCTCGCGAGGGCGAGATTTAGTGGCTGGTCGCGAGGGCGAGGCGATTTCGCCTCGCGAGGGCGGCGTCTCGCCCCCGCGAGGCGGGCGTTTCAGTATATATATATGTATTTTTTTTTATTTTATTTTTGATTATTATTTGATATTAAATGGTACAATTGTTCTTTTGTCAATTTCTTTCCCATCCGACGTCCGATTGATCTGATTCCAGAGGCATCGGATTCGTTGAATATTTAATTTCATTTTCTGAGAAATCGGAATTTTAGGCGGAATTTGACGTAGCCCTATTGACGGAACTTGTAAACACTGCTTTACTTAATTGGGGACCTATAGAGGTCCGAATTGCATGCACCGTCGGCCTTTATGGATTTCTAATTTTCATAGAATTTTATTATGGGAAATATTGGATTAGGGCCGGGATTGCCATGAACATGCATTATATACATTTTACTGATTTCATGTGCATTGTTTAATCATTTACACCAATGGTAATAGTTATTCATTTAATTTGTTATAGAGGCTCCAGTGGACCATCGTTCCACAGAATTGGCAGAGACTTCCCGGCGTTAGCGTGGAAGTTATTAGGTGAGTAACCTAGTTGGTTATTCCAATCTATGTGTTAACTGTGAATTGATTGCCCTACGGGGAATACATGAATTATTGTTGTGACTGGCGCCTACGGGATTACATGAATTATAACTGTGATTGATTGCCCTACGGGGATTATGTGGTATTACTGACTGTGAATTTACATGAGGTAACTGTTTAATTGAATTGAATATTGGACTGTGAAATACCATGTTTACTGTTGTGAAACATGTGCATTCATGCACAAATACATCACACTGTTAAAAGGAAAATTGTGAACCGAGGCGCCACTGTACTGAACCGAGCCTAGAGCTCGATATACTGAACCGAGCCTCGAGCTCGACGGGAGATAATTCTCCCCAGACGCGTCTATACTGATCACTGTTATGCGCTCGGTCACAATACTGAAATGAACTGGAAAAAGAGTCACATGTGCATTGCATACTGGATTCTATATCTGACAATATTTTTAACTGGGTGTATATTTACTTGTCTTGGATCGTAATTATTCGTGTTGTATTCATGTTGTGTTTTGTATAATTACTGCGTGTATACTGTTTCATGCTTATATGATGCATGAATTGGGAGAACCATCGATGATGGTTTCTCATTGAGTTCGCAAACTCACCCAAAATTGCAACTTATTTTTCGGGCCTAGCATGAGCAGATAGCTCCTCGGGGTTTGTAGAGCCGTATCTGATGGATTGGCGAGAAAAGCAATGGCTCAAAGGTCGGTCACCGGGCTTTCTTTTGGAGACCGATAGTTAGATCTGGTTATTATGCAAGATCAAGATATGTGAAACATGTGTAACTTAAAAAGTACTGACAGTTGTGAATTATTAAGTTTTGAATGAATGAAATGGAATCTAATTTGGTTTTAAAAAGTAGCCAGTTTCTTATTACTGTCTTACGATTGTGATGCCATGAGGAGGGTAGTAGTTGTTGTCGGTAGTGGTCTCTTGTCGTAGGATATGTATCGGAATGACCTACGGGCGTTCTGGTGGATACCCTATGGTAAGGGGGCGCTACATCTGGGAGGGCTATAAATAGGTTGTTTTAGAATCATCCCAAATCTTCTCTTCTTTGGTTTAATCACCACAATTTATAAAGTGTTTCTCCTTATAAAATAGAAAAAGGTTTTTACTCTTAAATGTTTCATAGTGAAGTTTCTTTTTTTTGCTCGCAGTTTTTACCCTGATTTGTTTGGAGGGTTTTCACGTAAAAATCTGTGTGTTTATTTCTTTGTTATTATTCCTTCAATCTTATTTAGCTGCGAAACTGCATTAATCTAGTTAATTTTAGCAAGATATATATAAAACATATATATAAAACATTACGTAGGGATTTACGTTTGTTCACTTTTTGGATTAAGGTTGTCTGAGTAATTCTTAGTTTGCTAAC
Source organism: Erythroxylum novogranatense (assembly GCA_029891385.1). Lineage (NCBI taxonomy): Eukaryota > Viridiplantae > Streptophyta > Magnoliopsida > Malpighiales > Erythroxylaceae > Erythroxylum > Erythroxylum novogranatense. Next base: position 39,290,683 of record CM057225.1, read on the forward strand.
CTTTTGCATTACCAAGAAAAATCTAAGAATTACTTATGTTATTCCTTCATAATGGAAGAAGTGACTAATAGCTATCAAGTCTTGTGACTTTGTTTATCTCAATACTGAATAAAGAGAATATGTTATAATCTGCATTGAAAGGCTTTACGATAAAATGTAAGCTCATATTATTTAAACTTATCTCTTTTATTTTTGGTTGATTTTGGTGCTTAATTAAAATTTTTATATTTATTTTGTTTTAGGAGTTGGAGAATGAACCAAATTTTGCTTGAAATATTTAATTAGAGCATCATTTGTCAAAGCCACAAACTTTGAAAGATGAAGCAAAAAATTCTAGATTGTTGTAACTGATAAGACATAATCACACTTGGAGTCACCCATTAGGAAGCTCAGTTTAATTAAGAACCTTTATTTTCATCTCTACATCACCTTTAGAATATTTATTTACTATTGTTTTATAGAGGGAAGAACATGATTGTTCTCAATTTTTTTGTCTTTTTCTTCAATTTTTATTTGGAAAAATAGACATGAGTGGCTAAATCTAATTTTAATGATTCAAAAGGAATTAAAACTCCATTTGTAACTTTGGAAGGTTTTGCTTTAAACTTGAATTTTATTTTAATGTTTAAAACTGAATTTTATTTTAATTCAACTATTTCTTACTTCTTATTTTCTACTTTATAAGTAATTAGTGTAGATTGATCTAAAATTAATTTAATTTTAGTTATTCTATTGATGTCAATAAATTCAATGATTCATAATTATCATGAATGATTGGTACAAATTACAAGTAGGCTATTTATGTATTTGCATAGATAACTTATGAAAACAAGAAAACTAAATTGAGCAGTTATAGCTAGTTCAACTATTGAATTAAGGTTTTTTTATTAAGCTCACTACCAACATTTAATTAATATAGAATGTTATCATACCCATTCAATTAATTATTTGAATACTAAATTTGAATCAATTAATTTTTAAAAAGTAAGATTTATTATGGTTATCCTAATAAGTTTTGGACCAAATTATTGAATTAGAAAATTTATTCTTTTATACCAACAATCAAAGTTACAATTAGATGAGATCCTTTTTCAAAAATTAGAGTTAGGTGAAATTTAATTTCTCATTTTATATTAAATTGAATCATTTTGATTGCTTAATAATTTTAGTTTATTAGTTAATTAATCATATCTCAATATTATGCTTTTCAATTAAAATTAAGAAATTAATAGTTAGTTCTTTTAGGATTCTACTTGATTCCATAACTATTAAAATAGTTTAGTAAATTTGAGATTTGTTTTAGGGTATTGATAAGTTCACTTGATGAGAATTTCTATTTTATTATAAATTAATTGGCTAGGGTAGAATGTTAATGGAGCCAAGATTAATATCATGAGAACTTCTTAATCCCAACAATTTGCTAAAGTGATTAAAAGCTAAGTTTAACAGAAGACTTAAGAGGAGATCAATTTAAGTTTCCTTACTATTCATAATTCGTGTTCGATATGTGTCATTTTCACAAACTGAATGTAACTAGAGTTCTATGTTTCTCTATATTTCTTGAAATATTGATTTTTTATTTTAATATAGGTTTGTTCTAATTTTAAAATTAAATACATGAGACCCTTTTACAAATTCAAGGCATTCTTTAATTTGCAACATATATTTTAAAACATTTCCTTTGATCCTTATGTAGCTTGCAAAGGTACTAGATGTCACTTATTGTTATAAGATCTTTAAGTATAATGAACATATTTCAAAATGGTAGCCTTTTTATCCCTCATTTGATTTAAAATTTTAAAATAATTTCTTATATTTTAAAACCTACATCTATCTCCTTATATTTTAAAAATATTTTGTAAATGGGTAAAAGACATACACTGCCACTATAGTTTAAGAAACTTTGAAAAAATCTCTCGTTCTTTAAGCAATGCATTTGAACATGAATGAAAAAAGTTAGTATGTTAGAACTTTTTAAGTGACTGATGTTTACAACTAAGTTAATTTCATGAGATTTGATGTCATTGTACCATTATTATATTGTTATGTGTTTGATGTTTGTGCCTTTTTTTATTATAGTTTTGCTTGAGGACAAGTAAAAGCTCAAGTATGAGATGTTGGATAAATGATTAATTATTTATATGCCCATAGTTAGTGTGTTATGCTTTTTATTTAATAATTTTATAGTATTTTTGGTAGTTATTTTGCTTTAAGTGTGTTTTTAGGTGATAATTTCCTTTATGAACCAAAAGGAGAAGAATTTAGGTGAAATCGTGATATAAAATGAAAGAATTGAAGTAAGAACATGTGAAGCTTTGAAGACATTGTTTATGCCTGTGTGAAGATACACACCCGTGTATGTTGACATACACGACCATGTATGTTGCTTGTGTAAGATTCTATGACCGTGTAAAGTAATAATTTAGAGAATATTTTAAGATACACAATCACCTATATAGTCGTGAAAGTGACTGTTAATAAGTGCATATTTGTCTAATATTTATGTTTTAATTATTCCTTTTTATTCCTCTTGTTGATGAAATTATTGGGACTTAATTTGATTTAATATTTTCTTGTAGGGAATTACAATCTTCGCATAACGTGGCGAATTAAGAGGAAAACAGCAATTAAAATCAATGATGAATTCCCAAACGAACAACTCTTTGCCGCACAGGAAGCCTATCCGCGATCACGCACAGGATCCCTGTTACCCTGGGAATTGCAATCTTCGCATAACGTGGGGAATTAACAAGGAAAGCAGCAAGATTAAAAATAAAGCAACGTGACAGCCCAAAAGAGGAAGATTTAAAAGCTTTTAGTTAATTGGAAAAGGCCCACGTTGTTTAGAAAAAGACACACAAGAGAGGCCCACACAAGTGAGGAGCATGACGTGGCTGACCAAGACTAGCATGGAATAAAAACAAGTGGGTTTTAATTAAGAGGGGGCCCATGGCAATTGAAAGAGGAAAAAGTAACCTAGGAGAAAGAGGACATGCACGGCAGCCAAGGGAGGGCAATTTTAAGTGGACTGAACTTTGAAGGCATTACGCACGCAAGATAGAAATAAAAGAACAAAAAAAAACAACAAGCCAAAGGTGGATGCGGCATTGAGGACTGGAGCAGAGTCAACGACGCAGGAAACAATTTTCCTTGGACTAGAGCGGTGGCTGTGTGAAGGGGCACTGAAAATCACGCGCACAAGGGGATTGAAGGGAATTGTAAGGAGACAACAGCGTGACTTGGAGAAGGAAGCAAACAGCAGCGTGACTTGGAGAAATTTTCTAGCTTTTCTTCTTTCCTTTGTTATTTAGATTATGTTAATTAAGAACTTTGTTTTGTTTAATTCCGTTATGAGTAGCTAAACCGTTTTAGTTGGGGAATTCCAATTGTTATGCTTTGACTCGTGAGACGAGACCTATTGTTCTGATTATTTGGTTTATAATATTCGTACTGTTTCCGATTTACTGTCATTGTTTATTAATTGATTCTGCGATTAGGGCCCGATTGTAGAATTAGTTAATTAACATATCGCCAACTAATTTACTTGGTGGTGTTAACTGGGTGATTAGTGTTTGTGGCAATTGGCACTAGGACATATTACTTGTCTGATTTTGTGTTGAGAAACTTGCGATCTAATTAGATGAAGTATGAGTCAGTGCGTAGTCAGTTAGGGTTAGTGTTTCTTTAGAGCTTAATGCTGTTAATTAATTGAATCTCGGAGAGAGTCTCGAAGGGGTTATTAGTTAATTAGGGAACAGTTTAAAGGAGTCTCTTTGATTGTTCTAAAATTAAGAAGAAGCGAGGGAGCCAGAGGTAGTTGGTAACCATAGCTAACCTATTATTAAACCAAAGAAAATATTTGAGTCGATGATCGAGGTCTATGCATAATAATTGGGAATTTCCTGACTAAGTTGTCGTTTATTGAGTTTATCAATTTTATTTGCGTTCTTTGTTGGTTATTATTTTATTAATTGCGTTAATCATTTATTAGTGGTTAGTTTAATTAGTAGTTTTAGCAGAAAACTCCAAACCCCCTTTTTAATTAATTTCACTCGTTCTTTGGCATTTGAATAGAATCAATTTATTTCATTCTCTGTGGATCGACCCCATTATCACTGTGCGCAATTTATTTTCGTTTGATGTTTGTGATTTATTTTTGGTGGATTCGACACCCATCAACTGTATATGTTCTAGAAACTATAATTTTTACTGTGAAAGGATATTATTGAAGGCTACAATAGAGGACTTATATTAATGTTGGTATTTTAATTTTTTTAGGATTTTTCACACATAAGAAGATGAAAGGAATTATTATAAATGGGTAAAAATCACCAAATTCAAGCCGATTTAAACTAAATCAGACTAAAAAATCAAACTATTTTCCAAGCCTATTTAAAATAAGAAAAACATAATGCAATTAATATGTAGACCAAGTTCTAATTATTGTAGTAATAATAACCAAATGTGAATGGTCCTTGAAGTCTTCCAAGTTAATTTAATTGTTTTGGTTATTTCTAATACTAAGTTAATCTTTACTATTTTTAAATTGATTATATATATCCTTTAGCATTTTAAAATAGAAAATATTTGAAATTTGTATTTGATTATATTAAATTTCTTCTAAACTTTTGTTAATCTACCATTAATATGTCTTACATAATATATCAACACATTAACCTAATATAATGCAATCACTCCTTCAATTTGACATGTTCAAAATACATTACAATTAATATATATGCTCTTCAAATTATTTAAAATTAATTAAATGTAAAATCAAAATTAAGTTCTGAAAATTATATAAAAAGTTTTAAAAATCAAGCTAACAACCCATCTGTGAAGAGGATGACAATTTTTGTCTGGCCCAACCCAATTTAAAGTCAACATGATTGACTTAAGTTAACTGAACTTCGAACTGGACTCAGTTTCTTTTTAAAATTTTGAGATTTAGGCTGAATTTGAGTTTAGATTATCCAGTTCAATCTAGCCTGAAGATCTAATATGTCAAGTAAAATGATATCATTTTAATTCATTTGAATTAAAATGTTATCACTTTAATTAAAATGATGTGATTTTGAAATTTTAAATATAAAAAAATCAGATTTAGATTAAATCTGAAAATGAATTAAAATGTTATCACTTTAATTAAAATGACGTAATTTTGAAATTTTAAATATAAAATAATCAGATTTAGATTAAATCTAATTGAACTTTGTATCTCTCATATATGATCAAATTCAGGTTTGGGTTGGGAGCTTAAGCCCTAATTAAGTTTTGGGTCCATCCCAAATCCGAACATAAATTTATGAGCCGAGCATATCCCCTTGTGCATATTGAAAACAAATTCTCTTGTCGACTCTGGTGACAACTCGGAATTGAATTCCCAATTATTTTAAGGCAAGTATCATTGTAGAAATGGTTACACTTTTTGGTTATTAGATTACAAGCATTCCCTCTATATTGTTCCTCTACCAATGTCACCATCACTCCTCTTTCTGAGTGTGAATCCCATCTCAGTATCTAGGTTCCCATTTGAAAATTCCAATCGATGAGTACTTATGAGCACTAAATGCACATTCAACCCCATGAACTAAAGTGCAAGACCTCAAGCTTCAGTTTCTACGATTTTTCTTTTAAAAAGATTCAAGCTTATTGATGGTATGTACCCCGAAACATATGACATGAAGAACCACAAGCATCATAGAGATAAAACGTCATTTATAGCCCAAAAAGTTTCAGATAAGATTCAGGCCTAGAAGACGACCATCATATTTAAGAAGTGATGTGAAAAATTTTACTATATGAAAAATTTACAAATTTAGAGTTGACCATTTCTTCCATTTTAAAACATTAATTTGTTTCATAATGTTAAAAGTTAATAAATAATGATAAAAATCAAATTATATTTTAAATAAATTTCAGAAGCTGATTAACATCACTAATGAAAGGGAAAACTTTTTGCATAATTGTGGTACAAGAAGTTATTTATTATTAGAGTATATTCAATTGAAATAAGTTAATCACACTTTACAAAGTCATATTTTAGAATTCTTTATTATATTTAATTTTATTTTCTATAATCAATTTAATAGTCAAAATATTAAAATAATTATTTTTACTTATTAAAATATATTCAGGTTAAATAGATATCATTCAACCTATCTTTATTTTTACATACAAGAAGTAAATATTAATAAACTATATGCCAATATATAAAACTTGAAAATTTTCATCATATAATTTTATTATTTTATTGTTTAGTGCCATAAATTACATTAAATGGATTTTATGGTTAAAAATATAAAATAATGTTAAATAAATAAATATTAAAATTTTTATTAGTAAATGCTTAAACTACTAATTTTGAGTTAAGTGAAGAAGACTCTCAAGTTTGAAAGTACTAGTTTCAATTCTTTCCAAGAGATGACTCAGTTAAGAAAGACAAAAAGCAATTTTTGAAAATGCGGAAAGATCAGTAATAGATGGCAGCTAAATATAGATGTATATCTTGGTCCCTAAGTTGGTTATATTAGTCTTCAAATAGATGTTTATTGTCCTCAACTAATGTGGGCTGGTACTATAATTTTTAGAAAGTAGGAGGACTAACTTGGAAAAAAAAAATTTAACCCAACCAACCAAACGTTCCCAGTCTCTTTTTCTCCCATAATTTTTTCTCTCACATATCACTCACTCTCTCTCTCTCTCTTAGGCATCACTCTGGTGGCACTCTCTCTCTTTTCCAACGTTGCCACAACACCACCACCGACACCCACCCTTTGCTCTCCCTTCTTCCACTTTTTGATTTCTCTCTCACACTTCTCACTTTGTCTCATTCACCATTGCCACTACCACCAGTCCACTCCCTGATCACCACACCAGCCACCACTACCAACGCCACTAACTCACCCACCGTGCCAAATCTGAAATAGATCCAAATATATTTCCAACTCGACCAGATTGACGTTGAAATTGTTGTTGAATTCTGAAATAATTGGGTGTGTGTTTATGACCTTATGTATGTTTGTGAATTGTAATTGGAATTGTTGGGTGGGTTTTGTGGATTGTGAATGGAATTGTTGAACTCATATGGGTTTTGTGAAATTTGAAAAATAATTGGGTGTGTTTATTAGTTTATGTATTTTTTTCGATGTTGTAATGTTGTTGCATTATTTCTATCCTGTTCAACATTTATAATATCAGTGTTCCTGATGATCATCTTAACTTTGTTTTTCACAGACACTATGATGCAATCAAATTAAATAACATGACCATGTTGTTCAATTGCTTTATTATCATATGTAATAATCGTTTCCTTCTTTTTTATTTTAAGTGAAAATTGAAGTTAAAAGTTGGGATCAAAATTTATTGGCATATACTACAAGATTTTTGTATCTCACTCAAATATAATTCCAAGACTTGAGAATTTTGTAATCCTTTATATTTAACAACCATCACCTTGCATGGCTAATAAAGATGGAGCCATGAAACTTCAAATTTCCAATTTCAAAATTTCGATTTGTTGGCCTTAAATGATTTTTATTTTTTTTTTCACTTCAACACATAATGATGTCTTGACGTGCTTAAGCCCCTATTAGCATCTCGCATTTATCCTATTTATGTTTGCATTCTTAAATAATATTAAAATAACAACAATACAATAATGATCAATGAGTAATTGTAGAATACATCCTTAGATGATACTTTTCTTGCCTTCTTTTGTTAATTTTCAAAATTTTGGAAATGTAATTGTTCAAATTAAAATTTTTAAGTATGTTTTTAAGTTGAGTTAAAATTGTTGAAAATTGTTATAAATAGAATTTGTTTATGTATGTTTTTATTGTTGGAAATTGAAATTGTTGAAAATTGTTAGAAATGGAAATTTTTATGTATGTTTTATGATTATTGGAAATGGAAATTGTTTATGTATATTTTGTGATTATTGGAAATAAATTTTGTTTATGAATGTTTTGTGATTGATGGAAATAGAAATTGTCTATATATGTTTTATGATTGTTGGAAATGAAATTTGTTTATTATGTTTTGTGATGTTTGAATTGAAATTATTAAAATTGTTAAAATGGAAATTGTTTATATATGTTTTGTAACTATTGGAAATAGAAATTGTTTATGTATGTTTTGTAATTCTTGGAAATGAGAATTGTTTATATATGTTTTGTGATATTTGAATTGAAATTGTTTTAAATTGTTGGAAATGGAATTATTGGAAATGTAAATTATATATATCTATATATATATATATATATATGTATGTATGTATGTATGTATGTATCTATATATGTATGTATGTATGTATGTATGTATGTATGTATATAATTAAAATTGTTTATGTATGTTTTGTGATTGTTGGAAATGAAAATTATTTATGTATGTTTTGTATAATTATATATGTTGAATACTTGAATTGTTAGTATTTGACTTATGGTGAATTGTGTTGGATGAAATTGAATTGTGTTGAATTATCAAATTAGTTGTGGAAGTTCATTTGTTAGTTTTCGTGATGATTGTGGAAATGTTGAATGTGGTAGTGGTAGTAGTAGTGCTCCACCTAGGCCCCCAGTAAGAAGTTAATTTTACACCTAAACCTAATCTTAGGAAAAGAAGAAGGTAGGTGAATAGTTTTTTTGCACTAAAAACAACTCCTAGAGCTCAACTTTTAATTCTAAGTGTCATGCAATCAAGAGATGTGACTTATAATGTAGATATGACAATAGCTAGATGGTAGTATGATATAAGTTCATTATACAATGCTTTCCAATCTTATTATTATCAGCCTATGATAGATGTTATGACCTATTACGGTTTGAGTACAAAGCTTCTTCGCTTAATGACTTAAGAGGTAAACTTTTCAGTTGTTTTGTTTCTGAAATTAAAAGTTATTTGGAAGAAAGAAGAGTGGATTGATCTACTTATGTGTATTCATTCATATATGATTGTTGGAAAAATAAGAGACATAAACCTATTATTAATTTTTAGTTTATTCTATAAATGACTTAATATTTTTAAAGTTTATTGATCCATCTAGCCTTATTAAGAATATTGATATTTTATTTGAGATATTCGATAAAGTTGTAGATGAAGTAGGGCCAAAAAATTTGTTTAGTTCATTAATGACAATGATTATGCTTATAAAGTGGCAGGAATAAGATTACAAAATAAGTATAATTTTTTTTCTCTTACTCCTTATGCTGCATATTGTATTGACCTCATGCTAGAGGTATTTTACTATTATTGATGAAACTGTGTAGAAAGCTAAAAAGGTGATCAAGTTCATCTATAATTCTGCATAGATGTTGAATTTAATGAGAAATGAATTTACTAATTGTAGGAATTTGTGTCATCCTATTGTGATCAGATTTGAAACGAATTTATTATCACTTCAATCTTTTGTTATGATAAAGAAAGAGTTAAGATAAATGTTTACAACTAATAAATGAATTGCACCTCAGTATGCTAGGTCTAATACTAGATTGAAGGTTTCCAGAATTATACTTTTAGATAGAGAATTTTAGTCTTAATGTCAATTTGTTGTCTGAGTTTGTAAACCTTTGGTGAAGCTGTTTCGTTTGGTTGATAGTGAAGAAAGGACAACAATGAGTTATAGTTGTATTTCATAGAGAGGGTGAAGGAAGCAATTAAGGTCAATATGAAATATAGGTCATATTTGTACACATCATTTCTTGCAATCATCAATGAGAGATGAGAAAGGCAACTTTCTTCTCTTTTGTTTGTAACTGGGGCATTTTTGAATTCTAGTCTCTACTTTAGATTGGATTTTACAAAGAAAACTGAAGCTAATAGGAGAATGTTATTAATTATTACAACAATTGTTGGCCACGACATGATACAAGATATCTTGGGCTCATAAATGGAGGTTTATACACAGTCTTCTGGGGATTTGGAATGTGAATTGTTATTCAACAAAAAGAAAAAAAAATTCCAAGTATTAATTATTTTCTTTTTCTTATTTGTTGAAAATTAATTATCATTATTTTGTTTATAACACTACTTTTGTTATCTTACAACTTATAGTTTCTTGGTGGGATCAATTCGAAATTGATGTTCTAAAATTGCAAAGGTTTGCAATTCGGATTTTATGTCAATGTGTGAATGTAATAAGCTATGAATGGAACTGGAGCATATTTGAATTCATTCATTCCGAGAAAGGAATAGACTGGAGCACAAGAAATTGAATGACTTGGTTTCCATTCATTATAATTTAAAGCTTCAGAAAAGGTATGTTATTATCACTATTAATTTCGATACAGTTTCTTATAACTTTTTAATAATTTAAATTTATTATTTACTATGACTCTTAATAACACAAATAGTTCAACAGATCCAATTTCTATTGATAATATCGATCTTTTGAAGGATTGGGCTTATGAGAAACTGGGTTTGGTAGATGTAAATAACTTGGAAGATAATTTTGGATAAAAAAGCATTAATATGTCATTTGGAGCATTGAATTTGAATGACGACGACGATGATAATGAGATTTCTCTCAATGATGATGATTTTGTCTATGCAATTATAGCCGGTATCATCCTGTTGATGATTGAATGAAGTTCCAGGCTTTCTTTTAATTTCACGTATATTTTATGTATATGTTAAATTCTCTATATATAATGTAATTGTAAATGTTTTTGTTTCATGTTTCACTTCTACTTAGTTGTTTCTTTATCACAAACTCTTATCATAAATTGTAATAGTTTGAGAGTTAAAGATAATTATTGTTCTTTTATTGAGTATTTTGATGTAATTATCATTTATTATATCATAAAATTGTAATATTTTAAATATTTTGTATTATTCTTAATTTTATATTTATATGATGATGATTTTCTTTTTATATTAATTGTGGTTGTTATTTATATGTGAAATATCTAAAATTATTGTTATTTCATATTAATTATGATTATTATAATTTTGGAGACATAGTTGATTTAAACTTATAAAATATACAAAGGTAATTGTACAATATGATAGTAAACTATTTTGAAATTTAAAAAATCTAGGAATTATTTCATAAATTTTAAAATTACTCGAAATAGTACTCGATATTAACTTGTATCGGTACAATATTATACTAGAACCTAATCTGACACCAAGTTCGATACACTATTCACAACTTTGATATTACCAATTATAAATTAAAATAGTTACAATCTATAAAATGCAAAGTTAATTATCTTCTATTACACTTTTCAAGGGAATAGCTCATGAAATTAAAAACAAAAGGAAATTCCGAAGTTAATGATTTAAGAAAATTTTGGACTTAACAAGGAATGGCTATCGATCTTTTGTGAGTAGAGGGGCCACCATATTAGACCTTTTTTTTTATTAGAGCTAACCTAAAAACTGACGTGGGGCCACTACATATTATCACCGTAGTTATTAACATTTTATAGATCCTAACTAAAGTGAAAAATAGCCTCAATAAAATGAGAATATATAAATATGTAAATTTTAAAAGCACATTCTTTTTATTAAAGAGGTTACCTTAAGATTAGTTCTTAACATTAAGATTAAGAGAACAATTAAAAAAATTCAAATGAAAAAACACACAGATATATATATATATATAAATGCCTCATTTTGCTCTCTAGGAGTTTTAAGTGTGAGGTGGTCCTATTTTTGTCTCATTTTGCTTTTACCAGAGTCGAGAATATATTTTATAAGAATCAAGAGTAGACCTTATTTTGATCGATGGTTGCTTACTGTTGCTATAATAATGTCTTTCACGTAACCAGCTATTATTAGAAATTTAGCCTTCTGATTAATATAATCCAATTTCTAAACATTTAATCATCCAGAATCATACGCAAATAGAATCAACAATGATATATATAAAAATAAGAACACTAACCTTGATCCATTGCACAACGGAAGCGTAAACAGCAAAACTTGATAGATTCGTGTTCTTCCAAGTCAAGATTCAAATACCGAATGAATTCTCCTTATGGAACAAAGAAAACTAACAATGATCTTTTTAAGAGAAAAATGTCAAAGAGTAAATATGACTTGGGGACTACAACCCTATTTATAGTCAATTTTGACTTACGGGCCATTGTGGGCCCATTAACCACAATGACTCGTAATTGGCTTCTATACATCAGGCCCATACGAATAATTAATTAATATTTCTGTAGGCCTAATTAATTTACTATAGTTAGATCACATTTTATTAGGCCTATTACCGAGATAGAAATCTACGTACATATATTTATACACGTGGCCCATAAAATTCTAACAATCTCCCACTTGGGTTACGTGTGTTTCCGGATAATGTACATAGAAGAAAACTTAATGCGCGCAAACTTACTATCTCATTCCAGAAATATACCAAAACAATCTGGTCCATCAATTTTACTAGTGTAGGATCAAAGTGGCTTTTGTCAACTAATTGTGTGACTAAACCGAACAATTGTCACAATACTAGCAGAATCAATGACATAGATCTAGTATGGATGCATAGCATGGAAATTACATGTGATGTGATCATAATCATGTCTATTTCCAACTGGTCCAAAATTTGTTACTCAAAGAGCCTCAAAATACTTTCTAACCTTATGCAATACTGCAACAGAAAGCAAAATCTATATGTTTAGAATTTACAGATAAACATGAAATTCCTTAGATTTCATAAACCAAAGTCTGTACAGAAAGATAGCTTTAGACCTTAGAAACTTAAACTTAAAACATAAAATTTAGATGTCAAAGAACATACATAAACTAAAAGATTAACTCTCACTAAAGTGACATGTTTGACAGACCTACTAATCCCATATTGGCCACATGTACATGAAACACTGAAGGTGGCAACCCTTTGGTGAGTGGGTCTGCAATATTAGAGTTTGTACCAATATGTTCTATAGACACTTGAAAATTCTGAACCCTTTCTTTTACAGCCAAATACTTGATATCGATATGCTTTGATTTCGATGAACCCCGACTGTTATTTGAATACAGTACAGCAGCTTGATTATCACAATAAATCTTTAGTGGTCTTTTTTATATCATCAACCATTTGCAGCCCAGTGATAAAATTGCGTAGCCATATTCCATGACACGACGCTTTATAGCAGGCTATATATTCTGCCTCCATAGTAGAAGAAGCTACAAGTTTTTGTTTTTCACTTTTCCATGAAACAGCTCCTCCACCCATCATGAAAACATAACCTGAAGTGGATCTTCTGCTATCTAAGCATCCAGTGTGATCAGAGTCAGTATATCCAACGATTTCTAAGTGATCTGACCTTTTGTATGTGAGCATATAGTCCTTTGTTCTCTGTAAATACCTCATAACCTGTTTTGCTGCTTTCCAGTGATCCATTCCCGGGTTACTCAAATATCTACCCAACATTCCCGTTATGAATGCTATATCCGGACGCGTACATACTTGTGCATACATAAGACTCCCTACAACCGAAGCATAAGGGATTTTATCCATCTCAGCTTTTTGTGTGTCCAATTTAGGACACTGGAGCAAGCTAAACTTATCACCCTTTGAAACAGGAGTGTCTCCAGATGAACAATTGTGCATGCCATATCGACTTAGCACCTTATCAATATAGGACTTTTGAGATAGACCAAGTATACCTTCTTTACGATCCCGATGGATCTGTATACCCAAGACAAAAGATGTATCACCAAGATCTTTCATTTCAAAATTTTTTGACAGAAATTTCTTGGTTTCATGCAATAAACCTATATCGCTGCTTGCCAGTAGAATATCATCTACATATAGCACTAGGATAATAAATTTTCTCCCACTGAACTTGACATATATGCACTGATCAACGATGTTTTCCTTAAAACCAAACGAGGTTATCACGTGATCAAATTTCCGGTACCATTGGCGGGATGCCTGCTTTAAACCATAAATGGACTTCTTAAGTTTGCAAACTAGGGGCTTTGAATCATTGAATTCAAAGTTCTCTGGTTGCACCATATATATTGTTTCATCAATGTCACCATTGAGAAATGTTGTCTTTACGTCCATTTGATATAGCTCAAGATCACAATGAGCTACAAGTGCCATAATGATTCTAAAAGAGTCCTTTGTCGAAACTGGAGAAAAGGTCTCTTTATAATCAATGCATTCCTTTTGAGTGAAGCCTTTGGCGACTAAGCGTGCCTTATATCTTTCAATGTTACCATGCGAGTCCCTTTTGGTTTTAAATATCCATTTGCAGCCAATCGGTTTCGCTCCTTTAGGTAACTTGACAAGATCCCAAATGCCATTGTCTGCCATTGACTTCATCTCCTCCTTCATGGCTTCAATCCACTTATCAGAGTTTGAACATGATTTGGCTTGACTTACAGATATCAGATCATCCTCCACCCCAATGCCACATTCATGTTCATTGAGATATACAATGTAGTCATCTGATATTGCACTTCTTTGTTCTCTAGTGGATCTCCTAATAGGCACTTCTAATTGAGGTGGTTGATTGTCATTGCCTGGAATAGGCAAAGTTTCCTGATCAACAGTAGGAAGTATGAAAGGTAAAATTGTGTTTTCAACATTATCTTGATTTACAATTTGAATAGTGTCAGGTATGGTTAACCTATCATTTTCAATTGTTACTGTAGTGAGAATGTTAACACACTCCTCTGCAAACACAATATCTTTATTTTGATTACTCCCACTGTAATCAACATCCTCAATAAATTTGGCATTCCTTGTTTCGAAAAAGGATTTGGTTGAGGGATTAAAGAATTTGAAACCCCTAGATTTTTCCGGGTAACCTACAAAATAGCAACTAATAGTTCTTGAGTCCAATGTCTTTTCATTTGGCCTATAAGGCCTAGCCTCAGCTGGACAACCCCAGACATGCAAGTGCCTAATACTAGGCTTCTTACCTGTCCATAACTCGTATGGGGTTTTAGTTACTGCTTTGCTAGGAACTCGGTTTAAGATGTAAACTGCAGTTTTAAGTGCTTCGCCCCAAAGTGATTCTGGTAAAGAAGAATGACTAATCATACTTCTCACCATGTCTTTAAGAGTTCGGTTTCGTCTTTCAGTTACACCATTTTGACTAGGAGTCCCAGGCATGGTGTACTGAGCAACTATTCCACACTCAGTTAAATATTTGGCGAAGGGTCCTTGACGTTGTTCACCTGATCCATCATATCTGCCATAGTATTCACCACCACGGTCAGACCTAACAGCCTTTATTTTCTTGTTTAGTTGATTTTCAACTTCAGCTTTGAAATTCTTGAACACATCTAAGGACTGTGACTTCTCATGAATTAAGTACAAATATCCATAGCAAGAGTAATCGTCTATGAAACTAATAAAGTATTATTGTCCGTTCCATGAAGCCGTAGGGAACGGACCACATATATCTGTATGAATTAGTTCCAATAGTTCATTACTCCTATTTGCACCTGTTTTCCTTGTGTTTGTTTGTTTTCCCTTTACACATTCTATGCAGACCTTGAGATCGATAAATCAAGGAATTGAGAATTCCTTCGACACTGAGTCTTTGTATTCTCTGTTTAGAGATGTGGCCTAATCGCTTATGCCACAACATTGAAGAATTCTCATTAGTTATGTTTTTTTTAATACCAATGTTACTTGAGTGCAGGTTTTCAAAATGATTAATTATCTTAGAATCCAGTTTGTATAGTTTGTCGATACGAGTGCCAGTGGCTACAACTTGGGAATTTAGAGAAACAACACATTTACCATTTCCAAATAGACAAAAGTAACCAGAATTGTCCAAATTAGAAACAGAAATTAAGTTCCGTCTAAACAACGACACAACAAAAGTTTCATCTAAATCCAAATAAACACCAGACTCTAACTGAATTCTAAAATAACCAATAGCTTCAACAATAGCTGTGTTGCCATTTCCCACATAAATGTATTTTTCACCATTAGTTGGCTTTCGGCTCCTGAGGCAATCCTACATAGTAACACTTATGTGAGTGGTAGCACCGGTATCCAGCCACCAAGTGTCAATTGGTACTCAAGCCAAATTAACTTCAGAACAAACAAAGTTGAGAAATATACCTTTCTTAACACGCTAGTTAGCGTACTTGGTACATTCTTTTTTCACGTGACTCGGTTTCTTACAAAAGAAGTAGAGAGCAGCCGTATTCTGTTTCTTTTGTGCACCTTGCACTGTTCCAGAGTTTGTAGTTTCTTTACCTTTATTCCTTTTCCTCTTATTTGAATTTCCCTTAGAAGTTGTTGCTAAATGAGCACTTTCAATCTTCTCTTGTTTCAACCTTTCCTCTTCTTGCACACATTAAGCTATAAGCTCATTTAGAGTCCACTTCTCCTTTTGAGTATTGTAGGAGACTTTGAACTGACTGAATTGTGCAGGTAGGGAAATCAAAACCAAGTGCACGAGTATGTCATCAGACAACTCCAGCTTAAGTGCCCTTAGCTTTGTGACAAGATTAGACATTTCCATTATGTACTCCCTGATGTTTCCTTTTCCCTTATAGCGCATTGAAACAAGCTTGGTTAGTACAATGCTTGTTTCGATCTTTTCGTTTGCAGCGAATCGGTCAGAAATTTGCTTAAGAAAACTCTCAGCATTAGCTTCATCAGGAATTCCTCCTCTTATGGAATCCGGAATGGAATGCTTCATGATCATCAGACTCATGCGGTTTGCACGTTCCCACTTCTCGTATGCGCTTATCCTTTCAGTGATCGATCTTTGGTCGAGTCTGCAGGACGTTCAAATCTAAATGCAAAGTCTAGATCCATGCAGCCAAGCACAATCATTATGTGCTCCTTCCATTTCTTGAAGTTTGTGCCGTTAAGCTCGGGAATATTGTTCATGTTGGCAGAAATTGATGACACTTTAAGAAAGAAAACAAAATAAAATGCTCACGATTAGTTAAGAAGTCAAAATAACAAAATTTGTAAAGGGGGTGATTACAAGATCGCTAACACAACATTATTATTCAGTATTTGGACAAAAATAATAATTTATAAGTGGTCTTCTTGATCATAGTAAAAATATGGATACTAAAACGGCCTAACAATGTGTCTTTCTTTTGACCGACGCATTGTTAGCATGTTATACCAAAAGCTTCACATAATTTAATACTACCCATCGTGCCAAAATAACCTTCATTTGGGCCGATTATTTTGCATAGATATGTAATTAAATTACCAATCATTTATCCAAAATAATCTTCCTTTGGGCTGATTATTCCGCATAAATGAAACATGCATTGTCATTCTAAATTAATAAATTTTACCCAACAGAGGTTACTTTTGCAACATATTGGTTCAATCTATTTAATTCAAAATGATAAGCACCTAAAGTTTAGTTAAAATTAGGTAATTTAATTATAATAAAAATGGACAACTAATTCACCCCAAATTTTGACTTCAGTTAATTATTACGAAATTATAACCTTAGTTCGTAATAAGATTATATAACAGTGGAAGACTTTATATTTTATATGTATGTAAAAATTGTTTAATTTAATCTTTAGGTTATATTTAAAAGAAACATAAAAGAGTCCACTGTTAAAACAAGTCCAATTGACTTAAACCAAAAACGGTGTTGCCTTAAACCAAAGGCAACGTTGCATGCTCTAGAATATCATAAATCTTTTATGTATTATTAAATTAATGGTTATAGTGCCAGAGACTCAATATAATAGCTTGCTATTATGTCTCTGGCACGCCACCCATATCTTGCGCCTCTGCAAGGATATGGCGCACAAGGTAATTAAATTACCTTGGAAAACCAACAACGGTAGCTTGCTACCGTGGTCTGCAAGTCAAGCACGGCCTACGTTAAAAGCAAAACAAAAAAAAAACTGCTAGTATTGAAACAATGCAAGCGTCAGAGACCTACGATCACCAAAGGACGCGACGATCCACGGACACCGCATGGCCAAAGGATGCGACGATCCAAAACATGCGTGTTTCTCTGACACATGCTACGCAGCGCCAAACATGACCCGAATACAAAAAACGGGTCTTGATCAATTTTATACTAGAATTTTAACAAGATTCAGTGACTGTTCATCATTTGTTTTTAGGGAAAAACGAAACTCCATTTCTAAACTAAATGAAACAATTGTTTCGATGATGACAGATGACAGTACTTGTTTTCTACTTCATCACAGACTAAGATAATCAAGAAATCGAATATTTCTACCTAAAAGTTTCTATCTCAGTTGATTATAATTAAGAAAACAAGAAACAACAATCTAAAACAAATGAAATCTCAAATTATACATTTGTAATTCATTTTTCGACCATAAACATACGGAACAGAATAAAAATGTAAGTAGATATCATGTTGAAACAATCTACGTGATATGACTATGATACCACTTATTAGAAATTTAGCCTTCTGATTAATATAATCCAATTTTAAACATTTAATCATCTAGAATCATACGCAGATAGAATCAACAATGATATATATATATATATAAATAAGAACACTAACTTTGATCCATTGCACAGCGGAAGCACAAACAGCAAAACTTGATAGATTCGTGTTCTTCCAAGTCAAGATTCAAATACTGAATGAATTCTCCTTATGGAACAGAGAAAACTAACAATGATCTTTTTAAAAGAAAAATATCAAAAAGTAAATATGACTTGGAGATCACAACCCTATTTATAGTCAAATTTGACTTACGGGTCATTGTGGGCCCATTAATCACAATGACTCGTAATTAGCTTCTATACATCAGATCCATACGAATAATTAATTAATATTTTTGTAGGCCCAATTAATTTACTATAGTTAGATCACATTTTATTAGGCCTATTACCGAGATAAAAATCTACGTACATATATTTATACACATGGCCCGTAAAATTCTAACAGCTATACCGCAGAAGTTTTTCATTCTTTACCTAACAAATAAAATTTTTTGATGCTGCTTGATAGAAGCCACAATTCGCAGGTGCCTGCTCGCCTTTTTTAAGCCGTGAAGTTCTTTAACGTGCAAATTTTCGAAAAATTAGCACATTTCAATCCTGATGGTTACAATTGTTTACATGTAGTTGCTCAAAAACCCAATTGAGTTAAAGTAATGATAATGTTGTCATAATTATTTTCTACAAATAAGTAAATTTAATTTTAATTTTGTAATTTTATAACAATTAATTATAATGCAAAATAAAATATTACTATATAAGTATAATGAATTTATTTCAACTATTATTATTACGTGTTTAATAAATTATTATATTCTTTTAATAGGATTTTTAAAATTACGTTTATTAAGTTTATAATATAATATTTTCGAACCTTTAATGTTTTTATAAATTATGTACAAAACTCTTAATTGTTGTAGTTGTTGTACTTTTAGTTATTGTTGATTTTTTTACTTGTATAGTTGTATAAATATTATTATCTTTTCATATTATATCTATTATTAAATAATAATTGTAAAATTTTATATTTTTATTACACATATTAAAAAATAATTAATATCATGATTATTCTTAACACATTTAAACTTTTTATTTTATTTTCCATATTTACACAATATATATATATATATCTTAAAATGGATTAATCATTTTATTAATTCTAATGTATCAATTCCAAAAGAATATATAAGTAATTGAGTTATAAAACCAATACGCATAGTATATTATATTAAAATAACTATTATTTTATTAAAACTAGAATAATTTTATAAATACTTTTGATATGTTTTTATAAATTATTATTTTATTACTTTTGAAAATAGTTCTTTAACTTTTTCTAAAATTATTATGTTATAATTAATCAAAATTTATATTCATAATTTTTGTCCTTTCTAAATTCTAATATTAGAAGTTTCATTCCTTAGTCACTCTAATTAAAAGTTTGTTAAGAGTAATTCCTTACTCGATAATTTAATATAAGTTTTACTTTAAATCTTTCTTGTCCTTAGAGTGTTATAAGCATAACATATTTCATAAAATTTATAAAATTTTCACATTTATTCTATATATATATATTATGTCACAACTTTAAATTATAACAACATATAATTATGATATAATAAAGTTATTAATTTATCAAATATTAAATAGGAAAATATTTATATCTTTTATTTAAATAAAACTATAAGTCATTAAATGAAAGCATAACTTCACTAACTTATTAATGTTTTAAGTATTATTTTAGGTATAATGAGCTAAATATTAACACAATTTCATTAAAAGTCATCAAGTCAGGTTTAGATTGAAGGGTGCTACATACATTTGCATATCATTAATGAGAAAATATATTTTAAAATTTAAATCTTGAGATATTTTTATTGTTATGATTAATTAGAATTTTAATTCAATTGATTTGAAATTTGTATCAAAAGTCATTAAGTTAATAGTAATAGTTAAGATTTTAATTCAATTAATTACAAATTTTAATTTTACTTAAATAATTTATTAATTATTATAAGAGCGAATTGATAAAACCAAGTTCGTTAACTATAGAAGATTTTGCTATACACGAATGATTATCTGCATCATTTTACAAGAAATGACCCAATTTACAAAATTAAAATAATATCATGTTGGATAGACTAAAGAGTGGAGATTGAGAGAGCATCATCTAATTGACTAATTATACTTATTGGTAAGATCATCAACAGTTTGGATCGAATCATCTCGTATGTATAAACTATGTATTTAGTAATATAATATTAAAATAAAAGAATATTTAGTAATGTAATATTAAATAAAAAATTAAAAATACCTTCATGTTCATATATTTAATCAAAATAACCTTCAATTGGTTGATTAATTTCACTAGCTCTCTCGCATTAATATTTCTTGTTGTAGGAAAACAAAAAACACAATATTAGTTAAGATAATATAAAGATAGATAAAATAAATATATTAAAAAGAAAAGAATTTACTATCAATTTCTTTATTATTTAATCAACTTTGAGTACACATAAGGGCTTCCACAGTGTGATAATGAAGTTGACCACGATGAGGAGTAATGACCCGACCAGTAGTACTAAATGCAGACTCTAAAGCAACAGTGGATGATGGAATAGCTAGCAAGTCTTGTGCAATGACTTGTAAGATCGAATAATTATACGCAGACATCTTCTACCATTGACAATATATCGAATGACTCACCTTTAGTTTTAGGGACACAATTTGTAGAAAAATATTTATCTAATTCCATCGTATTGTAAGAAATTCCAACCCTTTCAAAAGATTTGAAAGAGAATCTGTCAATATTGGGTTAGAAGAAAATGTCAAACTTGAAACTGAAGTCGGAGTTAAACTGCTTGTAGCGCTACTAAGATCTTGATTATAAGTTTGTTGCATTTTGACTATATAATCATTAAACAATTGATACCATAATTGTTTCATGGTATGTAGACACTCTTGAGCTTTACCAGTGTACAATGCACTATAGATATATTCATTGATAAAACATGCTTTACATTGAACAAAGTGCTAAAGATATAGTGCGAAGTTAGAATTTTGTTCCTGAGAATAATTCAGTCCAATTATTGAACAATTTCAACTTCGTACAAAGTTCTCTAGCCAAGCCCCATTGATCCTTTGATGGTACATAGGTATACTGAGAATCCCTTTCGGCTAGTCTAATAAACAATTGAACATATGGGATTGTCGACTCTAACATCTTAAAGGTTGAGTTTCATCTAGTTGGACAATCCAAAAACAACTTCTTTGAATTTAAAATGCATAAATTTTTGCGCCATCTTCAAAAGTTTTGACTTTTTAAGAGTTGTACTCCAATATAAAACACTATTCCAAATATACTCTATTGCTTCCTTTATCGTCTCCAACCCATCCTTCACAATCAAGTTAAGAATATGCACAAAATAACACATGAAATAGCTTACCTCTAGCTAATAAGCTTCAAACCCGCATCTTACCCTTCAGCTTCTCAATTATGGACTGTGGTGGAGGATACTTTGTTGTCGATGTTCAAATTTATCAAATAGTCTTTTAACACGTTTGCCAATTTTTCACATGTATGCGTTGTCGACATATAAATGAACCTATCATTAAAAAACATACCAACATAAATCATAAATTCATAAAATAATGAAAAAGTAAATGATAACAATATTAAAGAACATAAATTAAATCAAAACTCTATTGCATAATATAATGTCTTGTTATTGCCATGTAACCCTTCTTTTGGTTATCAACTGTCCATATGTTTGTTATTATGGCAATTCATCCTTGAATATTCGACAATGCTTTTAATGTTTCTCTCTTCTTGTGTCATAAATTTTGAAAATATCATTTCTCAATGTATTCCAACTTGGAACCTTAATTGGAGTGAATTAAGAAATATCCTTAATCTTTTGATTTCAACCATAGATAATGGTTGCTCATCCCCAATAATCATATTAGCCATTAGATGAATGCTATCCCCTGCAACCAAATATAAAAAGAAACCAACTTCATGCAACACAAATTAATGTAGTAGTGAAAAATAGGGATCGTTCCTACGAGGAATTCAAATGTTAGTAGTTACACAATAAAAGGAGATTATAATTGTGAATTAAACAGAATTTAATTGGAATATGATGTTAAAAAATAACTAATAACAAAATAATTAGAATTTAACAATCAATAGAAACAAATCTTGTTTTTTAGTCTCCTTCATTATTGAACTTGCATTGATCATAGACACTAAAAATAATCAATTTATTAGTTAAGCATTCATCGTGGTAAATTTCTTTACCTATTTTCTCTTATGTTTAGTTAACCAAAACATGTATTTGAATTAACCCTTATTAATTAATAACCTGGATATGATCTCAGATTTAATTAAATAATAGCTTTATGAATTAAGAAAATCGACGACCTAGACAACATACATATGATGTATATTTAGCCTAAACAATTATTTTCCTAACGTAGTAGATAAAAATCCTAGTCGCTATTTTTGATTAAAAAACCTGAACGTCAATATGTTTAATCTAGCGATTGATTGAATAAAATCACAAACTAGTTGCGCACCTAGCTGTAAAATCAAACAATCAAATAATGACCCATAAAAATAATTAATACTTGACTAATAAATCAATTAAAATACAAAACAAAAGTCTCACAATACGTAAAGTTCAATAACTAAGATTTCGTAAACCAATAAATAAAAGTTTAGTTACCCAACATCATGATTTCCTAACTATTTGGATTGTCACTGACGTTAAAACAATCGTTGGTGTTGGGACTATCGCAAGCATCCTTCCCTTCTTTGCACGCTATCCTTCTTTTCTCTGTTGTAAACCCACTCTTCTCCTCTCCTTGTTTACTATTCATCTATGGGACAATTTAACTTTGATGTGAAGTGAATCACACGTTAATACAGCACTTAAAAACACAATAGAATGCATGAGAAGGGGGGGGGGGTTGAATTGTGTATTCCCCTTTTTGAATATCTTTTAGAATTACTTGTTAGAATTAAGATTCTTTACGAAATTCTTATTAATCTGATTGATCAAACTTTTCAATGCTAAGTATATGAATAGTAAATAAAGATCAACTTTGAAACTAAAAGTGAGATAGAGAGTGAGAGTAGTAGACACGCAGATTTATCCTGGTTCACCCCAAACCGTGGGCTACGTCCAGTCCTCAGAGTTTCTTCTGAGATTTCACTATCTCTTCAAACGTTACAGTATTCTTTCACGAGCCTCTTCAGGTCTCTACAACCAGTATTCTTTCACACTTAGCCTCTGCAGCCTATCTGCATAACTTTTCTTTTCGAAAATATTTGAACACTCTCATTATGAAGGATAGCGTTCAGCTAATTCGCACTTAATCGCTTTTAGCTTTGTGTAATTTTCTCAAAGCAATGAAGCACTTGAGTTTTGACTTGACTTGTATTTATAGCCTTCGTCTCTAACTGCTTCTTGATTCTTGAATCTTGAATCTTTAAAGAAACGGTTAATCAGTTGAGTTCTGTAACTAACTCGAACTGACTCTTGCGTCTGTTTCTTTTCTGCGTCTGCGTCTGCGTCTGCTTTTGTTTCTGCGTCTATATCTACATTTGCGTCTGCGTCTTTTATTGTCTTGTGTCATCTGCGTCTGTGTTGACTTTTTACTTTGACAAACTTCATCTGTGTTTTGATTTGTCTGCGTAATGCCTCAGATCCGACTTTTCAACTTAGTCTCATGTCAACTTCATCTCAGATACGTCATCTTCGTCTGTCTCCGAATTCGTCTGTATACGTCATCTTCGCCTACATCTCCGAATTAAATCAGATATCGTCTGTGTCGTTTTATTTTCTTGTATTTGATCTCACTATGTTTGTTATACATCAAAATCATTTTTATGTAAAGTCATTTTGACTTAACAATCTCCCCATTTGAATATAACAAATTACATACAAGAAAAGAAAACAAAACAAAACAAAAAACTTATCTTCTTCTGTCTTCGTCATTGTGGTCACACCTTCTTCATCCGAACATCCTCTCCTCTTACGATTATTTTCTTCTTTTCTGCTCTACCCTATTTGTTATAATCAAAATGATTATCGATTCTGGTTCTTCAGCAGTTCTGCTATCATCTTCTTTAGATCATTCACCGTCTCCTTCATGTCATTGAGTTCACCACGTAATCTACTGACTTCATCTTGACGAAGAGGCTTGATCTTCTTCTGCTGATGGAGGAGCGAAAGGAATTGTAGTAGTATAGGCATCAGATGATGGAGTGTAGTCTTCATTAATCTCAAAAGTCGGTGGACGAATGAATGTTGCAGCTTCAGGAAGATTTAGATCAAAAGGAACTGGCAGCATCAACAACTGTCTTCCTTGCAGGGATAGGGCATGTTCTTCGATAGACGATGTATTAGACAAATGGCTATCTGAAGAACTGTCTCGAACAAGGAACTCGATAAATGTTCTGTTTTTATACTTCCCCACCGGACGGTCTTCCGCACGATTTGTATGGCTGCGGCTTCGCTTGATGCGGGTCTTGTGCGAGAATGCATGCTTCATCAATTTTCCGCACTTCTTCGCAATCGATCTACGGACGGATCATTATCAACATTATCTTCGAAATAATTTTGACTTTCCTTTGTAAAATCTTTTGGACACCTTGGTTGAATATCTGGAACAACCTTTATCTCGTGTTCTCTGTGATTGGGAACATAGTACACGGTGGCGGGGGACGTCTTGAGGGATATGGCAAATGATCAGTAAGCCTCAAGGTATCGTAAAAAGACTTCTCTTTTTCATTTAGTAACTACCACGTGATACCATTAATCAACATAGGTTGCACCGAGCTACTATTTTCTTCACCGGTTCAACACCGATTATAATAGCATTGCTCGATTGGTAATAACTTCTACCAATTTGATTTCCGACTTATATTTCCTCAAGAACTTCGGTAGTTATATACCTTCAAACTTGGTTCATCATCGCCCAAATCTGATCTGCAGCTTGCTTCGGTTGTGTTCCCTTAGAAGTTTCCTGAACCGGCCATTCTTCTGCTGGTTCCTCCTTTATAATGCCAGGTGTCTCATGAACCGTGCTTTCATCCATGGGTTCTTCTTGTTGAGCACTAGGAATTTCTTGAACTGCATAATGCTCGGTTTACGTTTCAACTTGAACAAGATGTCAGCCTCTTTTGTAGACTAACGTCCTCAGCAGTTGAGATGCTCTTCTTTTGACTAACCTTCTTAGTCTTTTTCTCTGCTTCAATTAGTTTTGCTGATTTCTTCACAAGAGATTTTCCTTTAACAGATGTTGCTTTTCTCTTCCTCTCAGTTTCTTTAGATCTTCTGGCCGTATCCTCTTCCAGAATAGAGACTAAGGATCTTGTGGCTTTGGCTGCACAAGATTTAGAAGTTTCTTCTCGCCTTTGTTCTCTGGCAATCTTCTCTTCCTGTTGCCTCAGAGTCCTGATTCTTGGAGATCTCTTCACAACTTCGCTTAAGAGACTTTCTCCTTGTCTCTTTGGCGCACTTTGCTTTGCCCTCTGAGATTGACTTTCTACGACAAGAGGACTCGCCATTTTCATGAGAGGTCTCCCTAGCACTCTCCTTAATTCGGCAGTAGGTGATTTGATACTTACAGGCGATTGAGAACTTGAGACAGGAGTCTTCTTCAATATACGCTCCCCCTCAGTTCTTGGTTTCTTTGAAGAACCGGCGTGATCTTTGTCTACTGTATTCAGACCCATTCGTCGAATAGTATGAGCATCAATCTTGCTCTTCACTGGAACAGTTCGTCTTATACCTTGGTGCAGACGAATACTGGATTCCATAAAGATCCTCGTCAAAATCATACCATAAGGATAACTGGAAGTTTCCTTTAGCCCCTTAACCATATAGTGAAAGATTAAGAAGGGTAGATCTATAGGATTTCGATTGAGAAGAAAGAACAGACATTGTTCATCTAAAGTAGTCACCAAATGCCTTGAACCAACTCTAGGAAGAATGCAATTGAGCAGATTGCATGCGTAACCCTAGCCTTTGGAATCGATTTGATGTCTTCCTTTCTCTTGAATCATTTGTGCCATAGAGCGCCTCTTGACATCTTCTTCTTTCATTCCAACCGAGGACATCCATCGGCCTTGGTGAGCAGTTTTCACCAACGGATGGGCAATCGCCACTTTCTGATCAAATCCTTTGTGACACTAATCGATATTCTATCCACAGAGGATATAATAGTGTCTTCTATCAGACGAGCGTTCTTCCAGAACTCATATACCTCATTTATATAGACAGGTTCTTGTATTTGAAAGAAGTTCTTCCAGCCAGCTTTTATAATCTCAAGTTCTACATCCATGCCGTCACCCCTTAGTGATTCAAAGTTCACAAGTCTTCCATAAATCATTGCTGCTTCCATTGTATAGAGCGAAAGATTATCTTCTGGAAAGCTTTTGAGTGAGAAGATTTTGAGAGAATTGGTAAAGTATAAATGAACCATCAGGAGATGATGAAAAGACTGCTATAATATCATCTTCAGTCTACTTATAGGGTTATGGACTGATGGGTTATCGAATCATTAAGAACCTCGAGTTTATCAGATATTTCCCTCCAAAAATATTCCTTGTGAGAAAAGTTACCAGCTGTAACTCACTGTGTATAACATCGTTAGTTTCTCACGTTATTTTAGCCTAACTGCTCATTTAGCATCACCATATTGAGATTGCATCTTATCTTCTGAAAACGTTCTTCACTCAGTGGTTTAGTGAAGATGTCCGCCCATTGAAGCTCTGTTTCAACGAACTTTAGAAGCACCACCTTTCTCTGAACGTAGTCTCTCAGGAAATGATGTCTGACTTCTATATGCTTTACTCTGGAATGCTAAATTGGATTCTTTGATGTGTTTATTGCCCGGTGTTGTCGCAATAAATTGGAATCTCCTCCTCCTTAATCGAATAGTCTTCGTCGATACTTGATCCACGGCGTCGTGAACAAAGAACTCATGGCGGACATGTATTCTCGCTTCAGCGGTTGATAGAGCAATTGAGCTTTGTCTCTTGCTTGACCAGAGACTAGATTTCCTCCAAGAAAGTGACATCCTCCACTTGTGCTCTTTCTTTCGATTCTATCTCGGCATAGTCCGCATGACGATATCCGATTAACTCGAAATCTTTACCTTTCTCAAACATTAAGCAAAGATCGGTAGTACTGCGAGATATCTCAAAATTCTTTTAACGGCGGTAAAATGAGACTCTCAGGATCGGCTTGAAATCTTGCACACAAGCATACACCGAATGAATATCAGGTCTACTTGTCATGAAGATACAATAAAGAACCGATCATCCTCTATATAGGGTTTGATCCACCTTCTTACCAAGTTAGTCTTTTCGACAAAAGGTTTGAAGGATGCATCGGAGTTGCCATTGGCTTCACATTATTCATGTCAAACTTATTCAGCAACTCTTTCACATACTTCTATTGATGAATGAAGATCTTCTCTTTGGGCTGCTTAACTTGCAACCCAAGAAAGAACTTTAATTCACCCATCATACTCATTTCAAATTCTCTTTTCATTAGTCTCTCAAACTTTAAACACAACTCTTTTGTAGTAGCACCAAAGATAATATCATCAACGTAGATCTGTACTAAGATAAAATCATTCTGAAAACTCTTTCTAAAGAGCGTCTTATCAACTTGACCTCTGCTAAAACCATTTTCTATTAAGAAGGTACTCAGACGATCATACCAAGCTCTAGGGGCTTGCTTTAGGCCGTATAAGGCTTTGTGAAGTCTATAGACATAATCTGGATTTTTAACATCTTCAAAGCCAGGAGGTTGTTTCATATAGACTTCTTCGTCTATAAAGCCATTCAGAAATGCACTCTTAACATCCATCTGAAACAACTTTATATCGTGACAGATTGCATATGCCAACAAAATCCTTATAGCTTCAATTTTCAATGCTTTTGATGACTTCCTCCTTCTCTGAGTCTTATGATTCTTTTGTCCAGCCTTCAGTGCTATTGACTTCTCTCGCTTGGGCTTATCTTGACGTTGAGTTCAACTTCATGAATCTTTAAGGATCCCAAAGAACTCATCTAGCTTTAATATGCTCAAGTCTTTGGCTTCTTGACCGCCAGTAACTTTTGGTCTCCATCTCTTGGGAAGACTTCTTAGAATCTTGCGAGCGTGATCTTGATTATTGTATGTCCTTCCAAGAGCTTTCAATCCATTGATAATTGTTTGAAATCTTCCAAACATTTGATCAATAGATTCTTCATCTTCCATCCCTGAAAAGTTCATATTGATGTACAAGAATACTTATCTTGGATTCCTTAACTTGACTTGTGCCTTCATGAGCAATGGACAATGTGTCCCACATTTCTTTTCTTTGTGTCGCAACCATGCACTTTGTCATACTCGCTTCTACTTAGGGCACACGTTAAGAAAAATTTAGCCTTTGAATTGGTTGTATTCTTGCTTTCGATCGACCTTCCATCTCGCTTCATGGAATAGAACTACCTTCGTCATCTACGGTATATAGGGTCCGTTCTCTATTACGTCCCAAAGGTCTACATGTGTAGATTCGATGAATAACCGCATCCTATCTTTCCAAGAATGATAGTCTTCTCCATTGAATCTTTGGAGGTCTAGTGGTCGAGGCTCCTTCAATGATGTATACATGTGACTCCGCCATTATCTTTAATCCACACTTCGCCAAAGTGATTCTTGGATACCAGGCTCTGATACCAATTGAAGTGAATCACACGTTAATACAGCACTTAAAAACACAATAGAATGCACGAGAAGGGGGGTTGAATTGTGTATTCCCCTTTTTGAATATCTTTTAGAATTACTTGTTAGAATTAAGATTCTTTACAGAATTCTTATTAATCCTGATTGATCAAACTTTTCAATGCTAAGTATATGAATAGTAAATAAAGATCAACTTTGAAACTAAAAGTGAGATAGAGAGTGAGAGTAGTAGACACGCAGATTTATCCTGGTTCACCCCAAACCGTGGGCTACGTCCAGTCCTCAGAGTTTCTTCTGAGATTTCACTATCTCTTCAAACGTTACAGTATTCTTTCACGAGCCTCTTCAGGTCTCTACAACCAGTATTCTTTCACACTTAGCCTCTGCAGGCTATCTGTACAACTTTTCTTTTCAGAAAATATTTGAACACTCTGTTACAGAAGGATAGCGTTCAGCTAATTCGCACTTAATCGCTTTTTCGCTTTGTGTAATTTTTCTCAAAACAGCAAGCACTTCAGTTTTTGACTTCGACTTGTATTTATAGCCTTCGTCTCTAACTGCTTCTTGATTCTTGAATCTTGAATCTTTAAAGAAACGGTTAATCAGTTGAGTTCTGTAACTAACTCGAACTGACTCTTGCGTCTGTTTCTTTTCTGCGTCTGCGTCTGCGTCTGTTTCTGCGTCTGTATCTACATTTGCGTCTGCGTCTTTTATTGTCTTGTGTCATCTGTGTTGGGACCCGATCCCGTAACCCAACTACTTATACGTATTCCCTCACTATATACACAGGATTCCTTATGAACTCTTTTCATCCATTGCCGAATATCCAATCTCTAATCTGAAAATCCCGATATAATTTTTTTTTCATTCTTATTCATCTTAACTCCATTTTCATGATTCGGGTCTTAACCGGAGAACGAAACGAAGACAAAACAAAAGTACATTCAACGGAACGGAGGAAAAGCATACAGAAACGAATAAACATACTGAAAACAAACTACGAAGCACATGAAAATCAAAGACTAAAGAATTGAATCCGAAGCAAATTACAAAGCAAATCGAAGGCTCGAAATTGAAAGCAAAAGCAGTTGAAACGAATCGAATCGGATAACAAAGTGTAGAAACAAACGAAACGGAAGCCAAAGCAACTCGAACTGAAAGGTATAAAGCGGGATGAAAACAAAACAAAAGCGGAAAAAAAAGCACATCGGTTCAAAAGGCATAAGGCGGAAGCAAAGCGAACATCTCAAGCATAAATCAAATAGAGCAAAGCAACAAGACAAGCGTGAGGGCTAATTCCGCCAAAATTCAATTGAGCTAACAATTGGACATTTTTTGCAAGGAAATGTAAGAAACTTGATGAGAAATCACTAGTTCAATTTCGGTGAATCGGAGGTCAAATGAGAAAGTTATAAGAGAAAATGCAAAATGACCAAAGGAATAGTAATTGACCATATGAATAGTAACCGGCCAATTTCCGACCCTTATATCTTTTTACTCCGAATTCCGATCGGGATATATTATACCTCTTTTTTAAGATATCAAGACCCTCTACAATTTTCATGAAGGACGGAAATTTCAATTCCCGCTCTAAAGCGACGAAAAACCCATCCGAAGGTTCAGCCCAAAATTGCCCATGAATAGTAATTCGGGAATCCCAAATGCATAATGGGCAGCAAACTTAAAACGCTCATATCTTTTTCATCTTAAGTCGAAAACTAACCCATTTTATACCGTTTTAAAGTTCTTAACTTGCTCTACAGTTTTCTGGAAGACATCCAAAGTGAATTCCCTCATTATGAGGGTCTAAACCTTAAGCGAAGTTGCTGCCCAAATTTAGAAAAATTTGGACAGCATCTCCCCTAAAAATGCTCTAGCCAAATCCTAAATCTAAACCATCCAAGCTTCAAACCTGCACAAAACTACTTCAATCTTCCTTACATTCATTCATCCAACTTCAAACTCAATTCAAATCAATTGGCAATGTCACAATCTTAGTTATCTATCATTTGTTTTTCTCATTTCCAATTCTACAATCATATAACAATACATTTTAACTTCGAAACTTTTACAATTGCAAACTTCAAAACCATAATAATTACATGAAACTAAACAAATACAATGCTTGAAGGGCATTCTAGCCTAAATACAACCGAAAAGATAAAACTGCATTTACAAAGAACAAACTAAAGCTTGAGACTTCTAAACCAACAAAATGCATCGGATTTTCCTTAATCCCGTCGACGACCGATTCTTGCTTGCTACCGAGGAGGGAAAATGGGGGTGAGCTCGGCGGCTCCGTGGGTAATAACTTAATAAGCGAAATACGCTAAAACCGTTATTCATTCATTCAATCTTTTCATACAAGTCACATTGAGAAAAGCATTTTTAATTTGTCAAAACTCTTCACGGAATACTACACTTCAAACAATTACAAATTCAACAAATATCAAACAGCACATAACATTTCAGAATGGTTTGGTTTCGGTCCTAACAGGACGTACTGCACATTCCCGCATAGCGGTCATGTGCAGCCGTGAACAGAGGGGAGTCCGAAATCGGAACTCCTAAGCCACTTCTTGAGCGTGGAGAAGGCTATCGAGGAGAGCAGTCTGCGACTCTACGGAGGGGACCTAACCAAACCCATACAATTCACATATTCGTGCTTAAAACAAACAGATTGCCCGAAGGCACTTTTCGAAATTTGACTTTCAAATCATATCATTATCAAAACTAATTCAAATATTACAAAGCATCGGAATTCACGTTACAAACCATTTAACAATCCATTCCAACATAAATTCATATTCAAGAATATCACATATAAGTGAAAGACATCACATAAAGTAATTCATATAAACATGCTAAGTCATTGGTGGAAAACATTAGTTTACATTTATTAGAAAAACTTTAATGCATATTATCTCAAGTATTAAGAAATCACCCACCTTAATTTCCTTGCTAGCATCTTGGATTGGTCCAATTGCCTTTCCTTTACTTCCCATGCCTTATTGGACCTTAATCAAGACATAAAATCCTAATTAACATAAGGTCCACATGCTGAATTTTTATAAAAGAATAGAAAACATGCTTAACAACCTACCTAACTATGCCTATGCCATTCCTAAATTATAACTATCAAAACCTATCTCAATGAATCAAACTTTTCAACAATCTCATGCCTTAAAGACACCACACCAAATCTAATTTTTCTTAAACTTTCAAACCCTTCTTCTTTCCTTTTCCTTCAAGACCTCACTTCACTTTTACAAGCACAATAATCCCAATTTCACATCAAATACCAATGCTGGAATTTTGTAGGAATGGAAAACAAACTTGAAATTCAACCTACCTAACCTTACCCATACTTAAACTAAACCATTTACATCAAGACCCATCTAACATTTCATAAAATTCACATGTTCTTACCTTAGAAAGTGAAACCACGAAAATCAGATTTTTTTTTTACTTTTTACTTTTTTTTTTCTTCCATAAAAGTTTAAACCCTTTCCTTACCTTCATATTCACTCTTCAAACACCCATGTTTAAGTAAAAAGGTGAAACTCTCACAATAAAACCCTAATTAACATAAGAGAGCCATGTTGGAAATTTTAAAAGAATGGAACAACTTCCATCTCAACTAACCTAACTTTCCTATACCTTTTAATGCTCTAACAACCATAACCTCTCCTCAAACCGAGTCACACTTGTCGAAAATCTCACCTTATACACTCATAACAATCTGATTCTTTTTCTTCTTCTTTTTTTTTCAAGAATGCAAAACTTGGCTTTCAAACTATCTCACTTTACCTAGCTTTACCTATACCTTAATTCACCTTTTTAAACCCAAAACCCAT
The DNA here is from genome assembly GCA_029891385.1 of Erythroxylum novogranatense. NCBI lineage: Eukaryota > Viridiplantae > Streptophyta > Magnoliopsida > Malpighiales > Erythroxylaceae > Erythroxylum > Erythroxylum novogranatense. The sequence continues at coordinate 39,323,685 of CM057225.1, forward strand.
CAAGAACCTTAAACAAATTTCGACATTTCTCATACCCACTAAAATCAGATTTTTGCTCCCATAAAATCATATTTCTTATGCCCTCTCAAAGCATTATTCCAATCACCATTGATAATCATGAAAATACAAAACTCTAACACAAAACCATGGATTTATCAAACATAAACTATGCTGGAAAATTTAAAAACAAGGGAAAATATGACGTTTATTCAACATCACTCTACTCATAAATTATCTAACCCATTAACATCAAAACTTATCTCCATAACCAACCAAAATTCGGACATCCTCTAACCTATACGAAACCGACGAAAAATCAGATTTGCTTAGCTTCCTAAACTCTTCTTTTCTTTTCTTATTCACTCTCAACACATTCTAATCACCCTTGGCAAGCATGAAGGACAAAATTATAACAATAAAACCATGAATTTCATATTTCTCTTACCTTAGGAGAGACATACGAAATTTGATCTTCTTCCATCACCTCTTCATTTTCCTCTTTCTTCTTCAAGAATCTCTTAGAATCACCCTACTCAAGCATGAAATCATCAAAGCCCTCACCTTTTTCTTCATCTTCTTCTTCTCTCCTCTTTGCCGAAACCCACTTCTCTCTCCTCTCTTCTTAGCATTTTCGAAACTCTTCTTCTTAGACTCACACAAAATGAAGACAAACTAACCTCTTCTTTCTTCTCTTCTAGCAAGTTTCGTGGTTTCTCTTTACTTGAAAAAAACGATGAGCCTCTCTTCTTCTTTTCATTTTCGTAATCTCCCTTCTCTTTTGTTTCTATTCATCTTCTTTCTTATTCTTTGTGAATTCCAGAAGCTTCAACGACAGCTATGGGTTGTTTCATGCCACCTCATTAAAATGGGGGGAAAAAGACTATAATGCCCCTCATTTAAGCAATCTTCCACCATTGCCCCTGCACAGGATTTTGAAAATCTGATAACTTGCGTCCTGATTTCCAGTATCTAAACGAATTAATTTGGGTAAACTTTCTTCTTGAAAATTGTTCCTCTAGATCTTACGAATCCAACGCCACTGACGGCGCTCAATTCGGATCTAAAACGAAGAAGTTATGTCCGAATTACTAACTGACCTGCACAAAATCCGAAACTGAACTTTAACATAACTTCAGTCAAGAATTTGACAATCTTAGGGATGAAATTAAATTTCGATCCCTTCACAAGAGTTGTAGCCCTATCTCTTAACTTTATTTTCCCTCAAGAATCAACTCAATCGGAGTTGTACAGCTCCCGAAAATTGCAAAATACTGAACCATGTTCAGAAAATTATCCAACTTATAACCTATAACCCATCTCTTACTTTGGTTCAATCAATCTCTTTCCATTTAATCTCCTAAAATTATAATTCTTCATAAAATGAGCGTAATTGTCTTAGGAATCCAACGCTTCAAGAATCAAATCAATCGGATGTCGGACGAAAGATTTATAACAAAAGATTGCAAAGGGTGGAGTTCAAGCAAAAGTTACAAAACCTTAAATACCCACCTATAACTGAATTTTTGAAAATCATATCTCTTAATTCGAACTCAGAATTTGACGAATTTGGTGTCTATGGAAAGGTAAAAGGAAGCTCTACAATTTCCTGAAGTACTCAAAATCAAATTAGGTCTCGAAGAGGTCAAAACCTCAATCACAGATTCTGTCCAAAACAGCTTTTCCTAAACGACTTCCAATTTTTCATCGCTCATAACTCCTAGCCCCGATATCGAAAAATTACAAACTTTATGGCGTCGGAAAGATCGACATACGAGCTACAACTTTTAGTAAAGCCACTTTTTCCAATTCCGACTAAATCCATACGACGAGTGGCCTCAAAGTACAGCACATGCAAATCTATACTTAATAACATTTTCAAAACAAAGCATATCTTCCGAAATTCACATCTCTCAATCCCGACGTCGAAAAATAGCAAACTTTATGTCCACGAAAAGCTCTCGACAGAGGCTACAAGTTTCACGTTGATCATTTTCTCAGATTTTGCCTCAATTAAAAAGTCAATTTTTTTTATCAAAGTCAAACTCCAAACGAACTTTGACTGATCATAACTCTCACTCCCGATATCGAAAAATTGCAAACTTTATGTCTACAGAAAACTCTTGACATAAACTACAAGTTTCATGTAGATCATTTTATCAAATTTTGCCTACATCAAAAGTCAACTCTCAAAGTCAAATATTCTCTCCAAAAGTCAAACTTTCTAAATTCTTCAAATTTTCACATTTTTTCTCTTTAATTCTTGCTATTTAACTTCATTTCAATCAACTCATCCACTTTCCTCTCATAATCCATATAAGTTTACTCAAATATCAAAGTCCTCAAAATTAAACAATTCATTTCTCATAATTTTTTCTTAATTTCATCAAATTTCCTTAAATTCATAATTTTCTCACCAATTTCTTTCTCATTTAAAATTCATTTTAATATTTCTATTTTCATCAAAAGTTCGGGTCCAACATTTCTCCCTCTTAAAAGAATTTCGTCCTCGAAATTCACACTTAAGAACATAATATTTCTTATCTCATTCCTTCTCATAAATATTTCTCAATCTCTTCATAATTTCTCAATTCTTAAATCAATTTCTCCATCCAACATCTTATCAAACTCACTAGTTCTATAACTCCATATTCTTTAACATTTTCCTTAACATTCGAACAAGTCAATGGTCCACGTCGTAATGACTCTTAATATGGACCATAATCATCATTTCACTTAATTCTTTGAATTGCTATACACATTTCTCTATCGATTTATCTCATTATTCAAAATTTTCATCTCACATATACATATTCGAAATCAATTCCTCTAAATTCATCATGTAATTTAAATCTAAATTTCCATTTTCACAATCCATCTAAATCAAACAATCAATTAGGTTCTTCCCAATTCACCAAGAAATTCTAATCTCAAATTCTCATCTCCTAAGTGCATGCCCAAAATCAAATTGCTATCATGAACTTCAAAACTCAAGTTCATTAACACACCTAAAATCAATCACAGTTCTTAACCTCACTCAGACAATCACTAATTTCATTCTGAACAAACATATAGCCCATTAACAACATATCGCCCAAGTATCATAATACTGGGCTTTGATACCATAAATGTTGGGACCCGATCCCGTAACCCAACTACTTATACGTATTCCCTCACTATATACACAGGATTCCTTATGAACTCTTTTCATCCATTGCCGAATATCCAATCTCTAATCTGAAAATCCCGATATAATTTTTTTTCATTCTTATTCATCTTAACTCCATTTTCATGATTCGGGTCTTAACCGGAGAACGAAACGAAGACAAAACAAAAGTACATTCAACGGAACGGAGGAAAAGCATACAGAAACGAAGAAACATACTGAAAACAAACTACGAAGCACATGAAAATCAAAGACTAAAGAATTGAATCCGAAGCAAATTACAAAGCAAATCGAAGGCTCGAAATTGAAAGCAAAACAGATTGAAACGAATCGAATCGGATAACAAAGTGTAGAAACAAACAAAAACGGAAGCCAAAGCAACTCGAACTGAAAGGTATAAGGCGGACGAAAACAAAACAAAAGCGGAAAAAAAAAGCACATCGGTTCAAAAGGCATAAGGCGGAAGCAAAGCGAACATCTCGAAGCATAAATCAAATAGAGCAAAGCAACAAGACAAACGTGAGGGCTAATTCCGCCAAAATTCAATTGAGCTAACAATTGGACATTTTTTGCAAGGAAATGTAAGAAACTTGATGAGAAATCACTAGTTCGAATTTCGGGTGAATCGGAGGTCAAATGAGAAAGTTATAAGAGAAAATGCAAAATGACCAAAGGAATAGTAATTGACCATATGAATAGTAACCGGCCAATTTCCGACCCTTATATCTTTTTACTCCGAATTCCGATCGGGATATATTATACCTCTTTTTTAAGATATCAAGACCCTCTACAATTTTCATGAAGGACGGAAATTTCAATTCCCGCTCTAAAGCGACGAAAAACCCATCCGAAGGTTCAGCCCAAAATTGCCCATGAATAGTAATTCGGGAATCCCAAATGCATAATGGGCAGCAAACTTAAAACGCTCATATCTTTTTCATCTTAAGTCGAAAACTAACCCATTTTATACCGTTTTAAAGTTCTTAACTTGCTCTACAGTTTTCTGAAGACATCCAAAGTGAATTCCCTCATTATGAGGGTCTAAACCTTAAGCGAAGTTGCTGCCCAAATTTAGAAAAATTTGGACAGCATCTCCCTAAAATGCTCTAGCCAAATCCTAAATCTAAACCATCCAAGCTTCAAACCTGCACAAAACTACTTCAATCTTCCTTACATTCATTCATCCAACTTCAAACTCAATTCAAATCAATTGGCAATGTCACAATCTTAGTTATCTATCATTTGTTTTCTCATTTCCAATTCTACAATCATATAACAATACATTTTAACTTCAAACTTTTACAATTGCAAACTTCAAAACCATAATAATTACATGAAACTAAACAAATACAATGCTTGAAGGGCATTCTAGCCTAAATACAACCGAAAAGATAAAGCGCATTTACAAAGAACAAACTAAAGCTTGAGACTTCTAAACCAACAAAATGCATCGGATTTTCCTTAATCCCGTCGACGACCTTGATTCTTGCTTGCTACGAGGAGGGAAAATGGGGGTGAGCTCGGCGGCTCAAGTGGTAATAACTTAATAAACGAAATACGCGAAAACCGTTATTCATTCATTCAATCTTTTCATACAAGTCACATTGAGAAAAGCATTTTAATTTGTCAAAACTCTTCACGAATACTACACTTCAAACAATTACAAATTCAACAAATATCAAACAGCACATAACATTTCGAATGGTTTGGTTTCGGTCCTAACAGACGTCTTGCACATTCCGCATAGCGGTCATGTGCAACAAGTGAATGAGAGAGTCCAAATCGGAACTCCTAAGCCACTTCTTGAGCGTAGGGAGAAGGCTATCGAGAGAGACAGTCTGCTTGACTCTACGGAGGGACCTAACCAAACCCATACAATTCACATATTCGTGCTTAAAACAAGCAGATTGCTCAAGGCACTTTTGAAATTTGACTTTCAAATCATATCATTATCAAAACTAATTCAAATATTACAAAGCATCGAATTCACGTTACAAACCATTTAACAATCCATTCCAACATAAATTCATATTCAAGAATATCACATATAAGTGAAAGACATCACATAAAGTAATTCATATAAACATGCTAAGTCATTGGTGGAAAACATTAGTTTACATTTATTAGAAAAACTTTAATGCATATTATCTCAAGTATTAAGAAATCACCCACCTTAATTTCCTTGCTAGCATCTTGGATTGGTCCAATTGCCTTTCCTTTACTTCCATGCCTTATTGGACCTTAATCAAGACATAAAATCCTAATTAACATAAGGTCCACATGCTGAATTTTTATAAAAGAATAGAAAACATGCTTAACAACCTACCTAACTATGCCTATGCCATTCCTAAATTATAACTATCAAAACCTATCTCAATGAATCAAACTTTTCAACAATCTCATGCCTTAAAGACACCACACCAAATCTAATTTTTCTTAAACTTTCAAACCCTTCTTCTTTCCTTTTCCTTCAAGACCTCACTTCACTTTTACAAGCACAATAATCCCAATTTCACATCAAATACCAATGCTGGAATTTTGTAGGAATGGAAAAACAAACTTGAAATTCAACCTACCTAACCTTACCCATACTTAAACTAAACCATTTACATCAAGACCCATCTAACATTTCATAAAATTCACATGTTCTTACCTTAGAAAGTGAAACCACGAAAATCAGATTTTTTTTTTTTTACTTTTTACTTTTTTTTTTCTTCCATAAAAGTTTAAACCCTTTCCTTACCTTCATATTCACTCTTCAAACACCCATGTTTAAGTAAAAAGGTGAAACTCTCACAATAAAACCCTAATTAACATAAGAGAGCCATGTTGGAAATTTTAAAAGAATGGAACAACTTCCATCTCAACTAACCTAACTTTCCCTATACCTTTTTAATGCTCTAACAACCATAACCTCTCCTCAAACCGAGTCACACTTGTCGAAAATCTCACCTTATACACTCATAACAATCTGATTCTTTTTCTTCTTCTTTTTTTTTTTTCAAGAATGCAAAACTTGGCTTTCAAACTATCTCACTTTACCTAGCTTTACCTATACCTTAATTCAGCTTTTTAAACCCAAAACCCATCAAGAACCTTAAACAAATTTCGACATTTCTCATACCCACTAAAATCAGATTTTTGCTCCCATAAAATCATATTTCTTATGCCCTCTCAAAGCATTATTCCAATCACCATTGATAATCATGAAAATACAAAACTCTAACACAAAACCATGGATTTATCAAACATAAACTATGCTGGAAAATTTAAAAACAAGGGAAAATATGACGTTTATTCAACATCACTCTACTCATAAATTATCTAACCCATTAACATCAAAACTTATCTCCATAACCAACCAAAATTCGGACATCCTCTAACCTATACGAAACCGACGAAAAATCAGATTTGCTTAGCTTCCTAAACTCTTCTTTTCTTTTCTTATTCACTCTCAACACATTCTAATCACCCTTGGCAAGCATGAAGGACAAAATTATAACAATAAAACCATGAATTTCATATTTCTCTTACCTTAGGAGAGACATACGAAATTTGATCTTCTTCCATCACCTCTTCATTTTCCTCTTTCTTCTTCAAGAATCTCTTAGAATCACCCTACTCAAGCATGAAATCATCAAAGCCCTCACCTTTTTCTTCATCTTCTTCTTCTCTCCTCTTTGCCGAAACCCACTTCTCTCTCCTCTCTTCTTAGCATTTTCGAAACTCTTCTTCTTAGACTCACACAAAATGAAGACAAACTAACCTCTTCTTTCTTCTCTTCTAGCAAGTTTCGGTGGTTTCTCTTTTACTTGAAAAAAAAACGATGAGCCTCTCTTCTTCTTTTCATTTTCGTAATCTCCCTTCTCTTTTGTTTCTATTCATCTTCTTTCTTATTCTTTGTGAATTCCAGAAGCTTCAACGACAGCTATGGGTTGTTTCATGCCACCTCATTAAAATGGGGGGAAAAAGACTATAATGCCCCTCATTTAAGCAATCTTCCACCATTGCCCCTGCACAGGATTTTGAAAATCTGATAACTTGCGTCCTGATTTCCAGTATCTAAACGAATTAATTTGGGTAAACTTTCTTCTTGAAAATTGTTCCTCTAGATCTTACGAATCCAACGCCACTGACGGCGCTCAATTCGGATCTAAAACGAAGAAGTTATGTCCGAATTACTAACTGACCTGCACAAAATCCGAAACTGAACTTTAACATAACTTCAGTCAAGAATTTGACAATCTTAGGGATGAAATTAAATTTCGATCCCTTCACAAGAGTTGTAGCCCTATCTCTTAACTTTATTTTCCCTCAAGAATCAACTCAATCGGAGTTGTACAGCTCCCGAAAATTGCAAAATACTGAACCATGTTCAGAAAATTATCCAACTTATAACCTATAACCCATCTCTTACTTTGGTTCAATCAATCTCTTTCCATTTAATCTCCTAAAAATTATAATTCTTCATAAAAATGAACGTAATTGTCTTAGGAATCCAACGCTTCAAGAATCAAATCAATCGGATGTCGGACGAAAGATTTATAACAAAAGATTGCAAAAGGTTGGAGTTCAAGCAAAGTTACAAAACCTTAAATACCCACCTATAACTGAATTTTTCGAAAATCATATCTCTTAATTCCGAACTCAGAATTTGACGAATTTGGTGTCTATGGAAAGGTAAAAGGAAGCTCTACAATTTCCCTGAAGTACTCAAAATCAAATTAGGTCTCGAAAGAGGTCAAAACCTCAATCACAGATTCTGTCCAAAACAGCTTTTCCTAAACGACTTCCAATTTTTCATCGCTCATAACTCCTAGCCCCGATATCGAAAAATTACAAACTTTATGGCGTCGGAAAGATCGACATACGAGCTACAACTTTTAGTAAAGCCACTTTTTCCAATTCTGACTAAATCCATACGACGAGTGGCCTCAAAGTACAGCACATGCAAATCTATACTTATTAACATTTTCAAAACAAAGCATATCTTCCGAAATTCACATCTCTCAATCCCGACGTCGAAAAATAGCAAACTTTATGTCCACGAAAAGCTCTCGACAGAGGCTACAAGTTTCACGTTGATCATTTTCTCAGATTTTGCCTCAATTAAAAAGTCAATTTTTTTATCAAAGTCAAACTCCAAACGAACTTTGACTGATCATAACTCTCACTCCCGATATCGAAAAATTGCAAACTTTATGTCTACAGAAAACTCTTGACATAAACTACAAGTTTCATGTAGATCATTTTATCAAATTTTGCCTACATCAAAAGTCAACTCTCAAAGTCAAATATTCTCTCTCCAAAAAGTCAAACTTTCTAAATTCTTCAAATTTTCACATTTTTTTCTCTTTAATTCTTGCTATTTAACTTCATTTCAATCAACTCATCCACTTTCCTCTCATAATCCATATAAGTTTACTCAAATATCAAAGTCCTCAAAATTAAACAATTCATTTCTCATAATTTTTTTCTTAATTTCATCAAATTTCCTTAAATTCATAATTTTCTCACCAATTTCTTTCTCATTTAAAATTCATTTTAATATTTCTATTTTTCATCAAAAGTTCGGGGTCCAACAATCTGCGTCTGTGTTGACTTTTTACTTTGACAAACTTCGTCTGTGTTTTGATTTGTCTGTGTGCATCAGATCGATTTTTAAACTTAGTCTCATGTCAACTTAATCATATACGCCATCTTAAATACGTCTCCGAATTAGCTCAGATCGTCATCTTCGTCTGTCTCCGAATTCGTCTGTGACTGTTTTGTTTTTCTTGTATTTGATCTCACTATGTTTGTTATACATCAAAATCATTTTTATGTAAAGTCATTTTGACTTAACATGATGGACCATGTTACTCATTACTCTCTCGCAAACTCTCCTTTACCTTGCGTCTGCCGAACCTCTTTCGTTCTTTTCTTTTTATCTAACACATCCTCCTCTCTCCTCTCTATTTGTTATCTACCACAGCTCTCTTTTTATTCTAACTTAGCCTCCTTTTTATTGTGTCTAACCTCACGCTCCTTTTTTGCCTAGTTGTCGCCAGTCCTTGATTTTTTGAATAAAAAATCCCAGGTTTATTGTCCACACCACTTTTTAAAAACCCTAAACCTTTCCTAACTGAAATGCCACACTTGTTTGCCCCACTACGTCATTTATTTTTTTACATCTAACCAACTGTGTTTTCTTCTTGATTCCTTGCAATTTAGCTCCTCTCGCTTTCAACATTTTCATTCTGCGTCATTTTTGCCGACATGCCCTTTTTATTCATACATCTTTTATCTGTTTTTAATTTATGCTTCAACACTCCCCATATGTCTGCGTTTAACTTCATGCTAGATGTGTTTTAGACTCTTATTTTTGCATGCCTTTTCCTCTTGCGTCCACCCTTTGGCTTGCCATCTATCATGCATGCATTTTCTTCACACACGTTGATGTTTTGGACGTTGCTTGGACAAATGTCATTGTTTATGCTTCCTCATTTGGTGTTGCATTTTGGCTGGACTACTCCCACTTTCCAATGCCATTTTGCTTTAGACTTCCAACCTATTGTGTTTCAAGCTTCTAGTTGTTGCACGAGGCCATGTCTAATTAGTGTCAACATCTAATTCAACTCTTTTTATCCCAAAATCCTCACAATTCTTTCTATTTAGTTCCAAAATATACCTTAACATAAAACAAGATTAATTACCATTAAGTATAACTTCAAACCTCAAGAACAAAAAATTAACATATAAAAAAATATAAAATAAAGACACTAACAAACTTCTCCATACTTAACTTTTTGCTCACCCTTAAGAAAATTAAACACGACCATCAAATTCTATCAATTCATTTTAAAAGAAACCAAGCGTATGCAATCATTCAAACTTTGGCCAATCAAATGTCAAGCTACTACACACATTATGTTTAGTTTTCATCAGTGCACATAAACAAACTCAACTTATGAAACTGCCATTTAAAGATAATCATAAACTCACAATGGATTTTCCTCACAAAATTCACTCATTTCGCTCAAGTGTTTATAGGTTGTGTTTTGCTCAAAACTCCCAATAGGAATCACACTACTATAGGCTTGCAAATACACCAATTCTCTTCTGCAGTAATTACATGCTAAAATAGATCAAAAAGGCTGTCAAAAGGGTTTTGAAGGGTTCTTCACAAGTATTCATAAAGTAGTAAATATACAAAGGGATAACAAAATGTATTTTTGAGAATTGCATGTAAATAACTAACAACTTAAAATTTATTATTGCTACTATACTTCATCCTTTTGTTTCTTTTCTTTTGTTTCTTTTTTGTTTCTTTTTTTTTAATACTAAGGAAACAAATATCAATAACAGTAGCTTAATACAATGTGCTCTATGAGTAGAAGTATTAGTAAACTCGTCTCAGAAAAAAATAGCTAAAAATCCTAAAACTAGCTAACTTATTACTTTATTAAACTTATGAATATGTAAGGCTAATGGGGTTTAATGTTTCAGAATAAGGTGTTTTCTTTAAGAAACAAAAGGGGTGAAGGCTTAAAGGGGTTTGCAAGGGTAAATAAGATAGGTGGGTCGTTTACGTCAAGGGTTAAAAGAAAAAGGGCCTTAATCATTTCTATCTAGCTTGCATCTAATATATTCAAACCAGTTCAGAGCAAGTTCTGAAGGTAATCACGTAAGGGAGTATCACACATACAAAGAAATGAAATGAATTTTGAATGGGGTCATATAGGCACAATCCTTCATATAGGCTCAATTGAAAATCCGTTATGCTTTTATACACTCAAGCATCAATTTCTGAGTGCACTTATGTAACCAACTGCTTTAATTAATCAACATGATTTACCTTCTATTCAATTGGCCTAATTTGACTTCAAGTATGCAATTCAGTATCATTCCAACTATTAAGATAGAATTTCATGGCTTAACACACATCACATGTAAATTAAAAGACAGAAAAATCAAAATCAAAATGAACAAAGAAACAGTAAATTCAAAACACACAGTCACACAAACATTCATTGTTTCCACCCACACTTAATCTACATTGTCCTCAATGTACTCGCAAAAAGAAAAAACCAAGAAAATAAAGGTTAAAGAAACTTATTTGGTAATGCATCAAGGTGTTGGTGGAAATGACGATTGAAATTTTTTATGTTTGAAGAAAGCGAGCTGGTTGTGCTCCAATCAAGAAGTGGGTATACAGTATCCTAGACCATGGAATTTAATTGTCCCATCAAGCTATAGCGTAGAAGTTGCATGAGGAGCACGCAACATTTTATTCAAAACATGGAAGGTAACTAAATGGAATGGAACCTGGTAGACGCACCAACAACAATTGCTTGACCACCCATTTAATGGTCCCATTATTAAAAATGAAAGTAATGCCACGTAGGAACAAGAGTTTTGTATTTTATGAAGCTTGAGTGCTCACCATTTAGAAACAAGAACAATGTGAGTAACATTAATGGAGAATGAGCCATACAACCACCAACGTAGCTTTTTTTCTTTTTGAGAAAACTAAGATAAATAAAATGAAATGAAAAAAATGAAGAAAAACCAAGAGCGCTTCTTTAACGTCATATTAGCTGGACAAAAAAAATCATTAACTTAGAGTAAACTGGCTCAGCTAGTTTAATTTCTTTCGCAGTTTCAACTTATAAATTTTCGTAATACAGTTTCAATTGATGTCCATTAACTTTAAACACGTTTACACGTTAAAAGTGTTTAAACTCTTAATTTCAACTGCACCACGTGAGAAAAAATTAGTAACAACAAATGGACCTATCCAACGAGATCGTAATTTACCAGAAAAGAGCTTTAGTTTAGAGTGATAAAGAAGGACCTTTTGACCTATGAAAAATTCTTTTCTAATTAAAATTTTTTCATGAAAGGCCTTAGTCTTTTCTTTATATATTTTTGCACTCTCATAAGCTTCATTAGATATCTCTTCCAACTCATGCAATTGTAATTTTCAATTAATTCCAACCTTAGTTAAATCCAAATTGCATTGTTTGACAACCCAATAAGCCTTATGCTCTAATTCTACAGGTTAATGACAAGGTTTTCCGAATACTAACCTGTATGGCGACATACCAATAAGAGTTTTATATGCTATCTTATATGCCCATAGTGCACCGTCTAAACGCAAACTCCAATCCTTCCTATTAGGATTAACCAATTTCTTTAGAATTAATTTGATTTCCCTGAAACTTCAGCTTGTCCACTTATTTGGGGATGGTATGTTGTTGAAGTTCGATGTGCAACATCATATTTCTTTAATAAAACCTCAACAATTTGATTACAAAAATGAGTCTCGCGGTCATTAATTATTATTTTAGGCACTCCAAACTTGACAAAAATATGTGATTTAATAAAATAAACAAAAACTTTATCATTATTAATATGAGTAGCCTTAGCTTTAAGCTATTTTGAAACATAATCCATAGCAACGAGAATATATGTCTTACCAAAAGATGAAGAAAAAGGGCCCATAACATCAATTCCCCATACATAAAAAATTTCACATACTAGGATATTCGTGAGCAGTATTTGGTCTTTTAGTCCTAAACTACCTGTTTTTTGATATTGATCACAAGACTCACAAAATTTATAAGCATCATAAAATAGTTTAGGCTAAAACAAACTACATTTAAACACCTTACGACTTGTCCTTCTAGGACCAAAGTGTCCACCACATGTAAAAGAATGGCAAAGTTTCAATATAGAAGGGATCTCATCATCAGATACACATTGCCTAATAATTTGATCAGAACAATATTTCCATAGATGTGGCTCATCCCATGCATAATATTTAGCATCTCTTTTGATTTTATCTTTTCCATCTCGTGATAAAGCACTAGGTAAAGGCTTGGTAATAAGAAAATTGGCTATGTCAGCATACTAAGGTGTTACCTGTTGCGTGGAAAATAAATGTTTTTATGGAAATTCATCTTTCAGGTTGTTTGAAGTTGTGTCTAGAAGGATATAACTAAGATGATCTGCAATTAGATTTTTGGTTCCCTTTTTGTCCTGTATTTCCACATCAAATTCTTGCAATAATAGAATCCAACCAATAAGAAGTGGCTTTGCTTCTTTATTGGACAACAAATACTTCAATGCAGCATGATCTGAATAAACTATGACATGTGTGCCTAATAGATATGAACGAAACTTCTCTAGCCCAAAAAAACTTCCAATAATTCTTTTTCTATTGTTAAATAATTTTTTTGGGCATCGTTTAATATCATCGAAGCATAGTAAATCACATGCGGTGCTTTATTCATCCTTTGCCCTAGAACAATGCCTAACGCATATTTGCTTGCATCACACATTATCTCAAATGGAAGACTCCAATCTGGGGGCCGAATTATTGGAGCAGAGATTAACTTCTTTGTTAATTCATCGAATGCTTTCCTACATCCTTCGTCAAACTTGAACTCTACATATTTTTGAAGTAACTTACATAAAGGTTAAGTGGTCTTTGAAAAGTCTTTCATAAAGCGTCGATAGAAACCTGCATATCTAAGAAAAGAACGAACTTCCTGTACACTTACGAGGTAAGGAAGATATTTAATGATTTCTATCTTAGCCTTATCAACCTCAATTCCCTTAGAAGACACTACATGGCCTAATATTATCCCTTAATCAACCATAAAATGACATTTTTTCATAATTCAAAATCAATTTATCTTCAATACAATGTTTCAAAATTTTTTCAAGGTTAATCAAACAAGTATCAAAAGACTCAATCAAGCAAGTATCAAAAGACTCACCATAAACTGTAAAGTTGTCCATAAAAACTTCAATACAGTCATCCACATAATCAGAGAAAATACTCACCATACATCTTTGGAACGTGGCAAGTGCATTACATAGTCTAAAAGGCATTCTTTGATATGCAAAAGTGTCAAAAGGACATGTAAAAAATGTTTTGTCTTGGTCCTCTGATGCAACGGAAATTTGGTGATAACCTGAGTAACCATCTAAACAACAATAATGAGTTTTCCCTACAAGTTTTTCAACCATCTAGTCAATAAAAAGAATTGAAAAATGATCTTTACAAGTAACAATTTAACTTCCGGTAATCGATATAAACCCTCCACCCATTTTGCACATAGGCGGGCACCAATTCACCTAACGTATTCTCCACCACGGTTACTTCAGTTTTCTTAGGAACCACTTGTACTGGACTTAACCATTTACTATTTAAAATTGGATAGATTATTCCATCATTGAGGAGCTTCAGAATCTCCTTCTTGACTACCTACATCATTGGTGGCTTCAATCTTCGTTGAGGTTATCGTGTTCCCTTAGCTCCATCGTCCAATAGAATTTGGTGCATACAGATTGATGGGCTAATCCCTTTCAAATCTACCGCAGTCCATCCAAAAATGTCTTTGTAATTTTTCAACATACCTAATAATTTTGTTTCTTGCAAAGATGTCAGTGTGATGTCAGTGTGCTTGAAATAATAATAGGAAGAGTTTCATGCTCACCTAAATACACATTTTTCAAGTTACCTGGAAGAGCCTTCAATACCAATTTTGGTGGCTATACAAGGGATGGCAACAAATTCGAATTATTTCCATCTAGTTCCAGGAAATTTACATGTTCCTCCAAGTATTTGTTCCACTCTAAAATCTACATACTGGTATCCAGCTCTTCAAGAATGGCAAGATAACTGGCTAGTATTTTTCCTTCCTAAACATCCAAGCTATTATCTAATGCAATTCATAATTTATCTAGTCCATCTAAACATAATGTTTCCTACACTAAAGTATCAAGAAAACTCACAGAAACAAAAGATTGATCATCATTACAAAATTTTTTAGCGCCCGCTTACCGCAGGGTACACGCCGGGACACTCGAAGGGCATTCCGGTACATATTCTACGATAAGAGCGAGCTACGTTCGATCACTACACTCACTTCACATGGCATGGTATCATTAATCACTTATAAAGCATCAATAGAAAATCACAATATTTTAAAACTAACTTTTTCCTCATTTCATTTCTCAAAACCGAAAGTCTACATTGTGTCTTTCAACCTTTATTACGTGTACATCGACAAAACCTAGTACATAAGTACTACATGAAAGAGAAAATAATATCAAATATATCAAATCCATCTAAAAATCTCAGTTGACTAACCTTTAAGCCATGACTTCTCTTGCCAAATCATAATCTACAAGGCAATAGAGCCCCTCAGTAGCTAGAGTCGTCTCTCAGTCTTGAAAAGACAACGTTGCAATTTTGGTGAATTTTGCGAACTCAATGACGTAACCATCAATGATGGTTCACTCAATTCATACAACACATCATTTCACATAACATAAAATCACATTGTTGCATATTTGATCACGTTTCACATTTTCACTTAACCATAAGTAAATTATGCATTTCAATAAATCAAACATACATAACCAAATGCATATGAAATGATCGTGAGATATTGTGTCCGAATGCCTGAACTGTCCCGTATCTATTTTGGATACTGGGCTCATTAATAACTGTCCCGTATCTATTTTGGATACTAGGCTCATTAATAACTGTCCCTTATCCGATGAGGATACAAGGCTTATTACACTTTGAGCCTAAGGCTCTGAAACACTTGTAAGCTCAAGGCTCATTTTCATTTGTTGAGCTTCAAGCTCTAATCATTGGTTATTCTAGTCACAACTTCCATTATCTGATTATGCATTCATGAATGGAATGCATGTAACACAATCAATCACATTATAAAGAACATAAGTCTTCACATTCACATTTAAGCAGCACTTCAATATCTCAATCCATATTACACAATCATCGGACCTTCTGTTCGGAATCCATAATCAAATCTCATTAATTCATTATTCAAAACATAATTATAAGCAAACAATAATTGAGAGAAATCATCTAGGTTACTCACCAGTTGCTTCCGAAGCTAATTCCTGGAAGTTTCGGCAACATCTGGAGGTTGACGTTCCAGTTGCTCCTTTATATCAAACAACATACGCATATGTCATAATATGCAAAATTATAATTGTCCAATTATTGGGACCCGATCCGGAGACCAGATCCCAATCGAAGAACGTAACGAAAGTGGTCGAAAACAAAGTGAATGCACATCGAATAATTTGAATCCGAAGGCGACACAAATAGCAAAATGCGGAAACCAATAGCAAAAACGAAATCGAATCGCAAAGCAAAAGCAGAATTTGAAATAACGGAAACATAAGGCGAAATCAAATCGGATAGGTATTGGGCCAAAACAAAAGCAGATGAATGGACGAAAACCAAAGTGAACGAATCGAAGCAAATCGAATAATCGAAGCGGAAGCAAACAAATGGTTCGATTAAACTGAAAATCACATTCCGACATCCGAAGCGTATATCGTTGAACATTACTCACGTTGGAAACCATAAGACATTTCAAAACCGGTATACATTTTTTTCTTTTATTTCTTTTCCATTTTACTCAATTTCATACAAAGCAATACTCTTTTTCAAATTGGAATTCATCAATTCCATAATCTCAATCAAAAACTCCAATCATACTATTCATCTTATACAATTATACAAATCTCATATATTCATATTATTTCTACCAAAATTTCGGCAGCATAATGGCTGCATCCTAACTAACCTAAAACCTACAAGTTGGCAAAATAAACACTTCTATAATTATCACACAGTAACCAGTATCATCGGACACTCCGTCCGGAAATTCAGCATACACAAACACAATCCTATTTCTAAAGTACTTCAATAATTCGCAATCAATCAAATTCATCCATATCACCAACACATTTATACCTCAACTCAAATTACATATGAAACCATAATGCACAAACTATAGCCATACACAAATCTATATCTCAATCTTAATACATAAATCCATAATTCACTTACATCCCGAAATTAGATATACTACAAACTTGAATGGCTTTACAAGCCATAAACAATGCCAAAAATCCTAATTTCATAAGACATAAGCGATACAAAATCAAACAACACATCTTGACATTCTTTCATCCGATCTCCTGCTCGAATACCTGAAGATGGGGATGAAAGGGGGGGTGAGCACAAAGCTCGTGGATAAAATGTTTATAAAACGAATAATAAGCAAAAACATTTTTTAAGGCGTTTGACAGTTATAAACATTTCTCAGTCAGAAAAATTCAAAAACTAGTATTCAAACTTTTCAACTCTTCAAAATCAAAGCATCATCATCAAATTAAAAAATGTCATGATTTAACGCTCACTTTTGCAGTTCTAAAATTTCTCAAATTTTCACATTTCATAATCAAATTCAAAACATGAAATGCATCACAATATACACAAACCAAAAACACATAACATATCAAAACGGTTTGGGTCGGTCCAAAATGGAACGTACTGCACATTCCCGCATAGCGGTCCTGTGCAGCCGTGAATGGAACGTACTACACTTTCCCGCATAGCGATCCAGTGTAGCTGTGACTTATGGGAGTCCGAAATCGGAGCTCCAATGCCACTAACGGACAACCGAGAGAAGGTTATTAAAAATGAGACCAGTGCACTGACTCTAGCTTAAGGGACCTAACCAAACCTACATACCACATAATTATACTCGAAAATTGAATTGCCCGAAGGCAGTTTTAAAATCTTATTTTTCACATCGTGTCACACTTGACACATTCACAATCACATGAATTCATATAGCAATTTAAAAAATGCAATTTCAAATCCTCAATCAATCACATAACAAACAAAATCATATTCAATTTACAATCATTCATAATGTTAGACCCCACCCCCACCCGTAGGTGTTTGCAGGTTATACTGCAGCGAGTGTTTGCGGGTTATACCGCGTCATCCAACCTTAATCAGTATTGTCCTCTTTGGTCATGGGTGAGCCACGGCTCGAACCCATGATCTCAAGGTTTTATTCCACTTTATGTGGACGCCTCTCACCATTGAGCCAATTTGGATGCCGCGGTATAACTCATGAACACTTTCATTGCGATATAACTCCGCAAACACCTACTGGAAAATGGGTCAAAGGCGAAAATGTTAGACATCGATCCCTTTTTCCTTATTAAATAGGTTTGCAATTTAAATTGCCTTTTGGTTAGTATGAAATTAGGGTTTTATTAGATTTCCTATTGGTTAGGATAATTTGGGATTTTAGTGCAATAATTATTAATTGAAGGAATTTAGTTAAATTAGAATTTTAAATTTGGTGTTAGATTTTAAAGAATAAAAAATGGTAAGTGAGGCCATAAAATAGTGTTAGGATAAATTAGAAAGTGTTTATAAGGTTTTAAGGCTTTAAGTTACTTAAAATGGGCTTTTAGGCCTTTAGCATGTCTTTTAAATGATGGGGAAGCTAATAAGTGGGCTAGGGTTTTTAAAGGAGAAGTAAGTGAAAAGAAAGGAAGTAAGTGGGCTTTTAAGTAGGGCCCACGAAATTATTAGATGGAAGGAGGAAAGATGAAAGTTTAAGTTAAAGAAGGAAAATGAAAATTTGGGAAAGGTTATAAGGAGGGAAAAGACTTGGGCTTGAAGAATTGGGCTTAGGGCTTAAGTTAAAGAGATAGGTTAATGAAGAATTAGGGTTTAAGTTAAGGAAGCTTAGGAATTAGAAGAGACTAACGAAAATTAAAAGAAGAAGGAGGCTTTAGTTAGGTGATGTCATTTTGCTTAGGGAAAAGAGAGGAAGAGAAGCAAATTAGGTCATTTATGCTTTAGCCATCTGAAAATACAAAGGAGAAACAAGAGTGGGAGAGATTGACCTTCAAGAAAAGAAGAAGAAGAAGAGAGGAAGGTAGGGTTTTTTATGCTTGAAGAAGGTTGATTTATGTGGTAGGAAGAGCAAGGGAAAGTTCCTCCATCTTTAGAAGCAAAAAGAAGAGATTTGGTGGGTGTTGAGAAGGTAAGAGATTTCGAAAATTTTTTGTTTTATGTTAGGGATTTTACCTTTCTTGATTCATATTGGTGATTAGAAGAGTGATTAGAAGGAGATGTTGTTGGAGGAGAAAGAAAAAAAATCAGATTTGTGTTAGGCTAGGTTTTCGAAATTTAAGAATTTATTTGGTAGGATTTTGTTTTCATGCTTTAAATGGAAGATTGGGAGAGGTTTTAGAGAAAGAATGAGAAAGGAAGGAGTTTCCTATCATTAGAAGATAATAGGGTGATTGCCGTGAGTGTCCTAGAGGGAAGAGGATTTCGAAATTTAATGGTTTTGTTGTTAGCTTGATGAATAATGGTGGTTTGAAAGGTATTGGTGAAGGAAAAGAAAAGAAGAAGAAGTATAGTGGCTTAGTAAAAAAATCAGCATGGGTGTATGGTCTAGGGCTAAAATTTTGAAAATAATGGAGTAAATTGATAGGGGTTATGGTTAGTATAGCTTAGGAAAGGTTTTGGGAATGGTTAGGTTAGATTAAAGTCAAGTTTATATAGTCTTGGAAAATTCCAGCATAGGTGTTTTTTTGTTAATTAGTATTGTTATGCTTTGTCTAGGTCATTTAAAGGCGCTTGGAGATTGAGGAGGTCGAGAAAATCAATTGGGTCAAGATATCCAAGTTTGAATCAAAGAAGTCAAGGTGGGTAACTTTTTAATACTTGAGTAATAAGCTACCTAAATATCTCTTAAATGTTTTCTATGATTTTCAAAGTTTGAATGAAGTGGTGTTTGTGATAGTTTAGAAATGGATTGTGTGCCTTGTTATGTAACTAAATTGTGTAACTAATTGTAAATTGTTTGTCAAGATTGTATGATTAATGACCATGTGTGGCGAATCTTTGTGAATAGTGTAAAGTATGGAAGAAGTATGGAAAATATTTGGAAAAGCGATAAAAGCGAAAAAGATTTGAGTATGTGATTTTGGATAAATGCCTAATGTGAATTGCATGATTAATTGGGTTTGTAGTGATCCCTTTGTTAGCAATACGCACATGCATTAAAGCCTTCTCACTGCCGCCTGCTAGTGGCATAGGAGCTCCGATTCGGACTCCTCTCATTCCATGACTACACATGGTCGCTTGTCGAACATGTGTAATACGTCTGTTAGGATCACTCAAACCTTCAGTTATGTGATTATGTGCTGTTGTATGATATTTGTTGTTTTATGTAAATGTTTCATTTATTAGAAAATGAGATTACTTTGACTTGAAAAATTTAATCGTTGATGAATGTTTTAGCTTGTGCTTGGATATTAAACTGTTACCCACGGAGCCGTCGTGCTCACCCCCTTTCCTCCCTCCACGGGTCTTGGCGAAAGCGGGTCATCGCATCGGGAGTGAAGCATTACTCGATGCTTTTGCTTTTGGAAATTATAATTTTGAAACAAAGCTTTGGTTAGCATTTTGGCTAATGAATGTAGTTGTAAAATTTCTTTTGAGCTTTTGTTGTATTCGGCCAAAATGCCCTTTAAAGCTTTGTAACAATTATGTTTTCATGTAATTATTAAGGCTTTGGCGTTTCAAATGTAATGTGTATTGTATAAGTTTCCATATATATGGATGTATGGTTGTATGTTTGATAATGTTAAAAGCAAACATGATGAGTTGGAAGTGAGGTAATGTTTAAGAGTTAGGTTGAAATGTTTGGGATGCCTACATTGTGATGTTGCTTTTGAGATTGGTATTGAGATATTTGTAGTTGGATGTTGTGAGAAATTGAAATGATAAAATGCTAGATACCTAAGAGTGTGTTGTTGCCATTTGGAGATTGATGTGGTATGGTTGTTGGATATGTATGAAAATTTGGAAGATAGAAGTGATTTTGTGTAGGTATGGAGTTTGGTTGGAAATTGAAGAGTTGGCTAGTGCGTTTTTAGGGAGGTGCTGTCCATTTTAAAAAAATAGGCAGCCACCTTGTTTTACTTTAGAACACGTTAGAGTGATAATTTGAATAAGGGTATTTCTTAAGGGTTGTAGAGCTTGTCAAGATCTTTAAAATGGTATAAAATGGGTTAATTTTAGACTTGAATGAAAAAGTTATTAACTTTTAAAATTCCTATTACTATTCATTTGGTAAGGGTTACTATTCATATGGTCATTTTACTATTCATATGGTAATTAGCTAAGCAACAACTATAATCAAGTTTCTACTTCTTTTAATGATTGAAATGACTTTTGTTTTCTTCATGAAATAAACAATAACTCTTATAATTCGAACTTGGGGTAAAGGTTATAAAATGCAAAATAAATTGTTTTAAAGCAAATATAATATCTTTTCTTATTTTCCTTGATTCTTATCCATTTGACCTCCGATTTGCATGAAATTTGAAGCATGGATTAACTAGTAAAATTTTCTATTTCTTTTTAGTAAAATGAGAGTGTCGGGTCACCGTTGGTCTTTATGGCCAATGTGTATTAGGGTTTTGTCTTGATGCGTTTTTGTGAGATATAAAGATCTGAATGAGGCGTTTTCTGTTTTCAATTGACCTAGAGGCATAGGATTTTGGATTAGCTTAGGCATAGGAGTAATTATGGGCCCTAAGCAGATCAAATTTTACTAGAGGATAATTAGGGTAAATTTATCCGGTTCATTCGGATGACATGCACTTAAGTTCCATTCGAGGTTTCCTCGGTGGTGAGAATCCCTTCCTCGTGGGATCTGGCGTCCGGATGTCACGTGGGGCGTCGGACACGTGTCGCACTGAGGAGGGTTCAACACTTATGGTATCGAGCTTCGGTTTAGATTCGAGTAGAAGGAAAACTTTAGGGTTTTCATGATTTTTATTAAACTTACATGATTTGTGTTCTTTTGCATCGTTTTAATTGATTTTACATGCCTATATGGTGATTTCGATTAATTGATGATTTTAGATGATTATAACTTGAGCGTTGCACGATACTTTTTTGAATTAAAGTTTTTCACTGGTTTTCTTTTGAAGGAGTAAATATGCCACCCCGACGTAGATCTCGAGGAACTCGGTCTCGCTCTAGCTCTCGCCGAGGAGCAGATGAGTCTCATGTCCCACATCTGAGGACACACTCGGCTCTGGCTCAGAGGCACCTAGTGTACAACTGAGGAGCAACCTCCTCCTCCTCCTCTGTTATACTGCGATGGATCCATGATTTTCGAGCTTTGCCCGAGCTTTCACCTTAGCCATGGGGCGGGATCTCGAGTGCAGTGCAGCTCCGGTGATTCTGGTAGGCGGTATGATAAATTCTGGAAGTTTGGTGCGGTGGACTTTCATGGTACCACCAATCATGAGGAAGTGAGGCTTAGATGAAAAGAACGAGAGAGGTCTGAGTGCGGATGAAATGCAGATGAGGAGAAGCTTGAGTATCACGGTGAGTCTATTGCGGGGAATGCTCTTCCTTTGGTGGGAGTCGGTGCCCAGAGTCAGTTGTACCTCCGTGTTATCATGGAGGATTTTGGAGAATTATTCAGGAAAAAGTATTTCTCCGGGTTTATATGCAAGAAAAGGCCGGAGAGTTTATGAATTTGGCTCGAGAGAGCTGTCATTAGTGAATATGAGTTGAGATTCACCTAACTGTCTCGGTATGTAGCATATATGGTGGCTAATGAAGAAGACAAGTGCAGAAAGTTTGAGGAGGCCTCCATCAGGAATCGGGGAGAAGGTAGTGATTCATAATTTCACGATTATCGGCGGTGGGTGGATCTGGCACTCAGGGAGAAAAAGCTGAGAACATCGAGACGGGAGGTGGCGAGGAAAAGAAAGGGCGGAGAGCGATTTCCTAGGAGAGGGTAGTGTTGAGGCCGCTTCGAGGTGAGAAGAGTTTCAGTGCGAGTCGGGGAGGCGGTAGTGCCCTTAGCGAGCAGGCAATTGAGGCGAGTCAGTCTGAGCCTCCTCGGTGGGAGGAAGCAATGAGGCGAGAGAGCGCGGAACCCGACCCTCTATGTGAGCATTGTAGGAATCCACATCGGGGTGAATGTCGCAGTTGGCAGTGCACCTTCAAGTGTGGAGAGAAGGACACATGATTAGCAAGCTGTCCTTTGTGGGCCGAGGCGGGATCACGATCCGAGTTGAGAGGAGAGTGGAGACAGTGGGGACCAGACCAGCTTCTAGAGTGGGAAATTCTGGGTCAGTGAAGAAGCCCATTCCTTCAGGGAGATCGAGAGGGCAAGCACAGGCTCGGGTATTTCTTTATGACTCGAGAGGAGGCTGCGGCCGCATCAAGGTTATTCTTGGTATGACTCGACTTTTCATTCGATGTTTATGTTCTCTTTGATTACGGTTCCACCCATTCCTTTGTCTCTGCGAGTGTGTTATTGCACGGTATGCATTCATTCTTTTGGATGAGTTTACATTTGTTAGTACTCCGTTAGGGAGGAATTTATTATCGTGTTGGATCTTTCGGGATTGTGAGCTTGTGATTGATGGGTCTAGTTTGGTAGTGGATCTGCTACCTCTAGATCTGAAGGGGTTAGATGTGATCGTCGGAATGGACGTGATGGAGAAGTATAAGGCGAAGCTGGATTGTGGTAAAAAGGAAGTGGAATTTGATCTGGGTGAGGGTCAGAAAGTAGTTTTTAGAGGAGACAGAAAATTGACACCGCCACGGCTTGTTTCAGCTTTGTTAGCTGATAAACTGATGGGAAGAGGCTGTGAAGCCTTCTTGGCGTGTGTTTTGGATACCAGGGTGACGGAGAGTAAGGTGGAGGATATTCCCATTGTGAGGAAATTTCCTGATGTGTTTCCTGAGGAGTTGCCCGATTTGCCACCGAAGAGGGAGATTGAGTTTGCTATTGATTTGGCTCCGGGACGACTCTATTTCGATTCCACCTTACAGGATGGCTCAATTTGGTGAAGGAGCCGAAAGAACAGTTGGAGGATTTGTTAGAAAGGATTCATAAGGCGAGTTTCTCACCACAGGGAGCGCCGGTCTTGTTTGTTAGAAAGAAAGATGGAACCTGGAGAATGTGCATTGACTACAGAGACTAAATAAGATGACAGTGAAAAACAAGTATCCATTGCCCCGGATAGATGACTTGTTTGATCAGTTGCAAGAACAACGGTCTTCTCGAAGATTGATCTCGTGTCGGCTATCATCAACTCGAGGATTAAGGAGTGCGATGTGAGCAAGACAACCTTGAGACACAGTATGGCCATTATGAATTTCTGGTTATGCCTTTGGATGACCAATGCTCCTGCTTGCTTTTATGGATCGATGAGCAGGGGTCTTTAAGGAGTTTACGGATCGGTTTGTTATCGTGTTTATCGATGACATTCGGTGTATTCGAGAGTAAGGAGATCATGAGAAGCACTTAAGGATTGTCTGCGGGCGAGGGAGAGAATTGTATGCAAATTCACGAAATGTGAATTTTGGCTGCGTGAGGTAGTCTTTCTTGGTCACATTGTTTACGAGAATGGGGTGCATGTAGACCCAAAGAAAGTTGAAGGCGTAGTGGTGGCGCGCCCGACGACGATGAAAGAGGTGAGGAGCTTTCTAGGTTTAGCTGGTTACTATAGGAGATTTATGGAGGAATTTTCCTTAATTCTGCTCCTTTGACTAAGTTGTTAAGGAAAATCAGAAATTTATGCTGGAGTGATGAATGCGGAGAAGTTTTGAGGAGTGAAGCGCAGATTGACTAGTGCTCGGTTTAGCTTTGCCCACGGGAGATGGGAGTTTTACGTATGCAAGGATGCTTCGAAAGGGGTTAGGATGTGTGCTTATGCGGGAAGATAAGGTGATAGCATATGCCTCCGCCGATTAAAGCCTTATGAGGTGAATTATCCGACCCATGATGCGGAGTTAGCGGCGGTCTTCTTTGCTTTGAAGATCTGGAGACATTATTTGTATGGGGTTGAGGCGAGGATCTTCACAGATCACAAGAGTCTCAAATATCTGTTGAGCGAAGGAGCTGAATTTGAGGCAGGCGATGGATTGAGTGCTTTCGAGGACTATGACACATTGATCGAGTATCATCCGAGTAAGGCAAATGTAGTTCTGATGCCTTGGCGAAAGTCTTCCATAGCATATGTTCGAACAGATATATCTGCCGCTATTGGAAGAGATGGCTAAGCTCGGGATCGATTTGACACAGGAAGAGTCGAGTGCATGATTCTTTGCTTCGAGGTAAGACCGATCCTCGAGAGAAAGTGAAAGAGTTGCGATTCGGGATCCGAGTTGAGTAAAGCTGCGGGAAGAGGTGCGAGAGGTAAAGAGTCCGATATGGTAATGAGTGATGATGGACTCTGACGAAAAAAAATAGGTCATGCATTCGGATGTCAAGGAGGTAAAGGATGATATTACGGATGAGGCGCACAATGCACCTTATGTGATGCACCCAGGCGATGCCGGGATGTCTGAGGATCTCGAGAGAACATTTTGGTGGAGAGGTATGAAGAAAGATGTGGCCAGAGTATGTGAGTAAGTGTGCGGTGTGCCCGTGAGTTAAGTGAACATCGAGCACCTTGAGCCGATTGAGGCCATTATCCATTCCTGAGTGGAAATGACAGAGAGTCACTATGGATTTTTTAATGGGATTGCCTAGGACTAGTAGGAGGCATGATGCCATATGGGTGATTGTGGATAGATTGACGAAATCAGCCCATTTTCTGGCAATCAGACAGACAGATCCTCTGCATGTGCTAGCTAAGAAGTATATTGATGAGATAGTAAGATTACATGGGATCCCGGATTCGATTGTATCTGATCGGGACCCTCACTTTACTTCGAGATTTTGGGGCAGTTTGCAGGAGACTATGGGCACTAAGTTGAGTTTCAGCACTACTTTCCATCCTCAGACCGATGGTCAGTCTGAGAGGACCATTCGGACTCTAGAGGGAATGCTTAGAGCTTGTGTAATGGATTTTAGAGGAGCATGGGATGAACACTTGCCTTTGATCGAATTTGCATATAATAATTCATATCATTCGAGCATTCAGATGGCTCCTTATGAGGCTCTATATGGGAGGAGATGTAGGACTCCGGTGTGTTGGGATGAAGAGGGAGGCAGGAGACTTTTGGGTCGAGTTGATCTGAGATGACCGTTGATAAGGTCAATTTGATTAAGCCTGTGAAAGCGGCTCGGACGGGATGAAGAGCTATGAGGATGCTCATGGGAAAGAGATGGAGTATGAGGTCGGTGATAAGGTGTTCCTTAAGACTTCTCCGTGGAAAGGGATTACGAGATTGACAAGAAGGGTAAGGTGAGTCCGGGTATGTGGGACCGTATGAGATTACGGAGAGGTTTGGTCCGTTGGCTTCTGAGTTAGCGTTGCCTCGAGTTATCTCGGATACATGATGTTTTCATGTTTCTATCTTTGAGGAGATATCGATCAGATCCTCCCATGTCATTCAAGTGATGAAGTTCAATTGGTGAGGATTTGAGTTATGAAGAGCTTCAGTTCAGATTTTGGATACAAAAGAAAAGGTTCTCGAAATAAGGCGGTGCATTTAGTAAAAGTGTTATGGAGGAACCATTGGTGGAAGAGGCCACATAGGGAGCGATGGAAGCTATAAAGGAGAAGTATCCTCGACTTTTCATTGATTCAGGTAAGAATTTCGAGGACAAAATTCTTTTAAGGGGGGAAGAAATGTTAGACCTCGATCCCTTTTTCCCTATTAAATAGGCTTGCAATTTAAATTGCCTTTTGGTTAGTATGAAATTAGGGTTTTATTAGATTTCCTATTGGTTAGGATAATTTGGTATTTTAGTGCAATAATTATTAATTGAAGGAATTTAGTTAAATTAGAATTTTAAATTTGGTGTTAGATTTTAAAAGAATAAGAAAATGGTAAGTGAGGCCATAAAATAGTGTTAGGATAAATTAGAAAGTGTTTATAAGGTTTTAAGGCTTTAAGTTACTTAAAATGGGCTTTTAGGCCTTTAGCATGTCTTTTAAATGATGGGGAAGCTAATAAGTGGGCTAGGGTTTTTAAAGGAAAAGTAAGTGAAAAAGAAAGGAAGTAAGTGGGCTTTTAAGTGGGAGCCCACGAAATTATTAGATGGAAGGAGGGAAAGATGAAAGTTTAAGTTGGAAGGAGGGAAAATGAAAATTTAGGAAAGGTTATAAAGAGGGAAAAGACTTGGGCTTGAAGAATTGGACTTAGGGCTTAAGTTAAAGAGATAGGTTAATGAAGAATTAGGGTTTAAGTTAAGGAAGCTTAGGAATTAGAAGAGACTAACGAAAATTAAAAGAAGAAGGGAGGCTTTAGTTAGGTGATGTCATTTTGCTTAGGGAAAAGAGAGGAAGAGAAGCAAATTAGGTCATTTATGCTTTAGCCATCTGAAAATACAAAGGAGAAACAAGAGTGGGAGAGATTGACCTTGAAGAAAAGAAGAAGAAGAAGAGAGGAAGGTAGGGTTTTTTATGCTTGAAGAAGGTTGATTCATGTGGTAGGAAGAGCAAGGGAAAGTTCCTCCATCTTTAGAAGCAAAAAGAAGAGATTTGGTGGGTGTTGAGAAGGTAAGAGATTTCGAAAATTCTTGGTTTTATGTTAGGGATTTTACCTTTCTTGATTCATATTGGTGATTAGAAGAGTGATTAGAAGGAGATGTTGTTGGAGGAGAAAGAAAAAAAAATCAAATTTGTGTTAGGCTAGGGTTTCGAAATTTAAGAATTTATTTGGTAGGATTTTGTTTTCATGCTTTAAATGGAAGATTGGGAGAGGTTTTAGAGAAGAATGAGAAAGGAAGGAGTTTCCTATCATTAGAAGATAATAGGGTGATTGCCGTGAGTGTCCTAGAGGGAAGAGGATTTCGAAATTTAATGGTTTTGTTGTTAGCTTGATGAATAATGGTGGTTTGAAAGGTATTGGTGAAGGAAAAAGAAAAGAAGAAGAAGTATAGTGGCTTAGTAAAAAAATCAGCATGGGTGTATGGTCTAGGGGCTAAGAATTTTCGAAAATAATGGAGTAAATTGATAGGGGTTATGGTTAGTATAGCTTAGGAAAGGTTTAGGAATGGTTAGGTTAGATTAAAGTCAAGTTTATATAGTCTTGGAAAATTCCAGCATAGGTGTTTTTTTGTTAATTAGTATTGTTATGCTTTGTCTAGGTCATTTAAAGGCGCTTGGAGATTGAGGAGGTCGAGAAAATCAATTGGGTCAAGATATCCAAGTTTGAATCAAAGAAGTCAAGGTGGGTAACTTTTAATACTTGAGTAATAAGCTACCTAAATATCTCTTAAATGTTTTCTATGATTTTCAAAGTTTGAATGAAGTGGTGTTTGTGATAGTTTAGAAATGGATTGTGTGCCTTGTTATGTAACTAAATTGTGTAACTAATTGTAAATTATTTGTCAAGATTGTATGATTAATGACCATGTGTGGCGAATCTTTGTGAATAGTGTAAAGTATGGAAGAAGTATGGAAAATGTTTGGAAAAGCGATAGAAAGCGAAAAAGATTTGAGTATGTGATTTTGGATAAATGCCTAATGTGAATTGCATGATTAATTGGGTTTGTAGTGATCCCTCTGTTAGCAAGTGCGCACTTATGCATTAAAGCCTTCTCCGGCTGCCCGCTAGTGGCATAGGAGCTCCGATTCGGACTCCCCTCATTCCTGACTACACATGGTGGCTTATCGAACATGTGTAATCGTCTGTTAGGATCACTCAAACCGTTTGTTATGTGATTATGTGTTGTTGTATGATATTTTTGTTTTACGTAAATGTTTCATTTATTAGAAAATGAGATTCCTTTGACTTGAAAAATTTAATCGTTGATGAATGTTTTAGCTTGTGCTTGGATATTAAGCTGTTACCCAGCGGAGTAGTCGTGCTCACCCCCTTTCCTCCCTCCACAGGTCTTGGCGAAAAGCGGGTCATCGCGATCGGGAGTGAAGCATTACTCCGATGTTTTTTGCTTTTGGAAATTATAATTTTGAAACAAAGCTTTGGTTAGAATTTTGGCTAATGAATGTAGTTGTAAAATTTCTTTTGAGCTTTTGTTGTATTCGGGCCAAAATTCCCTTTAAAGCTTTGTAACAATTATGTTTTTCATGTAATTATTAAGGCTTTGACGTTTCAAATGTAATGTGTATTGTATAAGTTTCCATATATATGGATGTATGGTTGTATGTTTGATAATGTTAAAAGCAAACATGATGAGTTGGAAGTGAGGTAATGTTTAAGAGTTAGGTTGAAATGTTTGGGATGCCTACATTGTGATGTTGCTTTTGAGATTGGTATTGAGATATTTGTAGTTGGATGTTGTGAGAAATTGAAATGATAAAATGCTAGATACCTAAGAGTGTGTTGTTGCCATTTGGAGATTGATGTGGTATGGTTGTTGGATATGTATGAAAATTTGGAAGATAGAAGTGATTTTGTGTAGGTATGGAGTTTGGTTGGAAATTGAAGAGTTGGCTAGTGCGTTTTTAGGGGAGGTGCTGTCCATTTTTAAAAAAATAGGCAGCCACCTTGTTTTAGCTTTTAGAGCACGTTAGAGTGATAATTTGAATAAGGGGTATTTCTTAAGGGTTGTAGAGCTTGTCAAGATCTTTAAAATGGTATAAAATGGGTTAATTTTCGACTTCAAATGAAAAAGTTATGAACTTTTAAAATTTCTATTTACTATTCATTTGGTAAGGGTTACAATTCATATGGTCATTTTTACTATTCATATGGTAATTAGCTAAGCAACAACTATAATCAAGTTTCTACTTATTTTAATGATTGAAATGACTTTTGTTTTCTTCATGAAATAAACAATAACTCTTATAATTGAACTTGGGGTAAAGGTTATAAAATGTAAAATAAATTGTTTTAAAGCAAATATAATATCTTTTCTTATTTTCCTTGATTCTTATCCATTTGACCTCCGATTTGCATGAAATTTGAAGCATGGATTAACTAGTAACATTTTCTATTTCTTTTTAGTAAAATGAGAGTGTCGGGTCACCGTTGGTCTTTATGGCCAATGTGTGTCGGTTTTGTGCAAAATTGCGTTTTTGGTGAGATATAAAGATCCGAATGAGGCGTTTTCTGTTTTCAATTGACCTAGAAGCATGGGATTTTGGATTAGCTTAGGTATAGGAGTAATTATGGGCCCTAAGCAGATCAAATTTTACTAGAGGATAATTAGGGTAAATTTATCCGGTTCATTCGGATGACATGCACTTAAGTTCCATTCGAGGTTTCCTCAGTGGTGAGGAATCCCTTCCTCGTGGGATGCGCGTCCAGATGTCACGTGGGACGTCGGACACGTGTCGCACCGAGGAGGGTTCTGTTAAATAGTGCCTAAAGGCAATCGCCTTTAGCGCGCGTTTTATACAAATTTGTGTACATTCTTTATAAATAAATAAAGAAAGGCATATTTCATTAATTTGTTGTTCATTATTTATGAGCGATATTGATCTGTAATCAAATTAATGAAGTCCATGATATATGACATAGCATGAAGGAAATTATGATGTGATCATACTACTGAGATTCCTATCATGTGCAATTATGTCAAGATATCTAAATTATCCCTAGTCATAGGATTCTTGAGGCTGGACATCGGTGTCCGGAAAGACTAGCACATCTCAAGCTCCTTGATTTGATCAAGCGGTGGATCTCGAAGCTGTAAATATGAGATATTTAGGGTTGAGATGTGGATGCTTACTAGAGGTAGTAAGTACATTGGATGACTGCTATGAGATCATCACATGGATGTCCTATTCTAATGTCGGTGATAATCTCATCATAGCAATGGTGCAAGTATCCTTAGACTTGAGGTACTCGAGGATATCTTGAATCTTGATTACGTGCTTTGACTCCATTCCTTGTTGCCTTACAAAGGTGCGCTCATAGGGTGGTGATTGGAGTGCAGTTTGAGGTATTGAAAGTAATTGAGTAGTCAATAGAGGATTCACCACTTACGTGATAGCGAGAGGATGATACCCATGGCCTCTTGTCGGGGTCATTACTTGGAAATCTCGATCGGTACATATGTCATGAAGAGTGTCTTCATTGACATATTAAGTATTAAGTAATGAGTCCCGGACAAGAACTGAAATCACTGGACTAGATTTGACATAGTCAGTCTAGTAAGAGTTGACACATTGCCCATACTCATAACCAAGTGGGGTATAGCATGGTGAAAGGACGAATTGCACGGTAATTGTCTATGGAAAGGTTCGTGATATGGTCCATGATGAATATAGGTTCATTCGTCAAACCAATTACTTTCCGGTCAATTGGGGGTCATGATGTGTTGCTAGATACCGCTCATGACTTGCTTAAATTAAGTGTTGATCTAAGTGGCCAACATAACCGGGAACCTAATGGGTCACATGCATAAGAGTGTCTCGGAGAACTCGTAAAATAGTTTTAGACTGAGATCCAATAAATGGAGAGCAATCGAATTAAATGGATCCCGATGAGATCGCGACATTGATATTGCTGAAAAACGTTTCCGGGGGTTTTTGCCATACTGGGACCCGGTAGGCCGATAGGACCGACCCCAGTATGACTGGACCACTTCAGCATTTATTTATATATATATATTATTAATTAATTAAGTAATTAATTAATTAATATATATATATATGTATGTACGTGGATGGAGGAGAGGAAGCATAAGAAGCTTCCATTTATATGCTTAGTCATTAATGAATTTAATGGCTAAATGACAAAAACAAAAAGGTGAGATGATGATGCTCGTTGATGATGAATAAGAAGAAGGTTTTGGAATAAAACCTAAGGTCTAAAAAAAGAGCATCTTCGTGGGTTTTTGAAAGAATGAAGAGAAAGAGTTCTCCATCTTTCAAGCTCTCCAAAATCATCATCTCCAAGCTTCATCCTCCTTCCTTCTCCATCATTAATCAAGCTCTCCATAGAACAAAGGTAAGATCTAGCAGTCTTTAATTTGTTCTAGCTATTCCCGGTCAAAGGTTTGTCCCAAGTTAGGTTTCGATCTCTGCGTGGATACCGTTAGAGACGGTCTCCTTTGGTCATTCGGTTTGACTTTGTTATATACTCACATGGATCCTGGCTTTCGGGAAGGTCCCGGAACAAAAATTTTTGTTTTCCGCACCATGGGCATGTGATGCTCACACCGGGATTTTCCTACAGTGGTATCAAAGCCACTTGTGTCGTATATAACGAAGAAACCATGACTAGGTCGGAGTTCCTTATTGCTTGTGACGATGATGCATGTTAATTGAGTGAATTTCGAATTCAGTATAGAAATATATTTTTTGAAATTTTCTTGCCCAGATATGTTCACAAGATGTTGTTGCATATGTTTGTGGAAGCTCGGGATTTATCAATGAGATTTGATATGGTTTTGCTAATTTATTCCCTAATGTTCTGGTTGCTGTCTTTGTGCACATTCCTTGAACAGGCATGCTTATAAATTCGAGAATAAATTGTAGAAAAATGGTTTTTCGGATTTTCTTTCACCTACATGTCCCTAAGATGTTTATGAATGTCTATGTGGATGGAAAAATGTTTTCAAGGTGATTTACTATTTATTTGAGAATTTATTGTGTGCTGCTGGGAATAACTGTGTTGAGGAACACAAATTCTACATTGGTTTTGTTGCTCAGGTTGGATGCGTTTTTGTTGGAAATAAATCTTACAAACATTCATGGAGCATGTTGGGAACATTTAGTAACCTCTTTAATTTTCTCAGAATTAATTGAAATTGTTTCAATGACTTTTTCAAGCAAAACACAAAGCTTGGCAGCTTTGAGACAGTTGCTGGAGCTGTTTTGTTTGAAATGAGAAATTGTGTAATTTTCAGTTCCAATGCCTTGGATCATTTTTAATGTGATTAAAAATGTGTTACATTTATGTTTTATGCTTTCCAAATTGAATTTCTTGAAATTGGGTTTCCAAACAATTTAGGGTGTCAACTGTGTCTCATTAACGTCTCGTTAGTATATTCCCTTATCTTGATTGTTTTGGCCGTCACAAATTTTGTGACAGGTGCCGAAATAGTCTTGATAAAGTGTAGACTACCTAGAGATACTTAGGGTGATAATTTTATATTCTCAAATTATTTGGAAATCTAAATGAATAAGAGTGTATTCATCAATTTCAAGTTTCATGTATAGTTTGACTATATATGGTAAGCATGGTACAATGAAAGTGTTTCATTGGTACATCATAATAAAGGATATTACACTTGGTATTGTGAATTTGATTACGGATTGAGAAATTAGCGATTAGAGAGCGGGCCAAATTCGGTCGACTAGAATATGTTCGGTCATTGGAAAGTGATTTCGATCGACTATAATATGTACGGTCATTTGGAAAGTGCACAGTAATCAATTCCAATCGACTAGAACATGTTCTAGTCGACTGGAACGTGCACAGTAACCTATAGTCGACTAGCACAAGCACCAGTCGACTAGAACATGCACCAGTCGACTACAACAACATGCATAGGTGGGATGATGAATGATTTTAGGTATAGACTCAATGTGATTGATGAAATACCCTAACTCATTCCATATAGTCATGGTGACTATAATCCTACCGCTTGGAGAAGAAGAAGATGAGACCTGAAAACCCTCAAATAATATGAAAACTAACGCCTTCCATTAATATGGGGAGAACCAGAGTTCTTATAGAGTTGGGTTGTTGGGCAAACTCAAGCTCACTCTATACGGATATGTTCGAACCATGGAAAATGAGATTTTCGGATTAATGGGTCGGTTTTCACTAGAAGAGTTGATTTTTTGAGCAAACTCAAGGTCAACGTGGACAGAGGCGAAATTGGGTAGTGTACATCAGATGTACACGCATCAAGAGTTGATGACCCAATGTGTGTGCATACATCAAAAGTTGATAGCACTAGTCAATAGTTGCACCTAAGATAGAAATAGTATGATTGATACCTACCGATTGAACTAAGGTGGCTTGTTGGGCAAACCCAAGGTCATTTTAGGAATGTCGGATATCTATCTATGATGCAATTGGTATGACCGATACCTACCGATTGAACTAAGGTGGCTTGTTGGGCAAACCCAAGGTCATTTTTAGGAATGTCGGATATCGACCCACTAGGACATTATGTCATAATTTTTCTTGGATTCGTTATGAGGGTAATGGATTCTTTGAAACTAGTGGGAGCCATATGCATATCATGCAAGTCCTTATGATTATGCATCTATTCCTATTCTAACATTCTTTCTCTCTTTTCCCTATAGGTTATTGAAGATGTCTTCTAGTGTGAATCTTCGCTCACTAATGGATTCCAACAAATTAACTGGACCAAATTTTCTCGATTGGCTGAGAAATATGAGAATTGTTCTCAGGTATGAGGAACTGGGATATATCCTAGATGTTCCACTTCCTGATCCACCTGCTACTGATGCTTTTGATGAGGATCAGAAAGCATATCGAAAGCATCTTAAAGACAGTGACATGGCTACCTGCATTATGCTTGCCTCGATGTCACCAGAGCTGCAGAAGCAGCATGAGTCTATGGATGCTCATACCATAGTGTTTCATCTTAGGGAGCTGTATGATGAGCAAGCTCGGTCTGAAAGGTTCGAGACCTCGAGGCTACTCTTCACTACTAAGATGACTCCAGGTTCATCTGCAGTGCAGTATGCACTGAAGATGAATGGGTATATTGAGAGGTTGGCAGTCTTAGGTTTTGTTATGTATTATGAATTAAGTATTGACTTAATTCGGTTGGATGTCGATAGTTATTCACGGTTTGTGTTAAACTATCGGATGAACCAAGTATCCACAACAATCCTCGAGTTGATCAATCTGCTTTCGAGACAATGAGAAAAGCTATCAAGAAGGATAGTAAGCAAGTGCTTATGGTGGCTTCTTCTTCTGGTTCCAGGAAAAAGAATCTAAAGAAGAAAAGGTCTAAGAAACCAAAAGGAAGTGCAGCCAAGAAGAAAACCAAAGAGACTGCACCAAAAGGAACTTGCTTCCATTGTGGCAAGACTGGCCACTGGAAGATAAACTGTAAAGTCTATCTGGAGGCGAAGCGAAGAAGGCATCGATTCTCGACTTCTTCGTATGTTTGTCATTGAGGTTATCTGCTTCGATCATAACATATGGGTATTAGATACGGTTGTGGCTCACACATATGCAATGATATCGGGGCCTCAAAGGCGATGAGCGACTCGTGAAGGAGAGGTGGACTGCGTGTGGGAAATGAAGCAAGAGTTCTTTGCATTAGCCGTAGGCACTTACTTTTGTCACTCCCCACTGGGCTTGTAATTAAATTGGATGATTGTTATTTTGTACTGTATTAACAAAGAACATATTATGCATTTCTTGTTTAAATAGAGCTGGTTTCCATTTGACTTTTAGTAACAATGGTTGTTCTATTAGTTTGAATGGAATGCTTTATGGTACTGGTACTTTATGCAATGGAATTTACATATTAGATATGTCACATCCAATTATGAATGTCAATGAAACGAAAAGACATAAGCGAGATAATTTAAAATCAACTTACTTATGGCATTATGCTTGGCCATATAAAGAGAGACGATAGCTAAGCTCCATAAGAGTGGTAGTTTAGGGTTATTTGATTATGAATCATATGACACATGCGAATCTTGTTTATTAGGCAAGATGACTAAGTTACCCTTTAAGGGAAAGGGTGAACGAGCGACTGGAGTATTAGACCTAATACATTCAGATGTATGTGGTCCGATGTCCATCCATGCTAGAAGTGGTTCTCTTTACTTCATTACCTTTATCGATGATTATTCTCGATATGGGTACTTGTATCTGATGAGATACAAATCTGAAGCATTTGAAAAGTTCAAACAATTCAGAAATGAAGTAGAAAACCAACTTGGAAAAAGTATCAAGACATTACGATCTGATCGTGGTGGGGAATACTTAGACCAAGAGTTTTTGGATTATCTAAGAGATAATGGGATTTTATCTCAATGGACTCCTCCTTACACCACAAAGATAATGGTGTGGCAGAAAGGAGAAATCGAACCTTGTTAGATATGGTACGATCAATGATGGGCTTTGCAAAGTTACCAAAATCCTTTTGGGGGTATGCAATCGAGACAGCTGTTTACTTGCTAAACAGAGTTCCATCTAAGACAGTTGATGTTACTTCATATGAGATGTGGACTAACAAAAAACCCTATCTTGCTCATTTAAAAGTTTGGGGTTGTCCTGCTTATGTGAAGCGGACACAGTCAGATAAACTTGATGCAAAGTCTGACAAGTGTTTGTTCGTAGGATATCCTAAGGAATCAATGGGATATCAGTTCTACTATGCTGAGGAACAAAAGGTGTTTGTTTCGAAGCATGCTGTGTTTTTAGAGAAAGAGTTTCTTTTACAAAAAGACAATGTGAGCAAAATTGAACTTGAAGAAGTTCAAGATCTTGTAAACGACGCAGATCAACTGCTGAACTCGAAATTGTGACTCATCTGAGATGAAGTAATGATTCAACCTTCTACAACACACGAAGTTCGTAGGTCACGTAGGATACGCTCTGTTCTCGAGAGATATGGATTTCTCGTGAATGAACATAATGACGTATTGCTCATAGAAGATAATGAGCCTACTACCTATAAAGAGGTTCTGAAGAGTTCAGAGTCTGAGAAATGGCTTCATGCCATGAAGGCCGAAATGGATTCCATGTATGAAAACCAAGTATGGACTTTGGTTGATGCACCCGAAGGAATAAAACCCATAGGGTGTAAATGGGTTTTCAAGCAGAAAACCGACATGGATGGTAATATGATTACCTACAAAGCAATGGTAATATGACTACGACGAGACCTTCAGCCCAGTAGCAATGCTTAAATCCATTAGGATACTCCTAGCCATTGCCACTCATTATGATTATGAGATATGGCAAATGGATGTGAAGAAAGCTTTCCTAAATGGAAATCTAGCAGAGGATGTGTATATGACACAACCTGAGGGCGTCACCTCCTATGATGGCGAAAATGTATGCAAGCTTCAGAAATCTATCTATGGATTGAAGCAAGCATCCAGGAGTTGGAATATCCGTTTTGATGAGGTAATCAAAGAGTTTGGTTTCTCACAAAATCCGGATGAGTACTGTGTGTATAAGAAGGTTAATGGGACTACAATCGTATTCCTTGTGCTGTATGTAGATGACATATTATTACTAGGAAACGATGTCGCTATGCTGCAATCAGTCAAGATTTGGTTGTCCAAACAATTTGCCATGAAAGACCTCGGTGAAGCAACTTATATCCTTGGGATAAGGATCTATAGAGATAGATAAAAAAGATTGCTTGGTCTTTCACAATCAACGTACATAGACAAGATGCTAAAGAGGTTTAGCATGGAACAATCCAAGAGAGGGTACCTTCCTGTGACTCATGGGATAACACTCTCGAAATCTATGTGTCCTAAGACACAAGATGAGAGGATGCGCATGAATATGATCCCGTATGCATCTGCGGTTGGATCTATCATGTATGCATTCGGTTGGATCTATCATGTATGCAATGCTATGTACGAGACCTGATGTATCATATGCTCTAAGTGTTACGAGAAGATACCAATCGGATCCTGGTGAGGGTCACTGGGTGGCTGTCAAGAATATCCTCAAGTACTTGCGAAGGACTAAGGATGTTTTCTTGATATATGGGGATGGAGATCTCAAAGTGAGCGGGTATACAGATGCCAGTTTCCAATCTGATAAGGATGGTTCCAAATCCCAATCAGGTTATGTCAGACCCCGATCCCGGGAGCCCGACTATCCCGGGATGTGAGCCCGAGTGGAGCCCATCCCCCGAGACACTTGCCTTGCTGAGACCTTAAACTTGACACTCTTACCCTTACTATAGTACCATAGACGTCGGAACCCGTTTTCGGAGTCCAACTTTCGTTGTCCTGAAACCTTGCGCTTATAATCTTGCAGGATTCTTAATTGTAACTCCACCTTCGTGGCAAGCACACACCATGTATACACTAAAATCATGGGTTGACTTATTCATATAATTTGTAGCTTTATGTCTCAAGTTCTCTCTGAAACAAGAATCACCTTAATCGGAGTCATATACTCAAGATACACTCTAAAAAAAAACCTAAGAGAGTTCATACCTGAAACATGCCCTCTTAACTGACCTTTCACTTGTTTTAGAACACACTTTCTCCATTTAACTCCAATTGATACCGAATTTTATGAAGTGAAAGATATGTGTCTTATAAATCCAATGGTTCAAGCCTCACCTCATTTGGAGGTCGTATGAGAGAATTATGCCTGAAACATTGGACCATGTTCACTTCTGAAATTGGATTGAAACTCTTTTGGCGCGATTTGCTATAACTTTTAATCTATAGCTCCAAATGCTTTCGTTCTTTCACCATAAGAAAGTAGACATCTAGATCTACAACTCTCATGAAGACTACAAAGGCTGATTCTATCTCTTACATTCTGCAGCGTCCTATTTTTCCATCGCCTGATTTCTATCATCTGGTTTTCTATCGTCTGATTTCTATCATTTGGTTTTCTATCGTCTGATTTCTATCATCTGGTTTCTATCGTCTGATTTCTATCATCTGGTTTCTATCTTCTGCTTTCCTTCCTTCTGCTTTTCTATCTTCTGCTTTTCTAACTTCTGATTTCCTTCCTTCTGATTTCTATCTTCTGATTTCCTTCTTTCTGCTTTTTATCTTCTGATTTCCTTCCTTCTGCTTTTCTATCTTCTGATTTCTATCTTCTGCTTTCCTTCCTTCTGCTTTTCTATCTTCCGATTTCCTTCCTTCTGCTTTTCTATCTTCTGATTTCTATCTTCCGCTTTCCTTCCTACCTTTTCTATCTTGATTTCTATCTTACGCTTTCCTTCATACCTTTTCTATCTTGATTTCCTTCCTTGATTTCTATCTTGATTTCCTTCCTTATGCTTTTATCTTCGATTTCCTTCCTTCGATTTCTATCTTCTGATTTCCTTCCTTCTGCTTTTCTATCTTCCGCTTTCCTTCCTTCGCTTTTATCTTGATTTCCTTCCTTCGATTTCTATCTTGATTTCCTTCCTTCTGCGTTTCTATCTTCTGATTTCCTTCCTTCTGCTTTTCTATCTTCTGATTTCCTTCCTTCTACTTTTCTATCTTCTGATTTCTATCTTCTACTTTTCTATCTTCTGATTTCCTTCCTTCTGATTTCTATCTTCTGATTTCCTTCCTTCTGCTTTTTATCTTCTGATTTCCTTCCTTCTGCTTTTCTATCTTCTGATTTCCTTCTGATTTCTATCTTCTGATTTCCTTCCTTCTGCTTTTCTAGTAAGGATCATATCTTTTGACTCCGAACTCCAAATTTAGCAAACGATATACCCTTGGAAAACTCTAAACTCCTACTACAATCTTCATGAAGACTCATTGATCTAATTCATACCCGAAGAGGGTCTAATATTGAGTAATCTTGTCAAATTTTAGGAAAATTTGACAGACATCCCCTTAAAATGCAACTACCCAATTTTCAATTCTAAGACTTCCACCGCATAAAACTCATCATACAACCTCATATAACATGATTAAACCCTAAGGTATCTTCAAACACCATTCGAAGCAACAGCCACACTTTTAATCATCTATCATATCCAAACTATAATAAGGATTCAATTGTCTTAAACATACATGGATTTCTCAAAATACATTAAAACTGAACATTTTTGCTTCCATAATTCATTCATTCCATCTTCATCAAATCATGTCATATTCATACAATGCTTTAGTGGGCATTTCAAGCCCAATTACAATGAAGTTTCAAAATACAATATCTTCTCAAAATGCAACTAAAACATTGTTTTACAAAAATCATTTCAAATACAAAATCAAAAGAAAATCTTGGAGTAAATGCCTTTAAGCTTGCTCCTCGGGATTCTGCTCATTTCCTGGAAAATTTTTAGGGGGTGAGCTTTCGCTCCGTGGGTAACACATTTATATTTATAAATGAAGCAGTCCTATTAGTTATTCATACTTTTAGCAATCTTTCAATACAATCATAATACATGCATCATGCAATGTTCATCAATACTCAAACATAATTTCTCACAATTCAAACATTCATCATTCTTGCATTTTCATGTAATCACATATGAAACACATCAAATGGCTCGATAAGTCCTTATTCTTGGCAACCATATAGTCTCATTTCATGAGTCTATATGGGCAAATCTTCAGAGTCCAAAATGTTGGATCATCCTATGCCACAATCAAGGCAGTAGGCGAAGGCTTCATGGTCAACGTACACGTGACAGTTCTTAGGACAATACCTTACCCACATAATATAGCAATCATTAATCATACAAGGAAATTGGACTGTTCTTATCCAATTCATTGTTTCTTTGAAATCATCTTTTCATACATCGTTCATGCCTTTCATTATATTCATTCAACAAGTTTCTTCATGACAGTTTCAATCATCATCAAGCATTTAATACACTCACATTCATCATTCCATCACACACATTTAATACAACAACCAAGTGATCAAAGTTCATTAATGTCATGCTTTTATTTACATTTGTAGCTTATATACATAAAGATAAATATGAAACCCACCTTTTATCCTTGCTTAAACTTGCCTAAGGAAGTTCCTCTCCTTGTTCTTCTCCTCTTTCTTGTCCTCCTTCAAGCATAATAAGAAAATAACCCCATATCAACATAGGGTTTAGAAATTGAAATACCTAAAAATCTAAATCATGAAATTCATAAGAGAATCACTAGACCCATCTTATTCTTCATCTTTCTAACCAAAACCCAAACAAAACTTAACCTTAAACCAAGAACTTACCTTAAATCCTTAACCAACCAAGTGGTTTCTTGGTTCAAAGTGAAACTTAGACTCTCCTCCACACTTTTTCTTCTTGGACTTTCTTCAAAAACCCACTCACTTTCATGGAAATGCCAAACCCTAACAAGCCTCTTCTTTCTCCTTTTCCTCCCTCCTTTCACTTACACTCTTCTTCCTCTCCTCCAAATTTCGTTTCTATCTTCTTTTCCTACAAAATCCTTATCTCCTTCCTTATATACTCCTTTCTAAATTACTTAAGCCCAATAAGCCTAAGCCCAACTTACTTCCTTCTTCTTTCTTCTTCTTCTTTTCATTTCTCCTCCTTACTTACTCGAGCCCACTAACTCTTTTCCTTGAAGCCCATTGCATTAAATTCCTCTATTCTTTCTTACTTCATTTGGACCCAAGCCTAATTAATAAATTAATTACACCTAACTCACTTAAGTCCAACTAACATATTTAATTTCATAAATTCTTCACCTAACTCATTAATGCTATCATATATTAATTTATGACACCTTAATTAATGCTAATCTAACTTAATCAATTTAATCTAATCATGATTAATCCTAAAAAATTTTGGGCTAACATTTCTCCCCTTAAGAAATTTAGTCCTCGAAATTCTTACTCGAGTCATTGAAGAGGTGTGGATACTTCTCCTTCATTGCATCCAAAGGTTCCCACGCCTCTTCAATCAATCATGATTCCTCCACAGGACCTTGACTAGCTTGATTGTCTTGTTCACGAGGATCTTATCCTTGCTATCCGAATTGCCACAGGTCTTTCTTCATAACTCAAATCATCGCTCAATTTGAACTTCGAGGTCCGAATGATGTGAGAAGGATCGATCTGTACTTCTCCTCGGCATCGAGACATGGAACATATCATGAATCTGCGACAATTCGGCGGCAATGCTAACCTATAGGCCAACGCCCAATCCTCTCAATACTTCATACGGACCCACATACCGAGGGCTTAACTTCCCTTCTTCAATCTCATAACTCCCTTCCATGGAGACGTCTTGAGGAACACCTTGTCACCCATCGCATATTCCATTTCTTTTACATTAGCATCGGCATAGCTTTTCATTACGTCTGGGGCGCCTTAAGTCGCTGTTTGATCACCTCCACTTTCTCAATCGTCATCCGGACCAACTCGGTCCCACTAGCTTCCTCTCACCTTCCTCATCCCAAAGATATCGAGTCCTGCATCATCTACCATAAAGGGCTTCATAAGGAGCCATCTCAGATGCTCGAATGGTGCAATTGTTGTAAGCAAATTCACCAACGGCAAATGATCATCCCATGCTCCTCTGAAGTCCATGACACATGCTCTAAGCATCCCC
The DNA here is from genome assembly GCA_029891385.1 of Erythroxylum novogranatense. NCBI lineage: Eukaryota > Viridiplantae > Streptophyta > Magnoliopsida > Malpighiales > Erythroxylaceae > Erythroxylum > Erythroxylum novogranatense. The sequence goes on from CM057225.1 coordinate 39,365,784, forward strand.
TCAGAGTCTGGATTGTCCTCTCGGATGACCATCCGTCTCGAGGATGAAACGCCGTCTCGAAATTCAGCCTAGTTCCTAATGCCTCCTGCAGACTTCCCCAAAATCTCGATGTGAATCGTGGATCCTGTCGGATATTATAGAATTGAACTCCATGCAACCTTACCACTTCATCAATATACTTCTGGCTAAGACTTGCAATGAATCTGCTTTGCTTGACCGCTTAAATGGGCTGACTTGGTTAACCGATCAACTATAACCCAAATGGCATCATGCTTCTTCTTTGGTCCTAGGCAAACCCATCGAAAATCCATCGTGATCCTTTGCCACTTTCATTCAGGAATGGACAATGGCCTTAGCATGCTGAAGGTGCACGGTGTTCACCTTGACCTGCCGACACACTAGACATCCGCTCACATATTCATTCGTCCCTCTTCATGCCTTTCCACCGAAATGTTCTTTCAAATCTCAGACATTACGGTGTCGCCTAGGTGCATGGAATAAGGCGCATTATGCCCTCATCCATGATTTCATCCTTAATCGCTTTATCATTGAATACACAACCTGCTTCCGACTACCATTAGCCCATCATCCCTTACTTGCACTTCGATTACCATGTTGAATTTCATCTCTCAACTTACTTAATTTCAGATCCTACTCCTGCAACTCCTTGACCTTCTCCTAAGGATAGTCTCACTCTGAATTGAGCAATAACACATCGATTCATTACGCTTAAATCGATCTTCAACTTGGCCATCTGTTCCAACAGAGGCAAGTAAATCGATTACATAAGCTATGGATGACTTCACCTCCAAAGCATCCGCCACTACATTCGCCTTGCTCGGATGATACTCATCATCGGTCATAGTCCTCGAGCAACTCCAACCATCGTCTCGCTTTAAGTTCAACTCTTTCGACTCATAATGTACTTAAGACTTTTGTGGTCCGTGAAGACCCTTATCCAACCCTATACAAGTAGTGTCTCCAAATCTTTAGGCAAAATTACATTGCTAACTCCAAGTCATGAGTCGGATAATTCAACTCATATGGCTTCAATCGCCGTGAAGCATAAGCTATCACTTTGTCATTCTCGCATCAAGACACATCCTAAACCCTTCCTCGATGCATCATTTGTACCAGATACCCGGTCTCCATTGGGCAAAACCAATCTTTGGAGCACTTGTTAACTGCTCTTGAGCTCCTCAAAGCTCTTCCGACATTCCTCACTCCATATGAACCACCGATTCTTTCTTAACAGTTTAGTCATAGGGCGCTATCATTGAAAATCCTTCTACAAATCTCCTATAATAACTTGCCAAGCCTAGGAAGCTTCTTACCTCTTTCACTGCCTTAGGCTCTTGCCAATTCACCACAGCTTCTACTTTCCTGATCAACATGAACCTTTCACGGAAATCACATGTCCAAGGAAAACTACTTCATGCAGCCAAAACTCACACTTCTTGAATTTGGCATACAGCTCCGCTCTCTCAATCTACGTAATATAATCCCGAGATCTTGTTCATGCTCTCCTTCATCCTTAGAATAGACCAGAATGTCATCAATGAACACAATGAAAAACTGATCTAAGAATTCATTAAACACCCTATTCATCGATCCATGAAGGCACTGGGGCATTGGTCAATCCGAAGGGCATGACCCTAAATTCATAGTGCCCGTGAACGGGTCCCGAAGTCGCCTTACTTACATCGACTCCTGATTGAAGTTGATGATATCCCGATCTTAAGTCAATCTTGAAAAAGACCCTTGCTCCTCAGGTGATCAAATAAATCATCTATCCGTGGCAACGGATACTTGTTCTGAATCGTCATCTTGTTAAGCCTTCTATAGTCTATACACATCCTCCACGTTCCATCCTTCTTCTTAACAAATAGGACCGGAGCTCCCCAAGGTGAAGAACTCGGCCTGATGAACCGCTTCTCCAACAATTCCCGCAATTGCTCCTCGAGTTCTCTCAATTCAACTGGAGCCATTCTATAAGGTGGTATGGAGATTGGCGCGATTCCGGAATCAAGTCAATTTCAACTCAATTTCCTCACCGGCAAGAACCCCGTAATTCTTCCGAATACATCAGAAACTCCTCACAACCCGATAATCTTCTAATCGCCCACATTCACTTACGAATCCACTACATGCGCCAAAAGGCCTCACACCTTGCTCATCATATTGTCACCAACATAGCCAAATGATCCTCGGACCGGGCGCTTCCTCGTCCCCTTGAAACCACTTTCCGATCATTGCCCGGATCAAACTCTACTTCTTTCAAACTACAATCTAGCTTCACTTTATACTTCTCATGACATCCATCCCCAAATGACATCCAACCTCAAGGTCTAGAGGTAGTAGATCTACTACCGATCTAGCACCGTCGACAATCGAGCTCACAATTTTATAGATCATACTAATCACCACCTTACCCCTAAAGGAGTACTAACAACCGAAAATTGTCCATAACCTCGGGACACACAACATGCATATTCATACTTGCAGATACAAATGAATGGGTGGAGCCAGATCAATCAACACATAAACAGAGAGTCGAATAGCATAACCATACCCGTCACTACTTCCTGAGCGCCGCAGCTTCTTCCCAGGTAATGGCAAAGACTGAGCCGGTGCTCGACTCATCCTCTAGGTCTCCCCGCCGGATATGCCTTCCTTGCAGTTCTGAATCGCCCACACCATGTATCGCCGAGATGCCACTGCTGCTCTTCTTGGGGCTGAGATCGAGACCCTTCCCGCTTAACCGCCTGGGACAATCCTTGATTCGGTGCCCCTTGGCCTGACCAAAACATGCTCCTATCTTTAGCAGACATTCCCCTCAGGAATCTCCCACAGGATCACACGGGATTCTCTACCTGTCCATCCCGGACTTGCCGCCTTTGGAAGCTTGCCTTAGTAGTAGCCCTAGGTCGCTTACTCTTAGTGGGGCCATTGCTACCCACACCACTCACAGATATCGAGTTCTAATGCTCCTAGCAGTCTTTGGAGCACTTATGCCTTTTCGGAGAACCGCTCTGTTCTTCCTCTTCTTAGTCACTTCAGCCCGATGTTCTCAAATTTCTCACTTGAGCAAAGATCCACCAACCATTCTTTGGTAATCACTAAGTTGTGGATCACCACTTTTCTGGATCCCTAGGTGTAATCCACCCTCAAATTTCTGGCATTTGTCTTCTTGATTGCCACGATATTGATCGATACCGTGATAACTGAGTGAACTTCAATTCAGACTCTACCACACTCAACTCCTCTCGAGCGAGATTCAAAATTCCCGGCCTTATCCTCGCATGTAGACCATCGAGAAGTACTTCCTCGAAAGGCCTCTAGGAATTCCTTCCATGTCAAGATCGGAGGTACTTCCCGATCATGGGCACGACTCCCACGGTCAGCAAAGCATCCCTTGCAGATGTCGATCGCATAATCGAGCTTCTCATCATTGCAGACTTCATCCGATTTAGACCCTCTCGGTCCTCTTCACCATGCTTCACTTCCTGGATTAGTGGTCCCACGAAGTCAATCGCCCATACTTTGAGCTTATCATACTGCCGCTTTTCTCTACTGGGGCCGGTACTTGAGTCTGTCTTCCTTGGCCCATGGCATAAGTGAAAGCTCGGGCGAATGCTCGAAGAACTGGGATCCATAGGTTCACTTGAGGAGGAGGAGGTGGAGGCGGCTCATGTTGCAATCTTGGTGCATCGAATCGGAAGCAGAATGGTCCTCATCTGCGAACATACGATTCATCCGTATTCGCCACGAGAGCTGGATCGAGATTGAGCTCCTCGAGTTCTCTTCGAGGCAAGATTACTCCTTCAATTTAAAAAAATCAGTAAAATCTTTAGTTCACATAAAACAAATTCAATTCACTCATTTGAAAACAATGTTGCATGTTATGCATTTAAAATAAAGCACATACTTCACATAATTCATGTAGGAAAATGCATGCTGACTTGACCCTTAGACATCCCACTAAGGTTCTTAGGAAACCCTAAACCCGGTTTTGCTCTGATACCACAGATGTCAGACCCCGATCCCGGGAGCCCGACTGTCCCGGGATGTGAGCCCGAGTGGAGCCCATCCCCCGAGACACTTACCTTGCTGAGACCTTAAACTTGACACTCTTACCCTTACTATAGTACCATAGACGTCGGAACCCGTTTTCGGAGTCCAACTTTCGTTAATCTCAAACCTCAGCGCTTATAATCTTGCAGATTCTTAATTGTAACTCCACCTTCGTGGCAAGCACACACCATGTATACACTAAAATCATGGGTTGACTTATTCATATAATTTGTAGCTTTATGTCTCAAGTTCTCTCTGAAACAAGAATCACCTTAATCGGAGTCATATACTCAAGATACACTCTAAAAAAAAACCTATGAGAGTTCATACCCGAAACATGCCCTCTTAACTGACCTTTCACTTGTTTTAGAACAAACTTTCTCCATTTAGCTCCAATTGATACCGGATTTTATGGAGTGAAAGATATGTGTCTTATAAATCCAATGGTTCAAGCCTCACCTCATTTGGAGGTCGTATGAGAGAATTATGCCCGAAACAATTGACCATGCTCACTTCTGAAATCGGATTGAAACTCTTTTGGCGCGATTTCCTATAACTTTTAATCTATAGCTCCAAATGCTTTCGTTCTTTCACCATACAAAAGTAAACATCTAGATCTACAACTCTCATGAAGACTACAAAGGCTGATTCTATCTCCTACATTCTGCAGCGTCCTATTTTTCCATCGTCTGATTTCTATCATCTGGTTTTCTATCGTCTGATTTCTATCATCTGGTTTTCTATCGTCCCGATTTCTATCATCCGGTTTTCTATCGTCGATTTCTATCATCTGGTTTCTATCGCCTGATTTCTATCATCTGGTTTCTATCTTCCGCTTTCCTTCCTTCCTTTTCTATCTTACGCTTTTCTATCTTCCGATTTCCTTCCTTCCGATTTCTATCTTCCGATTTCCTTCCTTCGCTTTTTATCTTCTCGATTTCCTTCCTTTGCTTTTCTATCTTGATTTCTATCTTCGCTTTCCTTCCTTCCTTTTCTATCTTCCGATTTCCTTCCTTCGCTTTTCTATCTTTTGATTTCTATCTTCCGATTTCTATCTTACGCTTTTCTATCTTCCGATTTCTATCTTACCTTTTCTATCTTCCGATTTCTATCTTACGCTTTTCTATCTTGATTTCTATCTTCGCTTCCTTCCTTCGCTTTTCTATCTTGATTTCCTTCCTTCCGATTTCTATCTTCGATTTCCTTCCTTCCGATTTCTATCTTCCGATTTCCTTCCTTCGCTTTTCTATCTTCTCGATTTCTATCTTCTCGCTTCCTTCCTCCTCGCTTTTCTTCTTACGATTTCCTTCCTTGATTTCTATCTTCCGATTTCCTTCCTTCCTTTTCTATCTTGATTTCCTTCCTTCCTTTTCTATCTTCTCGATTTCCTTCCTTCGCTTTTCTATCTTCCGATTTCCTTCCTTCGATTTTCTATCTTCCGATTTCCTTCCTACCTTTTATCTTTTGATTTCCTTCCTTCGCTTTTTATCTTGATTTCCTTCCTTCTGCTTTTCTATCTTCTGATTTCCTTCTGATTTCTATCTTCTGATTTCCTTCCTTCTGCTTTTCTAGTAATGATCATATCTTTTGACTCCGAACTCCAAATTTAGCAAACGATATACCCTTGGAAAACTCTAAACTCCTACTACAATCTTCATGAAGACTCATTGATCTAATTCATACCCAAGAGGGTTCAATATTGAGTAATCATCACAAATTTTAGGAAAATTTGACAGCATTTCCCCTTAAAATGCAACTACCCAATTTTCAATTCTAAGACTTCCACCTGCATAAAACTCATCATACAACCTCATATAACATGATTAAACCCTAAGGTATCTTCAAACACCATTCGAAGCAACAGCCACACTCTTAATCATCTATCATATCCAAACTATAATAAGGATTCAATTGTCTTAAACATACATGGATTTCTCAAAATACATTAAAACTGAACATTTTTGCTTCCATAATTCATTCATTCCATCTTCATCAAATCATGTCATATTCATATAATGCTTTAGTGGGCATTTCAAGCCCAATTACAATGAAGTTTCAAAATACAATATCTTCTCAAATGCAACTAAAGCATTGTTTTACATAAATCATTTCAAATACAAAATCAAAGAAAATCTTGGAGTAAATGCCTTTAAGCTTGCTCCTGGGATTCTCGCCATTTCTGGAAAATTTTTAGGGGTGAGCTTTATCTCCGTGGTAAACACATTTATATTTATATATGAAGCAGTCCTATTAGTTATTCATACTTTTAGCAATCTTTCAATACAATCATAATACATGCATCATGCAATGTTCATCAAGACTCAAACATAATTTCTCACAATTCAAACATTCATCATTCTTGCATTTTCATGTAATCACATACTAAACACATCAAATGGCTCGGTAAGTCCTTATTTCGACAACCATATAGTCTCATTTCATGAGTCTATATGGGCAAATCTTTAGGAGTCCAAAATGTTGGATCATCCTATGCCACAATCAGGCAGTAGGCGAAGGCTTCATGGTCAACGGCACGTGATGGCTTGTTAGACAATACCTTACCCACATAACATAGCAATCATGAATCATACAAGGAAATCGGATCGTTCTTATCCAATTCATTCTTTCTTTGAAATCATCTTTTCATACATCGCTCATGCCTTTCATTATATTCATTCAACAAGTTTCTTCATGACAGCTTCAATCATCATCAAGCATTTAATACACTCACATTCATCATTCTATCACACACATTTAATAAAACAACCAAGTGATCAAAGTTCATTAATGTCATGCTTTTATTTACATTTGTAGCTTATATACATAAAGATAAATATGAAACCCACCTTTTATCCTTGCTTAAACTTGCCTAAGGAAGTTCCTCTCCTTGTTCTTCTCCTCTTTCTTGTCCTCCTTCAAGCATAATAAGAAAATAACCCCATATCAACATAGGTTTAGAAATTGAAATACCTAAAATCTAAATCATGAAATTCATAAGAGAATCACTAGACCCATCTTATTCTTCATCTTTCTAACTAAAACCCAAACAAAAACTTAACCTTAAACCAAGAACTTACCTTAAATCCTTAACCAACCAAGTGGTTTCTTGGTTCAAAGTGAAGCTTAGACTCTCCTCCACACTTTTTCTTCTTGGACTTTCTTCAAAAACCCACTCACTTTCATGGAAATGCCAAACCCTAACAAGCCTCTTCTTTCTCCTTTTCCTCCTCCTTTCACGACACTCTTCTTTCCTCTCCTCCAAATTTCGCTTTCTATCTTCTTTTCCTACAAAATCACTTATCTCCTTCCTTATATACTCCTTTCTAAATTACTTAAGCCCAATAAGCCTAAGCCCAACTTACTTCCTTCTTCTTTCTTCTTCTTCTTTTTCATTTCTCCTCCTTACTTACTCGAGCCCACTAACTCTTTTCCTTCAAGCCCATTGCATTAAATTCCTCTCTTCTTTCTTACTTCATTTGGACCCAAAGCCCAATTAATACATTAATTACACCTAACTCACCTAAGTCTAACTAACATATTTAATTTCATAAATTCTTCACCTAACTCATTAATGCTATCATATATTAATTTATGAAACCTTAATTAATGCTAATCTAACTTAATCAATTTAATATAATCATGATTAATCCTAAAAAAATCTTGAGGCTAACAGGTTACATATTCACACTGAACGGCGGGGCAGTCAGTTGGAAGAGTTCCAAACAAGAGATGACTGCTGATTCAACGACCGAGGCAGAGTACATTGCCGCTTCAGATGCAGCAAAGGAAGCAGTTTGGATCAAGAACTTCATTACTGAACTTGGTGTGGTTCCTAGCAGTGATGGACCCATACAGTTGTATTGTGACAACAATGGGGCTATTGCGTAGGCGAAGGAACCAAGGTCTCATCAACGATCCAAACATGTACTCCGCAGATATCACCTGATCAGGGAGATCATTGGTAGAGTTGATGTACAGATAGAGAGAATTCCCACAGAACAGAATATTGCTGATCCGTTGACAAAGCCATTGTCACAGAATAGTTTTGATTCTCATGTACTCGCCTATGGTATTAGATATCAAGGCGATTGGCTTTAGGTCAAGTGGGAGATTGTTAGAGTAGTGCCCTAAAGGCAATCGCCTTTAGCGCGCTTTTGTACAAATTTCAGTACATTCTTTATAAATAAATAAAGAAAGGCATATTTCATTAATTTGTTGTTCATTATTTATGAACCGATATTGATCTCAGAATCAAATTAATGAAGTCCATGATATATGACATAACATGAAGGAAATTATGATGTGATCATACTCACCGAGATTCCTATCATGTGCAATTATGTCAAGATTCAAATTATCCTAGTCATAGATTATCGAGACCGACATCAGAATCCGGAAAGACTAGCACATCTCAAGCTCCTTGATTTGATCGGCGGTGGATCTCGTAAACTGTAAATATGAGATATTTATGGTTGAGATGTGGATGCTTACTAGAGGTAGTAAGTACATCGATGACTGCTATGAGATCATCACATGGATGTCCTATTCTAATGTCGTTGATAATCTCATCATAGCAATGGTGCAAGTATCCTTAGACTTGAGGTACTCGAGGATATCTTGATACTTGATTCGCTTTGACTCCATTCCTTGTTGCTTTACAGAGGTCGCCATAGGGTGGTGACTGGTGCAGCTTGAGGTATTCAAGGTAATTGAGTAGTCAATAGAGGATTCACCACTTCGTGATAGCAGAGGATGATACCATGGCCTCTTGTCGTGGTCATTACTTGGAAATCTCGATCAGAGTACATATGTCATGAAGAGTGTCTTCATTGACATATTAAGTATTAAGTAATGAGTCCTGTGACAAGAATCGAAATCACTTGACTAGATTTGACATAGTACCTAGTAAGAGTTGACACATTGCCCATACTCATAACCAAGTGGGGTATAGCATGGTGAAAGGACTAATTGCACAGAATTGTCTATGAAAGGTTCGTGATATGGTCCATGATGAATATAGGTTCATTCGTCAAACCAATTACTTTCCGGTCAATTGGGGTCATGATGTGTTGCTAGATACCGCCATGACTTGCTTAGATTAAGTGTTGATCTAAGTGGCCAACATAACCGGAACCTAATGGGTCACACGATAAGAGTGTCTCGAGAACTCAGAAATAGTTTTGGACTAAGATCCAATAAATGGAGAGCAATCGGATTAAATGGATCCCGATGAGATCGAGATATTTCCGATGAGATCGCAACATTGATATTGCTGAAAAACGCTTTCGTGGGTTTTTCCCATAATGACCTTAAGAGTTTAGAGACCAATTCTCAAGGATGGACCACTTCAGCATTTATTTATTTATATATATTATTAATTAATTAAGTAATTAATTAATTAATATATATATATATATATATGTATGTACGTGGATGGAGGAGAGGAAGCATAAGAAGCTTCCATTTATATGCTTAGTCATTAATGAATTTAATGGCTAAATGACAAAAACAAAAAGGTGAGATGATGATGCTCGTTGATGATGAATAAGAAGAAGGTTTTGGAATAAAACCTAAGGTCTAAAAAAAGAGCATCTTCGTGGGTTTTTGAAAGAAAGAAGAGAAAGAGTTCTCCATCTTTCAAGCTCTCCAAAATCATCATCTCCAAGCTTCATCCTCCTTCCTTCTCCATCATTAATCAAGCTCTCCATAGAACAAAGGTAAGATCTAGCAGTCTTTAATTTGTTCTAGCTATTCCCGGGTCAAAGGGTTTGTCCCGGTTAGGTTTTTCGATCTCTGCGTGGATACCGTTAGAGACGGTCTCCTTTGGTCGTTCGGTTTGATTTTGTTATATACTCACATGGATCCTGGCTTTCGGGAAGGTCCCTAATAAAATTTTTGTTTTCCAGACTGCAAGTATGTGATGCTCACACCGGATTTTCCTACAGCCCAACACATAAACACAAAATGCAACACTTTTATTATCAATTTATAATTGATCAAATTCTTTAAGCATAAAGAATTTTAGAAATTTTAACAATTTATGCAAAAATCATTATAAACAATAATTCTAACTTTTTTAACAATTTTCATAATCTCAGAATTTCCTTAATTTATCAAAAACTTGCAATTATTTTCCAAAACATTCGGAAACAATTCAAATCAAAACCCTCTTTCTTTATTTTTTTTGAAAACATAAGCATTAATTTGAAATTTCACTTCTTTAATTTTCGAAAAGTGATAATTAACTTATCATTCGAAAAATAAACATGTTACCCACCTTGAATCGATGCTAGAAGCTTGTCCCTAGCTTCAATTTGACCATTGCTTCTTTCTTTCTTCCAATTGAATTTTTCCTAAATCAAATTAACCCAAATTCAACTTCATAAATGACATAATCCTCAAATTAAACTTAGAAAACACTAACTCCACATATAATCAAGCTATCTAAATCATGAATTTCCAAAATCCCCAAATTCCAAAATTGATCTAAACCAATTCACCCAATTCAATATCATAAATCACAAAATCTTCAAAATTGGTATCATATTTCACCAATCTATCATATTTTCCATGATTCTAAGCCAATAATTTCCAAAAACCCCAATCACAAAATTAGGCATAAACCCTAATTAATTTCCATTCAAAATTAAACACAACCTAATGTAGGAAAATCCCGGGGTAGGCATCACATGCCCACAGTGCGGAATTTAAATTTTTGAGTCCCGGGACATTCCCGAAAGCCAGGATCCATGTGTATGTATAAACAATCAAACCATAACGACCAAAGGAGACCGCCTCTAATCAGATCCACGCAGAGGTCGGAAAACCTAACCGGGACAAACTCTTTTGACCCGGGAATAGCTAGACTAAAGAAAAGAGTGCTATCTCTTACCTTAGCCTTGGAGAGCAAGTGAAATGATCTTGGTGGAAACTTGGAGAAGTAGAAGCAAAGTTGAATGGAAGAGATGAAGAAGATGAAAAACCAATTTTTCAAAGCTTAACTCTTAAGCTTTCGACCTTTACCCTTCAAAACCGTGCAAGCTTATTTTCATTCACTTCTCATATGTCTATTTAACAACTTAAAGACATAAGAAGACTTGGTGGATGTTCATCCACGTACATGGCATAAAAAATGCCTTAAAATGCTAAATCATCATTAAGTTTGACTTTTCAAACTTAACTAATCCTTCCATTTGGTTCCACCGAAAATCATAATAATATATATAATTAATTAATTATTTACTTAATTAATTAATATATATAATTGCTGAAGTGGTCCAAATCAACTGGGTCGGTCCTACTCGGCTCGCCGCCCCCCGGCAAAAAAAATCACCGAAACGGTTTTCAAAGAATGTCGATGTCGCGATCTCATCGGACATATCCCAATCTCATCGGGATCCATTTAATCATATTGCTTCCGATATCGGATCTCCGTCTCAAACTATTTTACGATTCTCCGAGTCACTCTTATCGCTGTGACCCATTAGGTTCCGGTTATGTTGGCCACTTAGATTAACACTTAATCTGAGCAAGTCATGAGCGGTATCTAGCAACACATCATGACCCCTAATTGACCGGAAAGTAATTGGTTTGACTAATGAAACCATATCACGAACCCTTCCATAGATAATTCTACTGCAATTCGTCCTTTCACCATGCTATACCCCACTTGGTTTGAGTATGGGCAATGTGTCAACTCTTACTAGACCGATCGATCAAATCTAGTCCAAGTGTAATCAGTTCTCATCTAGACTCATTACTTTATATGTCCATGAAGACCATCTTCATGACATATGTATGTCTCCGGCGCCAGAGACTTCAAAGTAATGATCCCGATAAGAGGCTACGGGTATCTCTTCCGCTATAATGTAAGTGGTGAATCCTCTATTGACTACTCAATTACCTTCAATACCTCAAGTCGCACTCCAATCACCACCCTATGAGCGACCTCGAAAGGCAACAAGGAATGGAGTCAAAGCACGTAATCAAGACTCAAGATATCCTCGAGTACCTCAAGTCTAAGGATACTTGCACCATTGCTATGATGAGATTATCACCGACATTTGTATAGACATCCATGTGATGATCTCATAGCGAGTCATCCAATGTACTTACTACCACTAGTAAGCATCCACATGTCAAATCCAAATATCTCAATATTTACAGCTCGAGATCCACCGCTGATCCAATCAAGGAGTTTGACATGTGCTAGTCTATCCGGATTAACGATGTCCAGCCTCATTAATCCTATGACTAGGATAATTTAGATATTGACATAATTGGACATGATAGAATCTCAATAGTATGATCACATCATAATTTCCTTCATGCTATGTCATGTATCGTGACTTCATTAATTTGATTAAAGATCACTATCAATTCATAATAAAATGAACATCAAATAAATGAAATATGCCTTGCTTTATTTATTCATAAAGTCCAGTACATGACTATGAACAAAATGCGCTAAAGGGATTGCCTTTAGGCACTACTCTAACAATCTCCCACTGACCTAAAGCCAATCGCCTTAGTATCTAATACCATGTTTAGTACATGAGAATCAAAATTCTTCGTGGCAACGGCTTTGTCAACGGATCAAGAATGTTGTGCTCGTAGAATTCTCTCTATCAGACATCACCGAGCAATGATCTCCGAATCAAATGGTATCGGCGAGTACGTGTTTGGATCGTGATGAGACCTTGGCCCTTTGCTCGCAAGAATAACCCCAAAGGTTGTCACAATACAACCAGATGGGTCCATCACGCCTAGGAACCACACCAAGTTCAAAATGAACTTCGATCCAAACCGCTTTGTTTATTTCGTGCATGCAATGTACTCGCCTCGATCGTTGAATCGCCATCGTCTCCTGCTTGGAACTCTTCCACCCAAAGGATATTCTTGATACCACCCAAAGGACCTTCACCAGATCCGATTGGTACCGTCAGAACACTTAGAGCATATGATACATCGGGTCTCGTACATAGCATTGCGTGACATAATAGATCCTATCGCAGACGATACGGATCATATTCATACGCATCCTCTCATCCCGTGTCTTAGACACATGGACTTCGAGAGTGTTATCCCATGAGTAATGGGAAGAAACCTCTCTTGGATTGCTCCATGCTAAACCTCTTTAGCACCTTGTCTATGTCGTTGACTGTGAAAGACCAAGCAACCTCTTCGATCTATCTCTATAAATCTTTATCCCAAGGATATAAGTTGCTTCTCCAAGGTCTTTCATGGCAAATTGTTTGGACAACCAAATTTTACCGATTGCGAGATTGAGACATCGCTTCCTAGCAATAATATGTCATCTACATATAATACAAGGAATACGATCGCAGCCCATTAACCTTCTTGTACACACAAGGTTCATCTCGATTTTGTGAGAAACCAAACTCTTGATTGTCTCATCAAAACGGATATTCCAACTCCTGGATGCTTGCTTCAATCCATAAATGGATTTCAAGCTTGCATACCTTTTCGCCATCGTGAAATGAAGCCCTCGTGTTGTGTCATGTACACATCCTCGCCGATTTCCATTCGTGAAAGTCGTTTTCACATCCATTTGCCATATCTCATAATCATAATGAGCGCAATGGCTAGAGTATCCTAATGGATTTAAGCATTGCTATCGATCAAGGTCTCGTCATAGTCAACTCCTTGTCTTTGACGAAAGCCTTTAGCCACAAGCCTTGCTTTATAGGTAATCACATTACCATCCATGTCGGTTTTCTTCTTGAAACCCATTTGCACCCTATAGGTTTTATCCTTCAGTGCATCAACCAAAGTCCATACTTGGTTTTCGTACATGGAATCCATTTGCATTTCATGGCACGAAGCCATTTTTCGCACTCAACTCTTCGTAACCTCTTCATAGGTGGTAGGCTCATCATCCTCTATGAAGCAATACGTCATTCTGCTCACTCACGAAATCCATATCTCTCGTGAAGTAGCGTATCCTACTGACCTACGACTTTCGTGTGTAGTAGAAGGTTGAATCATTACCTCATCCGTATGAGTTACGCTTTCGTGTTCAGCAATTGATCCGCGTCTCGTCTCGAGCATCTTGAACTTCTTCAAGTTCAACTTTGCTCCCACCGTCCTCTTTAAAAGAAACTCTTTCTCTAAAAGACAGCATGCATCAAAACAAACACCTTTTGTTCCTCAAAGAAGGTAGAATTGATATCCTCTTGTTTCTTTAGGATATCCTACGAACAAACACTTGTCGATTTTGCTCCAAGCTTATCTCGACCGTGTCCGCTTCACATAAGCAGACAACCCCATACTTTCAAATAAGAAAGATAAGGTTTCTTGTTAGTCCACATCTCATATGGAGTAACATCAACTGCCTTGATGGAACTCGCTTAACAAGTAAACAAATGCCTCAAGTGCATATCCCCAAAAGGATTTTGGTAATCGTAAAGCCCATCATAGATCGTACTATGTCCAACAAGGTTCGATTTCTCCTTCTCGCCACACCATTATGCTTTGTGGTGTGTAAGGAGGTGTCCACCGAGATAATATCCCATTATCTCGAGATAATCCAAAACTCTTGGTCTAAGTATTCACCACCACGATCGGATCGTAATGTTTTGATACTTTTACCAAGTTGTTTTTCTACTTCATTTCAATTGTTTGAACTTTTCAAACGCTTCAGATTTGTATCTCATCGACATCAGTACCCATATCGAGAATAATCATCGATAAAGGTAATGAAGTAACGCAACCACTTCGCATGGATGGACATCGACCACATACATCCGAATGTATTAGGTCTAATAATCCATCGCTCGCTCACCCTTTCCTTTAAAGGTAACTTAGTCATCTTGCCTAATAAACAAGATTCACATGTGTCATATGATTCATAATCGAATGACCCTAAACTTCCACTCTTGTGGAGCTTAGCGATGCGTCTCTCATTTATATGGCCATGGCGATAATGCCATAAGTAAGTTGATTTTAAATTATCTCTTTATGTCTTTTAGCGCATTGACATTCATAACCGGATGTGACATATCTAATATGTAAATTCCATTGCATAATGTACCAAGCACCATAAAGCATTCCATTTGAACTAATAGAACAACCATTGTTACCAAAAGACAAATGGAAACCAAATCTATTTAAACAAGAAATGACAAGATGTTCTTTGTTAACACGGCACAAAATAACAATCATCCAAGTTAAGTACAAGCCCACTGGGAGTGTCAAACATAAGTCCCTACGGCTAATGCAAAGAACTCTTGCTCCATTGCCAACACGCAGTCCATATCTCCCTTTATGAGTCGCCATCGTCCCTCGAGGCCCTCAGATATCATTGCATATGTGAGCCACAACCGTATCTAATACCCATATGTTATGATCAAAACAAGATTAACCTCAATGACAAACATACCAAGAAGTCGAGGCACCGATGCCTTCTTCCTTCGCTTCTTCCAGATAGATTTTGCGCTACGCCCAATGACCGGGCCTACCAAGAATGGAAGCAGTACCTTTTGGTGCAGTCTCTTTGGTCTTCTTCTTGCCTTTCACTGCACTTCCTTTCGCTTCGAGCCTTTTTTCTTCTCGCTTCTTCGAAGCAGAGGAAGAAGAATCCACCAATAGAACGCCATGCTATCTTGCTTGACAAATTGTTCATTGCCTTGAGCAGATTGATCACCGAATTGTGGTGGATATTTGGTTCATTCGATAGTTCAACATAAATTGTGAATAACTATCCGACAAACCAACAAGAATTAAGTCTATACTTAACTCGTAATCTATCACAAAACCTAAGACGGCCAACCTCTCAATATAGCCATTCATCTTCAATGCATATTGCACCGCAGATGAACCAGAGTCATCTTCAGTAAAGAGCAACCTTGAGGTCTCGAACTGCTCGGACCGTGCTTGCTCATCAAACAACTCTCTAAGATGAAACACTATCGTGTGAGCATCCATAGACTCGTCGCTTCGCAGCTCAGTGACATCAATGCAAGCATAATGCGTAGCTATGTCACCGCTTTTTAGATGCTTATTTATATGCCTTCCGATCATCATCGAAGCTCCTTCAGAAGTGGATCCGAAGCGGAAAATCAAGGATGTATCCTAGATCCTCGATCTCGAGAACAATTTCGATTCCGCAGCCAATCAAGAAAATTTGGTCCGGTTAATTTGTTTGCATCCATTAGTGAGCCAAGATTCACACTAGTCGACATCTTCAATCAACCTAAACGTAAAGAGAGAAAGAAAGTTAGAATAGGATTAAATGTATGCTCATAAGGACTTAAATGACATACATATGGCTCCTACTAGTTTCAATAGAATCCATAACCTCATCATGAATCCATGAAACAAAATGGCACATCGACCTATCGGGTCGATATCCCACATTGCTAAGAATGACCTCGAGGTTAGCTCAACAAGTCACCTTAGGTCAATCGGTAGGTATCGGTCATACCAATTGCATCATCGATGACCGACATTAAGAATGACCTCGAGGTTAGCTCAACAAGCCATCTTATGTCTCGGGAGGTATCGGACATACCAATTACATCTTAGACACAACTATCGATCGCTATCAACGGTTGATGTATGCACATACATCGGGTTATCAACACTTGATGCGTGTACATCCGATGTACACTACCCAATTTCGCCTCATTCACATTGACCTTGAGGTTAGCTCAACAAATCAACGCTTCTAGGAAAACCGACCCATTAATCCGAAAATCATATTTTCATGGTTTGAACATATTCAGATAGAGTGAGCTTGAGGTTAGCTCAACAACCCAACCCTATAAGAACTCGTTCTTACCATATTAATGGAAGGCGTTAGTTTTCATATTTTAAGTTGAGGGATTTTAGGTCTCATCTAATTAATCTCATCCAAGGATCATAGTCACCATGACTATATGGTCCGATTTAGGCATCGCATCAATCACATTGAATTTATACCGAAAATCACCCATCATCCCACTACAGATGATATAAGTCGACTTGTATATGTATAAGTTTACTTATGGCTCTGATAAGTCGACTTATGCATGTAAGTCGACTTGTGTAATCGCAGCATGAACAAGTCGATTTGTACCAATCGCAAGTCGATTTATTAGTCTATTAAGCGCCAAACAAGTCGACTTATGAACATATAAGTCGACTTGTTCATTTGTGCATTTGGAATTGCTATCTATTTGGCTAATTTCAATCCAAGCATTTCCAATTCACAACACCAATATAACAAGTATATAAACCTTTATATTAATGTGCTAATGAAACATTTTCATCAACTCATGCATGCCATATAGTCTAACTATATATGAAAACCTTGAAACCGATTAATCCACCATTAATCACTAGATTTCCACATAATTCAAGGACACCAAATAATCATGCTAAGTATCTCTAGGTAGGCTACACGTTATCAAGATTACTCCGCACTTGTCACAAAAATTGCGACGGCCAAAATAACCAAGATAACTAATAAGCTAACGAGACGCTAAAGTGACCTATTCGATATCCAAAAATTATTGGAAACCTAAATTCAAGAATCTCAACTTGGAATGCATACCACATCAATATAACACATTTTTAATCACTATAAAAATGATTCATGGCATTGGAACAGAAAATAACACAACCAATCATTCCAAACAAAATAGACCCAGCAACTTTCTCAAAACTGCTAAGCTCAACATTTTGCTCAAAATGACCATTGAAAAACATTCAATAAATACTGGAAAAATTACAGAGGTTAAAAAATGTTCCCAAAATGCCCCATGAATTTTTTCAGGATTTATTTCCCACAAAAACTCATTGAACCTCAGCAATCTAGCCGAACCAGAATCTGTGTTCTCCAACACAGACATTCCCATCAGCACACAAGAAATTCGGAAATAAATGGTAAATCACCTTGAAAACATTTTTCCATCCACAGAGACATTCAAAAACATCTTAGGGACATGTAAGTGAAAACCAATCCGAAAAAAAAATTTTCTAGAATTTATTCTCGAATTTACAAGCATACCTGTTTCAGAAACGTTCAACAAGACAGCATCCGAAACTTGAGGGAATTAAATAGCAAAACCATATCAAATCAAATTGATAAATTCTCATCTTTCACAAACATATTCTATAACATGTTATGAACAATTCTGAGCAAGAAATTTCGAAAACATGCATCTCTATACTGATTCGAAATTCACACAAATAACATGCATCAGCAGCTCAATTCAGTAAGGAACTCCGACCTAGTTATCATTTTAACTGTTTATACAACACAAGTGGCTCTGATACCACTGTAGGAAAATCCCGGGGTAGGCATCACATGCCCACAGTGTGGAATTTAAAATTTTGAGTCCCGGGACATTCCCGAAAGCCAGGATCTATGTGTATGTATAAACAATCAAACCATAACGACCAAAGGAGACCGTCTCTAATCAGATCCACGCAGAGGTCGGAAAACCTAACCGGGACAAACTCTTTTGACCCGGGAATAGCTAGACTAAAGAAAAGAGTGCTAGCTCTTACCTTAGCCTTGGAGAGCAAGTGAAATGATCTTGGTGGAACCTTGGAGAAGTAGAAGCAAAGTTGAATGGAAGAGATGAAGAAGATGAAAAACCAATTTTTCAAAGCTTAACTCTTAAGCTTTCGACCTTTACCCTTCAAAACCGTGCAAGCTTATTTTCATTCACTTCTCATATGTCTATTTAACAACTTAAAGACATAAGAAGACTTGGTGGATGTTCATCCACGTACATGGCATAAAAAATTCCTTAAAATGCTAAATCATCATTAAGTTTGACTTTTCAAACTTAACTAATCCTCTCCATTTTGGTTCCACCGAAAATCATAATAAATATATATAATTAATTAATTATTTACTTAATTAATTAATATATATAATTGCTGAAGTGGTCCAGTCAAACTGGGGTCGGTCCTACTGACATGCGAGGCCCCACGCAAAAAAATCACCTAAACGGTTTTCAAAGAATGTCGATGTCGCGATCTCATCGGACATATCCCAATCTCATCAGATCCATTTAATCATATTGCTCTCCAGATATCGGATCTCTGTCCGAAACTATTTTACAGATTCTCCGAGTCACTCTTATGCGTGTGACCCATTAGGTTCCCGGTTATGTTGGCCACTTAGATTAACACTTAATCTGAGCAAGTCATGAGCGGTATCTAGCAACACATCATGACCCCCAATTGACCGGAAAGTAATTGGTTTGACTAATGAAACCATATCACGAACCCTTCCATAGACAATTACCGCGCAATTCGTCCTTTCACCATGCTATACCCCACTTGGTTTGAGTATGGGCAATGTGTCAACTCTTACTAGACCGATAAGATCAAATCTAGTCCAAGTGTAATCAGCCTCGCCCTAGGACTCATTACTTTATATGTCCATGAAGACCATCTTCATGACATATGTATGTCTCGGCCAGAGACTTCAAAGTAATGATCCCGATAAGAGGCCATGGGTATCTCTTCTGCTATAATGTAAGTGGTGAATCCTCTATTGACTACTCAATTACCTTCGAATACCTCAAGTGCACTCCAATCACCACCCTATGAGCGACCTCTCGAAAGGCAACAAGGAATGGAGTCAAAGTACGTAATCAAGATTCAAGATATCCTCGAGTACCTCAAGTCTAAGGATACTTGCACCATTGCTATGATGAGATTATCACCGACATTTGTATAGACATCCATGTGATGATCTCATAGCAGTCATCCAATGTACTTACTACCACTAGTAAGCATCCACATGTCAAATCCAAATATCTCAATATTTACGGTTTTACGAGATCCACCGCTGATCCAATCAAGGAGTTTGACACGTATAGTCTATCTGGATTAACGATGTCCAGTCTCATTAATCCTATGACTAGGGATAATTTAGATACTGACATAATTGCACATGATAGGAATCTCAATAGTATGATCACATCATAATTTCCTTCATGCTATGTCATGTATCAGGGACTTCATTAATTTGATTAAAGATCACTATCAATTCATAATAAAATGAACATCAAATAAATGAAATATGCCTTGTTTTATTTATTCATAAAGTCTGTACATGACTATGAACAAAATGCGCTAAAGGGGATTGCCTTTAGGGCACTACTCTAACACCTAAGGCATAGACATCAAAATTGACTTCATAAATCATATACCCATATCATTTTTCATGACTCTAAACCAAAAATTTATTAAAAACTCAAAACTTAAAACTTTCTCATACCTCATTTCTCCACCATTTTCGAATTTTATAGGCTTGGAAGGAAGTCCTTGAGCTCCTCCATCTTTTTCCTTCATGTAGCAACATCAAAATCTTGCTCTAAGACTCATAAAAATCGAAAACCTACTTACTTTTCCTCTTCCCCTCTTCCTTCCACCGAAACCCACTCTTCATTCCTTCTCATCTTCTTTTATTATTTTGCTTGTAAGTGTCGTGGGTCTCCTTTTAAAAATGAAAACTCCTCTTTCTTATCTTGCCATGTCATTAAATGAGTGTAAAATGACCCAATTGCCACTCCATATAAGCCTTAAGTCTTCAATCCTTATGTGTTCTTCCAAAATTGCCCTTGCACTTTACTTTAAGTCATGCTTACTTTCGGATATGTTTCGCACTATCAATTTGAAGGAATTTGCTAAAACTTCCTTCTTGAGAATTGTTCCTTATTGTCTCAATTTCGTAATGCCACCAAAATAATCTAATTTGTAGCACTACATCAAAAGTTATGCTCAAAATATTTCAAATATGTCTTATGCTAAATCATTTTTCAACACGATTATTTCCATTCACAAATTGATGTCCTTAAAGACAAAATTGAAACTCGAATTCTTCATAACAATTGTAGCCCTATTTCTCTAGTTTAATTGAAATCAAGAATCACCTCATTTGGATTTCTAGATCAAAAGTTATGACCAAAATACTTTTGGGTGTTCCTAATCCTAGACTGAATACTAATCCAAAATTCAATTCAAAAATTGAAAGTCTTAAGGGCTAAATTGAAATTTAATTTCTTCATATGATTTGTAGCCCCATGCCTCAATTTTATTTCGCCTCAGGAAGCACTTCAATTGGATCTATACAGATCCCAAATTTCTTAAAATACTGAACTATGTTTAAAAAAATTTCGAACTCACTTTGATTAATTTAATCAACCTCAATTTAATCTAAAAAATTTTCAAATTTCCTATGAGGATGTGGATAATTGTCTTAGGAATCTAATGCTTCGAATACCAAATCAATCAGATGTCAAACGAAAAAGTTATGAGCAAAAGAGTGAGAGGAGGACATTTAGCGATTAGGCATGGGCACGTCTCAGAAACTTAGAGACTAGGCGTGGCCACGTCTAAGGATGAAATCTGGATCTGCAGGAAAATTTCAAAATTTTCAAATCATATCTTTTTCTCCCGAAGTCCAAAATTAACAAATTTGGTATCAATAGAAAGCTTAAAGGACTTTCTACAACTTCCATGTAGAACTCCACAACTAATTCAGTCTCTAATATGATCAAATTTCTAATCAAAGATCCTGTCCAAATGAATATGCCTTAAGCCATAACTCAACTTTGAAAAATTCTATCTTTCAACTCCAAAGTCCAAATGTTAGCCCCAAAATTTTTATGTAATTAAGCATGATTAGAGTAATTAAGTAAATTATGTTAACATTTATTAACTTGACATTGAGTAATATGAGTTGGCATTAAAGATGTTAGGTAATGAGTTAATGGAATTAAATGAATTAGTTGGGTTTTAATGAGGTAGGAAAGAAAAGAAAGATAAAATGGGCTTAAAGATAATTGGGCCTAAGTAAGTTGTAGGATAAAGAGGAAGTAAGGAGGATGTAGGAAAAATGAAAGAAGAAGGAATTAAATGAAGGTCAGCCTTTTTGCTTAAGTGGATTAGAGAAGAAGTATAAAAGGAAGAGTTTAAGTGAGTTAGTGTAGGAAGAAGTGAGATTTACGAAATTTAAAGGAGAAGAGGGAGAAGTTTACATAGAAGAGGAAAGAAAGGAGAAGAAGAAAGGAGCTTGCTAGGATTTTGGCATTTCCATGAAAGTGAGTGAGTTTTTGAAGAAAGAGCAAGAAGAAAAAAGTGAAGAGGAGAGTCTAAGCTTTATTTTGATACAAGAAACCCTTGGGTTGAGTAAAGATTCAAGGTAAGTTATGAAATGTAGTTTGAGTTTGGCTTGATTTTATGGTTTAGAAAGCTTAGAAAGAAGATGGGTTTAGTGATTCTAGGGTTGATTTCATGATTAAGGTTCATTAGGTTTTCAATTTTAGAAACCCTAAATGATGTGAGGTTCTTTCCTTGCCATGAATGAAGGAGGACAAGAAAGAAGAGGAGAACAAGAAGAGGAACTTCCTTAGGCAAGCTTAAGCAAGGATATAAGGTGGGTTTCACTCTTATCTTTATGTTAGTAATTCTTAAATATTATCTTAACTAAGGAAAATTAATGTTTTTCCAACTATCTTAGAATGAGCATTGATTGACTTTTGATTGTGTATAAATTGATGGATGATTGCCATTAGGTGAGACATTGATTAGTGCATGACATTGCTTGAAATTGCCATAAATTGGATGAACATGAATGAGATCATGAAATGTGAGCTAAGCATGAAATGTGCTTTAAGCATGATCAGCTTTATGGATGCTTGAATATCCATTTTCAGAAAATTAGTCAGCGGACAAGACAAGTCCAGCTTTTATGCATGAAATTAAGTGTTATGTGGTTTAGTTAATTCCACCAAGAGAGTCACGTGCACGCCGACCAAGATAGCCTTCGCCTACGCCTGATTGTGGCATAGGATGTTCCTTTTAGACTCCTTAGCATATGACTACACTTGTGTAGCTCATCAAGAACCCGTGGACTTTTCAACCATCGCCTATGTGTTTACATGTTAGCGATATTTTGCAAGAATGAGAATGATATGAAGCATGAACATTATGTTTTGAGATTGATAAATTTCATGAATTGCATGATTGCATGATTTCTATGCAAGTTGCTAAAAGTATGATTAATAAAGCAATGTAGCTTATTAGCCTAAATATAAATGTGTCACCCACGGAGCTAAAGCTCACCCCACCTTCCGTCCCATCTCCGGTAAAGATCGGGATCATGAAGAATGAGCTCAAGGCATACTCAAGAATTATGTTTTGATGTATTTCAAGCAAATTGTCGTAAACAATGCTTTAGATGCATTTAAGAAAAGTGTAGTATTTTGGAAGTGTAATTCAACTATGTTGTAAAAGGGCTTGAAATGCCCACTAAAGCATTGTAAGCTACTCACTTTGAACGTAAATGAAATGCAAGAATGCTAAGTTCAAATGTATTTTGAGAAATCCATGCATGTTTAAGCCAATTGCATCATTATTATAGTTTGGATATGATAGATGATTAAGAGTGTGGCTGTTGCTTGAATGGTGTTTGAAGATACCTTAGGGTTTAATCATGTTATATGAGGTTGTATGATGAGTCTTACGCAGGTGGAAGTATTAGGATTGAAAAATTGGATAGATGTACTTTCAAGGGAAGAGCTGTCAAATTTTCCCAAAATTTGACAGAACTTCGCCTCAGATTTTGACCTTCGTAGGACTTGAATTAGATAAATGAGCCTTCATGAATATTGTAGTAGAAGGTTAGAGCTTTCCAAGGGTATATCGTTTGCTAAATTTGGAGTTCGAGTCAAAAGTTATGATCCTTACTAGGAAATCAGAAGATAGAAATCAGAAGATAGAAAAGCAGAAGGAAGGAAATCAGAAGATAGAAAAGCAGAAGGAAGGAAAGGTAAGATAGAAATCAAGATAGAAAAGCGAAGGAAGGAAAGAAGAAGATAGAAATCGGAAGATAGAAAAGCGAAGGAAGGAAATCAGAAGATAGAAATCAAAGGAAGGAAATCAAGATAAAAGGAATGAAGGAAATCAAGATAGAAATCGAAGATAGAAAAGGTAGGAAGGAAAGCGGAAGATAGAAATCAAGATAGAAAAGGTAAGGAAGGAGAGCGAAGATAGAAATCGAAAGATAGAAAAGCAGAAGGAAAGAAAGCAGAAGATAGAAATCAGAAGATAGAAAAGAAGAAGGAAGGAAAGAAGAAGATAGAAACCAGATGATAGAAATCAGACGATAGAAAACCAGATGATAGAAATCAGACGATAGAAAACCGGATGATAGAAATCGATTTATAGAAAACCGGATGATGTAAATCAGACGATGGAAAAATAGGACGCTGCAGAATGTAGGAGATAGAATCAGCCTTTGTAGTCTTCATGAGAGTTGTAGATCTAGATGTCTACTTTCGTATGGTGAAAGAACGAAAGAATTTGGAGCTATAGATTAAAATTTATAGTAAATCGCGGCAAAAGAGTTTCAATCTGATTTCAGAAGTGAGCATGGTCCAATGTTTCGGGCATAATTCTCTCATACGACCTCCAAATGAGGTGAGGCTTGAACCATTGGATTTATAAGACACATATATTTCACTCCATAAAATTCGGTATCAATTGGAGTTAAATTGAGAAAGTGTTCTAAAACAAGTGAAAGGTCAGTTAAGAGGGCATGTTTCGGGTATGAACTCTCTTAGATTTTTAGAGTGTATCTTGAGTTATATGACTCCGATTAAGGTGATTCTTGCTTCTGTGTGAACGTGAGGCCTTAAGCTACATTGATATGAACAAGTCTAAATGTGATTTTGATGATTAGGTAGTGTACGCTCATCATCCTTATGGAACCACAAGATCAAACGCAAAGTAGGGAGCGCAGACTTTAGGGCTTCAAATTTTGGGCTCTGGAAACGGGTCCAATAGGTGTGGAATGTAAGCAAGAGCATGAGCGTTAATGTTAAGGTATAAATAGTTGGAGTTGGGATCCGGTCTCAGGATCGGGTTCTAACATCTGTGGTATCAGAGCAGCTCTAGGTTTATGATTTCCTAGGAACCCTAGTGGGTAGCCTCAAGAGTAGAGTCAGCATACATCATGTTACATGAGCTTTAAACTTGTTTTAAATACATTACATGCATCATTGATTTTGAATTATTTTACATGATTTGAACTTGTCTTACAAGCATGAGCTAAAGATTTGAAATGTTTTCACTAAAAGGAGTAATATGCCTCCAAGAAGAACTCGAGGAGCTCAAGCTCGATCAGCTCTCGAGGGAGGTGCGGATGAATCTCACATTCCCCAGGATGCAGGGACCATCCCTGTTTCAGATTCAGAGGCATCGAGTGTGCAGTATGAAGTGCCTCTCCAGCCCCCTCCTATGCCTCAAGTAGATCCCCAGCTCTTTCAGGCCTTCGCCTAGGCTTTCATCCATGTCATGGGCCAAGGACCACAAGCTCAGATGCCAGCTCCAGCAGATCGGAGGGGCGATGACAAGCTCCTAAGTATGGGGCTATCGATTTCAGGGGACTACTAATCCCGAGGAGGCGAAGCATGGTTGAAGAGGACCGAGAGGGTCCCGAGTCGATGAAGTGCTCGGATGGGAGAGGGTAGAGTATGCAACTAGTTTATTGCGAGGGGATCTGTTGCCTTTGGTGGGGGCAAGGCCCGCAATGTAGTACCTCCAGAGTCGACATGGAAGGAGTTTCTAGAAGTTTCGGGAGGAAGTACTTCTCGGGGTTTACATCCAAGAGAAGGCCAGGAGTTTCGAGCCTCACACGGAGGGAGCAAAGTGAGTGAATATGAGTGAAGTTCACTCAACTGTCTCGATATGCAGAAATATTGTGGTGACAAGAGGATAAGTGCCGCAAGTTTGAGAGCGGACTGCACCTAGGGATCGGGGAGAAGGTGCTGATCCATAATTTCCATGACTATCGCTAGCTTGGTAGATGCAGCTCCCCAGCCGAGAAGTCGGAGAATATTAAGGTCAAGTGAGTAGGAAAAGGAAGAACAGAGCAATCTTCCAGAAGGGAGTGAGTGCTCCAAAGACTGGAGGAGCACCAGACCCATCATACTCAGTGGCATGGGCGTGAGTGGTCCCGCCAAGAGTCGTGCATCCCAGGCAATTTCTCAACAGTCTCTAGTGTGGGAGGCTCGGGGAAGTCATGGAAGGGCAAGTATCCTCAGTGTGATCAATGCGGGAAGTTTCATCCCGGGAGGTGTCTCAAGGGCTTTGGTGGTTGTTTCCAGTGTGGAGAGAAGGGGCATATGATGAGAGATTGTCCCCAGAGGTTTAGACAGGAGGGTTGCCAAGCTCAAGCTCAGAGGCAGACAGAGACAGTGGGAACCAGGCCGATTCTGAGTAGGCGCTTTGGAGCGACAAGAGGGCTAATCCTGCGGGAGACCAAGGACACAGGGTCAGCGCCAGGCTAGAGTATTTTCCATGACCAGAGAGGAGCTGCAACTGCTCCTAAAGTTGTGGACTGGTATGGCTCAGTTATTTGACTCTCCTGTTTATGTGTTAATTGATACTGGCTCCACACATTCATTTGTATCTGCAAGTATGAATATGCATGTTGTGTGTCCTGAGGTTATGGACAATTTTTTGGTTGTTAGTACTCCTTTATGGGGTAAGGTGATGATTAGTATGATCTATAAGAATTGTGAGCTCATTATCGACGGTGCTAGACTGGTAGTAGATCTACTACCTCTAGCCCTTCAAGGGTTGGATGTCATTTTAGGGATGGATGTCATGGAAAAGTATAAGGCGAAGCTAGATTGTAGTTTGAAAGAAGTAGAGTTTGATCTGGGCAATGATCAGAAAGTGGTTTTCAAGGGGACGAGAAGTCGCCAGCTGAGGATCATTTCGGCTATGTTAGTGACAATATGATGAGCCAAGGTGTGAGGCCTTTTGGCGCATGTAGTGGATTCAAGTGAATGTGGGCGATTAGAAGATTATCGTCAGTTGTGAGGAGTTTCGATGTATTCCCGTAAGAATTACGGTGGTTGCCGCGGTGAGGAAATTGAGTTCAAATTGACTTGATTCCTAACCGCCAATCTCCATACCACCTTATAGAATGCCTCTAGTTGAATTGAGAGAACTCAAGGAGCAATTGCAGAATTGTTGGAGAAGCGCTTCATCGGCCGAAGTTCTTCACCTTGGGAGCTCCGGTCTGTTTGTTAAGAAGAAGGATGGAACGTGGAGGATGTGCATAGACTATAGAAGGCTTAACAAGATGACGATTCGAACAAGTATCCGTTGCCACGGATAGATGATTTATTTGATCACCATGTGGAGCAAGGGTCTTTCAAAGATTGACTTAAGAGCGTGTTATCATCAACTCCGAATCGAGGAGTCCGATGTTAACAAGACGACTTCGGGACCCGCACACGACACTACTGAGTTCGTGGTCATGCCATTCGATGACCAATGCTCCAATTGCATTCATGGACCTTATGAATAGGGTTTTCAGAGTTCTTAGATCGGTTTGTCATAGTGTTCATTGATGACATTCGGTCTATTCTAAGGATGAAGGAGAGCATGAACGAGATCTCGGGATAGTATTGCATAGATTGAGAGAGCGGAGTCAGTATGCCAAATTTAGCAAGTGTGAATTTTGGCTGCGTGAAGTAGTTTTCCTCGACATGTGATTTCCAAAGAAAGGAACTCATGTTGATCCGAGAAAAGTGGAAGATGAGGAATTGGCAAGAGCCTAAGACGGTAAAAGAGGTACGGAGTTTTCGAGCTGGCGGATATTCTGAAGGTTTGTGGAAGGATTCTCAATAATAGCTGCCCCTATGACTAAGTCATTAAGGAAGAATCGCAGCTTATCTTGAATGAGGATTGCTAGCGAGTTTTGAGGAGCTTAAGTAGCGGTTAACTAGTGCTCCCATTTTAATCACGCCTGATGGAGATCGGGGTATCGAGATACTGATGATGCTTGAGAAGAGGCTTAGGTTGTGTATTAATGCATAATGACAAAGTGATAGCCTATGCTTCACGGCAGTTGAAGCCATATGAGTTGAATTATCCGACTCATGATCTGGAATTGGCAGCAGTGATTTTTGCCTTAAAGATATGGAGACACTATCTGTATGGGGTTCAGACAAGGGTTTTCACGGATCACAAAAGTCTTAAGTACATCATGAGCCAGAAAGAACTGAATCTGAGGCAGAGAAGATGGTTAGAGTTGCTCAAGGACTATGACCTGATGATAGAGTATCATCCAGGTAAGGCTAATGTAGTGGCGGATGCATTGAGTAGGAAGTCATCGATAGCTTATGTTCAAGCAGTTTACTTGCCTCTATTGGAGCAAATGGCCAAGCTTAAGATAAGTCTAAAACAGGATCAGTCAGATTGTATTCTTGCTCAATTCAGGGTGAGGCCGATACTTAGAGAGAAAGTTAAGGAGTTGCAGGAGCAGGATGCAGAACTGAGTAAGCTTCGTGAGGAAATACAGAATGGTAAGCAGTCTGAAGTGGTAGTGAGAGATGATGGGCTAATGGTAGTCGGAAACAGGTTATGTATCCCGAATGATAAATTAGTTAAGGATGAGATCATGGATGAGGCACACAATGCGCCTTATTCCATGCACTTGAGCAACACCGTAATGTACTGAGATTTGAAGGAACATTTCGTGGAAAGGCATGAAGAGGATGTAGCAGAGTATGTGAGCAGATGTCTAGTGTGTCAGCAAGTCAAGGCTGAACACCAGGCACCTTCAGGCATGTTGCAGCCATTGTCCATTTCTGAATGGAAGTGGCAAAGGATCACAATGGATTTTCTGATGAGTTTACCGAGGACCAGCAAGAAGCATGATGGCATTTGGGTTATTGTTGATCGGTTGACCAAGTCAGCCCATTTTCTGGCAATTAGGCAAACAGATTCCTTGCAAGTCTTAGCAAATAAATACATTGATGAAGTGGTAAGGTTGCATGGAGTTCCGGATTCTATAGTATCCGACAGGGATCCTCGATTCACCTCGAGATTTTGGGGAAGTCTGCAGGAAACATTAGGAACTAAATTGAATTTCAGCACAACATTTCATCCTCGACAGATGGTCACCGAGGACAATCCGACTCTAGAGGGATGCTTAGAGCATGTTTCATGGACTTCAGAGGAGCATGGGATGATCATTTGCCGTTGGTCGAATTTGCTTACAACAATTCGTACCATTCGAGCATACAGATGGCTCCTTATGAAGCCCTTTATGGCAGAAGATGCAGGACTCCGATATGCTGGGATGAGGAAGGTGAGAGGAAGCTAGTGGGACTAGAGTTGGTTCAGATGACAGTTGAGAAAGTGGAGGTAATCAAACAGCGACTTAAGGCCGCCCAGGACAGAATGAAAAGCTATGCCGATGCTAACATAAAAGAAATGGAATATGCAGTGGGTGACAAGGTGTTCCTCAAGACGTCTCCATGGAAGGGAGTTATGAGATTCGGAAAGAAAGGGAAGTTAAGTCCTCGATATGTGGGTCCGTATGAAATTCTAGAGAGGATCGGGTCGTTAGCTTACAGATTAGCATTGCCTCTAGAGTTGTCTCAGATCCACAACGTTTTTCATGTTTCTATGTTGAGAAGGTACAGATAAGATCCTTCTCACATAATTCAGACCTCAGAGGTTCAGCTAAGTGATGATCTGAGCTATGAGGAGATGCCAGTAGCAGTTCTAGATAGCAAGGAGAAAGTTCTCAGAAACAAGACGATTGACTAGTTAAAGTCCTTTGGAGAAATCATGCGATTGAAGAGGCGACGTGGGAACCCTGGATGCAATGAAGGAGAAGTATCCACACCTCTTCAATGAGTCAGGTAAGAATTTCGAGGACGAAATTTCTTAAGGGGGGGAGAAATGTTAGCCCCAAAATTTTTATGTAATTAAGCATGATTAGAGTAATTAAGTAAATTATGTTAACATTTATTAACTTGACATTGAGTAATATGAGTTGGCATTAAAGATGTTAGGTAATGAGTTAATGGAATTAAATGAATTAGTTGGGTTTTAATGAGGTAGGAAAGAAAAGAAAGATAAAATGGGCTTAAAGATAATTGGGCCTAAGTAAGTTGTAGGATAAAGAGGAAGTAAGGAGGATGTAGGAAAAATGAAAGAAGAAGGAATTAAATGAAGGCTTGGGCCTTTTGGCATTAAGTGGATTAGAGAAGAAGTATAAAAGGAAGAGTTTAAGTGAGTTAGTGTAGGAAGAAGTGAGATTTACGAAATTTAAAGGAGAAGAGGGAGAAGTTTACGTAGAATAGGAAAGAAAGGAGAAGAAGAAAGGAGTTTGCTAGGGTTTTGGCATTTCCATGAAAGTGAGTGAGTTTTTGAAGAAAGAGCAAGAAGAAAAAAGTGAAGAGGAGAGTCTAAGCTTTATTTTGATACAAGAAACCCTTGGGTTGAGTAAAGATTCAAGGTAAGTTATGAAATGTAGTTTGAGTTTGGCTTGATTTTATGGTTTAGAAAGCTTAGAAAGAAGATGGGTTTAGTGATTCTAGGGTTGATTTCATGATTAAGGTTCATTAGGTTTTCAATTTTAGAAACCCTAAATGATGTGAGGTTCTTTCCTTGCCATGAATGAAGGAGGACAAGAAAGAAGAGGAGAACAAGAAGAGGAACTTCCTTAGGCAAGCTTAAGCAAGGATATAAGGTGGGTTTCACTCTTATCTTTATGTTAGTAATGCTTAAATATTATCTTAACTAAGGAAAATTAATGTTTTTCCAACTATCTTAGAATGAGCATTGATTGACTTTTAATTGTGTATAAATTGATGGATGATTGCCATTAGGTGAGACATTGATTAGTGCATGACATTGCTTGAAATTGCCATAAATTGGATGAACATAAATGAGATCATGAAATGTGAGCTAAGCATGAAATGTGCTTTAAGCATGATCAGCTTTATGGATGCTTGAATATCCATTTTCAGAAAATTAGTCACGGACAAGACAAGTCCAGTTTTTATGCATGAAATTAAGTGTTATGTGGGTTAGTTAAGTCCACCAAATAGAGTCACGTGCACGTCGACCAAGATAGCCTTCGCCTACTGCCCGATTGTGGCATAGGATGTTCCTTTAGGACTCCTCGAAGATATGACTACACTTGTGTAGCTCATCAAGAACCGTGGACTTTTCAACCATCAGCTATGTGTTTACATGTTAGCGTATATTTTGCAAGAATGAGAATGATATGAAGCATGAACATTATGTTTTGAGATTGATAAATTTCATGAATTGCATGATTGCATGATTTCTATGCAAGTTGCTAAAAGTATGATTAATGAAGCAATGTAGCTTAATAGCCTAAATATAAATGTGTCACCCACGGAGCGAAAGCTCACCCCCACCTTCCCGTCCCATCTCCAGGTAAAGATCGGGATCATGAAGAATGAGCTCAAGGCATACTCCAAGAATTATGTTTTTGATGTATTTCAAGCAAATTGTCGTAAACAATGCTTTAGATGCATTTTAAGAAAAGTGTAGTATTTTGGAAGTGTAATTCGAACTATGTTGTAAAAAGGGCTTGAAATGCCCACTAAAGCATTGTAAGCTACTCACTTTGAACGTAAATGAAATGCAAGAACGCTAAGTTCAAATGTATTTTAAGAAATCCATGCATGTTTAAGCCAATTGCATCATTATTATAGTTTGGATATGATAGATGATTAAGAGTGTGGCTGTTGCTTCGAATGGTGTTTGAAGATACCTTAGGGTTTAATCATGTTATATGAGGTTGTATGATGAGTCTTACGCAGGTGGAAGTATTAGGATTGAAAAATTGGATAGATGTACTTTCAGGAAGAGCTGTCAAATTTTCCCAAAATTTGACAGAACTTAAGCCAGATTTTGACTTTCGTAGGACTTGAATTAGATAAATGAGCCTTCATGAATATTGTAGTAGAAGGTTAGAGCTTTCAAGGGTATATCGTTTGCTAAATTTGGAGTTCAAGTCAAAGTTATGATCCTTACTAGGAAATCGAAGATAGAAATCGAAGATAGAAAAGCGAAGGAAGGAAATCAAGAAGATAAGCGTAAGGAAGGAAAGCGTAAGATAGAAATCAAGATAGAAAAGCGAAGGAAGGAAAGCGAAGATAGAAATCAGAAGATAGAAAGCGAAGGAAGTAAATCAAGATAGAAATCGGAAGGAAGGAAATCGAGAAGATAAAAAGCGTAAGGAAGAAATCAAGATAGAAAAGGAAGGAAGGAAGCGAAGATAGAAAAGGTAAGGAAGGAAAGTAGAAGATAGAAATCAGAAGATAGAAAAGCGAAGGAAAGAAAGCGAAGATAGAAATCAGAAGATAGAAAAGCGAAGGAAGGAAAGCGTAAGATAGAAACCGGATGATAGAAATCGACGATAGAAAACCAGATGATAGAAATCAGACGATAGAAAACCAGATGATAGAAATCAGACGATGAAAAAATAGGACGCTGCAGAATGTAGGAGATATAATCAGCCTTTGTAGTCTTCATGAGAGTTGTAGATCTAGATGTCTACTTTCGTATGGTGAAAGAACGAAAGCATTTGGAGCTATCGATTAAAATTTATAGCAAATCGCGGCAAAAGAGTTTCAATCCGATTTCAGAAGTGAGCATGGTCCAATGTTTCGGGCATAATTCTCTCATACGACCTCCAAATGAGGTGAGGCTTGAACCATTGGATTTATAAGACACATATCTTTCACTCCATAAAATTCGGTATCAATTGGAGTTAAATTGAGAAAGTGTTCTAAAACAAGTGAAAGGTCAGTTAAGAGGGCATGTTTCGGGTATGAACTCTCTTAGATTTTTGGAGTGTATCTT
Organism: Erythroxylum novogranatense; assembly: GCA_029891385.1. Classification (NCBI taxonomy): domain Eukaryota; kingdom Viridiplantae; phylum Streptophyta; class Magnoliopsida; order Malpighiales; family Erythroxylaceae; genus Erythroxylum; species Erythroxylum novogranatense. Next base: position 39,398,538 of record CM057225.1, read on the forward strand.
GAGTTATATGACTCCGATTAAGGTGATTCTTGCCTCTGTGTGAACGTGAGGCCTTAAGCTACATTGATATGAACAAGTCTAAATGTGATTTTGATGATTAGGTAGTGTACGCTCATCACCCTTATGGAACCACAAAGATCAAACGCATTTGCAAAGTAGGGAGCGCAAGCTTTAGGGCTCCGAAATTTTAGGCTCTGGAAACGGGTCCAATAGGTGTGGAATGTAAGCAAGAGCATGAGCGTTAATGTTAAGGTATAAATAGTTGGAGTTGGGATCCGGTCTCAGGATCGAGTTCTAACACCAAACATATCATATTTTATATCAATGCAAAGATCAGAAAGTCACCTACAACTTTCATGAAGGACAGAAAAATCAATTTGACCTCTAAGTAAATCAATTTTCTCATAAAAAATTATGTCATCTAATAGTCATGCTAAAACAGTAACAGAAACTTGTAAAAATCATAACTTATTATTCCATGATCAAAAAATTCTATACTTTATATCAAAATAAATATCAAATCAAAATCTTCAACTTTCATGCAGAACTTAAAGGCTAAAACAACATCTAACTAGGTCAATTTCTCAGTCAAAGATTCTATCATACCATAGGCCAACCTATAACACATTCAAACTTCCAAATCTCATATCTCCCAATTCTCTCATCCACTAATTGCATAATATACATCATTGTAAAGCTTGGAAAATTTTCTATGACTTTAATGCAGACCACTTCACTCAATTCAAACAACATCAATCCGGCGATTTGCCTTAAAGCACAGCATACCCAATCTTACACTTACAAACATTCTCAAAGTCAAAGTAAAAATAACCCTAACTTTGACTGATCATAACTTTCACTCCCGATATCGAAAAATTGCAAACTTTATAGAGACATAAAGTTTTCAACAGGAGCTACAATTTTCCTGCAGATCATTTTCTCAAATTCTGCCTAAATTAAAAAGTCAACTCTCAAGTCAAACTTTCTATATCCAAAAGTCAACTTTCTTAATTCTCCAAATTTTCAAATTCTCTCTCTTTTTCTCTTACTTCTTGATTTTTAACTTCCATTTCAATTAACTCACCCACTTAACTTCCATAACTCCTACCAATCTATTCAAATCCCAAAGTTATCAAAATCAAACATTTCTTTTCTTATCAATTTCCTTTAAACATAAAAATACATTTGTACCACACAATACATATGGTAAACACTCATTTAATTTCACTTAATTTTTTTAAATTCCACTAAAAAATCGGGGTCCAACATCAATAATGCACATGTATAAAATGAATTATGTACAATGGATGTTCATGACAATCATGGGTATTTATCCATCAATTTTATCGCAAAATCATTCTTATAACAAAACTCATCTTTTTTCCAAGTCACACTTTCGAGTGTACTCGTGAGACCTTAATTGTCTTGATGCATAGGTAATCACCTTGTTATGCTGCATCAGTACACATCCTAGTCCTTGATGCGAAGCATCACTATACACCACATATCCTCCACTCCCTGATGGAATAGTCAACACTAGTGCAGTATTCAACTGGTGTTTCAGCTCTTCAAAGCTCTTCCGACACTTCTCATTCCATCTGAACACTACATTCTTCCTTAGAAGTTTTGTCAGAGGGGCCGAGATCAGAGAAAATCCCTCGACAAACCTCCGATAATGTAACATCCCATTTCTAGAGGGAAGGGTAGGATGGTAAATGTGAGTGACTAATGAGAGTTAGGGATGTATTCTACATGTTCATGCATAACTTGCTACATACTTATACTTGATTGTTGCACATGAAAATAATTGTAAATGCATTCCTAAATAATTCCGGGTATAATTGGAATGATTTGAGAATCTTGAATATTATTACATTGAAAATGTTATGGGTTAGTGAAATCTTGATATTTTGAATTTTGGTGGAATTATTGTATTTGTATATGTTAGTGAAGTTATGGAGTATTGAGAGAGATATATTTATAGTAGGGAACAAGAAATAAATTAAATAAAGATTTGGAGATAGTTGGGTTGTAAAGATGATTGTTGTATTGGAAAGAGGGGAACTAAATGGAGTTAGTTTCCAAAGAAACTAAGTTAGAGTTTAAGCATTAAGAAAGTGACATGTGTCACTTAGACCTTGTAATCTAGCTAGAAGTAGGTCTCTATTCCTTGAGAGTTGACAGGTTAAGTCTTGTCCAAGTCCCTTCTTCATTCTCATCTTTCTAAAACTTCTCTCTTCGAAACACAGAGTTTTTCCAGCAAAATATCTTCTAAGGGACTTCTTTGTTCTTCCTTTCTTTCACCAACCTTACTTTGCTATTCGTCTCATCTACTCTAAGGAAAAACCAGAAGTTGATCATTTCACTCAGTGAAGTACGAAAACGTGTGGAGTTTAGGGCTTGAAGATTTTGGAGTTTTCAGCAGGTAAGTGTTAGAGAAATCCCTCACTGTTGGAGATTTGTGAAATAAAGTTGATAGATTACTGTCATCTGTATGGAAAATGTACTTCATGTGTTTGTTCTTAAATATTGGTTAGTTGGGGAGAAATAAATTCAGTTATAGTGTTAAATTAGTTTTTGAGAAAACTTTTGGTGTTTGGTGACGTAAAGTGTTGAAAGTTAGAAAGTCTGGAAAATTTTTCACTGAGTATGTTTCAGTATTTTAGCCATAACTGTTTCTGTGGTTGTCCAAACGAGATGATTCTTGATTCGGAGTAAACTAGGAATATATGGCTACAATTCGTATGAAGGCATCGAATTTCAGTTGTGTCTCTAAAATCTCAAAAGTTGTCACGAAGTTGAGAACTGGGTGCAGGATGTTGGGAGTTGAGCGAAAATTCATGTTTCAAATTCGGGAGGGAATTTGGACCTGATTAAGATAAATTCTGGGAAAGTTTCCTTCTTAAAAGTTTTATATAATTCTTTTATCTTTCCAACGGTATAAAGTTTGTAAATTTTAGACATCGGAGTCAAAAGTTATGCGTCTTATAAGTGGAGACTTTCGGGCCAGAAAAGAAATTGAGAAAAATAGACGCCTTGAAAAGCGACGCATAAAAGCATTTATAAAAGCAGACACATAAAAGAAGACACAAAAAAGCAGATGCATAAAAGTAGACTCATAAAAGCAGACGCATAAAAGTAGACGCAGAAAAGTAGATGCATAAAAGTAGACGCATAAAAGTAGACGCATAACTGAGACGCAAAAATAAGCTGTACTCTTTTGGTCATAACTTCTTCTCTAGACCTCCAAATGACCTGATTCTTGAAGCATTGGATTCTTAACATATTTATTTATCTCTACACAAAAAACTATGGTCTTTGTTATTAAATTGGAAACGATTGACTGAATCGAAGTAAGGGTACAGGTGGAAGGAGTATGAATTGGATATTTTACTGAATGTGTTTCAGTATTTTGATGATATCTTGGTCTATAGGATTCCAATTGAGGTTATTCTTGATTTGTAGTGAACTAGAGTAATAGGGATACAAATTATATGAAGGATCTGAATCTTGATACGGTCTCTAAGGTGTTCAATTACTGGATGGAAGTCAGATATAATACACTGATTTGGAGAGGAACAATCTGAAAATATTTGAGGTACATCTTTGAAACTACTGAACCAAATTAAGTGATTTTGGTGTTAATGGAAAGATAAAAGGTAGAGGAACACTTTTCTAAGAGAAAGTAGGCTCGAATTATGCAAGTTTTACCTTCTAATTAAACATGAACAGTGGACCCGAAAGTTAGAGTTTGGAGAAAGATCTGAAATGGTTCATTGGACTATGAAATTGGATTCAAATGGTTTATGGAGGTTTAAATCCCACAGAATGAGGCTAGTTAAGTGAGTTTTGATAGTTGAATGTCTTGTGATGAAATTGATGGATTGATACCCGGGATAGTCATGAATATGCATTGTACATATTTTATCTCATTCATGTGCATTATTAAACACTTATGATTGTTCAAATTGTGATATATGTATATGTTATTTGTTATAGAGGAGCCACTAGAACGTCAACCTCCAGACGTTGCTGGATCTTCCAGGCATTAGCTTTGGGAGAAACTTGTGAGTAACTTAGACGGTCTCACTCAATTAATTGTTTACTTTAGAATATGTTTTGAATGAGTTGTTTAAGTGCTCCAACCATGCGAAAATTGTGAATGTGCATGAGTGCAAAAGTGTGCTAAGCATTTCTACTGAATGCCGGACTAAGGTCCGATGATAAATGTGATCAAAACATGAATGTGCGTCCATGTGTTTGACTGAGGTTATGCTATGTGAAACATTCATTACATATATGCATGAAAGATAAAGAAAGTTATGACCGGAGTTGCCAGATTAAGGAGCTAAAAGCTCGGAATGTGAATAGAGCCTTGGGCTCGAGCGCGACTGTCCCCGGCATCTACGAAGAGATATGGGACATTATTCGACTAAGCTCGACATCCATTAAGGGATGAGCTGGAAAAAAAAGGCACTCGGTCATAACGGCAATAATAAATGAAAGTGAGTCTCACATGCATTGCCAATTATAATTGTTGTGTGTTTTATATGTGCGATAATGTGATACATTGTGAATATGTAATGGAGTGAACGTTGTGTTATGTGCGATAAGATGATGCATGAATTGAGTGAACCATCGATGATGGTTACCTCATTGAGTTCGCAAAATTCACCAAAATTGCAACGTTCTCTTTTCAGGACCGAGAGACGACTCTAGTTGCTAAAGAGGATCTACTAGCCGAGTAGATTGCGATTGGAGATAGAGGTCATGGCTCAAAAGTCGGTCAGCTGGGGATCTTTTGGGTGGATTAGATAATTTTGATACACTTTCCTCATTCACGTAGTACTATTGTATTAGGTTTTTTGGTGATGTACATGTGGATATTGTGGACAGAAAATGTAGACTTTGATTTTTGTGAAATGTAATGAGGACAAAGTGGGTTCTCAATATATATTATGATCTTCTTATGATGCTTTTCAAGTGAATTATGTTACCATGCCTTTTGAAGGGAGTGTAGTGATCGATCGTAACGTGCCCTCATCGTAGGATATGCGCAGGAATGACCTCCGGGTATCCCGGTTGATACCCTGCTGTAAGGGGGGCTACATTTAGGTGGTATCAAAGCATGGTTTAGCATCTGTTAGGACTTATAGGAATGATAAGCATGAAATATCTTGAGTAATGCGGATAATGATTTAAGTTATCATTTGTTATAGGTCTTCCGCCCTAGGTGATCAGATTGATCAACCCGCTGACCAAGGATCTGTAGGAGCCAGTAGAGAGTCCTTGGTACCTCAATCTGAGGGGTTACCTCCTAGAGTTCCCGAGAGAAGGGAGAGGAGGTATGATAGGCTACTGAGCGGGGGTCTGGGACTTCTATGGCAAGATAGACCTGCTTGAGGCCGAGGATGGTTAGAGAGACGAGAGAGTATTTGATCGGATGGATCATGAGCCCGATGAGAGGTTCGATTATGCGAAGGTCTCTTATAGGCCCACTTACGGTGGTGGAAGACTATTCCAGCGCACCACCTGTGCCTTGTCAATTGAAGTGGGAAGACTTTCTGAGAGTCTTCAGAGACAACTACATGCCCAAGGTCTACTTGGACATGAAGATGCAAGAGTTTTTGGAACTGAAGCAGGGCAAGATGTCAGTGGCGGACTATGAGGTCCGATTTAATGAATTGATGGGTTATGCTACTGCTCTGATTCCTACAGAGGAAGAAAAGTGCAGGAGGTTTGAGAATGGGCTTAATATGGAGATCAGAACAATGTTGGCGAGGTCAGATATGGGCACTTTCACTTAGTTGAGAGCTGCCTCAATCAGAATTGAACAGCTAATGAAGGAGAAGCAAGCAGAGATCGGGCAAGGGTCCAGAGGAAAGAGGCCTAGTGAGAGTCAAGGCAGTTTTGGCAGGAGTTTTAGTAAGCGCCAGAGTAGACCATTCAAATCATCAGGTGGATTTAGACAGTCCGGAACGGGAATTAGAGGTAGATCTACACAAACTGGTGGGGGGCGAGGTATAGTGCAAAAGTAGCGGCCCCTATGTGAGTATTGTGGGAAAAGGCACGGTGGAGAGTGTTGGGCTGTGACAGGAGCTTGTTTTGCTTGTGGCTCCTTCGAACACAAAATTAGAAATTGTCCGGTTGTTGCTGGAACCCAGTCTGGTGTTAGTGGGAGATCCGGGAGTGATGCTACAGTTCAGCAGAGCAGAGGTGGTGGATCTGGATAGAGAGGTAGAGGTAGAGATAGAGGGAGAGCTGGGAGTTCTTCCATGAGGACTGCGAGTCAGGGTAGCCGACCATAGTCTCAGGCCAGAGTCTATGCCATGACTAGGCAGGAGGCCCAAGACTCACCAGATGTGGTTGCAGGTGCGCTTCTTGTTTATGATTTGGAGGCATTTGCACTGCTAGATCCAGGATTCACACACTCTTTCATCGCACCGCATTTGGCATGTAGACTGCATTGTGAGAGGGAGTTACTGCAGTATGGGCTAGAGGTGAGTACACCTCTAGGTAGCACTACTGTTATTGGTGATGTATGCAAGGGGTGCTTAGTTAAGATTGATCAAGTAGAGCTGAAGGCAGACCTGATTGTATTACAGTTGAGAGAGATAGATGTGATCTTAGGCATGGATTGACTCACTGCCCATAGGGCCATCATGAACTGTTACATTAAGGAGGTAGTATTAGAATCTCCTGGTCAGCCTAGAGCAGTATTCAGAGGAATTAGTCAGGCAGTGCCAGTTAGGATGATATCCTTCATGAGTTCATTGAGGTTGATACAGGGAGGATGTGAGGCTTACCTGGCCCACATTATTGATACTAGGGTTGAGCAAAGCGTTCAGGACATTCCAGTGGTTAAGGAATTCCTGGAGGTGTTTTCCGAGGAGTTACCTGGTTTACCACCAGATCGGGAAACAGAGTTCACAATTGATCTGGTTCCAGGTGCTGCTCCTATATCCATTTCCCCATATAGGATGGCACCTGTGGAACTGAAGGAGCTGAAAACTCAGTTGCAAGAGTTGTTGGAAAAGGGTTTCATAAGGCCCAGTGTTTCACCTTGGGGAGCGCCAGTGTTGTTTGTGAAGAAGAAGGATGGGACTTTGAGGTTATGCATCGATTATAGGCAGCTTAATTGGGTGACCGTGAAGAACAAGTATCCGTTGCCTAGAATTGATGACTTGCTTGACCAGTTGCAGGGAGCTCAGGCATTTACTAAGCTAGATCTGAGATCAGGGTATTACCAGTTGAAGATAGCGGAGGCTGATATACCTAAGAGTGCATTCAGGAGCAGGTATGGGCACTATGAGTTCCTAGTGATGCCGTTTGGGTTAACTAATGCCCCGACAGCTTTTATGGCCTTGATGAATAAGGTGTTCCAGCCCTACCTGGATCGATTTGTAATTGTGTTCATTGACGATATCTTGGTGTATTCAAAGAGTGGAAAGGAGCATGCTGAGCATTTGAGAATTATTTTACAGATTATGAGAGAGAAACAATTATATGCCAAATTTAGTAAGTGTGAATTTTGGCTAGATCAAGTTGTATTTTTGGGACATATAGTGACTGGAGATGGCATATAGGTAGATCCAAAGAAGGTAGAGGTAGTTATGAATTAGGAATCTCCGAGAAATGTGTCTGAGATCCGAAGCTTCCTAGGATTAGCCGGATATTACCGAAGATTTGTCGAAGGATTTTCCTTGATCTCGGCCCCTCTTACTAAACTTCTGAGGAAGAATGTAGTGTTTAGATAGAGTGAGGAGTGTCAGAAGAGCTTTGAGGAGTTGAAACATCGGCTGACTACCGCACCGGTGCTGACTATTCCATCAAGGATTGGAGGATATGTGGTATATAGTGATGCTTTGCATCAAGGTTTGGGATGTGTACTGATGCAGCATAGTAAGGTGATCGCCTATGCATCGAGACAATTAAGGTCTCACGAGATTAATTATCCGGTACACGATTTAGAGCTAGCTGCAGTTGTCTTTGCTCTAAAGATTTGGAGACATTAATTGTATGGGGAGACTTTCCAGATATATACTGATCATCAGAGTCTGAAATATTTGATGAGTCAGAAGGAGCTAAACTTGAGGCAAAGAAGGTGGATTGAGTTATTAAAAGATTATGATTGTACTATTGAGTACCACCCAGGGAAGGCTAATGTGGTGGCAGATGCTTTGAGCAGGAAGTCTAATGTTAGTACAGCTCAGATTCAGTTATCAAGGTTGCCTAATCTGATTCATTTGAGAGCTCTAAATGTAGAGTTGAATCTGGAGCAAGATGAGGTACTAGTTGCTACTTTGAAGTTAAGGCCAATGTTACATGATAGAATCAGAAGAGTACATAACAAAGATCCTGATATGGTAAAGCTTATAGAGAAAGTGAAGGCAAATCCAGAGTCCGAGTTTGAGTTGAGGGATGAGACTTTGTGGTTGAGACATAGGCTATATGTACCTAATGTAGATGATTTGAGGAAGGATATCCTTGAGGAAGCTCATATGGCCGCCTATGCTATGCATCCTGGTACTACCAAGATGTATAACACATTGAAGCAACATTTTTGGTGGCCTGGAATGAAGAAGCAAGTAGCTGAGTACGTGTCAAGATGTATGACGTGCCAGCAAGTGAAGGCGGAGCATCAGGCTCCAGTAGGGAAGTTGAATTCATTGCCCATCCCGGAGTGGAAATGGGAACGGATCACTATGGATTTCATCACGGGTTTGCCAAAGACTCCGAGGTAGCATGATGCTATTTGGGTCATAGTGGACCGGTTGACTAAATCGGTCCATTTCTTACCAGTGAGAGAGAATAACTCACTTGATCAGTTGTCCCAGAAGTATGTGAATGAGGTGGTGAGACTGCATGGAGTGCCAGTGTCCATAGTATCAGACAGAGATCCTAGATTTACTTTGAGATTTTGGAAGAGCTTGCAAACTGCCATGGGAACTAAGTTGAACTTCAGTACAACGTTTCACCCTCAAACAGATGGACAGAGTGAGAGGACAATTAAAACGGTTGAGGATATGCTTAGAGCTTGTGTATTGGAGTTTAGAGGAGCATGGGATTAGTATATGGCATTGATAGAGTTTGCCTACAATAACCACTACCACAGTAGTATCAGAATGACACCGTATGAGGCACTGTAGGGTAGGAAATGTCGGTCGCCATTGTATTGGGATGAAGAGGGCTTGAGAATGATAGAAGGCCCAGAGTTGATACAGGACACAGTGGATAAGGTGAAGTTGATCCGTCAATCAAAGCGATTCAGATAGGCAAAAGAGTTATGTGGATCAACATCGACGTGATATGGAGTACAGTGTAGGAGATAGAGTATTTTTGAGAGTGTCACCCTGGAGGGGAGTTTTGAGATTCTGTAAAAAGGGCAAGTTGAGCCCTAGGTACATTGGTCCTTATGAGATCATTGAGAGGATAGGACCTTTGGCCTATAAGTTGGCTTTACCGAATCAGATGTCTCAATTGCATAATGTGTTTCATGTGAGTATACTCCGAAGATACCGATCGGATCCGGCACATGTGATACCATTCGAGAGATTGAGGTTGCTAGTAACTTAAGCTATGTTGAGGAGCCGATCGAGATTGTGGGATCACGAATTAAACAGTTGAGGAACAAGGTTATCCCTTTGGTAAAAGTCCTTTGGAGGAACCACTCAACTGAAGAAGCAACATGGGAGACAGAGGAGCATATGAGGAGATAATATCCCCACCTATTCGAGCAAGCAGGTAAGAATTTCGAGGAAGAAATTTCTTTAAGGAGGGGAGAGTTGTAACATCCCATTTCTAGAGGGAAGGGTAGGATGGTAAATGTGAGGGACTAATGAGAGTTAGGGATGTATTCTACATGTTCATGCATAACTTGCTACATACTTATACTTGATTGTTGCACATGAAAATAATTGTACATGCATTCCTGAATGATTCCGGGTATAATTGGAATGATTTGAGAATCTTGAATATTATTACATTGAAAATTTTATGGGTTAGTGAAATCTTGATATTTTGAATTTTGGTGGAATTATTGTATTTGTATATGTTGGTGAAATTATGGAGTATTGAGAGAGATATATTTATAGTAGGGAACAAGAAATAAATTAAATAAAGATTTGGAGATAGTTGGGTTGTAAAGATGATTGTTGTATTGGAAAGAGGGGAACTAAATGGAGTTAGTTTCCAAAGAAACTAAGTTAGAGTTTAAGCATTAAGAAAGTGACATGTGTCACTTAGACCTTGTAATCTAGCTAGAAGTAGGTCTTTATTCCTTGAGAGTTGACAGGTTAAGTCTTGTCCAAGTCCCTTCTTCATTCTCATCTTTCTAAAACTTCTCTCTTCGAAACACAGAGTTTTTCCAACAAAATATCTTCTAAGGGACTTCTTTGTTCTTCCTTTCTTTCACCAACCCTACTTTGTCATTCATCTCATCTACTCTAAGGAAAAACCAGAAGCTGATCATTTCACTCAGTGAAGTACGAAAACGTGTGGAGTTTAGGGTTTGAAGATTTTGGAGTTTTCAGCAGGTAAGTATTAGAGAAATCCCTCACTGTTGGAGATTTGTGAAATAAAGTTGATAGATTACTGTCATCTGCATGGAAAATGTACTTCATGTGTTTGTTCTTAAATACTGGTTAGTTGGGGAGAAATAAATTCAGTTATAGTGTTAAATTAGTTTTTGAGAAAACTTTTGGTGTTTGGTGATGTAAAATGTTGAAAGTTAGAAAGTCTGGAAAATTTCTCACTGAGTATATTTCAGTATTTTAGCCATAACTTTTTCTGTGGTTGTCCAAACGAGATGATTCTTGATTTGGAGTAAACCAGGAATATATGGCTACAATTCGTATGAAGACATTGAATTTCATTTCTGTCTCTAAGAATCTCAAAAGTTGTCACGAATTTGAGAACTGGGTGCAGGATGTTGAGAGTTGAGCGAAAATTCATATTCCAACGTCGGGAGGAAATTTGGACATGATTAAGATAGATTCTGGCAAAGGTTTCTTCTTCAAAGTTGTAGATAATTCTTTTATCTTTCCAACGGTATAAATTTTGTAAATTTTGGACATCGGAGTCAAAAGTTATGCGTCTTATAAGTGAAGACATTCTGGACGCAGAAAAGCAGACGCAGAAAAACAGACGCAGAAAAGCAGACGCAAAAAAGCAGACGCATAAAAGCAGACGCATAAAAGCAGACGCATAAAAGTAGACGCATAAAAGAAGACGCATAAAAGCAGATGCATAAAAGAAGACGCATAAAAGTAGACGTAGAAAAGCAGACTCATAAAAGTAGACGCATAAAAGTAGACGCAGAACTGAGACGCAAAAAGAAGTTGTACTCTTTTGGTCATAACTTCTTCTCTAGACCTCCAAATGACCTGATTCTTGAAGCATTGGATTCTTAACATATTTATTTATCTCTACACAAAAAACTATGGTCTTTGGTATTAAATTGGAAACGATTGACTGAATCGAAGTAAGGGTACAGGTGGAAGGAGTATGAATTGGATATTTTACTGAATGTGTTTCAGTATTTTGATGATATCTTAGTCTATAGGATTCCAATTAAGGTGATTCTTGATTTTTAGTGAACTAGAGTAATAGGGATACAAATTATATGAAGGAGCTGAATCTTGATACGGTCTCTAAGGTGTTCAATTACTGGATGGAAGTCAGATATAATACACTGATTTGGAGAGGAACATTCTGAAAATGTTTGAGGTACATCTTTGAAACTACTGAACCAAATTGAGTGATTTTTGTGTTAATGGAAAGATAAAAGGTAGAGGAACACTTTTCTAAAGAAATTAGGCTCGAATTATGCAAGTTTTACCTTCTAATTAAACATGAACAGTGGACCCGAAAGTTAGAGTTTGGAGAAAGATCTGAAATGGTTCATTGGACTATGAAATTGGATTCAAATGATTTATGGAGGTTTAAATCCCACAGAATGAGGCTAGTTAAGTGAGTTTTGATAGTTGAATGTCTTGTGATGAAATTGATGGATTGATACCCGAGATATTCATGAATATGCATTGTACATATTTTATCTCATTCATGTGCATTATTAAACACTTATGATTGTTCAAATTGTGATATATGTATATGTTATTTGTTATAGAGGAGCCACTGGAACGTCAACCTCCAGACGTTGCTGGATCTTCTAGGCATTAGCTTTGGGAGAAACTTGTGAGTAACCTAGACAGTCTCACTCAATTAATTGTTTGCTTTAGAATATGTTTTGAATGAGTTGTTTAAGTGCTCCAACCATGCGAAAATTGTGAATGTGCATGAGTGCAAAAGTGTGCTAAGCATTTCTACTGAATGCCGGACTAAGGTCCGATGATAAATGTGATCAAAACGTGAATGTGCATCCATGTGTTTGACTGAGGTTATGCTATGTGAAACATTCATTACATGTATGCATGAAAGATAAGAAAAGTTATGACCGAGTTGCCAAATTAAGGGCTAAAGCTCGAATGTGAATAGAGCCTTCGAGCGCAATGATCGCCTCGGCATCTACAAAGAGATATGGGACGTTATTTGACTAAGCTCGACATCCATTAAGGGATGAGCTGGAAAAAAAAGGCACTCGGTCATAACGACAATAATAAATGAAAGTGAGTCTCACATACATTGCCAATTATAATTGTTGTGTGTTTTATATGTGCGATAATGTGATACATTGTGAATATGTAATGGAGTGAACGTTGTGTTATGTGCGATAAGATGATGCATGAATTGAGTGAACCATCGATGATGGTTACCTCATTGAGTTCGCAAAACTCACCAAAATTGCAACGTTCTCTTTTCAGGACCGAGAGACGACTCTAGTTGCTAAAGAGGATCTTCTAGCCGAGTAGATTGAGATTGGAGATAGAGGTCATGGCTCAAAGGTCGGTCAGCTGGGGATCTTTTGGGTGGTTTAGATAATTTTGATACACTTTCCTCATTCACGTAGTACTATTATATTAGGTTTTTTGGTGATGTATATGCGGATATTGTGGACAGAAAATGTAGACTTTGATTTTTGTGAAATGTAATGAGGACAAAGTGGGTTCTCAATATATATTGTGATCTTCTTATGATGCTTTTCAAGTGAATTATGTTACCATGCCTTTTGAAGGGAGTGTAGTGATCGATCGTAGCGTGCCCTCATCGTAGGATATGTGCCGGAATGACCTCCAGGTATCCCGGTGGATACCCTGCAGTAAGGGGGCGCTACAGATAATATCTGGCCAATCCTAGGAAGCTTCGAATCTCTGACACATTTCTCAGAACTTCCCAATTCATCATTGCCTCTATCTTCTTTAGATCCACTTGGATGCCATCTCAAGTCACTATATGTCCCAGAAACACCACCTGATCTAACCAAAATTTACACTTATTGAATTTAGCATACAATTGCTTCTCCCTCATAATATGTAAGATGATTCTTAAATGCTCAGCATGCTCCTTTCTTCTCTTCGAATATACCAAGATATCATCAATAAACACAATCACAAATCAATCTAGGTAGGATGAAACACCTTGTTCATCAAGGCCATAAAAGCTGTCGGGGCATTAGTCAACCCAAACGTCATCACTAGGAACTTGTAGTGCCCATACTTTCTCCTGAATGCACTCTTAAGTACATCAGCCTCTACTATCTTCAACTGATAGTACCTTGACCTCAAGTCCAATTTAGTAAATACCTGAGTTCACTGCAATTGATCAAGTAAATCATCGATTCTAGGCAGTGGGTATTTATTCTTCACTGTCACCTGATTCAACTGCCTATAATCGATGCATAACCTCAAAGTCCCATCTTTCTTCTTCACAAATAACACTAGAACTGCCCAAGGTAAAACACTGGGCCTTATAAAATCCTTTTCCAACAACTCCTATAACTGAGTTTTCAACTCCTTCAGTTCCACAGGTGCCATCCTATATGGAAAAATAGATATAGGAGCAGCGCCTGGAACTAGATCGATTGAGAACTCCGTTTCCCGATCGGTGGTAAACCAGGTAACTTCTCAGGAAATACATCCGAAAACTCCCTAGCTACGGTAATGTCCTGTATACTCTGCTCAGCTCTAGTATTAATGATGTGGGCCAGATAAGCCTCACATCCTCCCTACATTAACCTCAATACGCTCATGAAGGATATCATCCTAGTTGGCACTGCCTGACTAACTCCTCTGAATACTGCCCTCGGCTGACCAAGTGTTGGGACCTGTTTTCGAAACCCAACCTCGGAATCATAAATCGAAAAACAAAGTGGGCGAAAAAGAAAGAAATCAAAAGGGGAAGCAAATAAAGTGCGTGAGGAAGAAAACGAAAGAAATCAAAAATTAAAAGTGGGCCAACTTCGATTGAAAACCAAAGGAATCGAAAACTTAAGGAACTAAAGAAATCGAAAGGCTCGGAATTAAAGAAAACAAAACGCTTAAGGACAAAACTCTTAACTCTGACATCCGAAAACGCATACTTTAGAAAAACGTTGGAAGCTGTAAAGACACACTTGGTCTAAACCAATCCAAATCGGTATAAATTTTTTCCATCATCAAAGAAAAACCACTACCAATGGGAAACCATCAATCCCTAAACCTCAATACATTTCCACTTCAATTGCCAAAAGGACTTTATCAATCCAATTGAAATCATTCACACTCAAACTCAATTTATTTTCTTCTTCATATGCAATGATATCTCATCATTTAACAATCTTATTTTTCTTTCTTGCCATAAATCCTCACACAAATGTCTATATACCATCAATTCATATACAAAGAGCACTTCGATAATTCATATCAATCATCACAATCATCGGACCTCCTGTTCGGAATCCAAACACAATCAATCACATTCATAACATCTCATCCATATACAATTTATATGCCATATCCATACATAATTCCATAACTCATTACCATCATGAATAATTGTTACAAACTTTAATGACATTCCAAGCCATAAAACAACATCAATATCAAAAATCCAAGTATACAAAAATACACAACTTCCAAAATTCTCAACAACAATCTGACTTAAAACAATACCTATGCACACATACAAACAAACAAAAACCTTCACTTTCTTTCACTCGATCTTCTTCTCATCACCTGTGGATGGGAATGAAGGGGGTGAGCTTATAGTTCGTGGATAACATGCTTATAACAAATAACAAGCAAAAACTTTTCAAAATTTTATTCTCTTTCAACATTTTCATAAACATAGTCAATCCGCATTAAAATCACAAAACTCTTATTTCTTCAAATTCTCAACCAATTCACAATAATGCACATCATGTATGCAACAACTTAACAATTCACAAATGCAATGCACAACAAATGGCTTGAGGGTTTCGTGGAACAAAACGGAGAAACTGAAGTTTACACCGTGAACGAAATGAGTCCATTTTTCGGAGTTCGTGGGCCACAAGCGGCCAGCCGGGAGAAGGCTTTACGTCGACGTGCACGTGACTACAAAACGGTTCCTCTCTCGCCCAAACAAGGCACATAAGCAATGCTCAAAATCATTTTATCAAAACAAATTGCTTTCATACTTTTCATGTTCTTTTTCTTCTTTCCATTCAAATCAAAATGCCATGACACAATGCAATGGCATAACATTATCATTATTCATAAATCGCAATGAAATTTCAATAATCACAATAATTTAGCAATGCACATGCAGTTTTTACACATTCAAGACAATTCAATTTCCATCAAATAAGCATACATACACATAAGCAAATTCTTTAAATCATTTAAAAAGAAACTTTAGTAGCTCATTACTCAAATTATAAACATGAAACCCACCTCGTATCCTTTCTTGAAACTTGTCCAAAGCCTCTACTCTTGCTCCCATAATTTCCCTTACTTTCCTTAATCTTTCACCAAATGAGAAATTTTGTGGCTCAAAAGGAAGCTCTCATGCTCCTCTTCCTTTTTCCCTCTTGTACAAACATCGAAAGCTCTCTCGAAAATCAAGAAAAATCAAACCCTAGCATCTTCTTTCTTCTTTCTCCTTCCACCACCAAATACTCACTCTCTCATTTCTTGTTCTTTTGATCTTTCCTTCCTAATTTTCATGCTTCTCTTCTTCTTATACGAAAACCCACACTTCTTATTCACAAAAGTGCCATTAATGAGTGAGAAATGACCCTTATACCCTTCCTTATAAGCCTTATAACCTAAAAGCTTAAGTGTTCTTCCAAATTTTCCCTTTATACACATCTTACCACTTTAATTCAATTTAATCTATGTCCTATGCCATATGATCTTACTCAAATTAACATGCTAATTAAGTCCTCAAAATCATATAATATTACAAAACCTCAAAATCATGCTTAACTTAAGACATTTTTCTAATCATCAAATTGAAGGAATTTGCTAAGACTTCCTTCTAGAGAAAAGTTCCTCATTGTCTCAATTTTATAATGACACCAAAATCATTCAATTTGGTTCAATAATCCAAAAGTTATACTCTAAACATTTTTGGACTATTCTTATGCTAAAATATTTTCCTGCGATTGACTTCTATCTAAAAATTGATAGTCTTATAGACTAAATTGAAACTTAATTTCATCAGACAAATTGTAGCCTTATCTTTCTAGTTTAATCCAAATCAAGAATAACCTCATTTGGATGACTAGAGCAAAAGGTATTGGCAAAACACTTTCAGCTCTTACTAATCCGAGACTGAACACTATACCCATATTCAATTCAAAAATTGAAAATATTAGGGACTAAATTGAAATTCAATTCCTTCAAATAACTTGTAGCCTCATGTCTCTAATTTATTTTGCAATAAGAATCAACTTAATTGGATCTCCACAGATCAAGATATCACCATAATACTGAGGCATGTTTAATGAGATAACGCCATTTCATATGATTGAAGAACACACTCACTGTACCCGTCTCACTCTTTTCACTCAATCTCTCTCCATAAATTTTAGATAGCTTAAATTATTATTGGAAATGTAGAGAAAATTCTTACAAATCCCATGGTTCAAGAATCAGGTCATTTGGAGGTCTAGACAAGAAGTTATGGCCAAAAGACTTCAACACGTTTATGCCCTCACCTGAAATGTACATGTCTCAGTACGAATGTCATAACCTTTGCTACAAAGGTCAAATTGAATTTGTTTTTAGACCATTGGAAGAGGACTTCTAGATCTATAACTTTGATGAAGACCTCAAAGGCCAATTCTATCGTCTAACTTCAGTATCGTCTCACTTTTGTATCATTCACTTTTCTTCCGTCTACTTTCTATCGTCTACTTTTCTTCCTTTCACTTTCTATTCTTCACTTTTCTTCCTTTCCCTTTCTATCGTCTTGTTGGACCCCGTCGCCGAGGCCCAACATTCGGACCACACATTCACACATAAGCATAGAAGACCCATAACTCAACACAATAGGGGAAACTTGCAATAGAAAATTTGGATAGGATTTTTAAGAAAATATGCTCCTACGCTCTCACGGTTCCAACGCCACTGAAAACGCTCAATTTGGATTAGAAATGAAGAAGTTATGGCAAAATGCTATTTAAAAGAAAACAGCCAAAATTGAGCACTACCGAATTCAGGTCAGAATTTGAAAATCTTAAAGGCTTAATTGCCAATCCATTCCTTCATAAAACTTGTATTTTTATGTCTCTAGTTTAATTTAAAACAAGAATCGCTTTGATCGGAGCTCTATAGCTCAAGATATCTCAAAATTAGTAAAGTATATTCAGACTTGATCAGCCGACCTCCACACTTTGTTTCAAACCACCTTTTTCAATTTAAAATAAAAACTGATAAATAAGATGTAGAAAGTTAGAAAAATCTCTTATAAATCCATCGCTTTGAAAATGAGGTCGATCAGAGGTCTACACAACAAGTTAGGGCTAAAAGAAGGAAGAGGGGTCGGTCGGCCAGAAACCGACCCCAAACGCTCGCAAGAGCTCGGCATGCCGAGCTCTTGGCGCTCGCCCGCGAGCGCCTGGGCGACCTACCCTACAGCCCGACCTATCTGACTTCTAACCCTCATAACTTTTGACTCTGAGCTCCAAATTAGACACGGTCGAAAGTGTTGAAAAACTAGAATAAAAATCTACATTTTTTAAGAAGGACTCACAAGCAAGCTCAGACTCTAAGGGAATCAAAAATTTACATTAAGGCCGATCGACTAACTCTCCCTAACAGCACTAGAATTTGCGACCTCCATAACTTTTGACCTAGAACTCCAAATTTAGCAAACTTAGTGTCTGTGGAAAGGTAAAAGAATTATCTACAACTTTCATGAATATCACCGACCTAAACTCCAACTCTATAAGGGTCAAAAGTGGACTCGAAGCTTCTGCCTAAGATCTGTCAATTTGACCGCATCTGCATTTAATTCTAACAACTACACCTACCAATTTAACACATCATGAATAACTCATAAAACCTCCTAGGAGAGCTCTACAACTCACCTATCAATCTCAAGGAGTCTCAATAATCCCAATTGACCTATAATAACACAGAAATTGCAGAAAAAACAACCTACCCAGAATTTTGCAGAAACTTCCACAACTCACAAATCCTTGGCACATTTCCAGCGAGCTCTCTCAAGGCAACCTCATCAGCAACTCAACAATTAATAATACTCATACACACTATTTCAAGGCCATACACAGTACATAAATCAACATCAACACAAGACAAGAGAGTATTGGAGCTCTCATACTCTTTTCAAATCATAACAAAGATTCATGCATAGCTTTGGTTACATATTGGCATATTCATCAAGATCAAGTACAAAATACAAAAGATGGGATGCTCAATGATCAACATGCTTACAAAGCTATTCCAAAAGCTAGTTACTAACTTAATACAAAAGTAGCTAAATTTCTTGGAGTGATGCCCGAAGCTTTTTGCAAGGTTCAGCTCTCAACTTGAATTTGCACCTGAGGAGGGAGAATGGGGTGAGCTAACACGGCTCAGTGGCTAACATGTTTATAGCCATCGGGTAATGAGTCACACAACACATCATTAATAATCCAAAGCATTAACAATTTACATAATATGCTGAAATACTCAACTTTGTCACATAAATCACAATTAACTCAACTCATCACATAAGGCATAACATGGAATCCTCTTGCAATTAAAAACACATATTATGCATCATAAACATAATTAAATGATGAAATGCACACATTTGGCTCGAGAGTTCCATAAACACGACGGAAACTGAAGTTTACCGTAAACACGACGAGTCTATTTTCAATCTAAACAAGCCCTGGCTGCCGGAGAAGGCAAAAGGGGGTCAACATGCACGTGACTTATCGAAGTAGGTTCTCTCTCGCCCAATCACAACCAATTTATGATCACATATTCAAGCACAAGACTAGCATTTTATGCTTCTTTCATTATTTCGAATCATCATAGTTTCACACTTTACTTTCAAATCAAAGGAAATACACTTTCAATATGCACATAATTATCAAAGATAGCACACAAAGGGCATTTGCCCATTACTCAACAACTATAAAAATGTTACCCACCTATCGCCAGTATCCGAATTCAAGATCGCCCTTCCTCCTTGTCGTGAGTGGGGTTCTCTTGACTTCCTTCAATCAAAACATACTCCATTCACTATTTATATTCTAAAAGAAAGCATAGCATTTATAAAAATCAAGCAAAATAAAAGTATACTTTAAACCTAACCTACCCATAAGTCATTTAAGCTAGAATACCCAAGACCTTAGCTTAAAAGTCCCCAAACTCCATAGATCTCACCTTACTCTCTATCTTTCTTCAATCTCTACACAAACCCTAACTTCCATCTTACACCATTCTTAAACCTAGCTTAAGCAAAGGTAAAACTTACCTCTCACAAGAAGATTTCTTCTCTTTTTCTCCTTCTTTCTTCTTCTTTCTTCTTTCCTCCAAGCCTCCTACGGCTCTCCCTTGCTCTCTTGGCCGAAGCTTTCCTCTCCTTGCTAGCTCACGTTTTTAACTTTCTTCCTTCAAGTGACTTACGACACTTTGCTACTTCTCATCTCTAATAACTTAACTCTTTAACTCTTTTATATATCTCAACTTAAAGCCCTCCTCCCAAAACTACATAGTTTTGGAGCTCTCCTTCTTATAACTCACAAGCAACTCTATTGGGCTCTCCTCCTTCCACAAGCCCACTACACATCATCCATTAATTTCTAATCCTCCTTCTTCTTATTCATTCATTCCTAAAGCCCATACTTTCCAATATTAGGTCCAAGCCTTCATTTAAAGTCCCAACTTCTAATTTCGAAGCCCAACATAAAAATATCTATATAAACACATAATTAAATCAATTAAGCGAAAATAAAAATAATTAACGAATAAATCCATAAATCAATAAATAATTAATTCAAATAAAATAATAATAAAAATTTCAGGGCCCAACAATTCTGCTTTTCTTCCTTTTACTTTCTATCGTCTGCTTTTCTTCCTTTCACTTTCTATCGTCTGCTTTTTGCCCAGAATGTCTCCACTTATAAGGATCATAACTTTTGACTCCGATATCCAAAATTTTAATACTATATACCATTGGAAAGATAAAAGAAAAATCTACAACTTTCATGAAGATTTTAAGAGAAATTTCCATCTCAAAATCTCAAAGTCATCAAAACCAAAATCTCAAAGTCATCAAAACCAAAATCCATTCTTCTCACTCTTCCAAAATTTTCATACACATTATACACAATGGAAAATCCTTGAATTCTCATGCTTCTTTTATTTCATCAAATTCTCATCTATTCATACTTTTCTTTCATTACAAGGAAACATATATTATCTCCTCATGCATTTTCCAATATTCACCATAATTCAACGTCTGTCTAATTCCTTCAGCAAGGGAATGTACACTGTCTCCACATGTGCCATAGTGGTCTTCCTACTCAATGCATCAGCTACCACATTAGCTTTCCCCGGATGGTAGTCTATCACCAAATCATAATCTTTTAATAACTCCAACCATCGCCTCTGCCTCAAATTCAGCTCTTTCTGAGTCAACAAGTACTTAAGGCTTTTATGGTCCGTAAATACTCTAGTAGTAACTCCATACAAGTATTGTCTCCAAATCTTCAATGCAAAAATAATAGCAGCTAACTCCAAATCATGAATAGAGTAGTTTATCTCATAAGGCTTCAATTGCCTAGAAGCATAGGCAATCACTTTCTCTCCTTGCATCAATACACATCCTAAACCCTTCCTGGAAGCGTCACTATACACAATGTATCCATCATCACTATAAGGTAATGTCAAAATCGGTGCAATAGTAAGCCTATTCTTTAATTCCTCAAAACTACTCTAGCACTCCTCAGTCCACTCAAACTTCTGATTCTTTCTCGTAAATTTGGAAAGTGGAGCAGCTATCAAAGAAAAGCCCTCCACAAACCTCCTGTAATATCCAGCTAGTCCGAAGAAACTTCTCACTTCAGCCACATTCTTAGGTGTTTCCCATTTAACCACAGCCTCTATCTTTTGTGGATCCACATGTACTCCACGCTCTGAAATCACATGCCTGAGAAATACTACTTCCCTTAACCAAAATTCACACTTATCGAATTTGGCATACAGCTCATTCTTTCTCAAGGTCTCCAAAGCAACCCTTAAATGATCCTCGTGCTCCTCATCACTCTTAGAATAGACCAATATATCATCAATAAAGACAATGATAAATTGATCTAGGAAAGACTTGAAAACTCTATTCATCAAATCCATAAAGACTGCAGGAGCATTCGTTAACCCGAAAGGCATAACCAAAAACTCAAAGTGGCCATACCTCGTCCTAAAAGCATCGTTGACACATCGGTCTCCTTAATCCTCAACTGATGATAACCCGATCTCAAATCTATTTTGGAAAAGAATCTTGCCCCTTGCAATTGATCAAACAAATCATCTATGCGCGGGAGAGGATATCTGTTCTTAATGGTAGCATGATTCAGCTTCTTATAATCCACACGCATCCGCAACGATCCATCTTTCTTCTTCACAAAGAGAACCGGAGCTCCCCAAGGTGAAGAGCTCAGCCTAATGTAACCCTTCTCTAAAAGATCCTCCAATTGCTCCTTAAGCTCTCTCAATTCCGCCGGGGCCATCCGGTAAGGCGGAATCGAAATCGGCGTAGTACCTGGAAGAAGCTCAACGGGAAACTCAATTTCCCTCGGAGGAGGTAGTCCTGGCAATTCCTTGGGAAAGACGTCCGGAAATTCCCTAACTACAGGAATATCCTCTAACCTCCCTCTATCTGCCTCCGTGTCTAACACATAGGCCAAATACTCTTCACACCCCTTACTCATCAATCTCTCTGCTGACATAGCTAAAACAATCCGAGGCGGACTGGCTCTTCTATCTCCCACAAATACCACTTTTCTGCCATTCTCTGACTCGAATTCCACTGTCTTTTGCTTGCAGTCTAAGTTGGCATGATACTTCTCTAAGGTATCCATACCTAGGATCACATCCAATCCTCCCATCTTCAAAGGCATCAAATCCACCACAAACTTCCATCCACTAATCTCTATCTCACAGTCTCTATACACTTGACTGATAACAATAAACTGGCCGATCGGAGTACTCACCATCGGCGGAGTATCCAATGGGCTCAAGACTCTACCACATACAGTTCTACCCGACGACACAAAAGAGTGGGTAGAACCCGGATCAATCAAAGCAAGAACATCAACATCAAACAGTTTAATCATACCCGTTACCACTTCTGGAGTGGTCTCTGCCTCCTCTCGAGTCATAGCAAACACTCTAGCTGGTGCTTGTCCCCTGGATCTATCTGGAGGATAAGCTCTCTTAGGTACACCAGAGCTACCCACTTCCGTCACAGCTTTTTATCCCACTGCCTCTGTCCTTCTGGAAGCTTGCATCTGTGATCCCTCTCCTCTATCCGGCTCAGGACACTGCTTAGCTATGTGTCCTTTCTGCCCACAATTGAAGCATGTTCCGAAAATCATGACATTCCCTATGGAGGTTCCCACAATGCTCACATTTAGGAAGAGGTGGTCTCTCCCATCTCCTCTTCTACCGCCGCCCACCGTTGAGGCTTGGTGAGACACGGTAGAAGTCCTCATCAGTCTAGGTCGGCTCCCACCGGTGCTCCTCTCCTCAGATTATACAGGAAAAGTTCTAGCACTTCTCTCAGGAATAGAAGTACCACCTCCCCTCCTGAACTGCTCTCTTCCCTTCCTCTTTTTGCTAAATGCACTCTTGATGTTTTCAATGTTCTCAACCCTCAGAGCCGCTTCAACCAGTTGCTAAAAATCAGAAAAATTCTACACCACTACCTTCTCTCTGATAGCTAGGTGTAGGCCCGACTCAAACCTGCAGCACTTGGTAGACTCAGAAACTCCCTCTGCTTCTGCTGAATGTACACTTCAGACAGATACTTCTTCCTGTAAACAGCCAGAAAGTCTTCCCAAGTCAACCCTACTGGTCTCGTCTGACTCCCCGGCACCGTCTCCCACCAATGCAAGGCATCACCCTGAAGCAGACTGGCAGCATAAGCCACTCTCTCATCATCCTCGCACTCCATCTGATCCAAGACCCTTTCGGTCTTCCTCAACCAAGTCTCAGCTTCCTCAGGATCCGTCGTCCCGTGGAAATCCACCGCTCCATACTTCCTCAGCTTGTCAAACTGTCTCCCATTCTTAGCTGGGGCCGAACCAGAAGCCTGTGGCATTTGACCCATAGCCTGAACAAATGCTTGGATAAATGCCTGGAACAATCTCGGATCAAGAGCAGGCACTTGCTCAGACTGACTAGGCGACTGCTGAGTCTGAGATCGAAGGGGCTCACTACTTTGCCCTAGAGGGGCCTCAGCCACTCCCGGGGCTACGGACTCATCCGTGCTCTCCTCTCTCAGTGGAGAGTCAGGTGCAATAGAACCTTGCATAACTCCTCGTGTCCTTCTACGAGGTGGCATCTTACTCCTTCAATGAAAACATTTACTGATTAGCTACATTTCCTTTTAATCTTAGTTCCTATATGTATGCATGAGATGCATGTCACTTAATGCAAACAATAAATTCATAATGCAAACATTTAATCATATATCACAAAAAAAAAGCCTAGGAATGAAACCTAAGCTCTGATACTAAACAATGCTGGACCTCGTCACCGAGGCCCAACATTCGGACCACACAATCACACATAAGCATAGAAGACCCATAACTCACCACAATAGGGGAAACTTGCAATAGAAAAGTTGGATAGGTTTTTTAAGAAAAGATGCTCCTTAAGCTCTCACGGTTCCAACGCCACTGAAAACGCTCAATTTGGATTAGAAATGAAGAAGTTATGGCAAAATGCTATTTCAAAGAAAACAGCCAAAATTGAGCACTACCGATTTCAGGTCAGAATTTGAAACTCTTAAATGCTTAATTGCCGATCAGTTCCTTCATAAAACTTGTAGGTTTATGTCTCTAGTTTAATTTAAAACAAGAATCGCTTTGATCGGAGCTCTATAGCTCAAGATATCTCAAAATTAGTAAAGTATATTAGGACTTGATCAGCCGACCTCCACACTTTGTTTCAAACCACCTTTTTCAATTTAAAATAAAAACTGATAAATCAGATGTAGAAAGTTAGAAAAATCTCTTATAAATCCATTGCTTTGAAAATGAGGTCGATCGGAGGTCTACACAACAAGTTATGGCCAAAAGAAAGAAGAGGTGTCGGTCGGCCAGAAACCGACCCCAAACGCTTCATGAAGAGCTTCGGCATAGATGCTCACGGATGGACGAAGGCTACACAAACCGACCTATTTGACTTCTAACCCTCATAAATTTTGACTTCGAGCTTCAAATCAGGCACGGTTGGAAGCGTTGGAAAGCAAGAAGAAACATCTACATTTTTCAAGCAGGACTCACAAGCAAGCTCGGACTCTAAGGGAATCAAAAATTTACATTAAGGCCGATCGACTAGCTCTCCCTAACAGCACAAGAATTTGCGACCTCCATAACTTTTGACCCAGAACTCCAAATTTAGCAAACTTAGTGTATGTGGAAAGGTAAAAGAATTATCTACAACTTTCATGAATATCACCGACCTAAATTCCAACTCTATAAGGGTCAAAAGTGGACTCGAAGCTTCTGCCTAAGATCTGTCAATTTGACAGCATCTGCATTTAATTCTAACAACCACACCTACCAATTTAACACATCATGAATAACTCATAAAACCTCCTGGGAGAGCTCTACAACTCACCTATCACTCTCAAGGAGTCTCAATAATCCCAATTGACCTATAACAACACAGAAATTGCAGAAAACACAACCTACCCAGAATTTTGCAGAAACTTCCACAACTCACAAATCCTTGGCACATTTCCAGCGAGCTCTCTCAAGGCAACCTCATCAGCAACTCAACAATTAATAATACTCATACACACTATTTCAAGGCCATACACAGTACACAAATCAACATCAACACAAGACAAGAGAGTATTGGAGCTCTCATACTCTTTTCAAATCATAACAAAGATTCATGCATAGCTTTGGTTACATATTGACATATTCATCAAGATCAAGTACAAAATACAAAAGATGGGATGCTCAATGATCAATATTGTAACATCCCACCCCCTACTGGAAGGGTAAAATAGTAAAGTGGCTAGGGGTACGAGTCATTAGGATTGCTTTGACATTTTTATGTATACTGGTATTGTGATCAGTGAAAATAGTGCACATGAAATAACTGTTCATGTATACATGATATTCCCGGTATTGGGCCTAAATGGACTTTTATTACGAATAATGGGGAAATGATATTTGGAAAATTTATTGAACTGCGTTTTTGTGCGTTTTACCTTTTATGGGAATTATGAGAATTTTTCTGAATTTTCCGGAGAAAATTTTGGGACCGGAAAAAAATCGCCAAGTGGCGAACCGGTCACTTTTCGGTAGCGAAAATTTCTACCCAATGGCACTGTCATATTAGGTATATGATTTTAGAATTGAAACTAGGTTCATTGGACCAGAATGGGTCAAATTGAAGTAGGATTTCTAAATCCTATCCAATAATTTGTTTTTAATTATTTAAAGTTATCACTTGACCTTTGTCTTTTTCCTCTTTAACTTGGTCAAATACCATATTGACACATACCATCTCATTAATTGTTGGCATGTATTCTCGGATGTTCCTTGAGAAATGAAGGAAAATGGTGAGTTGGTGGGCTTATTTCACTTTTCATATGAACCCTTCCTCCTCTTCCCCTTCAACGAAAATTTTTCAATTGTTCCTAGCTTAAATTGCTACTTTCCTCCAACCTTTCATGCATGCAAGCTTGAACCTTCTAGTTTCTACTATGATGGCGATGGTGTGGGTGAAGTGAAGTGGGAAAGATGTTGATAGTTGAAGCATTTAAAAGGAAGCTTGAATTATGTAAGAATTTCATTATGCTTTTGAAGTTGTAGTAGTTTGATGTATTAGTTGGGAATTATGGTTCATTCAATATGAGTTATGATGCATGAATGTCATGAAAATTATAGTTTAAATTGTTGGATATAAGGTTATGTTTGTGTATGACTTGATGAAGTTAGCATGAAGAATGTGTTCTAACTTGGTTTTAACTTGATTTGTGATTGAATTTTGATGATTAATGTTAACTAAAATGGAGAAATTAAGTGCTGCCAATGTTTAGGTATTAGCCCTAGGACATGTATGAATGTGTATGAATGGTATAAGAATTGATTTGTGTTATTTGGATGCTTGATGATGTGTTAAAGGCAATGAAAATGAGAGAAACAAAGGTTGGACCAAATCTGGAAAATTAAGGTTTTTGCTTGATTGTACTGTTTTAATCATAACTCATTGTATAGAAATGCAAATGAGGTGAGGTTTGTGGCCACTTAAACTTTGGGATGTTAGCTACATTTTTGTGTAAAATAGGTGTTGGCTAATTGTAATCTTAAGAGGGTGAAATGTGGCGTGGAAATTTGTTGTTCTTGACTGGAATGAATAGTACCCGAAATCATACAGGGAGTTATGCTTGTTATAAGTTTACTGCTCAAATTAAATGATTTCAGGGACAACAATATTGAGTGAATTAATTGACTTGTTTAGCAATGGAATTTGATTTTGGGTTGTTCATGAAAGTTGTAGACGACATTGTGAACTTATTGAGCATATTTATGTGGTAATTGTTGGCTGAATAATCAGTGAGTTCTTGAATTTGCAAGGTATTGTCCTGTGTTGATAGATTTTGAGTAGGCAGTAGCTTTGATGGGATATTTGACACCCTTAGGGTTGGAATGGATTTTTATGGTCTTCATGAGAATTGTTGAGCTTTTCATGATCTTTCCAATGAGATATAGTTTGTATTTTTCTGAATTGGGTGCAAAAAGTTATTAATGTTGGAAAGTCGGTTTGGAATCAGGAGAAAAAAGGAAGCAGTGGGCTGAAACTCGCCCATCGCTAGGGCGACGACGCATCGCCCTAGCGACAAGGTGAGGTACTCGCCCATCGCTAGGGTGACGACGCATCGCCCTAGCGACGAGGTGAGGTAGTCGCCCATCGCTAGGGTGACGCCTCGCTCGCCCTAGCGATGAGGTTTAATCATTTTAATGGTTTTGTTTAATTCTTTTGTCAATTTCTTTTCCGTCCGACGTCCGATTGACCTGATTCTTGAGGCATCGGATTCAGTGAATATTGAAATTCATTTTTGGAGAAATTGGGGATTTTTGGACCAAAAATTTGACGTGGATCCGGGTAAGGGACCGTTAATCACTGTTTTGTTTTATTGGAGACCTATAGAGGTCCGAATTGCGCACCGTCAGCGCCAATAGGTTTCTAATTTTTAGATGGAATTTTTTTATGATGGGAAAATTTAGATTTAGGGCCGGGAATATCATGAACATGCATTGTGCACCTGCAAATTGCTTCATATGCATTATTAAATAGTTCTGATTCGATAAGTGGTAATGGTTATATTTTCTGATTATTATAGAGGCACATCTGGAGCGTCGATCTACCGACGTTACTGAGACTTCCAGATATTAACTCGGAAGTACAGGTGAGTAACCTAGTTGGTTCCTCAATCTATATGTGATGAAAATTATGTGGTTATGCCATGTGGAGATAATGGAGGGATTATGTGTGTTTGCTTTTGATTGATTTCGGAGCATAGGTGTCCGAAGTATTGGGAACTTGTTATCAAAGTGCTATTTGTGTGTAACTGTTTGTGAATGATTACGTTTGGGATCTCGGACCAAAGGTCCGAGGGAATGGGAAATTGATATTGAAGTGTTAATTGTTTGTTTCGATAATTTGGTTTTGATTTTCAATGTGATATGGTAGAATATGGTAGAATTATAATAAATGAATTCTGCACATGATTTATCGATAATAGTTGTGACTGGAGTTGCCACCGAGAGCTATATGCTCAACATTTAATGAGCCCGAAAGGGACAGTTCAGAGCTTTATGCTCAATGCTTAATGAGCCCGAAAAGGACAGTTCAGAGCTTTATGCTCAATGCTTAAGGAGCCCGAAAGGGACAGTTCAGAGCTTTATACTCAATGCTTAACGAGCCCGAAAGGGACAATTCAGAGCCATAGGCTCACTGATTAATCTTGCCGGATTGGGACAAGATCAGCGCCAATCCAACACATAATCTAAATGGGAAGAAATAGAAAAATGTTATGCATGTATTTGATTGTACTGTGAATTGGGAAAAGCACTGAATCACTGAAATAAAAATGGAAAATGTCACATATTCGAGTAAGTATGCATTAAATTGAACTTTGGATTGGGAAAGAGGCAATATGCCTTACATTTTTTTTGTGATACTGTCTTGAATTCTTTCTGATTATGCTATTGTGAAAATCTGTAAAGTGTCATATGATATTCTGAATGTGCAATTGTGATAATCTGCACGCTATTCGCGTAATGCATGCATTGGGTGAACCATCGATGATGGTTTCTCACTGAGTTCGCAAAACTCACCCAAAATTTGCATCTATTTTTTCAGGCCATGAAGAATATCCCGTTTGACACGGGAGTACTGTAAGCAAGTAAAAGATAGAGGTCGGGATCAGTTTGTGTCTGCATTAGTGTATTTTTATTTTCTGATATTCTGTATTATTGAATAAGTCAGTTGTAAAGTCAACAGACTGGGATTAATTGTATTTATGAAAAGGGCCTCGAGGCCAGTGAATTGTTTATGTAAATTGTTTTCCGCATAATATGTGATGTGTATGTATGTGAAAAAAAAAGAAAGTGAAAGTGATGTAGCACGCCACCCTCGCGGGGCACGGACTCGGATATCACCATCGATGTCGGGTCCGGGTCTTGCGGGAGTGGGGTGTTACAAATATGCTTACAAAGCTATTCCAAAAGCTAGTTACTAACTTAATACAAAAGTAGCTAAATTTCTTGGAGTGATGCCCGAAGCTTTTTGCAAGGTTCAGCTCTCAACTTGAATTTGCACCTGAGGAGGGAGAATGGGGTGAGCTAACACGGCTCAGGGGCTAACATGTTTATAGCCATCGGGTAATGAGCCACACAACACATCATTAATAATCCAAAGCATTAGCAATTTACATAATATGCTGAAATACTCAACTTTGTCACATAAATCACAATTAACTCAACTCATCACATAAGGCATAACATGGAATCCTCTTGCAATTAAAAACACATATTATGCATCATAAACATAATTAAATGATGAAATGCACACATTTGACTCGAGAGTTCCATAAACACGACGGAAACCGAAGTTTACCGTAAACACGACGAGTCTATTTTCGGATCTCGTGGGCCACAAGCGGGCTGTCGAGAGAAGGAAAAAAGGGGGGTCAACGTGCACGTGACTTATCGAAGTAGGTTCTCTCTCGCCCAATCACAACCAATTTATGATCACATATTCAAGCACAAGACTAGCATTTTATGCTTCTTTCATTCTTTCGAATCATCATAGTTTCATACTTTACTTTCAAATCAAAGGAAATACACTTTCAATATGCACATAATTATCAAAGATAGCACACATAGGGCATTTGCCCATTACTCAACAACTATAAAAATGTTACCCACCTATCGTCGGTATCCGAATTCAAGATCGCCCTTCCTCCTTGTTGTGAATGGGGTTCTCTTGATTTCCTTCAATCAAAACATACTCCATTCACTTTTTATATTCTAAAAGAAAGCGTAGCATTCATAAAAATCAAGCAAAATAAAAGTATACTTTAAACCTAACATACCCATAAGTCATTTAAGCTAGAATACCCAAGACCTTAGCTTAAAAGTCCCCAAACTCCATAGATCTCACCTTTCTCTCTATCTTTCTTCAATCTCTACACAAACCCTAACTTCCATCTTACACCATTCTTAAACCTAGCTTAAGCAAAGGTAAAACTTACCTCAAACAAGAAGATTTCTTCTCTTTTTCTCCTTCTTTCTTCTTCTTTCTTCTTTCCTCCAAGCCTCCTACGGCTCTCCCTTGCTCTCTTGGCTGAAGCTCTCCTCTCCTTGCTAGCTCACGTTTTTAACTTTCTTCCTTCAAGTGACTTACGACACTTTGCTACTTCTCTTCTCTAATAACTTAACTCTTTAACTCTTTTATATATCTCAACTTAAAGCCCTCCTCCCAAACTACATAGTTTTGGAGCTCTCCTTCTTATAACTCACAAGAAACTCTATTGGGCTCTCCTCCTTCTACAAGCCCACTACACATCATCCATTAATTTCTAATCCTCCTTCTTCTTATTCATTCATTCCTAAAGCCCATACTTTCCAATATTAGGTCGAAGCCTTCATTTAAGGTCCCAACTTCTAATTTCCAAGCCCAACATAAAAATATCTATATAAACACATAATTAAATCAATTAAGGAAAAATAAAAATAATTAACGAATAAATCCATAAATCAATAAATAATTAATTCAAATAAAATAATAATAAAAAATTTCGGGGCCCAACACGTCTGCTTTTCTTCCTTTTACTTTCTATCGTCTGCTTTTCTTCCTTTCACTTTCTATCGTCTGCTTTTTGCCCAGAATGTCTCCATTATAAGGATCATAACTTTTGACTCCGATATCCAAAATTTTAATACTATATCCCTTTGGAAAGATAAAAGAAAAATCTACAACTTTTATGAAGATTTTAAGAGCAATTTCCATCTCTATAAAGGTCAAAATTTCAGTCAAAGTGACTGCCCCTGGAATTTATCCTAAACAGCATCAAAACTTCAATCGATCATAACTCCCAATCTCGATATCGAAAAATGTCATACTTCAAAGAGATAGAAAGCTACCAACAGAAGCTACAACTTTAATGAAGATCATTTTATCAAAATCCTTCCAGATCAACCCATAAAAATTCATGAAAGTTTTAGTTTACAAATCACTTTCTGCTACTATTCATCAACTTTCAATTTTTTAAAAACTAACACTTTCACTATTTTTTTCTTTTTTTTAATTCCATTCAAATCAAACTCATTCACTATAAATTTCATAGCACATACAAATTTACTCAAAATCTCAAAGTCATCAAAACCAAAATCCATTCTTTTCTCTCTTCCAAAATTTTCATACACATTATACACAATGGAAAATCCTTGAATTCTCATGCTTCTTTTATTTCATCAAAATCTCATCTATTCATACTTTTCTTTCATTACAAGGAAACATATCATATCTCCTCATGCATTTTTCAATATTCACCACAATTCAACGTTTATACAATTTAAAGCTATCCTACACGCAATAGGGCATTACATTCACTACCCAATTCTTCATTTAATTTCATTTCATAATTTCTCATTTTCAAGAAAATTTCGGGGTCCAACAGCAAGAGATTCCAATAGTACTTCCTTAGTATAGTAGTTCATGATGGCCCTATGGTCATTGAGCCAATCTATGCATAGGATCACATTTATCTCTCTCAACTGTAATATACTAAGGTTTGCCTCCAATATTGCTTTATCAATCTTAATCAAGCATCCCTTGCAAACCTCTCCGATAACTGTAGTACTGACTATTGGTGTACTCACCTCTAAGCCATGCTATAGTAACTCCCTATCATAATACAATCTACATGTCAAATGCGGTGCGATAAAGGAGTGTGTGGATCCTAGATCTAACAGTGCAAATGCCTTAAATTCATAAATAAGAAGCGCACCTGCAACCATATCTAGTGAGTCTTAACCCTTCTGCCTGGTCATAGCATAGACCCTAGCTTGGAACTGTGGTAGGTTGCCCCATCCCTTAATCCTTATGGAAGAGCTCCCAGCTCTCCCTTTAACTTTACCTTGGCCTCTCTGTTCGGATCCATCACCTCTACTCTGCTGGACTATAGTATTACTCCCAGATCGCCCACTGATAGCAGACTGAGTTCCCAAAGTAGCAGGGCAACTCTGATCTGGTGGTCCATGGAGCATTTGAGACAAGCTCTAGTTAATCTCCAACACTCACCACCATGCCTCTTCTCACAATACTCATAAACTGAAAATTGTTTCTGTCTTGTACCCCTTCCATTGCCAATCTGTGAAAACTTGCCCCTCTGCCTAGACCCTAACTGCCTGGATCCACCTGATGATCTTATTGCTCTATTCTGGCACTTACTGAAGCTCCTGCCAGAACTGCCCTGAATCTCACTAAACCTCTTCCCTCTAGACCCTTGCCCAGTCTCAACTTGTTTCTCCCTCATCAGCTGTTCGACTCTAATTGAAGCAACTCTCAACTCAATGAAAGTACCCATATCTGACCGTGCCAACCTTGTTCTGATATCCATGTTAAGTCCATTAGCAAATATCCTACACTTATCTTCTTTTGTAGGGATCAGAACAATAGCATAATACATCAATTTATTAAATTGGATCTCATAATCAACCACTGACATCCTACATTGCTTCAATTCTAAGAACTCTTACATCTTCATGTCCAAATAGATCTTGGGCATGTAATTATCTCCGAAGACCCTCAGAAACTCTTCCCACTTCAATTGGAAAGGCTTGGTGGTACTACCTAGGACAATCTTCCACCACTGGTAAGTTGTG
The DNA here is from genome assembly GCA_029891385.1 of Erythroxylum novogranatense. Lineage (NCBI taxonomy): Eukaryota > Viridiplantae > Streptophyta > Magnoliopsida > Malpighiales > Erythroxylaceae > Erythroxylum > Erythroxylum novogranatense. The sequence goes on from CM057225.1 coordinate 39,431,551, forward strand.
ACCTGCAGTAAAGATACTGCATAATCGAACCTCTCATCAGGCTCGCAGTCCATCTGATCGAATACCCTTTCTATCCTCTCTAACCATCCTTTGGCTTCAGCAAGGTCTGTGTTGCCATAGAAGTCTATAGCTCCCTGCTTCCACAGCCTATCATACCTCCTCACCCTTCTCTCGGAAACTTTAGGAGGCATCTCCTCAAATCAAGGTATCGAAGACTCCCTACTAACTCCTATCAATCCTTGGTCAACTAGTTGATCAATTTGATCACCCAGACCGGATGAACTATAACAAACAATAAATTTAATCATGGTCTGCATTTCTCACGATATTTCATGCTTAACATTTCTATATGTCCCAACATATGCTAATTATGCTCTGATACCACCAAAATGTAGCGTCCCTTAACTCAGGGTACACACCGGGACTCCCAAAGGGCATTCCGGTACATATCCTACGATAACGGCGAGCTACGTTCGATCACTACACTCACTTCACATGGAATTGTATCATTAATCACTTATAAAGAATCAATAGAAAATCACAATATTTTAAAACTAACTTTTTCCTCATTTCATTTCTCAAAACTAAAAGTCTACATTGTATCTTTCGACCTTTACTACATGTACATCGACAAAACCTAGTACATAAGTACTACATGAAAGAGAAAAATATATCAAATCTATCTAAACCATCCAAAAATCCCAGATGACCGACTTTTGAGCCATGACTTCTCTTGTCAAATCACAATCTACACAGCAGTAGAGCCTCTCAGTAGCTAGAGTCGTCTCTCGATCATGAAAAGACAACATTACAATTTTGGTGAGTTTTACGAACTCAATAAGGTAACCATCATTGATGGTTCACTCAATTCATGCAACACATCATTTCATATAACATAAAATCACATTGTTTCATATTTGATCATGTTTCACATTTTCACTTAAGCATAGGCAAATTATGCATTTCAATCAATCAAACATACATAGCTAAATGCGTATGAAATGATCGTGAGACTCTTTTCCAATTATTATTTTGTTGTCAACGAGTACCTGAACTATCTTGTATCTATTTTGGATACCAGACTCATTAATAACTATCCCTTATCCGATGAGAATGTAGGGCTTATTACATGTTGAGCCTAAGGCTCTGAAACACTTGTGAGCTCAAGGCTCATTTTCACTTGTTGCACTTTAAGCTCTGATCGTTGGCTACTCTAGTCACAACTTCCATTATCTGATTATTCATTCGTGAATGGAATGCATGTAACACAATCAATCACATTATAAAGCACACAGGTCTTCACAATCATATTCAAGCAGCACTTCAATATCTTAATCCACATTACACAATCATCGGACCTTCTGTCCAGAATCCACAATCAAATCTCATTCATTCATTATTCAAAACATAATTATAAGCAAACAATAATTGAGAGAAACCATCTAGGTTACTCACCAGTTGCTTCCGAAGCTAATGCCTGGAAGTTCCGGCAATGTCTGAAGGTTGACGTTCCAGTTGCTCCTTTATATTAAACAACATACGCATATGTCACAATATGCACAATTATAATTGTTCAATAATGCATATGTATAAAACAAATTATGTACAATGCATGTTCATGACAATCCCCGGTATTTATCCATCAATTTTATCACAAAATCATTCTCATAACAAAACTTATCCTTTTTCCAAGTCACACTTTCAGGTCTACTATTCACATTAAATTAGAAAGTGAAGCTGAAGTAATTTTGTCTTACTCTCTTCAAAAAAGGTGTTCCTCTATGTCTTATAATTCCATTGACACCAAAATCACTCAATTTGGTTTAGTAAAGAGGAAGATATAACTCAAACATTGTCGGACTGTTCTTATCCAAAAATAGTATACTATAGCCAATTTCCATCTAGAAATTGAACACCTTATAGATCTAATAAAAATTAAGCTTCTTCGTATAATTCGTATTCCTATTTCTCTATCTTACTACAAATCAAAAATCATCGCAATTGGAATCCTACAGGTTCAGATATAATCAAAATATTGAAGTATGTTCAGTAAAAATAATCCTATTTACACTGTTCCAACATATTCCCACACTTTCATTTATTCCATCTTTTACAATTCAACACCAATTACTACAAATTCTCATGTGGAGGTATAAAAATGTGTTATTAATCTATTTCTTCAAGAATCAAGTCATTTGGAGGTCTAGACAAGAAGTTATGGTCAAAAGTAGCAATCAAGTTTATGTCCTCACTCCTAATGAACCTATGTTGGAACAATAAGCATAACGTTCTCTAGATATGTTTGATTAATACCGTCTTTGGATGGTTTCAAAGAGGACATCTAGGTCTACAACTTTCATGAAGAGCTAAAAGTGAAATTCTGTTATTTAGAGACACACGGCCGTGTGAAAACACAAAAGACATAATAGACAAAGAAGGGGCATGATGGGAAGGACAAGGTAAATGGAGGATAAAATGGGGAATGACTACTTAAATTGGCTTGAATTAGAAGGAAACGAAGAGAAGAATCGTGAGAGGGAGAGAAGAAACAAAAAATAAGAAAGAAAGAGAGAGGAAGAAAACATGGGATGCTAGAGAAGAAGGAGAAATCAAGTTTGTTAGAGTTAAGTTTTGTCAGAAAAGGGATTAGAGCAATGGAATTGTGTTAGGGTTCGTGTTGGAAGAAAGGAAAAACTAAAGAATTATTTTGATTTTTAGGGATTTCTAAGCTAGGGTTTCATGGTGATTGAATAATCTTTGGATAAACAAGTAAGTATAAGCATTAACCGTTCATGATTGTTGGATGAAGTATATTTGATGATAGTTAGAAGTGAAAATGAAGTTGAATGTATGTAGGAAGTTTTTGATGAATGGTATATGAAAATATTTTAATCTTTTAGGGTTAATGATCAAAGATAGATTATGATGTAATTGTGAATGATTTTGGGTTGAAATGGAGTTGAAAATGAAGTAGAAGAGATGGTTTAGGTTTAAGATGGGTTATATATGAAAGGTGGGAAGCAAAATCTGAAAAATGAAACATGTTATGCATATTTTTCTGTCAAAGTTCACCGTGGCCAAATTTCCTTGGTTCTCCATTGCCAACTTGAAGGATTAAGTTCACCACGGCCAGCTCAAGGGTTCGCAGCGGCGAACTAGTAAGATTTCGGGCAAATTTTTCCTTTCGGCGAACTTTTTTGGTTTGCCGCGGTGAACTTTCCAACACTGAATATGCTTCTGTAACATCCCACTCCCTACTGGAAGGGTAAAATAGGAAATTGGTCATAGGATGAGGTTGAGAGGGATTAAGTAGTACTGTTCATGCATAATAGGATTGATACACAGTACCAATGGTGCACATGAAATAACTGTACATGCATACATGATATTCCCGGTTTTGTGCCTAAGGCAATTTTATTGTGATTAACATGGTTATTGGGTTTTAAAAATTATTTTGGCTGCTTCATAGTGTGTTTTACATTTTAAGGGATTTTAAGGAATTTTTCTGGAATTTTCCGGAGAAAATTCCCAGATCGGAAAAATCATCAATTGGCGAACCGGTCGATTTTCGGTAGCGAAAGTTTCTACCCAATGGCACTGTAATATTGGGTATATTATTTTGGAATTGAAATTAGGGTCATTTGAGCTGATTGGGGTTAGTCTTTGATCTGGATTAAAGAATGAATAAGTTGACTTTTCTTTAAAAGCTTTGACCAATCACATTTTGACACCAAAAAGCCTTCATTTAATGTCTCTTGCTAGGCCTTATCGTTTGTGACTAAAGAAAGACATAAAAAGGGTGCTTTTAATTGTGTTTTGGAGGCACATCCGAAACTAGCTTCAAGCTCTTCCCTCCTCCATCGATTTTCTCCTTCTCCATTCTCCATTATCATTAATTTTTGCTTCTTTCTTCACCTTCCTCCAAACTACTTCATGCTTATTGTTTTACCATCATGATGAGTTCTTGTTGGAGGTTAGAAGAAATGGTTAGAAGGCATAGTTAAGCAAAGAGTTGAAAAGAAGTGAAGGTTGGAAGCTAAGTAGGTAAGTGATTAAGTTAAGCTTTAATGATGCTTTGATTATGTAGTTATTGAATCATGGTTTTAAGATGCATTTAATGGGAATTTTGGTGTTATTATTAAGCTTTTGATGCATTAACTTCATGAAGATAGGGGTAGGATTATTTGGGTATAAATATATGTTTGTGTGAGGGAAAGTGATATAGTAGATAAAGATTCTGAATTTAAGGTTGTTAATGATGGTTATGATGTAAGATGAATGTAAATAAAATATGGAAGTTGTGTATGGGATTGCTGCCAAATATGCTCTATTATGTAAGAAATTGTTGTGATGATTTTGTGGCTGAATTAGAGGTGAAAATGGATGCTTAGTGATGTGTTATTGGTGTTAGAAATGGTAGAAGTTAAGTTGTTGATGAAAGCTGGAAATTGTACTTTGAACATGTTCTAATGTTTTTGCCATAACTAATTGTGTGGTTGAGAAAATGAGGTGAGGCTTGTTTTGACTTAAAATTGAGACATTTTTCTACAATTGTTGTGAAGGGAGCACTGCCCAATTTTGATTAGAAGAGTGTTGAATCTTGCTTTGAAAGTGATGTATAGGTGCAGTATGAACAGTAACCGAGATTGGTGATCTGAAACTTTGGTGATTTTTCTAGATTTATGTAGAAGTAATTAGTGGAAATGGTCTAAATGAAAGTTGAAGCCTGTATTGTTAGCTTTCCAATGCCACTGATTTTGCAATTTTTTGATATGTACGTTGGGAGTTATGAACTGTTAACTATTGACTGATTTTGTGCATTGAGTTAAACCTAGTTGAAATGACAGATTTGATGCACATTCTGATTAGTAGCAATTTTAAGAATTTTTGTTAATTGAATTGGCTTGAGTGGTCTACTGGAGAGTTGTAGAGGACACATTTATCTTGAAAATGGTATCTGGCATGTAATTTTTGGAGATCAGATGTGGGAGTTATGGATTTTCAAAATCTGAACCTGCATTAGGATGTTAATTCCTGATCAGGTCAGAAACTTGCATAGCGGATTTGAAATTGTTAGAGGTTGAATTGGAATGTGGGTTATTCATGAAACTTGAAGTTTGAGATTGTATCTTTTCAGGGATATAAGGTAGTGATTTTTTTGACTTGTGTACAGGGAGTTATGTTTGATAGAAATTTACTGCTCAGATTGAGTGATTTCAGGGACAGCATCATTGATTGAATTATTTGTCCTAGTTAACAATGGAATTGGACTTTGAGTTGTTCATGAAAGTTATAGATAACATTGTGATCTTGATGATTATATTTATTGTGCAATTTTTGACTGAACAGAATGACAGTTACTAAATTTACCATGTACTGTTCTGTTTTAAGAGGTATGGACTAGGCAGCATCTTTGATTGGATTTTTGACACCCTTAGTGGTGGAATTGATTTCTTATGGTCTTCTTGAAACTTGTAGATTTTTTCATGATCTTTCCAACGAGATATGGTTTGTAATGTTCTGAATTGTGTGCAAGGAGTTATAGGTGTTTGACTTTCGGTTTGACCATAAGAAAAAGAGAAGGAAATAAGGATATATATATTAATTGTTTAATTTGAATTTTGGTTTCTTTTGTCAATTTCTTTTCCGTCCGACGTCCGATTGACCTGATTCTTGAGGCATCGGATTGTTAACACATTGAATTTCATTTTGTGAGAAATTGGAAATTTTTAGACGGGAAATTGACGTGGCCCCGGGTAACGGAGTCTTTAATCACTGTTTTGTTTAATTGGGGACCTATAGAGGTCCGAATTGCGCACCGTCAGCGCCAATAGGTTTCTAATTTTTTGACGGATTTTTCTAATGGAAAAAAAATGGGATTAGGGCCGGGAATTCATGAACATGCATTATACACCTACATGTGTATTCTTAACGAATTCAGATTGAATTTTTAGTGACAGTTTGTTCTCTGCTTCTTACAGAGACACAACTGGAACATCGATCGACCGACGTAGAAGAGATTTCCCGACAATAGCTCAGAAATAATAGGTGAGTAACCTAGGTGGTTACCTCAATCTACGTGTTTACTGTGACCTAATTGCCCTACGAGGATTGCTTGAATTACGTATAACAGAGATAAATTGTGTGATATGGACTATTAATTGACTGATTGACTACAAAATATTAACTGTAAATTGCCTGTAGATTACTGATCACGGTGACGTGTATACTGTTACTATGACTGAACAGAATCTTGTTACTGTGATGGACTGGTAAATGACTGCGAACACCTAGATGGTTTTCGTTCTATCTGGTTTGCTAATCATCATATCATTATCGTGGATCAATATTGACATTGGTATATGCATCGCATACATTACTACATGAATCGATAATAACGGTTGTGACCGCAGAGCTCATCGATATTGATATCGAGCCTTGAGCTCGAAGGAGAAATCCACTCCCATCGCCATCGGGAGAAATCCACTCCCCGCTTTCTTTAGTCACCGTAAAGCGCTCGGTCACAACACCGAACTAAATCGAAAGCATCACACGTGCATCGCATACATCTTGAATCAATAAGCGTGTTTCTCTTTATTCTTCGATCGTGTTATTGTTATTACTACTCGTGATTGCACGATTTTTTTGTAACAGTATATTACTATGATATAGATCGTAGTATTCAGAATCGCCGACATTCTTGTAAATTATTATATGATGCATGAATTGGGAGAACCATCGATGATGGTTTCTCATTGAGTTCGCAAACTCATCCAAAATTGCAATCTATTTTTCAGGATTTGAAGAGTACCCCGTTCAACGCGGGAGTATGTCTATTGTATGCAAGTGAAGGATAGTGGTCGGGATCAGTTCGTGTCTGCATTAGTGTCTTATCAAATTGTGTTCCGCAATCATTGTATAACAATGTTTTGTATTTAGACTAAGCCCATTGTGGTGTTATTGTTTTTACACATTGACAGTTACATTATTGTTGCCTGACTGTAACTAGTGTTGACTGTCTGTAATAACCGAAAATAGTTCATTGTGCACATGGGCTTAAATTACTTACTATTTTTACTGTTGTTTTTACCGGGCCAATGTATGTTATAAAAAAATTTGGATACCGAGTTTTACCGACTGATGTAGTACTCCACCCTTGCGGGCACGGATTCGGATATCACCAATGATATCGGGTTCGGGTCACTCGAGAGTGGGGTGTTACATTTAGGTGGTATCAGAGCCCAGTAGTACGTAATGTATCTGGGCACAGTCTGAAACATATGGTGCATGCATTTGAGTCGTGTCATTGCAGACAGTGGCAACTGATCCCTAGTTTGAGTCGTACGGGTAGAAATCCTACATGTGCATACGTGTCAAGTGACTAAGTAAAAAAAAGTGAGACTGTGTTAGAGGGTGAACCCCTGAAAGTGTATAAACAATTAGGAAAGAAAAAAAAAGAAAAAATGGATAAGGAGATTGATATTGTACTGTGGTTGGAATGACTGTGTTGGCCTAGACTGATTAAGGAAAGAAGTGATATCACAATGAATTCTCGGATTAAAAGGGTAAAATTACAGCGACATAGAACGAATATGTTTAAAACTTGGAGGGGTCCACTGGAGATATGAGACGTATAAAGTGAGATTAAAAGGCCGAGATGATAAAGTAATTAGGGTTCTGACTGTATATGTGATGAAATGGGAAACATTGGACCTGAGTAAAGCGTATATGGTCCGATCAGGCAGATATTGATTCACTGCATTTGTGTTTCATAGGTTGATGATGATAGCGAGATTGTACTAAGATAAAGGTTGTACCGTAACAGTCTACTTAGAACTAAAAGAACTGAAAGAGCAAGGTGCCTAGTGCCTAGTAAAGTGAGAAAAAGTAGAAATGGTGAGATAAAAGTGTACAGATAAACTGAAATGAACTCGTGAAACGGGTATAATTATGAGCGCATAAGCTTGAGACCGAAATGGTTATGCGAATATGGTGTTTAGAGTTTGGAAATCAAGATAGATTGTAAGGAAAAAGACGGTGATGATTTCTACTGATTGTGTATTGGGAAATTCAGGATTTGGCTGAAAAGATGTATATGGACACAGAAATGGTAAATGAATGGGTAAATAGATAGAGATACAGGGGAGTTGTACCAATGATTTTATCGTATTTTGGGGACTGTGAATGCCCTATCAGAGATTGTTTGAGGATAATAAGGAAATACGTAACAATAAGAAGATGACATTGTGTAAGCCAAATGGTTATGACCTTAAAGAGGTCAAGCTGACACATGAATGATATGAGAATGAAACTAGAGAAAAAAAAAGGGAAATAAGGATAGCGTTATATGAAAAGAGTTGTCACATTTAAGTCGATTTACCGTTGGGAGTATCTATTGAACAGTAAAGTTGATCATGATTAATGAAATGTATGTGAGGGATGCAGTGAAATAAAAGAGGAAGTGATCAGTGAGGTATTAAATAAGTGTTACTATGAGTTCCTATAAGTGTAAAGTTTATACTGGGTTAAAGTACGACATAAGAGGACTGAATATACTTTTATGAGAGGAAATGAAAAATGATTATGGTATCAGTCAGTTATTTGAGGATTAGCATAAACGGAAAGGAGTCTTATGGAAGTCTGAATTGTATAGGTTACTAATTGGTTTCCGGAAAAAAAAAAAAAAAAAAAAAAAAAGAAGAAGTTCTGCTGAGGTGTAGATTATTGAATAAGTGTTAAAGAAAGTGTTTATGTGACTGTCACAAGGAACCTTAGTGAAAGGAATATTCTGATCGTTTAAATTATGGCATAAACTTGTTCTGATTGAGATAGTACGTATAGTGAAGAATGATTGAAAAGCAATTAGGGATAATAATTGGCTGATGAGACTTTCGTAAACAATATATATGGAAATGTAAAGTATCCAACGACATGAGTGAAATTATAAGTTGAAGTGATCCTATTGCAATGTGAAGTGAATAGAGCTTCTTATGTGATGCAAAATTGTTGGGGAAATCTAAATTTGAAACTAAGAATAAAAGAGTCCCGAACTGCGAAGTGAAATACAAAAATGAAATGGAAATTTTGGAGGTCCAAGTACGGATGACTAGGTATTGGCATATATCAATGTGGATGACAGAAAAGCAATTGAAAAGAGAAAATGAATAGAGACAAGAAGTTCTAAAGGAAAACTGACAATGACGTGATGTAGTGTTATCTTCATAAAGAAATTGCAAAGACACTAATTGTGGATTCAATAACAAAGTAGAATGATGTATGGTAAAGTCAACAAGACCCTAATTGGGAAGTATGTGAGGTACGCAAATGATAGTGATTATGATGATAGACGGAATGTGTTTGAAAGTGTTGAACAGTGAAAAGTAAAAAGAACTATATGAATAATTGAGGAATTTGATACTGATGATAAGCATATCCTTGGAGAGTAGGCAGTGTGTGATGAAATAAGACAATATGCTAAAACGGTATAAAATAAATTGAATTGACTTTGATAAATGGTATTGGTACCATGATCGAAATTGTTTAAAGCCGTAGAGACCTTAGATTCCTAGAAGGATACATTGGGTTAATTTGAGGGAAAAGACGAGCATAATGACTACTATACCGACAATGCTGAAATGAACGGACAATTCTGCTTACTAAACTCAACTAGTGAATAGATCATGCTGCAATGAACAGATTAATTACAGATATTGGGAGTTTCAAAGAATGTCAAGTAGATTGTGGGTGATTGTGAAGTGTTTCTGGAAAATTGAAGTTGTAGATCTAGTGATAAGAAAGGTTAAAAGTGCAGGAGTTAAAGTGGTAAGTCTAGTCTTATGAGTCATAAGTTGGATACGCAGTGAAATCGGAAAAACAAAAAACAAAAAACAACAACAACAACAACAATATTGAATGCTTCAAAGAATAAGGTGTGTACCCGATAAAAGTGCTAGAACAAGAAAGTGAACAGTTAAAGCTAGACATTCTAGTAAGCATATGCGAAAAGTGAAATTGAATAACTATGGGTATAGAATGAAGTGATTATTGATTCAAGTGCTTATAGGTGTAAATGTTCAACAGGAAAAAAAAATGCTTGATTATGATTGTGTTACAGAGTTCTGATTTTACTGTAGGGATATACTGCTATACTGCACAGGGCCTAATGGGATTCCAAAAACCACAATGAATTTGAGATTGTGATGAGTGAAACAAAAGAAAGTGACTTAGGAAAACTGCATGGGTAAGCTAAAGTGGATCAGGATCGGACAAATGAAACAGAGTAAAATGCATATCTGAATAGAGTGCGTGAATACGATAGAATAGTGAATTGTCTAAGGAGAATTGCATTTGAACAGAGAGTCAATGGGATAAAGAGAATGACTGTATTAGGTAAAATGTCACTGGTTATCGTGGAATGAAGCTAAATGTCATTGTATTGGTACCAAAGGAATGTGAGGGAGGAGATAAAGGAGATTATGGTACGTATCACCTTGAAAGGATGTCTGGAATACGTATTAGTCTGCATGTTACTGGAGAAAAAGTATTGGATTGATAACGGTTTCGGAAATAAGGAATTGAATGTCTACTATGATGAGTGTCAATGAATTGGTCAAATAAGGGATTGGACAACTGACTGAGTGTGGTTACGGTGGTCTTTCAAAAAATGAATCATTGAGTGAAAAGTATATGAGATTTGTAGAGACATTTGATAACTGCCTTAGTGAACTGTTGATTGAAAATTTCGGGGACGAAATTTTTTTATAAGGAGGGGGGGAATGTAACATCCCACCCCCTACTGGAAGGGTAAAATAGGAAATTGGTCATAGGATGAGGTTGAGAGAGATTAAGTAGTACTGTTCATGCATAATAGGATTGATACACAGTACCAATGGTGCACATGAAATAACTGTACATGCATACATGATATTCCCGGTTTTGTGCCTAAGGTAATTTTATTGTGATTAACATGGTTATTGGGTTTGAAAAATTATTTTGACTGCTTCATAGTGTGTTTTACATTTTGAGGGATTTTAAGGAATTTTTCTGGAATTTTTCGGAGAAAATTCCCGGACCGGAAAAATCGTCAATTGGCGAACCGGTCGATTTTCGGTAGCGAAAGTTTCTACCCAATGGCACTGTAATATTGGGTATATTATTTTGGAATTGAAATTAGGGTCATTTGAGCTGATTGGGGTTAGTCTTTGATCTGGATTAAAGAATGAATAAGTTGACTTTTCTTTAAAAGCTTTGACCAATCACATTTTGACACCAAAAAGCCTTCATTTAATGTCTCTTGCTAGGCCTTATCGTTTGTGACTAAAGAAAGACATAAAAAGGGTGCTTTTAATTGTGTTTTGGAGACACATCCGAAACTAGCTTCAAGCTCTTCCCTCCTCCATCGATTTTCTCCTTCTCCATTCTCCATTATCATTAATTTTTGCTTCTTTCTTCACCTTCCTCCAAACTACTTCATGCTTATTGTTTTACCATCATGATGAGTTCTTGTTGGAGGTTAGAAGAAATGGTTAGAAGGCATAGTTAAGCAAAGAGTTGAAAAGAAGTGAAGGTTGGAAGCTAAGTAGGTAAGTGATTAAGTTAAGCTTTAATGATGCTTTGATTATGTAGTTATTGAATCATGGTTTTAAGATGCATTTAATGGGAATTTTGGTGTTATTATTAAGCTTTTGATGCATTAACTTCATGAAGATAGGGGTAGGATTATTTGGGTATAAATATATGTTTGTGTGAGGAAAGTGATATGGTAGATAAAGATTCGAATTTAAGGTTGTTAATGATGGTTATGATGTTAGATGAATGTAAATAAAATATGGAAGTTGTGTATGGGATTGCTGCCAAATATGCTCTATTATGTAAGAAATTGTTGTGATGATTTTGTGGCTGAATTAGAGGTGAAAATGGATGCTTAGTGATGTGTTATTGGTGTTAGAAATGGTAGAAGTTAAGTTGTTGATGAAAGCTGGAAATTGTACTTTGAACATGTTCTAATGTTTTGCCATAACTAATTGTGTGGTTGAGAAAATGAGGTGAGGCTTGTTTTGACTTAAAATTGAGACATTTTTCTACAATTGTTGTGAAGGGAGCACTGCCCAATTTTGATTAGAAGAGTGTTGAATCTTGCTTTGAAAGTGATGTATAGGTGCAGTATGAACAGTAACCGAGATTGATGATCTGAAACTTTGGTGATTTTTCTAGATTTATGTAGAAGTAATTAGTGGAAATGGTCTAAATGAAAGTTGAAGCCTGTATTGTTAGCTTTCCAATTCCACTGATTTTGCAATTTTTTGATATGTACGTTGGGAGTTATGAACTGTTAACTATTGACTGATTTTGTGCATTGAGTTAAACCTAGTTGAAATGACAGATTTGATGCACATTCTGATTAGTAGCAATTTTAAGAATTTTTGTTAATTGAATTGGCTTGAGTGGTCTACTGGAGAGTTGTAGAGGACACATTTATCTTGAAAATGGTATCTGGCATGTAATTGTTGGAGATCAGATGTGGGAGTTATGGATTTTCAAAATCCGAACCTGCATTAGGATGTTAATTCCTGATCAGGTCAGAAACTTGCATAACGGATTTGAAATTGTTAGAGGTTGAATTGGAATGTGGGTTATTCATGAAACTTGAAGTTTGAGATTGTATCTTTTCAGGGATATAAGGTAGTGATTTTTTTGACTTGTGTACAGGGAGTTATGTTTGATAGAAATTTACTGCTCAGATTGAGTGATTTCAGGGACAGCATCATTGATTGAATTATTTGACCTAGTTAACAATGGAATTGGACTTTGAGTTGTTCATGAAAGTTATAGATAACATTGTGATCTTGATGATTATATTTATTGTGCAATTTTTGACTGAACAGAATGACAGTTACTAAATTTACCATGTACTGTTCTGTTTTAAGAGGTATGGACTAGGCAGCATCTTTGATTGGATTTTTGACACCCTTAGTGGTGGAATTGATTTCTTATGGTCTTCTTGAAACTTGTAGAGTTTTTCATGATCTTTCCAACGAGATATGGTTTGTAATGTTCTGAATTGTGTGCAAGGAGTTATAGGTGTTTGACTTTCGGTTTGACCATAAGAAAAAGAGAAGGAAATAAGGATATATATATTAATTGTTTAATTTGAATTTTGGTTTCTTTTGTCAATTTCTTTTCCGTCCGACGTTCGATTGACCTGATTCTTGAGGCATCGGATTGGTAACGCATTGAATTTCATTTTGTGAAAAATTGGAAATTTTTAGACGGGAAATTGACGTGGCCCCGGGTAACGGAGCCTTTAATCACTGTTTTGTTTAATTGGGGACCTATAGAGGTCCGAATTGCACACCGTCAGCGCCAATAGGTTTCTAATTTTTAGACGGATTTTTCTAATGGAAAAAAATGAGATTAGGGCCGGGAATTCATGAACATGCATTATACACCTACATGTGTATCCTTAACGAATTCGGATTGAATTTTTAGTGACAGTTTGTTCTCTGCTTCTTACAGAGACACAACTGGAACATCGATCAACCGACGTAGCAGAGATTTCCTGACAATAGCTCAGAAGTAATAGGTGAGTAACCTAGGTGGTTACCTCAATCTACGTGTTTACTGTGACCTAATTGCCCTACGAGGATTGCTTGAATTACGTATAACAGAGATAAATTGTGTGATATGGACTATTAATTGACTGATTGACTGCAAAATATTAACTGTAAATTGCACATAGATTCTTGATCACGGTGGCGTATATCGTTACTATGACTGAACAGAATCTTGTTACTGTGATGGACTGGTAAATGACTGCGAACACCTAGATGGTTTTCGTTCTATCTGGTTTGCTAATCTATTCTTATTCTTTGTGGATCAATATTGACATTTGGTATATGCATCACATACATTACTACATGAACTGATAATAACGGTTGTGACCGTAGCAGCTCACTGATATTGATATCGAGCCTTGAGCTCGAAGGGAGAAATTCACTCCCCACTGCTTACTAGGAGAAATCCACTCCCCACTGTTTACTGGTCACTGTAAAGCGTTCGGTCACAACACTGAACTAAACTGGAAAGCATCACATGTGCATCGCACACATACTGAATCAATAAGCGTGTTTCTCTTTATTCTTCGATCGTGTTATAGTTATTACTACTGTGATTGCACGATTTTTTTTGTAACCGTATATTACTATGACTGTGAACTGTAGTATTCTGTAACTGCCTGATTACTGTAAATTATTATATGATGCATGAATTGGGAGAACCATCGATGATGGTTTCTCATTGAGTTCGCAAACTCATCCAAAATTGCAATCTATTTTTCAGGATTTGAAGAGTACCCCGTTCAACGCGGGAGTATGTCTATTGTATGCAAGTGAAGGATAGTGGTCGGGATCAGTTCGTGTCTGCATTAGTGTCTTATCAAATTGTGTTCATAATCATTGTATAACAATGTTTTGTATTTAGACTAAGCCCATTGTGGTGTTATTGTTTTACACATTGATGATTACATTATTGTTTCTCGATCGTAACTAGTGTTGATCGTCTGTAATAACCAAAATAGTTCATTGTGCACATGGGCTTAAATTACTTACTATTTTACCGTTGTTTTACCGGCCAATGTATGTTATAAAAATTTGGATACCGAAGTTTTACCGACCGATGTAGTACTCCACCCTCGCGGGCACGGATTCGGATATCACCAATGATATCGGGTTCGGGTCACTCGAGAGTGGGGTGTTACAGCTTCGGTATTTTCAGCATAACTTTTCGTGTGGTTATCCAAATGGAGTGATTTTTTATTTGAAGCAAATTATAGACATACTAATACAAGTTGTATGAAGAAATAAAGTTTAAATTCAGTCTCTAAAGATATCAATTTTTGAAAGGATTGTGAGCATCGAATATTGTTTTAATATAAGAGCGGTCCGAAAATGTTTGGAGTATAACTTTCAGATTGTGTCATTAGAAACTTAAGACAATGAAGAACATTTTTCTGGAAGGAAGTGTTACCAAATTTTTTCATTTACCTGATCATAACGATTATGGAAAAGTTGACCTGAAAGTTTAGGTTTTGAAAGGGTTATAGTTTAATTTTAGCATTTTTGATTATTGAAACCTTATGAATTTATTTTGAATGTTATTTGAATGAGAACTTGGTTTGTTATAGGAAAAAAAGCAAATCCTATCTAAGAGCAAGATGAAGGTTAACATTGAACATGGATTTTTAAGCAAAATTAGGTGGGTAATATTGTTTATAGTTGTTGTGTAACATGAGCTACTTGTCTTCTATGGGAATATGTGCTAAATTGCTTAAATTGAATGAATGTGATTTTTAAAAAATGTATGATGATTCATTATCATGTCATACCATGAAAGACGAATGGATTTTTTTATGAACAAAAAGATGAGAAAGCATAAGAATAATGAGAATATGAAAAATGCATGGAAATGAATTGAGCATAAATTTGATTTTGTTTGGGCAATAGAGGAATGTTTCGTTAGTCATGTGCACGTATACATATATTCTTCTCTCGGCTGCCCGCTTGAGGCCACGAGATCCTGATAAATTGGACTCGTTTTGTTCATGGTATAAACTTCGTTTTATCAGTTTCATTCCACGGAACTCTCGAGCCATTTGTTTGTGCATTTGCATTTTAATTTGTCAAGTTATGATGCAAGATTAAGTGTTATGTTTTGATGATTAATTACACTTGACATGTTCTATGTGATGATATGTTGAACTATGAGTTGTGAATTTGAATTGTGAATGATTGAATTGCTAGCCCACTGAGATATAGATGTAATGAATATATGAAGTATATGCATGTTTGATTGTGTGGCTCGTCCAATAGTTATAAACGTATAAGCCACTGAGCTTCTCAGCTCACCCCATTCTCTTCCACTCCGCATGTGCAGAAAAAGCAGATCAACATTGATCCTTGCAAAGTTTGGCAAAAACCAAGAATACAGACTTTTGTAATTAAGTTAATTCAGAAACTTTTGGGTATTTAGAATCATATTAAGCATAAACATTCAATTGTATCATGTGCATTTTATATTTTGTAATAAGCCAACAGTGTGGCTTTTGTTATGTAAAAAAAGTTTTTTTTCAAATTCTTTTGCTTTAGTAATGAAATGATGAATTGAAAAAGTTTTGTTTGTAAATGTTCATAGTTAATTTCTTTGTTAAAATGGTTGTGTTGAAAGAATGGTATGAGTTGAATATTAGTTTTCAATGTTGATTGTCTGGGTCCTGTTCGAGGGTTTCGTCACGATGAGGCCTAGAGTACGTTGCAGCGAACCTTTCCCGAAGGGTACGAGCGCTGGAGCTTGGTACTTCACCGCGGCGAAGTGTAAAAGTTCACCGCAGCAAACTGCAAGAAAAGACTTTTGCCGCGGCGAACCCACCAACGCTGACGCTAAAAATTTCTGAAGTATGAAATTTTTGTGAATTGTTATGCTTTGTGATTACTTGTTGCATTGTGCATTGATTGATTGTAATAAGTAATATGCATATCATGCATAGATGTAGAAAATAAGATTAGAATGAAAGTAATCCAAAAGATAAAGTCTTATTGAAGGAATAAAATGCCACCTCGTAAAAGTACCCAAGGAGTTTTGCAAGGATCTGATGCACCTAATTCCTCACCATTATAGAAGGATACTAATGAGTATATAATCCCAATAACTGCAACCACTTAAGTCACATGTATAACTTTCGTTAAGAGTTTGGACTGTTAGAAACAATGAGAAGAATGGTGTTTTGTCGGAGTGTAAGATAAGGAAGTCGTGGATATTTAGAAATAAGAATATTGCATAATCCAATATGTTAGACATAGATTCAATATTCGTGGTTATGTCAGTGAATATGGTAACTAAATTTTGTTGTGGATATATACTTGAGTTGATATGGTTGTGAAAATATTTTCATGAATTGACTAAGGAAGAAATAGAGACATAGGTGAAAATGAAAAGATTTAAGATGTATAAGCAAAGTGAAATTGAAAGGTTGAACTTGGAATTTAAAATGATTGTTCAGTTAGTGTTATAAGAGTTATGATCCAGTATAAGATTGTGTTAGTGAATTTTTCATCCAAATTTCAAGATGGCTATATGACTATGCTTCTAAATTGACTAAGAACGTACATATGGAAGATGAAACAAATGATGGTGATATATGTAGAAGTTCTCAAGGATAAGTCGACCAATTATTATGAGAATATATTTGATTATGTGGTTATATTGGTGAATAATGGGATTAAGTACATATGAGATCCATATTTTGATATGGTATGGGAGGTAATCTATGATCCCTATAGTTAAAATTATGAGATGAATTAGAATAACGTGATGGAATTATGGTATAGGTGATTATGTTGAAAAGGTAACTACAATGGAGGAGTATGTTTGAACAGTCGTAGAATATTCAGGAATTGTTTAGAGTCAATTGTGATTGACTTATTATTGGCATGAGTATAAAATGGTGACCTGCTAAAGTTTCTTTTGTGTATAAGATGTAATGATCTTGATGGTACATACCAAAATATAAGAGTAAACGAATATGCCTCTTATTTTATCGAGTTTTATTATTAGCAATATTTTGATCATGTAAAGTATGATAGAAATCGAAGTTATTGAAATATCATGAACAATTAAAATTGATCTTATTGAGGTATTAAGAATGGTTGAAATAGCAATGATGAATATAGTTGATTGATAAAGATTGCATGAACAGTATAGATGATAGTAGCAAGAAATCTTTTTCCGGGGAAGAATTTTATTGAATTAGGTTAAGCAAATCAGATAGTTTATATTAAGAATGATTGATGAAATAACGAATCAGAGATGAATATGTAATGAATCAAAGTGAATATTATAGTCATATACTAGTGAAGACTTAAGCACAAGAGGTAGAGTATGCTACTGAGAATGTATGTATCTTGTTTGATGTAAAGTATCCAGTTGTGTGAGTGGATTCCTAAATTTAAGGAGACATTAATTGCTAATATGAGGAGTATATATGTTCGTGTTATATTCTATGTAAATATATCCAGGAGATACAAATTTGATATGATAAATGTGTTACAGACATAGGGAGTTAAGATTGCAAATAAATTAAAATGTGTGGAGATATTAATATGATTAAGTAGACATAAGAGTAAGTCAATATGAAATCAGAGGAAATTCAATGAATTGAGAAAAATCATTTAAGAAAGGTAAGACAATTAGGAAATTGAAAATAATGTGAGACAATGTTACCTTATTGAGCAATTAGTTATTTGAGGAATTGCGAGAACTAATCATGGGCATATGGAACTTTGGAAATTTTTGTTCGAGTTAACAAATGCCCTGACGGTACTATGGTATTGAAGATTAAAGTGATCCAAGCAAAATTTGATGATATATTTAATGTATTCAAAAAGTTGAGAAGAATAGTTTGAATACTTAAGGAAAAACATGTAAATCGTATGAGTAATGAAAATAAAGAGAATTTTGAGGAATTATAACCCCGATATTAATTACATCGTCTAGATTTGGACATTTTATAGTATATAACGATGTTTGTATAAGAGATTAGGATAAATATAATGCAACGAGATAAAGTGATTTATATTGATAAAGACAATTAGGCCTCCTGAGATGATTATTTGATGTATGAATTGAAACTTGCTACAATAGTGATTGATGAAAGTTTGGAGACATTATAAGTACAGAAAGATCTTGACATATACAAATCATTTAATTTTGAGGTAAATATTGGGTTGAAAGAATTGAATACGAGACCGAGACAATAGATAACATTATTTGAAGGATTATGATTGTATAAACAAGAACTATACTAGTAAAGTTAATGTTATAATTAGATACATTGAATAGAAAATTCAATAGCAATGTATCACAAATTTGGATATTGAGGTTTTCAAACCTAGTGCAATAAAGAGTGCATAATGGAGTTGAATTTAGGAGAAAATGAAGCATTATTAGTTGCACTATAAAATTAAGATCAATTTGACATGAATAAAGCCCAAATTGACGATTCAGAAATTGTGAATCTTACTAAGAAATTGGAAATGAATATGAATTTTGAGTTCAAATAGGAAGAATGATACTTTGTGATTGAAATAAGAGGTAAGTGTACCGATAATGATGATTAAGCAAAGAGAATGTTGTAGAAACACCAATAACACCCTTAAGTTATACATCCTATTAGGAATATACTGAGATAGCGTTTTATGGTTAAGGAGGTAGAAAAAATGACCACACTTGTGAATTGCCAACGGTCTTGATTATTGTTGATATGCTTAAAACTTATTTTTTTGGAGTTCATAAGAATATGGGATCAATGTATAGCTTTGATTAACTTTAAGCATAACAATCATTATCACAGTGATGTCATTAGAATATTGTATAGGGCATTATACGGAAAACGGAGTGGTCTGCACTTACATTTAAAATGAACAAGGCCTAAAAGAGTTAAAGGTCAGGATTAATTCAAAGGATATTGTTGATGGGTAAAATAAATCTATAATAGAAGTTAATGATCCAAGATAATGATGAATGATTTAATAACATCGAAGTTATGGAATATCGTGAGATAGACATAAGATTTGAACGTAAGAAATGCGAAATATCAAGCAAAAGATGAAATACTTCTAAGAATGTCAGCTTGTCAAAGTGCACTTAGATAAAGATAAAGTTGTGCTCAGGTCAGAAAAAAGGATTAGCTAAGCCCAATGAGATATAGACGTAATGAACATATGAAGTATATACATCTTTTATTATATGGGTCATTGCCAATGGCTATAAGTGTATAAGCCACTGAGCTTCGCAACTCGCCCAATTCTCTTTCATTCTGCAAGTGCAGAAAAAACAGATCAGCATTGATCCTTGCAAATTTTGGCAAACACCAAGAATAAAGACTTTTGTAATTAAGTTAGTTCAGAAACTTTTGGGTATTTAGAATCATATTAAACATAAGCATTCAATTGTATCATATGCATTTTGAATTCTGTAATAAGCCAACGGTGTCGTTTTTGTTATGTAAATAAAGTTTTTTTCAAATTCTTTTGCTTTAGTAATGAAATGACGAATTGAAAAAGTTTTGATTATATATGTTCATAGTTAATTTCTTTGTTAAAATGGTTGTGTTAAAAGAATGGTATGAGTTGAACATTAGTTTTTGAGGTTGGTCGTCTGGGTCCTGTTCAAAGGTTCGCCACGGCGAGGCCCAGAGTACACCATGATAAACCATTCCCAAAGGGTACGAGTGCTGGAGCTTGGGACTTCGCCGCGGTGAACTGCAAGAGAGGAGACTTCTGCCGCGGCAAACCTGCCAACGTTGATGCTGAAAATGTCCGAATTATATGTTTTTTAAGAAAATCAAAGCTCCAAAATAAGTAATGAGACCTGGGCGCCAATAATGTGAGTATGTCACCCTTATAGGATGCATGTTCAGATGTCACTTAGGATGTCGGGCATACGTCTTGCGAGAGCGGGGCCCAATATGAGCCATTTATTGCTACTAACATTTTTTCTCATGGTGTGGTAGAAATTCAAAGTTTAGATACTTCCAATTTTTTTAAAGTTGATAGACACCGTTTGAAGCCATATTATGAAAAATCTCCAGTTGAGCATATGGAAGAGACAAAGTTGGTAACCCCAACCTATCTCTAATTAGATAAGTCGACACAAATGCCCAGCTAACGACTTAAAAGAAGTGCATTTAGTGGCAACCCAAAAATTTCAGTAGTTCTTATTTTTTATTTTTATTTTGTTAAGTTTGTTTTATTTTAGTTACGAATTTCATTTTATTTCATTTAACATTTCCAATTAAAAAATTTCTCCTTCCCACCGCCACAACCTAATTCAAGCAAAATTAGGTGGGTAATATGTTTATAGTTGTTGTGTAAAATGAGCTAATTGTCTTATGTGCGAATATATGCTAAATTGCTTAAATTGAATGAATGTGATTGTTAAAAAATGTATGATGATTCATTATCATGTCATGCCATGAAGGATTAATGGCTTTTTGTATGAACAAAAAGATGAGAAAGCATTAGAAGCATGAGACAATGAAAAATGCTTGGAAATGAATTGAGCATAAATTTGATTGTGTTTGGGCAGGAGAGGATTGTTTCATTAGTCACGTGCATGTCAACATATAGCCTTCTCCCGGTTGCCCGCTTGAGGCCACAAGATCCTGAGAAATTAGACTCGTTTTATTAACGGTATAAACTTTGGTTTATCTGTATTGTTCCACGGAACTCTCGATTGTGCATTTGCATTTTGTTTTGTCCAGTTATGATGCAAGATTGAGTGTTATGTTTTGATGATTAATTACACTTGACATGTTCTATGTGATGATATGTTAAACTATGAGTTGTGAATGATTAAATTGCTAGCCCAATGAGATATAGATGTAATGAACATATGAAGTATATGCATGTTTGATTATGTGGCTCGTTGCCAATGGCTATAAATGTATAAGCCATTGAGCTTCGCAGCTCACTCCATTCTCTTCCACTCTGCAGGTGCAGAAAAAACAGACCAGCATTGATCCTTGCAAAGTTTGACAAACACCAAGAATAGAGACTTTTGTAATTAAGTTAGTTCAGAAACTTTTGGGTATTTAGAATCATATTAAGCATAAGCATTCAATTGTATCATGTTCATTTTGTATTATGTAATAAGCCAACGTTGTGGCTTTTGTTATGTAAATAAAGATTTTTTCAAATTCTTTTTCTTTAGTAATGAAATGATGAATTGAAAAAGTTTTGTTTGTAACTGTTCATAGTTAATTTCATTGATAAAATGGTTGTGTTGAAAGAATGGTAAAAGTTGAATATTAGTTTTTGAGGTTGGTTGTCTGGGTCTTGTTCGAGGGTCTCACCACAACGAGGCCCAGAGTACACCATGACAAACCATTCCTGAAGGGTACGAGAATTGGAGCTTGGGACTTCGTTGTGGCAAGCTACAAGAGAGGAGACTTCTGCCTCGGTGAACCCGCCAATGCTGACGTTAAAAATGTCCGAATTATAAAATTTTTGAAAAATCAGAGCCCCAAAATAGGTAATGAGACCCGGGTGCCAATAATGTGAGCATGCCACCCTTATGGGATGCATGTTTAGATGTCACTTAGGATGTCAGGCACACGTCTCACGAGAGCGGGGTGCCTAACATGGGCCTTTTATTGCTACTAACATTTTTTTCATGGTGTGGTAAAAATTCAAAGTTTAAATACCTCTAAGTTTTTAAAAGTTAATAGACACTGTTTGAAGCCATATTATGAAAAATATCCAGTCGAGCATGTGGAAGTGATAGAATTGGTAACTCCAACCTATCTATAATTAGATAAGTCGGCATAAATGTCCAGCTAATGACTTAAAAGAAGTGCATTTAGTGGCAACTCAAAAATTTTAATAGTTTTTATTTTTTATTTTTATTTTGTTAAGTTTGTTTTATTTTAGTTACGAATTTCATTTTATTTCATTTAGCATTTCCAATTACCCGCCTCTCCAAAATTTACTTCCCTTCACTTATTTCTTACTTCACTTTCAATCACTTCAAACTTTACACAACCCTTGCAATTTCGTTAACACCACCTTATTTTAACACAAAGCTTAACCTTTTCACACCTTCTTTATTGTAGCCCATCCATTAAAAATGTAACATTTTATTGGTTTTGTGTTCTTTGTTTTCAGTTCAGGACTATGTATTCACCAAAGTTGAAATCATACCAAGAAAGAAGAGTGATTCGCAAAGGATAGCCTATCCTGTTGCAAATTTGGAGACCACCCAACCTCTATTGAGCACCACAATGATGTCACCCATGGCTGCAGCATCAACCCCATTCGTACCTCCAATTTTAACAACAACACCAGGCCTCTTAACATGAAATCGAACAAGGAAGGGTAAACAAGTGGAGAATTATAGCCAATGGAACACAAGAACTGGAAGCTTCACTTCTTTTTGACTCCTGGAAGACATTGAACGATTTCAATAATTCAGTTAATGAAAAATTTATCCTCGTAAGTATGTGTTTACTGATACTCTTCAAGCCTTACAAGTTCATAATTCCTTTGAACAAATGATGGGACCAATTTGCTGGAATGTGTTTGCTAAAATTGACTGCCAAGCATATGTTGAACTAATAAGAGAATTTTACAGCACGTTTCAATTTAATTCTCATGAAAAATTTGATTTGTTTAATGAAGGAATCATGGAATTTAGACTTATAGGAAAGGAATTTGTTTGTCTATGCTGATTTTAAAGCTAATGATGTTAAAGATGAGCCATTTATAAGTTCCTGATGTGATTATCATGATGATTTTAATGCATCTAAATTGTGGACTCAATGGTTTGTAGTCCTAATCCATATAACGCTAGTGTATATAAGAGTTCGTATTTTAAAAATCTTGTTTTTAAAATTATTTATCGACTCTTAGCATATAATTTTTTAGGGCATCGGGATTCCGCAAAAACTCTTTCTAAAGCTGAATTTTACTTTTTGTGGTGTATGGATAAAAAAACTCCTATTAATTTAGGTTTTTGGTTTTTCAATCTGTGTTGAATAAAAAATCTAAACCTTTGATATTAGGATCCTATATCACTCAGTTAGCCATCAATTTGGATTTATTATACCCTAACAATACTGACATGATTGTGGCTTGTGTTATAAAAACCTTGGATATATAATGTTTATACAGGATGGGAATTATGGAACTAAGCCATGGATGGATATCTTTCACTAATTCGAGTCCAACTATCCCTTTCAATCCATGTCTAGCTACAAGAAGTAGGGTTATAACAGATGCACTGCATAGCAACCAACCTCCCCAAGCCAATTTGGATGATTGTATCAGTCGATTAGAACACTAAATGCACCGAATGGAGCATAATTTGATGGCATATTAGGAGCATCAAGGATTCCAGCCTCCTCACCCACCAACTCTATGATTTTAGATTTCAAAAAATTGAGAAGCATTATTTTATATTTTTCTTCTTTAATCTTATGTCATAACGTTGAGGACAAAGTTGGTCTAAGTTGGGTGAAAGATATGGAATACTTGTGTATGACTATGTGGTCTTACCTTTCTTTGATTCTCTTTTCTGTTTTTTGCATATTGGTGTTGTGCTATAATCCGTGAAGTTTTGTCATATTAGTTTGGATAAGATTGAGTGTGTGCATGAAATTAAACTAAGCTATACGAGTCTAAGGAAAACCATGTTGATTAATTACAATAACCAATCTTGTACACTTAGTCAAAGTTTGACATTTGAGTGAATAGGTAATATGTGGAATTAAGGTAAACTCTTGAATTAAACCTGTGAGTGGATTTGAGGCTTAATTGCATCATCTTTATGTCATTCTATTTTCTTTTATTGTGTGATACTCCTCTAATTAGGCTTGCTTTCAAAACTTGCACTGAATCGGATTGATTTTATTTGACTATATGGTTTATGGAAATGATTAAGGCCTTATTTGTTTTAAACCCCTTAACTTAAATGACCCACCGGGTCATTTTTCTCTTGCAAACCCTTTTGAGCCTTTAACCCTACTTGTTTTTGAATTAATCACCTTACATTGAAACGCAAAAGATAATGAAGTACTGAGTAAGCATTTTGATTTTAGGAG
This sequence comes from Erythroxylum novogranatense, assembly GCA_029891385.1. Lineage (NCBI taxonomy): Eukaryota > Viridiplantae > Streptophyta > Magnoliopsida > Malpighiales > Erythroxylaceae > Erythroxylum > Erythroxylum novogranatense. Next base: position 39,456,200 of record CM057225.1, read on the forward strand.
TTTTGTTTTATATTGTATTTTGAGATATTTTATAAGTACTTCTACTAATGTCTTTTTTAATTTATTCTGCTATTATTTTCTTTTGTTTTTGTTGTTTTCTCTTGTGTGTAGCATTATTTAAGTAAAAAAGGGGGAAAAGAAAAAAGAAAGAAAAGAGAGAAAAGAAAATGAAAAAATAAAGCATAGTAGCATTAATTAGTAATAAGTTGTTGTAGTCCCTTGTACTCATTTGTTTATCTCAGAATTTGAATTTGAGTGTCCCTTTTACTTGGTATTCTATGAATGCTTGTGATTAACCCTTTGCTATTTTTACCTTACCTTTGAACCCAGACCTATTACAACTTATAAGAAAGTCCTTTTGATCTATGAGCTCATATAATTCGAATGAATGATAACTGGTGAATTTGCAAGCCTATGGTAATGCAATCTGTTAGAGGGAGATTTAAATGAAACATTTTAACCTTAAACAATTGAGCATAAAGATAGAAATATGTGAGAAGAATTCACCTTGATTTCATATTTTCCTTTGAAAAAGAATGTCTTCACTTAACTTTATTTATTTGTATTGGTGAAAAGTGATTATGATGTATGTTACAACCTAAGTCTTACTAGCATAAGTGTAGCAGATTGCATGCACTTAATCTTATGAAGGAAGAATTGATAGAGTGTAGTAGTATGGTATATTTTCTCGAGGGCGAGCAAAACTCTGGTGTGGGGGAATTTGTTAAATTGTCATTTTTGTGCTAATTTTGGGTATAAATCTCTTTAATGTGTTGAAATTATTATTCAAAATTAACAGAATTATTTCTTAATATTCTCAAATGATTTTCAACACATGAAAGATGAAATTGTATTAAAAAGAAACAAAAGTAAAGACAATTTAAACTCTCAGTTGCAAGAAAAATAATTGACTAAGCGTGGACACATGCAAGGAAAAAGATTATCTGCAGAATCTGATTTGAAATTAGATTCGATCCACCTAAGATCTTCACGATTTTAGGAACCAAGTTGTTGCATTCCTAATGGGGATTTGCGACCTGAATATGAGAGGAGTTTAACTACTGAAGATTACGATAGGAGGGAAGAGGGAGGACATTGAAAATTATTTAAAACATATTCACTGTTTATGTTTTGAGGAGTGTATTTTTTTTACGTTCTTGTAATAGTTTTTCAGGTTTTGAGGATTTTCATATTTTTTTGGAAAAAGACCAGGAATGAAGACTTTGTATTTTGCTATTCTTCTGTTGATTTTTACTTTTATTGTAAGTAACTAAATCTTTCTTCTTGGTTGAAGAGAACCACATTATCATCTAATATGTGTGAGATTACTAAATGAAGTTTATATCATTGATGAATATTAAGTGTCTTCTGAATTGTTTTTTATGATTGAATTGATTAATTTCTAGGGTGCACAACTAGGAATTGATATGTTTAATTTATAGCTAGATTAGTAAGATTTGATGTTCAGTTTTGCTAATACAAAGTGGCAATTATGATTACAATATTTACGCTAGAGTTTGGAAATTCTAAAAAGATGCTTAACTTGATTAAATACATGTATGTCATACGTGTGTTGTCTTATTGATTGGTTTCTTAGTTCTTAAAGCTATTAATCAATTACATGTAAAATCGTATCTAAGTTGTTGACTAAGAAGAATGTTTAGAATACATGTTTTTATTCATTTAATCTTAAGAAAAACATAACCCAATGAATGTTTGTTAATGGACTGAGTTTTATATCGATGATCCATATTTGTTTGATAACGTAGATAAACCAAAACTAAGGTTTGTTTACTAAATTTCCATATTTGATTATTTTTGTTAATTTTCAATTTCTGCCATTTTTAATGTCTTAAATTTACGTGAATTAAACCCCTAATTTGTTTTAGTGTTAAACTCGTATACCCTCTACCATTAAAATTACTTGTGGGAATGATCTCAACTTTTCACTAACTACATTTGTCATTGCTAGAGTTAGTATTAATTTGGTTGCAGTAGACAGTAGTACCACCAAGTCCTAATTCTTTTAAGAAAAATGATGTCTTAAAAAAGTTGTACTCTGATCCAACTGAGCCTGATTTGGCCCATAGATTGGTCTATTGAAAACATTTGAATTTAGGCCCATGCGTCAGCCTATTTCCATCTTTACTAAGGAAAATCCAAATTTAGAGTATTAGTGAGAGTCAAATCAATAAATAACATTCTTCTAGAGTTGGAATTAAGTCCTTTAGAATCACTCTATTAACTTATTTAAGAACATCATCTAAACCTGCTGGGAATATATTCCCTTAGTTGTTCAATTGAATTTTAGTATCCTTTAATATCTTCAAGATCCTTCATGATGATTTTGTTATAGTGATCTAGTTCTTGAAAGACTTCAATTAAATCTCTATAGTATTCAGAGAGAGGTCTTCCACTTTGTTTTGCAATGCAAACCTTTTGGTTTAGAGTAAAAAACTGTAATTTTTCACTTCTATTATAGAAGGCTTTTGTTTATACACTACATATTTCATGAGTCGTGGGTAATCGTAAGTATCGCTTTATATTCTCTAGACTCATAGACATTAGTAACCATCTTTTAACTTTTTTATTTTTAGCATACCACTTCGCATACACATTTTCAGATTCTATAGGTGGCTTTTTTTGCCATAGATATAAGAGAGTTTCCCCCTTTTAGCAATATGCATCTCCATCAATTACGACCAAACATCATAATTTGATTCAAAAATAATGATGCCTGCATTAAAATATCCCTCAGATTGAACAATAATAAAAACAAGTTTTCATTTATCTTTAAAAGGTTTTAAACACTATGATACCAACTTGAAAGATGAGACGAAGAAGAAGGAAAAACAATTATGTTCATCATTACTTTCTCAAAAACATACTAGTTATAATATACAATAAGGAAAGAAATCTTCATAATTAATATTACAACTATAATTAGGACCTAAAATCAAAAGTCTAAGAATATATTTACAATTGTACAATCATAAAAATTATGGAGAAAAATATCCACATTTTCTTCCTTTGTAACTAATTAGCATATGTTTTTGAACTTTATTCATTTTTTTTCAACCTTTGTTTGCAAAGTAGAAATAACAAGACTTTCCTTCTCAATCAATTCCTTTAACTGATGTAACTTCAACTCCTTATAGTGATTTTGGAAATAAACTCAAGATCCAAATCCTTGCTATAATAAGCATCAATTACTGGATGATCATCCCTAAAAAGGTCATTTGCTGCATTAAAAGGGTCATACTCAAGTCTTAATATAATTACTCTTACTAGAGACATTTCCAAAGCTCTCCTTATAAGGGTTCTTTAATAGCATGTCTGTTGACTTTTCTAGATTGGATCCCTCGAGTAATGTCACATCACTTTTATTCAATATTCTATAAGCATTATCTTCAATAATGTCCATATCTCCACTCGATATGAACTCTGGCATCTTTTCATCCAACACTGAAGCATGTATCAAGTGTATTGGCATAAAACTATAATCACTATTGTTGAGTCTAAGAATGGTATTAGCATAATTAGGATAATCTTTTACTTCTAAATATTCAATTGCTAGCTTCCTAATTTTAGCTGTGTATAAGTTTATTGTGTTGGTTTATATTATACAATCAATTTATTAGCTATAATTTTGTAAACATAATTATTCAAAGACATTCTTTTTCTTATACATATTTTTTTAATTAATTAATATAAAAGATAAATTTTATAAAATAAATTTATATTGCAAATGAAATTATGATGAGATCATAATTATGAAATTCATATTGCATTTATGTGTTATTTATAAATTGTTTCTTATTATTGTTTATTAAGACTTGATATTAATAACGGAAATGATTAGCACATGTTAAATTTATTTCTTATGAATAAAGTAGTCGATCTTATGAACTAATGTCCGAGATATTTAAACAAATGTGTGGTTAAATAAGTTCACTGAATTGATATGATATCATAATTTTCTTTGGAACATTACTTGTATGTCTATAAAATTTCTCCTTTGTGATGGTTGCATAACTAATCATTTGACTTGAGAACTTCAAAGTATCTTATATAAGAATTGTTGTATGTTTATACTACTTATAAAATATCCTTATCAAGAATAGCTAAATTGATAGTCGTTGGATATAACGTGAACTATATGGAGACAACCGAGTGATCAATATATTATTTATTTCCTTAAAGTAATTAGAGAGAATATTCTAATGTTCTCGATTAGTATTGATCTAGGAAATTTTGGCTAAGGTGGAATGAAACTTTGAACATATGTTTTAAATATCATTAATAAAATCAATTTAATTTTGGAGGAATAAGGTTTTTAAATATAATTAATAGAATCAATTTAATTGTGGAGGAATAATATAGTTGGACTTATATATAATAGACATCAATTACATGCTCCATACCAAACAAAATATTGTATGATAAAAGAATTTAGTAATACAAAAAATCAAGCATTATAGTCAAAACTACTTTGACATTCATAATATTTGGGTGGCCATGATGTATCCGATAGATGTCATCGATTTATAGATTAAATTATTTAATTAAAAATTAAACGTGAATTACATAAATATAATTTTTAACCATAATTATGATTTAAAGATATAATTTATATCCATTACTAATATATTTTAAAACTTAATAGATCATACATAAAGAATAGTGGGAGAGAAAAGGTAATTTAATAAAGTTGGACTTGGTTGCAAAGTTTGAAAAAATTTAAGGTTAATATTAGATATTTACTAAATAAGGACCAATATGAGATACTAGATCCTGTTTAGATCTAATTAGTATATAATTAAAATTAATAGAAATTTGAATTTGAATTCAATTAAATCATCAAAAGGTCTAAACCTTATTATAAATAACTATACACTCTAAAGGAGATAACACTTTGTGCTTATCCTCTCTACATTACTTATAAAGTTGTTTCAACTTATTTGTGTAGATAATGTTAGAGGCAAGATGCTTATACAGATTATAATAGTGGAGAAAACCTATTTTAAAATTGATCAATGAGAGATATAAGAAAAGATAAAACTTCATAATAAAGTATCAATTTATGTTTCATGCTTTATTATATTTTATGTGTCACTCATACTATAAAATTTAAAGTGATATTGACTTTTGAGAAATTGAGTGAACAATTTTTTTAATTTTTACATCGAATCAACATGTTATATTTTCATTAGAATTGATATATTTATATATAATTAAATTATATTGATAGTTGTTCACAATAGAATTTTTTTCCAACCATTCTATACATCTCTTTTTTGTGTGGTTCTATCGTATTTGATCACACTAACATGGAACAGTCTTTTAATTTCTTGTATGGATTGGATGAACCTTTTCCTTGGGGTTGAACATGTGCCTTTGGATTCATTTATAGACCAAGTAATGAACCTAAAGGATCCCATACATATGATAAAGGATGACTACATGTAGCACCCCCTTACCATAGGGTATACACCGGGACGCCCGTAGGTCATCCCGATACATATCCTACGAAAAGGGTGCGCTACGAGCAATCACTAATACTTCACATGGCATCAAATCATAAAGCATCAATACTAAAAATCACTAATTTTTGAAACCATAAAATTTTCTCATTTCATATCATCAAAAACAGTAATTTACACATCTGTCTGTTATAAGCAAAAGAAGCTTTAGGACAAAATAAAAGATAAGAGAGTTTGCCCTATTTCCATCTCTTCCACCATCTGAATTTCTAACATGCATAACATTTTACACACTTATCCAAAAATTACAAACAAGATCTCATTGAAAAGATAACAAGAAACCCTACAAGTTCCATGAAGGACTCACAAACCAATCTCACCTCTAAGGGTGCCAAAAACTACTTCAAAATTACTGCCCATAAATGACCATATGAGCGATGAATCGTGTTCTTCCAATCCTCATAACTTCTTACTCATAACTCCAAATAAGGTACATTATACACCATTAGAAAGCTCTAATCATTTTATACAATCTTCAATAAGACCCCCCATTCCAATTCAATCTACAAGAGGGTCAAAAACACAAACGAAGGTTCTGCCCAATGAAACAGTAAAACTACCATATGAACAGTAACTGCACTCTACTAAAAAAGAACCTATCTTTTCATTCCTTATGCCAAAAATTCCAAATTTATGTCAAAAGAAAGATCAAAACATGTTCTACAAGTTTCATGAATAACTTGGGAAGAAAATTCAATCTCTAAACAACTCAAATTCTCAAGCAAAGCTTCTGCCTATATAAGTCTCATTCTCACAGTAACAGAATCTTCCAACATTCATAACTTTCCAACCCATTGTCAAAAAATTACATACCATATAGAAATAAAAAGATCAGACAATATACTACAATTCTCAAGAAGGACTTCAAAGCAAATTCCCATTTAAACTAGGTCAAATCCTCTCACTAAGGTGGCTGTCCTGTTAGGGTTCATGAACTCAACATTTAACCTAAACTATAACAAAACTTTACAAATTTATATCCAACAATCCTTAAATCCAAAATTCACAAAAAATACCTCATTAGAAAGCTACAATAATCCTCTACAACTTTCCAGAAGGTCACTAAAGCCAATTTCACCACTAACAGTCCCAAATAAATACCAGAACATAAATAGCACAAAACCTATACACTTAGAGTCACTTACACACAAAACACATTTTCAGCTGAATGACAACGAATGAAGCTTCCCCACTAGAGCCTGGTGTTCAGCTTTAACCTGTTGGCACGTCATACACCTGGAGACATATTCTGCCGCCTGCTTCTTCATGCCAGGCCACCATAAATGTGGCTTAAGAGTATTATACATCTTGGTAGTACCAGGATGCATAGCATAGGCAGCCATATGCGCCTCCTCCAGAATCTCTCGCCTGAAATCATCCACATCCGGCACACATAATCTCTGCCCTAACCATAAAGTCCCATCTCTCAACTCAAATTCAGAATTCAGATTAGAATTCACTTTCTCAATCAATTTCACCAAAACAGGATCCTTATCCTGAACTCTCCTGATCCTATCATGTAGCATCGGTCTGAGCTTCATAGTGGCTACCAAAGCTCCATCCTACTCCAGATTCAACTGCACATTCAAAGCCCTCAACTGAATCAAATTAGGCAATCTAAACACCTGAAGCTGAGCTGCACTAATGTGAGACTTTCTGCTCAACGCATCTGCCACCACATTAGCTTTCCCTGGGTGGTACTCAATGGTGCAATCATAATCCTTTAACAGTTCAATCCATCTCCTTTGCCTCAATTTCAACTCTCTCTGACTCAGCAGGTACCTCAAACTCTTATGGTCAGTGAAAATCTGAAAAGTCTCTCCATACAGGTAGTGTCTCCAAATTTTCAGGGCAAAGACAACTGCAGCTAACTCCAAATCATGCACAGGATAATTTACCTCGTGAGACCTCAACTGTCTCGAGGCATAGGCAATCACTCTACCGTGCTACATCAAAACACATCCCAAGCCCTGATACGATGCATCACTATAAACCTTATAACCTCCTGTCCCAGATGGAATAGCTAACACCGGTGCAGTGGTCAACCGATGTTTCAGCTTCTCAAAGCTCTTCTGGCACTCCTCAGTCTATCTGAATGCCACGTTCTTCCTCAGAAGTTTTGTCAGAGGGGCTGAGATCAATGAAAACCCCTCTACAAACCTCCGGTAATAACCGGCCAATCCTAGGAAACTCCGAATCTCAGACACATTCCTAGGAGCTTCCCACTTCATCACTGCCTCAATCTTACTAAGGTCAACCTGAATACCCTCTCCAGTCACTATGTGGCCCAGAAACACTACCTCATCCAGCCAAAATTCACACTTATTGAATTTGGAATAAAGTTGCTTATCCCTCATAAGTTGCAGAACCACTCTCAGATGCTCAGCATGCTCCTGTCTACTCCTTGAATACACCAAAATATCGTCAATGAATACAATAACAAACTGATCCAAGTAGGGCTGAAAGACCTTATTCATCAAGGCCATAAAAGTTGTCGGGGCATTAGTCAACCCGAACGGCATCACCAGAAACTCAAAATGCTCATACCTGCTCCTGAAGGCACTCTTAGGTACATCAGCCTCTGCTATCTTCAGTTGATAGTACCCGGACCTCAGATCCAGTTTAGTAAACACCCGAGCTCCCTATAACTGATCAAATAAATCATCAATCCTAGGTAGTGGATAGTTATTCTTCACTGTCACCCGATTCAACTGTCTGTAGTCGATACACAATCTCATAGTCCCATCCTTCTTCTTCATAAATAATACTGGAGCTCTCCAAAGTGAGACACTGGGCTTGATAAATTCCTTCTCCAACAACTCCTGCAACTGAGCCTTTAGCTCCCTCAGTTCCACAGGTGCCATCCTATATAGAGATATAGATATAGGAGCAGTACCTAGAACGAGGTCAATGGGAAACTCTGTCTCCCGATCTGGCGGTAAACCCGGTAACTCATCAGGAAACACATCTGGAAATTCCCTGACTACAGGAATATCCTGAAGCCTCTGCTCAACTCTGGTGTCAATCACATGAGCCAGATAGGCCTCACAGCCTCCCTGCATCAACCTCAGGGCACTTAAGAAAGAGATCATCCAGGCTGGCACTGCATAACTAACTCCTCTGAACACTGCTCTAGGCTGACCAGGAGACTCTAATACTACCTCCTTGGTGTAGCAGTCCATGATAGCCCTATGGGCAGTAAGCTAGTCCATCCCCAGAATCACATCGATCTCTCTCAATGGTAACACTATAAGGTCTCGCTCAACATCGCTGATCGATGGATCGAGCACCCCTTGCAGACCTCTCCCAATGCAGTAGTACTACCTAGAGGTGTACTCACCTCTAACCCATATTGTAACATCTCTCTATCCCCATGCAATCTACATTCCATATGCAGTGCAAAAAAAGAATGTGTGGATCCTGGATCCAGCAATGCAAATGCCTCAATATCTGAAATAAGAAGCATACCAGCTACAACATCAGGAGAATCCTGGGCCTCCTTCCTAGTCATGGCATAGACCCTGGCCTGGGACTGTGGTCAACTACCCTGACCCTCAGTCCTCACAAAGGATCCCTCGGCTCTTTGTGGCCTCTACCTCAGCCTCTCTACCCGAATCCACCCTCTCGGCTCTACTACACCGTAGTATTACTACCAGATCTAGCACTGACAACAGACTGAGCTCCACAGTAGTAGGGCAATCCCAAATCTGATGATCCATGGGGCCACATCTAAGGAAGGCTCTAGTCAACCGTCAACACTCCCCACTGTGCCTCTTGTCACAATGCTCACAAACTGGGGGAATCTGCCCTGTACCTCTACCACTGCTATTGCCAGTCTGAACAAATCTCCCTCTCTATCCATACCTGATCGTTCGATCCTCCAGTGACTTGAAAGTCCCGCTCAAGGCCATAAAACCTCTGCTAGAACTGCCCTGACTTTCACTCGGTCTCTTCCCCCTGGACCCCTGACCCATCTCTACCTGTCTCTGCCTCATAAGCTGCTCAACTCTCACTACAACAGCCCTAAGCTCAACAAAAGTGCCCATATCAGATCGGGCCAATCTAGTACGAATCTCCAAGTTAAGGGCATGTTCAAATCTCTGGTACCTATCAGCCTCTGTCGAGATCAAAGCAGTAGCATATCCCATCAGCTCGTTAAACCTAACCTCATACTCGCCATCGCTCATCCTACCTGTCTCACCTCAAAAACTCCTGCATCTTCATTTTCAGATACACCTGGGCATATAATTGTCTCTAAAGCCCTCGGAAATCCTCCCATGTCGATGGGCAAGGCCAGTGGTACTTGCCGGAATAGCCTTCCACCACTGATAAGTGGGGCCCGCAGAAGAGAGATCGATAATCAAACCTCTCGGCTGGATCACAATCCATCTGATCAAAGACCTTATCAGTACGCTCCAGCCACCCCTCAGCCTCAGCAGGGTCTGTGCTGCCATAGAAATCTACACCCCCCTGCTTACGCAGTCTGTCATACCTCCTTTCCTGTCTCACGAAAACTCTGGGAGGCAGCTCCTCAGATCGAGACACCGAGGACTCTCTACTAGCTCCGACTGATCCCTGGTCAGCTGGTTGATCAATCTGATCACCAAGAACGGATGACCTATAATAAAACAAGAAATCTGATCAGTTTCTGCATTTCTCACAATAATTCAAGCCTAATTATGTACTAGTCCCAAAAGATGCCAAACCATGCTATGATACCACCTAAATGTAGCACCCCCTTATCATAGGTTATACACCGGGACGCCCGTAGGTCATCCCGATACATATCCTACGAAAAGGGTGCACTACGAGCAATCACTAACACTTCACATGGCATCAAATCATAAAGCATCAATACTAAAAATCACTAATTTTTGAAACCATAAATTTTTCTCATTTCATATCATCAAAAACAAGAATTTACACATCCATCTGCATTTTTCCGTCTGCATAATACTCCAAAAGAAATTTAGTACAAAAAGCCTAACTAGGTCATCCCAAAGATCCCAAATGACCGACACATGTGCCATGACTTCTCTTGCCAACACGATCTACACGACAGGAAAAAGTCTCTCTCTGGAGCTAGGAGTCTACTCTCTCAGTCCTGAAAAATAATTTACAGTTTTGGGTGAGTTTGCGAACTCAGTGAGGAACCATCATCGATGGTTCACCCAATTCATGTATAGTCAAACAAATCACAGTATAGCATAATAACTCATTCATATGTACCACATGATTATTTACATGAACACAAAGCCATTGGCTTTTCACTCAAATCACAGATATTCAGTGAAATGTATATGTAATGCGTATGTGACTCTTTTTTTTTCAATTTATTACGTTGTTGTGACCGAGTACCTAAACTATCCCAATAAGGGCGCATTATTCGTTGAGCCTAAGGCTCTAAAGCACTGTGGGCTCGAGGCCTAAATACGTTGAGCTTTAAGCTCTCGGTGGCTGCTCCGGTCACAACTGCCAATTACTAATCATGCATTATGCATGGAATGCACATGGCAATATAAAGCAAAGCCCACATCATATTCGATCTCAAATTACCACATTCACACAAGTAATTCACAATTAATCACATTTCAAATCACATATAGCACTTCTATTTCATATTCTTCCAATATCTCGAACACCTTCAGTCCGGAACCAGCATAAACAACACAAAGCCCACCATTATTCTCCACAGTGTTATAAGTGTAAAATATAAACAATTAATAATCGAGAAACCATCTAGGTTACTCACCAAATAGCTTCCGAACTAATGCCGGGAAGTCTCGGCAACGTCCGTGGGATGTGTTAAGTCAAACCAGACTTCACGTATTAAATAATTTTGATAATAAACAAAGAGAAATATACGGAAGAAAAACAGACGGAAGGAAAAGGCATTTAAAGAAAAAGCAGACGGAAGGAAAAGGCGATTTAAAGAAAAAAGCGAGCGGAAGGAAAAGGCAAACGAAAGAAAATGAGGCGGAAGGAAAAGCGAGGCGATACAAAAGGCGAAAAGAAAAATGAGGCGGAAGGAAAAGCGAGCGATACAAAAGGCATTTAAAGAAAAGCGATTTAAGGAAAAGGTATTTAAAGAAAAATGAAGGAAGGAAAAGCGAAGAAAGAAAGAAAAAGCGAAGGAAAAGGAAGCGAGGCAAAAGCGATTTAAAGAAAAAGCAGGCGGAAGGAAAAGCGAGGCGATACAAAAGGCATTTAAAGAAAAATGACGGAAGAAAAAGCGACGATACAAAAGGCGAGCGAAGAAAAATGCAGGCGGAAGAAAAAGCGACGATACAAAAGCGGGCGGAAGCTTTACGAAGACAAAAAGCGACGATACGAAAATAAGACGGAAGAAAGAAACATCGCTTTAAGACGGTTCATGAGCTAAACCGAATAACCGCTTTTTAAAGATTCAAGAAGCGAGATAGTCAAGAAAGCAATTGCGATTCCGACTATAAATAAGAGTCGAGATTGAAGAAGAAATAACTTTTGGAAAAAGTGAATGAAACTCTGTATTCAATATCCGCTCTATCCGAGAAAAATTGCGAACTATTTTCGAGTGTATATTGTGAAGAGCAACTCTTTTGTAAAAGCTCTTTATCGCTTTTCATTTTGAAAAGTGCTACTGAGATAACTGAAGAGGCTAAGAGTAAAAGAATACTTGATGTTAAGAGACCAAAGAGGCTCGATCTAAAGAATACTTGTAATCGCTTTGGAGATAGTGAAAATCTCGGAAGAATATCGAGGACTAGACGTAGCCCACGGTTTGGGGTGAACCAGATAAAATTGCTGTGTTTCTCTCTAACTCTTACTTTTCTTAAATCGTAGTTTTCATTATTAACAAAGTTTTCAAACTAGTTAAGAATTGATTTACGATAAGTTTTCCGAAAGAACAAAGCAAGTGTTATTGAAGGATTAAAGAAAAGTTTATCACAATTCAACCCCCTTCTTGTATCTTGGTCATATTATTACTCAATATATTAACGTGTGATTTACTTCAATTGGTATCGAGCAAGGTGTTCAAGAATCACTCTAATAAAGTGTGAACTAAAGAAAATGGTGGAATCACACACGATATTGCGAAGGAGCCTCACCACGGACCTCCAAAGATTCAATGGTGAAGACTACCACTATTGGAAGGATCGGATGAGATTGTTTATCGAGTCTACTCACATTGACCTTTGGGACATCATCGAGAATGGACCTTACACACCAAGATGATGATAAAAATCCAATTCCACGAGAAAGATGGACAAATGAAAGAAAGCAAGATTTCAACTACACTCCAAAGCGAAATTTTTCTTGAGTTGTGCATCGAAAGTATGAGTATGACAAAGTGCATGGATGCGATCATCGCCAAAGAAATGTGGGATACATTATCAATTGCACATGAAGGAACAAATCAAGTGAAGGAGTCCAAGATAAGTATTTTGGTGCATCAAGATGCGAGTTATTCAAGATGAAAGAAGAAGAGACCATTGATCAAATGTTTGGAAGATTCCAAACAATTGTTAATGGGCTAAAAGCTCTTGGAAGAACGCATACACAGTCAAGACCATGTTCGAAAGATTTTGAGGAGTCTGCCCAAAAGATGGAGACCCAAAGTAATCTAACACAAGAAGCCAAAGACCTAAGCGTCTCAAGCTTGATGAATTGCTTGGATCGTTGAAGATACACGTAGAGCTTGATGCGAAAGATAAGCCCAAAAAGGAGAAGTCCATAGCGCTCAAAGCAAGTCAAAAGAATCACAAAATCCAGAAGAAGAAAACAAAAAGGAATACATCAAAGGCGTTAAAGATTGAAGAAGCAAAGGATGATGATTCCAGCAAGTCAAAATCTGAATCAAGTGATGAAGACGATGAGCTATCTTTCATTTCAAGAAAGATAAGAAGAATGTGGAAAAAGAAGTCCAAAGGAAATTCAACATTTAGAAGGAACAGCGGCAAAGACGATGAAAAAGTCGATAAAGCATCCATTACCCGTTATGAATGCAAGAAGCCGGGACATTACAAGTCCGAGTGTCCAATGTTGAAAAGACAACCCAGAAGGAGTAGAGATAACAAGAAAAGCATGATGGCAACGTGGGAAGATCTGGATTCATCAGAATCAGATACAAGTTCACAAGCGTCAGAACATGCTAACATATGTCTGGTAGCTGAAGAAGAAAGTGATGAGGAGGTAACTTCCAGCTATAATGATATACAAGATGCATATTCAGAATTGTTAGAGGATTCTCATGCTATTACGAAGCAAAGACAAGCTGTTGAAGAAGAAATATGTAGAAAACCTCAAACATACTCATGAGATAGAGAGTGAGAATATAAGTTTGAGAAAGCAAGTTGAGGAATTGAATAACAACAAAGTTGTAGATAGATCTGAAGAGATTAATCAATTGAAACTGAGAATTAATAATCTCTCAATTGATCTAGCTAAATTCTGAGATAGTACAAAAGGATGAATGAAATGATAGGAGAATACGAGACATCCGAGGATAAAAGCGGATTAGGGTTTACTAAAAATAAGCCCCAAAGATTACGTAGTAAAATCGCTTGCTCAAAAAATAAGAAAAGATATCAATCAGATTTTCGAAAGGTCATCAACATTATCATTCTACACATCATTATCATTCATTACATCAGATTAACCCTAAAGGACCCAAGAGAATCTGGTACCTAAAATAAAATAATATCTCCCACGAAATCCTTCGTTGGAAGAACCAAAGAAGCACCATTGGTATATGGACAAGGATGCTCGCGTCACATAATGACGGAAACAAGTCTATGTTCCTAGATCTTCAAGACAAGAAAGGAGGATCAAGAACTTTTGGAGACAACCAACAAGGAAAGATAATCGGGTTTGGTAAGATTGGTAAGAATTCTCATGCATGCATTAATAATGTACTACTAGTTGATGGTCTAAAGCATAACTTGATAAGTATTAGTCAATTATGTGATTACGGTTTTGAAGTTTCTTTTAATCAAAATTTTGTGAAGTCGAAACAAAGATGGTTCCATCTTCTTTTCAGCCAAAAGACGAAACAATCTTTATAAAATTGATTTAGACATTTTCAGGTCTCAAAATATTTCATGTTTTTATCTATCAAGATGAAAGACGATCGGCATAAAAACTAGGTCATGTCGGTTTAAACATATTTCAAAACTTTTGAAACATGATTTGGTAAAAGGTTTGCCACAAATTCGTTTTGACAAAGATTTCTTTTGTGAAAGTTGTCAGAAAGGGAAACAAGTTAAAACCTCTTTCTCTTCAAAACATTTCATAACTTCTTCTAGACCACTTGAGTTGTTACATATGGACTTATTTGGTCCAACAAGAACAATAAGTCTTGGTGGAAAGAAGTATGGACTTGTGATTGTTGATGATTTTACAAGGTTTTGTTGGATACTTTTTCTATCACATAAAGATGAGTCTTTCAAGTGTTTTAGAAACCTTTCCATGAGATTACAAAATGAAAGAGGAATGTCTATAGCAAGCATAAGGAGTGATCATGGAGGAGAATTTGAAAATGAGAAGTTCAGAGTATTCTGCGAAGAAAAAGGAATTTTTCATAACTTCTCTGCCCCAAGGACTCCACAGCAGAATGGAGTTGTTGAGAGGAAGAATAGGACGATTCAAGAGATGGCAAGAACAATCTGTGCGAGATGAATCTTCCTAAATACTTCAAGCGGAAGTCATCAATACAAAGATGCTACATTCGTAATAGAGTCTTCTTGCGACCAATCTCAAGAAAACTCCTATGAGTTGTGGAATGGAAGGAGACCAAACATTTCTTATTTCCATCCTTTTATTATGCAAGTGCACTTTTCTCAACACAAAGGAAGCTCGGACAAATTTGATGCGAAGACACTTTCAGGAATTTTTCTAGGTTATTCTCTCACTTTAAAGGCATTTATAGTCTTCAACCTCACCTCAAAGACTGTTGAAGAAACTATTCACGTTAAGTTCGATGATAGCTCTCAACCCAATAAGGAAGAGGAATCAGAAGATGATGCTGTTATAGTGCCCTTGACGCAGTTGTAAGGAAGTATCTTCATCAGAACACTTCATGATAAAAGACAGATATCTCTAAGAATTTTGAGTTAAAGAAAGATTGAGATACAAAAGCTCTCATCCTAAAGAGTCAATTATCGGAGAAACCTCGGAAGGTGTAAGAACAAGGTCCAAGTTCGTAAGAGAAGCCAACGTGGCATTTATATCCAAGTAGAACCTAAAAGATTGATGAAGCTCTAAAAGATGAAGCATGGATATTAGCTATGCAAGAGGAGTTGAATCAATTCAAGAGGAATAAAGTCCGGTCCTTAGTTCCTAAACTTTGAAAAGAAATCCATTATTGGTACTAGATGGATATTCAAGAATAAGCTAAACGAATCAGAAAAGTAAGTCGAATAAGGCAAGATTAGTAGCACAAGGCTATAATCAGCAGGAAGGAATAGACTATAATGAGACATATGCTCCAAGAGCAAGACTTGAAGCAATAAGGATACCGCTTGCATATCTTTGTTTGCCATGACATAAAGCTTTTTCAGATGGATGTAAAAAGTGCATTTCTGAATGGCTTTATAGATGAAGAAGTCTATGTCAAGCAACCTCCTGGATTTGAGGATATAAAGTATCCAGATCATGTCTACAGACTTCATAAAGCCTTATATGGACTGAAACAGGCTCCTAGAGCATGGTATGATCGTCTGAGCTCATTTCTTATTGAAAATGGATTTACTAGAGGTACTACTGATCTTTGCTTAATGTATGAGAAAGGTAAAGATTTCAGGTTGAATGGATATTGCGATGCGGACTATGTCGGTGATAGGATTGAAAGGAAGAGCACGAGTGGTGGTTGTCACTACCTTGGACCAAACCTGGTGTCATGGTCAAGCAAGAGACAAAGCTCGATTGCATTATCAACCGCAGAAGCTGAATATATGTCTGCCGCAAGTTGTTGTTCACAATTACTGTGGATCAAGTATCAATTGGAGGACTACTCAATACAAGAGGAAGAGATTCCAATATACTGCGACAACACCAAATACCATCGACTTGTCAAAGAATCCAATTCAACATTCATGGGTGAAGCACATTGAAGTTAGACATCATTTCTTGAGAGATTACGTTCGTAAGAAAGTTGTCACCTCTACAATTAAATGGAAGCGAAATTTCAGTTGGCGATATCTTCACAAAACCACTAAGTGAAGATCGCTTTAAAGAAATCGAGCGAACCTCAATATGGTGATGTTAACGGACCAATCATCCGGTTTTTCGCAAAGAAGAAAGCAGATAGACGGAGGAGTTAACGGACCAATCATCCGGTTTTTCGCAAAGAAGAAACAGATAGACGGAGGAGTTAACGGACCAATCATCCGGTTTTTCGCAAAGAAGAAACAGATGAGACGGAGGAGTTAACGGATCATTCATCCGATTTTTAAAGACAAAGACAGAAAAGACGGCAGAGTTAACAGATTGATCATCGATTTTCAAAAGAAAGACAATGAAACGGTGGAGTTAAACGGCGTTGACGGTTTCGAGACTTAAAACTTCTTTCACAGAGAAAAATTTTAGAGGAAAAAAGGTCATTAGATCATCGAGAAGTACAATTGTTCTAGAATTTGCTATAAAATCCCTAAAAGCGGCGTTTGGGATCTCTAACAAATTCGAAATTGCTAGTTCTCTCAAATCTCTCGAAAATTCTTCAAGCGAGTTCCTATTCACCGTAATCAACAAGATGAATGTCAAGCCCATTTTGCGAGAAGTTGATCCAGAGCAAACCGGGAAGATTGGTAAACTTTGAAGATCTAAGAAGGAACAAATGGACATAGAGCCGAGATAATAGCGGCGGGATGGAGAAACTTCTTTCAAATACGAGAGCAAGTTTATCTCAAAGAAGTTTATGAGTTCTAGAAACATACTAAAGCATGGATAATACAATCGTATCGTATGTAGAAACACTCCCTGTTATAGTAACCAAGGAGTTACTGGAAAGAGTCACGGAATGTCCGAGTAGTGGAGTTCAACCTACTAACATGGTGAAATGGATGACTAAGCTGAAGTTAAACGAAGATGAAATAACTCGTCAACTTTATGGTCAGAACAACCCAACTGAAAGAAGAGCCTCTTGGCTTGTACCAAAGCGAGGGTTTTGTTCTTTGCTTTGTGTGATTGTGTGTTACCTAGGATAGGTTCAAGACATCAAGTCACTACTTTGGATGAACAATGTATCCTTCATCTCTTGAATCACCAACCAATAGATTTACCATTTTTGATTTATCAATATATGGTTAAATCAATAAAGGATACAAACACTCTCCCGTATGGGATGTTGTTGACAAGGATGTTTAAAGAATCAGGAATCAGATTGGAGTTGGGTGTTGGAACCCCTCCCCGGAGAGTCGCGTGCCCGACGTCCTACGTGACATCTGGACGCGCATCTCACAAGGGAGGGATTCCTCACCAGTGGAGAAACCTCAAATTGAACTGAATTTAACGTCATCCGAACAAAATTTACTAATATTGCTCTAATTTTCATCCAATAAAAATTAATCCGCCTAGGGCCCATAACTAAATCTAAATTCTCAGCTAGAATAAAATTCCATACCTCTCGATTACACAGAATCAGAAATCGCCTCAATCCGATCTTTATAGATCACGAAATCGCCCAAAAACGGATTTATATCCAAATCTGTCACATAATCTTATCCGTAATTTCCCACTAAAACCTGAAACTCTCATTTTCCAAAAAAAAACGAACGTCTATTTTATTTTTTATTTTTTTTCAAACTTATGATTCGAAAATCGTGCAAATCGGAGGTCAAAAGGGGAATTTATAAGCAAAAGAGTGATAGAGAGGAAAATTGGAAAAGAAAAAGGAAAAGAAAATGGAAAATCACCCAATCTGGCGTGGAGGCGCTGCAGCAGGCCTTGACGCCACCTTGCAGGGACGAGCCTTGCCCTCAGGGCGAAAGCGGCCTCGCTAGGCGAGGCGCCGCCTAGCGAGGGGCGAGCAGCCCCGCCTCGCTAGGCGCGGCGAGGACGCTGGCGCCGCCCAGCTAGGGCGAGCCACCTAGCCGAGGCGCCGCAGCAACATCAAACTTTTTTTTTTAAGCTGAATAAACTCTCAACTTTGCAATCTTATAATTTTCACCCAGAACCCAAATTTTGTGAAATCAGTGACAAAAGAAAGGTGAAAGGAACTCTATAACTTCCTAGAAGGACTTATAAACTAATTAAGCCATTAATATGATCATAATTGGTTTTAAAGTTTTAGCCAAAACACATTTTCCTACACATAGCCTAAACTTTGGAAATTCATATCTTTTAGCACCCAAGTCTAAAATGGTGCATTTTACCCGTTGAAAAGATAAAAGATACTCTACAAGTCTTATGAAGGATGCTAAGATTAATTCAATCATTAAAGAGGGTAAAACCTCGTGAACTTTCAGTCTAAAATCTAACCAATGGAACAGTAACTTTGCTTATGTGAACAGTAACTGTCAACTTCCAAAGCTCATAACTTTTGATTACTAATCCCAATAACTGCAAAACATATCTCATTTTAAAGGTAGAAGGATAATCTACATTTCTCCTGAAGAGAGCAAAAACTAGATCAGCCTCTAAGAGGGTGAAAAAGTCTTCCAAAGTTGCTGCAAAAGTTCAGTGTTTCTAATAGCAGCTGAAGCCTTTCCATTCTCATAACTCTTTTATTCTAAGTCCAATTGAGACATATTACATGTCGTTGGAAAGCTCAATTCATTCTCTACATTCTTCAAGAAGACCGTTCAAACAAATTCAAGCTCTAAACCACTCTAAAATTGAATGGAAGTTGCTGCCCAATTTCTGGAAAATTGGACAGCACCTCCCCTAATTTACATCTATCCCAAATTTCTTCAATCAAACACACAACCTGCATAAAAACTCAATATCTCAAGGCAGCAACACACTCCTAGGATTCTACATATTTCTCAAATCATCAAGCATTTCCACTTTTAAACATCTACTCAATTCCAAACCATAAAATCTTACAATCCCATTCTTTTATTTTGTCATTATAACCATACAACAATACTTTTACAAGAAACAAACACAAGATATATTTCAAATCCAAAATTCTCACAAACATGTGGAATTGAATTCATACAAGGCTTTAGAGGGCATTTTGACCCGATTACATCAAAAGTAGTAAAAGTACATAAAGTCCAAAATGCAATCTAAAGCCTATTTTCTCAAAACATAACTTCAAATACAACTTCTAAAACAACTTAAACAAAACAGATCGGAGTTGCCTCAATCCGATCACGGTGACTCGGTTTCTCGCTCGACACCTGTGGAGGGAAAATGGGAGGGGGGTGAGCTCGACGGCTCCGTGGGTAATAACTTAATAAACGAGAAACAAGCAGAAACCGTTATTCATTTTTTTCATATTCAAACAATATCACATAAAAGAAAACATTAAAAGTTTCAAATCTTTTCGTCGAATGCATCATATCAACAGTTTACAAATAGCACATATCACAAAACGATCTAACTTTTCATAAGATCACAAACAAGATGGTTCGGGTGGATCCGAAACAGAACGAACGACACATTCCCGCGAAGCGGTTATGTGTAGTCGTGACGAATAGGAGTCCTTCAGAAGAACTCCACGGCCACTAGCGGGCAGGCGGGAGAAGCCTATAATGAGCGAGTGCACCGACTCGAGATGGGACCACCACAAACCCAAAGAAACATATAATTCACACAATTCAAGAACAATTGCCTCTCTGGCATTTACCAATTCATTTCCATATAAATTGCCAAACGGCGATCTTTTCCTAAATCACGGTTTCTTATTATTTCCACTTAACAAATCAATGAACCAACTATTCCAACAAGAATTCATAACAAGAATATCACATACAAGTCCAATACATCATCAAGCATAATTCCTACAAAGTTTCCAAGTTATTTTAACACCTTAATTCACATTTGTTATAAAAGCGGTAATATACTCATTAACTCAAATATTAAGGAATTACCCACCTCAATTCTTTTAGCTTTGTGGTGATCCAAAGGCCTTGTTCCTTCCTTCAATTGCCTTAATTCACCTTCATTAAACAAGAGTATCCCATAAGAACGTAGGATATCAAAATCGGCGATTTTAAGGATACGAAAGTGTAGAATTTAACCTATCTAACTTTACCCATAACCTTTCTAAGCTCTTTAGTTAAACTAAAACCTAACCAAATAACTCAAAGAAATTGAAAATCCTTACCTTAGGACAAAACCCACGAAATTCTCTTTGCTTCATAGGAGATTAAACCTTCCTCCACTTTCTTCTTACACAAAACTCTTAAACTTCTCCTTTCCAAGCATAAAAATCCTATCTCTTACTTCCCTTCTTCTTCTTCTTCTTCTTCTTCAACCTAAAAACCCTATCTCTTTCTCTATAATTTACTTAAAACTCTCTCCTTCTTAAAGTTTCAAGTTTGTAGATAAAAGCCTAAAGAACTAACTCTTTCTCACTTAAAACCCATACTAAAACGTTGTAGTTTCACTTAAAACACCATATACAAACCATTTTCATTTCCTTCTCCCATTCATACGACTCTCACTTGCCTTCTTTCTTTTTTTTTCATTTTTAATTCTTTCTTTCTCATCTAATTTCAAGTAATATGGGCTAAAAGCCCACCTTGATAAACTTAAGGCCTTAAAACCTAAACAACTTCCTAATTTAATCCTACACTAACTTATTCTTTTAATTTCCAAGAATTTCTCAAAATTATAATTTTAACTAAACCCTTTCAATAAATTTCTATAAATTAAACCCTAAGTCTCAGATTATTCTAATTAATCTCAAAATAAATCAAAAACGCTTAAAGCGGATCGGATCTCAAAATAAATCAAAAACGCTTAAAGCGGATCGGGGCCCAACATTTCTCCCCCCCTTAAAAGAATTTCGTCCTCGAAATTCGTACCTGAATCACTGAAGAGATGGGGGTACTTCTCCTTCATAGCTTCCAATGGCTCCCACGTGGCTTCTTCTACAGAATGATTCCTCCATAAGACTTTTACCAACTGAACAGTCTTATTCCTGAGAACCTTTTCTTTAGTATCTAAAATCTGCACTGGAAGCTCTTCATAACTCAAGTTATCATTCAACTGAATTTCATCAGCTTGAACGACATGGGAGGGATCTGATCGATATCTTCTCAGCATAGAGACATGAAACACATCATGTATCTTAAATAATTCCGGAGGCAAGGCTAACTTTGTAAATAACGGACCAATCCTCTCCAGATCTCATACGGTCCCACGTACCTCGGACTTAGCTTACCCTTTTTGCCGAATCTCAGAATCCCTTTCCACGAAGAAGTCTTAAGAAACACCTTATCGCCGACCTCATACTCCATCTCTTTCCTATGAGCATCCTCATAGCTCTTCATCCTGTCCTGAGCTGCCTTCAGCCTGTGCTTAATCAAATTGACCTTATCAATGGTCATCTGCATCATCTCTGGACCCAAAAGTCTCCTATCTCCCTCGGCATCCCAACACACCGAGTCCTACATCTCCTTCCATCTGAGCCTCATAAGGAGCCATCTCAATGCTCGAATGATCGAATTGTTATATGCAAATTCGATCAAAGGCAAGTGTTCATCCCATGCTCCACTAAAATCCATCACACAAGCCCTGAGCATTCCCTCAAGAGTCCGAATGGTCCTCTCAGACTGACCATCGGTCTGAGGATGGAAAGCAATGCTGAAACTTAACTTAGTACCTAAAGCCTCCTATGGCCCGCCCCAAAATCTCGGTAAGCGAGGGTCCCGATCGATACAATCAATCCGGATCCCATGCAATCTCACAATCTCATCAATATATTTCTTGGCTAACACATGCAGCGGATCATTCGTCGATTGCGGAAAATGGGCTGATTTAAATCAATCTATCCACAATCACCCATATGGCATCATGCCTCCTACTGGTCTTAGGCAATCCCATCAGAAAATCCATAGTGACTCTCTGCCATTTCCACTCAGGAATGGGTAATGGCCTCAATTGGCCTGAAGGTGCCTGATGCTCAGCCTTGACTTGACACACGGACACTTACTCACATATTCAGCCACATCCTTTTTCATCCCTCTCCACCAGAAATGTTCTCTGAGATCTCTATACATCCTGGTGCTGCCTGGGTGCATAACATAAGGTGCATTGTGCGCCTCATCCAGAATCTCATCTTTAACCTCCTTGACATCGAATCTGAGCCTATTCACGATCGTCCGAGTCCATCATCACTCAAAGCACCATATCGGACTCCTTACCCTTTGCACCTCTTCCATGACTTACTCAA
This sequence comes from Erythroxylum novogranatense, assembly GCA_029891385.1. NCBI lineage: Eukaryota > Viridiplantae > Streptophyta > Magnoliopsida > Malpighiales > Erythroxylaceae > Erythroxylum > Erythroxylum novogranatense. The sequence continues at coordinate 39,479,066 of CM057225.1, forward strand.
CTCGGGATTCGAACTCGCAACTCTCTTACTTTCTCTCGAGGATCGGTCTTACCCTAAAGTAGCAATCATGCAATCGACTCTTCCCGCTTCAAGTCGATCCCGAAGCCGCCATCTCTTCCAATAGCGGTAAATAGGTATGCGCACATATGCTATGGAAGACTTCACCTCAAGCATCTGCAATTACATTTGCCTTACGGATGATACTCGATCAATGTGTCATAGTCCTTAGTAGCTCAATCCATCTCCTCTCCGCCTCAAATTCAGCTCCTTCGACTCAGCAGATATTTGAGACTCTTATGATCTGTGAAGATCTGGTTTGCACTCCATACAAATAATGCCTCCAGATCTTCAAAGCAAAGACCACAATTGCTAACTCCGGATCATGGGTGGATAGTTCATCTCATAAGGTTTTAGCCCGTAAGGCATATGCTATCACCTTATCTCCCCGCATAAGCACACATCCTAACCCCTTCCCGGAAGCATCACTATATCTGATATAACCTTCCTCTCCGTGGGTAAAGCCAAAGCGGAGCACTAGTCAATCTGTTTTCAGCCTCAAAACTCTCTGGCACTCTTCACTCCAGATAAACTTCTGGTTCTTCCTTAATAATTTAGTTAAAGGAATGGCAATCATCGAGAAACCCTCCACAAATCTCCGATAATAGCCTGCCAAACCCAGAAAGCTCCTCACCTCAGTCACTCTGTCGTCGGAGCATGCCAGTTCACCACAGCTTCAATCTTCTTGGGATCTACATGTACCCCTTTTTCAGAAACAATATGACCCAAGAAGACCACTTCACGGAGCCAAAATTCACATTTCGTGAATTTGGCATACAACTCTCTCTCCCTCAACCTCTGCAATACAATTCTCAAGTGCTCCCATGCTCTTCCTCATTCTTGAATATATCGAAATGTCATCGATAAACACGATAACAAGCCGATCTAGAAACTCCTTGAAGACCACATTCATCGATCCATAAAAGCGGCAGGAGCATTGGTTAATCAAAAGGCATAACCAGAAATTCATAATGGCCATACCGAGTCTGAAGGTCGCCTTGCTCACATCGAGACTCCTTAATCTGAGTTAATAGTAGCGGACACGAGATCGATCTTAGAAGACCGTTGCCCCTGCAGTGATCAAACAAATCATCTATCCAGGTAGAGGATACTTGTTCTTCATGTCACTTTATTGATCCTCCTATAATCAATGCACATCGCCAAGTGCCATCCTTCTTCTTAACAAACAAGACCGGCGCACCCCAAGGTGAGGTGCTCGACCTAATGAACCCCTTCTCCAAAAGATCCTCCATTGCTCCTTAAGTTCTTTCACCACCGGAGCCATCTGTAGGTGGAATAGAAATAGGAGTCATCCCTGGAGCCAAATCAATAGAAAACTCAATCTCCTCTCCGTGGCAAACCGGCAACTCCTCTGAGAACACATTAGGAAATTCCCTCACAATGGGAATATCCTCCACCTTGCTCTCCCGCACATGCGGTATCCATAACACACGCCAAGAAGGCTTCACACCGCCACATCACCTGTCACCCAACAAAGTCAAACAAGCCTTAAGCGGTGTCAACTTTCTATCTCCTCTGAAAACCACCGTCGACCCTCTCCTGGATCAAATTCAACTTCCTTTCACCACAATCTAGCTTCACCTTGTACTTCTCCATCACATCCATTTTAATGTTGGACCCTTTTACCGTAGGTGTTTGCGAGTTATCTTTGGCAGAGAGTGTTCTTGGGTTATCATGACATCAACCTGTCATGTTGTCCTCTTTGGTCAAATGGTGAGCCACGGCTCGAACCCGTGACCTCAAGTTTATAACTTCCCATGCTGCCTCTTACCATTTGGCTAACAGCCGAATGGTCACCCATGACCAAAGAGGACAATGATGAAGAATCTTGATGTCAAACCTCCTGACTCTGATGCAAAATAACTCGCAAACACCTACGGTTGGACCCCACCAACATTGTAGGTGTTTGCGAGTTATCTTGCGGCGAGTGTTTCTTGAGGTTATCATGCGGCATCAACCTTAATCGATATTGTCCTCTTTGGTCATGGGTGAGCCACGGCTCGAACCCGTGACCTCGAGTTTATAGCTTCCACATGCTCGCTTCTTACCATTTGGCTAAGTTAGCCAAATGGTAAGAGGCGAGCATGTGGAAGCTATAAATTGAGGTCACGGGTTCGAGCCGGGCTCACCCATGACCAAAGAGGACAATACCGATTAAGGTTGGATGCCGTGTATAACCTCAAGAACACTGAAAGATAACTCGCAAACACCTACGGTGGGGTGGGGTCCAACATCGGGAGTCGATGAAGGTATCTGTAAGAAGTTATATAGATTTTACATCGATTGCAAAATGGGTCCGAGATTTTCGACAAACAAGGAGCGAAGAATCAAGGAAAGCAACAACTAAGGGGCCTAAACCAAGAAATCCTCTATGAAGGAGAGAAGATCACACTCGAGTCGAAGTCAAGATCATTCGATTTTTGAATCAGTGACTTAAAGCGGAAAGGGAACCTTTGGTGAGTGACATTCATAAGCAAGCAAGAACGTCACCCACAAAGGAAACTCTGCGACGAAGAAGCCGATCCTTCCAGAGATTCAAGCAAACCAAAGCATTATGAGCGATAGAGATCAAAAGCTACAAAATCATCATCATCAATCCTTGAGAAAGTTTGAAACTCAATCTCAAGGAAATGAAGGAAAAGGAAAGTAGAAGAACCCGAGAAGAAGAAAGTTCAATCCAAGAGGTCACCAAGGTTAAAGAAAATGAGTGCAAGAAAGAAGAAAATCCAACAACAGAGGCAAAGGCTAAGAAGACAAGGCTAGAAGAAACCGTTGTTGACATTTCTAAAAATCTCTTGCATGTCTTTGTTAGTGGTGTTGATCTTCTTTGAAGTTAATATGGAAGGCGCTCTTGAAGCGATTGTGGAAGTCTGATAAGAAGGCTACTTCAAAAGTTGTAAGTGTGATGACTAATGTTCCATCCAAGTATTTAACTTCTCAAAGAGAAAGATGGGAACATAGATTGGTTGTAAGAAAGGAGAAGAAGACCAAGTCGACCATCATCGAGACAAACCCAAGAGATTTGTCAAAGCATTCTTCAAATCAGAGAATATGATAATGGCATTTCTCATCCATTGGATAGGGGTTACAAAATTTCTATGATCAACTCAAGAGAGTTGGGAGAGAACCATATCCACGAGCCATTTGGAGGCGTATCACTTCTTATCCTATCTTGGCGATTACAATAATTAAGGTGGTACCGATCTTGAACCACCAAATTTTGTTGAACTCAATTATGAGAAGCTAAAGTGAAAGTTCAACTGAGCCATATTGGATGACATGTCTTCGATCGATTGAAGAGGCGGTAAAATTGATTGATGAAGCATGTAAGGAGAAAAGGAGTGGTAAGTCCATCTGCGTGTATCAAGATCCGGGACCAAGTCTAACTAAGGCCACAGCAGATGATCCATGGGGAGGCAATATCGAATGGGTCAAGATTGTTACATTACGATTGGCAACTCGAATGTTGTTTTACTATAATACGAACATTCTCGCTAAATCGACCTCTGGAGATCACTTCAATTCAGAAGCTATGCCATGGTTTGGGCGCACTTTTCAGCGAATAAGAGATTCCTATGATCTTGATATCAATGAACAAGTTGTATTTGTTCCTCCTCCTCTTACGCAAATCATTGAACCAAATGTCTTTAACAAGGAAGCTTATACAACAACGGTGGCTATATTTGAAAAGCAAGTTGTTAAGGCGGTACCCTCGACGCAGATGAATCATCAACTCTAAAGAAGCATGTTCAAGCTTGATAAAGATATGAAGAAGATTAAGAAGATGCTGAAAAAGTTGGTAAAGCAGATTGGAAAATAATTTTTGATCAATAACAAATAGGGGAGAAGGGAGAAGGAAGAGAGAGGAGAAGGAAGAAATCAATTTGGAAGGATGAAGATAATTTTTATCTCAATACTTACAGATAATTCATAAGTATTTGTTATTATCAAAAGGGGAGAATGTTAAGTCAAACCAGACTTCACGTATTAAATAATTTTGATAATAAACAAAGAAAATATCTGGAAGAAAAGCAGGCGGAAGGAAAAGGGCGAAAGAAAAAGCAGGCGGAAGGAAAAGGCGATTTAAAGAAAAAGCAGGCGGAAGGAAAAGGTATTTATACAAAAGCGATTTAAAGAAAAAGCAGGCGGAAGGAAAAGCGATTTATACAAAAGCGGGCGAAAGAAAAATGGCGGAAGGAAAAGGGCGAAAGAAAAATGCAGGCGGAAGGAAAGCGGGCGGAAGCTTTACGAAGACAAAAAGCGAGGCGATACGAAAATAAGATCAAGAAAGAAACATCGATTTAAGGCGGTTCATGAGCTAAACTGAATAACCGTTCTTTAAAGATTCAAGAAGCGATAGTTAAGAAAGCAGATTTGCGATTCCGACTATAAATAAGAGTCGAGATTGAAGAAGAAATAACTTTTGGAAAAAGTGAATGAAACTCTGTATTCAATATCATCTATCTCGAGAAAAATTGCGAACTATTTTCGAGTGTATATTGTGAAGAGCAACTCTTTTGTAAAAGCTCTTTATCGCTTTTTCATTTTGAAAAAGTGCTACGATAACTGAAGAGGCTAAGAGTAAAAGAATACTTGATGTTAAGAGACCAAAGAGACTCGATCTAAAGAATACTTATGTCGGTTTGGAGATAGTGAAAATCTCGGAAGAATATCGAGGATGGGCGTAGCCCACGGTTTGGGGTGAACCAGGATAAAATTGCTGTGTTTCTCTCTAACTCTTACTTTTCTTAAATCGTAGTTTTCATTATTAACAAAGTTTTTCAAACTAGTTAAGAATTGATTTACGATAAGTTTTACGAAAGAACAAAGCAAGTGTTATTGAAGGGATTAAAGAAAAGTTTATCACAATTCAACCCCCCCCTTCTTGTGTATCTTGGTCATATTATTACTCAATATATTAACGTGTGATTTACTTCAGGATGACATTCCAACTGTGCCTTTATAATAATCATAATATTCACATGTCACCAAATGCACAATTAGAAATATTAAATAATGCACATGTAGCAACTTAGATGTGTACAATGCATGTTCGTGACATTCCCGGCATTTCCCATAATTCACATCACAAAAGATTCCCCTATGTCTTAGGAACCTATAGACACCAGAATTACTCAATTTGGACCTCTATAGGTTCAGATATTGCAAAACTTTACTCAATTTTCTCACTTGGATTCAATCCCTAAATCTCAATTAAATCCCACAAAGTCCACAATTCTACATGGAGAGGTACATAATTGTCTTATGAATCCGACGCCTTGAGAATCAGGTCAATCGGAGGTCGGATGACGAAGATATAAGCAAAAGAAGCTTTAGGACAAAACAAAAGATAAGAGAGTTTGCCATATTTCCATCTCTTCCACCATCTGAATTTCTAACATGCATAACGTTTTACACACTTATCCAAAAATTACAAACAAGATCTCATTAGAAAGATAACAAGAAACCCTACAAGTTCCATAAAGGACTCACAAACCAATCTCACCTATAAGGGTGCCAAAAACTACTTCAAAGTTACTGCCCATAAATGACCATATGAACAGTAACTGTGTTCTTCCAATCCTCATAACTTCTTACTCATAACTCCAAATAAGGTACATTATACACCATTAGAAAGCTCTAATCATTTTACACAATCTTCAATAAGACCCCCCAATCCAATTCAATCTACAAGAGGGTCAAAAATACAAACAAAGGTTCTGCCCAATGAAACAGTAAAACTATCATATGAACAGTAACTGCATTCTACTAAAAAAAACCTATCTTTCCATTCCTTATGCCAAAAATTCCAACATTTATGTCAAAAGAAAGATCAAAACATGTTCTAAAAGTTTCATGAATAACTTGGGAAGCAAATTCAATCTCTAAACAACTCAAATTCTCAAGAAAAACTTCTGTCTATATAAGTCTCATTCTCACAATAACAGAATCTTCCAACATTCATAACTTTCCAACCCATTGTCGAAAAATTACATACCATATAGCAATAAAAAGATCAGACAATATACTACAATTCTCAAGAAGGACTTCAAAGCAAATTCCCATTCAAACTAGGTCAAATCCTCTCACTAAGGTGGCTGTCCTGTTAGGGTTCATGAACTCAACATTTAACCTAAACTATAACAAAACTTTACAAATTTATATCCAACAATCCTTAAATCCAAAATTCACAACAAATACCTCATTAGAAAGATACAACAATCCTCTACAACTTTCCAGAAGGTCACTAAAGCCAATTTCACCACTAACAGTCCCAAATAAATACCAGAACATAAATAGCACAAAACCTATACACTTAGAGTCACTTACACACAAAACACATTTTCAGCTGAATGACCATCTGAACATTAACACACCATAACTTTCAACGTACAAATAAAAAAAAATCATACTTAGTGGTGTTAGAAAGCTAACACAAAAATCTTTAACTTTCATGAAGACCAAAGTAGCAAATTCAATCCAATTCAATCCTAAAAAAATCATCAAAGTTTCAGGTCACAAGGTTCGGATACTGTTCACACAGCACCTAACAATTCACTTTGCATGCCAAAATTAAAATCCTTAAGGTCAGAATTGGAAAAAACTTCCTTCATATGAAATATGGCCATACTTCTTAAGTTTAATTTAAAACAAACCTCAGCTCAATTGGACAACCATATCAAAAGTTATGAGCCACAATCTGAAACCTACACTAAGTAAAATTTTCCAGATTTCATATCTAACACAACTTCTTTCATTCCAACACCAATCCTACTTCAATAAGCATCCAATTTAGTCTTCAATTCAGCCCCAAGTTCATCTAAACATTCACTTGAATAAAAAGGCATCAATTAGCAGCACACAACACAAAATTTTCTTACTTGAATTCTCCACTCATCTACCATCATTCTAACATCAAAACCAATCCAAAACCAATTCACAACATATTCACCATTCATTTACATTCATCCTTAATCAATCAAGAACACATCCTACCCATTTCAACCAACACAATTTCTAATGCAATTAGATGCACAAACATCACAATAAATGCATCTAGCTACCAAATGAAAGAATACAATACACAATTCTTACCTTAAACAAGTTACAAGCTTTAAATCTTCAATCTTCAATCTTCCACTAACTCACCAAATTTCCTACTTCAATTCTCATACCTACGGAAACCATCATCACAAGGCCTAGGTTGGCTATTTTTCTTGTAAAAACAAGGAGGAGCAAGCCAAGAAGAAATAAGGTAAAAAAGAAGAAGAAGAGCAAATTCAAGTGATCAAAGATGGAAGAAGGATACGAAGGTGAAGGAGAAAAACAAGCACCAAAGCTCTTAAGAAGAAGAAATGTCATGAATGACTCACCAAAAGGTAGGTTCCTTTATAAAAACATTTAAAAATAAGACTAAGTAGGCAAGTCACATGTGTCACTTGCCACTTGTCCTGGTTTTAAGCACTCCTCGGGTCTTTTTCCAAACACAATTTAATTTCTACTCCAAATTTCAATGGCTCAACAATCATAATTCCTCAAATCATGTATCTAATTTTCTAGTGTCATTGGAAAGTCATTTTCAGTACCGGAAATCCATTCAGTCTGCCACTTGGCAATTTTTTCGGTCCGAAAAGTTTCCCCGAAAAATTTCAGAAAAATTTCTAAAAGTCCCTAAAAATGTAAAACACACATAAATCACTCCAGATCATTTTTTCAAACACAATTATCACATTTTTCACACAAAATTACATTTAGACCCATATGCCGAGAAATGTCATAAATGCATGTACAATCATGTGCATGTGCAAAAATTACCATTCATATAAATATAGAGGCTATAAGATGCATGTGCATGCCGAGATATATTTAAGCATTCCTAACCCGTCCCAATTGACCAAATTACCCTTCCCATCGGTGATGGGATGTTACACTACAAGCCACAACATAATAAGATGCTAAATTATCAAGCTCCCCAGCTTCTAAATTTAGCCTACCAATTAAATAAATGGCATTGGAAAATGTGCTTCAACTATTTTAACAACAATTGATTTATCCCCAATAGCTAGATATGTTTTAATATAATTAGCCTTAATATATATGTTATGTTGCATGAATAAAGTCTTTTGTTTAACAAATTCCTCTTAAAATTTCATAAAATATTCATTGTTTTAAGTAAACCCCAAATGACTCCTTTACCAAAATATTGATATAACTCTCCAAATATTATGTATCACTAGTAGCTCTCTAAGACTCACTCTTTTATTTGCTAGGTAGAAAACCTTAAAGAATGTTAGCTCTTACATATACTTAAACGTATCCTTTTTTTATATGATCTTCATCATGGCCATATACACCAAATGGAGAATAGGTTATTGTGCATCATATGTTGGGCCCCGATTCGCATTAAGTATGTTTATTTTATTTTGAGGTTTAGTTTGATAATTTTCTTTGGAATAGAATAATTAGAGGTTATAGTGCTTAAATAAATAAAAATTGAATGGTGGGATTAGTTTAAATTAGAGTTGATTAAGTTGTTAGAGATTAAAAGGAATAAGATGAATCAGGGCAATTTGGGAAGTTTATTAATGTGTTTAATGACTAAGGCTTCCATGGAGGGCTTTATTGGTCTTTGTAGCTTAATTAAAATAAAAAGGAAGAGAAGTAAATGAGTTGCAGCCGTAGGTGTGGGAAGGTAGAGACAAAATTGCTTGTTTAATGGGAGCTTAGTAAAACTACGTAGTATTGACTTAGGTTAGGTTTTTAAAGTTTAAGAAAGCAAGTTACCTAAGGCTATTAAGAAAGGAGACTTACGAATTTGCAAAGGAAAGAAAAGAAAGGGGATTTCATTGGTGGAAAGAAGAAGAAGAAGAAGAAGAAGAAGAAGAAAAGAGGTTAGGCCTTGTGATTTTCTTACTTTAGAGAAGAGTTTGTAGAGTCCTTAAGAAGGAAAAGAGAAGGGAAGGATTAAGCCTCCATTAAAGTCAAGAGGAGAGAGAATTTCGTGGGTGTCTTTTCATGGTAGGGAAATTTCAAAAATTTTGGAAATTATAGATGGGTTTTGGTGTTAATAGCTTAGAAAATGTATGGGTAATGTTAGATAGAATCGAATTCATGTTCTTCTTTCCTTAGAAATTCCAATTTTGATTTCTCATATTCATATGGGATATTTATGTTTAATGAAGGTGAAGTGAGGCAATTGGAGTTAGAGGAAGAGCCAATTGACCAACCTCGAAGCCAAAGGAGCTAAGGTGGGTGATTTTTTAATAATTGAGTTAATAGGCATGTTTAAGTTCTTACAATAAATGCTTTTAATGCTTTCAAATGAGTTATAAGGTTTAAAAGATTGCAGTTACTGTTCATAATGCTATTTTACTGTTACATTGGTCCTTACATGAGAAGTACCTTTGGGTGAGTTTTTTTACCTCTTTTAATGATGGAATTGACTTTTGCATTCTTCATGAAAGTTGTAAAGAATCTTGTTATCTTTCCATTGAGGTATAATATGCAATTTTTGGGATTTGGAGTAAGAAGTTAAGTGTTGGAACCCCACCCCGGTGAGACACGTGTCCGACGTCCTACGTGACGTCTAGACGTGCAACCCACGAGGGAGGGATTCCTCACCACAAAAGAAAACTAGTTACAGCTAATGACCCTGCAAGGTTATAAGCACAAGGTTCATGTTTTTTCAGGTTAATTTTCGAAAACAAGTTGCGCCACTCTGATACCATAAGTGTTGGAACCCCACCCCAGTGAGACATATGTCTGACGTCCTACGTGACATCTAGACGTGCAACCCACGAGGGAGGGATTCCTCACCACGAAAGAAAACTTGTTTCCGAAAATTAACCTGCAAAAACATGAACCTTGTGCTTATAACCTCGTAGGTCATTAATCCACATTCCACATGTGCGCGCACTAATTAACCACCAAAATTATAAGTTGATTTATTAATACAAAATGTAACCTTAAGCCTCGAGTTTGTTTTGGAGCAAGAATCACTTCAAACGGAGTTATACAACTCAAGATATGCTTAAAAAGCCTAAAAGGGCTCATACTCCAAATATGATCTCCGAACCGACCTCTCACTTACTTTAATGCAAACTCTCTCAAATCAACTCCAAATGGTACCAATTTTTATGTAGAGAAAGATATATGTCTTAATAATCTAATGGTCTAAGAATCACTTCAATAAGAGGCCGGATGGAAGAGTTATGCTCAAAAGAGTAACCCATGTTTACAACCTAAATCAATTTGAACCTCTCTTGGCGCGATCACCATAACTTTCGATATAGAAATAGGATTACTGTAACATCCCGTTACCGGAGGGACGGGTATATTGGCAATTTGGATCGGGTTTAGGATTTGGTACAGGCAAGTGTTGCATCGTACATGTGTTATTGTTTCTATAGTACAGATATATATATATATATGTACGTACATGTATGACAATTCCCGACTTGATTGTGAAATCGGAAATTGGTTATAATTGGTCAGTTGAGAATCGACTTAATTGTACAATTGGAAAATTGATCAAAATCGTACAGATGAAAATTTGGTTGTGAAAATTGGAAATTTAGTAATAAGTGTATAATTAGGTTTTGATTATGGAATTGGAGTAAAATGGAATTTAGAGAAATGGAAATTTGGAAATTTGAGCATAGGAATTGGCATTACTCAATTTTAGTGAATTTATGGAAATTTCTCCGGAAATTTTAGAGTAAGAGATCCGGACCGGAAAATTGGCTTAGTTACTGATTTATTTGATTCCGAGTCCGAGAAGAATGATAATTGATATGGAACAATTGGAATTATGATTTTGGGAGTATTGTTAATGGTTATTGCGAAATTGGGAGAAAAATGGAATAGAAATCGGATTTGTTAGACCCTAAGAATTGGACATGAGTCAAATGATTATATATATATGTATAAGCTTAAGAGAGAAGCTTAATTGTTCATTAAGCTCATCGACGTTCGTGGGTGAGAAAACTGGGGATTTGGAGTTGCTTGAAGGATTCTTAACGGATCGAAGCTTGAATCAAGTAAGTTTCTATATGTTTATGAGTTAAACTCGTTTCGTTTGATTATTGATTTGAGTGAGAAATTGTTTAGAGAATTTGAAAGCATCGACGATAGGGTTTGTGAGAGTTTGATTTGGGTGTTTGATGAAAAAGGGTTTAAATGATGATCTGAGGTTAGAAATAAGTTGGGCTTAAGGTTTAAAACCGATTGAGAGTGTGTAGATATGATTTGGAAAAATTTATATCAGTAGATCGGATGAATTTCTGGGTTTTCGGATGAGTTTCTGGGTTTGCACGTCGCGACGTGTGAAGAACACGCCGCGACGAGCCCCTTTAGCGTGCATGTCGCGACGAATAATAATTATTTAATTGGTATGCCGCGACGAATGGGTTGGAGGCCGCACGCCGCGACGAACGGAGCTGTGCGCCGCGACGAACAGGCTTGGTCCGCACATCGCGACGAGCAACAGCGTACGTCGCGACGAGCAGCGGATTTTACGCCGCGACGAAGGATCGGACGTCGCGGCGAGGGAGACTGATTTCCGAATATGAGATTTTGAGGTTTTTGAATTTGGAGAATTTTGGGATTTAAATTGGATTGGTTATGGATCAAAATGGCATTTTTGAGACTAGGAATTGCAAATTAGAAGAAATGAAATTAAGTGATTATGAGATGATTGTTACAAGTAATGAGCTTGAGGATTGACTTCAAATGAATTGGTGTCTAAATGATTAATTGAAATTTTGGAGACTAAGAATATTAAATTGATAAGAATGGAAATTCGGAACGTAATTAGATGATTATGAGAGTTGAGTGGAAAATGAATAGTGAATGTGATTTTAATGAGAATGTGCCCTTAGAGTATTGATGTTAGTGAATTGAATTATGGTATTTGGAATGATAATGAATTAGAGTGAGAGTGATCAAAATGAGAAATTCGGGAATTGGATCGGGAATGTCATAACATGTATAATATTTATCGTATTTGTTATTGGTTATTGAAATTGATATATTTGGTAATGTGCGATTTATTTGATTTGATCTAGAGGTTCCGATGGATCGACATTCCACGGACAGAATTGGGACTTCCAGGCTGTAGCTCGGAAGTTACAGGTGAGTAACCTAGTTGGTTTCTCAACCTTATGTGTTTATTAATTATATGCATTGATTGCCATGAGGAAGCAAGGATGGATATATGTGATTGAGTGATTTGATTGATTTCGGACCATGGGTGTTCGAAATATTGGATTGTGATATTGAAGTGCAAAGATGAGTAAATGTGTATGAGTGCCTGAATGAATTGAATAGTAAATGCATCAGTGAAAAATGAATTGGATTGCCTATGACTGAAATGCCGGACCAAAGGTCCGAAGAAATGAAAAGTGATATCGAATTGGAAAGTGACATATGCATTCATGCATAATTGAACGATCAGATAAAGATAGTTGTTGACACGAGGCCATCTTGTCTTGAACCGAGCTTTGAGCTCGAGGGGACTAGTGCATACCCAGAGGGCTCTCCTATCCCTAATGTGAGTGGGCAGTAGTGCATACCCAGAGGGCTCTCCTACTCGCCAAAAATGCGAATACTGTTACTGAATTGAGAGGAGTTAGTGCATACCCTGAGGGCTCTCCTACTCCCTAGACGCGTCAGATTTCTGATAAGTGATAGGCGCTCAATCACAACAACGAAAAGGAATGAAAGTGTCACATGCATATTGCATATATAAATGATTGACTGTGAAATGTGTAATGTAATAAATGAAAATGCATGAATAATTTGGAATATGATCATATGTGCTATGATGTGATTTGACTGTGTATGCATGAGTTGGGTGAACCATCGATGATGGTTTCTCACTGAGTTCGCAAACTCACCCAACATTGCATCTATTTTTCAGGAAGTGAAGAGTACCCCGTTAGACACACGGGAGTATGTCTACCGCTAGCAAGGCAGAGTATCGGTTCGGGATCAGTGTCGTCACATCTGCATTAGAGTAGTGAATTGTTTCAGTGGGCCCCTTTTGATTTATGTGTACTTGTATGGTATAACTGAAATTGGTTTATAAGTGAAATTGTTTTGTAATTGCAAATGTTTTGTTATAATTGGGCACAAATTGTTTACCATTTTTCGTACACTCAACTGCTTTTGAAAGAAAAGATAAATGTTATAACGAATTTGAAAAAGGTAGTGATTGTTCTAGTACGCCACCCTCGCGGGTCACGGGCTCGGATATCACTGTTGATGTCGGGTTCGGGTCTCGTCGGGAGTGGGGTGCTACAATTACGTTCGTTTTTGGACCATTAGAAAGAAGACATCTAGACCTACAACTTTTATGAGACCTCAAAATGAAATTCGGCCTCTAACAACTTCAAAATTCATCATCTTTCCCGTGGCTGTCCATTAAATGGACATGTACGGGTGAAAGAGGCTCAAATGACCCGAGAATGTCATGTCCGTTTAACGAACATGGATTGACTAAGGGGTGTTTTTGCACCTGAGGATGTCCGTTAAATGGACATCCATGTACATTTAATGGACATTGGGCTTCCCAAAGCCCCAATGCCTCTCCCAAGCCTCTCATCTTCCATCTAACTTCATAATCACTTGCACACTTCTCAATTTCACCTACTCTAAAGCCTAAACATCCCATAACAATTCAAACACCAATTCCAACTCACCAAATTTTCAATTCTCAATTTAATTGGTTGATCATATAAACAAATTTATTACTTTCTCCATAGTTGTCATAGCCAAAGGTCATAAGTAACATCCTTACTTGTAACACACATATCTCTCCATTCCGACATCCAAGGATCACAAACTTTATATCATTGGAAAGATTAAAAGACAAGCTACGTCTTTTATGAAGAATGCAAAACTCAATTCAGCCATTAAAAGGAGTAAAATTTCACTCAAAGATACTATCTATATAAAGACCAATCAATCAGTGAAAATCACCATATGAACAGTAACTGAATGTTTTCCCAACCTCATAACTTCTTCATCCTAACTCCAAATATGACAAATTATATACCGTTGGAAAGTCCTAAACATGAACTATAATTCCCAAGAAGACCTCCTAATCCAATGCAAACTCTAAGAAGGTCTAAAACACAAATCAAGTTTCTGCCCATTTTAAGAAAAATTGGACAGCACCTCCCCTAAAAATGCTCTAGCCAAAAATTCCTCAAGCCACAACCCAAACTCCATTACTTGCATAAAAATTCAATCTCCAACCTCCCATAATACAATTCAATCCAAATGTATCTCTAAACACAATTCAAAAGGCAACAACCACACTCCTAAACATCTACTCAATTCCAAACTATAAACCAATACAATCTCATTCTTTCTTTTTGTCAATTGCAGCCATACAACAATACATTTTTAATAAACGAATACAAGATGCATTCAAAATTCAAAACTCTTACATTTACATGGAAACAAGTTAATACGAAGCTTTAGAGGGCATTTTCGCCCGAATACATCGAAGCATCAAAAGTTAAATACAAAGAGAGTCATTTCATTCAAAATGCAACCTAAAGCTTTGTATTCTCAAATATGACTTCAAAAGCAAAATGCATCGGAGTAATGCCTCAATCCCGATGTGGTGACTCAGTTTCTCGTTCGACACCTGTGGAGGGGAAATGGAGGGTGAGCTCGACGGCTCCATGGGTAATAGCTTAATAATTAAGAATAAACATGCAAAATCCTTTAACAATTTATTTTCAAGCAATTGAACTAAAACCTCTTTGCCATAAAGAAATTCTCCATCAAATTCAATTTATCAAAAGCATTTACGAAAACAACATAACATACAAAAACAAATTAGACAAGAGTATCACATAATCACATATAAGTTGGTTTGGGTGGATCCGAAACGGAACGTACTACATATTCCCGCGAAACAGTCATGTGTAGCCATGAACTTATGGGAGTCCGTGAGGAGCTGCAATGCCACTAGCAGGTAGGCGAAAGAAGCCTACAGTTAGACAGGTGCACCTGACTCTTAGGGGACCACCACAAACCTAAAGAAAACATGCATATCACATAATTCAAAATTATTAGCCACAATGGCCCTTATAAAAATTCACTTTCGCATAATCGCTGAAATCATATATTCGAATCCTTTTCTCTTGACAAAACATTGTACACATATTTTCACAAGATCTTTACATACAAAAGACATTTCATACAAGTTTAAATCATCACAAAGAGTAATTTATACAAACTTTATAAATCATTTCAAAACATTAAAGGAATTTATTATAAGAACTTAATCATGCCTATTAACTCAATTATTAAGAAATCACCCATCATAGTTCCTTTGGCGTAGAGGTTGGTCAATTGGCTCTTCCTCTAACTCCAATTGCCTCACTTCACCTTCATTAAACATAAATATCCCATATGAATATGAGAAATCAAAATTGGAATTTCTAAGGAAAGAAGAACATTAATTTGATTCTATCTAACCTTACCCATACATTTTCTAAGCTATTAACACCAAAAACCCATCTATAATTTCCAAAAATTTTGAATTTTCCCTACCTTGAAGAGACACCCACGAAATTCTCTCTCCTCTTGGCTTTAATGAAGGCTTAATCCTTCCCTTCTCTTTTCCTTCTTAAGGACTCTACAAACTCTTCTCTAAAGCAAGAAAATCATAAGGCCTAACCTCTTTTCTTCTTCTTCTTCTTCTTCTTCTTCTTCTTCTTCTTCTTCTTTCCACCAACGAAAATCCCCTTTCTTTTCTTTCCTTTGCAAATTCGTAAGTCTCCTTTTTTAATAGCCTTAGGTAACTTGCTTTCTTAAACTTTAAAAACCTAACCTAAGTCAATACTACGTAGTTTTACTAAGCTCCCATTAAACAAGCAATTTTGTCTCTACCTTCCCACACCTATGGCTACAACTCATTTGTTTCTCTTCCTTTTTTATTTTAATTAAGCTACAAAGACCAATAAAGCCCTCCATGGAAGCCTTAGTCATTAAACACATTAATAAACTTCCCAAATTGCCCTCAATTCATCTTATTCCTTTTAATCTCTAACAACTTAATCAACTCTAATTTAAACTAATCCCACCATTCAATTTTCATTTATTTAAGCACTATAACCTCTAATTATTCTATCCAAAGAAAATTATCAAACTAAACCGCAAAACAAAATAAACATGCTTAATGTGAATCGGGGCCCAACATTTCTCCCCCCTTAAAAGAATTTCGTCCTCGAAATTCTTACCTGAATCACTAAAGAGATGAGGATACTTCGCCTTCATATCTTCCAATGGCTCCCACGTGGCCTCTTCCATCAAATGGTTCCTCCACAAGATCTTGACTAGCTGTACTGTCTTGTTCCTAAGAACCTTTTCTTTTGCATCTAAAATCTGCACTGGAAGTTCCTCATAACTCAAGTCACCACTCAACTGAACTTCATCAGCTTGAATGACATGAGAAGGATCAGATTGGTATCTCCTCAACATAGAAACATGAAAGACATCATGAATCTGTGATAGTTCAGGAGGCAATGCTAACTTGTACATCAATGGACCAATCCTCTCCAAAATCTCATAAGGCCCCACATACCTCGGA
This sequence comes from Erythroxylum novogranatense, assembly GCA_029891385.1. NCBI lineage: Eukaryota > Viridiplantae > Streptophyta > Magnoliopsida > Malpighiales > Erythroxylaceae > Erythroxylum > Erythroxylum novogranatense. The sequence continues at coordinate 39,495,753 of CM057225.1, forward strand.
CTTAGCTTACCCTTCTTTCCAAATCTCAGAATCCCTTTCCAAGGGGAAGTCTTGAGAAAAACTTTCTCGCCGACCTCATGCTCCAACTCCTTCCGGTGAGCATCTTCATAACTTTTCATCCTGTCCTGAGCTGCTTTTAGCCTGTCCTTAATCAAGTTGACCTTATCCACTGTCATCTGAATCAACTATGGACCCAAAAGTTTCCTGTCTCCCTCTTCATCCCAACACACCAGATTCCTGCATCTCCTCCCATACAGAGCTTCATAAGGAGTCATCTGAATGCTCGAATGATACGAATTATTGTAAGCAAATTCGATCAAAGGCAAGTGTTCATCCCATGCTCCTGTAAAATCCATCACACATGCCCTGAGCATCCCCTCCAGAGTCCGAATGGTCCTCTCAGATTGACCATTGGTGGAAGAGGCCACGTGGGAGCCATTGGAAGCTATGAAGGCAAAGTATCCTCATCTCTTCAGCTTGAATGACATGAGAAGGATCATATCAGTATCTCCTCAACATAGAAACATGAAAGACATCATGAATCTGTGATAGTTCAGGAGGCAATGCTAACTTGTACGCCAATTGACCAACCTCCAAGCCAAAGGAACTAAGGTGGGTGATTTCTTAATAATTGAGTTAACAGGCATGTTTAAGTTCTTATACTAAATGCTTTTAATGCTTTCAAATGATTTATAAAGTTTGTATAAATTACTCTTTTTGATGATTTAAACTTGTATGAAATGTCTTTACATTTTGGAAACAATTGTGAAATGATTTGTGAAGTGAAAAAGGTTTGAATATGTGTTTTCGGAAGAAAATGACATTTTGGACAATTATGTGAAAGTGGATTTTTTTATGGTATCAAAGCCAGGTTTGATTAAATATTGGGACCCGATCTTGAGATCGGACCCCAACCGAAAAACGAAGAGACGAAGAACAAAGGAACGACTTTGATACCATATCTGTTGGGACCCGATCTCGAGACCAGATCCCAACCGAAAAATGAAACAAAAATGAAGAACGAACAAAAAGGCAGAAAGTGAAAACAAACGAAATCAAAAACTCGGAATCATAAAGTGAAGGAATCCGAAGTGGATACATAAGGCGAAACACAATGCGAATTGAAAACGAATCGAGAACAAAAATTCGAATCGGAATCAAACATCATAAAGCAGACACGAAAAGGATCACAAAATGCGGAAACAAAATCGAAAGCGGAATCGAAACGAAGCACACAAATAGATCAAGGGAAAGAACGGAATGTGAATGAATACGAAGTCGAATCGAACACGAACAAATCAGAAGCGGAACAAAATTTAATCTAAACCACTTAAAAACTGGTGTAAATTTGTTTCTTTTTTTTCATTCAAATTCGCACAAATGAATACAATTTCCCTTTTTGGAAAACTTATCCTCCAACATTTGTGGAATTTGAGTTTTGTTGGAGGATAAGTTTTCCAAAAAGGGAAATTGTATTGATTTGTGCGAGTTTGAATGAAAAAAAAGAAACAAATTTACACCGATTTTTAAGTGGTTTAGATTAAATTTATTTCCTCTTCTGATTTGTTCGTTTTTGATTCGACTTCGTATTCATTCACATTCCATTCTTTCCCTTGATCCGTTTGTGTGCTTCATTTCAATTTCGCTTTCGATTTTGTTTCCGCATTTTGTGATCCGTTTCGTTTCCGCTTTATGATGTTTGATTCCGATTCGAATTTTCATTCTCGATTCGTTTTCGATTTGCATTATGTTTCGCCTTATGTATCCACTTCGGATTCCTTCGCTTTATGATTTCGAGTTTTTTGATTTCGTTCGTTTTCGCTTTCCGCCTTTTTGTTCGTTCTTCGTTTTCGTTTCATTTTTCGGTTGGGATCTAGTCTCGAGATCGAGTCCCAACAAATATGGTATCAAAGCCATTCCTTTGTTCTTCATCTCTCTGTTTTTCGGTTGGGGTCTAGTCTCGAGATCGGGTCCCAATATCATAAACCATCAACAAGAAGAATAGATTCTCAAATTTTATTTTCCACAACAAAATAGAATATATAAGCTCTTCATTAATATAGGTGATAAGATTAAAGAGAAGATTGTTATGAGAGAAGGAGTAGAAGAACTAGATGAGTAGGTAGAAGAAAAAATTATAATGGCTATAATAAAATTTAAGAGAAATAAGAAGCTAAATGTCATTGTAGAGTATAAATAATATATATGCACATATGCTTTATTTTTAGTGGAATAACTTTAACAACTAAGATAGTTAGTGATAAAAGTTGTCATGAAAAGAAGAGGGGAATAACAAAAATAAGTAATTTTCTCATTGTCATCAGCTACTCTCTCTTCTATTCCATTTCTAATTCCTTTTCTTTATTTCTTTTAAAGATACAAATATTTAAACCTATGTAAAATCAGAACCTAAATTGACTACTAGTAATTATACTAGTATTAAATTGGTAGCAAAGTAAGTGAACCTAATCAGAGTGGATTTTGTGCTATAGATAAGGGAAAAAGAAAACAAGAATGGAAAAGAATCAAAGAAGCCTTACATAACTAGATGTATGAGCTAAATCTTAAACAAAAGAGGAACATACAAGAAAAAAAGGAGTGGATTTTTTAGTTACATTAGAAAATAACCCAAATCCTATAGGAAAAGAATAAGGAGACTATAGGGTACCAAAGTTTAGAGCAACTAATGACGCATCCTATAGCCACTATAATTTTCCTATAAGATTTAACAAATTTGATTAAAAAAAACATTTTTAGCGTGGACAGTTGTAGCACCCCACTCTCACAAGACACGTACCCGACATCTATGGTGATATCCGAGTACGTACCCCGCAAGGGTGGCATGCTAGAACGATCATTCAGTCAAAATTCATTACAAAACTTTTGTTTCTTTAAAACAAAATACATGCAAGCAGAAATTACTAATCAAATTTGTAACATCCCACCCCCTACTGGAAGGGTAAAATAGTAAATTTGGCATAGAATGAGATGGATCTGAATGACTTAGGATTGCTCATGCATAATAGGATTAGTACTCAGTACCAATGGTGCACATGAAATTACTGTATATGCATTCATGATAATTCCCGGTAATTGGGCCTAATACAATTTTATTGGGATTAACATGGTTATTGGGTTTGAAAAATTATTTTGATTGATCCCTTGACTATTTTATATTTTTAGGGATTTGTGAGAATTTTTCTAAAATTTTTCGGGTTACTTGCCCGGATTGAAAAAAAAATTTCTAACTGGCTGACTGAGTGGATTTTCTGTACCTAAAAGTACTGTCTAATGGCACGGGAAGATTGGATGAATAAGTTATGGAATTTTTATCTAGCCATTAGCATTAGATGGATTAGAGATTAATTGGATTAGGGCTCCTTAATTAAATGAGACTAATTAAATGATTTTTGTCTTTTTCTCCCAAAGATGACAAGTGTCCTCTCATTTATTAATCTTGTCTTATGCCCTTTTATCATTTACGACACACTTCTTGTTAGAAGTCAACAAATCATTTTTTTTAAAAGCTCATTTATGCTTTCTTGCTTATCATTTACGGCACTTCCCTTTAATCAACACAAAAGTGAAAGTTTGGTACTTCTCTCATCATCCGGAACATTTCTCCTTCTTCTCCATCGAAATTTCTTTCTTTTTTCCTAGCTCTCTTGCTTTTTTTTTCTCCCTCCTTAAGTGTTCAAGTGATGATGTCGTGCATGTGTATGAGAAGTGGAGAAGTAAAGTAATTGGAGAAGAGTTGAGTAGCATTTGGAAAAGCTTGAATTAGTGCAGGATAAATATCCGCACTCAGGTGTTCTCAGAAATTGGAAACCAATGCAAATCCGGAGCGTACTGTGAGTAAACCTAGATGGTCTTATTTATTGGTTATTTGCTTTTGTTATATGTTGAATGTGTATTGATTTATTTTATTGATTGTGATTAAAGATGGGTTCCGGACAGGAGGTCCGGTGATTGATTGTGTTGGGAATTGCGTTATTGAAGTGCTCCTTGAATGTGAATGGGATGACCTAAGTGTGTATATTGAGATTTTTAAAATGCCTTGCATGCATAATTGCACATAAATGAAATGTGATTTCTTAATTAGATGTCGAATGCCGGACTACGGTCCGATGATAGTAATTATGATTGACTGAATGCATGCAAATATGCATAAGACATTCCACTGCATGAATACATGAAAGATAATGGGAGTTGTGACCAGAGTAGTCAACAATGAGTGAAACGAGCTTCGTTCTCAGATACTGATTCAGAGCCTCAGGCTCAACAACAATGAGCCCTTTATGGGACAGTTTACAATGAGCCCTTTATGGGACAGTTTACAATGAGCCCTTTTTGGGATAGTTTAATGAGCCCGATATCCATGGAGTGCGGGACGGTTTAGACACTCGGTCACAACAAAGTAATTAAATGGAAAGTGGGTCTCATGCACATATGCATAACATGATTGATTTGATTATGCGGAATGGGAATGGTTAAATTAATTGTATTGAATGGGACCGCAACAACGTGTTGAATGGAAATGATAAACTGATTGAATGATCGATTTGATTATATTGAATATGACATTGTATCGACATAATGAATGAAAGTATGTGTTATATGTTATGTGATTGGGTGAACCATCGATGATGGTCACTCACTGAGTTCGCAAGACTCACCCAAAATTTGCATCTATTTTTCAGGTCTTGAAGAATACCCCGTTTGACACGGGAGTATGTCTACTGTAGGCAAATGAAAGATTGAGGTCTGGATCAATTCGTGTCTGCATTAGTGTCCTATCGAATAGTATTCCGCAATCATTGTGCAATAATGTTTTGTATTTATAATGAACCATTGTGGTTCTATTGTTTTACATTAACTGATTGTAAAATTATTATTGGATGACTGTAATAACTGAAAATGATTAATTGTGAACATGGGCTCAAGTTCCTTACTGTTTATGTCGCGTTAATGAATGTTTTATACTGAGTGATGTAGCACGTCACCCTCGCGGGGCACGAATCTGGATATCACCGTCGATGTCGGGTTCGGGTCGTGCAGGAGTGGGGTGTTACAAAATTGGGCCCATGTCATTAAAAAAAATTCCATTTCCAAGTTACAATCTTTACAAACATTAGTATTCAACCTTAAATTTGGGCCCATTTCAGATACAAAACATTTGAAGCCATAAAGTCATTTCACTACCAAATCGTTTACATACACTTTGTACAATTCTTGCTAAACATAATTCAAAAATAAAAATCAATGAAGACATGTGCAGGTGCAAACTGATCCCGACCCTTAATCCATATCAGACCTTAGTGGCTATACTCCATTTAGCCTAGCTAAAATAATTCCTTAGAACCTGAAAAGCCACATTGCAATTTTTGATGAGTTTTGCAACTCAATGAGTGAACCATCATTGATGATTTCACCGTATTACATACAAACATCACAGATATTCATTAAGAACATAATTATTCTTCAGACACTCACATAACAAGGCATAACATATGGTCACTCATTATAGCTTTGCAAATCATTCATGAATTACAATCTTATATGAATTCTATATGCATGACACTCACATTCGTTCTTATTGTTGTGATTGAGTGCCTATCACATACTTATACAAATACTGGCCCATAGGGCTCAGTCAGAACAGAATCACGGAGCATAGCTCTACGTGCACACACATATATCACGGAGCAAAGCTCTACGTGGAAGTGCTTCGTACTGGCTACTCAAGTCACAATACCTTTATCTGAGCATGCATTTATGAAATGCATCAAATACTGATTATGCCATATCAGACAATCATATATGATGTTCAATCAGAAATTCATAATCATCGGACCTAAGTCCGGCATTCAACATACGTTGAGAATTCACATATCAAAAGGGGTTTCATATCAAATCGGAACACTTCCAATGCATCAAAACTGAATATGGCATATATGACAATCACATAGGATGCTCAAACAAAACTCATAATCATCAGACCTAAGTCCGACATTCAAATTTCGTTGAGAATTCACATAACATTCAGAATAACGTTCAGAATTCCATAGCAAACAAAGTCACAATCAAAGCACTTCCAATACATTCCCGAATATTGATCTCCTCAGACAATTGAAGTCCGGAATTCATAATCAAATCGCAAGCAATATAACAATATTGGAAGCTTAAACAAATCAAATTAAATCACTCCTAGGAAATCATCTAGGTTGACTCACAGCACGCTCCAATAAGCTATTTCCTGGATGGTCCGGCAATGTCCGATTGGCGTTCGATATGCTCCTCTAAAATATACAAAACACATTCACAAATATCACATTTTTGCATAAATACACAAGTGGTTCTTTTATGCACATCAATGTACAAAATGTATGCATAATGCATGTTCAATGACAATTTCGGGGTATAATGACGTGATCCTTATCGAAATCATTCATATATCAATTCCCTCATTAATACCATGTATAATTGCAATTGGATTGAACAAAATAGTGCCAACAATTTCATAACTTCAATGAACACTTCAGATTTTTCCCTCTAATACACATATGGGTCAACTTTCCATACTAAATCTGATGAGGTAAATGACCAAATTAGACCAAACATCCTTTTATAAAGTTGTTCTTCCATTTCTTAGCTTTCTAAAGACACAAAAATCGTTTAATTTGGTTCGGTATACAAAGAAATATATACTCAAAATATCTTTGACTGTTCTTAAGTTCCAACAGAAATCTTACCTCAACTTCCAACCAAAATTTTAAACTCTTAGAGATAGAATTAAAACTCCATTTCTTCATAATGGTTGTATCCCTATGTCTCCAGTTTATAGAAAATCAAAAATCACCCAATTTGGATTAGTATAGAGAAAGTGATGGTCAAAATACAAAAGCATGTTTGAGCAGTCGAATGAGGGGTGCTCGTCGCGACGTGGAGAAAAGATGAAGTCGCGACTTATAGCCCAAAAATCAGTTTTCTTAGGATTTCTTGCAACGTTTGCTGCGACGAGCTCAAAGGGGGTCTCATATGTCGTGACGTACAAATAATAATGAGCCGCAACGAGAATAAAGATGGAGGCCGCAACGTACAAACAAGAATAAGCCACACGTCGAGACTTACAAAAAAGAATAAGTCGCGACGTCTGGTTCTGAAACTCGTCTTCCCTACTTTCCAGACTTCAAACCCAGACTTCACTTTCTCACACTACCATTTTTTTCTCATTTCTCTCCATTCCTCACATTTATTCTCATATCAATTAACTCAGATCATACTCAAAGCAATTCTTCTAACTCATCAACACACACACAATTAAAAATCCAATATTCATACTTAAACATCAACTTCACTTCTACTGATAAACAACGGACAAAAATGTATGCTTATCCATTTCGACTTTTTCAAAACCCGAACAGAGTATTTACAAATCTTCCAATCTAGAGTTCATTCAACACCATATTAACAATTTCCTACTCTCAATCAATCATCTACTCTATTCAACACCGAAACCAACTTCTCTAACCTCACATGCATGCATTCATTTCCACTAAAAAACATCATTTACAACAACAAAACCCAACTTAAACATAACTTACTTGAATCGGCTATGAATTCCAGCAAAGAGAACATATTAAAAACAGCAAAAGTCCCACAATTTTCATTCGGATGTCAAGTGTTTCTTCACCGAGAACACTTACATTGCATTTTTCCTAACTCAAACTCATACTCGTGTATACTATGCATGCCTTACACGTGTCCTCTCTAACATAAGCCATTTGTCACAGTTAATTAGCCATTTGTCTTCTGCCTATTATTGCCACTTGTCCCAATTATAGGTTGCCACATGTCACCCCATAATTGGCCAATAAATCAATATTTTCACAAAATTCACTAAAATTCCAAAAATATCCTACATAATACCAAAATTGCCAAAACACATTTTAATCATATATAACAACTCAATTGTACCCAAAAATGTCAAAGAATGCATGTACAATTATATGAATGTGCAAAAATGTGCATGTCGAGTTTAGCATAAACATGAGTTGCACTTTCTAATTTCTCAATAATTCTCGTAATTCACAATTTTAGCCTTCACATGGGTAACGGGATGTTACAACAGTTCTTCAACTTTGATAAAAACAACATTTTAGTTTAAGGTGGGTTTCAAAGCCACGCTTCTGGAAAAGGAGGAATTATATTGTCATGTACTGTATCTCAAGAATAGTCTGATTAGGGAGCTACCAAGTTAAGAGGCAGTTTTTGAAGATCATATGGTAGAATTATAAAAACTAAAGCAAAAAGGTATAGTTAAGGAATTATATGTAAACTTTGATTTACTGTCTCATAGTTGGTGATGTATAAACCATATCTTGTAAGCTTACTTTTTAAAGTGTTAAAGCCTAAAATTTGATTCCTTAAGAGAATTTAGAACCTAATAACTTTACAATGTGTATATGAATTAGCTAAAAAATATGAAGTTACAGTAATGCATTGTTAAAAATAAATGTAGCCAAAAGAGTCAAAATGTAACTATAAATCACAATACATCTCCAAGCAATTTACTGGGAATTTTTCCCAAGCCAAGACTAATGGAGTTATAAAAGAAAAATGTAAAAACAAAAATAGATAAAATTGCTTATAATAAAGAGTTAGATAAAATGAGAGTTAAAAAGTATTATACTTATAGTGGGATGAAAAATAAGTACTAAACCACAAGTACAAAAGTAAAATATTTCAAATGTATATGGTGGAGGAGGACTAAGAGGAAAAAGGAGTGAAACTAAGGAAAGCAACCTATTATTTCATTACAGCTCATATCATGAGTGAGTGAAGCTAAATATCATCCATTAAAGGTAGAAAGACAAGTTAAAGAAAGAAATATACATGTAATTATTGATGGTAATAGCACACACAACTTTATGGATAAAGGAATGTTAAGGAAGAAAAGGGGTCAAATAAAGGAGATCAAAATAATTTGGATTGTGGTAGGAGGAGGAGTGCAATTATTTTGTATCCAAATTTGTAAGAATTCGAAGTGGAGCATGGATAAGAAGGCTTGTAGCATTTATGTTTTGGTGAATAACATTGGTGAAATAACATCGTCCTGGGAGTGTAATGGTTATTTACTCTAAATGACATATTATGTAACTATTTTGTATTCCCAAAATTTTGAAACTTTTAAGGAGTTTACTAAGACATGATTATTGATATTTATTTGTTTGTAATTAATTCTTATCAAAATAGACATGTAAAGGCTCTATGCCTTTTTTATTACTCCTTTTGGAGCTTTTCCATGAATATTATTCTTTTAACTTCTAAAAATCTATAAGATTAATTTTGAGAAGTAAAAAGTAAATTTAAACAACAAGAGGAAAATGCATTTGGTAGTTATTTTAAAGAAAATATTGGAAAAATGTTAGTGGTAGAAGATATAGTCTATTGATTCCTATTGACGTTAGAAAACAAGGGTGCGAGGGATTTGTCGGTAAATCGTAGGAACTTATGGTCATCATTAGAGGATCTAGATGAATATGAAATATAGGAAAATTTTAAGTAAGAATTGAGAAAACTCTTAAAGGAATATGAAGATGTGTTTGATCAACTAAAGAGTTACCCCCAATCAATTTTCATGATCATAGAATTCCTTTTAAATTAGGAGTTGAAGCCATTAATCTAAGACATTACAAATATAAAGGGCATAAAAGGAAGTGCTAGAAGAGTTAGTTGAAGAGATGTTGATTTAGGGAATAATAAAGAAAAAATTAGTCCCTTTATTGCCATAAAAATATTGATTAAAAAGAAGGATGGATCTTAGATTTTTTTTGGAGCAACACTCTTAATCAGTAAATCAGTAAAAATATTTTCCTAATTCCTTTAGTAGAAGTGTTATTTGATGAATTGAATATAGCTATTTTTTTTCCAAACTAGACCTAAAATTCAATTCCTACCAAATCAAGTTATATGAGGAGGATGCTTATAATAAGGCTTTTAGAAAAGACAAAGGATATTATGAGTTTCTCATGATGCCTTTTGACCTTGTGAATGCTCCAATATTTCAAAGTTTGATGAATTTAATATTTAAAACTTACTTGAGGAAGTTTGTGTTCTTTTTTTTACAGTATACTAATATATAGTGAAACAAAATCTATATCACTTGTAACAAGTGTTATAGGTACTAAAACTTAATAAATCTAAAACCTAATAAATGTATATAAAGTTGTCACAATGCCCCTTTGGAGTATTAGATGTGGTTTACTTAGGCTATTTAATAAGTACGAAGGGAATAGTTACTGGTCTAAAGAAGATCCAAGTTTTACATGAGTGGCTTATTACCTAAAACACTCAAGTAGCTTAAGGGATTATTAGGCTTTTATGGTTACTATTGATGATTCATTGGTGGATATGGTTAGATAATCAAACATGTAACAATATTACTAAAGAAAAATGTTTTTTATGGCATATTTAATTAACAACTTTTAATACTTTAAAGGAATCTTTATCTTTATTTCTAGTATTAGTTGTATTAGACTTCTTTAAAATGTTTGTTTTGGTGGCAAATACTAGTGGAAAGGGCATTGGAGCTATTTTTTGCAAAAGAACCACCCTTTAGTGCACATAAGTAAGTATTATCACCACATTACAAACATTTCTTAGTATATGAAAAAGAATCCACAACTCCTATAATGATCATTAAGCATTGGTTATATTACTTAGTAGGAGAGCATTTTATTATGCAAATTAACCATCACCTCTTAAAATATTTGATGGATCAAAAATATAAATCCATTGTAATAATCATGGCTAGCTAATTTGATGGAATTCGATTTTATCATTTAGAACAAGAAGGCATCAGCAATTTAGCTACTGACTCTGTATCTCATATATAGATTTGCTTTAGGAGGTAAAATAGATTTGGAGTTCCAATGAGGTAGTGACCAAGTTGATTGATAAACTATAGAGGGGGAATTAGGATGTCTCAACATATTTCTCAAATTTTTACAAGTAGGCCACTCATAGTGGTGATGTACATATAAAAAGTTGCAATTTTTTTTATTTTTTGGAGAAAGATGGAATGTGAAATGAAAGAATTTGATAGGAAATGCAAGGTTTTTCAGTGGAGTAAGTATAAAATTGTTGCTTTGCCTAATTTATTATAATTACTGTTAGTTTTAACTGGTCTAGATTGATATTAACATTTATTTTATTGATGAAATTTTCAAATCAGATGGAAATTTTACTCAATTTTTAGTTTTTATTCACTTAAATAAGCATGCACATTTTCTTCCATTATTCATCCTTATTCTACTAAGAAGGGTGCTCAAATTTTTGTAGATGGAGTGTATAAGTTGCATATAATGGCTCAAAATATTTCCAATGGTAGAGATGATACAAATATTCCAATGAAAAATAGTGAAGATATGTTTCCAATAGCAATAGTTTAAATTCTAGGTTCTAAATTAATTTTTAACTTATAGTTAGTGAATTAGTAGTTTTATTTGTAATTTCTCTTTTACTCAAAATAATACTTTATGAGTTCTAATTCTTCCTATCTTAATTTGGCAATGATCTTTTCTATCTACCTAATCAATTTAATAAGTGGTATTATAACTTAATTATGTTGTATATATCCACTAGTAATATGCTTTGTGATTGCCAACTAAATTTTCCATATTAGAAAATAAGCTAGAAATTATTCTCACTTTGAAGGTGTTGGGCATATTTCACATATAAAATTATAGTTCATATGAAATAATAAGAGCTATTTCTCTTAACTTATATCAATTTGGGATAGAAGCAAAAGATCATCGAACTTTACAAATGACATCAAATGGAATGAAAATATATGTGAATTTTGTCGCAGATCTTCATATAGATTTAAAAGATGAGTTTTGTTCAAGAATAGAGGTTAGAAAACAATAAAATAAATATGATAATATTTCATAAAACTGTACAAGGTCAAATTACTCTACAGCAAAAAATTCCTTAAGAAGAAACCTTATACTCTTTAGATGTTAGAATCAACTTTAGTGACTAAGAAAATTAATTATTTGATTACTCTATTTTATTAACCAACATTATTAGTTATAAAGTAGACCTATAAGAACATATCAAACTTTTACTTCAAAGTCTACATGATTCGTATGATCAATTCATTATTAACTTAACCAATGCTCCTTGAAAGACACCTAGTATTTTCCATGACATACAATTGCAATTTTAAAGGATGAAATTGGCACAAGAATAAGGAACACAAGAAATAGAGCTCATAATAATTTGAAGCAATAACAATGATGAAAGGTATATCAACAAAATGTGGCCTAAGTGGGAGCCAAAATCATGGTTGATCAAAATCAAAAGGTAAGAATAACTTAAAATGCTATAATTGTGGTAAGAAATGTTACTTAAAAAAGGATTGTTATAATTTTAGTAAGAAAAAGTTTTAGTCCTCAACAAATTTTTACAAGTAATTTACATGATATTAACTCTCTATTTTGTGAAACAACACCAATAATTGAATGTAGAAAGACACTACTTGATGTATGGCTCTTTGACTTAGGATTTACTTTTACATTACCTTTAGAAGATAATGGTTTCATCATTATGAGCATATCTCAGGGATTGATATATAGTTATTACAATTATCATCTAAATATTGATAGTATTAGAACCATCAAGCTAAATATATATGATGACATAATTTGTCTTATTCAATAAGTATGATATGTAGGGGTTTGAAGAAGAATTTCTTGTCTTTAGCATAGTTAGATGATATTAGGTGTAAATAGAAATTATTATTAAGATTTTGAAGATACTTTTATGTTTATACATATAAAGAAGAATAGATAGGTGCAAAGTTATACAAGCTAAAGGAGAGACATTAATGAAGTTGAAGCATTAGTCACTTTAAGTAATCCAAGTTAAAGATCTTAAATCTTATATAATAAAAAAATGGATATGTATTTAAATAAGGAATAAAGATCCTTCTGAGAAAAATTACTCCTTGGACTTAAAGATGTGTCATTACCTTTTTGTGAGTATTATATTACAAATAAACAATATCGAATAAAATTTAATGTATCAAATACAAAAATCAAAATTGTTCTTGAGTAGGTTCACTCTAATTGTGACAAGCACCAATTCTATCATTAGGAGATCAAATTACCTTATCTCTTTTATTGATAATTATTTTAGGAGGACTTAGGTATATCCTATCAAGAGGAAGGCATATATATTATCAGTCTTCAAAATTTTTAAAGTGTGCATTTAATTTGATTCTAGTAAAAGATTAAGTATTTAAGGATTAATAATGTAGGAGAATATATTGACAATGAATTTGATGTTCAATAAGCAAGAAAACATCAAAAGATAATTTAATGTTATATACACTCCTCAACAAAATAGAATCACATATAAAGGGTAAACAAAACTCTATTGAAAAAAGCAACACTAAGAGCTATAATCCTAGATAAGGCCTTCTAGGCAAAAACAGTCAATATAACTTATTATATGGTAAATCAAATTCCATCAACTGCAATTAAGTTAAAGACATTGACCAAAACGTGGATTAAAAAACCACTAAATTATCTAAACCTCCATAAATTTAAAAGCCTTATGTATATGATGTATAATAACAAATAAATCACAAATCTATATCCAAAATTTAAGAAATGCTTATCTTTAGGATATGTTGTATCATTATAGAATATCACTCCCTTTAAGGTTATTGTCAATAATAATCTTTCTTTTGTAAAAGATAAACTATAAAGCGTAGAAGAAGACAACAACACTTTGGGAAAAAAGTTTAGATATAGTGATACAAGTAGAAAAGGTTCAACAAAAAGACTTTTTTTAAAGCAGCACCAAAGTGAGATGTTCAATAATCGTTTGGACTTGAAGATCAAAAATGTATTGAATAAGAAATGAAATTAATAAGATTTTAAATTATTTATTTATTAAAATGGATAACAAATTTAATAATAAATGTTATATTTATATATTTAAAATTTTTGAATTTTTACAGATAGATCAAAATTAGCAGTGATTTTTAACTAATGTTAAATATCTATGTAATTTTATTTTAATATTTACTAAAAATTAAATTTTAAATAATTTTATACCTAAATTAAAATTTATTTTTAGTAATTAGTTCAAAATTTTCATAATTATTATCATTAATGAATATATAGTAATCAAACAATAATTTATAAAATCATATTTTAAAAAGAAAAGAAAATCATAATCACTTTTTATAATTTTCATGAATTATGAAATTAATATAATACAAAAATAAAAATTGACTAAATAACTCTTTTTGACTAAATTATGAAACCAAACATATCATATATTAACTAGAAATAAGTTTGATTAATTTTATGAAAAATGGATTCTATTACCTTTGCAGGCAACAATTGTCCCCTAATTAACTGTGGGGGTATGTTAATTAGGTTAATTAGATATTGAAAATCATTATAAGGACCATGATAGAATTAGGAATGTGCAATATCATTTTAGTTAGCAATTTCAATTCTAAACAATAACAATAAAAACGCTTACGAGTCATCGAGACCTTTGGAGACCACTTAGGAAGAATCAATAGACAAAAGTAATGTATTTATGATTCAAAATTTTAACGAGTTCAAAATTATTGGCTTCCCAATAAAATATTTTGCTTTGCCTTTCCCCACCTCATGTTAATATTACCTCCTATACCCCTTGATTTAAATACAGCCACGTTTTTGCTAAATTTTAGGTGAAGAATATCAACATAAAAATAAAAATGGCATTGGGTCGGTCAGGGTCAAGTCGGGCCACATTTGTCATCCTTACATAAAAGATAGATTTAAGGCCAACATTACATGCAATGGTAATATATTTTTAACTTAAAAATCTTTTTTGAAGAGCACTCCTCAATTTTTAACTTAAAAATTAAAATTAATTAGTTTACTAGATTTCTTCTTATAATCACTATCAACTAAGAAATATAAATTTATGAATGAAAAAGAAAAGGAATTAGATGGTATCATGACACTATAAGAAAATTGTGGTTTAGCAATAGATATTACCAATGGATAATCTAAACATTCTGTTGGCAAGACAGTTTAGCAACGGAATTTATCAACGGATCAAGGCATTATAAAAATGACTATAGGTAATAATTTTTGATGAATAACAGAATGTTTGTTGATAAATTTATCGACAGACAATTTATGTAACCATCAGTGAATATACTGACAATTGTTTATGTAGTCGACTGTCGATAAATTTTTTTAGTCAAAATTTGTCTGTTAGTAGAATTACAAACAATATTGGTTATTTCGTTGGAAATTTTATTACAACATTACCGACAGTTATGTTTGTTTTGTCAGTGAGTATACCAACGGTTATTCTGCAACAAATCTTGTCGGTAAAGTTAGCGACATAATTGGTTATTCCGTCTGTTACTTACTTTCAATATTACTAATAGTTTGTTATTTTTCGTCAGTAAGTAGAATTGATTTTATCGACATACTTTTATTTTTCCTTCGGTAAATTATCAAAAAAATTAAAAATCTCATCATTAAATTTTATTTAATAATCTTATAGTTGCTACATAATTTAAACAATTATAAATTATCTGTGCATAATATTTTGGTTTGTTTATATATTTAATTCTTTTAAATAAAAAGTTGATTGATAATATAAAGTTAAAATTATCTTAATTGATAATAAAAATATTAAATTGCACATAACAAGTATTTGTAATTCAAATGAAATGAATACAAGTACACTATTGAATTGGTGATCGCAGATACTCTGATTGCTACGATGAGGTACTACTCCTCTCCTTCAACTCATCCATCTCATTACAGAGCTGAGCTATGTACTCCATTGACTATTGCAACTGAGTTGCCAATGTCTGCACTATGCTTCAAAGTTCATGGACTTCATTAGTTGTCGACCGCCTACTACATGTTGTTATACTGGATGTGAATGATTATGAATAACATGTGTTCGCAAATGAACCTAAGCCGAATATCCTTCCACGATGATCCCTACCACCCACTACATGAAGATAAGTTTGAGTCTCATCAACATTTTCAGACTGCTAAGACTATCGTTGAATGCTTTCTTATATTTGGTCATAGCAGAAGGCAATGTTTATATCAAAGTTGTGAATACTGTACCAAACTTGGTACTAGATTGGGTTTTGGTAGGATATTGTACTAGTATCGATCAATTTCGAGTACTGTTTTAGGTAATTTTTAAATTTATGAACTAGTCCCTAAAATTTTAAAATTTACAAAATAATCCAATGGTATTTTGTACATTTATATTATATACTCTTCAAGTTTACATCAGGACCTCAAAATAATTTTAAATATTTTATATATAAATAATAACCACAATTAATATAAAAACAATCATCATCATACTAATATAAAATTAAGAATAATACAAATTATTTAGAATATTACAATAATACAATTTCATCATTTTAGTAAATAATAATTAACATCCAATAAAAACAATAAATATCCTTAACTATTATAATTTACAAAAGAGTTCATGATGAAGAATCAAGCAAGTAGAAGTTAAATCAAACAAAAACATTTACAGTTAAATTACATATATAGAATTTAACATAAACATCAAATATAAGTAAAATTAAAAGAAAAGGAGAAACAAAAACCTGGAATGAAATTCAATCATCAACGGGAAGACACCCACTATAACTGCAATGACCCTAGTTATTATTTAGTACAAAATCCTTATCTTTGAAAGGAGCTTCATCATCATTATCATTCAAATTTAATGCACCAAATGATATGTTAATGCTTTCCCATCCAAGATTCTCTTCTAAGTCATTAACATCTACCAAATTCGGTTATTCAAAAACTCAATCTACTAAAAGATCAATATTATCAATGGAAATTGGATAAGTTGAACTACTAGTGCTATTACGACTCCTATTAAACAATTAAATTTAATTTTTAAAAAATTATAAAAATTATATCAAAATTAATAATGATAATAATATATCTTTCCCTAAGCTTTAAATTATAATGAACAAAAACCAAGTCATTCAACCTCTTATTCTCCAATCTATTCCTTTTCTTTAAGTGGAAAAATTTTAATGTGTTTTAGTTTCGATCAGAACCTATTGCCCTCCCACATTAACTTAAAATTTGAATTGCAAACCTTTTCAATTCTGGAACATCATTGAAGTGAATCACACGTTAATACAGCACTTAAAGACACAATAGAATGCACGAGAAGGGGGGGTTGAATTGTGTATTCCCTTTTGAATATCTTTTAGAATTACTTGTTAGAATTAAGATTCTTTACGAAATTCTTATTAATCTGATTGATCAAACTTTTCAATGCTAAGTATATGAATAGTAAATAAAGATCAACTTTGAAACTAAAAGTGAGATAGAGAGAGAGTAGTAGACACGCAGATTTATCCTGGTTCACCCCAAACCGTGGGCTACGTCCGATCCTCGAGTTTCTTCGAGATTTCACTATCTCTTCAAACGTTAATATTCTTTCACGAGCCTCTTCGGTCTCTACAACCAAGATTCTTTCACACTTAGCCTCTGTGGCTATCTATACAACTTTTCTTTTCAGAAAATATTTGAACACTCTATTCTGAAGGATAGTGTTCACTAATTCGCACTTAATCGCTTTTCTCTTTGTGTAATTTTTCTCAAAACAAAGCACTTGAGCCGACTTGACTTGTATTTATAGCCTTCGTCTCTAATCGCTTCTTGATTCTTGAATCTTGAATCTTTAAAGAAAGCAGTTAATCAGTTGAGTTCAGAACTAACTTTCGAGCCGACTCTTGCGTCTGTTTCTTTTCTACGTCTGCGTCTCGCTTTTGTTTACTGCGTCAGATTCACATTTGCGTCTGCGTCTTTTATTGTCTTGTGTCATCTCATACTGTGTTGACTTTTTACTTTGACAAATTTAAATCATGTTTTGATTTGTCGTAATAAATCATGATCGACTTTTTCAACTTAGTCTCGGTCAACTTCGCTCAGATCGTCATCTTCGCTCATCTCCGATTTAAATCATATCGTCATCTTCGTCATCTCCGAATTAAATGATATCGTCATCGGTTTTGTTTTCTTGTATTTGATCTCACTATGTTTGTTATACATCAAAATCATTTTTATGTAAAGTCATTTTGACTTAACAATCTCCCCCTTTTTGAATATAACAAATTACATACAAGAAAAGAAAAGAAAACAAAACAAACAAAAATTTTTTTACAGATGTTGCAAAAACTTATCTTCTTCCTGTCTTCGTCTGTTGTGGTCACACCTTCTTCATCTGAACATCCTCTCCTCTTCTGATTATTTTCTTCTTTTTCTGCTCTCCCTCTATTTGTTATAATCAAATATGATTATCGATTCTGGTTCTTCAGCAATTCTGCTATCATCTTCTTTAGATCATTCACCGTCTCCATCATGTCATTGAGTTCACCACATAATCTCATCGACTTCATCGGCGAAGAGGCTTGATCGCCTGGCGATGGAGGCGAAAGGAATTGTAGTAGTATAGGCATCAGAGGATGGAGTGTAGTCTTCATTAATCTCAAAATTCGGTTGACGAATGAATGTTGCAGCTTCAGGAAGATTTAGATCAAAAGGAACTGGCAGCATCAACAACTATCTTCCTTGCAGGGATAGGGCATGTTCTTGCAGGGATAGGGCATGTTCTTCGATAGACAGTGTTTTAGACAAAGGGCTAATACGAAGAACTGTCTGAACAAGGAACTCAGTAAATGTTCATGTTTTTATACTTCCCCCTACTGGACAGTCTTCCGCACGATTTGTATGGCTGCAGCTTGCTTGATCTGGGTCTTGTGCAGGAATGCATGCTTCATCAATTTTCTGCACTTCTTCTGCAATCTGATCTGCGGACAGATCATCATCAACATTATCTTCAGGAAATAATTTTGAGTTTCCCTTTGTAAAATCTTTTGGACACCTTGGTTGAATATCTGGAACAACCTTTATCTCTGTGTTCTCTGTGATTGGGAACATAGTACACGGTGGGCAGGGACGTCTTGAGGGATATGGCAAATGATCAGTAAGCCTCAAGGTATCGTAAAAAGACTTCTCTTTTTCATTTAGTAACTGCCACGTGATACCATTAATCAACATAGGTTGCACCAGAGCTACTATTTTCTTCACTGGTTCAACACCGATTATAATAGCATTGCTCAGATTGGTAATAACTTCTACCAATTTGATTTTCAGCCTATATTTCCTCAAGAACTTCTGGTAGTTATATACCTTCAGACTTGGTTCATCATCAGCCAAATCTGGTACTGCAGTTGCTTCTGGTTGTGTTCCCTTAGAAGTCTCCTGAATCGGCCATTCTTCTGCTGGTTCCTCCTTTATAATGCCAGGTGTCTCATGAACCGTGCTTTCATCCACTGGTTCTTCTTGTTGAGCACTAGGAATTTCTTGAACTGTACAATGCTCAGTTTCTGTTTCAACTTGAAACGATGTCGTGATCTCTTTTGTAGACTAACGTCCTCATTGTTGAGATGCTCTTCTTTTGACTAACCTTCTTAGTCTTTTTCTCTGCTTCAGTTAGTTTTGTTGATTTCTTCACAGGGGATTTTCCTTTAACAGATGTTGCTTTTCTCTTCCTCTCAGCCTCTTTAGATCTTCTGGCCGTATCCTCTTCCAGAATAGAGACTAAGGATTTTGTGGCTTTGGCTGCACAAGATTTAGAAGTTTCTTCTCGCCTTTGTTCTCTGGCAATCTTCTCTTCCTGTTGCCTCAGAGTCCTGATTCTTGGAGATCTCTTGGCTTTCTTCACAACTTCGCTCAAGAGACTTTCTCCTTGTCTCTTTGGCGCACTTTGCTTTGCCCTCTGAGATTGACTTTCTGTGACAAGAGGACTCGCCATTTTCATGAGAGGTCTCCCTAGCACTCTCCTTAATTCGGCAGTAGGCAATTTGATACTTACAGGCGATTGAGAACTTGAGACAGGAGTCTTCTTCAATATACGCTCCCCCTCAGTTCTTGTTTTCTTTGAAGAACCGGCGTGATCTTTGTCTACTGTATTCAGACCCATTCGCCGAATAGTATGAGCATCAATCTTGCTCTTCATCGAGCAGTTAGTCTTATACCTTAGTGCGGATTTAATCTTGGATTCCATAAAGATCCTCGTCAAAATCATACCATAAGGATAACTGGAAGTTTCCTTTAGCCCCTTAACCATATAGTGAAAGATTAAGAAGGGTAGATCTATAGGATTTCGATTGAGAAGAAAGAACAGACATTGTTTGTCTAAAGTAGTCACCAAATGCCTTGAACCAACTCTAGGAAGAATGCAATTGAACAGGATTGCATGCAGAACCCTAGCCTTTGGAATCAGATTTGATGTCTTCCTTTCTCTTGAATCATTTGTGCCATAAAGCTGCCTCTTGACATCTTCTTCTTTCATTCCAATTGAGGACATCCATCCGGCCTTGGTAGACAGTTTTTCACCAACGGATGGGCAATCAGTTACTTTCCTTATCAAATCCTTTGTGACACTAACTGATATTCTATCCACAGATGATACAATAGTGTCTTCTATCAGACGAGCGTTCTTCCAGAACTCATATACCTCATTTATATAGACGGTTCTTGTATCTCGAAAGAAGTTCTTCCACCCGACTTTTATAATCTCGGGTTCTACATCCATGCCGTCACCCTTAGTGATTCAAAGTTCACAAGTCTTCCATAAATCATTCTTGCTTCCATTTTATAGAAGCGAAATATTATCTTCGGAAAGCTTTTGAGTGAGAAGATTTTGAGAGAATTGGTAAAGTAGAAATGAGCGATCGGAGATGATGAAAAGATCGCTATAATATCATCTTGATCTACTTATAGGGTTATGGACTGATGGGTTCTCGAATCATTAAGAACCTCGAGTTTATCGATATTTCCTCCAAAATCTTCCTTGTGAGAAAAGTTACCAGTGTAACTCATCGTATAACGCCGTTAGTTTCTCACGTTATTTTAGCCTAACCTCATTTAACATCACCATATTGAGATTGCGTCTTATCTTCTGAAAACATTCTTCACTCAGTGGTTTAGTGAAGATGTCCGCCCATTGAAGCTCTGTTTCAACGAACTTTAGAAGCACCACCTTTCTCTGAACGTAGTCTCTCAGGAAATGATGTCTGACTTCTATATGCTTTACTCTGGAATGCTGAATTGGATTCTTTGACAGGTTTATTGCACTGGTGTTGTCGCAATAAATTGGAATCTCCTCCTCCTTAACTGAATAGTCTTCAAGCTGATACTTGATCCATAGCGTCTGTGAACAACAACTTGCGGCAGACATGTATTCTGCTTCAGCGGTTGATAGAGCAATTGAGCTTTGTCTCTTTCTTGACCAGGAGACTAGATTTCCTCCAAGAAAGTGACATCCTCCACTTGTGCTCTTTCTTTCGATTCTATCTTCGCATAGTCCGCATCACAGTATCTGATTAACCTGAAATCTTTACCTTTCTCAAACATTAAGCAAAGATCAGTAGTACCTGCGAGATATCTCAAAATTCTTTTAACATCAGTAAAATGAGACTCTCTAGGATCGGCTTGAAATCTTGCACACAAGCATACCTTTGAGCAGAATATCGTGTCTACTTGCAGAAGATACAATAAAGAACCGATCATCCCTCTATATAGGGTTTGATCCACCTTCTTACCAAGTTCGTCTTTCGACAAAAGGTTTGAAGGATGCATCGGAGTTGCCATTGGCTTCACATTATTCATGTCAAACTTATTCAGCAACTCTTTCACATACTTCATTGATGAATGAAGATCTTCTCTTTAGTCTGCTTAACTTGCAACCCAAGAAAGAACTTTAATTCACCCATCATACTCATTTCAATTTCTCTTTTCATTAGTCTCTCAAACTTTAAACACAACTCTTTTGTAGTAGCACCAAAGATAATATCATCAACGTAGATCTGTACTAAGATAAAATCATTCTGAAAACTCTTTCTAAAGAGCGTCTTATCAACTTGACCTCTGCTGAAACCATTTTCTATTAAGAAGGTACTCAGACGATCATACCAAGCTCTAGGGGCTTGCTTTAGGCCGTATAAGGCTTTGTGAAGTCTATAGACATAATCTGGATTTTTAACATCTTCAAAGCCAGGAGGTTGTTTCACATAGACTTCTTCGTCTATAAAGCCATTCAGAAATGCACTCTTAACATCCATCTGAAACAACTTTATATCGTGACAGATTGCATATGCCAACAAAATCCTTATAGCTTCAAGTCTCGCCATCTTGGAGCATATGTTTCGTTATAGTCTATTCCTTCTTGATTGTAACCTTGTGCTACTAATCGGCCTTATTACGACTCACTCTTCTGATTAGTCTAACTTATTCTTGAAAACCCATCTTGTTCCTATAATGGATTTCTTAGGAGGTTTTGGAACTAAGGACGAGCGTTATTCCTTGTGAATTGGTTCAGCTCTTCTTGCATGGCTAACACCCAAGCTTCGTCTTGAAGAACTTCCTCAACCTTCTTAGGTTCAACTTCAGAGATAAAAGCTACATTAGCTTCTCGTCTGAATCTGGACCTTATCCTAACTCCTTTTGAGGTCTCACCGATAATTAACTCTTCTGGATGAGAACTTTTATACTTCCAATCTCGTCTTAGTTCTATAGTTTCTGGAATATCTTCAATCTTATTCTCATGAGTGTCTGACGAGGGAGTTTCTGAGGCATCATCTAGGTTCTTTGAAGGACCTTCAATCTCCATGTCATCTTCCTTATGGATTTGAGAACTATCATCAAATTTGACATGGATCGTCTCTTCAACAGTCTTTGAAGTCAGGTTATAAACTCGAAATGCCTTAGACGATAATGAGTAACCTAGAAATATTCCTGGATAGGTCTTTGAATCGAATTTATCTAACAGCTCTCTCGTATTCAGAATGGAACATTTGCACCCGAATGGATGAAAGTAGGATATGCTTGGTCTTCTTCCATTCCATAACTTGTAAGGAGTTTTCTTCAACATAGGTCGCAACAAGATCCTATTCTGAATATAGCATGCTGTATTCACAGCTTCTACCCAGAAATACTTAGGAAGATTCGTCTCACATAGCATAGTCCTTGCCATCTCTTGAATCATCCTATTCTTTCTCTCAACAACTCCATTCTGTTGTGGAGTTCTAGGGGCTGAGAAGTTGTGGAAAATTCCATTCTCCTCACAGAAAACTCTAAACTTTTCATTCTCAAATTCTCCGCCATGATCACTCCTGATACTAGCTATAGATATTCCTTTTTCATTCTGTAACTTTCTGGATAGAGTTCTAAAGTACTTAAAAGACTCATCTTTGTGTGATATAAACAATATCCAACAAAATCGAGTAAAATCATCAACAATGACAAGTCCATATTTCTTTATGCCAAGACTTAATGTCCTTGTAGGACCAAACAAATCCATATGAAATAGTTCTAAAGGTCTTGAAGAAGTTACAAAATTTTTAGAAGAGAAAGAGGTTTTAACTTTGTTTTCCTTTCAAACAATTTTCACAGAAAATTCTTTGTCAAAACTTATTTTGGTAAACCTCTTACCAAATCATGTTTTACCAATTTTGAAATATGTTTCAAAGAGACATGACCTAGCTTTTTATGCCAGATTAGTCTTTCTTCTTCAGAAGATAGAAAACATGAGATATTTTGACTTTGAAAATCTTCTAAGTTGATTTTGTAAAGGTTGTTTCTTCTTTTGGCAGAGAAAAGTATAGACCCATCTTTGTTTCTGACTTCACAAAGATTTTGATTGAATGTAACTATAAAACCAGAATCACATAACTGACTCACACTAATCAAGTTATGCTTTAGACCATCAACAAGCAATACATTATTTATGCATGCAAAGGAATCTTTACCTATTTGCCCAATTCCAATGATTTTGCCCTGCTGGTTGTCTCCGAAATTTACTGATCCTCCCTTCTTATACTGAAGGTCTAGGAACATAGACCTTCTTCCCGTCATGTGTCGCGAGCATCCACTGTCTAAATACCAATGGTACTTGCCGTATCTTCCAAGGAAGGATATCTGCAGGAGAAACTATTTTATTTCTTGGTACCCAAATTTTCTTGGGTCCTTTATGGTTAGTAGTATGCACATGATATGATCTTTGATGCATATTACTCGGACATTGATTAAAATATGTTATCCTATTTCTTCCTTTTTGAGAGACAAATTTATTACGAGACTAAGTATTGTTTCCAGTAAACCCTAATCCAGTCTTATCACTAGGATGTCTACATTTTCCTAGCATATCATTCATTTTCTTTGTACTCTCTATGAAAGTAACTAGATCAGCTGATAGATTCTTGATCCTCAGTTTGAGTTGATTAATCTCATCTGATCTGTCTACAAGTTTCCTTTTAACTTCTAACTCCTTTTTTAAGCAAATATTTTCTCTCTCTATTTTCTCAGTATTTCTAATATTCTCTGCATACTTTTCTTCAACAGCTTGTACTGTTTCAGAATAGCATGAGAATCTTCTAACAGTTCTGAATATGCATCATGCAAATTTTTGTAGTCGGATTTTACCTCCTCATCACTATCTTCATTGGCCATTAGGAAAATGTTTGCATGTTCTGATGACTCGGAGCCTGTATCTGATTCAGATGAATCTAGGTCCTCCCATGTTGCCATCATGCTTTTCTTGCCTTCTCTACTCTTCTTGGGTTTCTTCTTGAGAGTAGGGCATTCGGACTTGTAGTGTCCAGGCTGATTGCACTCGTAACAAATGATATAAGACTTTTACGGCTTAGCTTCATCTTTTCCATTCTTTCTGAATGTCGGTTACTTCGGGCTTCTTCTTCCATCGTCTTATCTTTACGAAATGAAAGATAATTCGTCATCTTCATCACTCGATTCGAATCGATTGGCTAGAGTTGTCATCCCTTGATTCTTCAATTTTCAATGCTTTTGATGACTTCCTCCTTCTACGAGTCTTATGATTCTTTTGTCCACCTTGATCTATTGACTTCTCTCGCTTGGGCTTATCTTCGCGTTGAGTTCAACTTCATGAATCTTTAAGGATCCCAAGAACTCATCTAGCTTTAATATGCTCAAGTCTTTGGCTTCTTGCCGCCGTAACTTTTGGTCTCCATCTCTTAGGAAGACTTCTTAGAATCTTCTGAGCGTGATCTTGATTATTGTATGTCCTTCTAAGAGCTTTCAATCCATTGATAATTGTTTGAAATCTTCCAAACATTAGATCAATAGATTCTTCATCTTCCATCTGAAAAGTTCATATTGATGTACAAGAATACTTATCTTGGATTCCTTAACTTGACTTGTGCCTTCATGAGCAATGGACAATGTGTCCCACATTTCTTTTGCGTGTCGTAACCATGCACTTTGTCGTACTCGCTTCTACTTAGGGCTGCGTTAAGAAAAATTTCGCCTTTGAATTGATTTGTATTCTTGCTTTACGATCACCGTCCATCCGCTTCGTGGAATAGAACTACCTTCGTCATCTACGGTATATAGGGTCCGTTCTCTATTCGTCCCACAGTCTACATGTGTAGATTCGATGAATAATCGCATCCTATCTTTCCATAATGATAGTCTTCTCCATTGAATCTTTGGAGGTCTAGTGACTGAGGCTCCTTCAGTGATGTATATATGTGACTCCGCCATTATCTTTAATCCACACTTCGCCAAAGTGATTCTTGGATACTAGGCTCTGATACCAATTGAAGTGAATCACACGTTAATACAGCACTTAAAGACACAATAGAATGCACGAGAAGGGGGTTGAATTGTGTATTCCCTTTTGAATATCTTTTAGAATTACTTGTTAGAATTAAGATTCTTTCTGAAATTCTTATTAATCTGATTGATCAAACTTTTCAATGCTAAGTATATGAATAGTAAATAAAGATCAACTTTGAAACTAAAAGTGAGATAGAGAGAGAGTAGTAGACACGCAGATTTATCCTAGTTCACCCCAAACCGTGGGCTACGTCCGATCCTCGAGTTTCTTCGAGATTTCACTATCTCTTCAAGCGTTACGATATTCTTTCACGAGCCTCTTGGTCTCTACAACCAAGATTCTTTCACACTTAGCCTCTGCAGGCTATCTGCATAACTTTTCTTTTCAGAAAATATTTGAACACTCATTACGGAAGGATAGCGTTCAGCTAATTCGCACTTAATCGCTTTTCTCTTTGTGTAATTTTTCTCAAAAATGCAAGCACTTGATTTCGACTTGACTTGTATTTATAGCCTTCGCCTCTAATCGCTTCTTGATTCTTGAATCTTGAATCTTTAAAGAAACGGTTAATCAGTTGAGTTCAGAACTAACTCGAATCGACTCTTGCGTCTGTTCTTTTACGCATCTGCGTCTGCGTCTGCGTCTTTTTTGTTTACTGCGTCAGTATCTACATTTGCGTCTGCGTCTTTTATTGTCTTGTGTCATCTGCGTGCATGTTGACTTTTTACTTTGACAAACTTAAATACATGTTTTGATTTATGCGTAATAAATCATATCGACTTTTTCAACTTAGTGCATGTCAACTTCGATCATATCGTCATCTTAAATACATCTCCGAATTAAATACATGTCGTCATCTTCGTCTGTCTCCGAATTAAATACAGATACATCTGTGACTGTTTTGTTTTTCTTGTATTTGATCTCACTATGTTTGTTATACATCAAAATCATTTTTATGTAAAGTCATTTTGACTTAACAATCATTTCCAAATTGATCCTACGAAGAAACCATAAGTTATAAGATAACAAAAGTAGTGTTATAAACAAAATAAAGTGATAGATAAATTTCAACAAATAAGAAAAAGGAAATAACTAATACATGGAGAAAGTTTTCCTCTTTGTCGAATAGAAATTAGCATTCCAAAATCCCCATAAGACAACTTGCAAAGCTCCATTTGTAAGCTTAAAAAATCTTGCATTGTGTCAATGGTAATTATTGTAATAGTTTAAAGCATTTCTCTATTAACTTTAGCTTACTTAGTAAGACCTAGTCTAAAATAGAAACTAGGATTCAAAATGCCCCAGCTGCAAATAATGGAGAAGAAACTTGTCTTTTCCTTCTCTCGTTAATGATTGAAAGATATGATGTGTATAAAGAAGGCTTATGTTTCAGATTGGCCTTGATTGCTTTTGTCGCTCTCTCCATGACATAAAAAATGTAACCCATTGTTAGCTTTTCTTCACTATCATCCAAGCGAAGTACCTTCACCAAAAGCTCACAAACTTGGATAACAAATTGACATTGAGACCAAAATTCTCTATCTTCCAGTATAATATTACAAACCTCATTTCTAGCATTAAACCTAGTATACTGAGATGCAATCTACTTATCACTTATAAACATTTGTCTTAACTCTTTCTTGTGATGAGAAATTTGTTGCAAATCTTGTCACATCTGAATAACACAAATTTCTACCATTGGTAAATTCTTTTCTCATCAAATTCAATACCCATGCATGATTATAATTGAACTTTATCAACTTTTTAGCTTTTTACATAGTCTTATCAATAATAGGAAAATACCTAGGATCCCCTATATTCTCCAATATTAGGTCAATGCAATGTGCAACATAAGAAGTCCAAAAAAGTGAATTATACATATTCTGCATCCTTTTTTCTACCACTTTATAAGCGGAATCATTGTTAGTAATAAACTGAACAATATTTTCTGGCACTACATCATTCATAACTTTATCAAATATCACAAAAAAGGTCCCAGTATTTCTAATAAGGCCAAATGCATTTTCAAAAACATAGATCCATTTGTAGAATAATCTAAAAAATTTATAATAGGCTCTTGTCTACTATTTATCCAACTATCACACATGAATAGACACTCATAAGTACCCCAATTCACTCTTCTTTCAGCTAAAAAACTTTTAATTTCATAAACAGAACAACTCAAAAGTTTACCTCTTAAGTCATCAATCAAAAGACCTTTGTATCCTAGACCATAAGCGGCTATTACATCCATCATAGATTGATAATAATAAGGCTAAGAAGCATTGAATGACAAACCTGTATTATACCACCATCTAGTTACTACCATATCGATATTGTGAGTAGTATATCTTGATTGTATTGCACTATGAATTGAAGGTTGGGCTCTAGGAGTTGTTTGTGGTTTAAAGAAACTAGTCACTTGCCTTCTTCTCTTCCTCACGTTAGGTTCAAGTACTTTTTTTGAGTATGAGATGGAACACTACCACTAAGACCACTACAACTACCACTTCTACCTTCAACATTTTTAAAATCACCATAGAAAATAGAAAACAAACTTCCACTACCAATTTTAAAATTCAACCTTTCACATCTATCTCTCTCATATTGATATTCATCAAGCAATGTTTTCATCTATCACTTCACATCATGACTTATTTTTTTACTGGGTTCCACATCTCCTTTAACCCCAACTAAATGTTTTTTTTATAATCAGGTGATTCCTCTACCTTTCAAATGCTTATTACAAAACAAGAAAATAGTATGATTCCTCATACTGGGAACTAATGCAGCATGAGCCTAAGCAGGATCATTGTATCTTCATGAAGTGGGTTGATCAGGAGTACTTGACCTTCCTTCTATTTATCTGTAAAAATAAATGAATGCATATATCAAAATAAATAACACATAAAAATAAATATCATAAAATTTTAATCCACAATATGCATATCCATCTTATATAATATAACTCATTCTGTACAATTGCATTATACACACTTCAATTTCATGGAACACAATTCACTATAAGTCAAAACTAACAATTCAAAACATTCATTATATATAATTACACAAAACATACATAAACACTTCCAACAATCACAAAACATACATAAACAATTTCCATTTCTAATAATCACAAAACATTCATAAAACAATTTTCATTTCCAATAATCACAAAACTTACATAAACAATTTCAATTTTCAACAATTTTTAACAATTTCCATTTCCAATAATCATAAGACATTCATATTCTATTTTCATTTCCAACAATTTTCAACAATTTCCATTTCCATTTTCAACAATCCCAAAACATACATAAACAATTTCCACTTCCAACAATTTTCATTTCCATTTCCATTTCCTTTTTCAACAATTTTCAATAATTTCCATTCCCAATAATCACAAAACATTCATAAAACAATTTCCATTTCCATTTCCATTTCCATCAATCACAAAACATACACAAACAATTTTCATTTTCAACAATTTTTAACAATTTCCATTTCCCATAATCACAAAACATTCATAATTCAATTTCCGTTTTCAATAATTTCCATTTCCATTTCCAACAATACATTCACAAAGCAATTTCCATTTCTAACAATTTTTAACAATTTCCATCTTCAACATCCACAAATCATACATAAACAATTTCCATTTCCAACAATTTCAATTCAAAGTTTCAAACATAAGGATCAAGTTGAAGGGTAAGATATAATTTACATAATTTCCAAATAATGAATGACATATCTTATACAATTGTTCATACACATCTATTCATAATATGATGATCAAGTTGAAAGATATATTCATAACACGAGGATCAAGTTGAAGGATATAACTTCTTTAGAAATGTTTTTTCTTTTGTTTAAAGCTTTGAATCTTCTTTTCATTTCCAACAAACCATAATATTATATACACCATTCTATATTTCATTCTTAAATATATAAATTGTTTTTACAATTTTTAATTGACATTAATAAGTCTAAGTATAAATGATTGAAACCTACAACATATTCATAATTTGAAAAACAGTTCTTTTTAGGATACATTCATTACATCACTACTTTCACATATTATATATTATAAATATTTATGTTACCCCACGTATATATTATGAAATAATTCAAGTTCAGTATATTTTATACTCAATTAATTATTTAGCTAAAAGTAATACCCAAATAGGTAAATACTATCATTAACTACAACCAAATTATTATTAATTTCCAATTGCATAATTTTATACTCAACTAATTATTTATCTAAAGTCAATACCCAGTATTAAAATGAAATACCATTTCATAAATATTAAGAATGTGTCAATTAAGGATTTAAGTTTTACAAGTTTAGAACTTTAATATTCTTGGTTTAAAATTTTAATTTAAGTTGTTTCAACTTTCAAGTTTCAGAATCAATAAGGCCGTGAATTTCATTCATCCAAAAACTTATCATAAATTTTTGATAAACTTTAACCAAACCAAAAATCAACCAAACTGTTATTTAACTTCAATATACAATCCAACCTATGCAAATCAAAAAACCAAGACATCATTGTGAGTAACTCATTCTTTCAACTCCAATATTCAGATCACAAATGACAAAACTGTGATCATTCAACTCCAATATCCAACCCAGATACACGCAAATCACAAATCACTAAACCAAGTTCCAACTACCAACCAATTAACAAATCCAAAATCCAATTGATCACAATAAAAAAGTACAATTAAACAAGAAAAATTTTGAAAAATCAACAAACAAACCCAAAAACAATTCACTAGCTTTAGGCCTTCGAGTTAAGTGATGGGTTAGGTTCTTCGGGTATAGATATGGGCGAGCAGTGACCTTCTCTCCTTCTTTAGAAGTTCAGTGATGACAATGTGGTATGGTGGTCCAGTTTAAAGGCAGTGGCTTCTTTGGGGGAAGCAAAGGGAGGAGCTGAGGGAGGATCTATATCCTCTGATGCTAGCATGGATCGAGGACGATGAATAAAGGAGTAGCACCGTCAAATAGGGACCAGTCACTAGTATCGTAGGAGATGAAGAGGAGAATAAGAGAGAGAGAATGGTGGCAGTGGTGAGTGAAGAATTGAGAGTCAATGAGAGAGAGAAAAAAATGAGAATGAAGGTAGAAGAAGCTTCATGAAAATGGAGATGGAGAGTCGCACAGACATAGAGGGGTCATTTACCCCGTGTATGGTTATTGTCCCCATTAGTGGGGACAGATGACAGGACAAAAAAATCCTGTCCGTCACTCATGTTTGATTATTGTTTCACCACTTTTGTCTTCTATCTCCGGATGACAGAAGACATAAATTTTTTTCTCTCCTAAAATTGAAGGACACGGGGTTTGTGTCCCTGTCTCCGAAAACAAAAATGTCGGTTGGTCTAAATTGCCCCACTAATCCAGTCGTTTGGGTTCTCCACCACCAAAGCTCGCCCCTGTTACCATCTCGCCTGTCCTTTGGGTTCTCCACCAAAGCACGCTCCCCTTCTCTCGCAACAAAATCACTCCTCGCTCTTGACCATTTTTGTCTCGCAGCTTCTCTCTCTCATGTAGATTCTTCTTCCCCAACATGCTCGTCAATTTTCGGAGGTCAAGTAAGTGTTTTTGTTTTTTTATGTTGGAAAAATGTCGTTGTTTCCTTGCTTGTCTTTTCTCTGGTTGCGCAAATTAGGAATACATTGTCTTCATCTTCTCAGTTTCTTATCTAAGGTTGGAAATGGATGATGTTTATGAGAAATGGAGAGCCTCGGTCTATTGCGTCTTCGAATATGTGATCTTCCAATACCCATCTCTCCCTGTTTCTTTTATTACCAGTGTATCTATAACCTAGACCCTGAAATTGGAAACGTTGATAGAGGTTGGAATTGAGCTAACACGTGAAGCTATTAACTCGATTAAGACTTGAAATTAGTTGATCAAATATTTGTCGGAATTTCCATCCAAATTGCTGGGTCTGAATACAGTTGAGTAACTGGTGCTGGCATTGAGAGAGTGAAACGCATTTGTGCATAACAAAAAGCTAGAGAACATTATGATGTGAATAGGGATCGAGTAAGAGGGGTGTGTGTCATAGACAAAAATTTTTATAACTTGTGTTAATATAATATTGTCTGTGTTCTTGCATGCTGTTGTCTATACTGTCTACTCTATTTTTAGATTGCTCTTTATATGCAGTGCTTGTAAATTACAATTTTATTGATGTCACAGGTTGACAAGGGAGTAAATCTGTGCATTGTTCGTTTTGTTCTTACAAGAGCGTGTTATTTTCCTTCTCTGGCTGCTAAGAGAGCGTACGAAGTAAGTTGCTATACCTGTTTTCACATTTAAATTTCATCAGTTGATTCTTTATGTTATTAATTTTAATTTTGCTAATATGTGAAATAAGTGTTTGATGGTGTAGTGATTGAATAAAATGAATGAATAAAGTTGTTTATCACTCTGAAATCTGTTGTGCAATTGCAAAACTAAGCCTGTACTAGTTCTTGAAAGGTAAGGTAAAAGAGAAGAAGATTGTAAATTATGTGACATGGCAATGGTCTTCTTATTAAAGTCTCTTGTTTCCTGCATTATAGGTTGTTATTTGCCAGTAATAATTAGGCATTGCAGGTTCTAAACTTTCGTTTGTGACCAACATCCAACTCAAACTAGTGAAATTTGCTTATCGAATCCAAAAGCTTCACTCAGTAAATCCTAAGCTTTTGGCAGTGACAAAGACTTCATTAGAAACTAGGGTAGGGTCTTCATGAAACATATTATACGTATTTCACATACATTACGATAGGATAACTCAATTAGGAGATGTCACACTGCTACATTGCTCAAAGGGGTGTCCTACCATTTAAAACATAGCACTCATCACTGATCTGGCTCTCTGCATATTGTTTTCAATCTGTTCAGAGCTTCCTTGAGAATACAGATGTGTTAAACAAGAAAATGCATTGTAAGCTTATTAAACCATTACAATGGTTCTGAAATGAGCACATGCTGAAAAACATTAAATGTACAAACAAGGCTTGATTGGGGTTAAAACTAGTCACCAAATATTAAGTTTAAAATTCTCCATTATGCATTCAATTTTACTTATTTAGAGTAGAATTTATCCATATATTCTTCTGATGTTCCTTTGTGAAGTAGTATAGTTATAATTACATATCCATTAGAGATTTTTGTTATATCTTACTTATGACATGTATGTTCCAAATGTTTTTAGTACATGTGCAACTTCAAATTTTCCTTCTTTAGTATAATGGTCAAGGTAATTTGAAGCTTCCCACTTATTGATTTCTATTTTTTTTTAATTTGCACATGTATCTTTATAATAAGAAACTATGAATTACTTCATCTAATGAAATCTATTCATCAATGTTCTTATGTTTACCTTTAAATCAATGATAATGATTTTGTCTCTAGCTTATATCCAGGTATCAATAGAAGCTTTCGATTGTGTTATTAGGCATAATATCACTTTTAAACCTCCTATGAAATGTATAACCAAACATAAAAATTAATAATTCAATCCTATTCATTTATCTTCCTTAGGCCAAACTTGTACACTCAACTAATGCACACTATATTGTTCACTTTATTATATTTCCTTCTAATATTAGCCAACAATTATACGAAACAATATATGTGATCATAATGAGACACTTATTTCTAAATAGTTATTGAAGACCTTACAATAATTTAACCAAAACATTAAAATGTGCAACAATAATTCAAGTATTGATGTACCTAAATGAACATAGTTCAGGTATTTTCCCCAATCCATGTTTCTCTGTCACCCTTCCTTCCCTTTGCTGCACGGAGTTGGTCCATGTTTCCTCTTTAATGAGTAGTTCATAAACCCAAGGATTGCTTTGCATCACATATGAGAATTTCTACCAATTCTTCTTTTGCTCGTCAAGGCTTACCCTAATTCAAAAAACCAAGTATTATTTCTACTCGCGGGTAATTTCTTGAATTTGGTTTCCTTCAACTGTTGTGCTTCGAATATATTAGGAATTAAGCAAATATTGAGTTGTTGTATTTTCTTGTATTATTGGTTGTGGCTTGTTTATGATCAATATTTGGTTTTGAATCTTTGCAGACAGTATTTATTTACAAAAATGGATAATAGGAAATATGATGTTATCGTTAAGGCTCTAGCATTTTTTGAGTTTTGGAATGGGCAATTGAACTTAATGAGAATGGTGATGTTGCTATGCTTGTAAGTATACACAAAAAACGTAGGAGGAGTAAAAATGCAAGAGGTTGTAGGGCGTTGACAGTACCAAGTAGACAAGCTAATATAGATAGGATTTTAAAAGAGGGTGATCGGAATAGCCAATGGGATTTAAGGATGGACTTAACTGCATTTAAAATATTATGTGAAATGCTTCAAGTCCACAGTGGCTTGCCGAATACTGGTCATGTGCCAATTGAAGAAAAAGTATTAATCTTCCTAAGAATATTAGCACAAAATGAATCTAATAGAGTATTACAAGTTAGGTTTATGAGGTCTGGAGAAACCATTAGTAGGGTCTTCCATAGTGTGCTGAAGGCTGTACTAAATCTCCAACATCTGTTGTATGTCAAGCCCATACCAATTCTAGAGGATTGCACAGACAGTAGATGGAAATGGTTTAAGGTTAGTATATGTAATTAGCTACAATAACTTGCCATATTGACTTTATTAAATTACTAAACTATAACCTTTTTTGTTGGAATTGTTTTTCAAAGGGTTGCCTTGGTGCGCTAGATGGAACCTATATAGATATAATAATTCCCCATTCAGACAAACCCAGATACAAAGGTAAGGAAAGGGAGAATATGCACTAATGTGTTAGGGGTGTGTGATAAGAACTTAAACTTTGTTTATGTGCTTGCTGGATGGGAGGGTTCAGCATCTGATTCAAGGGTTTTGCATGATGCTGTTACTAGGCGTAATGGACTTCAAGTTTCAATGGGTATGTAAGATAAGAATTATCATAAATTTGCCATTTTTTGGAAATGTTTGATTACAAATACAATAGTAATAGTGTCATTTGTTTATAGGGAATTACTACTTAGTAGATGCTGGCTATACTAATGATCCTAGCTTTCTTGCACCTTATAGAGGCACAAGATACCATATTCAAGAGTGGACAAGAGATGGAAGAGTACCTAGGAACCCATAAGAGTTTTTTAATAAGAGACATTTATCTGCAAGAAATGTCATTGAACGTGCATTTGGTTTGTTGAAAAAAAGATGGAAAATCCTCAGAAATCCATCGTTTTATGCAACAGCCACTCATGTTCACATAATTCTTACATGCTGCCTATTGCACAACTTTATTAGGTTGCACATGACTTCTGATCCAGCAGAGCTTACTCCTCTTGAAAATGAGGATCTGCCAATTGGGGAAGATGCATCTTTGCCCCAAATGGTTTATCGTGTTGTGACAACTAATGAGTGGAGTCAATGGAGAGAGGATTTAGCTCAGAACATGTTTGAGGAATGGAGAAGCAACCATTAAATTGTGTACAATTGTGTACTTTCTTTTAGTTTATGTTATGTTTATTGAATTGAGCGTTTGTAATGAGATGGCTCCTAAACTGTTTAACACTAGGAAGCTGTTCTTTGAATGGTTTGAGATTCATTCCACCTCTCCTTTTATAATTATAGCTTCTCCACATTCTCATGTTAACTTCATAGCCTTCCATAAGTCTTATTACTTGAATTAACGGAGAATGTCAACTAATGTCCAACAATTACAACATATAATTACATAGTCGATAAATTAAATTCTATAACTTTGTTAACATATCATATAATATAAATTTGTTTGTTTAAATGATTCACTTAACTGTTATGCTTACTTCCTCTTCTATCCAACTTGATCTTTAACATTTTAACTTCATTACATGTTTTCTTTAATTCAATATTTTCTTTGTTATTTCAATTAAAGTTTCAATGTATGATGCTTAATCATTTATGGAAATGGATTGGAATGGTTTGGGAATTGCATTGCATGGTTTAGGTGCAACGTCAAGAATGTGGGCTGAGGCTGAAACAGAGGCATTTGTGACCTTCATGGAGGAGGTAGTTGTGGCTAGTCACAGAGTTGACAATGGCTAATTTAAGCCTGGTACTTTCCAACTCCTTGCAAGAATGATGGTTGAGAAGTTTCCTGATTGTGGCATTGAAAAGAGGCATGTAAAAAATAAGCACAAGATGTTGAAGGACAAATATCAGACAGCCTTTGACATGTTAAACTGCAAAGGGATTGGTTAGAATGAAGCCAAGCAATGTGTTGAGGTAGACAACAAGCAAGTGCTGGATGAATGGATGAGGGTAATTTTTTTAAATTATTGATTGTTTATAAAAATATCATAATACTCATATGTTTATAATGCTGACGTATGTTGATGTTTTTTTCCAGGGAAACCCCAACAAGTATTATACTCCTGGAAAGCCTTTCCCGCTATACCCAAGGCTTGAGTTTATCTTTGGGAAAGACGAACAGCAGTGCAAGTCTTTGAGGATGTTGCGGATCAGAGCTCATTACATCGATGAAATCAAGGTGAAGGACTAGCTGATCCACTAGCGTCTGCTGCCCAATTAGATCCAGTTGCCCCATCGGTCACTCCTACCCTAACTACTTTAGCCCATGTCATTGGTTTTGTCTCCTCTTCCAGCAACATTGACGAAAACTGACAAAACAAAGGGAAAAGGAAGATGAGGGGTATCAAAGTATTGGAAAACGTTGCTGCCTCATTTGTTCTTGCCACTGACAGTGGTAAAGAAAAATGCTAGGATCATTGTTGATGCCATTGTAGGGCTACATGGGTCTAAGCTAGGTGATGATCTTGGAAATTTGGGCTTCTCCACTGAAGAAGTTGTCAGGACTGCAAGGATATTCTTTAAGAATGTTCATGCTGGGAATCTTTTCTGGGATCTAAATGCAGACCAGAGATCGGCTTATGTGAGGAGCTTGTTAGATGACGATGTTTGACTTGATGTTTTATTTCTTAATTATAACTTGTGATCTGACACTTTCTAGCTGACCATTTATTGTGGTCAATGTTTGAAACTGGGATTGTGATGTTAACTTTGTTTTGTACTATTATAAAACTAGGATTGTGATGTTGACTTTGTTTTGATGTACTGTTGACTTTATTTTTTTAGTTGACTATTTATGATTAATGGTTGGTTTACAATATCCTTAATGTTTGTCATTTTTCTGCGTATATGAATGATGATAATATGATTCATCTTCAGGTACCTAAATATGGGCATATACAACTTCAATGTGGTCTTTGTTGGACGTCAAGTTGGTATTTTTACAAATTGGGATGATGTCAAATTGGCTAATGAGAGGTTTCCTAATGCTCTATTCAAAGGGTATCAGACATTGGATGAAGCACAAAGTGCTTATGTCATAGACCCATATAGGTTGGCTCGTCGCATTGAAGAAATTGCTCCTATTGCCAATGAACCATCCTCCATGCCGAATTCATTCCCACTTCCAACAAATGAACAAGTCAATGAAGTTCCAACTTTGCAGACAAACGTGGTATGGAGTCAAGCATTTTTACTCATAGCCATTGGAGTCATTTTGGGATTATTGTTAAGGAAATTATTTGTAACATCCCATCCCCATATTAAGGGTTAGGACCTGAAATTTCAACACATGTAAGCTCAAGGAG
Source organism: Erythroxylum novogranatense (assembly GCA_029891385.1). Classification (NCBI taxonomy): domain Eukaryota; kingdom Viridiplantae; phylum Streptophyta; class Magnoliopsida; order Malpighiales; family Erythroxylaceae; genus Erythroxylum; species Erythroxylum novogranatense. Next base: position 39,533,191 of record CM057225.1, read on the forward strand.
AGATTAAGGAAATGCATTTTCTTGCCCATGCATAATGTTAGTATATATGCACATGAATATTGAATCTTGTCACAAAAATAAGTGTACATGCATTCATTGACAATTTCTAGGTAGGATTGTTTTTAAATGTGATGTTATTGAAAGTGAGGAGTAGAAGGAGTAGAAAGAGTGATCTTGGTAGGAGTTGTGATAAGGAAACCTTTAGAAACAAGATTGGTAGTGATCTGGAAAAATATTCACTGAATATGCTTCAGTATTTTAGTCACAACGTTTTCTTTAGTAATCCAAACGAGATGATTCTTGATTTGGATTAAACTAGAGATATATGGCTACATTTTTTATGAAGAAATAGAATTTCAATTCTGTGTCTAAGAGTCTCAAAAATTGTCATGAAGTGAAGAATTGGGTGCAGTGTTGGTGTATGAATGAAAAAATTGTCTTTAGATTTTAGGGGCAAATTTGGGATTGATATAGATATATTTTGGCAAAATTTCCTTCTGTAAAGTTGTATATCTTTCTTTATCTTTCCAAGGTATACAGTTTGTAAATTTTGGACATCGGAGTCAAAAGTTATGATTCTTATAAGTGGATACGTTCTGGACACAAAAAACAGACGATAGAAATGAGACGGAAGAAAATGAGATGGAAGAAAATGAGACGATAGAAATGAGACAGAAGAAAATGAGACGGGAGAAAATGAGACGATAGAAATGAGACGAAAGAAAATGATATGGAAGAAAATGAGATGATAGAAATGAGACGGAAGAAATGAGACGGAAGAAAATGAGACAATAGAAATGAGACGGAAGAAAATGAGACGATAGAAATGAGACGGAATAAATCAGACGGAAGACAATTAGACGATAGAAATGAGACGGAAGAAAATGAGATGGAAGAAAATGAGACGATAGAAATGAGACGGAAGAAAATGAGACGATAGAAATGAGATGATAGAAATGAGACGATAGAACTGAGACGAAAGGAAAGTGAGATGATACAGAAGTCAAACGACAGAATTAGCCTTTGAGGTCTTCATGAAAATTGTAGATTTGGAAGTCCTATTTCCAATAGTCTAAAAATGAAGTTAATCCAACATCTGTAGTGAGAGTTATAGCAGTTGCTCCAAGACATATACAGTATAAGTAAAGATATGAACATGTTGGATTCTTTTGGCCATAACTTCTTCTCTAGACCTCCAAATGACTTGATTCTTAAACCATTGGATTCTTAAGACATTTTCCTACATCTCCACCAAGAATCATAGTCATATGAAACTAATGGAGAAAGATTTAGTGAAAAGAGTGGGATGGATACAGTGAGTGTGTTCTTCAATAATATGAACTGGTGTTATCTCACTGAACATACTTCAGTATTTTGATGTTTTCTGGATCAGTAGAAGTTCAAATGAGACGATTTTTGTTTTATGGTAAACTAGAAACATAGGGCTACAAATTATATGAGAAATCAAATTTTGAATAGGACTCTACGAGTTTCAAGTTTTGGATGGAATTTGAGTATAGAGTACTATCTGGAAATAAAAGCATTCCGGAGATATTGGAGTATAACTTTCACACTACTGAACCAAATTGAATGTTTTTTGTGTCATTGGAAACGTAAGACAATACAGAAGAGTCTTATAGAAGAAAGTGTTATGTTAGAATATACAAGGGTGCTTTTGGTAAGACACTTAAGTATAAAAGATATAAGGCACAAATAAAAGGGTAAATGGGACAATTCTCACTCATTAAGGGCATAAATAGAAGAAGAAGTGTTGTCTTGCTTATAAATAAAGGAGAAACGTGAATGAGAAGATTCTAGAGAAGCAAAATGAGTGGATTAGAAAAGAGATAAGAGAGAGAGAACATGAAAAAAGAAATGAAAGAGAGAAGGAAGGGAAAATAAGCTAGGGTTTTAATTTCTTTGGCCTTCAAGAGAGATTTTGAAGTTGTTCAAGAAGAGAATAAGGTAGAGAAAGAAAAGAGCTTCCATTTGAGCTAAAGATCTCTTCATTTGGTGAATAATCAAGGTATGATCAATTGAATCTTTGGATTTTTGTAAAGATTCTAGTTTATAGAGTTTAGAAAATGCTTGGGTTTGAATGTTCTAGAATCAATTTTTAGTGATTTTACATTGTGGGATTTTTATGTGGATTCTTATTGAATGAGATTTGGTTTGTTTTAGGAAATCAAGATAATCCTACCCAATATTAAGGGGAAAGACAATTGTGACTTGGATTTTTGGCAAGCAAACTAGGTGGATAAAATATTTATGGTTATTGTATAAATAGGCAATGTGCCTAAATGTGTACATATGTTTAAATTGCTAAGCTATGAATGGGAATTGGATATTTTGAGATCATGTGAGGTTAGAAAAGAGATGATGAGAAATTGAGTTATGATATAGAGTAACCAAGTGTTCTTGAAGTGTAAGCTTATGAATAAGCTAGACATATAAAACGGGTAAAAGATTGAAAGGAGCATTTAGATTGATCATGTACAAATGAAGTGTAAGTCTAAGTTAAATTAGACACCTATGAATTATGAAATGGAAATGAGCATAACATGTGTTCTAGAACATATGCCCAGGATTGTCATTGAGCATGTATTATACATGGTCCATTATTACGATTGTGCATAAATGAACGTTTTTACTTGTGTAATTATTGATGAGTGTACAATGGGGGTCTAGTATAAATAGGTTGTGCAGGTCAAGTGTCCGCATTCAGGTGTTCCCATAAATTGAAAGCAAATGCTAATCTGGAGCGTACTGTGAGTAGACCAAGTGGTCTCATTCTATTGTTTGTTCTGCTGCCTTTTTGATATTAATTGAATTCTGAATGTGTTTGATTATGTTGGGTTCCGGATAGGAGGTCCGATGATTGTGATTGTGATTTGGATATTGAAGTGCTAATTGTATGTGAATGAGATGAACTAAGTGCACGGAAATGTTTGCTAAGTGAACTCTGAATGTGATATTGCATGTAAGTTAAGTGTGAATTCTCAACTATATGTTGAATGTCGAACTACAGTCCGAGAATAAGTGACTGTGACTGAATAAGAGCATGCAATATAATTGATGCATTCCATTACATGGATGCATGCAAGATAAAGGAAGTTATGACCGGAGTCGCCAGGATAAAGAGCTTAAAGCTCGAAATGTGATTAGAGCCTCGAACTCGAGTGTGACTGTACCCGGTATCCACTAAGGGATATGGGACGTTATATGACACAGCTCGGTATCCACTAAAGGATATGAGCTAGTAAAATGGCACTCAGTCATAATGACAATAATAAATGAAAGTGAGTCTCATGTGCATTGCATATGCATAATATGAATGATTAAGTGTAATGAATATGAAGTGTTAAAGTGAATGTGAAGTGTAAAATAATGTGAAATGTGAGATGTATGTGTTATGTGAATTATGATTTATGTGATTGGGTGAGCCATCAATGATGGTCTCTCATTGAGTTCGCAAAACTCACCCAAAATTTTTAACTATTTTTCAGGGTAAGAAGAATACCTCGTTAGGTCAACGGGAGTATACTTACAGCATTCAAGTGAAGGATAGAGGTCGGGATCAGTTCGCGTCTGCATTTGTGTTTTTCACATTGTGTATTGGATTGTATATTCCACATCTTTTTGTATAAAATTGTATTTTGAAATGACACAAGTGTTTTATAATTGTGAAAGGACCCGAATGGCTATTGAAAATTGTGTTAAGTGAAATTGTTTATAAATGAATGTGGGCCCAATTTGAGTTTCGATTTCAGCATTTTGTGTTATCTATTTTCAAAAAAATATTATGGGCTTTTGAAAGATTGAGTGCTTTAGCACATCACCCTCGCAAGGCACGGACTCGGATATCACCATCGATGTCAGGTTCGGGTCATCGCAAGAGTGGGGTGCTACATTATTAATAAATTCTAAGGCCTTAATGTATGTTGAACCAAATATGTCATTAGTTCCATTAATGCTTAGATGTTTTTTTTCAATGTATGTTGAACCTATTATGTAATTAATTCTATGAATGCTTAAATGTTGTATTTGAATGTATGTTGACCCTATTGTTACTAATTTTGTATTGATTATCATTCATTATAATATTAGAATTATTGGACAAAAATATTATTTATTATTATCAACATTATTATAATTAAGTTCTTATTATCATTATTATTATTATTCTTATTATTATTAGTATTGTAACATTAGTATTATTATTATTATTATTATTATTATTATTATTATTATTATTATTATTATTATTATTATCATTTTCAAATTTTATAGTACCAGCTAGTATGTCGTAGTATTTTGGATATCGGTTGATACTGAAAGCAAAACAACGGTACCGATTAGTATTAATAGGCAGTATCGAAAGAATGAATACTATTCCGTTTTCTAGTCATTCCTTTGGTTTATATTAGTAAGTGATAATTATTAAGCATTAATATTAAACCATAAATTTTACATACGTTTAGTTCTCTACATTCGGTGTTGACGAATATAACACCGTCATGCTTCTTAGTGTGAGTGTGCAAAACGAGCTTATGGGGTGTAGGCCTCATGCCTGTAGACTTTTCCTGCATAAGAACAAAATATTATAAGTGAACTAGAATTTATAAAAATTTCGGCAAAGTTTCTTCTATTTTTATGATATTTACCCCCTTATGAACAAAAAAAATAACTCAACAACACAACCATATATGGAACCAAACATTTATAACTTTATCATTATCCATAATACACATATTTTCATTCCAAAATTCACACATCAATTTAAATTGAAATATAGCAAAGTAAAAAAATTAGAATATAAATGTAAAGTGTAAATACTTACAAGTCTCTCTGCATGTTCGTGGTGGGTAATAAATCCTCTCGTATGTATGAGAAGACTCTCTCCCCCCAGTCCTCCACATCTGTTGGTAGAATTACGCTTTAAAATAGACATTGCCTTAGGTGATGTCCAATACTACTGACAACAACTCTTTATTTGTTCAAAAATATAAGGCAATCATACACCAGCCTTATGTATCGCACTAACAAAGTCCCGATAATGCATACGTGCTCATCTCTCTTATAGTTTATTAATGACCGTGTCAAATTTAGACTCCCAAAAAAATTCTTTATGAAACAAAAGGAAAAAAATTCGATAAACACTATAACGTAATAATATTTATCTAATTAATGCATAAAAATCAATTAAAAAATAAAATAATTTTTTTGTACGTCAAACTCCTGATAGTAAAATTCCTTTGTGGGCTGAGAGATATTCTTCCATACATAACCCTCAAGATCAATCTTCTCTTTGAATTTAGATGTCATGTTTCTTAAGCGCGGTCTAGATGGAATCAACCTAATATAAAAAAATAATTTTATACCATTTTTAAAATTTAAACTATAACTTAATTATAAACATATAGTATTTTCACTTACAGGTTATTGACAATTGGGATGTGAGTTCTTTATCAGGTCCCTCAGCTCTAGGTTGGCGAGCGCCTTCTTCATCTGCATCATTTACCCCTGATATCTTTGTCGTTATATGGGTAGTGAATGATGTAAGGGTGGTGGATGGTGTAGCAGCAGGTACGGAAGGTGATGCCTCATTTGCAAGTGTAATAGCTAGAGGGGGAGGAGGTGATTCAGTTCCAATTGCAGAATATGATGCTTCACCTGGACAGTAAGTAGCTTCGAATCGTTGTTTAAACTTTGGTTGCATTATATTTTGTTTTCTCTTTGGTGACATATTTCAACCTGAAATTCATATTTGATTGAATTTTCTAGAAATATTACAATTTGAATTCAATATTTTACATAATATATTGAAAAGGAAATAATTGATTTATTAAATATAATATTAAATTATAAATATAAATTAATCGCTATCATCACTTAATTCTAAATCAAAATCATCTTCTCTTTCTAAAGAATTAGAATCAAATTCAGGCTCCTTTTTAGATCTCTGGCGCTCGTCATCCTCTCCAGATGAAATTTAACATATTCATTAAATAAATTGTTTAAAGATTCATTATCGTCATGTGTGCCAGATGCATTTATTTTATAAACATCTTCCTGAAATGCTTCATTTTCAATTCTCTATTCTCTATTTTCATGTGATTCAAAAATATCTTTAGGTTTAGCTTCGCAAACAGCCAACCAATCTTGCTTATCTCATTGTAAGCTACGAAAAAGGACATAATACACCTGGAGTGATTGCATTGTCAACACAAAAGGTTCAAATTGTCTAAATCTTCTTTGCTTGTTGATTTCAACTTGATTGTATCGGCTATGCACTTTTGTACCAACATTTGGAGTTGGATCAAACCGGTCACACTTAAATATCACACTTTGCTTTATTGGCAATACAACCTACTCAATTTGAAAGGGTACTCAATTTCAAGTATCTTATTAATTTTATCATAGTAATCCATCAATTTTTCCTATATGCAAACTCCACTATTTATTGTTGCCATGCTATGACCATGATATTCTGTATGATATTTGTATCTATTAACGAAATACACCAGACACAATTTAATAGTTCACAAAGGTCCCTATCACATATGAACTTATTCTCTATTGGATTTTTTATGGCCTACACAAAAGAAATTATCATATTAAACAATACAATGTCATTTGAACACATAAATCTTATAATTCAATCATTTCAATATTTGTAAGTGAAAACTTACATATTTTTCAAACCATCGAGGAAAGTGTCTTTCAGCTTCTTTATTGAAATCATCCTATGTTTTTTCAGGCATTAGCTTGAGTAACAATTCCTCATATAATCTAAAAACATTATTATGTATTTCAGTTATGAATAACACTAAATTTCAAAACCCAAATAATCAATTTCAACTTACTGTATGAAAGGTTGAACATCTTAATAGTTCAATAAAATCTAACCATGAGCAGCCTCAATTTCTTCCTCTATTAACATTCTTCTTATTGAATGTCTATATCTTCGTCCAGGATATGTGAAAAATGGATAAGGTACCATTAGCATCACTCATTCCTCCCCAATCATCATTATGAGGAACTTTTCTTTCTCTTGTGTGAATATGAGGCTCAAAATAATATGAACAAAATGTACTAGCTTCCTCTACTAAATAAACATTACATATCAAACCTTCAGTTCTAGCCTTATTTTTGACATTTTTCTTTTTAAGTGATACAAAACCTATATTAGTGAATAGAGTTATTACAATTTAGTTGTTAAAACATGTTATTACTTCAATTAAAATCATTTTTGTTGAGTTATCTCTCAAATGGATACATCTATCGATATTGAACTAGACCGACTAATTTTGCCTCATATGTTAAATGCATAGATAAATGCTCCATATAGTCAAAGAAACTTGGAGGAAAAATCCCTTCTAACTTGCAAAAAATTACTGGATTTTCATTTTCTAGTTTTTCCATTTCAGCAAACTTGATTTCAAATGATGTTAAACTTTTGAAAAAAATTAATTCTATTATTACTTCCTAAGCCTTATTCGATAGCAACTCCCAAAATGTAATTGGAATTAGCCTTTGCATAAACACATGATAATCATGACATTTCATCCCAAATAATTTTTACTTCCTCAAGTCCACACACCTTACCAAGTTTGAAACATAACCATTGGGAAATTTTAGACTATTCAACCATTCATATAATATTTCTTTTTATTTTTTGTCCAAAGTGTAATATGCTTTCAGATATTTACTGATGCGAGGATCTTTACATAACTCATTCCTTTTAGAAAAAAGTTTTAAATCAGTTCGTGATTTTGCATTTTTTCCTCCCTTCAATATTCATTATGATATTGAAAAAATTGTCAAAAATATTTTTCATCATGTATCACATTTAGATTATGACATATCAAATTAGTTTTCCAATATAACAAATCCCAAAAGATGCTTCACTTTCTTCAACCAAAGTTTTTACTAATGCTTGTATTAACTTCATCAGCTTCAAATTCTAGAACTTTCAACAAGCCTAATTCCTCAATCTTCTACAATATCTCTTCACCAGCTTCGTGAGGGGGAGGAGGTGTTTTTACTATCCTATTCTTAATAAACATTTGTTTATTGCATCTAAATAGATCATCTGGAGGAAGAAATTTCCTGTGGTTGTCAAACCAACATGTTTTGCCCCCATTTGGAAGATAAAACACATCAGAATCATTGTCATAATAAAGACAAACACCAATTTCCTTGCCGTGCTCCATCCAAAAAACATGATGTATGCTGAAAAAATCACTAATAAACTACATCAAAGATGTTCTCAACATAAAATTTTGTTTTAAAGACATCATATGTCTCAACACGATATTCTTAAAGATGTTGCAATTAAGATATTAATGGTTGTAAGAATACATCAATTTTATACTTTAGATTTGTAGGTCCTGGCACAATCACTATCAAGAACATATATTCCTCTTTCATACACATCTATGAAGGAAAATTATAAGGAGTAATTATGATTGGCTATGATGAATATTGCTAGCCAGATTGACCAAAGTTGGAATCCACTTGTCTACAATCCTAACTAAACATTTTGACTTTCAACTGCAAACTCATAATAGGTGTCATTGAAATGTATTGATGCTAGTGCATCTGATTGATGACTCATTATTCCTTCTTCGTGTTCGTGTTCATTATGTCATCTCATGTAAGATGCAGTAACATCAAAAGTATATAGTCTTTGAATTCTCAGAGTTAGCGTGAAATAATACATCCGCTTCTAGGGTACTAATTTCTGTTTCATAAAACATTTTCTAGGATTGAACCTAGATTGACCACAAAATTTGCACTCTTGTAATTCCATATCATCTCCCTAATACGATGTACATTTCAATTTGCAGCAATCAATCTTTTCAATAGGCAAACCAAGACCCCTAATAAGTTTCTTCATATTGTAAAAACTATCAACTATTGTATGATCAGGAGGCAATGATTCATTATAACGTCCAAGAATTTTATAAAAAATACGATAAAAAATATGGCCTTCAGACTTTATGTTCAATATTCAAGCAATTGAAGACAATTGAGTCATTATCTCACAATTTGGCCATAATTCTTAGTCAGCTGAGTTTAGTACGTCAAAAAACTATTTTACATGTGGGTTTAGTTCTTCTTTAAGATTTTCTATATTTTCCTGAAAGGTATAACTGACTGCATCATAAACCATTTGCATAAGGCTTTTCATTTGCATCCACATTATTTTTTCTAAATCCAATCCCCCCTTTAAACTCATTTAAGTTTACAGATGATTATTCTTGATTACCCCTTGAGGTGTTACAAATCAATGGCACCCCATTTCGTGTCCACTTAATATAATTTGGGACAAACTCTTTTATCAGCAAATGCCCATTTACTTCAGCAATAGGAAGGAAATGAATGTGTTTGCACTTTTTACATGGATATCTAATCTTTGGGTCATCCAATATGCAGGTTAAAAATATGCATAATAAATAAATGCTTCAACTCCCTCAATAAATTTAGGATTAATGAAACCACCAGCTATTAATCATCTATACATCCAAAATCTATCAACATTACTCATTTCTACAAAACTGTTAATTTCAAACAGTGATTCCATAGTTAGTATGCTTCATGTTCCCCAAAGTTTACAAAACATCTAAACTTTATATAACATCCCCTAAGTATTATCCAATTGAATTAATCACCTACAATTGATTTCAAAACTATGGTATGTGGCATTGTTTACACTTGTGAATCAAGAAAACAAGTTGTCATTGTGCCTCTTAGGCTTGTGGAATTTTTAGAATTCGATCAATATGCAGACTTTGTGTACATTTAACATGATTCAAATGTTAAAGAGTCTTCTTTGTTCATAAATCAATACATAAACTTCCCATTCCACCAGCTCTCCTATTTGATGGAATTGATAATTGGAATTCCTAGTTTCTAATATAATAGAGTTTCTCTTCATAATCTAGAGGAGCACAAACCTATTGAAAATGCACATATACCATATAGTTATAATACAATAGCTTGTATTAATTCCTATTTGTTTTACAGTTGAACTTAAAAGTGTTAGTATATAAAGACATGAAGCTACTTTTAACTATTAGAGTTTTCTTTCTATTAGTGAAACTATAAACAATAACATTTAAGCCGCAAAAGCTCAAGTGCCAAATAGCAATTCCAATAAGAATTTTACCAATTCTAGCATAAATCAATTAAAACCTAAGAAAAATACTAGCAAATTAAGCAATGTAAATTTTCAAAATTGTGGTAAGGTTTATAATGATTTCTCAACTACTTAAAGTATGAAGAAGTAAAATAAATTACTAGAACACAAGAGACTAAAGATTCAGCCATCTCCAAATTCCTAGAATTATGTACATTAATATTGTGTAATATTTAGTTGATTTGTTTTTTAGATAAAGTCACTTAGAGTATATAAATAGGTAGATATATATAACATTATATACACACACAAAATAACACTTCTACATTTCTTCTTCGTTCTTTATTTCGGTAGCAACTCATCCAATATCCTATATTAAAGTTCTTCAAAACCCCTAAAATCATTCATTTGTCAATCCCATCACAAAACAAATATACGTTCATACCACAAACTATAATTTGGATTAACAATACTTAAAATTTAAAGCAACAAACCGAAGTTCGTACCACAAACAAGTTTCAATTGGTGCAGGCCATTTACATTAAAAATGCAGCAAGTTCAAATGGGAGGTTCAAACCATAAATAAATACCCAAATTAAACCAAGTACAAAAAAACATAGTAAATAACAAAACCCACTTACCTCAACCGACATGCAGAAGAAGTCAGTGAAGCACATGAAGGAAGAAGATGACGGAGCTAAAGTGAACTGACAATCAAAGAAGATAATGATAATCAAAGCAGTACATAAAACGCAGTAACGAACAAAACTCAATGACATCATTAAAAACTATTAAAGAATAAAATGTTACCTCAACCGACAATTAAAGGAAGACAAAGATAGTGACATGCGATGGTTGAGCAACGACGACGAGCAACGGTGAGGAGAAAAGATGGTTAACTATACATGAAAACAGAAGATCATCGTTAGATGATATATTGTACATCTTCAATTTCTCACGTTATATTAAAAAATAGTTAGGAAATACTAAAGTACGTAGACAGGAAATCCTAAAGTAAGCTAGATAGGAAATCCTAAAAGCTAGAATGAAGTTCCAATTGATAGAATTAAAAACTTTTAAATAAATAATCTTCATATGGTAACTTTAGTTAAGTGTTTTCTCATATTAGTTTATGGACTTAGATCATCTCATCATGATTTAAACACCAAAAAATTTAACAAATTAACTCATAATCGTGCTATATATTCTCATATTAGTATAAATGAGTGATGCAACGCCTAATATTAAGTATATGTAAAATGGCAATTTAGCAATTATAAAAATGTTAAAATGTATGGATTTAAAGGCTTGGACATATAAGCATGGACCTTATCTAAAAATCAACTCTAAATAACTTTTCAAAAAACTTCCAAAAGTAAAATTCAATAAGGACAGGATTTATGGACCTTTCTAAATAAGAAAACAAGTCAAAAGCCCTTTCAAGAGTAAAAAGTTGATAACTTCCACTATACTTTCACAACTACTTTATATGTATTTATTTAGAACAGCTAGAGTTGCTAGTCCAAGTCAAAAAATTTATGTTTTTATCATAGTTGACAACTTTAGTAGATTTACTGGTGTTTTATTCTTAGCTAAAAAACTTGAATGCTTTAGGGAATTTTTTTAAATTTTTAAAGAGGGTTCAAAATGAAAAAAAAAACTCTCTATTACATCTATGAATATAGTAAGAAGTTCGAGAATGAAAGATTTGAAAACGTTTTATAAGGATAATGGTATCTTTCATAACGTTTCTAATAGAAGATCCCCTCAATAAAATGGGCTTGTTGAGAGGAAATATTGGACTTTGTAAGAAATAGTTAAGACTATGATAAATGAGTATGATCTCCCTATATATTTTTGGGCAAAAACTATAGCTACAACATGTTACAGTTTAAATAGAGTTTACATAAGACTAACTTTGGATAAAACCTTTATGAGATTTGGAATGGGAAGAAGCCAAAAATTAGTTACTTTAAAGTTTTTAGATGTAAATGCTACATTTGGAATACTAAAGATAACTCAAAAAGCTTGATTCAAATGTGGATAAAGGAATTTTTTGGCTATTCCTTAACTAGCAAAGTATACAGGGTATTTAATAGGAATAGTTTTATTATTAAAGAGTCTTTACATAGTATGTTTGACGAATATAACCCTATTGTATCTAAGAAATTTCTTAAAGATGATGATGTAGGTATATCTAAGGAGTTAGAGCAATTAGTCCTTGAAGAAAACAAGAGTGCTCACTAACACACCTCTCATGAGCATATTGTCGAACCAAATGAGGGAGATAAGAAGGATTAGGAGCTCCTAAAAGTTTGGAAATTTAATAAGAATCATCCTACAAATTAAATTCTAAGTGATGTTTAGTAAAAGTAATCGCTAGATATCATCTTATATACTTATCTCATCTTGCTTTCATTTCTCAAATTAAACCTTCTAAAAAAAACTCTTAGTGATGGAAGTTGGGATCTTGCTATAAATGAGGAGTTAAACTTATTTGAGATGAATAAGATGTGGACTTTAATACCTAGACCTAGAGATCATCAAATCATAGGCACCAAGTGGGTCCTTAAATACAAATTAGATTAATCAAGTACCATTATGAGAAATAAAGCTATATTGGTGGCAAAAGGGTACAATATAGACTTGGGCATAGACTTTGAGGAAAAATTTGTTGTAGTGGCTAAATTAGAAGGTATTAGGCTCTTACTTACATTTGTTTCCTATATGAAGTTCAAATTATTTAAGATATATGTTAAAAGTGTTTTTATAAATGTTTTTATTCAATAAGAAGTTTATGTTGATCAACTTCTCAGGTTTGAAAAACATAATGCACTTAACTATGTTTACAAACTTTCAAAGGCTCTATATGAGTTGGAATAAGGTCCTAAAGCTTTGTGTGATAATTTAAGTGCATTATTTTTAAAATGATTTCTTTATAAGTAAAGTTGACACTACACTCTTTACTAAGTGTCAACTTTACTAAAACACACAAGCATGATATTTTGATTGTTCAAATTTATGTTGAAATGACATTAATTTTGGTGCCACTAATAGGAGTATATGGAAAGATTCGTCCAAACGTATAAGTAAGAAATTAAAAAAGAATGATCGGAGAGTTTAGCTTCTTTCTTGAACTCCAAATCAAGTATTAAAAAAAAGGAAGGTAGTAAATTAATCAAAGAACCCTAAAAAATTACTCAACTGCTTCATAATAGATTAAGCTAAACCATAAAGGACATCTATGAGCATCACAACAAAATTGAATAAAAATGAAGAGGGCAAGCTAGTTGATGTCAAGCTCTATTGAGATATGATTGATAGTTTGCTTTATCTTACCATAAGTAGGCCAATTATAATGTTTAGCATATGCTTATATGCTAGACTTTAATCCATTCTTAAAGAATCCCACCTTTTAGTCATTAAGTTCATTCTTAGATATTTGTGTGGTATTATGTCATTAAGACTTTGGTATGCTAGGCATACTTTTGTTAAATTAATTGGTTATTCAAATGCGAATTATGCCAGTAGTCTTTGGGATAGAAATAATACATATGATACTTGGTAATTCCTAAGACATGTATTAGTCTTATAGTTTAGTAAGAAATAAATTTGGGTTGCCTTATCAATTGTGTAAGTCAAATATATGGCAATTAGTGATTGTTGTGCACAAATCCTATGGCATAAACAACAACTTAGAGACTATGGAATGGACCTTACGAAGATACCTATTAAGTGTCATAATACTGGTGCTATTTATCTTATAAAAAACCTCATTCAACACTTTTGAAATCATGTAAAAAAAAGGGATATTAAGTTAGAATTCATGGATACACAACATTTTTACTAAAACTATGAGTGAGAATAGATTTTGCAAAATTAAAAGAGTATTAGGGATAATTGTTGGAACTTGTTTTGCTAAGTGACTCTATTGTTGTTTTTATTTACCTTGATTGATTTTTCATGATTTATTATGTGGTTTAATGTTTAAATTTAAGTTTTAAGGTTGATTTTAGAGTTAACAAGACATACAGGTCAACTAATACCTTAGTGTGGTCAACTAGTGTTCTCAAACATCCATTGCTCTTACTCTCCAGTGAGTTAGATAGTTGTTTGATTTCTTATTTAGTCAACTATATAGTCATATATGTTTAACATTCAAACCTATATTAAAGTTCCTAAAAACCCTTAAAATCATTTGTTTATCAATCCCATCACAAAAAAAATACATAAAGAAAAATAGAAAAATCCAACCAAAAATGGGGTGAGAACATGAAAAGTAAAGAGAACTTAATAAATTCAGGGAGTATCAATGAAATAACCCATTGACAAAATTCAGATATCTAGAACTATAATTCAAACACATCCTATATTAATTCATTAGTAAACCCAACTTTAAGAATGTAACAACCAAACACAACCAATAAGAAAATGCAATGATGATAGAGATCAACAATACTTAAAATTTAAAGCTAATAATTTAGATTACCAATACATAAAATTTAGATTAACAATACTTAAAATTTAAAGCCATAAATCGAAGTTCAATCCATAAACAAGTTTCGGTTGGTACAGGTCATTTACATTAAAAATGCAGCAAGTTCAAATGGAAGGTTCAAACTAAAAACAAATACCCAAATTAAACCAAATATACAAAAACTTAGTAAATGACAAAATCCACTTACCTCAACCGATAAGCAGAAGAAGTCACTAAAGCACGTGAAGAAAGAAGATGACAGAGTTAAAGTGAGATGACGACAAAAGAAGATAACCAAAACAAAGAAACGAAGACAATGACAATCAAAGTAGTACACAAAACACAATAATAAACAAAACTTAACGATGTCGTAAAAACAATCAAAGAATAAAATGTTAACTCAACCGACGATTAAAGGAAGACGACCACGTGACATACGATGGGTGAGCGACAACGAGGAGAAAAGGACGAACAACGACAATGACCACGATGATGAGCGACGGCGAGGAGAAAATGAGGGGGGAAGGTTCGGGATGGGTTTAACCCTGAACGAATCGTTTTCAATTTATTTAAAACAATTAAGCTGAAGCTAACGAAGGAGTGGTTAGACCTTCAAAAAATCACCAATGGAATATATTATCATTGGCAAATCCCGACGCTTGATTATTGAACTAAGCATTTCTGCGTAAATTTATTGACAGAGCGGTTATACCATTAGAAATTCACTGATGGAACATAAATCTGTCAGTAAACCCCTGACACTAGTTTATTGCGGCAAGCGTTCCAACCTAATTTACCTATGAGTATGACTTTTTTGTTGCTATATTCCATCAGAAAGTTTTTTCGGAATATTTTCTCTCCACCTTTACCAATTAAAATTTTTTCCATCGCAAAATGAAATTTTTCGCGACAGTATTACTGGAGGATATTAATTTTCCGTCTCTAACTAGCTACGGTATTTATTCTTTCGGTAATTTTTTGTCGGTAATTTATGATTTTCTTGTAGAGTGATCAAAAGAATTAGAAGGTATCATGATCAACTATAGATCGAACAGTGACCCCTCCAGCTTTCTTTCAACTATCGGACATTTCTATTGACCAATGAATAGATCATGACCGAAAACTTTTAGATGAATCTCAAACTTACAGATTTATGGTCTGACTACATCCACTAAAATGGCATATGATCAGAAGAGATGATTGAAGTTTCCATAGCAGGTTTATTAATATGAATCAGATCAACATGATCTATATGATTTTTATTTTGTGTTTTGTAACAAGTACAAACCTCCGTCACCTTTCAAATCCGACCTCTTCATGTTTCAATCTTATGTCCAAGATACTAGATTTTATATATATCATCATGCAGGGTTGATGATGATCAAATGACTATATAGTATCTACTCAAATCAACTTTACAATGGGTAGGAAAGTCGAAAATCCCGACAAGATATCAGTTTTGAAGCAATTCGCACAGGCAAACATCATGGTGAGGCTGCTTTACAACCTGTGAGCTTTCTTACTAAGTTAAATGTATATGGCAGCGTTCTCGATCCATGAAAATAGAACTACACCTTCCCGTCTGACGATGGTCGATGTTTATCTACTTTCATCGTCGAAGACGATTTAGACACAGAATTGGTACCTTTGGAGCTAGGGAGACGAAGTTGGGGTAGGGAGCTTCTTAGGAAGCATGTGTTCCCAATGCCCTTTACACAATCTTGATGAATCTGAAAGAACAATGAAAGCTAAAGTATGACGAGCAGGAACTTTGACCTCCAAGAAGCTAACATGTTAAGAAATGAGGGGATGCCTTGAGAAGGGCCTATCCTCGGCATTTCAAAACAGGCAGCTTTAGAGGATCTGTGGCAGCAGACACGTTGAGTAATGTAAGGAGACAAGTTGTCTGTTTGAGGAAAGGCAGACAATGTGTAATTTTGATAATAGCAAACTGTTGAGATTACTTATGGTGAAATTGTACTTATCCAAGAACACGTCATAGCCCACCATGTGTTCTCATTTTCTTTCCTGAATACAATATCCTATACCTCGTTACCGTACATATGATCAAAGATAAAGCGTTTCCACTACACAATACGGTGACATGCAAGATTGTTTAGGCCAGTTGGATGATCAATCCCTAACGAAAGATTTCATGATAAAAAAACAATTAGTTCCAAGTTCTGAAAGATGTTTAAACATCTCAAACAAATACACTTGATTCCCTCATTCATTTACGGCAAGATTACAACATGAATACTCAGCCAAACTCACAAGGATCGAGCACAAGTATTCTCTTACGCGTAAATCGTGCATTCTACAATTTCACTGAGAATGGTGGTAAAATAATGACAGAGCCTAGGAAAAGACACCAAATAGGTCACACTGAACTTGAACCCTCTTTGGTGACAGCATACACTAGCTATTAAATTTTGAAGTCTAACCACGGATGACATTGTATTCAAATAATAGCCGGCATTATCATTTCTGTCTCGGCTGGACGCCATAAAGTCTTGTGAACACAAAGCAGCCCCTCGCCGTCTTTCGTGAAAATCATGCGGATTTCCCACTGCAGGGACTTAACAATGTTTTCTATCTCACTGATTGTTTCACCATTATCACGCACCATCAGCTTTCCTTCTGGCCTCAATATCCTATCAACTTCTGCAATTACAGCCACTAAGCTACACCTGTAGCCAGAGAAAAAATTAAAAAAAGAAATCAAACAACACAGGACTTCTTTAGACACTGAATTGGAAAGAGAGATGATAGACGATAGCAACACCTCTTTTTTAAATCGGAGAAGAGATGGTCAGCATGAAGAAGATCATAAGTTCTGGGATAGGTATTGAATGATTGACACCAATCGTGATATATGCCAAATAAACCACGCTCGTAAATTATTGGAAGTGTGTCTGGAGAGTCAACAGGGACTACGTTCATAACCCATACTTTTAAGTCTTTCAGAGCTGCAGCAAACCTAAAACATGGACGTGTATTAGCAAATGCATTTAGCATGTGAATGATGGCCAAAGTTAGAGATAAAAGTAGGATACAAGGCTGAGCCCATGACGCTCATGAAACAACCAAACACATCTGTAACACAAAAAAGCATATTCACCCAGGGGAAACATAAGGTTACTAATTGGATATTTTGCACGTCAAAATTGTAAAGCTATAGTTCTGCTTCCTGAAAGAATCAGATACATGTACCCTCTTGCATGAGTAAATTAAAACATTCTTAAATTTCTTACCCTCCATATACAGCTCTCATGTCCATCACATTCCTCACAAAAGACCAATTTATTCCCATCCCATTCAGATAAGACTGGGAGACAACAGTTTTCCAATGTTTGTAGTCATTGCTGAAATCCTCTTGAGCAGCTTTACCATATACTCCAACCTGAGATTTCAGCCAATAAGGTGGTTTCTCCAACCTTAGTGGCCACATCTCAGGCCAGCGAGACCCACGCTCTGACACACCTACAGGCACTTTATGCATGCATGCATCAAGAGGCACATTCCTGAAAAAAACAATGTTGGTGTAAAAATTATACCATCTCTGCAGTGTACTAATGTCTTCATAAATTATGCACATGAAACTTGTGAATATCAAACTTTATACAAACACATTTCAGGTTCAATGTCACATCAATGAGAGTGCTTGGGCCCATAAGGAAAGCCTGAACGCCCTTTCTTAAGGGAATTAATGGAGGTCTTGTTGCTAGATTTAGTCACATTACTAGAACAACCATAGATTGTCCCTATAATTATGCTTAACATGGAAAAATCAGAGTTACAAAATCAAGACAGTTGACTAAGATGAAAGAATGTTGATAGCACAGTGAAGATTTTTCCTCTGTTCAAGATGTGGTTGAACAAATTATTAAATATGAAAATGCAAGCTTAGGTAGATAAAATCATGGTGAATGAAAACATAAGATCATTATGCTAATCCCTGAAAGTATGACCAAAACTAGTCCTCCTCTTCTCAGATACTTACATCTAAAGATTTAAGGCCCCATACTGTTTGGACACTGAAAGCAGTGTGCGACCCCAATGAGTTACAGGAACTTGATAAAAATTTATCACAAATAATTCTTATAAAAAAAATGGACATGAAAACTAATGGTCAATGACAGTCTATTCATCGAGTTAAAAGAAGTACCAGGCCGCATTGGGATCATCAGTATCACTACACAGAGGAGGCTCACGTTGTGTTCTCTTGTCATAACACTCATTGGAAGTTGGCTTCCTGTATATCGCAGCTGCCACACCATTTAGCTTGTCTTTTTTAATCACCACTAGATGCCAGCACATTGACTTTGTTAGTTCGGACATTGCTGCCATCAGTTACCACCAAGAAAAGAAAAGAAACTATGTTAAACTCTCATCCACAAACTGTGGATCTTAAAGTTTATATAAATTTGGAAAGTTATATAACTTGTTCAATGATACTTCTACCTTTCCAAATGCCAATATCTTCTGGAAGTTTCTGATATACAGGAGTTGCAGACCAGACAAAGTAACCACCCGGTCGCAACACCCGATTGAGCTCCAAAAGAAGTTTGCCACCTGAAAGAGAACCCTAAATAAACATTTGATATAGAAAACAAACTCAACTATGAGGTTACTTTCGTAGATGCAGATCACCTTCTATATGCCAAGGAACCCGACAGCGGGCACAGTGGATGACATCAAAAACTGAACTGGGAAAAGGTAGTCTCTTGGTGCCCATAACTGCTGATATGGCTGGGATTCCCCTTTCAAGAGCAAATTGAACTTGAGCTTCATGCTCATCCTTGGGAGCAAATGACATTGCAATAACATCCCTTTCAAACAGATAACCTCCAAAGCTAGCAACACCACATCCAACATCTAAAATTACACGGCTTCTTTTTCCCCAAGCAATATCTGGAAAAGACTGTTCCAGACCACAAAATTAAATTCCAATTACACATTTCAATACTATACTGCTAACAGTGTAGGAATAAGTGGTTTAGTAAAGCAAAAAAAGATGGGGTAGGGACATCTTTTATCACTAAGTGAATACACAGGTAATGGATAAAAACCTCCTAGATTGCCCACTAGTTTATGCATACAGATTAAAGATGCATGACATATAATATGACAAATGAAAAAGGAACTCATATTTAAACCGTATTTACCAATATTTCTAGAGAATCCAGGACACTAATCAAATATATATTAGTGATTATTTGAAGATTATGATTGATGAACACGAAATAAAGGATAAACCACCTACATTTTGAACAAAATCTATATAGTGAAGAGCTCCATGCTTAAACTGAGTTCCACCTCCAGGAAATGTTAAATATTCACCGGTAACTTTAACCCAATTCTGGTGCCCCTTAACCTCTGCAAGCTTTGTGTGAGGAACATTATAGTACCATATCTGTCTCAGTCATAAAAAGGACAAATTTTAGCAAAGGTAAACTAGAAGGAGGTTCCACTGGTTAATATATGAAGTTTTTACCTTTTCCCTGCTTTTAGGCCATTTAATAGAACGCCTATATCCTTTAGGTACCGGAACAAGACAAGTAGGAGCTTCTTCAGGACAGTGCCTTTCACGATGCTCATAATGCTTTCTGCTAGGAAGCCTTCTAATAGTTTGCCAATTGTCAAGACATGGGATGTAATCTGGCCCAGCAGTGGTATTGCAAAGTTTCCAGCCTCGACCATATTGGTCCTTAGACATTAATGATTGCTGAGACTTCTTCTCATTTTGAGACTCCACCGCTTGGGTTAACCACGCCCCATTTTGAGAATTGGTTTCACTAAGAAGTTCTGATTGCGCACCTGCAGGAAAAACATTCATAGAACCCTGATCCTTCTTTTTAAGTTCAATGCTATTGTTATTTTCATTTTGTTCGACCAGACTAACATCTTTTTCTTCCTGCGCATTTTCAACATCATCTGTTGACTCCACCTTGCTATTCCCCTCATCCAACTCAGATTTACTTTCACCTGAGCTCTCCTCTGATTCCCTCCACTCATTTTTATTTGATTCTCCATCTTCTGGCTTCCCATTCCCACCACCATCTTCGTCATCTACCTTTGATTCCTCTTGAGACACAGTCTTCTCATTCTGGTTTTGTTCAACCACATTCTTCAGCTGAGTCCCATTCTGAGTGCTCTCTATCGCAATATCTTCATCATTGTTATCCTTAACTGCACCCTTTGTCTCCTTTTCAGTTAAATTTTGGTCATCTTGGGCATCAGATGGGTTTACATTTTGAGAATCATACGTGCTTTCGGTTTCTGTGGTTGCATACCCCGCTAAATCACCTGAACTGTCTTCAAATTGCTTAGAGTTTCTTTCACTAACCTTTTTCATCGAAGAATTTGCAGTTTCTTGGGATGGTATGTCTGAATTCTGACTTGGAATTACAGAAGATGACATTAGCATCCAAATACCAACTATACAAAGGCCAACAAACACAACAATGGTGACTGCAGAACAGTAGTTCGTTGACTTCCTTCCATCAACACGGGAATATCTCCCCACAGCCATATCTTTCTTGGTAAAGATGTTCCAAGCTACATATACCTAGATTGGAAGGGATAGAATAAAAACAGCAAAATTTTAATGGTCCAACAACATATTTGAGCTAAGAAAGAATGATAACACGAAATCTTAATTGACTTAAAGTTGAATGAAACTGAAAACTAGCAGAATATAAAATGGAGATGAAAAAGGTCAAGATTAAGTTTCAAATAGTCTTCTCTTAGTTTCCTTTCTTCAGCACAGCATCAGACAATGAGCAAGAAACCTTGATCTAAACAATAATTTCATGCCTACCGGAGTCTTTGAACATTCAAGAGCTGGCACTAAGAGGAAATAAGCCTAAAAATTTGGCCAAAATTAGCCAATTGACAAAATTTCTTTATTCCGATGCAATTAAGAGAAGCAAGCAAAAGTATCCGATGATACGATACTCGAAACCACAATACCAAGCCATTACAGTAAGATCTTTGAAGACGCTGAGCATTCACTTGAAGGAAAGTGATGCCTTTTACCCTTGCCGGTGCTAAATCAAAGAACGAAAACAAGATCCGATGACACTAACTACAGTTCTTCTAACCTAACAATGGAAAAAACGAAAGGAAAAAATAAAGCAAGTCTCTTTCCATATATGTTTAGTTAGGAAGTTAAACGCCAATTATAAAGGGGACAAATAACACCAACAATACATGCAATTGCGGTTAAGAGGAAAAAAGGAAAAGGCTTTGGAACTCAATTACTAGTTCACATGTATCCAAAGACGACAATTCTAAAACAACTAAGTCACATTCAGGACCAAACCAGCAAGAAAGAATTCATCTCCTAGCTTACAAGTAAAGACGCGGAAAGAGAAAGTCAACAGTTCCGAGTAAAGCTAAGAGCTTTCCGCAACATTAGAGCAACATGCACCGAGAACAAGATGGGAAACATATTTCGCTATAGTGGGAAAAGACAGAAGAGGATAGATCAACTAAAATGACAAGAAGAAACTGAAAATGGGAAATAAAAGATACCTTTTTCTTGCTGGAAAATATTGATTATTTGGATCTAAATATAGATGAAAGCATACAGCTATACAAAAATAATATATGCTGGATCGATGCTTTGCAAGTGTGTAAAAGGCCTGAAGATAGGAGCTTCACTGGGACTTGCTTTTCAAGTGCAAGTAGTGAGCTTTATGAATAGGGAACAGAAAGTCAAGTTGAGAAGAGGAAGTGGAAGTCCAGTAGCCAAAAACAGAGCAGTGCAGTGGAGTCGTAACCGTTGAAACTAGTTCAAGCTTCAAAAACATGCTTTCGATGATAGGAATTAGGAATGGTAATAATTGTGAATCATTTTAAAATATCAGCTTATCTGCCTGCATTGTATGTATTCAATATTCTTGCTTAGTGGCATTACAAGTTACACTCGAATCGTTGTTTTGTCCAAGATCATAGCCATAATTAAAGCCTTTAAGCAAGCAGACAGAGAATTACTGAATTAGGCATGGGCTTGGATATGAGAAACGATACGATACGCCGACACTTTCTTTTACAGAGATTCAAACAAACAACTCATATGTAGGCCCTCAAATCCTCTGTAGGAGTAGGACAGTGGACATGGACCCAAAGCATGTTGTTTTCCGCACGTTCAACACGGAACATATGAAACAATTGCAACAGACTTGTTAAGAGAGAGAATATACGTCTCACTCTATATTTTTCATTATTAGTAAAACTCAAGATGAAAGTTTTAAATAGCATCTGTACAAAAGGAAGGTAGTTTTCTTTCTACGAAAATATCTAACTGTAAAAACTAACCGTAACTATAAAACTAATAATCTTGACATATAATCTTTACATCCCCCTTAAGTTGGACTTTGATAAAAATCAATCAAAGCCAACTTGGACAACAAACGATGAAACACAAGAGTAGACAAAGGCTTGGTAAAAATGTCGGCAACCTGCAAAGAAGAAGACACATGTACCGGAGAAATAAAACCCTGCTTGTACAGATTCCGAACAATATGACAATCGATGTCAAGATGTTTCGTTCTTTCATGAAACACAGGATTGCAGGTGATATGAATGGCAGATTTATTGTCGCAATGAAAAGAAATCGGTAAAGAAACAGAAATCTTCAAATCAGCAAGCAAATAACTAATCCATTGCAATTCACACATAGCTGAAGTCATAGCTCTGTACTCTGTCTCAGCTGAGCTTCGAGAGACAGTATTCTGACGTTTGGTCTTCCAAAAAATCGGATTGGTGCCCAGAAATATACAAAAACCAGTCAACGACTTTCGGGTTGAAATACACGTAGCCTAATCCGCGTCGGAATAAGCCTGTAAAGACAAATCCGAACCCACAGGAAAGTGAAGACCTAAAGACGGGTTACCTTTGAGATACTTCAGAACATAAACAGCATGACGAAGATGAACTTCCCGAGGAAACTGCAGAAACTGACTAAGTTGTTGAACACAGTAAGTGATGTCGGGTCGAGAAAAACCCAAATACAACAATCGCCCAACAATGCTGCGATATTGCTGAGGGTCCTCCAAAAGTGGGCTACTATCACATCAAGAATCACCACCCTTCGGAAAGGCACACGCTAGCTTAGATCCAAGGAGACCCATATCTGTTAGCAAGTCTAAAACGTATTTTCGCTGATTTAGAAAAACACCTGTAGAATCACGAATAAGCTCCAAACCAAGAAAATATTTAGCCTCCCCTAAATCTTTAATGGTGAATTTCGCATGAAGTGCAGATTTCAACCGAGTAATAGTAACAACAGAATTCCCACTGACAAGAAGATCATCTACGTATACTAGAAGCATTAAGAAGCAATCATTCTTGCAAAACACAAACAAACAGTTGTCATGCACACTCTATTGAAAACCAAAATCGAGAAGAAAACCTATGAGCTCTGCGTTCCACTGTCATGAGGCCTGTTTAAGCCCATATAAAGATCGGAGAAGCTTACAGACCTATCCCTTACTTGCCTTAGTATATCCTTCTAGCGGTACCATATAAACATCTTCATCAAGATATCCATGTAAAAACGCGTTATTGACATCCAATTGATTTAAAGCCCATCCTCTGGCTGCCGCAATAGCCAGAAAAATCCTCACCGTTACAACCTTTGCCACTGGCGAAAAACTATCATTGTAATCTTCACCGTAAATCTGATTGTACCCCTTGGCCACCAGACGAGCTTTATGCCGGTCTATCGTCCCATCCGACCTGTACTTCAACTTATAGATCCACCTGCTACCAATAGCAGTCTTTCCAGTCGGCAACGAAGTAAGATCCCAAGTATGATTGTTTTCCAAAGCCTGTAATTCGGACTCCATAGCTTGAACCCATCGAATATCCTGACAAGCCTCTCGGAAACTTCTAGGTTCCTTGGCAACATCCATATGACAGAGGAAATCCTCCATATCTGCAGTCAGTCGAGTATTAACAGAGTAAGGAAAAGTAGCAGGTAGATGAGGCGAAGTATGAGATTGGATATCCTGGGTTTGATTCACCACATAATCATTTAGCCATGACGGTGCCCTCCTAACACGAATGCTTCTACGACCTTCTAGAAACTGAGAAGAACAAGGCAACACATCTGGATGCGCGTCTGGTAGTGGGCGTGGTAATCGAGGCACTACAGATATTGGACTGCCTCTACGGCCTTCTGGAAGTTGAGAAGAACGAGGCAACACAGCTGGACTCACGTCTACAGATATTTGACTGCTTCTACGACCTTCTGGAAGATGAGAAGAATGAGACAACACAGCTGGATGCATGTCTGATATTTGGCGTGTTAGACGAAGTTCCTCAAGATTCGTGCCACAACGTTCCTTACGACGCCGTTCAATATCCACCGTCTCTTCCACACGAGACTCTATAGTATCCTCTGACGCTTCCACACGAGACCCGTCAATATCCTCTGGCTCTTCAATATTCATGTCCACCCGAGTCCCACCACCTCGAGGAACACACGGAATATCTATACCCTCAGTCAAAACAGGAAGAAGTGGAATAGGCGTGCCCGTATCATCGAGAAACTGATCCCCTGCACAAGGAAATAAATCTTCATGAAAAGTAACGTCCCTAGAGACGAATACCTTTCCTGTATCTAGATCATAAACCTTATAACCTTTGACGCCAGCAACAAAGCCCAGAAATAGACATTTAGAAGCTTGAACACCAAACTTATCCTTCTGCGGCTTAGTGTTTGTGGAATAAAACAAAAAACCAAACACTCTCAAATTTCCAAGATCAGGAGGCTTGCCGAACAAGACTTCATAAGGAGACCTCCATGCCAAAGTAGCAGTGGGCAGATTATTGATGAGGTACGTAGCATGGAGTATAGCTTCCCCCCAAAACTTTGTCGACATATGAGCCTGATTCAAGAGAGCTCGTGCTACTTGAAGAATATGTCGATGCTTCCTCTCAACCCTACCATTCTGCTGTGGAGTATACACACAAGATCGTTGATGTTGTATACCAAGATCTGTAAACACTTGTTGGCAATAAGATCCAATAAACTCACCTCCATTGTCTGATCGAACGATCTTAACTAGGTAATTATACTGTGTGCGTACCAGTAAGAAAAACTTACGTAAAATAGAACCAACCTGACTCTTATTCTGCATAAGAAAAATCCAGGTAATGCGACTGTAATCATCGACGATAGTGAGGAAATAAAATGCCCCTGTCAAAGATGGTTTCCTATACGGACCCCAAACATCAACATGAAGTAATTCAAAACATGTATCACAATGACTTTCACTAATGGGAAATGGTAATCGAGACTGTTTAGCCCGTGCACAGACATCACAAACCATATGAGAATTATTCAATCTGTGATTAACAAAAGAAAACTTCTGTACAATGTCAAAAGAGGGATGTCCTAAACGTTGATGCCATAATGCTGCGGAATCAACACCACTAACTCTGTTTACACATTCCGCACCTTTATTCAAACAACAATCAACAATTCCAATCGTATTGCTATGTAAAGAAACAGAAGCAGTAGTCAACACATCAGTATGAAAAGACTCTGCTGTAAGGTAATATAGATGACCAACAGCTCTCCCCACAGCCAAGACATGCTTAGATTTCTGGTCCTGTAAAACACAGAAAGAGGGATAGAATGTAAAAACGCCATCTCCATTTTGTAAGACTCGGCTCACAGACAACAAATTGTACTTGAAGCTTGGGACATAAAAAACATGCGGCAATATAACATCCTTGCTAAGTCTTATTTCCCCCACCATGCTAACTTTCTTGATCGTACCATCTGGTAAGCTAACTGTGGATGACCTCTTTGCCGGAACTAGCTTATCAAACAAGCTAGCATTTATGGAAATATGTATACTAGCCCCAGTATCCACTATCCAACACAAGTTCTTCATATCTGGATTGCCTAATTGCTTTTCAAGGGCAGAAATATTACCTGCAAATTCTGCACCAAAATTCACTGTCTCCATGTTAGGCAACTGTTTTTGATCCTTCATTAACTTTGACAATTCCTGTTGAATTATTGCTCTCACACTTAACCCTCCAGTATCATGTTCACTTTCCTCCAAAGGTGTCTCGGCCAAGTTAACTTTTCCTGCTTTACCACCAAATTTCTTCTGTTGATTGCGATTTTTAAGATCAAGATACCACTCAGGATAACCATGTAATTTAAAACACGTATCCTTAGTGTGACCATCCAGTTTGCAAAACGAACATCTTTTATCCTCTTTATCAATTTTCAAATCCTTTTTCCTCCCATTCCCTTTCCCTGGATGAGAAGACTTTACCGTCCCTGCGCTAATCATAAGGGCATTCCCTTCTGTTATCTCCCCAAAAGACTCAGAAACCTGCTTTTGCCTTTCAACATTCATCAACATCGAATATACCTTGTCAATGTTAGGATAAGGATCCATCATGAGGATCTGATTCTTGACATGGCTATACGAGTCATTCAGTCCCATTAAAAACTGAATAATTTTTGCATTTTCGTTAAGCTTCATAATCTTGCCAGAAACATTACATGTGCAACATTCACAGATGCATTGTGGAACGGGTACAATACAATGTAGTTCATCCCATAGTTTGCAGAGTTTTGTATAATACATGGAAAGACTGGAGTTATCTTGCGAAATACTCCCAATTTCTCTCCGAATTTGATATTCCTGAGGTCCCGTAGAATCACCAAACCGATTTGCTAGTTTATCCCACAGATCCTTGGCAGATGACACATAAAGAAATGCGTCATGTAAATCCTTAGTCAATGAATTCAAAATCCAAGATTCCACCATTACATTTCCACTCATAATTTCTTCATAATCATCTGCATCCTCAGCTGGAATTTGGATCTTGCCAGTAATATAACCTAGTCGATGTTTTGCTGCAAGTGCCTTCTTCATAGACGTACTCCAAGTTCTGTAATTGAAACCATTCAAGGGAGTAGTAACGAGGCACGCACCTGGATTATCTGAATCTTTCTTTGAGACTGTTGCCATCTCTGATCAACAGTTCTGTGAAAGAAAACCGTTTTTCAAATCGATAATCCAACGTTCTAGATCAGCTGCATGAAGCGGTTATGGCTCTGATACCATATGAAACAATTGCAACAGAGTTGTTAAGAGAGAGAATATACGTCTTACTCTATATTTTTCATTATTAGTAAAACTCAAGATGAAAGCTTTAAATAGCATCTGTACAAAAGGAAGGTAGTTTTCTTTCTACGAAAATATCTAACTGTAAAAACTAACCGTTGTAGGAAAATCCCGGGGTGTTCATCACATGAACACAGTGCGGAATTTAAAATTTTAAGTCCCTGGACATTCCTGAAAGCCAGGATCCAAGTGTATGTACAAACAATCAAACCATAACGACCAAAGGAGACCGTCTCTAACGGTATCCACGCAGAGGTCGGAAAACCTTACCGGGTCAAACTCTAATTGTTAGAGTAGTGCCCTAAAGGCAATCCCCTTTATCGCATTTTGTTCATAGTCATGTACAGACTTTATGAATAAATAAAGCAAGGCATATTTCATTTATTTGATATTCATTTTATTATGAATTGATAATGATCTTTAATCAAATTAATGAAGTCCCTGATACATGACATAGCATGAAGGAAATTATGATGTGATCATACTATTGAGATTCCTATCATGTGCAATTATGTCAAGATTCTAAATTATCCCTAGTCATAGGATTAATGAGGCCGGACATCGTTAATCCGGATAGACTAGACATGTCAAACTCCTTGATTGGATCAGCGGTGAATCTCGAAAACTGTAAATATTGAGATATTTGGATTTGACATGTGGATGCTTACTAGTGGTAGTAAGTACATTGGATGACCTGCTATGAGATCATCACATGGATGTCCTATACAAATGTCATTGATAATCTCATCATAGCAATGGTGCAAGTATCCTTAGACTTGAGGTACTCGAGGATATCTTGAATCTTGATTACGTACTTTGACTCCATTCCTTGTTGCCTTTCGAGAGGTCGCTCATAGGGTGGTGATTGGAGTGCGACTTGAGGTATTCAAGGTAATTGAGTAGCCAATCTGATTCACCACTTCGTGATAGCGAGAAGAGATACCCATAGCCTCTTATCGGGATCATTACTTTGAAGTCTCTGGCCGGAATACATATGTCATGAAGATGGTCTTCATGGACATATAAAGTAATGAGTCCTAGGGCGAGAACAGATTACACTTGGACTAGATTTGATCGATCGGTCTAGTAAGAGTTGACACATTGCCCATACTCAAACCAAGTGGGGTATAGCATGGTGAAAGGACGAATTGCACGGTAATTGTCTATGGAAGGGTTCGTGATATGGTTTCATTAGTCAAACCAATTACTTTCCGGTCAATTGGGGTCATGATGTGTTGCTAGATACCGCTCATGACTTGCTCAGATTAAGTGTTAATCTAAGTGGCCAACATAACCGGAACCTAATGGGTCACACGCGTAAGAGTGACTTCGAGAATCTGTAAAATAGTTTGAGACGGAGATCCGATATCCGGAGAGCAATAGGATTAAATGGATCCCGATGAGATTGGGATATGTCCGATGAGATCGCGACATCGACATTCTTGAAAACCGTTTACGGCGATTTTTTTGGCGGGGGGCGATAGGCGGTAGGACCGACCCCAGTTTGATTGGACCACTTCAGCAATTATATATATTAATTAATTAAGTAAATAATTAATTAATTATATATATATATATATGTTGAATTTCGGTGGAAGAACCTAATGGAGAAGAAAAGTAAGTTTGAAAAGTCAAACTTAATCATTATTTAGCATTTTAAGGCATTTTTATGCCATTTACGTGGATGAGCATCCACCAAGCCTTTCTATGACTTTTAATAAGCTAAAAGACATATATGAAGGTTAAGAGAATGAGCATATACGGTGGTTTTAAGGGAAGAGTCGAAGAGCTTAATGGTTAAGCTTTGAAAAGGTGATTTTCATCTTCTTCCTCTCTTAATCTCACAATTGCTTCTACTCTCCAAGGCTCCACCAAGGTTCATTTCATTTGCTCTCCAAGGCTAAGGTAAGAGCTAGCACTCTTTTCTTTAGTTTAGCTATTCCCGGGTCAAAAGAGTTTGTCCCGGTTAGGTTTTCCGACCTCTGCGTGGATACCGTTAGAGACGGTCTCCTTTGGTCGTTATGGTTTGATTGTTTGTACATACACATGGATCCTGGCTTTCGAAAATGTCCCGGGACTCAAAATTTTAAATTCCGCACTGTGTTCATGTGATGAACACCCCGGGATTTTCCTACAACCGTAACTATAAAACTAATAATCTTGAAATATAATCTTTACAGAACAGACGGTGGCTCCTAAAGTTTGCTTTCTCGACGTTCCAGTTGTTAGAGTAGTGCCCTGAAGGCAATCGTCTTTAGCGCATTTAAGAGATATGATAGTGGCTTTCGGCTGAAGTGAAAGCTCCACTAGCATGACCACAATAATGTCGTTTATCATTGAGTTCTTCGATGAGTACAGCTCCCCAATGAGTATTACTGACATCTGTCTGGAGGACACGTTGTCCATTATCAGGAATATTTAAAGGTGGAGGCTCCTGACTGATTTGCTTAAGATGCTGAACAGCTGTAGTTTGTTCTTTTCCCCATGAAGGTGGATTCTTACGTAAGAGCTTAGATAAGCTAGATGTATAGGCTGCCACATGTGGAATAAGAGCCACTTGTGTCGTATATAACGAAGAAACCATGACTAGGTTGGAGTTGCCTATTACTTGTACAGAATACATCCTTAGTCCTTCGCAAGTACTTGAGGATATTCTTGACAGCCACCCAGTGACCCTCACCAGGATCCGATTGGTATCTGCTCGTAACACTTAGAGCATATGATACATCGGGTCTCGTACATAGCATTGCATACATGATAGATCCTACCGCAGATGCATACGGGATTATATTCATGCGCATCCTCTCATCTTGTGTCTTAGGACACATATATTTCGAGAGTGTTATCCCATGAGTCACAGGAAGGTACCCTCTCTTGGATTGCTCGATGTTAAACCTTTTTAGCATCTTGTCTATGTACGTTGATTGTGAAAGACCAAGCAACCTTTTTGGTCTATCTCTATAAATCTTTATCGCAAGGATATAAGTTGCTTCACCAAGGTCTTTCATGGCAAATTGTTTGGACAACCAAATCTTGGTGATTGTAGCATAGAGACATCGTTTCCTAGCAATAATATGTCATCTACATACAGCACAAGGAATACGATTGCAGTCCCACTAACCTTCTTATACACACAATGTTCATCCGGATTTTGTGATAAACCAAACTCTTTGATTACCTCATCAAAACGGATGTTCCAACTCCTGGATGCTTGTTTCAATCCATAGATGGATTTACGAAGCTTGCATACCTTTTAAATCATCATAGGAGGTGAAGCCCTCGGGTTGTGTCATATACACATCCTCGGCTAGATTTTCATTTAGGAAAGTTGTCTTCACATCCATTTGCCATATCTCATAATCATAATGAGTGGCAATGGCTAGGAGTATTCTAATGGATTTAAGCATTGCTCTTTGGTTTGAAGGTCTCGTCGTAGTCAACTCTTTGTCTTTGGACGAAACCTTTAGCCACAAGCCTTCTTTATAGGTAATTACATTACCATCCATGTCGGTTTTCTTTTGAAAACCCATTTTCACCCTATGGGTTTTATTCCTTGGTGCCTCGACCAAAGTCCATACTTGGTTTTCATACATGGAATCCATTTAGAACTTGCATGGCGTGAAGCCATTTCTCGGACTCTGAACTCTTCGAACCTCTTCATAGGTGGTAGGCTCATCATCTTCTATGAGCAATCGTCATTCTGTTCACTCACGAAATCCATATCTCTCGAACAGGCGTATCCTCGTGACCTCTGAACTTCGTGTGTTGTAGAAGGTTGAATCTGCTACTTCATCTGTATGAGTGGCAGTTTGAGTTCGAGCGATTGATGTGTGCATTCAAGCATCTGAACTTCTTCAAGCTCAATTTTGCTCCCACTTGTCTTCTTGTAAAAGAAACTCTTTCTCTAAAAAACAGCATGCTTGAAACAAACACCTTTTGTTCCTCGTGAGTAGAATTGATATCCCATTGTTTCTTTAGGATATCCTACGAACAAACACTTGTCAGACTTTGCATCAAGTTTATCTGACTGTATCCGCTTCACATAAGCAGGACAACCCCAAACTTTCAAATGAGTAAGATATGGTCTTTTGTTAGTCCACATCTCATATGGAGTAATATCAACTGTCTTTGATGGAACTCTGTTTAACAAGTAAACAGCTGTCTCGATTGCATACCCCCAAAAGGATTTTGATAACTTTGCAAAGCCCATCATTGATCGTACCATGTCTAAGAAGGTTCGATTTCTCCTTTCTACCACACCATGATGCTGTGGTGTGTAAGGAGGAGTCCATTGAGATAAAATCCCATTATCTCCGAGATAATCCAAAAACTGTTGGTCTAAGTATTCCCTACCACGATCTGATTGTAATGTCTTGATACCTTTCCCAAGTTGGTTTTCTACTTCATTTCTGAATTGTTTGAACTTTTCAAATGCTTCAGATTTGTATCTCATCAGATACAGGTACCCATATCGAGAATAATCATCGATAAAGGTAATGAAGTAAAGACAACCACTTCTGGCAGGTACCCATATCGAGAATAATCATCGATAAAGGTAATGAAGTAAAGACAACCACTTCTGGCATGGATGGACATCGGACCACATACATCTGAATGTATTAGGTCTAATACTCCATTCGCTCGTTCACCCTTTCCCTTAAAGGGTAATTTAGTCATCTTGCCTAATAAACAAGATTCACATGTGTCATATGATTCATAATCAAATGACCCTAAACTTCCATTCTCATGGAGCTTAGCTATGCGTCTCTCATTTATATGGCCAAGGCAACAATGCCATAAGTAAGTTGATTTTAAATTATCTCGTTTATGTCTTTTCGTGTCATTGACATTCATAATTGGATGTGACATATCTAATATGTAAATTCTATTGCATAATGTACCAGTACCATAAAGCATTCCATTCAAACTAATAGAACAACCATTGTTTCTAAAAGTCAAATGGAAACCAGCTCTATTTAAACAAGAAACAGACAATATGTTCTTTGTTAATACAGGTACAAAATAACATTCATCCAATTTAATTACAAGCCCATTGGAGAGTGACAAAAAGTAAGTGCCTACGGCTAATGCAGCAACTCTTGTTCCATTTCTCACACGCAGGTCTAGTTCTCCCTTCATGAGCTGTCTACTGTCCCTGAGGCCATGCATATCATTGCATATGTGTGAGCCACAACCGGTATCTAATACCCATATGTTATGGTCAGAAACAGTATTAACCTCAATGACAAACATATCTGAAGAAGTCAAGGCATCTGATGCCTTCTTCTGCTTCAATTCTTTTCGAGGTGATTTACTATTTATTTGAGAATTTATTGTGTGCTACTCGGAATAACTGTGTTGAGGAACACAGATCCTACATTGGCTTTGTTGCTGAGGTTGAATGAGTTTTTGATGGAAATAAATCCTGAAAAAATTCATGGAACATGTTGTGAACATGTTGTAACCTCTGTAATTTTCTCAGAATTTATTGAAATTTTTTCAATGAGTTTTTCAAGCAAAACATAAAGCTTGGCGGTTTTGAGAGAGTTGCTGGAGCTGTTTTGTTTGAAATGAAAAATTGTGTATTTCTCAATTCCAATGCCTTGGATCATTTTTAATGTGATTAAAAATGTGTTATATTGATGTTTTATGCTTTCCAAATTGAATTTCTTGAAATTGGGTTTCCAAATATTTTTCGGATGTCAAATATGTCACATTAGCGTCTCGTTAGTGTATTTCGTTGTCTTGATTATTTTGGCCGTCACAAATTTTGTGACCAGTGCCGAAGTAATCTAGATAAAGTTTAGACTACCTAGAGATACTTAGGGTGATAGTTTGATATTCTTAAATTATTTGGAGATCTGAATGAATAAGAGTGTATTCATCAATTTCGAGTTTTTCATATATAGTTTGACTATATATGGTAAACAACAATGAAAGTGTTTCATTGGTATATCAAGGTATTGTGAATTGGAACTACACGGATTGAGAAATTAGCCGATTAGATAGCAATTCCTCATGGATAAGTCGACTTACACATGTACAAGTCGACTTGTCCGTGCACTGTAAACACATAAGTCGACTTGCACAATGGTATAAGTTGACTTGTTCGTGCACAGCTGCATAAGTCGACTTACACGGAGGCATAAGTCGACTTATACATACACAAGTCGACTTACAACATGCAAAGGTGGGATGATGGATGATTTTAGGTATAGACTCAATGTGATTGATGAAATGCCCTAAATCGTTCCATATAGTCATGGTGACTATAAGCCTACGGCTTGGAGAAGAAGAAGATGAGACCTGAAAACCCTCACACATCTTATGAAAACTAACGCCTTCCATTAATATAGGAAGAACCAGAGTTCTTATAGAGTTGGGTTGTTGGGTAAACCCAAGCTTGCTCTATACTGATATGTTCGAACCATGAAAATAAGATTTTCAGATTAATGGGTCGGTTTTCACTAGAAGCGTTGATTTGTTGAGTAAACTCAAGGTCAACGTGGATAGAGGCGAAATTGGGTAGTATACATCAGATGTACGCGCATCAAGAGTTGATAACCCAATGAGTGTGCATACATCACGAGTTGATAGCACTAGTTGATAGTTGCATCTATGAATCAAGTGGTATGACCGATACCTACCGATAGATCTAAGGTGGCTTGTTGGGTAAACCCAAGGTCATTTTAGTAATGTCGGATATCTAAGATGCAATTGGTATGATCGATACCTACCGATTGACCTAAGGTGGCTTGTTGGGTAAACCCAAGGTCATTTTAGCAATGTCGGATATCGACCCACTAGGACATTTTGTCATAATGTTTCTTGGATTAAATCTTGAGGGTTATGGATTCTTTGAAACTAGTGGGAGCCATATGCATGTCATGCAAGTCCTTATGAACATGCATGTAATTCTATTCTAACATTCTTTCTCTCTTTTCCCTAAAAGTTATTGAAAATGACTTCCAGTGTGAACTTGCGCTCACTTATGGACTCGAACAAATTAACTGGACCAAATTTTCTCTATTGGCTGAGAAATCTGAGAATTGTTCTCAGATCTGAGGAACTGAGATATGTCCTAGATGTTCCACTTCCTGATCCACTTGCTGCTGATGCTTCTGATGAAGATCAGAAAGCACATCATAAGCAATCTATCAAGAAGGATAGTAAGCAAGTGCTTATGGTGGCTTCTTCTTCTGGTTCAAAGAAAAAGAATCTAAAGAAGAAAAGGTCTAAGAAACCAAAAGGAAGTGCAGCCAAGAAGAAAACTAAAGAGACTGCACCAAAAGGAACTTGCTTTCATTGTGGCAAGATTGGCCACTGGAACAAATTTGTGTACAATCTTTATGTATAAATAAAGAAAGGCATATTTCATTACGTTGCTGTTCATTATTTATGAACTGATATTGATCAATAAGCAAATTAATGAAGTCCATGATATATGACATAGCATGAAGGAAATTGTGATGTGATTATACTACTGAGATTCCTATCATGTGCAATTATGTCAGTATCTAAATTATCCCTAGTCATAGGATTACTGAGACTGGACATCGGTAATCCGGAAAGACTAGCACACTCAAACTCCTTGATTTGATCAGCGGTGGATCTCGAAACTGTAAGTATGAGATATTTAGGGTTGAGATGTGGATGCTTACTAGAGGTAGTAAGTACATTGGATGACTGCTATGAGATCATCACATGGATGTCCTATTCTAATGTCGGTGATAATCTCATCATAGAAATGGTGCAAGTATCCTTAGACTTGAGGTGCTCGAGGATATCTTGGATCTTGATTACGTGCTTTGACTCCATTCCTTGTTGCCTTATAGAGGTTGCTCATAGGGTGGTGATTGGAGTGCAACTTGAGGTATTGAAGGTAATTGAGTAGCCAATAGAGGATTCACCACTTACGTGATAGCGAAGATGATACCATGACCTCTTGTCGGGATCATTACTTGGAAGTCTCTGGCCGGAGCATATATGTCATGAAGAATGTCTTCATTGACATATAAAGTAATGAGTCCCAGGACAAGAACTGATATCACTTGGACTAGATTTGATTTAGTCAGTCTAGTAAGAGTTGACACTTTGCCCATACTCATAACCAAGTGGGGTATAGCATGGTGAAAGGACGAATTGCACAGTAATTGTCTATGGAAAGGTTCGTGATATGGTTCATGATGAATACATGTTCATTCGTCAAATCAATTACTTTCCGGTCAATTGGGGGTCATGATGTATTGCTATATACCGCTCATGACTTGCTCAGATTAAGTGTTAATCTAAGTGGCCAACATAACCGAGAACCTAATGGGTCACACGCATAAGAGTGTCTCGGAGAATTTGTAAAATAGTTTTGGACAGAGTTCCAATATATGGAGAGCAAAAGGATTAAATGGATCCCGATGAGATCGAGATATGTCCCGATGAGACCGCGACATCGATATTGTTGAAAAATATTTTCGGAGGTTTTTCCCATACCGGGATCCGGTAGGCCGGTAGGACCGACCCTAGTGTGACTGGACCACTTCAGCATATATATATATATATATAATTAATTAAAGAATTAATTAATTAATATATATATATGTATATACGTGGAAGATGGAGAGGAGGAAGCTTTATCATTAAGCTTTTTATATATATATGGCTATACGTGGATGGTCCACATTTTTGGCATTTAATGAGTCGTTAAAAGCTAAAGACACATGCCATATGAAGGGGATGGAAGATGATTCTCGTAGGTTTTAAAAAGAAGAAGGTTTTAAAACCTAAGCTTGAAGTTTGAAAGAAGATCATCGTGGGAAGTTCATCTTCTTCAAACTTTCTTCATCTTCTTCTCAAGTTCCTCCAAGTTTCATCGTGATTCCAAGCTCTCCAAGGACAAAGGTAGGAGCTAGCACTCTTTACTTTATTCTAGCTATTCCCGGATCAAAGGGTTTGTTCCGGTTAGGTTCTCCGATCTCTGCGTGGATACCGTTAGAGACGGTTTCTTTTGGCCGTTATGGTTTGAGTTTGTTATATAGACACATGGATCCTGGCTTTCGGGAAGGTCCCGGAACAAAAATTTTTGTTTTTCCGCACCGTGGGCATGTGATGCTCACACCGGGATTTTCCTACAGTGGTATCAGAGCCACTTGTGTTGTATATAATGAAGAAACCATGACTAGGTTGGAGTTGCCTATTGCTTGTGACGATGATGCATGTTGATTGTGTGAATTTCGAATTCAGTATAGAAATATAGTTTTCAAAATTTTCTTGCCCAGATATGTTCACAAGATGTTGTTGCATATGTCTGTGGATGCTTGGAATTTATCAATGTGATTTCATATGGTTTTGCTAATTTATTCCCCAATGTTCTGGTTGCTGTCTTTGTGCACATTCAATGAACATGCATGCTTATAAATTCGAGAATAAATTGTAGAAAAATTGTTTTTCGGATTTGCTTTCACCAACATGTCTCTAAGATGTTTATGAATGTCTATGAGAATGGTCTGTGGAGTACGTGTTTGGATCGTTGATGAGACCTTGGTTCCTTCGCCTGCGCAATAGCTCCATTGTTGTCACAATACAACTGCATGGGCCCATCACTGCTTGGAACCACACCAAGTTTAGTAATGAACTTTTTGATCCAAACTGCTTCCTTTGCTGCTTCTGAAGTGGCAATGTACTCTGTCTCGGTCGTTGAATCGGCAGTCGTCTCTTGTTTGGAACTCTTCCAACTAACTGCCCCGGCGTTCAGTGTGAATATGTAATCTGATTGGGATTTGGAATCATCCTTATCAGATTGAAAACTGGCATCTGTATACCCGCTCACTTTGAGATCTCTATCTCCATGTGAATTGTTGGATATTTTGAGCATTTTATGCTCGGCTACAGGGCAATCTCCTTGTCATGGATGAGTTTTCAGGAGATCTTAGAGTTCCTCAATTTCTTACATGTCGTAGGGATGCTTCTTAAATTTGCAGCCTTTATAGTATTGAGAATAAAGATGCCAAAGCTTCATAGACCAAACAAAGTACCATTACAAACTTTTAGAGTAACACTCTTTGCCTTCCTCCCGCATTGCTACTTGTTCTTGTTATATGCTTGGCGTCCTTTAAAATATTCTTTATAAGCCAAAAGTAGACAACTTGTATACCTATGGTTCATAGCTCCTAGTTGACAAAAGATCAAGGAATTCCTCTATCTGATATCACTACTTATTGAAGACTTATTAGCAAGTTATTATATCTTACTATAACTAGACGGGATATAGTTTACAATGTGCAAAAATTATCTTAGTTTTTAAAGGCTCCCAATAGATATTCATTTAAAAACAGCACATAGACCTTTTAGATACTTGAAAAGGACTTAAGGTTAAGGTTTATTCTTCCCTTTAAATAATGACTGGAAGTTATCTGCCTTTTGTGATTATAAATAGGCCTCCTGCTCAAATACTAGGAGATCGATTACTTATTATTATTTTTCTTAGGTGCTACATTGATTTCTTAGAAAAATAAGAAGCAAAAAATAGTTTTAAGGTCCTCTAATAAGGCATAATGTAGGGTTATAGCTTTTATCACTTATGAACTCCAATGGCTTCAATTCTTGTTGCATGATTTGTAAATCCCTTTTCATTTTGCAAACTTGTATTGTGATAATCTTTTAACAATCAAAATTGCAGAGAATTTAATATTTCATAAGCATACAAAGTACATTGAAATTGATTGTCACCTTATTCTACAGATTCACAAGATAGACTTATTACTTTGCTTCTAATTAGAAGTTACGATCAACTTG
Source organism: Erythroxylum novogranatense (assembly GCA_029891385.1). Taxonomy (NCBI): domain Eukaryota; kingdom Viridiplantae; phylum Streptophyta; class Magnoliopsida; order Malpighiales; family Erythroxylaceae; genus Erythroxylum; species Erythroxylum novogranatense. The sequence continues at coordinate 39,571,769 of CM057225.1, forward strand.
TAGACTTATTACTTTGCTTCTAATTAGAAGTTACGATCAACTTGTAGAAACTATCTTTTTATTCATCGGTTGTCAAGTTAGGTGTACAAAATTTGTACTCTCCAACTTGGGAAAGGGGGGTAACAAAATTATAAATTGCTGGTTTAATAACTAATATGTAGTATTAGTTAAATAAGATCAAACAACTTTTATTCCTTGTATATATATATATATATATATATATATATATATATATATATATATATATATATATATATATATATATATATATATATATATATATATATTCAACATTTATTGGTTTAATAATACAAGTTTTGTATCTCATTTCTAATAGAGTAAGCTCAGTTGATTCAACTAAAACTTGTTATTATGTTCATTTGCAATATATGGTGAACGAATCTGACTTCATATATTCATTTGTTTATTAGAAATCGATACCAAATTTAAAGTGTCTGAATTTGATGGAAAATGAGAATACTCAATCCACAAACTTGAAAATTATTAAAGTAAATAAGGAATCATTCACCAAGTGTCATTCTTAAATACATCAGAACATACATAATTATCTCAATGTTTTTTTGACATTATTATCTCAATGTTTATTCCTACTAAATTTGGTAGAACTTATTATGTTTTAAAGCCACGAGACAAATTGTGAGCCCATTAGAAAAATCTTCATAATGAAATTGAAGGTTAAAGCCTTAATTTACAATAGTTAGTGGTTTAAATAATTTATAATTTTTTAAAAATTTCTTTCTTTTAAATTTTGTTAAAAAATGATGAAACACATATGATATCAAAATTACGCCTATACTAATTAAATATTTATGATATGATTTTTAAATCTTAAACCATATTTGAATTGATTAAATGTGAATTAAATTAATAATTTATTATAATTATTTTAAATTAATTTCAATTGAATTTAAGAGTTGTATTGTTATATCAATAATATTTCATTAATCTACTTACATAATTCATAAGATGTGTATTTCGTTATTATTTTAACAAAATTAATAAGAAAATTTTATAAAATTAAAATTATAATGAATTTTTAAAAAATTAAACATTTTGGGAAAAATTACTTAAAATGCAAAACCACGTAAATGGAAATATAGAAGCATCAAGAGTAAAAAGTGCAATTCATGTTAAGCCCAAATATAAGTAGAGAAACTTGACAGAGGACTTGAAAGTTGAAACTTGAAAGGATATAATTCAATAGAATTAATTAATTAATTATATTGTAATTAATTAATTATTAAGTATATTTTTAATTAATTATGGTTCAGCCTGATCTGACGTGGCTGCACGTTGCCGTTTGGATCCATGGAATCGACTGCTAAACACGAGAATTCTGATTTGAAGGTTCCTGCAAAACAAGAAAGGCGCGTCGGGGGTTGTTTCCCGATCAACCCCTCCGACGCTCAAGTTAGTCTTTTGGTGAAGGTGAGATCGCTATAAGCAGAGAGAACTAGGGTTATGATCACCTACCTCCATTATTGCAGAGTTGTACCTTATATATGGAGCAGGTGCTAGGTTAAGTCTTTACGTCTGCATGGGAGACTTCCACCCACGAATGGACCGTGGAGACGTGGACTGGGCCTGGGCTTAGCTTAGCTGATAGACGTCAGACCAATCCTTGGGAGATGGACCGATCGGCCCATAAGTCGTTATGACTAAATTTGGGTCCAGCACGACCGACCCGACCATAAGCCTCCCTACTCCTCGATTCTGAGCAAAGAGAAGGGTCGAAGGAGTATACAAGGATCCTGTTGCTTGTCTGTGGGACAGTTCGGGGTAGGCCCGATCGGTCGGATATCAACATTGTAGTTCGTCCATGAGACAGCTCGGGGTAGGCTCGATCGATCGGATATCAACATTGTAGTTCATCTATGAGACAGCTCGGGGTAGGCCCGATTGATCGGACATCGATACATAGTGCGCTACTGCTCGTATTGGGATCGAGCGGCTGAGTGTCCCGATCGGTTGGCATCGACATTTATTGCATGACAGCTCGTATCAAGAGAGTTCAGGAGAACATCTGTGTCGAGCGCGTGAAGGTACTTTATTTAATTATTACTGACGGCACGTGCCCTCTGGCAGCTTTTCAAAATTTGAAATGTATCATTTTCGTAACCGTTGTGTAGCTATCACGTACGTCCTTTCACTTGTCGCGCCGCTCTGGATTTCGAACAATCCCAATTTACCTCGGCTCAGATTTTGCCACGTGTCTGAGCTTGGCTCGGATTTTTTCCATGTGTCGAGCTTTGATTGGGCGTCCCTTCGACCGGTCTTCTATAAGTACTCAGGGTCGATGGGTTGCATAGTTCTTTACATTTGCTTTCGTTCTCCAGCTTACACTCTGCTTTCACTTGCTCTTTCTCGTTTACGGTTCCTGGAAATTTCTTTCAATCCGTTGTCCGATTTCCCAACCTCAAATCACTAAATAGGTACGTCATCTTCCCTCGTCTCCTCCTCTAAAGTCTTTTCAAAGGTTTCTTTTTAGTGAACATGTCGGCGGTCAGTTCTAGAAGTATGGTAGGAGACGTTGAAGAAATCTCGACGAGAGAGCGGAAGGATGGGTTGGTTGTGGAGGAGCCACCGAGAAATGCATCGATGATGACCGTCGGGAAGTTGAATCGGTCGGTTATTAGGAACAACATCCCTTTGTTCTGGGGACCCAGGCTGGCTTTCAATCACAAAAGAATTTACAGCAACCTGAGTGGGTATTTTGCTGTCTCCGATAGTTTTTCTCGGTGGGCAGTATGAGCCTCCCGTACTTCCCGATTGTTGACGAGGTGTGCGCTACCTATCAGCTGATGCCGAGCCAAATTCCTCCAAACGGCTGGAGGTTTATCAATGGGTTGGCTTTGTTGTGCTATCAGTTCGGCTGCCCTCCTTCAGTTGGCATCCTGCGTCACTTTTTGAGGATGAACCAGAGTCCGAACTCTGGGGTCGGGATCCCTTCTTTGCTGTACAGAGATGCCCGGTATCTCCCAGCCGGGACAGCCTCAAAAATCTCCCCTTGGTGGACAAAGTATTTCTTTTTGAAACCCCCAAGATCCTCCTTCGAGTTCCGGCCATGGAGGTATCCTTTAGTCGAACAGTGGAACGACACGTTGAGCGTGTCTCTTAGTAGAGAAGAGTGGGAGGTGGACGGGCGCATAAAGGAGCTCGGCCGATATGATTTCGCTCGGCTCATTATGGGGTATCACGGGGGGGCCTCGGTCGATTCCTTTTTACTCGTCCTCCCGCCACAAATTAGCGGGCTAGGAGAGGAGACCGCCCCGTCTGGTTGACCCTTCGTGGTTGAATTATTTGCTATCTTTTTAAGTATTGGTTTCGCTTTCTGACCCGTTTTATTGTTGTGCAGCCATGGTGAGAATAGAAGATTTCCCCGGATCCTCCCAACCCTTTAAGTCCAAGAAGCAGGCCGAAAAGAGGAAAAAAAGGAAAGAGGCGGAGATTGGTGAAGGCGTCGCTCTGCCAATGGAGCCAGGCCATTCCACAGTGTCGCCGATCCCTCCGCCTACTGAAGATCATCCTGTCGTGTCGGCGTCGTTACCGATTGTGCCAGCTAGAGCGGGCCGAGCGGGTTTGGCAGAGGAGGAGGAAGAGGAGGTGGAGCCACCTCTTAAGAGAAAAAAGACCGTCCGGGTTGCTGGTCAGTCTTCTCTTCCTTCGGACCAGGGCAAGGAGAAAGAGAAAATAGGAGAGCTTACTGCCCGATTGGATAAGAGCAAAGGGACAAAGCGAGCAGCGAGCGCTGATAAATGGGAGCCAGTGATCAGTCTGGATAAGACTGCATCGCTCGTTAATCTCGATGTGGCTCTTCATATTGCCGAGAAGATCGTTCCCCCTTTGGATGAGGAGCGCATTGACTCGCTGACCCATCTGGAGCTATCGGCCCATACCGTTCGTAACTATGCTAGGAAGTTGGTTTTCGTCTCCTCGATGCATCGACGCATCGAACTGCTCGACGGGACTGTTCAGTCGCTAGACCGGGAGGTGAATGACCTCCTCGAGCAGGTGAGCACTTTGAGAGGCGAGCTTTCAGAGGCTAAGGAAGAGAGAGACCTCTTCCAGGCTCAACTCTCTTCCTTGGAGGAGGAGAAGAAGTCTTGGAAGGAGGCGAGGAGCGTGCTACAAGCTCAACTTGCCACTGGGGAGGAGGAGAGGAGCCGATTGATTGCGGCGAAGGACGAGCTGAAGAAAGCGATGGAGACGGAGCAGGAGCGTAGAAAGAAGTACCTCCGGGATCACATGCGGCGATGGAGGGTAGACATAGGACCGAGGATGTGTTGAGAGATTTGCGGTGCTCTATCAAGAGGCAAAGGATCGATGCGATAAAACGGTAGAAAAGGTAGTTTCTAAACGAGGAGTGTTTAGAGCTTGCCTGTGATTTAACCCTCTCGGTCCTGAAGAGGTGCCACGAGGTTCACGTTCCTGATGGGTCGGAGTGTCCTTCATTTGAGGATTATGTCGAGCTGCTTCTTCCCGCAGCTTTCGGCCTTTCTTTGGAAGATATGAAGGAGAGGGCCGAGGGAGAACGGACCCTTGTTCCGGATGAGGAGCTGGATCTTAGCTCTGAGGAGGAAGAACTTTCTCACGAGGATATTCCTCCGGTTGCTCCCTTAGACCCTGCTCCTTCCCTGATTGTTTCGTCCACTTCTGAGGCTTCTCCTGTGCATCCACCGACCTCCGAGGCTTCTCCTGTTTCCTCGGTTGTTCGTAGCTCTCCTTCTGCTGAATTTTAAAGCTCACCTGGTCGGGCTTGTGGCCAGGACGGATTCAAAGAAATGAAATTCTTATTTTTGTCCTTCATCATTTCGAAGTCATTTTCTGCGTTTATGTTCTTTATTTTCGATCTATAGTAGGATTTGATAAAGTTATTCATGGCCGAACGGCGTTGAGGTCGATCTATAGTTGAGGCCGAGCTGTGGTCCTAAGGATCTTGTCTTGGAGACCAGGCCGAGCGATGTCGAAGTCGATCGATGGTTCCAAGAATCTTGTTTTAGCAACCTGGTCGATCTATAGTCGAGGCCGAGCTGTGGTCCCAAGGATCTTGTCTTGGAGACCCGGCCGAGCTATGTCGAAGTCGATCGATGGCTCCAAGGATCTTGTCTTGACAACCTGGTCGATCTATAGTCGAGGTCGAGCTGTGGTCCCAAGGATCTTGTCTTGACGGCCCGGTCGAGCGATGTCGAAGTCGATCGATGGTTCCAAGGATCTTGTCTTGGTAACCTGGTCGATCTATAGTCGAGGCCGAGTTGTGGTCCCAAGGATCTTGTCTTGGGGGCCCGGCCGAGCGATGTCGAAGTCGATCGATGGTTCCAAGGATCTTGTCTTGGCAACCTGGTCGATCTATAGTCGAGGCCGAGCTGTGGTCCCAAGGATCTTGTCTTGGCAACCTGGTCGAACGATGTCGAAGTCGATCGATGGATCCAAAAATCTTGTCTTGGCAACCTGGTCAATCTATAGTCGAGGCTGAGTTGTGGTCCAAAGGATCTTGTCTTGGCGACCCGGTCGAGCGATGTCGATGGAATTTTCTACTCTTTGCCAAATTTAACAAAATTCCTTCTTACCGAGAAGTCTGAAAACCCCTTTATTGATGATAGTGAGGGTGTAGGCCGTTAAAAAACCTGACTGGCAGGGTCAGGAAAAAGGTACCCACAGGTTGCGTACAAAAACAGTAATAAACAAAGATTAACTAAAATAAAACTTATCTACAGGTATAATGTCTTCAAGTTTCGGGAATTCCAGGGCCTCGGCAGAATCTTTCCGTTCGCGTCACGTAGGATGTAAGAGTCATGTCCGGCCTATTTGACTACTTGATAGGGCCCTTCTCACGTCTTTCCGAGCTTTCCAGGATGTTTCCCAGCTGCCTCGGCCTTTCGCATGACGTATCCGTCAACCTTTGCGTCGCTCGGCTTTACCCTTCTGTTGTAAAATTTTGTCGCTTTTTTTCCTGATGGCTTTCGAACGGGCGGCTGCGCTATCCCTGTCTTCACTGAGAAGCACGAGTTCTGCTCGGCGGGCTTCATTATTCCGCTCTTCTTTATAGCTCGACACCCTTTGGTTATGCAACGCCACTTCTACTGGAACTAGGGCTTCTGCCCCAAAGGTCATCCTGAACGGTGTTTCCCCTGTGGCTCCATTTGGTGTGGTTCTGTACGCCCACAATACTTCGTCCAACTCTTCCACCCAAGTCTTTCGTCCGTCTAGGCGCTTCTTGAGAGTACTCATTATCTTTTTGTTTATGTTCTTCGCGAGGCCGTTGCTTTGTCGGTGAGCTACTGAGGTCAACTGTAGCCTTGTCTTTAGTCGGTTGCAGAAATCTCTGAACTTATCGTTATCGAACTGCCGACCGTTGTCTGTAACCAGCACCATAGGCATCCCGAAGCGACTTAGTATATTTTTCCTTACGAAATTCTCCACCTTCTTCTCGGTAATTGTAGCGACAGCTTTCGCTTCTACCCATTTGGTGAAGTATTCCACTGCCACTACCAGAAACTTCTTCTGTCTGGGACCGAGAGGGAAAGGCCCCAGTATATCCATTCCCCATTGAGCAAAAGGGATAGGATGACTCACTATTTTCATCCTCTCGGTCGGCTGATAAGACAAGCTACTGTTTTTCTAGCAAGCCTCACATCGGTCGACTTCATCTTGGCAATCTTTCCTCATTATCGGCCAGTAATACCCCTGTCTAATCAGCCTATGAGCCAACATTCTGCCTCCTACGTGGTTTCCACACATTCCCTCGTGGACTTCAGCCATTGCTCGTTCTGCCTCTTCTTCGCTCAAGCATTACAGCAGTGGCCAATCATAAGATCGCTTGCATAGGGTGCCGTTTATGATCGCATATTCGGCTGTCTTTATTCTCAGTCTCTTGGCCTCCAACGTTTCTTCCGGTTGTGTTCCTTCTAGGAGGTACGTCTGATCGGTTCCATCCAACTCGATCGACCGATATTTACGTCGAGAATTTCCTTGGCTTTCTGGATGCTAGGCCGGTCTAGTCGCTCGACCAGAACGTTATTTCTGGCATCTCGATCAGAAACCATCTTGGAATGCGCGTCCGCCTTAACATTTTGAGCTCGTTCTATCCTACTGATCGAGTATTGCTCGAAGTTGCTTAACTCCTGTTTTACCAGCTCCAGGTACCTAATCATGCTGCTCCCTTTGGCTTCATACTATCCAGTAACTTGACCGACCACTACTTGGCTATTGCTGTATACCTTCAGATGTTTTACTTCCATTTCCTTGGCTAATTGTAGGCCAGCTATCAGAGCCTCGTATTCTGCTTCGTTATTGGAGGCCTTGAATTCTAGCCGAAGAGCATACTCTACCTTTTCTTCGTTGTGCGGGCTGATCAATACTACTCCCGTTCCGCATCCCTCGGCGTTGGACAACCCGTCAACGAATAAGCTCCAGGCAGGGCATTGCTTACCCTGCGAGTTAGGTTGACTCATTTCTGTAATGAAGTCCGCCAACACCTGTGCCTTAATCGTCGTCCGAGGCTTATATTGTATATCGAACTCCCCCAACTCTACCGCCCATTTTATTAGTCGACCCAAGGTTTCGAGCTTTTGAAGGCACTGCCTGAGGGGTTGGTCGGTCCATATCTCGATGGTATTACTCTAGAAGTAAGGCCTTAGCTTCCGTGCCACCGTTATCAAGGAGAGGGCCAGTTTTTATATAAGTGCATACCGCGTTTCTGGTCCGGTCAACACCTTGCTGACGTAGTAGATCGGGCGTTGCTCATTTCCCTCTGATCGAACAAGGATCATGTTGATCGACCCTTCAGAATCGCTAAGTATAGAATCAGATTCTCCCCCTCAGCTGGGCTTTGCAGGATGGGTGGGCTAGACAGATATTGCTTCAAGTGTTGAAATGCTTTCTCGCATTCATCCGGCCACTGAAACTGGGTTACATCCGCTTTCCTTAAAATTTTGAAAAATGGGAGGCACTTGTCTCCCAATCTGGAAACGAATCTGCTCAGGGATACTATCCGACCGGTTAATATTTGTACTTCTTTCAAGCATCGCGGTGAAGGCATTTGGATGATGGCTTCGATCTTCTCTGGATTAGCTTCAATCCCCCGCTGAGTAATCATGAACCCTAGGAATTTTCCGGATGCCACACCAAAGACGCATTTTTTCGGGTTCAACTTCATCTGAAATTTGTTAAGGGTCTGGAAGACTTTTTTGAGATCTCCCATGTGCTCGGCTGCCGTCTTACTCTTGACCACCATATCGTCCAAATAGGCCTCAACATATCGACCGATCTGTTTCTTAAAAACCTCCATGATGAGCTGCTGATAAGTAGCCCCCGCATTCTTCAAGCCGAAAGGCATTACTTGATAGCAATATGTGCCGTGGTGAGTTATAAAGGCAGTCTTTTCTTCGTCTTCGAGACTCATTTGAATTTGATGGTAGTCCGAGAAAGCATTCAAGAAGCTGAGAAGTTCATGTCCAGAGGTGGAATCTACTAACTGGTCGATCTTAGGCAAGGGGAAACTATCCTTTGGACATGCTTTGTTCAGGTCGGTGAAATCGACGCACATTCTCCACTTCCTGTTCTTCTTCTTCACCAACATCACATTGGTGAGCCATTCGGGGTACTTGACTTCTCGGATGAACTCGGCTTCGAGTAGTTTCTCTATTTCTTTCTCGATCACCTCCTGTCGCTCCTTGCTATGCCATCGCTTCTTTTGTCTAACAGGCTTGTACTCTTGTCGAATACCAAGGGAGTGCGATGCGATCGATCGAGAAATTCCAGGCATGTCGCTCGATACCCAAGCGAAAACCGATCTGTTTTCTATCAAGCAGTTCGTGATCTCTTTAACTAGGTCCTTCTGAAGCTCAGAACCTAGATTCGTGAATTAGGAGCGGTCGGCTTCATCCAGTATGACCTGTTGCGTCTCTTCCACTGGGTTCATTCTCTCCGTCTCCTCATCGACTCTTACGTCCAGAGAGCTCGTCAGGACTATCGACCCGTCTAGTGTTTTTGTTTCTGCTAAGTAACACTCCCTAGCGATTTTTTGCTGACCCCTGACAATACCGATTCCCTGGGGCGTTGGGAATTTCATCGCTTGGTAGTAGGTGGAGACGATAACCCTAAGGGCGTTTTGAGTGACTCGTCCAATTATTGCATTGTACGCCCCTTGAAACTTCACAACTAAGAACTCCATGTCCCTCTCTATTTGACGCGGCTTTTGCCTAAATTTCACTTTCAGGTAGACGCGGGCAAATGGGTAGGCTGATGCTCCAGTAACCCCTTTTATAGGTCCTTCTATAGGCAGTAGTCAGTCCTCTGGTACCTCCATCTGCTTGAAGGTATCATAATACAACAGGTCGACCGAGCTTCCCGTATCAATGATTACGTGCTTCACCTCGTTGCCGTCCATATTCAAGTTTACAATTAGCGCATCGTCGTGAGGAGAACTTACACCGTCAAGGTCAGACTCGTCGAACTATATCATCCCATTGTTCTGCTTCTTTATTTTGGTTGACAAGTCTTCGCCAACCTTCCTGGCATATCTCTTTCTTCCTTTAGCAGTGGATCCCCCTGCTACATTTCCACCAAATATCATGTTAATGACCCTCACCGGTCGGTCATCTTGTTGCACAGTGTTCCCGTCGTCTCTTGCCCTGGATTGTCCCCTTACTTCGCGTCGATCGTCTGTATTCGCATTCTGCCTCCCTCCATCATTTCTATCGTTTTGCCTCCAGGGCTGTCGCCTGTTGTCGGGCCGATCGGTCTTATTCTCGTTAACTCGATCGACATTTTGTCTGTGCTTTACAAATCGACCCAGCCTCCCCTTTTGGATAAGGAATTCGATTTCTCTTTTCAAATGCCAGCAATCTTCCGTGTCATGACCAATGTCTCTGTGGAAGAGGCAATGCAAATCCGGGTCCTTACTCTTGTAGGGACTCTTCAGCTTGCTTGGCTCTTGGAGGGGTTCCCCGTCCGCTCTCACGGCCGCCAGTACTTCTGCATATCGTCTGTTGAGTGGGGTGAACTCCTGTCGATATCCCTGTCGATCGGTTGGTTTTCTCCAGTTCGACTGGCCTTTCTGCCGCTTGTGCAAACCATTCGCTCTGTCATTTGGCGATCGATCATCCGTCCTACGCTTCGTATTTTTCAGAACTTCTTCGAGCTGAATGTATTTATCCGCCCTGTTTCTTATTTCTTGAATGGATCGGGGATGATCGAGGGCCAATGACTTTTTGAACTCCTCATCCCTCGTGTTATTCATAAGCGCTGCCAACATGGACGAGCAAGTGAGGTCGGGGACCTCGACCGCTTCATTATTAAACCGAGTGATGAATTCCCGCAAGCTTTCATTCCGCCCTTGGGTCAATTGCATCACCTCCAAGGCCTTCTTCTGCGGCTGCTTACTTGTAGCGAATTGGTTGAGGAATAGTGACCTAAAGTCCTCAAAGTATGTGATACAGCTCGGAGGTAAGCTATTGAACCATCGTCGAGCTCCCTCTTGAAAGGCCGTACAGAAAGCCTTACACTGAATGGCGTCTGGAACGCAGCGTAGATTCATCATCATTCGGACGTCTTGTAGGTAGTCCAAGGGATCGGTCTTTCCAGTATATTTTTCGAGCATTGGTATTTTGGTGCCGGGCACCGGGAGACTATCCAAGATCGCTGGAGTAAAGGGAGAGCTATACTGAGTTGTTAGGCGATTCGGGTGGAAGCTTATGGCTGCATTGATCCAATCGTCCACGATTTTTTCTAGGGTTTCAGGAGGGTGGCGATCGGTCGTTATACTAACCGGCCGTGCGGACGGCTGCTGTTGTGCCGATTGAGATTGTAAAATCTGGCGAATCAACAGATCAGCCGCTTCCTCGATCTGTTTTCGGGTAAGGGAGGTGTGCACAGGCGCAAGAGGATCTGCATGTGATTGGTGCTGGAGATTCGGGGGCATGTTGATTCCAGCGTTATCTTCCAAGGCTACGCTCTGTTCTTCTTGTTCCAAGTTTTGAGGTTGCGGTTGATCATTCGGGTCCGAAGACTGCGTGCTGGAAACATGATGTGCCGGCGGCAGGGTTGCAGGTAGTTGCAAACCCATCCGTTGTAACGCCAGAGCCGCGACAACGGATATATCAGGGTTAGTTGCTGCCGCCTGACTTATCTGAGTGTTTTTGGACGTGGTACCCTGATGTCGGGCCCCACGGTGGGCGCCAATTGGTTCAGCCTGATTCTGACGTGGCTGCACGTTACCGTTTGGATCTATGGAATCGACTGCTGAACACGAGAATTCAGGCTTGAAAGTTCCTGCAAAACAAGAAAGGCACGTCGGGGGTTGTTTCTCGATCAACCCCTCCGACGCTCAAGTTAGTTTTTTGGTGAAGGTGGGATCGCTATAAGTAGAGAGAACTAGGGTTATGATCACCTACCTCCATTATGACAGAGTCGTACCTTATATATGGAACATGTGCTAGGTTTAAGTCTTTACGTCTGTATGGGAGATTTCTACCCACGAATGGACCGTGGAGACGTGGACTGGGCCTGGGCTTAGCTTAGCCGATAGACGTCAGACCAATCCTTGGGAGATGGACCGATCGACTTATGAGTTGTTATGACTGAATTTGGGTCCAACACGACCGACCCGACCAAATTATATTAAATTAATTAATATTATAATTAATAAATTATATTTAATTTTAAAAAATTATGTATGTCACAAGCGTGACAACCTTTGTCACGGTGAGGGTGACACTTAAACCTCAAAATGAAACTTAGTCTTCTTACATACGAGAGATATGGATGGTTCCTAAAAGTGAAATATACAATGTTTTAAAAATCGGACCAGATATTAAACCGGTCGAAGGAAAGGTTTAAGGTTTAGAAGTTTAACCGGTAATGAATCGCTATAAAACCGGTATATAATAAATAAGAAGTAAAACTTATAAGAATAAGTAAAAATAAAATATATTATTGAAATAAAAATACATCAATGTCTATTATTATTATATAATAAATTAATAATAATAAATCGCATTTTGGTTGAGAAAATTGTTCCTCCTTCCAAAACCAGCTCCGGTATTCTACTTCCTGAGAAGAGCTCCAAGGTTCAATCTTTTCACTTCCTTTTTTTTTCATTTTCTTTAGCTTTTCTTGCGTGCTTTAGTTTCCTCCGACTTCGGGTCGCAATATTATAACCAAATAAAACTATTGGATATTTTGAACATTTATTTTAATTCATAATCATAATCCAAGTTGGAAACAGCTAAGCCAAATGGAAAATGTTTATAGTTTTGTTTATTCTAGGCCTACACCACCAAAACGACATGTCGTTTATCGAGCAATCGACTCCAATAAACGAAGAGCAAGAGCAGAGTCTTCACTGCTTAGATGCTCTCTGTTACACGCACCACACCACAACCTCCATGGCTAAAGGCTCGAGCTTTCATTTTCCAAAGCCTTAATTTCCTCCGACTTCGGGTTGCAATTCCTCTGCTTATATTTTGCTTCCATCGTCATTTTCCTATCTGGGTTTCTCCCTTTTCCAAGTGTTGTGTGTTCTCTTGTTCTTCTTTTGGCTACTTCGACATTTCCCGTTTCTGGGTGTACTTCTGATTCAAACGTTTCTTCTTGATCTCTCTGCTCTTTACTTCTCGTGTTTCGTTTCAAATATACCTGTAATCGTAATATAAAACTAATCACTTGTATTTATTCCGTACCTATTCATTCATTCGTTCGTTCAAGAGAGGGTTCAAGAGAGGCCCAATCATTGACCAGATGATTACATTATCCACAGCTCATCCGAAAGGTGGTGATGTGTCACCACTGTAAGAGAGGAAAGCCTAATCACAGGGCAAGAAAACAACACAAGCCCAAGAACAGAATCGGCCTACAAGCTCAGCTCCCTCACAATAAGCAGTATACCTGAGACATAGACAATTTTAGCTTATATTCAGTTGTAACTAATTTAGCTGTATAGAGATTCGATTTCCATATTTGCTGTATATAAACAATCACTCAATCATTGAAATGTAAGGCAATCTTTACATCATACATTGTCTTCAATTATCATTACATGGTATCAAAGCCCCCAAGGACATACGTCCATGGCTCACGTTTCTGAAGCATCTTCCTCTGCTAATCACCCTTCTGATTCCCATCCTCAGCAGCCTCCCACCACCATGATGCCCTCACTTGATTTCTCTGCCCTTGCCAGAACGCTTAACTTCAACTTACCTATTAAATTAGACAGAAACAACTTCATCAATTGGCGTGCACAGGTTCTGGCTGTCATACGTGCATTGGAACTTGAAGGTTTCATTACACCAGGCATCTCACCACCACTTCCAGGACAGCCTTCATCCTCCACAGATCAACCCTCACCAGACTCCAATCTTAGGGACTGGAAACATTCTGATCAGCTTCTCCTCTGCTGGCTATTCTCCACCATCAGTGATGAGATCATTGGACAGGTTAACACTTCCTCCACATCTCTTGAGGTATGGCAAACTCTTGAGAGACTATATGCATAAACCTCCATGGTAAGGGTATTACAGCTCAAACATCAACTTTCTACAATGCAAAAAGGTGCCCTCAGTATTTCAGATTATATGCAGAAAATTAAATCCATTGGAGACTCTCTCCTAGTTGCAGGACATCAAATCCCTGAACATGAACTTATTCTAAGTGCCCTGAATGGACTAGGACATGAATATGATCCAGTTGTTGTATTTCTCACCCACACTATGAAAACCTCCCCATTACAAGATACTCAATATACCTTAATGATGCATGAGACTCGAATTGAACAACTTAATGCTCTATCTACTCAGATTCCAGTTAATATGCCTACTGCTAACATTGCTACTTATCATACAAACAATAACTTCACTAGACAGCCACATCATGGAGGCAGATCTAGAGGTAGAGGAGGCAGAGGAAGAAATGGGAGATGGTCTGGTACTGGAAAAATATTCTGTCAGTTATGCCAGAAACCTGGTCATGATGCCCTTAAATGCTACAAGAGGTTCGATCAAACATGGCAAGGTTCACAGTCTTCCCCACCTTGGCACCATCAACATCAGCCTCATAATGTCTCAGGCAGCTCACAGCATCACAAATCTGGTCCACAAACCTTCCTCACTCACAATCAGACACCTTCTCACACTGATCCTGGACATGACTCTACATGGTTTGCTGACAGTGGTGCTACTCACCATGTCACCCCTGACTTGAATAATCTCACAGACAGCTCAACCTATGGGGACAAAGATTATCTCACTGTGGGCAATGGTAATACTCTTCCCATAGCTCATATTGGTTCTTCCTTCATTCATACTAATAACCAAACTCCATTGGCTTTAACTGATATTCTTCATGTTCCTCTCATAACTAAAAACCTCTTGAGCATTTCTAAACTCATAAAGGATAACCAAGTTACAGTGGAATTTACTGACAATTATTGCTTGTTTAAGGACAAGGTTTCAGGGAAGCTGCTAATTAGAGAAGTGCTTCGAGATGGACTCTATAGTCTCAAAGCTCCTACTTCATCTCATTCTGTAGCAACTACAATTTCTTCTAGTTTTCCTAAGGCCCCTCCAAATGCGTTTATCTTTGTTAATGTATTTAGAAAATGTGAAGCTCACAATGCTCACAAATCTTCCAATATTTGGCATAATCGCCTTGGACACCCTTCTAAAAATGTATTGCATTTGATTTCTAAATCAATGAATCTCAAGTTTGATCCAAGTAGTTTTCAATTCTGTAATTCATGTCAACAAGGTAAAGCACATCAACTTCCTTTTGACACACATAATATCACTGCCACTAAACCCCTTGAAATTGTTTACTCAGATATTTGGGGACCCTCTCCCTATTTATCCAGTGATGGTCACCGATACTACATCATATTCATTGATGCACACTCTCGGTTCACATGGTTCTATCCACTGACACTCAAATCTGAAGCCCTTGCTGCATTTATCCAATTCAAAACCCACATTGAACTACAACTTGACCACAAAATAAAAGCTCTTCATACAGATAATGGAGGGGAATACAAAGCCTTTTCATCTTTTCTTCATAAAAATGGCATTCATCATCGTTTCAGCTGTCCCTACACCCACCAACAGAATGGTGTTTCTGAGAGGAAACACCGACACATAACTGAAACTGGTTTAACTCTCCTTTCACATGCCAGCATGCCTCTCACCTTATGGCTTGAGGCATTTTCCACAGCCGTGTATCTAATTAATAATCTTCCCACTCCAACTCTTCATAACAAATCACCTTTTGAAACTCTATACCACAAACATCCCAATTATCTTCAGTTAAAAGCATTTGGCTGTAGTTGCTATCCTTATTTAAGATACTACTCCAAACACAAACTTGATTTTCATACCACTAAGTGTGTCTTCCTAGGGTACAGCTCCTCTCATCGAGGGTATAAGTGCCTCAGCTCATCTGGTAAGATATTTGTTTCTCGTCATGTTGTTTTCAATGAAACTGAATTTCCCTATTCCTCTTTGTTTCCCTCTAGATCTTCCACTCCTTCACCCTCTACTAGCTTACCTCTCTCGCCTTCGGCTCCTGCTTGCTCATCTTGAAGACTCCACTCCAAGCACTCACTCGTCGTGAAGCTTGCTCAGACCGCCTCCTTACACCAAAGAATAACTATCAGGTAATTCTTCCTTCTCAACCTTCTGCTCCTTCTCCTCTCTCCTCTGACCACCCTCACCCTCACCCTACTACCCTACAAAACATCCATCCTATGCAAACCCGATCCAAACATGGCATCTTCAAGCCTAAAACCTATGCTGTTGCTCTCTCAACATCTCCTAACTCAGAACCTACCACAGTCTCTCAGGCTCTTCAAGACCCTATGTGGCAGCATGCCATGCAGGAGGAAATCACTGCCCTACACAAAAACCACACTTGGACCCTGGTCCCTTATCATTCCAGTATGCATATCCTACCTACTAAATGGATTTTTCGCTAAATATCTTTGCGATGGGTGCGTGGACGATTTAAGGCCGATTTGTCGCCAAAGGGTTCAATCAAACCCTGGCATTGACTACACCGAAACATTCATCCGATGAGTCAAAGACTCCACAATCAAAGTAATTCTATCTCTTGCAGTATCTCACGGTTGGGATATCCAACAGCTTGATATCAACAATGCTTTCCTAAATGGTGACCTACAGGAGGTAGTCTACATCAGTCAACCCCAAGGTTTCGAAAGCTCTACCCATCCTAATCATGTCAGTCGTCTCTCCAAAGCCCTATATGGATTGAAGCAGGCTCCCAGAGCATGGTTTGGACACTAAAGGTCGCATTCAATACTGGGTTTTTGTCGACTCCAAGTCCGATACCTCCTATACTACTACAAACAGAATGATTTACTCATTATTGCACTAGTTTATGTTGATGACATTCTACTTACAGGGAATAGTCAAGAGGCTATACGGGATCTAATTGCTAAGCTACACTCTCAATTTGCTCTCACAACATTGGGCAGCATCAATTTTTTTCTAGGGTTTGAGGCTTACCGGAACACCACAGTGCATACCTCACTCGGACTCGATGACGTATGATCTCCTCCACCGTGCTAACATGTTCCACGCCAAGCCTTGTACATCTCCTATGTCTCCTGGCTCCAAACTATCTCTCCACGATGGCCTCCCTTTTTCAGATCCCTCTCTGTATCGAAGCTTGGTCGGCGCTCTTCAATATCTCTGCAATACCAGACCAGATCTTAGTTATTCTGTCAACAAATTAAGTCAATTTCTTACCAATCTGCTAACGACTCACTGGGTTGCTCTCAAGCGGGTTCTACGTTACCTTCGAGGAACTGCTGATTTAGGGCTTCACTTTCGTCCCTCCTCTTCTCTGCTTCATCTTCACGCCTTCAGCGATTCGGACTAGGCTAGCTCACCTGATGATCGGAAGTCCACCAGCGGTGGCTGTGTCTTCCTCGGGGGGAATCTTGTATACTGGAACTCCAAGAACGATGATCGTCGCTCGCTTCCAAAGATCGAGGCGAGAATATCGAGCGCTCTCACAAGTCTCCATGGAAGTAATATGGCTCAAGTCACTTCTCTCCGAACTCGGATTCACCTTGTCTCAGAAACCCATCATCTGGTGCGACAACAACGGGGCTCGGTCCTTAGCTCACAACCCAGTCTTCCACTCCCGCACTAAACACTTCGAACTTGATCTCCATTTCATACGAGATAAAGTCTCCGATGGCGTGTTAGAAGTGCGACATGTAAGTACCACCGACCAGACAGCTGACTTACTCACTAAGCCATTGACAGCCACACGTTTGGCTTATCTGATGTCCAAACTCAACCTTAGTCCTAATCCTCGGTTTCATTTGAGAGGGGATGTAAGAGAGGAAAGCCTAATCACAGGGCAAGAAAACAACACAAGCCCAAGACCAGAATCGGCCCACAGGCTCAGCTCCCTCACAATAAGCAGTATACCTGAGACATAGACAATTTTAGCTTATATTCAGTTGTAACTAATTTAGCCGTACAGAGATTCGATTTCCATATTTGCTGTATATAAACAATCACTCAATCATTGAAATGTAAGGCAATCTTTACATCATACATTGTCTTCAATTATCATTACAACCACATCCAGATCCACCTTCCTCAGCCAATCCCCACCTTCTATAAATGATATTTATTATTTTCCTCTGTAATTAATTTTCTCATTTTCCTTTCTCCTTCTTTTTTTTTTGGACGAAGAAAAAGAAGGTAAGTTGTGTGGATGGAATGTCTTGAAAAAGATTTTAGGACATGTGGGGTCTGTGAATTCACAACAAGACATGAACTTTGAACGGACCTCAGTCCTGCACATCTCTATACAAATTTCCCAAGTGTTTCTCCGAGAAGCAGAAGCTTTGGACTTTGGACAATGGTGAGAACTGAAAGATGAGAAAGGGAAAGTGGATTTGTTATGCATGTTCCCATGGCCTGTCGTTGTGCCTTTTCACCGTCATCAGTGAGGGATCTTTCCACCAACTTCAAGCTTTCAAGAAATTTCAAGACTCTTGCCTTCTCTTCCATGTCAACTTCAATAAGAGCTTCTTCCAATACCCTTGTCTCTGAGGTACACTTTTTCTTCTTCTCTCTTGGGCGTACTTGTGGTGCCTGTAGTGTCATTGTCACATAATGCAGCATTGTTCAGTGCTTGCCTTTTGGGATCTCCTTCTTCTTCTTCCATTTTTCCTTTTGCCGCTGGTGGAAGCTAGGTGGCATTGAGTTTTGTGTTTTCCTAGAGTTTTGAATGATCTTATCACCATAATGACTATCTCAACTCATAAGGTTATTAGATAGCCAACAGTTTTTGGATACTACACCCTTGCTCCACATGGAGTGCACTATTTGATTTTTGTAGACCACTGATAGTACCTTGTACAAAATCAAAGTAACATTAAAGTTAGAAATCACCTAGGCTGCCATTGGGCTTCATAGCAGCATTTTTACCTAGCTTTTCCGCAGGGCTTCTCCAAGGTCAATCTTTATCATACGAAATTTGTTAGTCAATGAAAGATTTGGATAATAGCATCACGTTTGACGGTTTGAGTGACTCAACTCAATAACCAATCCACCTCCAAAAATGCTTGGAGTTTCTTCGTAGCCAAGGAGAAGAAGGAAGTCTTGAATCAGGGAAAGTCATTATTTAGAAGATTACGCGCTTTTGGTACCATCAATAATTCATTATCTAGATGCCTTCTGCTAAAGTTCTATCTTGTTTATATACAATGACTTGGTTGGCCACTTGGTTTTCCGTTACCTACAGTCTAGAGAAATACAATGATTGAACTCCTGGCCTCTTCCCGATCAAATGAACAGTTCAAATTAAGGTTTCGGCTAAAGCTTTTCTCTTTTATTTTTCAGATTTATTGATTTCTTAATGACCAATTCTATACAAACAGAAGAGAAGGTGAAGGTTAGATTTTTCAGTTTTATGGATAATTTGGTTTCCCCTTTTTTTAGGAAGTGAGAGGGAAACACTATATGAGAGGCAAATTTGTTAAAAATATATATATTAGGAAGTTAGAGTGAAACATAATTGTGAGTTTGATGTGAAGGATTCAACTTTAGGAAGACAGGGTTCACGAATCATTTAAATTCAGTTCAATGACTTACATATCAATTTATCTACATCTTTCTTGAAATCTTGTTTGTCTACTTAATCATATTGTTCTTCTAATTCTTGTTATTTTAAAGTTGACTAACTGCCTACTTTGGTGTGAATAGGCAGTAAGGCTACTAGGTCCTCCAGCAAGGTTTGAAGCGTCAAAGCTGAAAGTAGTGTTAATGGAAGAAGAGACAAATAAGCATTCAGGAATTACTCCTAGAACTTACATCCTATCTCACTGTGACTTCACGGCAAATTTAACCTTAACCATCTCCAATGTCATTAGCCTGGACCAGGTTAGAGTTCCTTTGGTTTATGGTTTTTCTGAAGAATGATGTTTTCATACAAAAATTTGATGTTTAAGTGTGCAGTTAAGAGGGTGGTATAGCAAGGACGATGTGGTTGCTGAATGGAAGAAACTTGACGGGAAATTGGGTCTGCATGTCCATTGCTATGTGAGCGGTCCAAATCTTATGCTAGACCTTGCAGCTGAATTTAGATACCACATTTTTTCTAAAGAAATGCCATTGGTAAGTGTTTCATTAACAATATATCTGCATTACAGCATACTTCATGAGAAACTCCAATAATAGTTCATAATAATAATCTCTTGTGCATGGGGTGACAGGAATGCTGTGAATAATAATCTCATTACAGACATGGCGTAAATGAATGTCTCTGTTTCATGGATCTATATAGACATGCGTATGTGCTTTGTCATAACCTAATTATATAATATAATCATGGTTTTTTGAATTGCTACAGGTTCTTAAGTCAGTATTACATGGGGATTCACTGCAATTCAGAGAGCATCCCGACCTCATGGATGCACTGGTCTGGGTATACTTCCACTCTAGCTCACAAAAGTATAATCGTTTGGAATGCTGGGGACAACTTAAGAATGCTGTTCAGGTAAGATTGAACCTGCATTGCTAAATCTGTCTTGCCCTCATAAGCAAATCTGATAATCCTGTTTTACCAAGGACACCAATCCCCTCAAGTGACTTGTACAAATTGCTTAATTTGTTCATGTACAGGGGAGACAAGCAGATCAATTTCAAGGTTTCTTAAATGCAAATAAGGATGGTTCCCGCCCTAGAAAAAGACAAAGACCAAAATCCATTTTCCAAGCTCTTTTTGCCTTCCTTCTTTGAATTGTTTGACGTGGCTAAATATTTCTGAAGAGTGAAGACCAATTTTCAGTGCACATAAACATAAAAGAAGAAGCTCGTTGATAATACAAACATCAGGTGATTCGACTGCAACTAGCACTTCGGTTTGATTGGATTTAATGATTCACGATATTGTAACTGGGAACATTTGTTCATTTGTTTATCAATGGCTTTTGTCTTTGTTACTCTGTAACTGAAAGCACACAACGAAACTTGAAACTTTCTTATCGTATGTAACGGGCCTTGATCCACCAGCAGCAACCAGGGGAATTGAGTTAGTTGAGAGTCACAACGTGAGAAAAAGGAATCAGTTATCCTAAGGGACTTCGTTTTAGACTAGCGTGAATTCTGTTATAGAAATTAGGTACTGAGATAGCATAAATAACCCAAGACATAGGAGAGAAGGATATGTTATTGCTTGTATTGCTTGACCTTCTTCTTTCTTCGCTAAGCACTATACTGTGCCTTGTTTTTCTTTCTCAATTTCCTCTGTAACTCTGACAACTTCTGCTCTATTTCTCAGTACCTGTATCCTCTGTTTCCGGAAATATATAGATATATCCTTTAACCAGATTATCTGTCAATTTTTACACCTGAATCCTTTACATTTTGGTGCTTTCATCGCCGATACTCTCCTCCATGGCTGATAACACACGCCTAGCTAAACTTGATAACTCTGTCGCCAAACTCCAAAGCGATTTCGCTTCACAATCCTCCACCCTGAACTCCCTTCAATCCATTGTTCACAGCCAACAATCTACCATGCTCGACCTTAAATCCCAAATGGAGGACATCAGCCGACAGCTCATAAACCTTGGCCAGCTTTTCAAAGGCAAACACCCAGCCTTTGACCCAAAATCTGACATTCCTCCACTCAAGTCTGGGACCCACCGTACCTCCTCCCCTGAACTTGAATCCGATTTTGATTTTCCTTTTAAACCCAAAGCTGCTCGTGTTGAGCTTCCCAAATTTGAGGGCTCCGACCCCGAGTCTTGGATTTTTACAGCCGATGAGTTCTTTGATTTTTATGATACCGAAGATACCATACGCATCACCATGGCGGCATTTCACTTTGAGGGAAAGGCCCGGCGTTGGTATCGCTGGATGAAAACCAACAAACAACTCTCTTGTTGGGATCAGTTCAAGAAATCTCTAGTGGAACGCTTCAAATTCACTTCCCTCGAAGAACCACAGGGCCTTTTGGCCAAAATCACCCAAACTTCCACAGTGGAGGACTATCAAACACGTTTCGAAACCCTCTCTAATCAAACCATTGGCCTACCTTCCTCCTTTGTTGATTGTTTTATTTCAGGACTCCGACCTGATATCAAAAACGAAGTCCTATCCTTCCGCCCCTCTTCCCTCAACCATGCTATCAGCCTCGCCCGCCTCCAAGAAGCCAAACTAGCAGAAACCCGGAAACTGTTACTCAAATCCATGCCTGGCCATTCTTTTGATAGAAAATCCTTAAGTACAGGCCTCCTCCCTCCTCCCAATCCACGGCCATTTCCACCTCCTCTTGACTCAACCATCCCACATCATAAGCCCGTTCCAACCAGACGATTGACCCATACAGAAGCCCAACGCAGACGTGACCAAGGGTTGTGTTTTTACTGTGATGAAAAGTTTACAAGGGGCCATAAGTGCAATCAGCCACAACTTTTCCTTTTAGATGATGACTACCCGGATGACTCTGAACCACCACCCCCTGCTACCTCACCTTCGCCAGCTACCCAGCCCACCACCGACATTACACCACCCATCTCTCCTTCCCCGACCCTTGATTCCACAACCGCGCCTGATCCACCTTCACCGACTGTCATCTCTTATAATGCCATGTCTGGTTGCTTGTCCCCTTCTACGTTGCGATTTTTGGGCAAAATGCAGGGCCACTCCGTCCAAGTTCTGTTAGACGGTGGAAGCACGCATAATTTCATCCAGAGCCGGATTGCTCGTTATTTGGGTTTACAGATCGACCCTTCTCTTTCCTTCCCTGTTTTGGTGGGTAATGGAGAAAGTATTCACAGTGAAGGGAAAGTTCACGATGTCAAATTGCAAATTCAGGGCACTGCAATTCAAGCTGATTTCTATGTTCTCCCATTACACGGCTCCGATGTTGTGTTGGGTGTTGCGTGGCTAGCCACTCTTGGACCAGTTATCACCGATTATTCCACTTCAACTTTTAGCTTTGGTCTTGGCTCTTCAACAATTTCTTGGACCGGAATTCATGGTACTAATCCCCAACCCATTCAACTAAACTCCTTACGCCGAACCCATGAAATTGGTGCTGTCGCAGCTTACTATAGCCTCCAAATCCAGTTCATACCTCCCGCTTTACCCACCTCCCGGCCCTCTGCTTTTACCAACCTTATACACCAATTTAAGGATGTTTTCACAAAACCCAGTGGCTTACCACCCTCCCGCTTGACAGACCACTCCATTCACCTCCTACCTGATTCCTCACCAGTTAACGTCCGCCCTTACAGATACCCACATTTCCAAAAACATGAGATAGAACAACAAGTATCAGCCATGCTTAGCGAAGGAATTATAAGGCCTAGTACCAGCCCATTCTCCTCTCCGGTGTTATTGGTTAAAAAAAAAGACGGTACGTGGCGCTTTTGCGTCGACTACCGAGCGCTCAACGCTATCACCGTTCGGGACAGATTTCCTATCCCTACTGCAGATGAGCTGTTCGACGAGCTATTTGGTGCCAAGGTATTCTCTAAACTTGATTTGCTTGCAGGATTCCATCAAATTCTGATCCGCCCTGAAGATGTGCATAAGACGGCGTTCCGCACTCACGAAGGACACTACGAATTTCTCGTCATGCCTTTCGGACTTACGAACGCACCCTCCACCTTTCAAGCCACCATGAACGGTATCTTCAAGCCTTTCCTCCGTCGATTTGTACTAATCTTTTTCGATGACATCCTTGTGTACAGTAAAAGTTTCTCCGAGCACCTCCAACATTTGCAATCTGTGTTTGAAACATTACGAGCACATGGGTTGGTAGCCAAGGAGAGTAAGTGCATTTTTGGACAGACAATAATTGAATATTTGGGCCATATAGTTACTGCGAATGGTTTGGAAGTGGATCCAAGTAAGATATCCGCAATCCAAGACTGGCCCATTCCAATTGACGTCAAAGGCGTTCGTGGGTTTCTTGGCTTAGCAGGCTACTACCGCCGATTCATTCGTGGGTTTGCTCGAATTGCATCTCCTTTATCGGATCTGCTTAAATCTGATGGATTTCGCTGGACAGACGCTGCACAGTCCGCCTTTACCCAGCTTAAGACTTCTCTGTGTCATGCTCCTTTGTTGGCTCTCCCCGATTTTTCTTCTCCATTTACCATTGAGACCGATGCTTCAGGTACGGGTATCGGGGCAGTTTTGGTCCAGCATGGGAAACCCGTGGCTTTTTACAGCCAAAAATTATCTCCACGGATGCAAGGATCACCGGCTTATCATCGGGAAATGTATGCGATCACCCAAGCCGTGGGGAAGTGGCGACAATATCTCTTGGGAAGGCGATTTTCAATTGTCACGGATCAAAAAGCACTTAAGAATCTCACTGCACAAACCATTCAAACTCCTGAACAGCAACATTGGCTCTACAAGCTTGTGGGCTATGATTTTGAGATACTATATCGACCGGGAAAAATGAATACGGTTGCAGATGCACTATCAAGAGCACCCACGGGCAGTCTGATGGCAATATCAGTGCAGCGTTATGGCAGAATAGAGGAATTTCGAGCTTTAAATGCATCACATCCTGAATTATTGCAGATCAGAACCAAGGTGGAAGCAAATGCTCCTAGCTACCGACAGTATTTGATCCATGATGGGTTGCTCTTCTTCCGGAAACGGTTGGTGGTACCAAATGAACCCCAACTAAAAACATCCATCCTTGAAGACTTTCATTGCTCAGTAATTGGGGGCCATGCCGGAGTTACGCGCACCTTCCATAGGGTAGCAGCAAATTTTTATTGGCCCTCCATGAGACGAGATGTTCAGAAATTCGTGAAGGAATGTTTGGTGTGCCAAACTATGAAATCCTCCCAACTAACCCCGGCGGGACTACTACAACCATTGCCCCTTCCTGATCATGTTTTTGACGAAGTAAGTATGGATTTTATCACCGGACTTCCTCCTTTCTTTGGTAAAACAGTAATTTTTGTTGTTGTCGATCGATTATCAAAGTTCGCCCATTTCTTCGCCTTGCCAAGCCATTTTGACAGTGCAAAATTGGCCACGGTCTTCTTAAATGGGGTTGTTAAATTACATGGAATACCAGCGAAAGTTGTCAGTGATCGGGATCCGCTATTTTTAAGTAAATTTTGGGAAGAATTGACTAAGCTACAGGGAACTACGAGAGCATTGAGTTCCGCCTATCATCCTGAAACTGACGGACAAACTGAAGCAGTGAACAAGGTTTTGGAAATGTATCTACGGTGCTTTGTTGCTGATACTCCTAATACTTGGGTTAAGGTGCTTCCATGGGCTGAGTACTGGTACAATACTTCATATCATAGTTCGGCTGGAATGACTCCCTTTCGTGCTCTTTATGGCCGTGATCCGCCTACACTGATTCGATACATTCCTGGTACTGCCAAACTCACAGCTGTTGATCACGAATTATCACAACGTGACTGCATTTTGGAACAGCTCAAGGCCAATTTGCTCAAGGCCCAAAATCGAATGAAGAACCATGCGGACAAGCATCGTCGGGATGTTACATTCGACGTAGGTGATTGGCTTTTTGTTAAACTGCAACCATACCGACAAGCATCAATGAGACTTCACCACCACCAGAAGTTGGGGCCACGGTATTTTGGACCATTCAAGGTTCTCAAGAAAATCGGAGCAGTAGCCTATAAACTGGACCTACCTTCATCATCTCGAATCCATCCAGTATTCCATGTTTCAGTCTTGAAGAAATGTGTTGGTAATCCACCCACTCAGAGCATTCCTTTGCCCCTTGTAGATTCAGATAGTGAGCCACAGCGCAAACCATCTCATATTCTGGCTACTCGAGAATTAATGATTGAAGGCAAGTCAGTGCCTCAAGTGTTAGTACAATGGGAAGGAATGGGACCATCAACAGCTACTTGGATGCCTACTGATGAGTTTCGTCAATTTTTTTCTAACTGGAACCTTGAGGACAAGGTTGTTTTTGCCGGAAGGAGCAATGTAACGGGCCTTGATCCACCAGCAGCAACCAGGGGAATTGAGTTAGTTGAGAAGCCGTTACTCCATCGCAAGTCACAACGTGAGAAAAAGGAATCAGTTATCCTAAGGGACTTCGTTTTAGACTAGCGTGAATTCTGTTATAGAAATTAGGTACTGAGATAGCATAAATAACCCAAGACGTAGGAGAGAAGGATATGTTATTGCTTGTATTGCTTGACCTTCTTCTTTCTTCGCTAAGCACTATACTGTGCCTTGTTTTTCTTTCTCAATTTCCTCTGTAACTCTGACAACTTCTGCTTTATTTCTCAGTACCTGTATCCTCTGTTTCCGGAAATATATAGATATATCCTTTAACCAGATTATCTGTCAATTTTTACACCTGAATCCTTTACATCGTATCTACTCCAACCACCCCTGCGAACACCCAACCCCACCCCACCACTTGCTTTTCACCAGTATTCCAGCTAAAGCTAAAGTCAGCTGCATCATTCAAAAGGGAGTTTGGAGCTGCAATTACAGAGGGGCTGACGGGTTGTTAAGCTGTTACTTACGGGTCAACTTGATGGTGATGAAGATAAGATCATATGGCTAAAAAATAGATCCGTGGAATTTAGCAATAGCTCTTGCCATAAACTCATCAAAGCTATCTATCCCAAAGTTCCCTGGTATAAGTTAATCTGGAAGAATAAATTGTCCCTCAAAGCTACAATTATACACTGGCTGGCTATAAAAGAGTAGGTTGAAAACAAAAGGCAGGTGGTATGGCAACACAGGCAGCTTTGATCCCAGCTGTCTACTATGCAAAAATGAGATAGAAATACTAAGTCATTTTCAGTGCAAACTTTCCCAAGTCATTCGGACTCGAATCCAAAACACTATACAAATATATTGCCCACAGAAAGAATCGATGAATATAATTCAATGGGCCACAAGAATGATAAGCACAACGAAGAAGATGGGATAATCCTTAAAACAGCTCTTCGTTTTACCATATACATACACAATTTGGAAAGAAAGAAACAATAGGCTTCACTTGGGAATGGAGATGGAAGATCAAATACTATAGGGTAAGTCTATTGTTAACTGGATCAGAGAACTCCTAATGACACATGATGCCTAGTCCTAAATCAGCCAACGAAAGATACTCTAGAATGTTTAAAGATAGTCCGTAGGAGCAAGGATTGGTACCTTTGTATTTCTGTTTGAGAGTTAAATTTTAACTTCTTGTTATCATAATTTTGTCAAGCGCATCTTGAGTTAATATATTTCTATTCATCTTAAAAAAAAAAAGCTTTCCATGTTTAAATCAATTTAAAAAAAATCATATTTTAATAGGCTTTGAGGTTCAAACTAGTCATTGGAACAAAAATTAACCATATCCAAAGGCTAATTCTAGTACTGGTCGACTAATATGCATTAATTGAAAAATAGTGGTTGTAGACATTGATCTATTAAGGATAGTCATCATCACAATATTGGTTTGATGACTATATCTTTGATATCTTATTGCCTTATCTTATTGTTTGTATTTATCATGTTACGAATAATTGTTAGAAAATAGTACCTGTGCAGGATAACAGTAATCCTTATCCACTAACAAGTAGTTGGTCATTACCATGATAATCAACCTATGTTTGTATGGTTCTTATACTCACATATTTGGCATAGTCCACAATTCTTTTAAGTACCATTGTTGTTGTTATTTAGACGGTCAAAGAGAATACTATTATGGTGCAACAAATTGCATGGGAAGAAGATGGAGCCAATTTTTTTTCTTGAGAATGATGTTAGCAATATAAGAAACATGAGAGATTTTTATAAATATCTCATAAGACACTAGTTCTCCATGTAATTCAAAAAATGGAGATGAGGAATTTATGATGATGTTATGGTAGTCCAATTCAAATTTGCAATAGATTATGGAACTGAATTTTGTTGAAGGGAGCTAGGGATCTCCCAGTTGCAACAAACTCATCAACTAGAGCCTTTCCTTTTTAAAGATACTCTAAGATGGTGAGATCATTCATTTTTAATTCTTACAATTTTATGTCAATTTCAAAGCTGCCTATTCAGTAAGATAGAGCCAAATGCATATAATAAGGCCTACCAAACATAACAAAATGATGTTATACCAATGACATATAGAAATACATCTTCGGCAAGTGAGGGAAGTATCCATGATAATAACATATCCTTTTTAAACTAGAAATCATAAGATGGATTGGCTATTTGTTAAGAAAAAAATAGAGGTAGAGGGGATAGTTTGAGGTGGTGAAGAGAATTTTGGACCAATAAATTTGTGCAAACTTTGATAATTTTTTTAAAAAAGGGAATTGAGCCGTCCATATAAGGTATTTTTAGAATTCTAATTAATTGTCAAATTATGGTACCAGAGGAAAAGAAAGTAGGAAAGGCTAGTATTATTGATATGATAAATATTTTAATAAAGTATGTTTTCAGGATTAAGAGGATTTCTTTGAAATCAAAACTTTAATTGCTTTTGATAATTGAAAATACTATGTAATAAGCTAACAATAATGTATGTTTATGTATGATATGCCTCAAACTATCAAAGTGATGAAATAAAAAGTACAATAAGCATTATATAGTCATTTGTAACCTTGTTTTTCTTAGTCCTAATTTTTCCTTTACTTCAATGAGTTTAACTCTAAATTTTCTTTAGTATCTTAACAAGATGTATCTTGATTTTTGCAGGACCACTATTGGTTTCAAATGAATTTATTAGTAGTACTTATGTTTTCTATCATCAAAATATGGATTATAAGATCTCTTAGTTCAACAATATCCTTTTTATGATAGCAAAATATTTTATGATAATAGATAAATAATGGTAAAATCAAACAAACACACTTTATTATTCTAATACAGTATGAATAGTTAGCTCTGTAAATTCATGCATCATAAAAAGAACTTACAAGTTAAACTATTTTAAACACATGTCAACTTTGTATAAAGATGACCAAAACAGTACTAATTTCAAAATCAATTACAATTTAACATGATAAATATTTTGATAATCCAAAGGTCAACCAAAAAATAAGTACAATATAAATATCAAATACATAAAACTAAAACTTGAAATTAATAACTCCTCCTGAATCTAAAACCCTTTACTTTCTTTCTTCCTTTTCGGAAAAAAATTAATTATTCAAAAAATACTAAAATATATAAAACATTAAAACACATAATAAATTAAATTTAAAATCAAAATCAAAATCAAATTTAAGCACTTAAAGAGATCCTCATCAGATAGAATTCCCATTAATATTACTTAATTCTCTCTAGTTATGTGAAATCTATTATTAGGCATTTGTTTAGTGAATATGTCACTAATTGATGTAACATATCAACAAATTTTAGCTTAATATCCCCATTTTGCTTATAATCTTTAATGAAATAATAATTAAGTTTTATGTTTTTGGTTTTACAATATTAAATAGGGTTCTTTGTGGCGTAAATGGAATTAATGTTATTAAATCCATTGGTTATCTTTATAAGTTCCATTCTATAATCTCTAAGTTGATTTTGAAGCTAAAAAAATTCTATATGATAATAACCAAATGTCATATTTTTGGCTTCTACAATTAATATCTGATTGAATTTGTTTTTCACTACTATGGGACTAATGCATTGCTTAGAAATTGACATGTATCTTATATGCTCTTCTATCTAAAGGGCTCTTGGTATAATTCAAATTCAAATAGTTATCCAAATCAAATAATATATCCTTAAGATACAAAAGTCCTAATGATAGGGTCCTATATAGATATTTAAGTATATGCTTAACATCTAAAAGATGACACTCTTTTAGATTTGATTAAAATACAGTTTATAAAAAATATTAAACTTATTTGTGGTAAAATAAAGTAAACTACCAATGATTCGTCAATATAATTTTACATTTATTGGCATCCTTTCTTCATTCTTGTTCAACTTAAGTGTGATGATCATAGGTTGTCGAACTGGGCAGGAGATCGGATCCATTATTGGATCCGTTTGAACCCAACTCTCTTGCTTAAAATCGTGAAACCTGAGCGTGCGTATTACTTTGAAGGGTTATAAATTTTTTTTTTCATTCTTAATCCCTTGAACCCTTAAAGACATCATGAATTCATTCTCATGTTCAAACGCTCCCAATATTTACTTACCAAAGTCCCTTAGTGTGCCCATGTACCTAATCATTATACTTGAACTTATTTCCACTACGCGTTCACCGAATTTGAAAAAACTCAATATCTTAAATTCATTTGAAATTCTCTTGTAAATCATAGCCTTATGACTCTTGTTTAATTTAAGACAAGAATTGCTTCAATCAGAGTTATATAACTCAAGATACACTCCAAAAACCTAAAAGAGTTCATACCGGAAACATGCTCTCTTAACCGGCCTTTAACTTACTTTGATGCAAACTTTCTCAATTTAACTCCAATTAATCCCAATTTTTGTATCAAGGAAGATATATGTCTTATAAATCCAATGATTCAAGCCTCACCTCATTTGGAGGTCGTATGATGGATTTATGCCCAAAACAATAGACCATGCTCACTTCAAAAATCCAATTGAAACTCTTTTGGCGCTATTGCCATAAATTTTTCTACAAATATCCAAATACCTTCTTTCTAGTTCCATTTGAAATATAACATCAAGATCTACAACTCGTATTAGAGACCTCAAAATGAGATTCGGCCTCAAAACTGGTCAAAAACACGTTTTTCCCAAGGTGACCCGTAGCTGTCCGTTAAACGGACAGCCATGTCCGTTTAACGGACACATTCGGGTGAGTGGGTATCAAACTCTTCGCAAATGTCCGTTAAACGGACATGAATGTCCGTCTAACGGACACGGGTAGGGCAAGGGGTGTTTTGACACCCGAGGCTGTCCGTTTAACGGACATTCGTGTCCGTTTAACGGACACGCCAAATTCCAAGACTTCCAAACCTCTCTTCCTCAAGACCACTTGTAACTATCATTTTTCAACTCTCATAACTTTTTAATCCTAACTTCAATATGTGCATACTATACCTCCATGGAAAGATAAAAAAACGAACTACAACTCTCATGAAGGATGCAAATGCTAATTCCATCATTAATCAAGGTAAAAAGCCACTCAAAGGACACTGCTCATTTAAAGACCAATGTAACAGTAATATAGCTAAATGAGCAAAGGATGAATGTGTTCTTCACCTCATAACTTTTTAACCCTAAGTCCAAATGAGACAAATGATATACCCTTAGAAAGATCTGAACTTCTACTACAATCTTCGCGAAGACTTCCCGATCTAAATCAATCTCTAATGGGGTCTAAAACTGAAGCGAAGTTCTGTCAAATTTTAGGAAAATTTGACAACACTTCCCTTGAAAATGCAACTAACCAATTTTTCAATTCTAACACTTCCACCTGCATAAAACTCAACATGCAACCTCATATAACATAACTTAATCTCAAGAATAACTCCAAACTCAAATCAAGGCAACAACCGCACTCTTAATCATCTAATCATATCCAAGCTATACAATGATGCAATTGTACATTCACAACCATACTCAAGTCCATATTGCATTAATCATCATACATAAGAGTTTTACAATTTCATTGGCATTTCCTAGCCAAATTTCCAAGACCAATAACAATATCTCATTTACCTTATTCACTTGCTCATATGAATTACAACTATACATTTACATAACCAAACTTCAAATACACAATAAAACAAACACAAGCTGCCTTGATCCACTTCCACTTGATTTCTTGCTAAAAACCTGGAAATTGGGAAAATAGGGGGGGTGAGCTTGGGGAGCCCAGAAGGTTCTATGCTTATAACCAAATAATGAACAAAACAATTTTAGAAGTCCATTTCCGTATTAATTTCCTTTGGATCATAAAACATTATTTTCTTCAAAACTCTTGTCATTTTCTTGAAATCACAAATCATTCATTTTTCAAAGGTTCATGAAATCATAAACTAAGAGCTCTTGTCATTTTCTTGAAATCACAAATCATTCATTTTTCAAACTTTCATGAAATCATGAATGCAATTCAACTTGTCACAATTCACATCATATAACACATATCACCTAACACATCATAATGGTTTGGCAAGTCCACAATTCTTGGCAACCATATAATCTCATTTAATGAGTTTATATGGGCAAATCTTGAGGAGTCCAAATATTGGATCATCCTATGCCACGATCAGGCGGTAAATGAAAGGCTTTTCATGGTCATCGTGCGAGGCGTTTCTTGGGTGGACTTAACCTAACCCACTTAACATATAATCATGACTTGAAACTTGATTGTCCTATGGCAAAAATCTTGGAAATCTCGTTTTGCATAAATCATGCAAATTTTCATAAATCATTTCATGAACATGAGCATTTCATATGCAATGCATCATCATTCCTCAAGCAAATTCACATAACAACCACATTCACATATCAAATCATCAATCATCCAATCCACATAACATTTTCAAATCATTCATACCATGATACATCAATTTTTTTGAAATTTCGCAAGGCATTCAAAAATAATGAATTTGAAAGCATTTTTTTTATTCGTAAATTTTTTGAAAAATATATTAATGGCCCATTATTTAACTATAAACATAAAACCTACCTTATGATTCCTTGCTTGAAAACCTTGCTCCAATGACCTTCCCTTGCTTTCCATTCCTCTTGCCTCTCACCATTTTTCTCAAAATCAACACAATTCTCAAATCAAAAGACATCCAAAATGCAACAATCCTAAGAACACAAATCATGAAATTTATCTTGGATTCACAATACCCATTCCATTCTTAGTCTTTCTCAACCATAACCCAACTAAAATCTCATACTTAAACATAAGGCTTACCTTAAACTTCCACCAACACCAAGAGTTTCTTGGTTCAAGATGAAGCTCTAGCCTTCCTCCACACTTTTTCCTCTTGCACTTTCTTCAAATTCCCTCTTGATCTCTTGGAAAATCCAACCCTAGAAGCTTTCTTTCTCCTTTCTTCTCCATTTGCACGAAACTCTCTCTTCCCTCTCACAATTTTCGTATTCTCTCTTCTTTCCTACACCAATTCACTTATTCCTCTTTTTATACTACTTACTTAAGTCACTTAAGCCCAAAGCCCATTTACTTCCTCTTCTTTCTTTCTTCTTTCCTTCTTCCTTCCTTCTTCATTTAACTCATACTACAACTTAAACCCAAGTCCACTTCATTTCCCTTAATTCCTTCTTCTTCTTATTTTCCTCTTATACTACTCAAGCCCACTAATTCTTTAAGCCCAACTTATTTTCTTTTCTTTTCCTACAACTCACTTAAACCCATCTTCACTTAAGCCCAATTCCTTCCTTCTTCATCTTGTTTCCATTCTTTTCCTTTTAATTTCCACTTCATGGACTCAAGCCCAAATCCACTTCATTTAATTCCTTCCTTCTTATTTTCCTACTACAACTTAAGCCCATTTCATTTACCCTATCTTCTTTATTCATTTCATTTGGACCCAAAGCCCAATTTATTCTTCCTTCTTTCTTCTCATCCTACTAAATCACTTAAGTCCAAACCATTTCTTCTTCTTTTCATTTGATTTAGGCCCATTATTCTCTTAGGCCCAATTAACTCTAAACTCTTAAATTCAACTAACACATTTAATTGTATTATTCATGCCACCTAACTCCTTACTCTCGTTTAATCCTCTTCTTCTTATATCACCACTTAAGCCCAACTTGAGTCCAAGGCCCATTTAACCCTTAATACATTTACAACCTTCATAACACCTTAATACACTTAATCCATGTCATATAGTCTTAGTCTAATCAACATGTTAATCAAATTTCCTTAACATGCTAATTTAGTCCACAAAATACAATAATTGAATCCCATTAAATCATGCCACCTAATTTCATGACACCTTACCTTAAGCATATTAACATGTCAATTAATTCCACATTAATCCATCTCGTATTTAAACCATATCTTCCATTTCATTTCAATTTCAAGAATTCTTAACTTCTTTACTCATGAATAATCATTCAAAAATCCTTATTTAATCATCCTAGCTTACCAAAAAGATTCGGGGTCCAATATAGGTATTTCTAATGGCTTAGTTTGATCCATCCAAAAACATTTGAATAGTTCTTTGGTGTATTTGGCTTGATTGATGAAGATGTGCTCCATTTACTTAATTTGAAGTTTAAGAATGAACTTAAGCTTTTCCATCGTGTTCATCTAAAATTTTCTACTTATATATTTTGAGAATTCTTTCTACTTGCTTTCATTAGTTGCACTGAAGATAAATTTAAATTATTAAAATATCTTACCTATTGTTTTTAGTGAAGAGATATATATCAAATTTGCCTTTATTAAATTTTTTTTCAAAAGGAATGCACTTAAAATATTATACCAAGATCTAGGAGCCTATGGCAAACCATATACTTTAGAGAATTTATACTTATGATTAAGTGCATTATGATTTTCAAAACCTGGTGGGAGATCAATACAAACTTTTTCTTAAATAAAGAGATTCAAAAATTAACTTTTAACATCTATTTGAAATTCATTGAAATTCATATTGTTGGACACCCTGCCTTTGTAAGTCACGAGCCCGACGTCCTAAGTGACATCTGGACAGGTGTCCAACAAGGGTGGCGTGCCCCCACCAAGAGGACCGACTTTTATTATTTTTTGAACAAATGTTGACCTTAATCATTTTACACAGCCTTGGGACAATTAGCATAACTATCATTAGGATTATCGGATTAAGATCCTTTTAGGACGATTTCAAGGAAGGCTTGGAGACCTAAAACTTTGAGAAAGACCCTGAGGTCGGATTCTATCCTCTATAGAGGGTCAAAAATGGAACAAAAGATAGGGGGAGCGAAAGACAAAAAAACAAAAGACAGAAGAAGCAAAATACAGACGAAACAAAACACAAAAGAAGATGACGTTATCACAGAAGAAATACAGAAGGAGATGACGTCATCACAAAAGAAGCAAAAAGGTAGAAGAAACAAAACACAGAAGAAGCAAAAGACAAAAGAAGCAAAAGACTGAAGAAACAAAAAGGCAGAAGAAGCAAAATAGAGAAGAAGCAAAAGACAAAAGAAGCAAAAGACAGAAGAAACGAAAAGGCAGAAGAAGCAAAACTCAGAAGAAGCAAAAGACAGAAGAAGCAAAAGGCAGAAGAAGTGAAAAGAAAAAAGAAGCAAAAGACAGAAGAAGCAAAAGACAGAAGAAGCAAAAGACATAAGAAGCAAAAGACAGAAGAAGCGAAAAGGCAGAAGAAGCAAAGACAGAAGAAACAAAAGACAGAAGAAACAAAAAGGCAGAAGAAGCAAGATACAAAAGAAGCAAAAGACAGAAGAAACAAAAGACAAAAGAAGTAAAAAGGCAGAAAAAGCAAAACACAGAAGAAGAAAAAGATAGAAGAAGCAAAAGACGGAAGAAACAAAAGACAGAAGAAATAAAAGACAGAAGAAATAAAAAGGAAGAAGAAGAAAAACACATAAGAAGCAAAAGAAAAAAGAAGTGAAAAGATAAAAGAAGCAAAACACAGAAAAAGCAAAAGACATAAGAAATAAAAGATAGAAGAAGCACAAGACAAAAGAAGCGAAAAGGCAGAAGAAGAAAAAGACATAAGAAACAAAAGACAGAAGAAACAAAAGACAGAAGAAGCAAAAGACAGAAGAAGTGAAAAGGTAGAAGAAGCTAAAAGAAAAAAGAAGCAAAAAGACATAAGAAACAAAACACAGAGGAAACAAACTCAGAAGAAGCAAAACTCAAAAGGAACAAATCAGAGAAGGATGTCTATGAACAGGAACACAGAAGAAGTTCATGAACAGTAACAAAGAAGAAGTTTATGAACAGTAATACAGAATAAGTTTATGAACAGTAACATAGAAGAAATAAAAGACAGACGATGCAAAACACAGAAGAAGATGTCGTCATTATAAAGAAAACATAGAAGGAGATGACGTCATCACAGAAGAAGTAAAAAGACAGAAGAAGCAAAACATAGACGATATAAAACACAAAAGAAGATGACGTCATCACAAAAAAACATAGAAGGAGATGACATCATCACAGAAGAAGCAAAAAAGCAGAAGATACAATTCTTCTCTTGCCCATCTTCCCTTATAAGGACTATGACACTCAGCTCAGACTAGGAGTGCTGCCTTGCCCTTTTGACCTACTCGTTATCCTGCTCATCACTTGAATGTGTGGGAGGAGATTGGGGAGTGAGCTTAAAGCCCGTGGGTAATAATCTTATAATCGATAACAAGCAAAAATCATTGAAATAATCATCTTCATTGCAAAAACTCACATTAATGCATAACATGGATACATCACTGCTGCTAACATATCATGAACACACAAGACACATCAAATTGGTTCGGGTGGATCCAAAACAGAACGTACGCATTTTCACATAATAGTCTTGCGTAGCTATGAACTTATGAGAGTTCATAAAGGAGTTTTATGCCACTAGCGAGCAGGAGGAAAAAACCTTTAGACAAGTACATTTGACATACTTAGGGGATCACCACGAACACACATAACATGTAATTTCATGACTTGTAAACTAGTTGCCCAAAATGACACTAGATCAGAAACTTATTTATTCATAACATGATATCTTTTCCAAATCATTTTATTTTTCATTTACCAAATTTGTGCATAGAATATGCAACACTTTCTCAAAGCATTTGAAGAACAATTAAATGCGCATTTGGAAGTAGTTGAAAACATTTATTTACTTTTCGTAAAAGAAGACATTTATGGCTTATTAGTCAATTACAAAAATGTAACCCACCTTGAATTTCTTGTTGGTAATTTGTTCAAGTGTGCTTCTCCTCTTGCTTCTTTTGTCCTTCTTGATTCCCTTTTTAACTTAAATAAAATCCCCAATTTAATAGAAATTTTCAGATGAGAACCCAAAGAATCTAATGTATAAATTGATCCTAAACCCATGCATTTTCTAAGCTCTTGAAACCAAAACCCCTTCCAAAAATACAAAGTCTTAAAATGTTCTTATCTCGAATCTTCTCCAAATGAAGAAATGCTTAGTTCAAAAGAAGGTTCTTATCTTCCTCTATATTTTTTCCTTCTCGATCATTCTCAAAATCCCCTTTGAAGGTTGAGAAAAATCAAGACCTAGCTCAAAACTCTTTTCTCTCTCTAAACCCACGACACTCTCTCTACCTTCTTTCTTATTTTTTTGCTTTCTCTATTATCTTCTTCCTCACCATGTTTTTGGCTTCTAAAATGCAAGCCAATAAATTCCTCCTCCCATTTTCCCCCCTCCTTCAAAACCTTAAAGCCTTCCCACTTAAGTGATCTCCCCAAAATACCCCTTATGCAACTTATCACTTTAACTTTAATCCAATTCACCTATGTAACATAATCTCACTAACATAAACATGCTACTTAATTCCAACATACACTAATCTAGCAAGATCCCAAAATTAATCTAATCATGTCCATTTATCAAGAAAAAATTTTAGGGGCCAACACATATAACATGCAAATATAAGTAATATCTAATAGCTTATATTCTAGTGACTAATGAAAAGTCCTTTTTAAAATATATTCCCTCCTCTTTATTCTACATTTAGCTTTATGTCTTGCAAAAGGAATGTAGTTCATCTAGTATGTTTCTAAAAACACACATAGTATCTATGATTTAATGGTCTCTTAGTTGGGGCAATAAAATCCATACTTTATTTCTCCTAAATTAGTTCAATTCTTCATTCATAACAAGAAACAAACTTTCATCACTAAGGGCTTTTATATAATTCTAGTTTCAATCTTATAAATTAAAATAATATATGATAAAATTTTAAATGTAATATAATTATCACTCCTTATTAAAAATAATTTATGATTTGATTCAAGGATGAATCTTATTAAATGTCCAATCTATTAGAGGTTTCTCATTTTAATATCTTCCTTATTGGTTTAACAATTAGCTTTTATAGGGTGTTTTAGTAATAATTCTTATGAATATCTTCATCTTCAAGACTTTTCTTGAAGGCGGTGAGATTATATTCATCTAAAACAATATGCATATATTTTTTAATAACAAAAGTCTTCCATTAAACACTTTATATGCTTGGCTCGTTAAAGAATAACTAAGAAAAATTCCTTCATCGACTTTGAATCAAAATTTTCTAAGTTATCCTTAGTTCTCAAAATTTAACACTTATAACTAAACACTTTGAGATAACTAATCTTTGACTTCTTCTCATGCAAAAGTTTATATGGTTTTTATCCATTGGTATTACATAGACTATATTGGATATATGAAATGTAATTACTACCAAATTTTCCCAAAATGCATCGAAGATCATATTCATTTATCATTTTATAGTATGGGTTGTCATATCTTTGTTTTCCTTTCAATAAGTCCTTTTATTAAGAGGTTCTAGAAGTAGAAAGTTATGAAAGATATATTTTTTCTTTTTGTAAAAGGTCATAAACTTGTAATTTTAAAATTGTTTACCATGATTAGTCTAATTGATGCAATAGATAGTTTTCCTTTTTATTTTAAACTCTCTTGAAAATGTAACACATATCCTAAATCCTTCACCTTTTTAGTTAGAAACAATACTTATTTGAATATGTTGAAGTCATCTATTATGATAAATGCATAACATTTTCCACCTTGACTAGCAACTTTAATAAGGTCAAAGAATTATCTGAAGTAATTAATTTTTTAAATATAGGCTACCTTTTTTCTCTTGGTTTTAATCAAACTTGAATATTTAAATTTGTTAAAAGTTGTTTGGAGTTAAGGTTAAAGATGAGATCTATGCTTATATGTTTAAGCCTTTTATTCCAAATCTATACATCTTCATTTATAGACATTAAAAATTCATATGTTAGTTAGAGGATCATTAATGTCAATCATATAAATGTTACCTTCTCTTTTACGTAAAATGCAATGGTTTTAGAAATCATGCATAATTTTCCTTCAAAAATACTTTATAATCTTCTTCATATAATTAACTTACACATAATAAATTGTGCTTTAATCCTTCTACTTAAAGCTCATTTCAATTGTAATCGATATTAGTTACTAACTTTTCATTGCTAATTTTCTTGCATTTAATGTTGTCTTTAAAAGTTGTAAATTGAGATGCATTACCATTTATTTTTCTTGAGCATCTACTATCCATATACATGTTGTTTCTCTTTTTATTATAGACCTATAAAATAAGGTGATTAATTTTTAAATGATAAAATGAACTTGAGCCTTTGATTGTCAATCAAATTCTTTTAAACTCATATTCTCAAAAGTTTACTTATCATTTTTAGGAAGTAAATTTATCAATGTTTTAAGATTATTACAAAGATGATATATCATGCTATATGTTTGATATGAATTAGTTATATGAGAGTAAGGTCTAAAATTGTTGTGTATGGATGTATTTCTTTAAATTTTATACTAGTTATGTATTTTCTTTAGATGAAAGTGAACTACAACATTTTATTATGTATGATACATGAATATTTGGTTACTTTTATATCTATAATAAATCTGAGCATGTGGTAAGGAATTATGTTTATCATATGACCTATTGAATGTGTGAGCCTCACTTTATTGATAATTGACTGCTTGTGCATGAATGCATATGACCTGATTTTTGGCTTAGCCCGTAGATGTGTAAATGACAATGCAACATGCTCATTTACTATCTTAGGTAAAGGCTCTTCATTATGCACGTGCGTTTCTTAACATGTATAGTCTTGGTATTGGATGCACTCCCATAAGTAGACAAACTCCCATTACTATTATTAGAATTATTTCGAGTTCCTAATATGCTTTCAAATTTCTCACTTCCTTTTGTGCTTTTGGATAAGGATTTTGTTAGAATATTGACCTTCTTTATTGTCTCATTCTCATGAATGTTAGATTGTCAATGATGTCCATACTCTTAGATGCTTTGATGCTTTGCAACTCACACTTCATCTTTTTATTTTCACTTATACCTTCATCCAAATGCTTTTAAGCCACTTTAAGTTGATAAAATAGATTCTTTTATTTCCTAGTCATAATTTCAAAGCCTTACACTATTTCATAATATGTCAATTCGACATTACTATCACTATCACACGATTTAGAAGATTTAGAGATAGAGAGTAGCTCCTTATCATATTTATTAATGAAGCATATATAAGCTATTTCGTCTTTTTGAATGTTCACCTTCATAGTCACTTATGCATTCCAAGTTGATGATTTCCTTCCTTTTTTTTTCTTTTACCACTTCTCATTCCTATCATTTATTTCATTTTTTTTTATCCTCTTTGATGAGAGGATATTGTTATTTTATGTAGGAGGTTATGTAGTCAAACTTCCTACATCTAAAATAAATTTATAGGATCTCTATTTTAAATCAACCTTACCTTCCTTGAAGTCTTTTCTTTTGGAGAAGATCTTTGCAAAAACTTCTTAACTTTTCTAATAATGAGTGTGATATCTTCATCATTCCTACCACTTGAGGATCCTCACTTGATTCCTTATTTAAGCCTTTAATTGCTAGGTTTTTTTGTCCCTCGAATTTTTTCGTAGTGAATTAAGCACGAGTTAATTAAATTATGAGGTGTTGATGGATTTAACCTTGGAGTTAATTATTATGTCAAAGGATTTTATTGCATGGATTGATGAAATTTAAGTGTTAATATTATAGGAATGCACGAGGGGCATTTTTGGAAGATTACTTAAGTCTAAGAGTTAGAAGATTTATCTTGAAGGGCAAAATGGACATTGCCCACCCATTAAATTAAGAGTATGAATTAGAAAGAAAAGAAGAGGGAGAAGGAGAAGAAAAAGAAGGAGAGTGTCGTAGAAGAGGAAGAGAAGAGGAGAAAAGCTAGGGCTTTTCATTCTTGAGGATTTCGACAGATTTGGAGCAATATCTGGTAAGCTTAAGTGTATTTCGTTTTGTTTTGGCTAGATTAAACCCTAGAATCGATTTGCATGTGTTGGAATCGGTTGTTTAGGGATTTTCAAAAAAACTAGGTGAAATCCTTGGGTTGTTGATTTTGTGACTGATTTTAAGGTTTGAATGAGTTAGAAATGTAGTATTGGACATGATTTAAGGTTTAGATGTGTTGCATTTGCAAAAGGGAAGGATTGAAGTGGGTAAATGCTGGAAAAATCGAGTTCGGAGACGTTCTCCAGACCCGCACATCGCGACGTGTGAGTTTGTGTTCGTCACGACGTGCGCCTTGATGTTCGTCATGACGAGCAGCGGGCCGTTCGTCGGGACGAGCGTGGCCTTCATCGCGACGAGCGTGGCCTTCGTCGCGACGAGCCCCCAGTTTCTAGCATAGGTAAAATTTGTTATTTTGGGCATATCTTTTGCTGTGGATGTCCAAATGAGGTGATTTCAAATTCATTGTGGACTAGAGCCAAAGGTCTACAAGTTTTATGAAGAAAAGAAGTTTTAATTCAGTCATTAAAGATCTCAATTTGTGGATGGAAGTTGAGTATAGATTCTTGTTTCAACATAAGGATTGTCCCATTATGTTTGGAGTATAACTTTCGAATTTCTGAAACAAATTGAATGATTTTGGAGTGCTTAGAAACTTAAGACAATGGGGGACTTTTTCTAGAAGAGAATATTACCAGATGTTGTCATTTACTTTATCTTGGTGATCATGGAAAATCGACCCGAATGTTTAGACTTTTGGAAGAGTTTGAGTTTTTAGAATTTATCTTAGTGAATATGCAATATTTGGATCCTCAAATTGTATTCCTATTGAATGGGAATTTTGTTTTTAATAAAGGGAATCAAGAAAGGCAAGAAGATCAAGATGAGAGGCATCTTTCAAGCTTGTATCCGAGCAAGAATTTCAGGTGGGTTTAATGTTTATAATTTAGTAATGAGCTACTAAAGTTTTCTCCTAAATCAATAATGATTTCAATTACTTGATAAATATCGTTTTGTTTCTTTTGAATGATTTGCAAAATTGCTACATTTTTCAACATATGAACTTTTCTGATGAATTTCAAAATAAGATGAGAATGCATTGAACATTTTATGTCAAGCCTTGGAAAATTTATGGCCTTTTGTATATCTTCGAAAAAGAAAGAAAAGAGCATGA
The DNA here is from genome assembly GCA_029891385.1 of Erythroxylum novogranatense. Taxonomy (NCBI): domain Eukaryota; kingdom Viridiplantae; phylum Streptophyta; class Magnoliopsida; order Malpighiales; family Erythroxylaceae; genus Erythroxylum; species Erythroxylum novogranatense. The sequence continues at coordinate 39,613,385 of CM057225.1, forward strand.
AAATCATGAAAGCGTTTGATAAAATGATTTGAGCATGATTATGTGCTTCTGTTTGGGGGAGAGAGGAACCTTTCATTAATCACGTGCACGTCGACGTATAGCCTTCTCCCGGCTGCCCGCTTGTGGCCACAAGATCCTGAGAAATCGGACTCGTTTTGTTCACATTATGAACTTCGGTTTGTCCGTTTTGTTCCACGGAACTCTCAAGCCGTTTGTTTGTGCATTGCATTTTTGAATTGTCAAGTTTGTTGCATATATTGAGTGTTTTGGATTGATGATTAAATGGAAATATGTGTTGATGTGACGATATTTTCAACTATGAGTTTTGAATTCAAAATTCGAAATGGACTGAGATTTGGGAACAAAGCATTTTATGAACTCATTATGATTTTTATACAACCAATAAACATTTCAACGGTTTTGCTCATTTTTTGTTATAAACTTGTTACCCACGATCTATAAGCTCACCCCCTTCATTCCCATCCACAGGTGATGAGAAGAAGATCGGGTAAAGGAAAGAGAAGGTTTTTGTTTGTGGGTGTACATAATGTATTGTTTTTAGTTAGTTGTTGTTGAGAATTTTAGGAGTTATGTATTTTGTATATTCTGATTTCGATAGTGTTATTGTATTGTGGCTTGGAATGCCGTGAGAACTTGTAAACTCTATTCTATTGTTGTTAAGGAATTATGTATTAAGTATGGATGATGTTGAGTGGATGCATGCATTTGCGTATATGGATCAGGTTGAGTGGAAATTTGATATACTCGAGAAAGTTATGGATTGGATATGAATCTAGTGATTGTGAATTGTTGTTTTATATGAGATGTGTTATGGAAAAAGGAACATAGGAATTGTTTGAGACTTTAAGCTTCATGTCTTCTTTGGAATTACGCCAACGTCTATGGTTCGATGGTCGAACTTTGAGAACGGGGCTTATCATGTTTAGTAGTAGAGCAAGAAAAGATTTCAAGGAACCACGTTTCAGTAGGACGACATTTTGTTTTGAGGTTGGGTTTCAAAAATGGGACCCATCATTTGCGGTATCAAAGAAAGAAGATGAATCGATGAAGGTTAAGGAAACTTCATCGGATTATAGGTAGGTATGATGGTATTTGTTCCGAGGTTGGGTTTCGAGAACGGGGCCCAACAGTTGTGGTATCAGAGCCCAGTTATAGGATCTTACATGGGCGCTTATGTTTGTAAAGTGTTTGGATGGATATAATTAAGGTAGTGAGAATGTGATTTTGCTGTGAAGGAATTTTCATGAATTAATTGGAACCAAGGTGATTGTTTGACTTAGATTGACAAGAATTTTGATTGATTTTAGTAATGTGTTAAGGAAATTGAGATTTGAATTTCTTGATGCATTGGGATAAATCGTTGTTGAATCTCCATGTGTAAGATGAAATTTTGAAAGATGAGATAAAGAATATAACTATATGTATGGAAGATCAATAGGTTGAATTTGAAATGATGACTGGTCCATATGGGGTTCCTTAAGAAATGGGACCATTGACTAGTGAAAATGTGTTAAGGAATATTGATTTGTGGATATAGTGTTAAGAATTTGAGGTGAGAAGATGATGATACTCTATCATGATATGAGAAAAAGAAAGTTGCGGATAATTAGAAAGGAGAAATAGTGGATGGGTAAATGTAACAAATAATGATTCAAAGCAATTGTACTGGAGGATTGAACATGACAGTAATATTGTACTGTGGTGATATGTTTTGAAAGTGATATAGATACGAATGTATTGTAATGGATTGTTTGAGAAATATAGGGATAAAAGTATACACGATGAGATTAAAATGTACAAGTAGAGTGCAATGGAAGCATAACTTTGTTGTGATCTTACGACGATTGGAACCGAAGTGGTTGTTCGATTAATACGACAAGAGTTCTGATTCACGGTAAGAAGCAATTAGTGGAATTGAGGTCAGAATTTCGAGGATATGCACGTGGAAGATGAAACAAACGATAATTGGAAAATGAGATAGAAGTGAGGAAATAGAGAAAGGGAAATGAAATAGACATGAATGACTTTACATGAGGTAAATGACATGATATGTAGTATGGGAAAAATCGCAGATACGCTTAAGATCCCATCTTATGTATGAATGAGATTAGAAAAAAAGGATGAAGAACCAAATGAGAAGAGTATATGCACTCAGTATGGTAATGGACTCATTATGAAATGACATAGCATAAGAAAAAGGTGAATTCTGGAAAAACAAGAATACAATTGGTGCTAGTATGTTGGATAAAGAGAGAAATGTTGTCTAAGATCAACGAAGATCAATGTATCAATTGTGTAAGAGATAAATTGGTGCTTTTTAGGAGTAACTTCGTAGACAGAATGACATGACTTTGACGATGCCTAGCCAAGCATATGTGACAGCAATTATGTTCATTACTCCATTGAGTTTTGGGTGACTTGAACACTATCACCTTATGAGGATGAGAGAAATTGGTCTTCTCAAAGGATTATAAGTAGCTAATGATGTGATGATAATAGCAGATGATTGATAAAATATTTGTATGAATAATATATGTGATAGTAGTAAGAAATTCTCTTTTGAAGAAGAATTTCACGAAGTTAGATTCAACAGATTAGACAGTTTACATGAAGAATGATCAATGAAAGAACTGATCAAAAAGGAATATGTAATGATTCGAAAGTGAGTATTAGAGTCATATCTCTAGTGGAGACTCAAACAAAAGAGGTAGAATATACTAACGAGAATGTATGTATTTTTGTTTGATGCAAAGGATCCAACTAAGCGAGTGGATTCCTATATTTGAGGAAACATTAATTGTCAATAGGAGGAGCATATCGGTTCACGTTAGGTTCTGGGTAAATATGTTTGGGAGATGCAAGTTTTGTCCGATGAAAGTGTGACTAGTACAGGAAGCTAAGATTGCAAATAAACTAGAGTGTATGGAGAAATGAGTATAAATGAGTAGACATTAGAATACGTCAGTGCGAAATATGAGGAAATCTAAAGAATGAAGAGAACCAGTCAAGAAAGGTAAGACAATTGGGAAATTGAAAATAACAAAAGGTAATAGTTTTTCATTGAGGAATTAGTTATTTGAGAAATTGCCAGAACCAATTGTGGACATATGGAGTTTTGACAATATGTGGTCAAGTTAACAAATTCCCCGACAATACTATGGTATGGAAGATTAAAGCGATCCAAGCGAAATTTGATGATATGTTAAGTGTATTCGAAAAGATGAGAAGAATAGTCTGAATAATTGAGGAAAAATGAGTAGGTCGTATGAGGGACGAAGGTAAATAAAATTTTGAGTAATTATAACAACGATTGTTAATTATATCGTCTGGATTTGAAAATTCAATAGTATACAATGATGTTTGCATAAAAGATCAGGATAAGATCCAGCGTAGTAAAATGAAGTGAATTCATGTGCATGGAGACAATTGAAACCTCATAGGTTGATTGTTGATACATGAATTGAAATTACTACTATAGAGATTGCTTGAAAGTTGGAGACATTATATGTACAGAAATATTTTGACTGTGTGTAAGATATACAGATCATGAAACTCAAGATACTTGTTGAGTTAAAAAAATTGAATACGAGATTGAGACAATGGATAGAGTTATTGGAAGATTTGGTTGTACAAATGAGTACAAAAATGGTAAAGCTAGTGTTATAATCAGATGCATTGAATAGAAAATTTAATAGCAGTTAAGTATGAGTTCAGATATAGAGGTTATCAGATCTGGTGCAATGAAGAGTGCTGAATGGAGTGAATTTTGGGCAAAATGAAGTATCATTAGTCACTGAAAATGTAAGATCAGTTTCACATGAACAAAGCTCAATTGAGGATTCAGAAATTGTGAACCTTACCAAGGAACCGAAAATGAATGTGAATTTGAGTTCGAGTAGGAAAAATGATGATGAGTAATTGAGATAAGAAGTATGTGTTCTGGCAAAGATGATTGAGCAAAGAGACTATCAGAAAAGTATAAGTGGTGATTTAAGCTATACATCCTAGAAGAAAGATGTCAAGTGACTGAAAGTTTAAATTGTCGATGGTCTTAACTGTCGGAGATATGTTTGAAGTTTATAGTTTAGAGTTCAAGGGAACATGAGACCAATGTATGGTTCTATTTGACTTTAAGAATTACAATCGTTGTCATAGTGATTTCAATATAATACTGTATGAGGAGTTTGATGATAGAAAGAGTCATCGCTTTTGTGTTATGATGAGTAAGGCCTACTGGTCATTGAAGGCTAGAATTGGAGACGTTATGGACAGGTGATATTAAGTGATTCAAGAAAGATGGATGAGTTAGGTGGATCCATGCTAAAGACATGGAATACAATGAGATAGACATAAAAGCTACATGTATTGATACTATAGTGGTGTAAATTATTTAGTGAAAGATGATTTGTCCCTAAGGATATCACCTTAAAAGGTGTGCTTACATGGGATATGAGTTGTGCTTACATGGGGTACAAGGTATGTTCAAATTAGGACAAAGGATTTGCTAAGCCGCTATGAATTGGTTCTTAGGAAATTGCTATAAGTTAATGCTACTAATAAAAGATGTCTTGGATTCGAAAGGTGATGTACTTAAGTACATTAAGGAAATATTGATATGATATGATATGATATTGGTCTTATCGACACAGGAAGTGGGAAAACTTGTAAGTGATCTGAATCATGATGAGGAAATAAGTAAGAAAGTGAATGGCCAAATAAGGGATGGAACGACCGAACGAGTCTACTAATTTGATCATTTGAAAGGAAGTATTCGAGTCATGAAGTTAGATGAGAAATGCGGGAGCATCCTGCACTCCCGATCAGTCAGATAAGAATTTTGAGGACGAAATTCTTTTTAAGAGGGAGAGAGTTGTTGGCCCCCGAATTTTTTCATAGTGAATTAAGCATGAGTTAATTAAATTATGAGGTGTTGATGGATTTAACCTTAGAGTTAATTATTATGTCAAAGGATTTTATTGCATGGATTGATGAAATTTAAGTGTTAATATTATAGGAATGCATGAGGGGCATTTTTGGAAGATTACTTAAGTCTAAGAGTTAGAAGGCTTATCTTGAAGGGCAAAATGGACATTGCCCACCCATTAAGTTAAGAGTATGAATTAGAAAGAAAAGAAGAGGGAGAAGGAGAAGAAAAAGAAGGAGAGTGCCGTAGAAGAGGAAGAGAAGAGGAGAAAAGCTAGGGCTTTTCATTCTTGAGGATTTCGACAGATTTGGAGCAATTTCTGGTAAGCCTACGTGCATTTCATTTTGTTTTGGCTAGATTAAACCCTAGAATCGATTTGCATGTGTTGGAATCGGTTGTTTAGGGATTTTCGAAAAAACTAGGTGAAATCCTTGGGTTGTTGATTTTGTGACTGATTTTAAGGTTTGAATGAGTTAGAAATGTAGTATTGGACATGATTTAATGTTTAGATGTGTTGCATTTGTAAAAGGGAAGGATTGAAATGGGTAAATGCTGGAAAAATCAGGTTCGGAGACATTCTCTAGACCCGTACGTCGCGACATATCGCGACGTGTGCCTTGATGTTCGTCGCGACGAGCAACGGGCTGTTCGTCGCGACGAGCAGCGGGCCGTTCGTCGCGACGAGCAGCGGGCCGTTCGTCGCGACGAGCGTGGCCTTCGTCGCGACGAATGTGGCCTTCATCGCGACGAGCCCCCAGTTTCCAACATAGGTAAATTTTGATATTTTAGGTATATCTTTTGCTGTGGATGTCCAAATGAGGTGATTTTAGATTCGTTGTGGATTAGATCCAAAGGTCTATAAGTTTTATGATGAAAAGAAGTTTTAATTCAATCATTAAAGATCTCAATTTGTGGATGGAAGTTGAGTATAGATTCTTGTTTTAACATTAGGATAGTCCCATTATGTTTGGAGTATAACTTTCAGATTTCTGAAACAAATTGAATGATTTTGGAGTGCTTAGAAACTTAAGACAATGGGGGACTTTTTCTAGAAGAGAATATTACCAGATGTTGTTATTTACTTTATCATGGTGATCATGGAAAATCGATCCGAATGTTTAGACTTTTGGAAGAGTTTGAGTTTTTAGAATTTATCTTAGTGAATATGCAATATTTGGATCTTCAAATTGTATTCCTATTGAATGGGAATTTTGTTTTTGATAAAGGGAATCAAGGAAGGCAAGAGGATCAAGATGAGAGGCATCTTTCAAGCTTGTATCCAAGCAAGAATTTCATGTGGGTTTCATGTTTATAATTTAGTAATGAGCCACTAAAGTTTTCTTCCAAATCAATAATGATTTCAATTACTTCATAAATATCGTTTTGTTTCTATTGAATGATTTGCAAAATTGCTACATGTTTCAGCATATGAACTTTTCTGATGAATTTCAAAATAAGATGAGAATGTATTGAACATTTTATGTCAAGCCTTGGAAAATTTATGGCATTTTGTATATCTTCGAAAAAGAAAGAAACGAGCATGAAAAGAATGAAAACGTTTGATAAAATAATTTGAGCATGATTATATGCTTCTTTTTGGGCGAGAGAGGAACGTTTTGTTAGTCACGTGCATGTCGACGTATAGCCTTCTCCCGGCTGCTCGCTTGTGGCCATGAGATCCTGAGAAATTGGACTCGTTTTGTTCACGGTATAATCTTCGGTTTATCCGTTTTGTTCCACGGAACTCTCGAGCTGTTTGTTTGTGCATTGCATTTTTGAAATGTCAAGTTTGCTGCATATATTGAGTGTTTTGGATTGATGATTAAATGGATATATGTGTTGATGTGACGACATTTTCAACTATGAGATTTGAATTCAAAATTCGAAATGGACTGAGATTTGGGAACAAAGCGTTTTATGAACTCATTATGATTTTTATACAACCAATAAACATTTCAACGGTTTTGCTCGTTCTTTGTTATAAACCTGTTACGTACAAGCTATAAGCTCACCCCCTTCATGTTAGAACCTGATCCCGAGACCGGATCCCAACTCCAACTATTTATACCTTAACATTAACGCTCATGCTCTTGCTTACATTCCACACCTATTGGACCCGTTTCTAGAGCCCAAAATTTGAACCCTAAAGCTTGCGCTCCCTACTTTGCGTTTGATCTTTGTGGTTCCATAAGGGTGATGGCGTACACTACCTAATCATCAAAATCACATTTAGACTTGTTCATATCAATGTAACTTAAGGCCTCACGTTCACACAGAGGCAAGAATCACCTTAATTGGAGGCATATAACTCAAGATACACTCCAAAAATCTAAGAGAGTTCATACCCAAAACATGCCCTCTTAACTAACCTTTCACTTGTTTTAGGACAAACTTTCTCAATTTAACTCCAATTGATACCGAATTTTATGGAGTGAAAGATATGTATTATAAATCCAATGGTTCAAGCCTCACCTCATTTGGAGGTCGTATGAGAGAATTATGCGAAACATTGGACCCTGCTCACTTCAAAATCGGATTGAAACTCTTTTGGCGCGATTTGCTATAACTTTTAATCTATTGTTCCAAATGCTTTCGTTCTTTCACCATACAAAGTAGACATCTAGATCTACAACTCTCATGAAGACTACAAAGGCTGATTCTATCTCCTACATTCTGCGGCGTCTATTTTTCCCATCATCGATTTACATCATCCGGTTTTCTATCGTCGATTTCTATCTTACCTTTTCTAACTTCGCTTTTCTATCTTGATTTCTATCTTTTGCTTTCTATCTTCTGATTTCTATCTTACCTTTTCTATCTTCGCTTTCTATCTTACCTTTTCTATCTTGATTTCTATCTTACCTTTCTATCTTACCTTTTCTATCTTCATTTTTCTACCTTGATTTCTATCTTACGCTTTTCTATCTTGATTTCTATCTTACGCTTTCCTTCCTACCTTTTCTATCTTCCGATTTCCTTCCTTCGATTTCTATCTTGATTTCCTTCCTTCGATTTCCTTCCTTCGATTTCTATCTTACGCTTTTCTATCTTCGCTTTCTATCTTACCTTTTCTATCTTGATTTCTATCTTACCTTTTCTATCTTTTGCTTTTCTATCTTGATTTCCTTCCTTCGATTTCTATCTTGATTTCCTTCCTTCGATTTCTATCTTGATTTCCTTCCTTCGATTTCTATCTTGATTTCCTTCCTTCGATTTCTATCTTACCTTTTCTATCTTACGCTTTCTATCTTACGCTTTTCTATCTTGATTTCTATCTTACCTTTTCTATCTTACCTTTTCTATCTTGATTTCCTTCCTTCGATTTCTATCTTGATTTCCTTCCTTGATTTCTATCTTGATTTCCTTCCTTGATTTCTATCTTTTGATTTCCTTCCTTGATTTCTATCTTACCTTTTCTATCTTACGCTTTCTATCTTACGCTTTTCTATCTTGATTTCTATCTTACCTTTTCTATCTTGATTTCTATCTTCATTTTCTATCTTACCTTTTCTATCTTACCTTTTCTATCTTCCGATTTCTATCTTACCTTTTCTATCTTGATTTCTATCTTGTTTTCCTTCCTTCGCTTTTCTATCTTGATTTCCTTCCTTGATTTCTATCTTGATTTCCTTCCTTGATTTCTATCTTGATTTCCTTCCTTCTAATTTCTATCTTACCTTTTCTATCTTACCTTTTCTATCTTGATTTCCTTCCTTGATTTCTATCTTGATTTCCTTCCTTCGATTTCTATCTTGATTTCCTTGTAAGGCTCATATCTTTTAACTCAGAACTCCAAATTTAGCAAACGATATACCTTGGAAAACTCTAAACTCCTACTACAATCTTCATGAAGGCTCATTTATCTAATTCAAGTCCTCGAAGGTCAAAATCTGAGGCGAAGTTCTGTCAAATTTTGGGAAAATTTGACAGCTCTTCTGAAAGTACATCTATCAATTTTCAATCCTAATACTTCCACTGCGTAAGACTCATCATACAACCTCATATAACATGATTAAACCTAAGGTATCTTGAAACACCATTGAAGCAACAGCCACACTCTTAATCATCTATCATATCCAAACTATAATAATGATGCAATTGGCTTAAACATGCATGGATTTCTCAAAATACATTTGAACTTAGCATTCTTGCATTTCATTTACGTTCAAAGTGAGTAGCTTACAATGCTTTAGTGGGCATTTCAAGCCCTTTTTACAACATAGTTTGAAATACACTTCCAAAATGCTACACTTTTCTTAAAATGCATCTAAAGCATTGTTTACAACAATTTGCTTGAAATACATCAAAAACATAATTCTTGGGTATGCCTTGAGCTCATTCTTCATGATCCGATCTTTACGGAGATGGGGCGGGAAGGTGGGGTGAGCTTTAAGCTCAAATGGGTGACACATTTATATTTAGGCTAATAAGCTACATTGCTTCATTAATCATACTTTTAGCAACTTGCATAGAAATCATGCAATCATGCAATTCATGAAATTTATCAATCTCAAAACATAATGTTCATGCTTCATATCATTCTCATTCTTGCAAAATATCGCTAACATGTAAACACATAGCTGATGGTTGAAAAGTCCACGGGTTCTTGATGAGCTACACAAGTGTAGTCATATCTTGAGAGTCTAAAAGGAACATCCTATGCCACAATCGAGGCAGCCAGAAGGCTATCTTGGTCGGCGTGCACGTGACTCTCTTGGTGGACTTAACTAACCCACATAACACTTATTTTCATGCATAAAAGCTGGACTTGTCTTGTCAGTTGACTAATTTTCTAAAATGGATTTTCAAGCATCCATAAAGTGATCATGCTTAAAGCACATTTCATGCTTAGCTCACATTTCATGATCTCATTCATGCTCATCCAATTTATGGCAATTTCAAGCAATGTCATGCACTAATCAATTTCTCACCTAATGGCAATCATCCATCAATTTATACACAATCAAAAGTCAATCAATGCTCATTCTAAATTAGTTGGAAAACATTAATTTTCCTTAGTTAAGATAATATTTAAGCATTACTAACATAAAGATAAAAGTGAAACCCACCTTATATCCTTGCTTAAGCTTGCTAAGGAAGTCCCTCTTCTTGTTCTCCTCTTCTTTCTTGTCCTCCTTCATTCATGGCAAGGAAAGTACCTCACATCATTTAGGGTTTCTAAAATTGAAAACCTAATGAACCTTAATCATGAAATCAACCTAGAATCACTAAACCCATCTTCTTTCTAAGCTTTCTAAACCATAAAATCAAGCCAAACTCAAACTACATTTCATAACTTACCTTGAATCTTTACTCAACCCAAGGGTTTCTTGTATCAAAATAAAGCTTAGACTCTCCTCTTCACTTTTCTTCTTGCTCTTTCTTCAAAACTCACTCACTTTCATGGAAATGCCAAAACCCTAGCAAGCTCCTTTCTTCTTCTCCTTTCTTTCCTCTTCTACGTAAACTTCTCCCTCTTCTCCTTTAAATTTCGTAAATCTCACTTCTTCCTACACTAACTCACTTAAACTCCTCCTTTTATACTTCTTCTCTAATCCACTTAAGCCCAAAAGGCCCAAGCCTTCATTTAATTCCTTCTTCTTTCATTTTTCCTACATCCTCCTTACTTCCTCTTTATCCTACAACTTACTTAGGCCCAATTATCTTTAAGCCCATTTTATCTTTCTTTTCTTTCCTACCTCATTAAAACCCAACTAATTCATTTAATTCCATTAACTCATTACCTAACATCTTTAATGCCAACTCATATTACTCAAAGTCAAGTTAATTAATGTTAACATAATTTACTTAATTACTCTAATCATGCTTAATTACATAAAAATTTTGGGGCTAATATTTCTCCCCCCCTTAAGAAATTTCGTCCTCGAAATTCTTACCTGACTCATTGAAGAGGTGTGGATACTTCTCCTTCATTGCATTCAAGGGTTCCCACGTCGCCTCTTCAACTGCATGATTTCTCCAAAGGACTTTAACTAGCTGAATCGTCTTGTTTATGAGAACTTTCTCCTTGCTATCTAGAACTGCTACTGGCATCTCCTCATAGCTCAGATCATCACTCAGCTGAACCTCTGAGGTCTGAATTATGTGAGAAGGATCTGATCTGTACCTTCTCAACATAGAAACATGAAAAACATCGTGGATCTGAGACAACTCTGGAGGCAATGCTAATCTGTAAGCTAACGGCCCGATCCTTTCTAGAATTTCATACGGACCCACATATCGAGGACTTAACTTCCCTTTCTTGCCGAATCTCATAACTCCCTTCCATGGAGACGTCTTGAGGAACACCTTGTCACCCACTGCATAATCCATTTCTTTTACATTAGCATCGGCATAGCTTTTCATTACATCTGGCGGCCTTAAGTCATTGTTTGATTACCTCCACTTTCTCAATGTCATCTAGACCAACTCGGTCCTACTAGCTTCCTCTCACCTTCCTCATCCCAAAGATATCGAGTCCTGCATCTTACGCCATAAAGGGCTTCATAAGGAGCCATCTGTATGCTCGAATAGTGCAATTGTTGTAAGCAAATTCGACCAACGGCAAATGATCATCCCATGCTCCTCTGAAGTCCATGACACATGCTCTAAGCATCCCTCTAGAGTCTGGATTGTCCTCTCGGTGGCCATCCGTCGAGGATGAAATCTTGTCTTGAAATTCAATTTAGTTCTAATGCTTCCTGCAGACTTCCCCAAAATCTCGAGGTGAATCGAGGATCCACATCGGATACTATAGAATCTGGAACTCCATGCAACCTTACCACTTCATTAATGTATTTCTTTGCTAAGACTTGCAAGGAATCTGTTTGCCTAATTGCGAGAAAATGGGCTGACTTGGTCAACCGATCAACAATAACCCAAATGGCATCATGCTTCTTCGGTCCTCGGCAAACTCATCGAAAATCCATTGTGATCCTTTGCCACTTCCATTCAGGAATGGACAATGGCTGCAACATGCCTGAAGGTGCCTGGTGTTCAGCCTTGACTTGCTGACACACTAGACATCTGTTCACATATTCAGCTATGTCCCTCTTCATGCCTTTCCACCAGAAATGTTCCTTCAAATCTCTGTACATTACAGTCTTTGCTGAGTGCATGGAATAAGACGCATTGTGTGCCTCATCCATGATCTCATCCTTAACTAATTTATCATTCGGGATTCATAACCTGTTTTCGACTACCATTAGCCCATCATCCCTTACTTGCACTTCTGACTGCTTACCATGTTGAATTTCATCTCTCAACTTACTTAATTCTGTATCCTGCTCCTGCAACTCCTTGACCTTCTCCCTAAGGATAGGTCTCACTCTGAATTGAGCAAGAATACAATCTGACTGATCCTGTTTTAGACTTATCTTAAGCTTGGCCATTTGCTCCAATAGAGGCAAGTAAACTGTCTGAACATAAGCTATCGATGACTTCCTACTCAATGCATCCGCCACTACATTAGCCTTGCCTGGATGATACTCTATCATCAGGTCATAGTCCTTGAGCAACTCTAACCATCTTCTCTGCCTCAGATTCAGTTCTTTCTGGCTCATGATGTACTTAAGACTTTTGTGATCCATGAAAACCCTTGTCTGAACCCCATACGGATAGTGTCTCCATATCTTTAAGGCAAAAATCACTACTGCCAATTCCAGATCATGAGTCGGATAATTCAACTCATATGGCTTCAACTGCCGTGAAGCATAGGCTATCACTTTGTCATTCTGCATTAACACACAACCTAAGCCTCTTCTCGAAGCATCACTGTTGTAACACCCCACTCCCGCAAGACCTGAACCCGACATCGACGGTGATATCCATGTCCGTGCCCCGCGAGGGTGGCGTGCTACATCACTCGATGAAAACTTCAAGAAAACTTTTTTAAAAAAATGTACTCACACATATTATCGTGAATGCGGAAAACAATTTATATAAACAATTCAATGGCCTTGGGGCCCTTTTACATTACAATTTATTTCAGTCAATTGACTTTACAACTTGTCCAATTTAGTAATACAAAAGTCGAAGAATAGAAATACTAAGATGACGCTTGAATCGATCCCACCACTTCTCCGCTTCCTCGACCAACAGATGTCATACGCCTGTTGCTAACGGGTATTCTTCTAAGTCTGAAAAATAGATGTAAATTTTGGGTGAGTTTTGCGAACTCGGTGAAAACCATCATCGATGGTTCACTCAATTCATGCATGTTCAATCGACTTACCAAATATCACATACGATCACGTTTCACAAATGTAATCTCAAATAATACATACCATTACATTTCACAAATGTAAGGCGTATCACCTTTCATACAATCCAAATTCAATCATACCATATATGCAATGCACATGAGACCCTTTCCATTTTCATTACGTTATTGTGACCGTGCTTTGGCTCGTCCCCATGAACGGGCACATTCGCGCTGAGCCGGTGGCTCTCAAACATTGGGCTTGAAGCCCTAAGACATTGAGCCTGAGGCTCTGAATACGTTGGACCTGAGGTCCTGTGCATTGAGCTGAAAGCTCTCATATCGTTAGGCGTGATATGCCCCGATACGGTGGCTGCTCGGTCTGTTGTCTTTATCGATCATGTCCTTATGCATGAATGCATATGTTCCAATTTCCATTTACAGTTATTTCTATCACTTACATTCAATGCCATTTCCTATTTCTTGGACCTTGGTCCGTATTTCAATCATATATTTTTCCAATTTATTGCATCATACCATATCGCATTTAAAAGTCACATCCAATGTATTGAAACAGACAATTAACACTTCAATATCAATTTCCCATTTCCTCGGACCTTTGGTCCGAGATCTCTTTATAAACATTCACACACAGTTACACACAAGTAGCACCGTTATCTCATTCCAAATATTTCGCACACCTATGGTCCAAATCAATCAAAATCAAACACACATAAACCCTCCATTATCTCCACATGGCATAATTGCAAAGTCTTAAACACATAAGGTTGAGGAACCAACTAGGTTACTCACTTGTACTTCGAGCTAACGTCTAGAAGTTTCATAGAACGCCGTGAATCGGCGCTCCAAATGTGCCTCTATAACAAAATGCAGAGGAAATCAGATCACTAATTATCCAATCGAACTAATATAATGCACATGTAAGTGTATAATGCATGTTCATGAGATTTCGCCCTAAATCCAAATTTTCCCATCATAAAATTCCATCAAAATTAGAAAACTATAGCCATCGACAAGACTCAATTTGGACCCCGATCGGTCGAAAAATAAATAAAACAGTGACCATAGAACAATTTCCCGGGGCTACGTCAATTTCCCGTCTCAAAATTCCCAATTTCTCATAAAATGAAATTCAATATTTCACTAATCCGATGCTTCAAGAATCAGGTCAATCGGACGTCGGACGGAAAAGTTATTCACGAAAGAAACCAAAACTCAACAATTTATATCTATATATCTATAACCCTTATTTCCCCCTTTATTATCTGATTTCCAACCAAACTTCTAACACCCATAACTCTTTCTACACATTTCCGAAAAATGCAAACTATACCTTGTTGGAAAGATAATGAAACCCTCTACAAGTTTAATGAAGACCCCAACAAGCAATTTTACCCATAAGGGTGTTAAAAATCCCATCAAAGCTGCTGTCTACTCAAAACCCCTCAAAACAGTGCAGTAGAGTTCCTAACCAGTGCAGTATTTTGTAAATTCAATAACTTCTCATTTCCTTAGTCAACAATTACAGAATAAATATGCTCATCAAGATCAAAATGTGATCTATAACTTTCATGAACAATCCAAAATCAGATTCATTTGTTAACTATGTCAAACAATTCACCAAAGTATCAACCTACTGAATCCAACCAATCTGAACAGTAATTTCCCAAAGAGCATATCTCTTAGCAAAAATGTCACCAAATTCTCTACCTTATATCCCTGAAAAGATAAGATCCCAAACTTCAAGTTTCATGAAGAACTCAAACTCTAAGTCGATGTCTAACAATTTCAAAACCACTATGCAAATTACTGCCATGATCAGCCATTCACATTCTAATGTAAGATCAGTTTTTGCAAAATCATAACTCCCAAATCTGACCTCTAAAAATTACATGCCATATATCATTTTCAAGATACTTTCTTCCGCTGCAACTTTTCAGAAGATCACTCACACCAATTCAATTCATATAATTTGCTAAAATTGCTTCCAATCCGCAAACTCACAAACTCGACAAGTCGGCTAGGTTTCATCACAAGGCATAAAACCAGTCAATAGAAATCAGTTCATATATCCCAATATACAACTCGAAAATTAGCAAGATCAGTGGAAATGGAAAGCTAACTCAGTATTCTACAACTTCCATGAAGACCATTTTCCCAAATTCCTTCTCAATTAATTTAGAAAAATCAACAAAGTAATCAGGTCATATATGCAGGTACTGTTCACAGACCCTACAAACAGTAACTTTCCATGCAAAGATTCACCCTTCTAACATTACAATTTAACATCACCTATTTCACACAAATTTGAAGCCAACATCCCAAAGTTTCATTAGGCACAAACCTTACCTCATTTGCATAACCACACAATTAGTTATGATCAAAACAGTGCAATAGGTACAAATCCATTTTTTTCCAGCTCTATTTACTTCCTTTCATTTTAACACCTTTCCTACCTTCATAAGCATTAAATTTAATCACTCAATCAACCAATATATCATTTAATCAGCCCCTTAAGCACTTAGCCATAAACATGGCAGCAACACTCATTGCCTCATTCATACACCTCTTACACTACTCTTTAAGTATCACTTCACTTTTAATCATCTTAACAACTCTACTTACATTCATTAGGTTTTACCCTATCAATATATCAATCAACCATCAATTAAATAACCAATTTACATACCCATCTAGTCAAAGCAAAACTTCATGCAATTGATGCATAAGATGTCAAAATTATACATGCAACAAACATAGAACATCCTCTTACCTATTTAAGCTTTAATCTTCTTCAACTTATCCAACTTTTCACAAACTTCCTACATGTCTCTAACCCCCCCACGATCATCATCTTCTTCCCAACATCACTCATAATCATCACCATGTAAAGGAGGTAGAACACTCAAGCTTGTATCCATGCTAGGAAGACACTTAAGGGAGAAGACAAGAGCAATTCTTTAGGAAGCTAATTAAAGAAACCAAAAGGAAGAGATGGAAGAGAGGTTTCGGATGGGTGAGGGAAATGCCAAAAACAAAAGCTCTTTTCCTTCTTTTACATGGAACATACGAGAATGAACATGAAAAAAAAAGTGGATGAGTCACCATAACACTTGGCAATAGGAGGAGACATAAGGAAAAGTCAAACAATCAATCTCTTATACTTTAATCAAATATCCAACTTATACACCCACATTTTCAGTTACTACATGGTTTAAGGGTCTACTTTAGGGTCCCACCAAGAAAATGCAAGGGTGTTAAGATCAAATAACAGTAGAAATTCAACCGGTTCGCCACTTGACGATTTTTTTCCTGTCCGAAAATTTCCAGAAATTTTCCCGAATCATTTTTTTTTTAAATTACCTAAATTGCTCAAAATTGTAAAACATAAGACAGTCCACTCCCAATAATTGTTCAAACACGAAAACCACATTTTTCACAACAAAAACACATTTAGGCCATTTACCGACGATTTTGCTGGTGCAGGAATTTTCTCCGAAAAATTCCAGAAAAATTCTTAAAAATGTAAAACAATTTATGACGCACTCCAAATAATTTTCCAATTACGATTATCCCATAAATTTCACAAAGGTCTCAATTTGAAACCTGTTTAAAATGTCATGAATGCATGTTTACCATGTGTAAGTGCAACAACCCATCACCATAGAGGCTATAAGTCAGATGCGCATGCCGAGCTATAATTTAATACTCCTAGCCCGTCCCATTTTACTAAAATATCCTTCCCATGGGGATGGGATGTTACAATCAGATATCTTGATACCCCGATCTCCATTAGGCGTGATTAAAATGGGAGCACTAGTTAACATTGCTTAAGCTCCTCAAACTCTGCGGCAATCCTCATTCCGGATAAATGCGATTCTTCCTTAACAACTTAGTCATAGGGGCAGCTATTATTGAGAATCCTTCCACAAACCTTCAAATATCTGCCAGCCCGTAAAAACTCCGTACCTCTTTTCTTGTCTTAGACTCTTGCCAATTCACTCTCGCTTCCACTTTTCTGGATCAACATGAATTCCTTTCTTTGGAAATCACATGTCCAGGAAAACTACTTCATGCGACCAAAATTCACACTTGCTAAATTTGGCATACTCCTGCTCTCTCAATCTCGCAATACTATCACGAGATCTTTGTTCATGCTCTCCTTCATCCTTAGAATAGACCGAATGTCATCAATGAACACTATGACAAACCGATCTAAGAACTCTGAAAACCCTATTCATAAGGTCCATGAATGCACTGGAGCATTGGTCAGCCGAATGGCATGACCTCGAACTCGTAGTGCCGTGGCGGGTCCTGAAGTCGTCTTGTTAACATCGGACTCCACGATTGGAGTTGATGATAACACGATCTTAAGTCAATCTTGAAAAGACCCTTGCTCCACAGGTGATCAAATAAATCATCTATCCGTGGCAACGGATACTTGTTCTGAATCGTCATCTTGTTAAGCCTTCTATAGTCTATGCACATCCTCCACGTTCCATCCTTCTTCTTAACAAACAGGACCGGAGCTCCCCAAGATGAAGAACTCGGCCTGATGAACTGCTTCTCCAACAATTCCTGCAATTGCTCCTTGAGTTCTCTCAATTCAACTGGAGCCATTCTATAAGGTGGTATGGAGATTGGCGCGGTTCCGGGAATCAAATCAATTTTGAACTCAATTTCCCTCACCGGCGGCAACCCCGTAATTCTTACCGAATACATCAAGAAACTCCCTCACAACCTCGATAATCTTCTAATCGCCCACACTCACTTCAATCCACTACATGCACCAAAAGGCCTCACACCTTGGCTCATCATATTGTCACTAACATAGCGAAATGATCCTCGGCCGGCAGACTTCTGCCTCCCTTGAAAACCACTTTACGATCATTGCCGGATCAAACTCTACTTCTTTCAAACTACAATCTAGCTCACCTTATACTTCTCCATGACATCCATCCCCAAATGACATCCAACCTGAAGGTCTAGAGGTAGTAGATCTACTACCGGTCTAGCACCGTCGATCTTGAGCTCACAATTCTTATAGATCATACTAATCACCACCTTACCCCTAAAGGAGTACTAACAACCAAAAATTGTCCATAACCTCGGGACACACAACATGCATATTCATACTTGCGGATACAAATGAATGTGTGGAGCCAGTATCAATTAACACATAAGCAGGAGAGTCAAATAAGCGAGCCATACCACCACAACTTGAGAGCAATGCAGCTTCCTCTCTGGTCATGGCAAATACTCTACCGGCGCTGACCTTGTGCCCTTGGTCTCCTGCGGATTAACTCTCTTGACCGCTCAGAATCGCCTACTTCAGAATCGGCCCGGTTCCCACTGTCTCTGCTCGCCTCGAGCTTGAGCTTGGGAACCCTCCTGTCTCAGCCTCTGGGGACAATCTCTCATCATATGCCCCTTCTCTCCACACTGGAAACAACCACCAAAGCCCTTGAGACACCTCCCGGGATGAAACTTCCCGCATTGATCACACTGAGGATACTTGCCCTTCCATGACTTCCACAGGCCTCCCACACTAGAGACTGTTCAAAATTGCCTGGATCGCGACTCTTGGCAGGACCACTACTGCCCATGCCACTCTGAGTATGATGGGTCCTGGTGCTCCTCCCAGGTGCTGGAGCACTCACTCCCTTCCTGGAAGATTGCTCTCTGTTCTTCCTTTTCCTACTCACTTCAGCCTTAATATTCTCCAGCTTCTCAGCCTGGAGCGCTGCATCTACCAACTGCTGATAGTCATGGAAATTATGGATCAGCACCTTCTCCCTGATCCCTAGGTGCAGTCCGCTCTCAAACTTGCGGCACTTATCCTCTTCTGTCGCCACAATATTTGCTGCGTATCGAGACAGTTGAGTGAACTTCAGCTCATATTCACTCACGCTCTGCTCCCTCTGTGTGAGGCTCAGAAACTCCCTGGCCTTCTCTTGGATGTAAACCCTCGAGAAGTACTTCCTCCTGAAAACCTCTAGAAACTCCTTCCATGTCAGCTCTGGAGGTACTACCTGACTGCGGGGCACTGCCTCCCACCAGTGCAGCGCATCCCCCTGCAATAAACTAGCTGCATACTCTACCCTCTCCCCATCTGAGCACTTCATCTGACTCAGGACCCTCTCGGTCCTCTTCAACCATGCTTCTGCCTCCTCGGGATTAGTAGTCCCGCTGAAATCGACAGCCCCATACTTCCGGAACTTATCATCTTGCCCTCCCGATCTGCTGGGTGGCATCTCGAGCTTGGGTCCTTGGCCCATGGCATGGATGAAAGCTCAGGCGAAGGCCCGAAAGAGCTGGGATCTACTTGAGGCATAGGAGGGGCTGAGAGGCACTTCATGTTGCACACTCGGTGCCTCTGAATCTAAAACAGGATGGTCCTCGCATCCAGGGAATGTGGGATTCATCCGCATTCCCTCCGAGAGCCTCGATCGAGCTTGAGCTCCTCGAGTTCTTCTTCGAGTGACATATTACTCCTTTAGTGAAAACATTTCAAATCTTTAGCTCATGCTTGTAAGACAAGTTCAAATCATGTAAAACAATTCAAAATCAATGATGCATGTACTGTATTTAAAATAAGTTTAAAGCTCATGTAACATAATGTATGCTGACTCTACTCTTGAGGCTACCTACTAGGGTTCCTAGAAATCATAAACCTAGAGTCGCTCGATACCACAGATGTTAGAACCTGATCCCAGACCGATCCCAACTCCAACTATTTATACCTTAACATTAACGCTCATGCTCTTGCTTACATTCCACACCTATTGGACCCGCTTTCAGAGCCCAAAATTTTGGAGCCCTAAAGCTTGCGCTCCCTACTTTCAGCGTTTGATCTTTGTGGTTCCATAAGGGTGATGAGCGTACACTACCTAATCATCAAAATCACATTTAGAATTGTTCATATTAATGTAGCTTAAGGCCTCACGTTCACACAGAGGCAAGAATCACCTTAATCGGAGTCATATAACTCAAGATACACTCCAAAAATCTAAGAGAGTTCATACCCGAAACATGCCCTCTTAACTGACCTTTCAATTGTTTTAGGACAAACTTTCTCAATTTAACTCCAATTGATACCGAATTTTATGGAGTGAAAGATATGTGTATTATAAATCCAATGGTTCAAGCCTCACCTCATTTGGAGGTCGTATGAGAGAATTATGCCCGAAACATTGGACCCTGCTCACTTCTGAAATCGGATTGAAACTCTTTTGGTGCGATTTGCTATAACTTTTAATCTACAGTTCCAAATGCTTTCGTTCTTTCACCATACGAAAGTAGACATCTAGATCTACAACTCTCATGAAGACTACAAAGGCTGATTCTATCTCCTACATTCTGCAGCGTCCTATTTTTCCCATCATCTGGTTTTCTATCGTCTGATTTCTATCTTCTGCTTTTCTATCTTCTGCTTTTCTATCTTCTGATTTCTATCTTCTGCTTTCTATCTTCTCGATTTCTATCTTCGCTTTTCTATCTTCGCTTTCTATCTTCGCTTTTCTATCTTGATTTCTATCTTACGCTTTCTATCTTACCTTTTCTATCTTCTGCTTTTCTACCTTCTGATTTCTATCTTCTGCTTTTCTATCTTCTGATTTCTATCTTTTACTTTCCTTCCTTCTGCTTTTCTATCTTCTGATTTACTTCCTTCTGATTTCTATCTTCTGATTTCCTTCCTTCTGATTTTTATCTTCTGATTTCCTTCCTTCTGATTTCTATCTTCTACTTTTCTATCTTCTTCTTTCTATCTTCTGCTTTTCTATCTTCTGATTTCTATCTTCTGCTTTTCTATCTTCTGCTTTTCTATCTTCTGATTTCCTTCCTTCTGATTTCTATCTTCTGATTTCCTTCCTTCTGATTTCTATCTTCTGATTTCCTTCCTTCTGATTTCTATCTTCTGATTTCCTTCCTTCTGATTTCTATCTTCGCTTTTCTATCTTCTCGCTTTCTATCTTACTTTTCTATCTTGATTTCTATCTTACGCTTTTCTATCTTCCGATTTCTATCTTTGTTTTCTATCTTACGCTTTTCTATCTTACGCTTTCTATCTTCTCGATTTCTATCTTACGCTTTTCTATCTTCGATTTCTATCTTCCGCTTTCCTTCCTTCTACTTTTCTATCTTCGATTTCCTTCCTTCGATTTCTATCTTCCGATTTCCTTCCTTCGATTTCTATCTTCCTTTTCTATCTTACCTTTTCATCTTGATTTCCTTCCTTCCGATTTCTATCTTCTGATTTCCTTCCTTCTGATTTCTATCTTCTGATTTCCTTGTAAGGCTCATATCTTTTAACTCCGAACTCCAAATTTAGCAAACGATATACCCTTGGAAAACTCTAAACTCCTACTACAATCTTCATAAAGGCTCATTTATCTAATTCAAGTCCTACGAAGGTCAAAATCTGAGGCGAAGTTACATCAAATTTTGGGAAAATTTGATGCTCTTCCCCGAAAGTACATCTATCCAATTTTTCAATCCTAATACTTCCACTGCGTAAGACTCATCATACAACCTCATATAACATGATTAAACCCTAAGGTATCTTCAAACACCATTCGAAGCAACAGCCACACTCTTAATCATCTATCATATCCAAACTATAATAATGATGCAATTGGCTTAAACATGCATGGATTTCTCAAAATACATTTGAACTTAGCATTCTTGCATTTCATTTACGTTCAAAGTGAGCAGACTTACAATGCTTTAGTGGGCATTTCAAGCCCTTTTACAACATAGTTCAAATACACTTCCAAAATACTACACTTTTCTTAAAATGCATCTAAAGCATTGTTTACAACAATTTGCTTGAAACACATAAAAACATAATTCTTGGGTATGCCTTGAGCTCATTCTTCATGATCCCGATCTTTACCGGAGATGGGACGGGAAGGTGGGGTGAGCTTTAAACTCAAATGGGTGACACATTTGTATTTAGGCTAATAAGCTACATTGCTTCATTAATCATACTTTTAGCAACTTGCATAGAAATCATGCAATCATGCAATTCATGAAATTTATCAATCTCAAAACATAATGTTCATGCTTCATATCATTCTCATTCTTGCAAAATATACGCTAACATGTAAACACATAGCCGATGGTTCAAAAGTCCATGGGTTCTTGATGAGCTACAAAGTGTAGTCATATGCTAAGAGTCCTAAAAGGAACATCCTATGCCACAATCGGGCAGCCGGCGAAGGCTATACTGGTCGACGTGCACGTGACTCTACTGGTGGACTTAACTAACCCACATAACACTTATTTTCATGCATAAAAGCTGGACTTGTCTTGTCCGTTGACTAATTTTCTAAAAATGGATTTTCAAGCATCCATAAAGCTGATCATGCTTAAAGCACATTTCATGCTTAGCTCACATTTCATGATCTCATTCATGCTCATCCAATTTATGGCAATTTCAAGCAATGTCATGCACTAATCAATTTCTCACCTAATGGCAATCATCCATCAATTTATACACAATCAAAAGTCAATCAATGCTCATTCTAAATTAGTTGGAAAAACATTAATTTTCCTTAGTTAAGATAATATTTAAGCATTACTAACATAAAGATAAAAGTGAAACCCACCTTATATCCTTGCTTAAGCTTGCCTAAGGAAGTCCCTCTTCTTGTTCTCCTCTTCTTTCTTGTCCTCCTTCATTCATGGCAAGGAAAGAACCTCACATCATTTAGGGTTTCTAAAATTGAAAACCTAATGAACCTTAATCATGAAATCAACCCTAGAATCACTAAACCCATCTTCTTTCTAAGCTTTCTAAACCATAAAATCAAGCCAAACTCAAACTACATTTCATAACTTACCTTGAATCTTTACTCAACCCAAGGGTTTCTTGTATCAAAATAAAGCTTAGACTCTCCTCTTCACTTTTTCTTCTTGCTCTTTCTTCAAAAACTCACTCACTTTCATGGAAATGCCAAAACCCTAGCAAGCTCCTTTCTTCTTCTCCTTTCTTTCCTCTTCTACGTAAACTTCTCCCTCTTCTCCTTTAAATTTCGTAAATCTCACTTCTTCCTACACTAACTCACTTAAACTCCTCCTTTTATACTTCTTCTCTAATCCACTTAAGCCCAAAAGGCCCAAGCCTTCATTTAATTCCTTCTTCTTTCATTTTTCCTACATCCTCCTACTTCCTCTTTATCCTACAACTTACTTAGGCCCAATTATCTTTAAGCCCATTTTATCTTTCTTTTCTTTCCTACCTCATTAAAACCTAACTAATTCATTTAATTCCATTAACTCATTACCTAACATCTTTAATGCCAACTCATATTACTCAAAGTCAAGTTAATTAATGTTAACATAATTTACTTAATTACTCTAATCATGCTTAATTACATAAAAATTTTGGGGCTAACACTTCATTCCCATCCACAGGTGATGAGAAGAAGATCGGGTAAAGGAAAGAGAAGGTTTTTGTTTGTGGGTGTACATAATGTATTGTTTTTAGTTAGTTGTTGTTGAGAATTTTGGGAGTTATGTATTTTGTATATTCTGATTTCGATAGTGTTATTGTATTGTGGCTTGGAATGCCACGAGAACTTGTAAACTCTATTCTATTATTGTTAAGGAATTATGTATTAAGTATGGATGATGTTGAGTGGATGCATGCATTTGCGTATATGGATCAGGTTGAGTGGAAATTTGATATACTTGAGAAAGTTATGGATTGGATATGAATCTAGTGATTGTGAATTGTTGTTTTATATGAGATGTGTTATGGAAAAAGGAACATAGGAATTGCTTGAGACTTTAAGCTTCATGTTTTCTTTGGAATTACGCAACGTCTATGGTTCGATGGTCGAACTCCGAGAACGGGGCTCATCATGTTTAATAGTAGAGCAAGAAAAGATTTCAAGGAACCACGCTTCAGTAGGATGACATTTTGTTTCGAGGTTGGGTTCCGAAAATGGGACCCAGCATTTGCGGTATAAAAGCAAGAAGATGAATCGATGAAGGTTAAGGAAACTTCATCGGATTACAGGTAGGTATGATGGTATTTGTTCCGAGGTTGGGTTCCGGGAACGGGACCCAACAGGTTTACTTTTCTTATGTCTTCTAAAGCCTTATCTTTTAGGTGAGGAGAGACTCAATGAGCTCTTATTGTAGTGTTGTTAGGTCATTAATTTCTTATATGAAAAATAATTTGACTTCTTAAATCTTAGTAAGCGACTTAAGTAGCTTTCTCACCATTTTAACATTATCTTAGGTTTTTCCAAGTCGTTGAGAGCATTAATAATGTCAATAGCTCTTTTACACACATTTGATATAAATTTATCTTATTTCAATTGGAATAATTCATATTCATGATTTAGCATGCTTGCTTTACTTTTAGTACCCTTATGTGAGACTTCAAGTGTTTACGAAATTTTGTGAGTAGTTTCACAAATGGATGCCCTTTTGAATTCGTTCATACTTAATGCACAAAATATTATATGAGTGGCTTTATTATTCAAAAAAGTAAATCTCTTATCTTGTAAATCCTTTTCTTCTTTTATTTTAGGAACCTTTTTTTTTTTATCATTTATGACTTTCATGGGAGTGAAAGGGTCATTTGAAATTATTTCCCACAATAACACTTTCAACAATTAGGAAAAACTTCATCCTAGTTTTTCAATAGTGATATTCATTACCATTAAAGAAAGAAGCTCTACTAATATTTTATCCCTTTTGGTTGGATGATGATGATGATACAACTAATTAAGTCATTGTGATTTTTACTATAGATTTTTTTTTGAAATACTAAATTAAGAGACGTGCTCTTATAACACTTATTGGTCTCTGATAGAACCCAAGAAGAAGGTAATTAGTTAAGCGAATTAAAGATAGGATAAATTTAAATAATTTTTATCTAATAAATATAATTGAATAAGGATCAACATATGATGAAATAAAGAAATAACTTAATATAAATCAACCAAAAATCAAAAAATAATTTAAAGAGTATATGATAGAAAAAAATAACCAATTTATATTGACTTGACAAATAATTGTTGCTTACATCCACTCTCTAAGATATTTCTTGAAATTTCAAGAAGTCTCCTTTTCAACAAGTTAACGAGAAACTTTCAAAATATTTTAAGCTCAAAAAAAATTTGAAGAGGAAATTTCTTAATCTTAGTCTTTTATAAGAAAAGATTAACTTATCTTATAATTTTCTCTAAGCTAAATATTAACTCTACTCGTAAATCAATCTTACGAGGAATTGGTGTGAATGGAAACCTTGACAATTTCATATAGTTTAAATATAATAAATAGAAAATGATTTTATGAGTTTTTAATAAATAACTATGGAATATTAATAAACCTAATACAAACACTATTTAAAAATAAATGATAATATAATTAATAAAAATAATACAATCAAGTAGATATTTAATCAAAATAGAATACAATCAAGTAGATATTTCTAGATGAGTACTTACCCTGGTAGAACTTTTAATATTATGATTTAATTAACCTAGATTGGATATATTCCTTAGACTAGCATAACTTCCTAGACACTAAAATTGAACTATCTCTAGCTATAACCATATACTCTCCATTTGGTTAACTCATATTTTTACCAATGCTAACATCTCTTTAAATGTATTACTCTCTATCAAATTTTATAATAGGTACCAATGCTAATACCCGTTTCAATACATTATACTCTGTGAAATCTTATAATAAGTTTAACCATAATACTAGGAAGACTATGTAGGGCTCCTTTAATGTAGCGCCCCCTCACCGTAGGGTACACACCGGGACGCCCGTGGGTCGTTCCGACGTATATCCTACACTAAGGGAGTGTTACGATCGCAACTATCACTAAACACTCGCATGACATCAATATAAATAAACCGCATTAAGAAATTCACTGAAATTAAAACCATAATAATTCTGTCGTTTCATAAAATCAGTCCAAAATATAGACAAGTCTATCAGTCCCTTACAGGCAAAATACAACAATCCAAAAAGGGAAACTGATAAAAACGTCTATACTAGGTCATCCCAAAAATCAACTCAAAAGTCACCCCAGCTGACCGACCTATGATCCATCGCTACACTTGATCACGAACTCTCACTGCAGGAAATGTCTATCACGGGAGCTAGAGTCCTACTGACGCTGACCTGAAAAATATATTGCAATGTTGGGTGAGTTTGCGAACTCAATGAGAAACCATCATCGATGGTTCACCCAACTCATGCATATACACATAATATATCTCATAATTCACTATAACGCATTATAGAACACTATACACAATTTACACATATAAACTATGTCACAATTCAGATGTAACAATACACAATTTGCACTAACACGTAACTCTCACACATATCACACGCATTCTCAGTTACACTGCACTATCAGATGCATATGTATGCAAATTCTCTTTTTAAGTCATTGTTGTGACTGGGCATTTTCACTGTCCCTACACGGGCACTTTTCTCACTGATCACATTTTTGGCAAGTAGGAGAGCCCTCTGGGTATGCACTACTGCCCACTCATATTAGAGATAGGAGAGCCCTCTGGGTATGCACTATTCCCTTTTTATTGGCCTTAGGCCCATACACTGAGAATCGAGCTTAAAGCTTTGATCACTACGCTCCAGCCACAACTGTTAATTTATTGCTTACGATCATGCTTAGCATGCCCTACACTCGCACAATCACTAGCATATATATACATAGCACTTCACTCGCTTGTCACAATTAAACATTTGCTCATAATTCTATTCACTGATTCACAATCTCAACACAAATATTTCACAGTTATAAATCTCTCACATTGGTACAATCACTAACATTTATCATATTTAGCTCATTCATGTCAAATTTATATCACTCACTTGAACACTTAATTCATACACATTCACAGCACATTTAATCACATAAAAGATGAGAAACCAACTAGGTTACTCACCTGTAACTTCCGAGCTACTGCCTGGAAGTCCCAACAATATCCGTGGATTGTCGATCCAACGGCGCCTCTATAACAATTCAAACACATTCTCATCACTAAATGCTCAATTAATCGAAGTCACTGATGCACATGTCTTAATCCGTAATGATATGATGCATGATCATGATTTTCCAGCGCTCTATTTCAATTTCGCTATCTCTCGCTTCACAACCAGAATTCACTATTCACTAAGTCCTCAATTTAGACTCTAATTGCTTAACACATACTTTTTAAAGTCAAATTCACCACTGACATTGACTCTCTTTGATAATTAAAATTCCGCTGATCAAATTCAAACTTTCAATCTCTACCACTATCGTAGACCTCATTCTCTAGTTCACAACGAATCAAGGTTCACCTTAATTGGAGGTCTACATTAAGAGATATACCCTAAAACCAATTCAATTTCCATCTAAATTCCATTCTTCACCGCGGCCTCCCATCTCTCGTCACGGCGCACAGGGAAAGCTCGCCGCGGCGTGGGAACCATTCGCCGCTGCGTGAAACACCCTTCACGCCTTCGCCGCGACGTCATCTATCCTCGTCACGGCGGAATTTCTCCACTGCCACAAGGCGTCACTCTACTATCGCCGCGACGAGCACGCTTTTTCTCGCCAGGTGTGGCTGCACCAGACGTCATGACGTCAACCAATCTTCGTCTTCTCCACTTAATTTTCCGCCATTAATACACTCTCAATCACCATCAAAACTCATTCAACTACTCTATCTAACTCATTAAATGCCATAAACACCATAAATAACCATAAATACAACCTTAAACACAATAAACTTACCAAATCACCAAATCGAACGAAGCCACTAAAATCGTAAACGTCCAAATCCACCAAGTCGCAATCTCTCATCAATCACTCTCAAATCTCACCATCTTCTCCTTCCTCAAGAATCAGCTAGGTCTTGGGCACAAAGAAACAACGAAAATCTCAAAAGAGGAAGAGATCGCCGACGGTAGCGAAGGAAGAAGAAGAAAAGGGAAGAATGTTTAACCCTAACTTCAACATCATTTATATATATATACAAGGTTGATTTCAACCAAGACTCAAAATCTACAAGTCCTCAAATCACTTAATTTCAGTCTCTCAAATTCCACTAGCTCATCACAAAATTCTTAAACTCATAACTCTAAATTTTCATGTCATTTCTCACTCACTTTCTAACCGAAATCAAAATTATCAGCCTCTAAGTAAATTTTCCTATCCGATTACATATCTCTAAAATTCGGAAAAATTCCTATAATTCCTCAAAAATACACAACACTCGCTTCTATACTCAATTTGAAATTTTCACTTCTCTAAAACTCCAATCTCACTCAAATTCAACTATACAACTCAATACTCTTTAAATTCTCAATCCAATCACAATTCAACTAATTTAACCATTCAATTTAATTATTCCTCAATTCTCAATAAATCACTTTTCACTCAACTCACAATCTAACCAATTGACTACTCAATTCCACTTATCGCTTAATCCTCAATAATTCATAGCTCACACAATTTTCACAATTCAACTTATAATCACAATTAATTGCTGGAATAATCATGAATGCATGTCACTATGATGCATGTGCAATTTACTCATGTCACTGATGCAGAATCACTATACGTGCAATCTAATTATGAATGCACTCACTGTTCAAACTATCCAATTTACCGATATGCCCTCACATCGGTAACGAGATGTTACAATTCTCCCCTCCTAATTAAAATTTCATCCCGAAATTTCATACCTGACTGGTCGAACAGATGAGGGTACTGCCTCCTCATGTGCTCCTCAGTCTCCCAAGTTGCTTCCTCTAACGAATGGTTCTTCCATAGGACTCTCACCAATGGAATCACCCTGCTCCTCAACTGCTTGACCCTCAATTCGATAATCTGCACCGGCTCCTCAACATAACTCAAATCACTCGCTATCTCAATCTCTTGAGCCGGGATCACATGCGTCGGGTCTGAGCGGTATCTCCGGAGCATACTCACATGAAACACATCATGCAACCGACATCTCACTAGGCAATCTCAATCTATAGGCCAACGGTCCAATCCTCTCAAGAACCTCATATGGACCGATATACGGGACTCAACTTTCCCTACGGCCAAATCTCAACACTCCTCTCCAAGGTGACACTCGGAGGAACACTTTGTCGCTTACATCAGACTCCATCTCTCGCCGATCTTGATCCACATAACTCTTACGTCTATCCCGAGCCGCTTTGATGCGACTCAATCAATCTCACTTTATCCATCAGATCCGGATCAGCTCGGGACCCTCAAGCATCCTCACACCTCTTCATCCCAAAGAAGAGGTGATCTGCACGACCGCCATACAAGACCTCATACGGTGCCATCCCAATACCGCTGCATGATCGATTATTATACGCAAACTCAATCGAGTCAAGCATCGATCCCAAGCACCTCTAAACTCTAATACACAGGCTCTTAGCATATCCTCAACAGTCTTAATCGTCCTCTCACTCTGCCCATCTGTCTGAGGATGAAACGCTGTACTAAAGCTCAATCTCGAACCCAAAGCTGATTGCAGGCTCCTCCAGAACCTCGAAGTAAATCGGGGATCCCTATCAGACACTATCGACACTGGGACCCCATGCAGTCGCACAATCTCTGCCACATACTTCTGGGCTAACTGATCGAGAGTATTATTCTCTCGCACTGGCAAGAAGTGAGCTGATTTAGTCAACCGGTCCACTATGACCCAGATCTCATCATGCTGCCTCGGTGTCCTGGGCAACCCCATAATAAAATCCATAGTAATCCGCTCCCACTTCCACTCCGGAATGGGCAACGAATGTAATCTCCCCACTGGGGCCTGGTGCTCAGCCTTAACCTGCTGGCACGTCAAACACCGACACACAAACTCTGCCACTTGTCTCTTCATACCTGGCCACCAGAAATGCAACTTAAGGGTATTATACATCTTGGTGACACCAGGATGCACCGCATAAGCAGCCACATGCTCCTCCTCTAAAATCTCTCGTCTCAAATTTTCAACATCAGGCACACACAATCTTTGACCCATCCAAAGAGTCCCATCTCTCAACTCAAAATCAGCAGTCAACCCTGATCTGACTCTGTCCATCAATCTTACTAACACTGGGTCCTGATCTTGGACTCTCCGGATCCGATCCTGCAACATCGGTCTCAGTCTCAGAGTGGCTATCAAGGCTCCATCTTGAGCCAAATCCATCTGCACATTAAACGCTCTCAACTAAATCAAACTGGGCAATCTCTCAACCTGAATCTGGGCTGCACTGATATGAGATCTCCTACTCAACGCATCTGCCACTACATTGGCCTTCCCTGGATGATACTCAATCGTGCAGTCATAATCCTTCAACAACTCAATCCATCTCCTCTGCCTCAGATTTAACTCTCGCTGACTCAACAGATATCTCAGACTCTTATGATCAGTGAAGATCCGAACGCTCCCCATACAAGTAATGCCTCCAGATCTTCAAAGCAAATACCACTCGCAGCCAACTCTAAATCATGCACTGGATAATTCCTCTCATGAGGCCTCAACTGTCTCGAGGCATACGCTATCACTCTTCCATGCTGCATCAAAACACACCCTAAACCTTGCTGCGAAGCATCACTGAAAACCTCAAATCCTCCAGACCCTGACGACAAAGCCAACACTGGCGCCGTAGTCAATCGATGCCTCAGCTCCTCGAAGCTCCTCTGACACTCATCAGTCCATCTAAAAATCACATTCTTCCTCAGAAGTTTTATCAAAGGGGCTGAGATCACCGAAAACCCCTCGACAAACCTCCGGTAATACCCTGCTAGTCCGAGGAAACTCCTCAACTCTGACACGTTCCTCGGAACCTGCCAACTCCTCACTGCCTCGATCTTGTGAGGATCCACCCGGATACCGTCACCAGACACAATATTCCCTAAGAATACTACCTCATCCAGCCAAAATTCACATTTCGTGAATTTTGCATACAACTGCCTCTCTCTCATGATCTGCAACACTATCCTCAGATGCTCCGCATGATCCTGCCTACTCCTTGAATACACTAGGATATCATCAATGAACACAATCACAAACTGATCAAGGTAGGGCTGAAATACCTTATTCATCAAAGCCATGAAGGCTACCGGGGCATTGGTCAACCCAAACGGCATCACTAAAAACTCGAAATGCCCGTACCTGCTCCTGAACGCACTCTTAGGCACATCGGCCTCCGCTATCCTCAACTGATAATACCCTGACCTCAAATCCAACTTTGTAAACACTCGAGCTCCCTGCAACTGTTCGAATAGATCATCGATCCTAGGCAGTGGGTACTTGTTCTTGACAGTAACCTGATTAAGTTGCCTATAATCGATACATAACCTCAATGTCCCATCCTTCTTCTTCACAAATAGCACTAGAGCTCCCCACGGCGAAACACTGGGTTTAATAAACCCCTTATCTAACAACTCCTGCAACTGAGCCTTAAGCTCCCTCAGTTCCACCGGTGCCATCCTATATGGAGGAATAGATATAGGGGCGGTACCTGGAACGAGGTCTATCCCAAACTCTATCTCCCGATCCGGCGGAAAACTCGGTAACTCATCGGGGAACACATCCGGAAATTCCCTAATCACGGGAATATCCTCCAACCTCTGCTCAACTCTAGAATCAATCACCTGTGCCAAATACGCCTCACAGCCTCCCTGCATCAATCTCAGGGCACTCAAAAAGGAAATCATCCTAGCTGGCACTGCTTGGCTAATACCTCGAAAGATAACTCTAGGCTGACTAGGAGATTCCAATACAACCTCCTTGGTATAACAATTCATCACAGCCCTATGAGCGAGTAGCGGTCCATCCCTAGGATCACATCAATCTCTCTCAAAGACAACACTATAAGGTCTGCACTCAGCTCTGCCTGATCAATCACTATCTGACACCCCTTGCAGACCTCTCCCAACACTGTCGTACTACCTAGAGGTGTACTCACCTCTAGTCCACACTGCAACCTCTCTCTATCACAATGCAGTCTACATGCCAAATGTGGTGTAATGAATGAATGAGTGGATCCAGGATCCATCAATGCATATGCTTCAAAACCATAAATCAGAAGCATACCCGCAACGACATTTGTAGACTCCTGCGCCTCCTGCCGAGTCATAGCATAGACTACGGCTCGGGGCTGGCCGCACGTTGCTCGCCTCGGTCCTCATCATCGATCCTCGGCTCGGCCTCGGCCTCTACCTCTGCCTCTGAACCCAAATCTGCCTCCACGGCTCTCTCAGCCTGTGGAACCATCGCACGATCTACCAACGTGAGCCGACTGGGCCTCCACAGTGAAGGGACACTCTCGGAGCTGGTGGTCCATCGAACCACACTTGAGGCATGCTCCGGTAGCCCTCCAGCACTCTCCACTGTGCCTCCTCTCGCAAAACTCACACAGCGGGATACTCTGTCCCGAACCTCTAGCACCGCTACGGCCACCACTGATACCAGACTGAGAAAATCTGCCTCTCTGCCCAAATCTAGACTGCCTGCCTCCGCCAGACGACCTGAAAGTCCTGGCCTGGCGCTTACTCCTACTCTCACTGCCTTGACTGCCACTCGGTCTCTTGTCATCGGGCCTCGACCAGACTTCGGCTCGTCTGTCTCGGTCGCTCTATCCTCACTGCAGCTGCTCTCAACTCAGTAAAACTGCCCATATCCGATCGGGCCAATCGGGTACGGATCTCAAAATTGAGTCCGCCCTCAAATCTCCTGCATCTGTCAGACTCTGAAGCAATCAAGGAAGGAGCATAACCCACTAACTCATTAAACTGCACTTCATAATCAGCCATCGACATCCGCCTGTCTCATTTCAAGAAACTCCTGCATCTTCATCTCTAGATAATCCTCGGCATGAAGTTATCTCTGACGCATGCAGAAATCATCCCAAGTCAATAAGCAGGCTCGTGGAATTGCCCTAACAGTCTTCCACCATCGGTGGCCGGACCTCAAGTAAAGACACTTTGCATAATCGAACCGCTCCTCGTAATCACAGCCCGTCGATCGAGGACTCTCTCGTCCTCTCTAACCATCCTCGGCCTCCAGGTCCGGTGCTTGCCATAAGTCAACCGCCCGACCACGCAATTTATCGAACCTCCTCTCCCGTCTCACGGGAACTCTGGGAGGCAACTCATCAGGATGAGGCATAGGGGACTCTCTACTAGCTCCCACGAATCCTAGGTCAGCTGGTTGATCCACTTGATCCCCAAGAACGGATGACCTATAACAACAAGAATCTGATCAATTTCTGCTCTGTGCACTGAAATTCAAGCCTAAATTACACTATGCCCAAAAGATGTCAAACCATGCTCTGATACCACCTAATGTAGCGCCCCCTCACCGTAGGGTACACACCGGGACGCCCGTGGGTCGTTCCGACGTATATCCTACACTAAGGGAGTGCTACGATCGCAACTATCACTAAACACTCGTATGGCATCAATATAAATAAACCGCATTAAGAAATTCACTGAAATTAAAACCATAATAATTCTGTCGTTTCATAAAATCAGTCCAAAATATAGACAAGTCTATCAGTCCCTTACAGGCAAAATACAACAATCCAAAAAGGGAAACTGATAAAAACGTCTATACTAGGTCATCCCAAAAATCAACTCAAAAGTCACCCCAGCTGACCGACCTATGATCCATCGCTGCACTTGATCACGAACTCTCACTGCAGGAAATGTCTATCACGGGAGCTAGAGTCCTACTGACGCTGACCTGAAAAATATATTGCAATGTTGGGTGAGTTTGCGAACTCAATGAGAAACCATCATCGATGGTTCACCCAACTCATGCATATACACATAATATATCTCATAATTCACTATAACACATTATAGAACACTATACACAATTTACACATATAAACTATGTCACAATTTAGACGTAACAATACACAATTTGCACTAACATGTAACTCTCACACATATCACACGCATTCTCAGTTACACTGCACTATTAGATGCATATGTATGCAAATTCTCTTTTTAAGTCATTGTTGTGACTGGGCATTTTCACTGTCCCTACACGGGCACTTTTCTCACTGATCACATTTTCGGCAAGTAGGAGAGCCCTCTGGGTATGCACTACTGCCTACTCATATTAGAGATAGGAGAGCCCTCTGGGTATGCACTATTCCCTTTTTATTGGCCTTAGGCCCATACACTGAGAATCGAGCTTAAAGCTTTGATCACTACGCTCCAGTCACAACTGTTAATTTATTGCTTATGATCATGCTTAGCATGCCCTACACTTGCACAATCACTAGCATATATATACATAGCACTTCACTCGCTTGTCACAATTAAACATTTGCTCATAATTCTATTCACTGATTCACAATCTCAACACATATATTTCACAGCTATAAATCTCTCACATTGGTACAATCACTAACATTTATCATATTTAGCTCATTCATGTCACATTTATATCACTCACTTGAACACTTAATTCATACACATTCACAGCACATTTAATCACATAAAAGTTGAGAAACCAACTAGGTTACTCACCTGTAACTTCCGAGCTACTGCCTGGAAGTCCCAACAATATCCGTGGATTGTCGATCCAACGACGCCTCTATAACAATTCAAACACATTCTCATCACTAAATGCTCAATTAATCGAAGTCACTGATGCACATGTCTTAATCCGCAATGATATGATGCATGATCATGATTTTCCAGCGCTCTATTTCAATTTCGTTATCTCTCGCTTCACAACCAGAATTTACTATTCACTAAGTCCTTAATTTAGACTCTAATTGCTCAACACATACTTTCTTAAGTCAAATTCACCACTGACATTGACTCTCTTTGATAATTAAAATTCCGCTGATCAAATTCAAACTTTCAATCTCTACCACTATCGTAGACCTCATTCTCTAGTTCACAACGAATCAAGGTTCACCTTAATTGGAGGTCTACATTAAGAGATATACCCTAAAACCAATTCAATTTCCATCTAAATTCCATTCTTCACCTCGGCCTCCCATCTCTCGTCGCAGCGCACAAGGAACGCTCGCCACGGCGTGGGAACCATTCGCCGCGGCGTGAAACGCCCTTCACGTCTTCGCCGCGACGTCATCTATCCCTCGTCGCGGCGTGGAATTTCTTCACTCGCCATGACGTCACTCGCTTTCATGCGACGAAAGCACGCTTTTCTCGCCGATGTGGCTGCACGAGACGTCATGACGTGCAACCAATCTTCGTCTTCTCCACTTAATTTTCCGCCATTAATACACTCTCAATCACCATCAAAACTCATTCAACTACTCTATCTAACTCATTAAATGCCATAAACACCATAAATAACCATAAATACAACCTTAAACACAATAAACTTACCAAATCACCAAATCGAACGAAGCCCTAAAAATCGTAAACGTCCGAAATCCACCAAGCTGCAATCTCTCACTGAATCACTCTCAAATCTCAGTCATCTTCTCCTTCCTCAAGAATCAGCTAGGTCTTGGGCACAAAGAAACAACGAAAATCTCAAAAGAGGAAGAGATCGCCAACAGCAACGAAGGAAGAAGAAGAAAAGGGGAAGAATGTTTAACCCTAACTTCAACATCATTTATATATATATACAAGGGTTGATTTCAACCAAGACTCAAAATCTACAAGTCCTCAAATCACTTAATTTCAGTCTCTCAAATTCCACTAGCTCATCACAAAATTCTTAAACTCATAACTCTAAATTTTCATGTCATTTCTCACTCACTTTCTAACCAAATCAAAATTATCGATCTCTAAGTAAATTTTCCGATCCGATCATATATCTCTAAAAATTCCAGAAAATTCCTATAATTCCTCAAAATACACAACACTCGCTTCTATACTCAATTTGAAATTTTCACTTCTAAAACTCCAATCTCACTCAAATTCAACTATACAACTCAATACTCTTTAAATTCTCAATCCAATCACAATTCAACTAATTTAACTATTCAATTTAATTATTCCTCAATTCTCAATAAATCACTTTTCACTCGACTCACAATCTAACCAATTGACTACTCAATTCCACTTATCGCTTAATCCTCAATAATTCATAGCTCACACAATTTTCACAATTCAACTCATAATCACAATTAATTGCTGGAATAATCATGAATGCATGTCACTATGATGCATGTGCAATTTACTCATGTCACTGATGCAGAATCACTATACGTGCAATCTAATTATGAATGCACTCACTGTTCAAACTATCCAATTTACCGATATGCCCTCACATCGGTAACGGGATGTTAGATTTAACCACCATATTTAACCTCTTCTATCTAATTAACATTCCACTCACAAGTAGATTCTCTCGAGTCATCGATAGGTGAATTAAAATATACTTAGATGTTATTATAAATAAATTAATATTAAGAGCAATAAAGATAGCTCATAAAATATATCTTATATAATAAATTAAATTAAATCAATCCCTACGTAAATAACCACTAGGATTTTCCTATCTAAATATAAAATAGAGAAATTATAATAGAAATAAATCTCAATAAACTCCTCAATTATATGGACAACTTGATTCTTTGAGTGATATTTGGATATTAATCCTTTAAAAAATTCAAATTGAAAAGGTTATAGAAGCCATCTTTTAATTGACTTTCCAAAGGTTTTAGAAGCTAACCCCATATTTTGGAGTGAAACAAATATTTTTATAGGTGATTTCTCCAAAAGATAACAGAATTAAAAAAAAAAGTTAAGGCTTTCACCCTCAAATATGTTTTACTTTGCCTAATCCCCGGTTATAGTATAAAACATAGGCCTTAGTGATTTCTCTAGGTAATAGACATGATCTTTGGTACAATCGTGTCTCCAAGCTGTGGATCTCACTTATCTTCGTAAAGATGAATGCACGGTCTTTACTATGATTGTATCCCTTAACTATACATCTCACCATTTCCTACTTTACTTGCATATAATCTTCTACATAGTCATAGCTTAGGTTATGTCACTTATTATACTTAATCCTTTTAGGACATAATCTAGTACAAGAGCATGATACAGATTATGTTCTTCTAAGAACTATGAATTTCTTCATTTTTCGTTTAAAATTTTCTTTAATTCCTGAATAATATCATCTCAATGTGTAATATGCACAATTATTAAAAATATAATAAAAGCTAAGATAAACAAGATAATTTAGCTTTAAAATTAAGCAAAACACATATAAATCAATTTAATTTGCCATAATAATCTTTAAATATCAACTTAATTTACAAAATATCAACCTAATGCATAAAGTAGATATACATGAGAAGGATGAATCAATTTTCAAACATTTTAATAACCTAAAATTTAGAAAATAAACAATAAATTTTGAATTAACAAATAAGATTTTATGGGCTTAATTGAAAATTTACCTAATCTTTTGATGTGAAAGCAAATATCTTATCACCAATGCTTCTAATTACTTGGTTAGGTTATTATTTCAAAAGGCTAATAACACTACTTTTTAATCTTAACCTCTTTACTTAGGTAAAACCAATGTAGTAAGTTTACTTATGCTTACTTATTCATATATTTTTTACTTTCAATTATATATATTTTAGTAGAATACTAAAATTCTTAGAAAATATTCACTTCTAGCTTGATGATATGCCTAAATTACATAAAATATCATATAATAAAAATAGGAATCTATTGTCATAATTATTTGAGCAAGTTATAGCTAAATTAGTTATCGATGCTCATAAATATTTGTTTAAACTAATGGAATTACAAAACAACCAAATTTATAATGTGTTACTTTGATTATTCTTCTTTATTGATAATTTTTTCTCCAAATTATTAAATTTTAATCCAATTGTAATAAAATTAAAAACATACCAAATAGGCCCCATAAATTAATTAATCCTCTCATCGACTTTAGGTTGTACACTATCCTTAATGTATAAGTAAAAGGATGAATAAGAATTAATGATAATACTTATAAAGGAGGAAATAAAATGAATAAAAACTTAACTAGCCCTTTATTGTTTACCTATTGTCTAAGGTATTTTGATCATTTTATAGAAATTACTTACATCTTGCAGACAACCACAACTAAAGTAGACAAATAAATTAAAAAAAAACACAAAAGGAACTTAACATTAAACTAAAGAAAAGTGAAGTAACGTTAGTAAAAATAAGAATATAACTAAAATATAAAATATAGATAAAGATTTTTAAAAAAAGAAAGAATAGAATCAAGCTTAAAGGTAAGAAAAATAAATAAGAGCATAATCTAAAGTTGGCTAGTCTTTATCATCATTTTCCTCCTCTAATGCCATTAAAGATTATGAAGGTAGCTTGGAATATCTCACATTCTTGAAGTAAAGGAATAGTCACTTCTCCATCCTTCTTAAACGCCCTTGGAAATTGGTTCAAACTATAATTTTGGTCATACAACTTAGTCTCTATAAAGTGAATAATCCTATTAACACATTTTTGTATCAATTGTTATGGAGAAGGTTTGATATCTCTAGGCTCCTCTTACATCTTTTCTTCTAAAGGCACATTAGCTATTTGTGGAAATTCAAATGTTATCTTTGGCTATACTTTTTGTTGTGCTACTCTTTAGTCTTAAAGACCTTATCTCTCTCTCTATCCAAAAGAAAATACGGGTTATCATCCTTCCTAACTAATCTTATAGGCCTCATCATCATATGGTCGATAGAACTTATGTGACATCCAATAGTCAAGCCTAAAAGAGAATAATAGACACCTATGTTTTTTGCTACCCTAGCCAGATAAAATCCTTCATATATTGCATCGTGTTATTACTTGCTTTATTTAGATAAATAGCAAAATAGTAACTTAGGTGACATTGTCTCTTTCCAACTATGCACCATAGATAGAATAAATTCCTATGGATGACTACTTTAGTACTTTCTTTTATCCCTAAAAGTGAATGAGCTATTACCTTGTGCAAGTATATAAGGAAAGGAAAGATAATTTTGATGCTTTTGGTTATTATTAATGTATCATAGTCAGATCTGTTTGTTGGTATAAATGTATATAAGGGAAGGAGAGATAATTTGAATGCTCTTGGTTGTCAAAGGATCATAGTCAGACTTGTTTGTTGATATAGTTCTCTAAAAATCTAGAGGTACCCACTTATACATATAAAGAGGGAATTCAATTACAATAATTTTAAAACCCTCCATTTACACCAATTCAAGTGTGTAAAACTCACATATCACTATAAATGCATTAAAGGTTAACTCCTTCTAACCTAGATTTTATTATATCCTTCTCATCTTTCTTAATATGCTTAACAGTTTTTAACATACCTATTCTAGAGTGATTTCTCTATAGGCATGATCAGTTACCTCAAATGTTCATTATCTACATGCTTCTCACTTCATTTTTTAAACTCACACTTTCTAACCCATTCAAATGTATACTTTTATTTACTTCAATGGGTTTGATCTTTAGTATCCATATCTTTTAAGATGGTTCTTCTTATAGAATGTAAGTATAAGCTATACATTATGGAATGAACTCTTAGTTATGTTTATGCTTTAGTAGTGGAGCCACCTCAAACCTCTTGTCTCTTCTTTTACTCTTTCTAGTGGATGGTTGGAAACTTAATATTATATAGGTGGAAAGTGTAAAATTCAATATTTTATGAAGTATTTCTAATAATTGTAAAATTTTTTAAAGTTGAAGTTTTGATTGTTAAAACTTGGTAAAACTAAAGGGGAGCAAATGGTAGAACAAATCTCTCTTATCTAAGATAATTCTTATCTCACTTCCTCTCTTCGTATTGAAATTCATATTGTTTACTAAAAGAATAGATGAGCATATTAGACTCAAGTTAAGTAGTGGGTGTTTAAAGAAATTATGAGAAAAGTGGAGAGAACGCTAAGATGAGGACTAACAACCCCACATCTTTCTAAAATTTTAGCGATATATGTTTACAACATAGTTATGGCACAAATTGTAGGGATTTTTAGAAATAATTTTCTAGATACATAGCTACAAGTATAGAAATGTCCTTATACCTTGGATCCTAATGGAAAACTAAAAAATCATCATATTTTGGGGTACGAGCATGTGCCAAACCATGTTCAATGATATAATTAAACACATACCTAATTTTTAAGGTTTTCATTGGACCTTTTCTCGAATCTTTTATTTCAAATCTTGCTCATAGTTTCTCTTTAAATGTATATATGCCTTTGTCTATATTTTTAATTAGAAAATGTAGAAAACAAAAATACAAAATAGATTAAATATAAATAATTAAAATGAGGTATAAACTTATTCATTAATCAAAAAAAAATCCAAATCCAAATCCAATTACCAAATAAAGCCCTAAATTATTAGCATTTAACACTAAAAATAAATCCTGAAAAAACTTTAAAATAAATGAAATAAATGTTGGATTGCCTCCTAACAA
This sequence comes from Erythroxylum novogranatense, assembly GCA_029891385.1. NCBI lineage: Eukaryota > Viridiplantae > Streptophyta > Magnoliopsida > Malpighiales > Erythroxylaceae > Erythroxylum > Erythroxylum novogranatense. The sequence goes on from CM057225.1 coordinate 39,653,991, forward strand.
TCTATTTTTTATGAATCTTTTAACTGGACTCTTTCTTTAAACACAATTAGTTACTCCAGCAATATGGTTGCTCCCTTCTTCATCAACCAAAAAAAATGTCATATAAAGGATCCTCATCTCCCTTTTAGGCCTTCATCTTTACTCTTGCCTTCATCTTTACTTGTTGTGGCTTTTTTTTATTCTTCCTAGGTGATTTTCTATCAATTATTAAAATAATTAAATTCTCTCTAGTCTTTAACAAGAATAAGTGGCATTTCACCATTATAGAACATAAGTTATTTATTTATGTTCCTAAGAATTAACCCACCTTCCTTGACAAGAATTATCACACCTACTGTATCTAGGAAAGGTCTACCAAATATTAGATTTTTTTCTTCTTATTATCATCTATAATATAAAATTTACTTTTAGGAATATGAATCTATCCAATTTTATCATTCGACCTCTTTAACACCTATAGGAATTTTTATTAAAGTACCAGTAATATACATTACTCTCCCTGTGGGTTCTAGTTTGCTCCTAGATTTGCTAATATCTTATTAATGTAAATATCACTAATTATTTATAAACACTCCTTTGGTTGCCCATGTTTGGTAGTATTATGTCTATAAAGACTTTGATGTTTCTTAAATTTGATTTTCTCTATAATTTCTTGTTTAAGGTCCTCCAATTTTAGATCCTTTTCTTTTTAATCTTCTTTGTACTCCTCCAAAATAATAGTAACTTCCTTCTAGAAGGAAGGAAGTTTTGATTTATAATTAATGGTGTTAAGGATCAAGAAGGAAGGAAATTTTGATTTATAATTGCTTAATAGTTTCATTACCTTGCTTTCTTCTTCCTTCCTGGTATTAGTCAACTTATAACCCTTTAAAAGGAATCTCCTTTACATGTTCCCTAGGAATCGATATTGTTGGACCCCGATCTTTAATTGGAATTTAGAAATAGTAAATGAAATTGAATGAGTGTTTTGTTTAAGTATTATGTTATAGATGAAATTATGCTTTAAGGAAATTTTGAGAAAAGAATTATGAGTTTTCAATATATTTGATAATTGTGGAGATTTGTATAGGTTATGAAAGTTTAAGCAAATGAATTGATTGAAAAGTTAGTAGAAAATCAAGAAATAAAGAGAAAAGTGAGAGAATTTGAAAAATTAAGAAAATTGAATTTTGGAGATAGAAAGTTTGACTTGAGAGTTGACTTTTTATTTGAGGCAAACTTTGAGAAAATTGTCTTATGAAAACTTGTAGTTTATGTCAAGAGCTTTCTGTAGCCATAAAGTTTTATATTTTTTGATATCGGAAGTGAGAGTTATGATTAGTCAAAGTTCGCTTGGAGTTTGACTTCTTGAAGAAAAAGTTAATTTTTTGGTTTAGGAAAAATTCGAGAAAATGATCAACATGAAAATTGTAGCCTCTGTCGAGAGCTTTTTGTGGACATAAAGTTTGCTATTTTTCGATGTCGGGATTGAGAGATATGATTTTCCGAAGATATGCTTTGTTTTGAAAATGCTATTAAGTATAGATTTGTGTGTTTTATGCTTCGAGGCCACTCGTCGTACTGATTTAGTTTGAATTAGAGTAAGTGGTCTTCATAAAAGTTTTAGATGATGTTTTTATTTTTCCATTGTTATAAAGTTTGCAATTTTTCGATATCGGGGCTAGGAGTTATGAGCGATTAAAAATTGGAAGTCGTTTAGGAGAAACTGTTTTAGACAGAATCTTTGATTGAGGTTTTGACCTCTTTCGAGACTTAATTTGATTTTGAGTACTTCAGAGAAGTTGTAGAGCTTCCTTTGATCTTTTTATTGACACCAAATTTGTCAAATTCTGAGTTCGGGATCGAGAGATATGATTTTTGAAAAGTTCAGTTTTGAAGTTCCGTTACTTTGTTTTTAATCCGATCCCTTTTGTAATCTTTTGCTTATAATTCCTTTGTCCGACATCCGATTGATTTGATTTTTGAAGTGTTGGATTCCTAAGACGATTAATTTCATTTTCTTGAAGAATTATGATTTTTAGGAGATTAAATGGAAAGAGATTGATTGAACCAAAGTAAGAGATTTGGTTATAGGTTATAAGTTGGATAATTTTTTGAACATGGTTCGGTATTTTGAGAATTTCGGGAGCTGTACAATTCCGATTAAGTTGATTCTTGAGGGAAAATAAAATTAAGATATAGGGCTACAACTCTTGTGAAGGGATTGAAATTTAATTTCATCCCTAAGATTGTCCATTTCTGGGCTGAAGTTATGTTAATGTTCAGTCTCGGATTTTGTGAAGGTCCGATAATATTTTGGCTATAAATTCTTCGTTTCTGATCCGAATTGAGCGCCGTCAGTGGCGTTGGATTTGTATGATCTAAAGGAACAATGTTCAAGAAGAAAGTTTGTCCAAATTATTTCGTTTAGATTCTTGAAAATAGGACGCAAGTAGTCAGTTTTTCAAGTTCCTGCAGGGGCAATTTTGGAAATAGGCAAATAAGTGAGGGGCAACTTGGTCATTTGTGCCCCATTTTAGTGACATGGCAGAGAATACATAGGGAGTGTCGTTTCTGGAAGAATCACGATGATGAAAGAAAGAAGAAGAGAAAATAAGAAGAAAGAGAAGAGAAGAAGTTTTCGTATGGAGAAAAAAAGAAAGAGAAAGTAAGATTTCGAATTTTTTAGGTCTTTGAGCTTGAGTTTTGCTTGGTTTCAAGGGGAAGACATGGAAGAAGAAGGAAGCTTGTCTTGGAGCTCAATAAATCCGAAAATGGTAAGAGAGAGAAAGTTGAGTTTGAAATGTTTTGATGGGTTTATTGTGTTAGATGACTTGGAAAGGTTATGAATTTAAGTTTTCTAAGGTTAATTGAAGAGAATAGGTTATGATTATGTTTAATTTTGGATTAATGTAAGTTAGGGATTATGCTTAAGTTTGAAATTTGGAGGTTTTTGAAATTGTTGCTTTAGATTGCTTGAATTAGTGATGAATTTGAGATATCCTAAGTTAATTTTGATGTTTATGCTTTAGGTGAAGTTTAATTTGAAAAATTTGTGAATTGGGGGTTTAGGTCAAATTAGAAATTTGGGAATTTTGTGAATTAATGGTGTAGAATCATCAATAATAATAGGAATTGGTGAAATATGATATCAATTTTGAAGAAATTGTGATTTATGGTATTGAATTTGTGTAAATTGGTTTAGGTTAATTTTGAAAATTGGGGATTTTTAAAATTGGAGATTGAAATAGCTTGAATATGTGAGGAATTGATGTTTTCTAAGCTCAATTTGAGAAATTAAGTTAATTATGATATTGAATTTGATTGAATTGGTTTAGGTTCAATTTGGAATTTGGGAATTTTAGAAATTAATGATGTACATATCTTGGAATTAGTATGAATTGATGACTTATGCATCAAATTGAAGGATTAAGTTATTTATGAGATTGAATTTTGATGAAATTGCTTTAGGGAATGTTAAATTGGAAGAAAGAAGGAGGCTTTGGAGCAATTGAGGCACAAAACAAGTTGTTAGCATGGATATGAGGTGGGTAGTATATTTATATTTTGATTTATAAGCTATATGTGAATTTTTGAAAATTAAAGAAAACAAAATTTGATTTTTGATAAATTATTGTTGATAAAAATGTTTGAAAAAGGATGTAAATGTTTGAAATTATGATTTCGAAGGGTTAAAATGAGTTTTAGAAAATGCAAGAATTATGAAATTCATGGTTTTCAAATTATTTGATTTATGATTTAAATGATTTAAAGAATTAGTGCATATATTGTGATGAATTTGATGAATATGTGATTTAAGTGAATTGCATTCGATTTGTTATATGAATTCATGTGGATATATGTTTGTGTCATTTATGACACATTATGATGATATGATATGAAAAATTTAAAGAAAATTAAGATTTTGAAAAGTGCCTTCGGGCAATCTGAAATTCCGTTTTGCTTATGTGCTATGTGGGTTTGGTCAGGTCCTTTTGTGAGTCAGTGCACTGTCTCTACTTGTTAAAGCCTTCTCTCGGCTGCCCGCAAGAGGCAATGGAGTTCCGATTACGGACTCCCTTCACGGCTACACTGAACCGCTATGCGGGAAAGTGTAGTACGTCCTGTTAGGACCGAAACCAAACCATTTTGAAATGTTATGTGCTTTTTGCTTTTGTTCATATTTGTGATGCATTGAAAATGTGTTGCATTCATGTATGCATGATTTGGAATGATTTGAGAATTTGAATGAGAAATTGAGCTTTGAAATCGAGAAATTTTCGGAAATTTGTAATAAAGAATTTGAAAATGTGGAAAGTTGAAGAAATAAGTTTTTGTTGAAAGATTTGCAAAATAACAAATGTTTTGAGAAATGTTTTTGCTTATGTTTCAATTTATAAATATATTATCCACGAGCTTCCGAGCTCACCCCCCCTTTCATCCCTAATCTCCAGGTTTTTAAGCAGGAGATCGAATGGAAGACGAGCATGACCTCAGTCCAATTTGTGCTTGTTCGTATTTATGTGTAAAGTTTGATGTTCGTATTGGACTTTATGGATGGTTAGAAAGCCAGTAAAGTGTAAAGAATGTATACAGTTATGCTGAAAATGAGTATGAATTGAATTTATGATATGTGTAAGTAAATTATGGGGTTATATATGAATTGAAATGTATGTGAATGGATTTGCTCGTGGCGATAAATGTATATGATTGTATTGTGTTG